>JAVUPR010000424.1:402500-2802500 GCA_036785695.1 Gentiana straminea | reverse complement strand
AGATATGAAAAGAATATTCAACTCTTTAAGAGGCTTTGAGTAGTACTCGGTCTCCAAGTCCAAAAACCCTATAGATACGCTCTTGCTTATTGTTCTAGTGCTTTAACCATTGCGAGGCATAAGAGGTATGAATGCTGAGGTTGGTAGGTTGAGATTGCGAAGTTAGCATAAACTCTAATCTTGCCACGGATATATAAAACTAAATGCACATGCACACATCACTTCGATTCATAGTAAGTAGTGAATAATGGATATCTTATGAGCATGACTAGTATGAGTTGACTTGAGTTTCTTGTGTAAGTATGATTTGACCATAGAAAATGTTGTCTTGGGGAATGACTTATTGATGCTTTGTTCGGGACGATCAAAGTCTAAGTGGGGGGTAGTTGATGACGGTCAAATTATACCCGTAAATGTCATCAACATTAACCTTAAATCGAGATTAATAATGTATATTTCATATTAAATCACTCGTTTATATTTATTATTTAATGTTAAGTGATTATTAATATGATATTTGGTATTTAGCTGTTTTTATTATTAAAAGATCGATTTATTGTGCGATAAATGCTGATTTTGTAGATCACGACAAATCGAGAGGATTAATGTCATTCAATCAATGGTCTCAAGATAATAGAGGAAGAAAATCGGAGCATTAAATGAAAGATTAATCAGATCAACACGCAAGCGTGCAGTGGGGAACAAGTCAGACAAAGAGACGCGTTTAACATGTGTAAAAATGGCTCGGTCGACCGAGCCTGTCCATTCGGTCGACCGAGAGTGTCGGCTCGGTCACTTACGGGATTTTCGCGTGTATATCTTCTAGATCCTCCCTAGGTCGGTTACAACTCCTATATAAGCGAGCGGCTACGAGAAATTGAAAAAGACACCTTGAATACCTTAGAATATCATTCAATAAAATCACTTTATTCATATCTTGATTCAATGTAGTTTATTGAGGGTGTTTCCGAATTTAAGGGTTGCATTATGTAAGCCTTTATTTTCTGTTTCTTTCTTTTAAGTAATTAATTCCCCCCAATTATGCTTTATTGTTTGAGTTAGTTAATTTATAGCTAGATGATGTAGATCTAGGTTATGTCGTTATGGATGTGGCGAAGCCTTGTCTATGAGGATCCCATAACTTACGTCATACACTTAGTATTTATTCATGAATCTACTTGATTTAATTAATGCGTACCTATGTTAGTTTATATGAATGCTTTACGAATTACTGTTTAATCCGTTGTGTATGATGAAACGCCGAGAGATACGTTCGGGGATGTAATGCGGGGACGAAATTGATTCGGGTGACCGAATGAGTTCACTCGGTCGACCGAGCCCACCTATTCGGTCGACCGAGCCCCGTTTTATCCGTTAAATAGCCACGTCTTTATGGTTAGGTTAACTTAATAGAATTTATTATCTCGGTAGGTATGGCTATGGCTACGTTACTCGCTTAGTTTAATTAAAATGTGTAAAAAGGAAATACCAATATAAAACTCTTAGGTAGGCTTATGAATTGATCTTCGGACGTTCGGCGTTATCTAGGTAGGTTTATATTTGGGGATTGCTAGCACTCGATTATACATACGTCGTAGATTAGCATGAGACTATAACTTGGTAATTGCTAGTTGGACGAGAGCTTGAGTAATCGTTTAGGAAGTACGCCTAACCATAGGAATGTTGCCTGGACGAGGTGTACGGTTAATATCGGCATCCTTAGAGTCGTAAGCGTGTGAGTTATATGAGATGGAGGCACTAAAAGGCGAAGTCACGTAACAATATCACAGTGATCTAGTGACTTACCGGTGCTACGTCAAGTTAAAGAGGATGACTCCCGTAGCCAATCTAAGATAGATACAAACGGATTGACAGTTAATAAGTTCAGTTTATTATATAAATTATCTAGGTCCAAACGATAAAGACTATAATTGGGGAGGTTAATTACGTTGTGTCGAGTCGTGTCTTCACTTTTCTTGTCTTATGTTGGTCGTAGACCGCCTCTATGTCCTTGACATGTTTAATTAATTGTTTGTATATAAGATGATCCATAATTGGTTCCCTGTGGGATCGACCTTGATTCACTATAGCTATACTACGATGGGCCTAGTCCTCTTGCTAGTATTGGTTTATGGTGGTCAAGTATATTATAACCTGATTGACCCCGTCATCACCAGCTTGCCTACCCTCTAGTTCACCATCAAACAAAACGTTATCTCCAACCGATTTGAACCTTAGTATTTTCGACATCAAGGCTACAATACGTCCAGCAAAACTGATCTTGTACTTCAAACCAAGCACTACTCTAGCTTATTCACACCTTTCATCTACCTTATACTCAACTCTACTATCCTAACTTCTTAGCTTCTCCTATAACACTTTGTCCCAAAAGTCATAAGTCACTCCATTAATCAACAAGTAGTATTCTTCTAGGTTCTTTGTCCATTTGTCACCCTTACTGTTGTTTCCGTACTTATATGAGGGTTACTTTGACCTATACATCCGCCTTACCTTCAAGAAACTAGCTATTAACTTAAGGAACTTCAACTCCGCCTTGTTAGCAATCCAGCACTAACCCATCTATAGCACACCCAAACCACGGACATACTTCAATCTTTACTAGTCTTCAAAAAGGAAACCATATGAACATCTTCTACCAAACTTATAAGGCTTTTCTATAGACAAGAAACAACTTTTGACAAGTGAGTTTATCAGCAACCATAATTTTATAGTCCAACAGAAGACTGGAGTTGTAAAAGAAATTTTTTTTTTCTTAAAACACATACAAGAAACAAATGTTTAAACTTATTCTCACATTGATTCCAGAAGAAAGGTAAGAATGGTTGTAAAATTTCTTGGGAACTGAAACTACTAAAGAAGATAGCAATAGGAAATCTTGAGACATGTAACAAAAAAAAAATGAAAGATGGTTTGAACTTGGTTCACATGCATATAGTACAAAATTTGTTTAGGTAACCCAAAATGGATGATATGTAAGATTTACCAAGATGAGACTACTTGTAATAAATCAATTAAAACAAAAGTTCTCTTGCTGGGACGTTTGTTGCAACCAAAAGATCATTCTATACAACCCATATTGAAAACCTTTTCCTTTTCCTTGAAGTAATTGGTATGATTGAATGCAAAAGGATAAATTTTCTTACTTCGCTATTAAAGAGTTCAACAGAAAAGGTCTGGATGTAGAAGAAGTTTCAAATCTTATTCAAATATGTACATATATATATATATATATATATAATTAAAAAAATTGAAGACGAGTAATATTCTCTCGAAAGTTTTCATGATGAAAATCCAAGTAAATTGGAGAAATGTTGCGAAAAGGTCATGAATGATAACGTGGAAAAGAAAGCAAATGAACTTAGAGAATGCATTTTCTATTTCTTTCAACAACCGTTGCAGTTTAAAATTTTTTTTTTTTTTGAAAGCGAGGAACATCTTCTCCAAAGGTTCAATGATAAAGGTAAATCGAAGAAGTGCTTCGTGAGAAAAAAATAATCATAAGTGACGACTATGTAAAGGAAACACAAGAGTTTCAAATAATGCATGTTTTCGTGTCGTTCAAAGACTAACACAAGAAGGGCTATTGTGAAATTGTTAAAAGGGTTGCATCAAGGGTGCAAATGTTCAAAGGAATGAGGACAGCCCTTTGTTTTAAAAAAAAAACCAGAAAGCCATTTCTTTCAATTTGAAGAAGGGAGGTTTAAAATAAGACAGAATAACTTAACACTTGTGGCAAAATTTTGTCAAGGAATACTCTTAACAAAAATAAGTTGCAGGCTAAAATTCTTTATTAAAACATAACTTTAAAAGGCATGCATGATACGTAAAAGAGGTTCGACTACTCGCTTATTCCAAAATTTCGTAAAAAAAAAAGTAAAAAAAAAAATGCAGTACTTTGAAAGTAATTATCGACAGGACTTTTGAACATATGTATATATATGTATCTTTCTAAAATAGTCTGGAACTATTAAATAACACTTAGGTAAGAAATGGTTGTTCACGTATTCTAACCGGAAGACAAAAGGATATGTAATTAAAATGGATGTTTTGAGAAAGTTTGATCTTTCAACCGGTTTTCGAAATGGTATAAAATTCTTATAAAAGAGTCGAGTCTTTAAACAAAAGTTTTTTTTTTTTTTTTTGCACTAAAACGGCGTGTAGGGTATGTATTGAAGGTAATCACTAGGATGCAAAAGTGTATTGTCCCGAATTTACTAAACATGATACATTGGAAGGGTATGCAGTTGTCAGTTCAAAAGTTTGAAGGATGAGAAACTTATTTCCTTAAGTCCAGCATTTGACATGATAAAAATATCTTCATAAAAAAAAAAATAAGACACATCAAAGTATGTGCACACTTGGAAAACAAAACTTCGCAATGAAAGGACTTTTACCGAGTTCAAAAAGTTTCAAATGGATGATCTAGCTAGCACATTGGTTACAAATAGTAGGCATGGGGAAACATTTGAAATTAGAGGTAACTAAGTATGAAACCAATGATTATAAAAGATCACCTCGTCAAAGAAAACGTGAGATTGGAAAGTCACCATGTAATTGTTTCTTGTCACAGAAGGATATTAAATCTACAACACTTAGTACCTACCTACTAAACTCCTTATTTTGGATAACAACTAAGTTAAAAGTCTTATGCTTCAAGGCCTTCCCAACACCTAAACTTCCAAGGTGAAAGAATGTTGTCTAGCCTTTCATGAACAAGTATTTAAATGGTTTTAAATGTTTAGGTACATACATCAACCATGAAATTATTGACTTACACAAAACAAACAAAACTGATTTTGAACATGACACAAAGAGAAAAGTTGCAGGTATATAAGTTTTACACATGCAGCTCAAAAACCAAGATTTTTGGAAGAGCATAGGTTGGTTAAAATAATTATTTCCGTCGACTGCTGCAAGCTGTCAAAAATTTCAGAAATTTATAATCTGCATTGTGTTGCAGATTGTACTCAAACCAGAAAGAATTTGCACTTGACTCCAAAACAAAAATTGCAGAGCAGAAAGTTTCTACAACATATCAAAAATTCAAGTCATTTGGGGGTATTTAGCTTATTCAAAACAGATTCATAAGTAAGAGTACCGCTGCAGAATTTTCTGAACATAGTGCTCATCCTTGTCAAGCAATTTATGAACAATCCAATTTAAAAACAGAGTTTATGTAAAGAGAAAAATTGTAGATAAGACAACTTTCTAAATGGTCGAAAATTTACAGAATTTTTGGAACATCAAAAATGATATTAAAAGACATATAGAAACGTGAACAAAATCGTTTACTTGTTTTATATAACACCAAGTTATAAAATAAAATAAATGATTAAATCAAAATGTCACAACAAGAAAACATTAAATCCTCCAAGAGAAAGATCAAAGAGAGAAAAGTCTGAAAGCTCCAAAAGAAGATAGGGATTCTATAAAGGATCCTAGAAGGAACAAACTTGAGGGCATCACATAAAAGATGTGAGCTTAGAACTCAACCTAACCTTCGCCTAAGAAGCTCTTCACTTGGACCTAGTGAAACCTAACCACCATTTAAGGATCTTATCCTTACGAAATTTACCACCAAGAACAAGAGAGATCGGAAGGGTTCTAAAAGATCTAAGACACCTTATCTTAAGAACAAAAGCTTAGGTTAGCAAGGAAACTTCTACGGGTTCCTGACATTCTGAAAGATCAAGAAAGGATCATAATGGTTCTAAGAGGTCTAAAGAGATCTCATCTTAGGAAAGGGAATCCTAGAAAAGCAAGGAACGCTTCTCTCTGATACCAACTGTAACGCCCCGCTCCCAGATACCGAGCCCTTATCCGGAAGAGAACGTTCGGCGCGTATAGCATTAAATAAATTTAATATTATACGCCAGCCTCTACGTCGTTGTATCAAAAATTAAAGCAAACGGAAGCTAAAAAGGCTCGGGTAGAACCATAAATGCTACTAGAATAGAATACAAACCGACTAGGGGTAGAAAGGAAAACCTTACAACAACGAGATAAAGCTTACAACGTATGATGCTACAAAAGAAAGATACAACACTTGTCTTACAAAGATTCTTTTAGAAGAAGGTACAACGAGTTCTTTAAAACAAAAGGTGCAAAATCTAGTACAACCTATAATAGAAAGTAAGAAGAAAGCGTCATCATGGCATCGACGTCATCGAATCGTCATTGAACTCTTCAACGAGCTCAAGGCTAACACATTCGTCTTCTCACCCCAAAAGCACACCAAAACAACATATGCAATTGAGGTAAGTACAAAGTACTTAGCAAGAGGAAGAAGCTAATGTATAATCAAGACTTACAACGAAAGGTTCATTAATTATTATGTTATCTTTATGAGACCGACTCGATCTAGGGTTCACTCCATGTCCATCAACATGTCGTGACTAAACGTTTCTAACATAACCTATCTTTGTCACATCGGCACTCAAGGGCACAACGCATGGTGCTACCCACCACGAGGTATCGTTTGCAACCTATCAGTGGATCACACCAATAGCCACGGGGGAAAGCCCGATGGTGCACACGTTCGGCGAAGTCCCCCGCCATTTAGCCGTTTATAGGCCGGCGAGTTATTCACTTTATCGACCGCCCACACATCGCGATATAGCTAGGTGCCTTACCAAGAGTGTTACGATGTTTAGTCTTTTTACTACACAAGTATGTTTATTATTAATTGTTAACTAGCCACCTAAATATTTTCAAGTAAGCTCCCTCACAATTACTACTCTCTTACTTAGACCACTAGACAAGGACAATCCCTAGCACATACACAGACATTGAGGAATACTAATTCCACAAAGCACAAGCCATTCATACCCTTCCGACGGTCCCGAACTTCAACTCCCTTGAAGAGTACATTCGGTGCCGGAACCAAACGCATCAGAAGCTTAATCCAGGCTTGTTCATGTTCATTTATTGTTATTAGATCAAGAGATAACATTTAGAACTCATCTCGTAGCTTAAAACAATCAAAATAACATTTAAACAGTGTTGGGGGGCGCCAACACCTTTGGCGTGCGCCAAAATTGCTTCAGAGACTTCATTAAACTCTCTGTTCAGGTCTGGGGGGCGCCAAAACCTTTGGGGCGCGCCAAAAAATATTCCAGAAAGTCACTGAACTCTCTGGTTCAGGTTTGGGGCGCGCCAAAAGCTTTGGTGGGCGCCAAAACTGGGCAAAACTGCATAAAACACAGTTTTCTGCACTCTATCGATTTCTACTCAAACCCAACCAAGTTTAAACATCAAATATACATCCAAATAGCATCAAAACATGTCTTAAACATGCTATAACACTTTGTATTACAACAACAACAACTAGCATGATTTCTAAACACAAATCATACCCAAAACACAATCTTAACACCATAAAACTTTAATTAAACATTATGAAGAGCCTCTTACCTTTTTAGCAAGCAAAACCAAGCAACACCACAAGAAGGATCATGACACTCTTTAGCAAACTTCAACTAAAACCTAATTGATCAACAATTAAACCTAAATTAATTATGATCAAAGGTTTCTAAACAATCTAAACTATGAATTGATCAACTAGAACACCAAAACAAGATCTAATCTTCAAGATTCTAGATTTAGGGCCAAAACCATACCTTTACGAAACTCGAACTTTTGCTATCAAAACGATCCTCTCTTTCCACCGATTCGAATCTTCAAACGATTCGAAAACCGACCAAGAACCGAGAGAGAAATTGGAAGAAGTCTTCTTTGCTTTTCTTTTCTATTTTTCTTCGGAGAGGAGTTGAACGTTCTTTGCAAAAAAATCAATTCGATAACTCCCTCAATTAAGTGGGAGGTTTATTTTGTAAAGTATAACTCCTAAGGAGTTATTGTCTTGAAAGCCCCCTCAAAATCCTTTTTAATACTAATCAACCCCCTTTTTAAATATATATATCGAAAATATACATATACATACTTTAAATCATTTAATTAAATTAAACAAAAATCTGAGTTTTTGTTAGAAGACTCTTTTGCCCTTTTATGAAAAGTCGGGATGTTACAGCTGATGTAATCTTTCTTCTTCCCCAAGTTAGGGTTAGGGTCGGCCCTAGTAAGATATATATCACAGCCTTGTACGTTTGATGGATCAATGAGAATTGCACACAGTTCTAAATCATAAAATACTTTCTACTGTTTTCTTCATTCAATACTATGTCTATGATTAAGATCTAACCCGGCTTCTCTTGCAGTAGGAATCCACATAACACTTAATTTGTATTACAACAACGTGTTCACTTATATATAACAAAAAAAAGGTATATTTATTATGCCATATATAAACTGTCTTATTGGCATAGTGAATGAAGAGTCATAATTAATGTTACAATATAATAAAATAACACAGGACTTGTTTGCTGCGGGAACTGATACATCAGGTGCCACAGTTGAATGGATCATGTCGGATCGAGTTGATGAGACATCCAGAGGTAATGGCTAAAGCACAAATGAAAGTAAGACAAGTGTGCAAAGGGTAAAAAAAAAGCTATTGATGAAGCCGATAATAAAAAAATGACCTACATTAAAACGGTCATTAATGAAACACTGCGACCCCACCATGTTATTCCGATTCTTCCAATAGCTTGTAGGGAAGACTGTAAGATCAATGGGTATACCTTACTGAAGAATACTCAAGTGGCTTTTAATGTATGGGCAATATTGAGAGACCCGAGTTCTTGGGATGATCTAGAAAGCTTTAAACCCGAGAGATTTAAATTCACATCTATGAATTTCATGGGAACTGATTGTGAGTATATATACCCTTTGGCATGGGGAGGAGGATGTGTCCCGGTCTCACATTTGGTCTAGCTAATATTGAAATCTCTGTAGTTCATTTATTGTTCCACTTCAACTGGTCTCTTCCGATTGTATGAAACCGAAAGACCTAGATATGGAAGATTATTTCGGGGTTGCAATGACAAGGAAGAATAGCCTTAACCTGATTGCTACAACATATAACCCATGAATTAAGCGTTCTTAAGCGTTAAGAAACGTACCCACCAAGCTCCCTTTGATGAACCGTTGTCGATTTCTGAATGTTTTCTTTATTGTGTACCGTTAGACTTTCATTTATATATTTATCGAATTTTAAAAATGTTGGTTTGTATATGTACTTATTTATATTATATGGCTGTTTTCGTGAAGTGACAATAATTGGTTCTCGAGAAATCTGGTGCTATAGGTATCTTTTCTTTACTCCTTATGAATCTCAATGATAAAATATATGTATGTTTGTATATAAATATATGTATGTGTATCTGTACACAAATATGTATATATATACATGCATAGCAGAAAAGGCATACACTAGTCTGTATAATTAGCAGTAATTGTCTGGATATCGTCCGGAGGAAATCTAAATGGATGGACGGTAATTGTGCCTCCAAAGTGTGAACCAATAAGCCTGTGAATGTGAGTCTACAACACACACACACACACACACACACACAAAAAAAAGACATAAGAAGGTCCGGAGTTTATCTCCGTGAAAGATCTTTCTGACGCTCAAATCAGTTCGGTGTAGATAATTTGCTATGTAAACCGTAAGTTATGTGAAGGATGAATCATTTATACAGTGCACAATCTGGGAAAAGACATTACAAGTAGTGGGCCCACACATTACAGAACGGTTAAAGTTCATGGTATAATGCCCACAATACTCATTTAATAGAACGGTTATCTGAGGCCGAGGACAACACCGAGCTGAGTTCCATGAGCCCACTTCCAGAAGACTGGTCTACAAAAGGGCACCAAGTCATGTGTTTCACAACTCAAACAACCATTTCTGCTTCTTTTACATTTGTTGGAATCCCTATATCTAACCTCATAGTAGGCTTGTACTGTTCAGGCACAGCAGCGCCAGCTTGCACACACATTTCGACGATACAGGGGGCTTGACCATAGAAAGTTCTAAGCTCGCATTGCAACGGAAAATTGACATCAGGAACGTGCCACACGTATCTTGGAGGTATCAAGTCGTCAAGTACTGCTGCCTGCCACCCGTGTTGCCCGTTACGCTGCTGGTGCTTGTGGGCTCCACAGTTCTGTGCCTTATGGCCACCTGGACCTACATGGATTTCAGGACAATATCCGCAAACCCGAACCGTATACATCTTCATGAGCCTCTTAGCCCCTGTTCTCATTTTTTCCCATGCTATAAGTGTGTCCTCAGCGAGCAGCCTAATTTCCTCCGGAGTAGATGGTGGTATGATTTCTGTGTCCGGTATTTCAGCCAATAACGGCGGCTTTGGCTCGTCTGGGTCAAGGTCAGGCAATTCACTTTCATCCGCATCAACAAACTCGCTTTTGCTAATGCGGATGATCGGTTTTCTTCGTCTTTTTGTAGGGTATTCAGGTAAATCAACTCCTGCTTGGATGCATAGCTCTACTACTGCCGGTATACGCGGAATAGCAAATCTCTCGTCATGGGTGATACGCCTTTGTAGCCGATCATATAGATGGTAAGATTCAACTGGAAGTAATACATCCTCCAGAAAGGCGTTTGTCCATTCATGCTGCCCTTTACGAATTGAAGCTGATGGCCCTTTGCATGATCTGAATGGATGTCCAATAGGTCCCACATGAATTTCATTACAATGCCTGCAATTAGAGTTTGAACACTCGTTAAAGGCGAAAATCATTCAAAGAATCACGTTCACTGAATCTATACATCAAATAACGGTTTCTGTGTCTTACTTGCAGCCAAGAACAGGTACCACTGTCAAGAGCTTCTTGAGATTGTTAATCAATGCAATCCTTGCATTATAGACCTTGTAAGCAACAGGAATCATACGCTTAACCACCAACCCGCTTTTTGGAGGAGGGCCGCGACCTTTCGGTTGGCCCTGATTCTTCCTAAACCTCTCCCTGGCAGCCCGTCTCAACTCCAATACGGGTATGGGGAAGGGCTTCTTCTCTTTCTTTGAGTAGTAACGAGGTAAATCTGCATTTTGTGGATAGTTGTCGCCGCTGACAGCAACGACTTGGAGCTTTGTGAAGTTAGTTGGGCGCCGGTATCTAAGTTTTAATTGAACAAAAGTTGAATTTCCATCAGGCTGCAGAACACAACAGCAGCTTAAACACAGAGGATCTAAAAGATAGGCTGATATCAACTTATAATACTGCAACTACAACCAACACATAAAACAACAAAAAAGCTACAAAAAGGAAAATTTTTCTGCCCCTACATTTTCTTTGCAGTAAAAAACATATAAAAAATTGAATGATTGGAAAAAATAAAGTACAAAAACGTAGTATTGGTTCTTCTCTAAACCCTATGCTCAATAAAGGAGCAAGTAAATTTATTTATCCAGAAAATAAAAAATAAATAAATAGCCTCAATCCCTAGTTGGGGAAGTAAGAAGGAATGGGCAAAAAAGAACACTTAACATTACCTTCAGGGAATCAAGGGAACTTAATCTTTGTTGGGGTTTACACTGTAAAAGCTTCAATCTTGGAGAGAGAACCGTAGCTCCAAACTGGAAGTTTAGACAGCCAAGACCCATTCTTGGAATCAGTTGAATTTTGTCATTGAACTGCAAAAATCATAAACATTAAAGCTGAAAACAGGGATATTTGGTCACAAGTTTCGTTTATGAATTCAAAATAGGGAAAAAAAAAAAAAAACACAAACTACCTAGAGAAGTTCAAGGGCCGCTTTAAAGATATTTTGAACTGCGACAAATGGATCAATGGTCGTGACGGCTCAATTAAGTAAGGCACACAAATTAGAAGATGAGGGTAGGCAATCTATAGGATAGACTAGCTCAATTCATAATTTGAAGAAGAGGGCAAGGGAAAAACAAAGAATATCATGATAGAAAGGCAAACATTGTGTTTAGCAAATCAAAGTAAAAAAGGAGCAGGAAGGGGCTAGAAGGTCAAAGTAATTATTGTACTATTTGCCAAAAAAAAACAGGGAGATTTTTTCTTGGTGACTCCATATGGAGTGAAGTGACGAGTGGTGTAAACTATGTGGTTCGGATCACTCACCCCGCCACTTAACTCCATATGGAGTCACCAAACAAAAATTTCCCAAAAAAACACCCTCCTCTTGAGTCAAAAACACCCTACTCTTACTATCTAATTTATAAAACACAGAAAATTAAACACATTTAAAAATTACATATGACCCTCAACCTTGTTGCCCCACCCCACCCCGCAAATTTGTTTTTTTCCCAGACCTAGTAATCTCTTCCCTCAAACCCCACAAAAATAAAAGACTAAACCTTAGACACTGCACCCATAAGCCCTAAACCCCCACGCCCCTTAACTCCCATGCTCTTTAATACATACAGGGGTAGCAACTCTTTGACTCGCCTTATTCCCTTCAAAAAAAACTGGATGGATTAATAATTGAATAGAGGTCAAGATTTTGGGATTTTTTCATTCCTTTTGCCAATGTCCCGAAAATGTCTCCCGAAAAGGAGATGGCGAAAATGAAAAGATCCAATGAGGGAACCTCACAAAAAGAATCGCACAGATGAGCAAATCATTACACAAACTACACAAGCCACAAACACCAATTTAAAACAAACAGATTCGTAGAAGCAGCCCATTCGCCCACAGCAGCCCATGGGAAATTTTCAGTTACCAACTCCACCATATGGAGTGAAGTGACCAACAGAGTGATCAGAACCACGGAGTTCATATCCTGGATATGAACTGTGTAGTTCCAATCATTTTGGTAGTCACTTCACTAATAACCAAAAATCTCCCGCAGCTCATTGCTAAAAACAATGTCAAATCTAGAAAAAACAGAAACTCTATATTTCAAATGAAGGCACTCAATTAATAGCCCACCAACCACAATTCCACTAATACTAGGGATAAGTGAAAAAGCAAGAGGTAATATTAAGCTAGAAGAAATTATCCAAGTAACACACAAGTCTTCAAAAAATCATTCATAATCTAATACCAAAATTTTCCCTTTTTTCCACCAAATAGGTATGGTATGGGGAATGAGTCAACTAAACAAAACTCAAACTTCGATACCATTATCATTCAATACCGCTGAACTTCATCAAAATGAATAACCACCGAAATGTATTCGTCCACCAGCAAGTTCAAATTATAAAAAGGGAGACTATGAAAACAAGATGAAAAATGTCTATCTACAAGCAGCTTGTTGTAGTGTTCAACAGGCTGTCTAGACCTTTGATCTCAATGATGGACAGGAAAAGACAGTGTATCGGAATGATCAAGTCTATTACATATCTATCATAAACCTTCGTGCATAATTCAGGATGTGGAGCACAAACCAATCAAGTTTTCACGACGAATGATTCTCACAACTGGAAGAAGAAACAGCAATGACGCTCTAATGAAAATTACACTAATAAAACAAAATAATATTTTCCACTTCTATTCTAGAATTCTGTCAACACATCAAAGATGACTCAAATTACAGCAATTCGACTCACCCCCCACCGGAATACGAACTCAGGTGTAGAAAAATCGAATCAGTTACCTCAGTTTCTGACCATAGGTGAGAACTAGATGTTCACCGCCCTCGGTTGTGGCCAGATCCAATTGAGAAGTGTAATGGGACGGTTTTGTGTGAAATGGGTGTCGAGAAAGGGCTGCGGGCAGTGGGTTTACGGATTTGTTGAAGAAAAGTGAGAGTTTGGGTTGTTTTAATGGAGTCTAGAGGGATAGCTTTTGCCTCATGGACGAAACGATAGTGAAGTGAGTGGAGGGGACGAGAAATTTTTAACGGGTTTTCTATTTGGATCTCCCTATTTACTACTTCATCATATTAATGAATATTTTTTCGGGTGAGAAAAACGTCACTCACATTTGTGTTCGTTGTGGCACACCAATGTCAGTGTCAGTGTCATTGACGTTTGTATGCTTACTGTAGAACACCACCGAAAAGTCGTGACCGACGTTCTAAGATTTAACACTTTTTTATATAGGGAACGTCGGTCACACCTGCTTCGCTTGTGGAACACCAACGTCAAAGGTGTTCCACAAGGACACAGGTGTAATGATCGACACTCCCTATATAAAAAATCATGTGGTGCCGAAGTAATTTTTTGTGGTACATGTAGTAAATGAGTGCAAATAGTAAATAGGGGGTGCAAATAGAACCCCTTATTTTTAATTCAGTGCACCTAAAGTCTTATGGCGGATGCCTCGTCTCGGGAAATTCTTACCTGCATTTTTCTTGTCTCTATATGAGAAATATTAAAGAAATATACCAATGGTGTGTAGATTAGACATCGTGTTCTAAATATTGTTAGCAGATTTGAACCAACTATACATCCAATTATAGACCACGGCTAAGTATTAAAATCTAATAGGGAAGTTCATTACACCAAAAGAAATTCAAGTACAAAATCTCATATTTTCAGTGGAGAAAGGAACTAAGTTTAAAACTATAAAGCTCATTAATACTTTATTTTATTGCATGTTTGAGAATAGCAAAGACGTGGAGAAAATCCACTTTGAAGGCCTTTGGTGTTTTTGATAAATACTGTTTTGGTTCTAAATCAGTGGAATCCATGTCTCATGTTATAACAAGACCGTCAGAGATACAAACGGATTGCAATAACCAAGAATAAACGAAAAAGAATACACACAAAAAACAATAACACAAAATTTAACGTGGTTTCCGGCAATATGCCGACTAGTCCACGGGCAGAAACGAGGAGATTATATTATCACTGGAGGTTTTATAGACTCTGCAATTGCATACGCAATTGCTTCTGCTACAGATGTTAACTGCAATTGTCCTAGGTTACAACAGACTTGTATTTATAGTCACCAAACCCTAGACATTGCAGCCATAACTAAATACTAGTTGATTGACTAAAACCTCAGATGTGAACTCAGCTTCGCTGACTCCACCAGACGTAACCTGATGACATTGCCTGGCGCCGACTGTCCCTGCTGGCATTGCCCCTGCTGGCATACCCTGCTGACATTGCTCAGCTGCCTTGTTCAGCTGACTTGCCCTGCTGAGAGGTCAAGTCACTTTTTTTAACAATCTCCACCTTGACTTGAACTCTCATTCATAGTCAATCAGATATTGCATAACCAGATGAACTTGTACCAGATGCATTTGTCAATGCCAGATGTACTGTACCAGATTACTCCACAGAATCCACTTAGCTGACCGGCCCTCAGCTGAGCTTCCAGATTTCCAAATTTCTTCAGACTTAGCAGCTACAGATGTAATTTCCTCCAGATGAGAGTTAACTCTTGATGAGAAACCATCTTCAGATGAGAACCTCTCAGATTCAGATGAGATCCTCTGCTGTTAACAGATTCAAACTTGATTGAGTTGAGAACATATGTGATCAACAGATTCAGACTTGATCACTAGGCAAGATGTGATTACCAGATTCAGATGTAATCACCTTAGCTAAGGACACTCAGCTGAGTTCTTCAGATTCAACTTCAACCAAACAGACTTGCAGATTCAGATTCAAATTCTGAGCTGACCAGATGTGAACAAAACAGAATTTAGGTTAGACTTCTTAGATGAGACTTAACTCCAGATGAGAACTCCACCTCAGACATGTTCACCAGATGCTAGGAAGACTTTACTCTGCTGAGACTTCCAGACACAGATGCAGAACCAACACAGACATGTTCAACAGATTCAACAGATGCCACCCTGCTGAAAGATGGAATCAACTGAATTTAATCAGCAGACTCCCAGACTTGATCATTCCACTCTACTCACCTGACTTTCACTCAGCTGATACTAGATCAGCAGACCTTCACCCTGCTGACCCCAGATTTTGGTTCCACCAGATCAGCTCTTGATTCTTCAGGTTCAGATGCACAACCAAGTGCTAGA
Source organism: Gentiana straminea (assembly GCA_036785695.1). NCBI lineage: Eukaryota > Viridiplantae > Streptophyta > Magnoliopsida > Gentianales > Gentianaceae > Gentiana > Gentiana straminea. The sequence continues at coordinate 2,786,647 of JAVUPR010000424.1, read as the reverse complement.
TGAGTGTTGACTATTCTTAGCAGAGTTCTATAGACTCAGCTGAGTATGGACCTGAAGCTCCACCTGCTTGTCAACACCTCAGATTCAGATTCAGACTAGATTTGCATTCCCTTTGCAACTGCTACTAGCAACCAAACCAGCAGCCCGATTGTCTGTACTTGTGCCAGCTGCATTATTCCTTAGCTCTTGATTATGGAGAGATGCCCTAACATCCTCCAATGACACCGTGTCTCTCCCAACAATAAAAGACTGCACAAAATTCTCATATGATGCTGGCAGTGATACCAACAAAATTAGAGCTGCATCCTCATCTTCGATCTTAACACCAATACTCCTTAAATCAAGCAATATTGTGTTCAACTTTTCCAGATGATCTCTAAGAGGCATTCCTTCATGCATCTTTAAACTGAACAAACTTTTCTTCATCAGCAACTTGTTGGTCAACGACTTTGTCTTATACAGACTCTCAAGATGTAGCCACAGCTCTGCTGCTGAATCCTCTTCAGCAACTTCAGTGATAACATCATCAGACAAGCACAACAAAATCATTGAATGTGCTTTCTCCTCCAGATTGGCCATCTCAGCGTTTCCTGCATCCATCGATTTTGTCAATGGAGCCCAAAGCCATAGTTTCTTCAACACAGCACGCATCTTGATTTGCCACAGATTGAAATTGTTCCTTCTTGTGAATTTATCAATCTCTAACACAGACATCTTGATCTCGCCAAAGAACAGAACTTTTATCACAAAATCCTAGCACCGATAAAGGTCTTGGTGAAGATAAAATTTTGTTCAAACAGATGGTTCCCAAACAGAACCTCAGATTCCCTGATGATAACCTGGCTCTGATACCAGTTTGTTATAACAGGACCATCAGGGATACAAAAGGATTGCAATAATCAAGAATAAACGGGAAAGAATAAATCACACAAGAAACAATAACACAGGATTTAACGTGGTTTCCGGCAATATGCCGACTAGTCCACGGGCAGAAACGAAGAGATTATATTATCACTGGAGATTTTACAGACTCTGAAATTGTATACGCAATTGTTGCTGCTACTGATGTTAACTGCAATTGTCCTAGGTTACAACAGACTTGTATTTATAGTCACCAAACCCTAGACTTAGCCGCCATAACTAAATACTAGCTGATTGACTAAAATACCCCAGATGTGAACTCAGCTCCGCTGACTCCACCAGATGTAACCTGCTGACATTGCCATGCGATATTAGCCCTGCTGACCTGACCCTGCTGGCATACCCGGCGACATTGCTCGGTTTGCCTTGTTCACCGACTTGCCTGTCGAGAGGTCAAGTCACTTTTTCTAACATCTCAAAAGTGACAGTGACTCCCTACTCATCTGTACACATAGTATATGGGAAGAAAGTTAGCAAATGATCTCAAGGACAATTCCTTTCATCCAAAAATGGGAAGACATGTGAACAGACCAACTAATGTTTAGATGAGCCTCAGTAGCTATTCACAAACCAATCCCTTAGCTTTTATCTCTTCTTCATGAGGAAGACAACCTCTCTTCCACCCATTCGGACCCTTTAAAAGCTGTCTTCCAGTATGAGAAACTCTTCAATTTCTGCTATTTCTGTGGACTCATGGGGCATACTTGAAAAAAAAACTGTCCCATTGTCACTGAAGAGTATAACTTTGAGGGGGAGAAATCCTTCAGATCTGGTGGTTGGCTAAATGCAACGAAAAGGTTCAAGTTGTTAATATAGATTGTTACGGTATGTGAGTTGAAGAGAAGTCTGATGAGTGCAAGTCAGCTGAACAGCTGAAGACTAAGCACCCTGCTGAGTAAGTCAGCAGATCAATACACAAAATATAGTTAATCAGTTAAAATTAATTAGTTTCTGTTGTAACCATTTGTAACTTACTTATAACTGTTTCATAAGGTGTATAAATCTATAAATACCCCATGAACAGCAGCATTGTAACTTAACTTGTTGATTTTACTTCAATAATAATTCTTCTGCATTTTTCTTATGTTTTGTTTGACTTTCAACAAACTTTAACATGGTATCAAAGCTGAAATTTGAGAATTTATGAAAGCTTTTATGTGTTTTTCTCTGGTTATTGAAAAATCTTGAGAATGTTCTTTTCCACAGTTTCTTGAGAGTAAACTGCGGTTATCCTTCATGTTCTGATCGTTTCTTGATTTATTTTTGTTATTTCTATTATTATCAACTATTTTCTGGAATTCTTGACAGCCATGGTAGCAAAGAAATAAGAAGTAGGCCCCTCCTGTCAATTCTACGTACATGCTAATGAGAATCCATCTTTGGTTCTTGTTCAGCCATTGACGAATGGAAACAATTATAATACATAGAATATGTCCATGGAGATGGTGCTGATCACCAATAACAAAATTGGCTTAGTAGACGACGTAATCAAAAGGCCAGAAGCAAAATCAGCAGAATTGCATGCGTGGAGACAGTGTGATATAATGGTGAGGTCTTGGATTTTAAATTCTGTTGAGAACAATATTGCACAAAGTTTGATGTATTTTAAGAATGCACATGAAGTTTGGAAAAACCTTGTTGCTAGATTTTCCAATGTGGATGCGTTAAGACTTTCAGATCTTTTTGAAGAGATGCATCTGCTGAAGCAAGACACAGATTCTGTCAATCAATATTTCACAAATTTAATGGTTCATTGGGAAAAAATCAAGACCATCAGGCCTATGCCGGTATGTTCTTGTGATCCTCAATGTCAATGCAATGTAATTAGCACTCTAATGGATCATATGAAAGCTGAACATGTCATCAAATCCCTTAAAGGTTTGAGGGATGAATTTGAACCCATGGTTTCACGGGCAATTTTGATGGTACCATTTTCAGAGATCCATGATGCCTTTGCAATTGCTATTAAGTTTGAGAGACATAAATCATATGTGGCAAATAAGGCCAAGAATCAAGATTCTATGGTTCTCTTGTCTCAAAAGAATGGACAGGGGAAACATCAAGCAGTCAGCAGACTAGGATCTGTGTCTGCTGCAAATGCTAGGCCCAAGAATCCCAAGAAGGTACAGTGTAGTTTTTGTGGATTCCATGATCATACAGAAGAAACTTGGTATAAGAAGCATGACTATCCTCATGGATTCAAAGAAATCAGGTCTAATTTGGTAGAAGAGTAACAGACACGAGAAGGAGATCAGACCTAGATTAGGTCTGCGGGACAAGGGTTTCCCAATCTTGATGCACATCAACTTGACAAGTTGATGTCTCTGCTGAGTTCTGATCCTCCAAGATATGCGGGATTTGTTGTTGGGAAGCCTGTTGAGATTACTACTCATTTTTCACCTGCTACGAAGACAAGTGATCTAAATTTAGTAAATACAATGGATCATGGACTCTGGCGCCATAGATAACATTGTAGGTTCCTTAGATATGTTAAGTACTCCCAAGCCTTCATCTGGTATAAAAATGGGATTGTCTAAAGAGAATAATGTTTTTGTTACACATATAGGACAAGTGAGGTAAACCTTCAGCTGGTCCTACATGATGTATTTTGCATTCCTAGTTTTAAATATAATATTTTGCCTTTCCCTTCCTTCATTAATCACACAAATGTGTAGCTGTTTTTTATGCTAACAAGTGTGTTTTGCAAGACAAGAACAAGAAAGTGATTGGTTCAGCTGAGTTAAACAGAGGGCTCTATGTCATGGATCAGCCAATCAGAATTTCTCTAATAATGCTATAGAAAATAACACTTTATCTAGTAGACTTGATGATTCTCTTTTGTGGCATTATAGAATAGGACATCTGGCATATAAGAGATTACAAGTTATCAGTTCACAATTTGCTGATGTTAAATTCTATGAACATGATCTTTGTTATGTCTGCCTTATGGCAAAACTCAAGAAAAATACTTTTCCCTTGAGTACTACAAATGTGAATGCTACTTTTTGGGGTCCTTTGAAACAACACACTGTGAATGGACAACAATATTTTCATATTGTTGTAGATGACTTTTCTAGATTTACTTGAGTTTTTCTATAAGTCACAAATCTGAAGTTTTTGACCGTTTTAAATCTATTGTTAAATTTGTCTATACTCAATTTAATAAAATTATCAAAGGGATTAGATATCACAATGAAGCTGAGTTTCAGCTTACAGACTTTTATGCTCAACAGAGGATCATACATCAGACATCATATGTCAGCACACCTAAACAAAATGGTATTGTTGAAAGGGAACATCAACATTTACTGAATGTTGATAAGGGTCTAGATTTTAGAGTAACCTACCCATTGAGTATTGGGGTTTTTGTCTTTTACATGCTGTAAAATAGATTAATGTCACACCTACACCACTGTGAAAGAAAGCACTCCTCATGAGGTGCTTTATGGAACCAAGCCAGATTATTCTGTGTTTAAAGTGTTGGTCCCTTGAAAAGGCTTTGGTTAAGTTTAGAGGGGGGGGGGGGTGAGTAAACTTAACACTTAAAACTTTTTGGAGTTAACAAACTCAGCAAGGTCAGTAGCCTGCTGACTGCTCAGGAGTCTACTGGTCACTCAGTGATCTGCTGACTATTGAAATTACTAAATTTGTTGCAGCGGAATATATATGTTTATAGCCTTATAACTTGTTGTTAAAAAGATGATACCAAGTATTAGATACTCAGTAGTGTAAGTGTGTGATTCAGTTGCTGGTTTCAGTATGTTGATATGATCAGTATACTTAAATGCAGAAAGTAAATGCAGAAAGTAAGTAGGCAATTTTTATAGTGGTTCCAGGTGGTGTAAACCTATACGTCCACTCTTCTCCTGTGATGTTGGAGGAAATTCACTAGAGATCTTTGAGGTTCCAGTTACAAAAATCCCTAAACTGTTTGTCCTTCACCAATAACTATGGCTTCACAAACTGAATATTTGAAACATGTAGGATTGTTATTTCAAAGTATTCCACTGGTCCTTGAAGGGTAGGATTGCCTCTTCACCTGATCCACCACAAACAACAGTTCTTGACACCTAAGTGCTTCTCTGTCTTCAGCAGGTTTCTTCTAAAAGAAAGATTGAATCAAGTGAATGATTCGCTGATCAGGATGAAATGATCAGCAGCTTGATATCTTCAAGTGTGTAAACTTGATGTAAATTGATAGCAGGTTACACTTGAAGAGTTTTCTGGATCAGTAGCTTTTAGCTCAGTGATGTCAGCAGGGTGAATTTCTTGATCAGAAACTTGATAGCTTTAGATAGATTATATGTTTTTCGTCACTTTTCATCACTTGAATCTGAATCAGGAGTCTTCTATTTATAGTTGAGAATCCTGTGACTTATGTTTGAATTTCAAACATAGCCGTTTCAGATTTGTCCCCATCTTGACTTGCTCTCTGTTTCTGTTCATAGTACTGACACTGTCAGTCTTCTTTTTGTCAGACTCCAGTCTGTCCACCTTTTGACTTATGTCCATTGGTTAATCCTCTGAATATTTCCAACGTTCTTTTAATCTTGACCATTGATTTGTTGACAATATCGAGGCTTGTAATCTGTCCTTATCCTTGTAATATTCCAATTTAACCTTTGATAAATCGAGATTTATACTCGGCAGATGTTTGACTTATTTTAGTCTGCTGATGTACATATCAGTCAGCTGTCTTGAGTCTGCTATGTTTTCATAACACTTCAACTGATTGCTTTTCATCTAACTTTTTATTATTAAGTTAGAGTACACCTTTGAATTATAACTAAGTTCCAATCACCACTTAACATATGGAACTTAGACCTTGTACACATGGTATATGTAATCAGTTTATATCATCACAGACTTCCTTAAATTCTGATTCCATATCCCGGAATTTAAATACTAAGTTTGATCCCTTAGCCTTCAATAACTGAGTTTGTCCCCTTAGCCTTCAGTCTTTAGTAGGTTCCTAACTAGTCTACTGACCTAGTAACCTTACTGATCTAGACAGGTCTGCTGATACAGTCAGCTGACCTAATTACAATGCTTGTTTGATCAAACCTATACAAAGATCAAACTCTAATAAACCTATACATTTGATCTAGACATCTTTTTGCCTTTTCTCTATAACAACTAGTCTGGCACTCATCATTAAAACTTGAAATATGTCCAACAATTTCCCCCTTTTTAGTGATGATGCCAATACCCTCCTTACAGCAAATCAAAAATTTAAAAACAAAAACAGAACAAAATTCAGACATTTCTCATTAAGATTCATATGTTCAAAAGTATTACAAACTAGGATTAGCTGAATGAATTAAATAAAATGTAAGTGTGCTGATCTTGCTTTTGTCTCTGTCTCTGTCTCTCTTCTCATAGAATTCCTTTATTTCTCTGACAACATCCACCATTCATTGGTTTTCAATTGGGGTAAAGTCACCCCAATGATTCAGCTCTTTCCACCACTTCCAGGCTTCTGGTAGAGTTAACATTATATTATGAACACTGAAGCATTGTCCCATGTAGAAGTGTTTGAATTCCTCCAGTGAATCCCTAGCTGATTAAGTAGTTCCCAATCTACCTCTTCCACCTCTTCCTCCTCTTCTCCTCTTCCTCCTCTTCCACCTCTATAGGAAGCTCTCAGTTCCTTAACCCTTGTTTCCCAAAGTTTTAATCTCAGAAAGGAATTCAGTCCCTCTTGAAATCCCATGTTATGATAAGGTTTATTCCTTCCATTGTATAGCTTCCTATACTCTTGCAGGAGATCATCAGTCAGCTGAATCCTGCTAGGTACAGGTTTCCTGAACTCATTAATATCATCCTCCCATATTATCTTTGCAAAAATCCTTACAGCCTCCTTTGCTTCTGCTGTAAGGCCCTCTTCCCCCTTATTGACATCATCAATAAACCGGGATGGCATACCATGAACACTCTCCTATGTGATCACTAAGTTAGCAAGTTGACCTTCCATAATCTCTGTCCTTGTGTCAACTGCAGTGATCCTTCCTTCCATAGTTTGCTCCAACAAATTGATCCTCTCAGTGATTTTAGGATCCAATGCAACAGGTTGAGGTGCTTCAGCAGGGTGAGTCACAACAGGCTTGGGTGCCTCAGCAAGCTTGTCAAGCTTCTGGTGTAATGAGGCAAACTGTGCATCTAGATATTTATCCCTCCTGACTGCGCTCAACTTTATATTCCTCACATCTTGGGTTAGATCAGCAAGTGCATATTGAGCAGAGGTAATGTTAGAAGCAACTATCTCAATAGTTCTTCCTCTATTCTCCACAAGATTCATCAAGTCCTCAAATCTTTGTTTTTGTCTATTTAATTGAGTCCTTAACTGAGTACTATCATCCCTTACTGCCCTCAATTCTTTCAAGACATGTGCTGGTACTGCACCAGCCATACCTCCAGCCATATGTCCAGCAGGCTCTTCAACATTATAGTTAGCCTTTGGTATGCTGACAACCATGGCTCTTGTTGTGTTAGTAGGTTCAAGATCTTCCTCTATGACATCTCCAAGAATTTCTCCTAGGATAGGATCTTGTGCAGATTGAGGTTCCAAGACTTGTTCTTCCTCAGGCAATTGGAATTCCTTATCACTGAAGTCATAGTCCAACAGCTGTTCATCATCAACAACAGTCTATTGACTATCTTTATCTTCAGTAGCCTTTGCCTCAGCAACCTTTTCACCAGTAAGTTCCAACTTTTGTCCAGGTGATGTCTGATCCTCAGGAGGCCGAACCTCCTGTTCCGACCTGTATTCAGGTTCCTCCAGCATCAGTAAACATCTGTAATTGATCTGCAACTTGAGACAAGGTTTCTTGATTGTCAAACCACTCCTGATACTGTGTTGAGTCCTCTGAGCTTGCAATAGCTTCTTCAATTATAACAACATCATAAGTAGTAGATATTTTGGCCTCTTCCAGGGATGTTGCTATGCCAAGCCGTCTCTCTAAATCTTCAATGAAAATAACTCCTAGTTCTTCATTTAGCATGTTAATCTGCTGATCCTTAGAATTTGTATCCGGCACCACAACAAATGATGAGTCAGTTGTACTGATCGGCCTGTTATCTCCAAAAGTTATCCCATCATTGATTAGAGCTTCCGGATCATCCATAGTAAAATCCTCCATGTCTTCATTCATATGATCTGTTTGCTGGCCCTCAGCAGACTTGCCAGCATCATCAGATTGATCTGCTGTTGTGTCTTTAGAACCCTGTCCTACATCCTCAGTAGGTATTTCCAAAGCAGTGACACTAGTTTGGCCTGGGATAGAAGGGTGATCATCATCAGATTCAGAGGATGATGAATCATCATCATCAGGTCTAGAGTGTGGTTCATTGAACTTGATGCTTGCACTCTGTTTCTCACTTTCCATGAGGTTCATCAGCCTTACTTGTAACATAGATGTATCAATTAAACCAAGTAAGTCCTCTACACCCAACTTATTAAATGACCACTCTTCAAAGTCAGTCATTGGCTCAGCAGCTGATTTCTGCTTCTTGTAGAAGCCAAATTTCCAAGAAAAGTAGTCCTGAATTTTCTTGATGTTGGGATCCACTTTTTCTTTTCTTGACTTCTCCTTTCTTTCAAAAGGCATTGTTGGCCTTGTCCCCCAAATGCTTCAACAAGATGGGCCAATGTATCTAGAGCAGATACAAATAGGTCAGTAGGTTCATCCAGTTGTACATTTGTCCTTACTACCTCCAGTTGTTCCACACTATGTTCCCCCTGACTCATATGCATAACAACAGGGTCTGTAGCAGTGTGATCTTTACCCGAGTTGTAGCATCCACAGCAGGGTCTTGAACATGTTCAACAATATTCTCAGCAGGGTCAGGTACAACAGTCTGTTGATTCTACCATTTGTGGCTCAACAACAACCTCTCTAGCCTCAGTAGGCTCATCAAATTGTACAGGTGTTTCCACATCAACACCTTCAGCTTCCTTTTGGGCCACCACAACCCTTAATTCTTTTCCCTTTCCATGCTTTTTCTTTTTCATAACTTGCTTCATTCTCTTTGCAGGTTGTTCAGCTTCAAGATCTCTAGCATCTTTTCTCTTTTTAGAATCTTTCTTTAGTTTTTCTTTTAAGATCTCAACAATAGTTTTCAATGTAGCTCCAGTAGGCTCAGCAGCCTCAGCTTCAATTGGATCCTTAGCAGATTCATTAATGTCTACTGACTGCTGTCTTGTCTTCTTTGGCTTTAGGATCTCAGTGATCTTTCTTGTGTCAGCGGCCTCTCTTTTTTGTGTGATTTTCTTTGGTGCAGTAGGTTGTACAACTTGTTTAGCCTACCCACCACCATCACTATCACATCCATCATTATCACTTTCTGTTCTATCAGTATCTACATCTTCATCATCATCCAAACCAGGGATGAGATAACTAATTTCTGGCTTGTACCTTGACTTGCTAATTTTGCAAGGTGCAACATCAGGAATCCTCAATTGATTCAGCAGGGTCTGCACCATCAAACCCAAAGGTTTTGTCTTGGATTTCCTTGTTACATCTCTATTTTCTGTCACCACCTTCTTCATGTAGTGAACAAAGAATCCAGCCCAATCACACTTCATACTCTTGCCGATAATGATCAGTAGATCTATCTTCGGTCCAGAGAGAGTATCAAGGCTTCCACTGAAACCCAAAATGTTCTTGGCTATGATCTTACTCAGTAGGTTGTACTCCAAGCCAATATGCATCACATTGATACTCAAGGCTGCTGGTATTGACTTTTTGATCTTTATAGCCTCAACAAACTCTAGTCTAGATAACTCCATTGATTCGGGATTTGTAGGAGCATCATTTCCAGGTCCAAATCCGAATGTCTCCCTCAGCGGATTTGAAGTGATTTGAATTTGCTGACCGTTTACAGTGGTGGTGAATGCCTCTGTATCATCTCTAATCACAATATTTCTCCAGAAATTCACAACATTTGTGTAAGAGATGCTCTCCAGTCTCAGATTAAGGACATCTTCTAGGACTTCAACCCTTTTGATTCTTCGGCCAATATTGATAACTAACTCAGTCTTGTTAGAATCAACAACGAATCCTCTAACACTTTGACTCATTCCAATATGAACATCACTTTTCTCCGCCATTGTTGATATGAAAAAGATGAAGAAGAAAGCTTTCAAATCAGTGTTCACACGGTGTATATTCAGAGAAAATCGATCTGAGATTTTGTGTAGCTTATGAGTGTATGTCTGTATATATAAAGCAAGAAAGTGGGTAGCAACTGTTAAGAAAGTATTGTAGCATTTAACCATGATTAAATTTGGAATAAATGTGATGTTGCTACGTGTCCCACTAACTTATCTTGTAAGAGTTGTAACCGATGGATATTTGTAACCGCTGTTATAAAGGATAAAAGTAATATCCAATTACTGTTGACGTTCATTTAAGTTTGACTGTCTTGTAACGCATAACTCAGGAGACTTGGTTCTCAGTAGAGTTGACTCAGCAGAGTGCTGACAAAGATGGCTCAGCATCCTGCAGATAAGGTTACTCTGCTGATCTTCAACAAGATTAATTTTGTCCAACTGATAATACAAAGTGAAGTTTAATACCAATGACTGATCTGTCAAGTGAGCTCACCCAACAGGACAAAGACCAATCCCCTTGGAAACTTCATTTGCTCAATTGTCCAAACCATTTAAGTACATGGAATTGTTGATACCAATGACCAGTCTACTAAGTGAGCTCACCCATCATAGCAAAGACTAATCCCCTTGGTGAATTCCGGTACACGGTTGATTAAAGGTGTATCAGTCAACTTTTATGATACCAAGTTCAGTTCTTAACTTAGCAAATCTTTCACTGTCCAATGGTTTTGTAAATATGCCAGCAAGTTGATCTTCAGTGGGGATGTAAAGAACCACTACATATTTGTTTTCAACACGGTCTCTTATAAAATGATGCCTCACATCAATGTGCTTGGTTCGTGAGTGCAAAACAGGATTTTCAGTGATTGTAATTGCACTTATGTTGTCACACATGACAGGAATTTTTCTTTCTTCAGTTCCATAATCCCTTAATTGTTGTCTTAACCAAAGTATTTGTGAACAGCAGCTTCCAGCAGCAATGTATTCAGCTTCAGCAGTGGAAGTTGATATTGAGTTATGTTTCTTGATGAACCAGTAAATAAGTCTATTTCCCATTAACTGACAGGTTCTTGTGGTGCTTTTTCTATCAATCTTGCATCCTGCATAATCAGAATCTGAGTAGGATATAACCTTGAAGCTTCCATCTTTTGAATACCATATCCCTACTCCCAAAGTCTCTTTTAGATACTTGAGAATCCTTTTGACTGTAGCTAAGTGACTTTCCTTAGGCTTTGATTGAAATCTTGCACAAACACCTACAACAAAAGATATATCGGGTCTGCTGGCAGTGAGGTACAGCAGACTGCCTGTCATCCTTCTGTATAAAGTCTGATCAACATCTTTTCCTTCTTTATCTTCATCCAATCTGTTGTTGGTACTCATTTGAGTTGATACTTTGGTGCTATTTTCCATGCCAAATTCCTTCAGTAGCTCCTTGGTTTATTTAGTTTGATGAATGAAGATTCCATCTATCATTTGTTTGACTTGCAATCCCAAGAAGTAGTTCATCTCTCCCATCATACTCATCTGGAACTTGCTTTTCATGAGATTAGCAAACTTTTCACATAGCAATTCATTTTCAAAACCAAAATTTATGTCATCAACATAAATCTGTACCACTAGGGTGCTGTCCCCTTCATTGATTCTGAAAAGAGTATTGTCAATGGTACCTTTGGTGAAACCATTGTCCACCAAGAATTGAGATAGGGTTTCATACCATTCTCTTGGTGCTTGTTTCAAAACATAAAGTGCTTTGTTAAGTCTGTACACTTTATCTTCTTGATCGTTAACTTCAAAACCAGGAGGTTATTGAACATAAACCTCTTCTTCCAGAATGTCATTTAAAAATGCACTCTTGACATTCATCTGGTATACTTTGAATTTTTTGTAAGCAGCACATGCCAAGAATAATCTTATAGCTTCCAATCTTGCAACTGGGGCATATGTCTCAACAAAATCTATTCCTTCACCTTGAGAATAGCCTTTTGCCACTAGTCTGGCCTTATTCCTTACAATGGTACCAGATTCATCCAATTTGTTTCTGTATACCCATTTTGTTCCAATCACATTTGCATGATTAGGCCTTTACACTAGTGTCCAAACTTGATTTCTTTCAAATTCATTCAATTCCTCTTGCATAGAAATTATCCAGTCTGGGTCAGATATTGCTTCTTCAACAACTTTAGGCTCTACTTGAGATAGAAAACAAGTAAACATTGCTTCTAATTGTCTTCTGGTTCTTACACCTTGCTATATGTTACCAATTACTTGTTTAGCAGGGTGGTCCTTCAACCATTGTAAATCATGATTTGTTTGATTTACAAGAGCATCATCATCAGTAGGTTCTGCTGATGCTCCAGTAGGGGGTTCAGCAGACCCTTGAACTGCATCTATTGTTGCATCAGTAGTGTTACCAACAAGGTTCTTCAGCAAGGGCAGAATCAGAGACTTTTAAGTCATTTATTCTTTACAAAACATCAACACATTTAGGATCAGTGACTTGTATGTTTTCAGCAGGTTCTGAAACATCATCTTCCATTCCAGTGAACTTTGGTTCATCAAATACAACATGTTTTGATTCTTCATGTTTCAATGTCCTTTTATTCCGTACCCTGGATGCCTTGCTGACAGAGGAGTATCCCAGAAAAATTCCTTCATCTGATTTTGGTTGAAATGTCTTTAGTTGCTCCTTATGATTTAAAATAAAGCACTTGCTTCCAAATGGATGGAAATAATATATATTTGGTTTTCTTCCATTCCATATCTCATAAGGTGTCTTCAGTAGCTTCTTGTTCACTAAGGTCCTATTTTGTGTATAGCATGCTGTATTTATTGCTTCAGCCCAATATCTTCCAAGTAATAATGCTTCACATTTCATAGTCCTTCCTGCTTCTTTCAAGGTCCTGTTTCTTCTTTCAACAACCCCATTTTGCTGAGGTGTACCAGCAGCAGCTAATTGATGCAGCACACTATTTTGCTCACAGTATTCTCTTATGACTTTATTGAGAAACTCAGTACCCTTGTCTGATCTGATTTTCACTACTGACAGACTTTTCTCATTTTTCAATCTCTTCAAAAGTTCAGGCATCTTTTGAAGTGTTTCACTTTTCTTGTTCATGAATACTACCCAAGTGTATCTTGAATAATCATCCACAACTACCAGAGTGTACTTTTTTCTTGTTACACTTGTTGGTGTTATTGGTCCAAATAAATCCATGTGCATCAGCTCCAAAACTCTTTTTGTTGATTATTTGGTCTTTGACTTGAGGCTTGACTTGGTTTGTTTGCCATGCAGACATTCATCACATATAGCATCATTTTTGAATGTAATCTAAGGTAAACCAATCACCAATTTCTTTCTCACCAACTGATTGATATCATCAAAATTAAGATGATTAAACTTCTTATGCCATAAACAATTTAATTCTGACTTGGTATGCACAATTAGGCAAGTTTCTGGAACAACAGTAGACCAATCCACAACATACATGTTTTTTTTGTCTTTTTCCAGCCAAAACAACTTGTTCACCTCTTTCACTAATGACAACACAACAGCCTTTGTCAAAAGTGACCTTGTAACCCATGTCACAAAATTGTCCAGTGCTCAGTAGGTTGTAGTCGAGTCCTTCCACAAATGCAACATTTCTGATAGTTAATCCATTCCTCACTAGTTTTCCATATCCTCTTATGTAACCTGGTGTGTTCTTGTTGCCAAAATTCACTCTTGGACCATCCTTAGCCACATAATTTGTCAAACAGTACTTATTCTTTGTCATATGTCTGGAACATCCACTGTCAATGTACCAGACTCCCTACAAAACAAATGTAATGCATTTTAGGTACCCAACACTGTTTTGGTCCATAGTGGTCAGTGGTAAGCATGACCCTTGGCAAATATCCATAAGGTCTTCTTTGAAAAGCATTGTACCTTTGTTCATATATGTATCCTACATTTCCATATGATCTAACATTTTGTTGTGTAGGATTCACATATGCTTTCTGGCCTTTTGGTATATAATGTTGTTTGAAGTGATTTTTGTTGTTTAAAGAATTAGCATAACCATAGGTTTGCTGTCTTTTAGGAGCAGCTCTGTAAAATGGAGTTTTTTGAGATCTCTATTGAGGTCTTGAATAAGTCCTCTACTGATCCCATTGCTGAGGTTTTACCCTAGCATTATGGTTATGACCATTGTTTTTAGCAGTAGAGGTAGGAATATTCCAATCATCATCAGTAGGGAACAATATGCCTTTCCCCCTGAGATAAGTATCCCTAGAATGATCAACATTTTTAGGTTTAGGATTCTTATCCTTGGAATATTTCTGATTTTTGCCTTTTTGTGGTCTAGCAGACTTAGCAGCAGGTCTGCTATCAGCAGGTCTAGAAGGTCCAGCAGTCCTATTCTTGGATTTACACTTTTGGTTAGGTACTGTTGACCTTTTAGACTTCTGACAGACCTAAACCTAACCTTGGAAACGGCGCCAGAAAGCTGACGGACATTACCTAGGCTATACGGATCCTAACCGGCAGTGTACCGGGTCAAATTGTAGCTCTAGTCCGGTGAGTCGGGTCGTATTCCTCGGGAAAACATGGTAATTCTTTTAAGTGGGGTTAAACACCAAGAAGCTATTATTAACTCGATCTAAGTCGCAGTTTTATCAGTTTCCTCGGGTTAGATAGTTAGATTAGTTAGATTGTTAGTAAAGCGATAAATAAATATATAAATATAAAAATAGATAATATATATATTTTTGAGATCTAGCCAAGAATACGCTTTCTTTGAATCAATATATCTTTTTAGTTAATAAATGAGACGAGTCTTTTCCTTTATGCAAGGAGGTCAATTATATATGAATCGGTGTACTCCTAAGCTAGACAACTCCTCCTCACACGAGCGTATGAAATTGTCATATGTCAAATGTCATCAGTCCAAGGTCCACAACTGCCCCATGCTAATCTTAGTTAGTCTGAACAGGTACCGAGTACAAATCTACCCCGGATAAAAGAGGTTATTCCGTTCGTCAGACGGCCGATGTTATTCAAAAGGCTCCGGTTGTCGGGCGGATCGATTTAACACAAACGGTGTAGTTTCAATTAAACTTGTGATTTTAACATATTAAGATCTCGAGTTACAAAGTTAATAAGATTTGTTTTTCTAGGACAAATCTGCCCCCGGGTAGGAAATCGGGTTCCGTTGTCACGTTTTCACTCGGCCAATTTTACCCTCCGGTTTTTCTATTTTTTTATCTCATATCCTAACTTCTCTGGTCAGTTCATCGTCAGGTTATATGTTGCGATTCATCTTGATTAATTACGTCAATCCGAATATATTATCAATACGTTGCAAAATAGAAAAGATTCATTATAATTAGTTTTAATCATGATTACCAGAGTCGATCATTCATTTTACCAAAAGATTAACTAATTCAGATTCATATCTTGGCTAGACATATTTTTAGTTTAACATAGTGATAGATATAATATATATATATATATATATATATATATATATATATATATATATATAAATAAACAACAAAAGTAATAACTTGATAAAATTACCCGTTAAGTGCAAATCAAAGCCGTATTCTCTCGAAAATAACAACTTCTTCAATAACAACTTTCTCGGTAATTCTCTCGAGCATTAGAACGATACTACTTTATTTATAAAAACATATATACATACATAGACATATGTATATACGGGCCCGAAAATAAAATAAAACGAGAAAAGAGATGAAGAACGGAGATGAAGAAGAGGGGAATGGAAGAAATGGGAGGAGGTGGGGAAGAGAGATCTTGGCCAAGAGTGGCCAAGATGGGGCAAGGATTTTTTATGGATATGGGGAGGTATTTATAGGGGGAGTTGAGGAGTTTGTTGTGAGGGAGGTGATATTTGAGGGAGATATTTTTGGAGAATATGCTAAGTATATGCCAAGTTTGTTACAAGCATGTGGGAGGTATTGATGAGTTTGTTATGACTCATCATCATCATCATTAGTTAGCACATGGAGTAACATGCAACAAGTTGAGCAAAAAATATCCGGTTCGACCCGAGATATCAACTGTTCGGTAAAAAATTCATAACTTGAGTTGTAGACCTCCGATTGACGTGATTCAAAATGCGTTGGAAAGCTCATTTAAATATATACAACTTTAGTCAAGAACTATTCTCCAGAAAATGCCTCTAAGTTGGGTCAAATTTCCATCGAGAACTGGTTACGGTAGAAGCACGTAGAACAATTTGATCCGTTGAACTCGTAAGCTTGTGGCATTTTCTTCTATCCCTCAAAATACCTCTTTTAGACTCAAAACATGTCGTTACGTGGAATCTTGGTCAATGAATAATCCTGCAATGAACCACCAAAATACCAAACGTAAATCCGACACGACACACCGGTTACTAAACCGGTACAAAACTTATAAAAACTTATAAAAATACGATAATTTATATAATAACTACTACTTATACATTTGAATAAAACTTAGTAATTTTGACTTGATTTGATACAATAATGCTCAAAATGGTATCAATATTGGGGTAAAATGTCGTAATAATGATCATAAATTTATCTCTCATCACAACCCCTACTTAGCTTTTGGTCGTCCTCGATCAAAACAAGCGATTAAACAAAATGAATGAGAGATAAATTCATGAAGATAGAAGATATAAGGGACAACTAGATAATACAACCATTAGAATTACAACCGGCGTTAACCTCAATATAAATGTATAACGAGTGTGTGTGTGACAAACCTTTTCAATTTCCACTATCCTCTCTTGAATAAATCAAGCAAAACACACAAATATCCATTCGAGACGTACCACTAATGACTTTCCTAGGTATAAGCGATAGAATGAGCCCACACAAAGTTCTTCCGAGTACTTATTAGGATAATCCCTAAAGCATATCATTCAGTTTATACTGGGGATAGTCAGAAGATAGTTAAGTTTTCAACCACGCTTGGAAATTTTTTTTTTCTTTTGATGAACTTAATTTCACATGTGTAGCATATGCCTTCATTCCCAGCAATAGGACGTTTCGTGATAACACCCTAGCTGGACTTCTATCATCAGGCAGTCGGGAGCTTTTAAACCTCATAGTGATATAGGACGTTTCGTGATAACGCCCTACTGCACTCAAATCATTGGTAGCTACAACCAACATATAGATAGTTCATCTTTATTTTTTTTTTTTTTTTTTTTTTCATAAACTTAACTTATATCCTTTCTATCACATTCAAACCTTCAGATATTCACAGTACACGTTCAAAAGTTAGGTACTAAGTTACTGATATTATCTAGAATAACCACTAGGATACTAAATGGATACAGTTTAAAATTTTCGTTTCAATATCAAAGGCTTACGTGAAGAAATTCATGTTACACAAATATATTTGGAATTACAATGCACTTACGGTTCACGTTGGTTATACACATCCAAATTGATCATTATATCTTCAAATCCATGAAATATATACCTTATACAGTTTATTTTAATCAACTAAATAATGCTCGAAAAAAAAATTCGAAAACTAAGGGATTTATTGATACAAAATAAACATTAATTCCATTGCTAGACCAACGACTCCACTCCCCACTTACGAACTTACATTGTCCTCGATGTAAAGTGAGTGTAAATAAGTTGTTGGGAAAGCAATGGTGCACTAAAACAAGTCAAAACAAATACTCGGATGATAAAAAAGGGTGGGTGGGTGGGTCAAAGTTATGACCGTTGCGTGTGCAAATGAAATAAAAGTGTGTGGAGTGTGACAGTGTAATGCAAAAGGGTAGATAAACACACCACATAAACTTTTATTGATTTAAAACACACAATATTCCACAGTAGTTGAACTAATACATGTCACACATTATTTGAAATTTAAAACAGACTAGATCATTATATGTAACGTATGGCAAAGTATTAACTCTGAGTCTTTTATACCCAGATCCTCAAGGGTTTTTTCAAATCGTTCTAACAACCTAAGTCCAAAAAAATGACGCATTTGAATTTTTCTCTTTGTTCTCCATCAGGATTTTCGGATAACCACCTAATCGTTCCCGTTTTAATGACATTCAAATATTCATCCTGAGACTTGGTGAAACAAAATGAAAATCAATCCGAAGTATTCGCAAAGTACCATCCAAAGTATGAGTAATTATTATATTTAACATTTTTACGGGCTGCCTCCCGGTAGCGCTTTTGGTTAACGTCGTTTGCTCGACCAAAATGATAAGGATTAACTAATATAATATACTAAACAAAACGGGATACTTCTAACAATTACTCACAAAAGCACGTAACAATTAAGCACATAATCCACTAAAAATAAATGCTTAAGGAGTAAAAAGGAAGGATAGTACCCGTCATTGACTACATTTATAGTCTATAGCCGGACTTTACCGTGCTTCGCTTTTAAGGCACCGGTGGTGGGTCATCCTCACGCACCGCATCCTTCTTCAATACCGGTTTCCAACAGAGGTTAGACAATTCCCACCAATCCAAACGATTCTTGACCTTTTCCTTTGATTTTCGAGCTTTAGGTTTGCGAGCTTTCACATTATTGTTTGAAGTCATCTTCTTCAATTGCTGCGTGTTAGTACAATCCACAGCAAAAAAAAACACAAAGTGTACACACAAGAACAAGATTCTAGTGTAATGCATGGATATTTCAATGAATTGTAAGTGTTGAAGACAACGCTCTCATGATTAACTCCCAAACTTCTCCCTTACTAAAATCGTCAAGAAAACATACATACTTTTTATCCAACTTCATCTTTGTAATAGGGATAGAATGTATACCTCCCTTACCCTTGTCATTAGATGAATATGGTAAAGCTTCCTCGAATGACTGTGTTTCATCATTCTGTACCTTTTTCTTCAAAATATGCATTGGATATGGTGTTGCCTTATCTGGTTGAACCGAGATGAATTTGGGTTGAGTTTGGATAAGGTTTGGTTTGAATTGGCCCTTTCAAACTTGGTTCCTTCCAACCTGCTTCCAATTCTGATTATTTCTATTTTTATTTTATTTATTAATATTCCCTTGGGCATGATCAAGCCCTCGTTCAGGTGTTTCATCACTAGTTTCAGTCATTCTCGTATTTCGATTTGAAAATGATACTTGGTCAGGATTTCCCCGACGGCGATATGACCGCGTTTACTCTCTACTCTTAACTGCCTTTCGTAAGTGTTTAAATCAGGCCTATAAGGAGTGAGTGGGGCCTTACCACTTCTGGTCATCAACTATCGAAAAATAGAAAAATAACTTGAAATAGATAAAACCTGAATCAGATGGTGTTTCATTACTGATTTCGGCCGTTTTCATAACTCGATTTGACAATTCTTGTGGAATAGAAAATATCGAATAGAAAATAACACGAAATCGATAAAAAAAACCACATTTTTTTTTCTCTCGGTAATTACCGAGTGTATTTTTTTTTTAATTGGTATCTTACCAATAGGTAGGTACCAACAAAAATAAACGAACCGCGTTTACTTTCTACTATCGAAAATAGAAAATAACTCGAAATTGGTAGAAGAAGAAAATTGGTAACTAAAAGAAGGTAGATACCAACGGAAAATAAAAAAGAAATGTGATAAGAAGAGTGTTGACTTATCCTCGAGAATTTTGAGCTAATACAAGTAGTAACCCTAGACACAAAGAAAGAAATTAGCGACGTTTTCCCCGGCAACGGCGCCAAAATACTGACAGACCTAAACCTAACCTTGGAAACGGCGCCGAAAGTCCGACGGACATTACCTAGGCTATACGGATCCTAACCGGCGGTGTACCCGGTCAAATTGTAGCTCTAGTCTCGGTGAGTCGGTCGTATTCCTCGGGGAAAACATGGTAATTCTTTTAAGAGGGGTTAAACACCAAGAAGCTATTATTAACTCGATCTAAGTCGCGCTTTATCGGTTTCCTCGGGTTAGATAGTTAGATTAGTTAGATTGTTAGTAAAGCAGTAAATAAATATATAAATATAAAAATAGATAATATATATATTTTTGAGATCTAGCCAAGAATACGCTACTGAATCAATATATCTTTTTAGTTAATAAATGAGACAGGTCTTTTCCTTTATGCAAGGAGGTCAATTATATATGAATCGGTGTACTCCTAAGCTAGACAACTCCTCCTCACACGAGCGTATGAAATTGTCATATGTCAAATGTCATCAGTCCAAGGTCCACAACTGCCCCATGCTAATCTTAGTTAGTCTGAACAGGTACCGAGTACAAATCTACCCCGGATAAAAGAGGTTATTCCGTTCGTCAGACGGCCGATGTTATTCAAAAGGCTCCGGTTGTCAGGCGGATCGATTTAACACAAACGGTGTAGTTTCAATTAAACTGTGATTTTAACATTATTAAGATCTCGAGTACAAAGTTAATAAGATTTGTTTTTCTAGGACAAATCTGCCCCCGGGTAGGAAATCGGGTTCCGTTGTCACGTTTTCACTCGGCCAATTTTACCCTCCGGTTTTTCTATTTTTTTATCTCATATCCTAACTTCTCTGGTCAGTTCATCGTCAGGTTATATGTTGCGATTCATCTTGATTAATTACGTCAATCCGAATATATTATCAATACGTTGCAAAATAGAAAAGATTCATTATAATTAGTTTTAATCATGATTACCAGAGTCGATCATTCATTTTACCAAAAGATTAACTAATTCGATTCATATCTTGGCTAGACATATTTTTAGTTTAACATAGTGATAGATATAATATATATATATATATATATATATATATATATATATATATATATATATATATAAATAAACAACAAAAGTAATAACTTGATAAAATTACCCGTTAAGTGCAAATCAAAGCCGTATTCTCTGAAAATAACAACTTCTTCAATAACAACTTTCTCGGTAATTCTCTCGAGCATTAGAACAGTACTACTTTATTTATAAAAACATATATACATACATAGACATATGTATATACGGGCCCGAAAATAAAATAAAACGAGAAAAGAGATGAAGAACGGAGATGAAGAAGAGGGGAATGGAAGAAATGGGAGGAGGTGGGGAAGAGAGATCTTGGCCAAGAGTGGCCAAGATGGGGCAAGGATTTTTTTATGGATATGGGGAGGTATTTATAGGGGAGTTGAGGAGTTTGTTGTGAGGGAGGTGATATTTGAGGGAGATATTTTTGGAGAATATGCTAAGTATATGCCAAGTTTGTTACAAGCATGTGGGAGGTATTGATGAGTTTGTTATGACTCATCATCATCATCATTAGTTAGCACATGGAGTAACATGCAACAAGTTGAGCCAAAAATATCCGGTTCGACCCGAGATATCAACTGTTCGGTAAAAAATTCATAACTTGAGTTGTAGACCTCCGATTGACGTGATTCAAAATGCGTTGGAAAGCTCATTTAAATATATACAACTTTAGTCAAGAACTATTCTCCAGAAAATGCCTCTAAGTTGGGTCAAATTTCCATCGAGAACTGGTTACGGTAGAAGCACGTAGAACAATTTGATCCGTTGAACTCGTAAGCTTGTGGCATTTTCTTCTATCCCTCAAAATACCTCTTTTAGACTCAAAACATGTCGTTACGTGGAATCTTGGTCAATGAATAATCCTGCAATGAACCACCAAAATACCAAACGTAAATCCGACACGACACACCGGTTACTAAACCGGTACAAAACTTATAAAAACTTATAAAAATACGATAATTTATATAATAACTACTACTTATACATTTGAATAAAACTTAGTAATTTTGACTTGATTTGATACAATAATGCTCAAAATGGTATCAATATTGGGGTAAAATGTCGTAATAATGATCATAAATTTATCTCTCATCAACTTCTGATTTTGCTTCCTTGAAGTCTTCTCAGTAGGCTTTACTGCTTCAGCGACCTGTATAGGAGTTGAATCTAGTGCATGCACAAACTTAGGATCAATTCTGGTACTAGGTTCAGTGACCTTACTAGATCCACTATTAGTAGATTGTTGAGTTCCAAATCCAAGCCCTGTTCTATCACCATAAGGCTTTCCCGATTTGAATGTAGTGTTGGAACTAGATTGTTCAACAGATTCAAAAGCTACTGAATGTACAGCAGACTTATGTTGATTCTGTTCAAAATCTTTTTCCTTTCCTTTGAGAGTTCTTAATTCAGCTTTTAACCTTTCAACTTCTGCTTGAAGCGCTTCTTTTTCAGCCTCACAATCTCATAACCAGATTGTATTTTCCTCAGTTGATTGAGGATGGCATCCAAAGTTACTTCATTGTCAGAATTTTTAGGATTTGAACCACAGGTTGATACACAATCACTTTCAGCAAGAGTATTTATAGATACATAATTGTATACCTCCTCAGCCTCTTCCATATTTGCCATTCAAGCATAATCATCCATGTCAGCAACAAGTGCAGTATCATCAGATTCATTTCCCTTTTCTGATTCAACTTCATAGCCTGATTCATCATCAGCAACCATTGCTTTCTTGCCCGGTCTTCTTTGCTGATTCTTGTTCTTCAGTAGGTCTGGACACTCAGGTCTGAAATGTCCCGGTTTGTCACTGTTGAAGCACAGATAATCAGGTTCCTTTTTCTATTTCATATCAGGACAGTCAGGTTTGAAGTGTCCTTGTTTCTTGCAATGAAAACACAAGTAATCATTATCTTTCTAGGATTCCTCCTTCTTCTTATCACTTGATTTCTTTGTGAAATTCCTTGGAGAACCCTTTCTTGTTTTCATCGTTCGGATCTTCTTGCTCAGTAGAGAAATTTGCTCGTGCATCTCATCCAGTAGATCATCTTGGCCACCTGATGATTCTTCTTTATGTGCAGCAGCAAAAGCAGTAGTCTTTGGTTCTTCTTTTTCAGTCTCAGGAATTAGTTTATTACTAAATTCATATGCTTTGAGATCTGAAAACAGCTTGAAGGTGTCTTCTTCATGTAGACTTCTGGATTCCTCTATAGCGGTCACCTTCATTTCCCAAACATCTTTTGCTGGTAGGGCTTCCAGAATTTTTGTATTGATCTCTTCTTTTATGTAGATCACATTCAATAGAGTGAGTTCATCCATTATGGCATTGAATCTTGACTCCATTTGCTGAATGGCTTTATTTGATTTCATCTTGAAGTCTTGGAACTTTCTCTTGGCTACACTGACTTTGTTTTTTTTCTATAGAATCTGTGCCTTCACATATAAGTTGCAATTTTTCTCAAAGTTCCTTTGCTGTTTTGCAATCCTTCACTTTCATGTACATATTGCTATCCAACGTTCTGTATATGATATCAATAGCAATATTATTGAGGTTTGCTCTTTTTCGATCTTCAGCACCCCACTCTCTTTTTGGCTTTGGAATATACTGAGTTTCACTGCCAACAGTTATGGCCTTAGTGATCTCCAGTAGGTCCTTCAGTCAGCACATCCATCATCTCATCATGTGTAGCAGTCAAATAAGCTTTCATAGGACGTTTATATTCATCAAAACGATCTAAGGAACACATCAACATATTTCTAGCATACTAGTTGTTATCCATGATGCAAAGCTTTTAAAATCAGAAACTTGAAAAAGTTTTCAAAGTATTTTCACAAGATCAACAAGTAGGATTACTTCAGAACAAAAGCACTGCTCCGATACCAATTGTTGGTCCCTTGAAAAGGCTTTGGTTAAGTTTAGAGGGGGAGGGGGTGAATAAACTTTACACTTAAAACTTTTTGGAGTTAACAAACTCAACAAGGCCAGTAGCCTGCTGACTGCTTAGTAGTCTGCGATCACTTAGTAGTCTGCTGACTATTGAAATTACTAAATTTGTTACACCGGAATATATACGTTTGTAGCCTTATTACTTGTTGTTAAAAAGATGATACCAAGTATTAGATACTCAGTAGTGTAAGTGTGTGATTCAGTTGCTAGTTTCAGTATGTTGATATGATCAGTATACTTAAATGCAGAAAGTAAGTAGGCAGTTTTTATAGTGGTTCCAGGTGGTGTAATCCTGTACGTCCACTATTCTCCTATGATGTTGGAGGAAATTCACTAGAGATCTTTGAGGTTCCAGTTACAAAAATCCCTAAACTATTTGTCTTTCACCAATAACCATGGCTTTACAAACTGAATATTTGAAACATGTAGGATTGCTGTTTCAAAGTATTCCACTGGTCCTTGAAGGGTAGGATTGCCTCTTCACCAGCTCCACCACAAACAACAGTTCTTAACACCTAAGTGCTTCTTTGTCTTCAACAGGTTTCTTGTACAAGAAAGATTGAATCAAGTGAATGATTCAAATATCAGCAGCTTGATTAGGATGAAATGATCAGTAGCTTGATATCTTCAAGTGTGTAAACTTGATGTAACTCGATAGCAGGTTACACTTGAAGAGTTTTCTGGATCAGTAGCTTTTAGCTCAGTGATGTTAGCAGGGTGAATTTCTTGATCAGAAACTTGATAGCTTTAGATAGATTATAAGTTTTCCACACTTTTCATCACTTGAATCTGAATCATGAGTCTTCTATTTATAGTTGAGAGTCCTGTGACTTATGTTTGAATTTCAAACATAGCCGTTTCAGATTTGTTCCCATCTTGACTTGCTTTTTGTCTCTGTTCATAGTACTCACACTGTCACTCTACATTTTGCCAGACTCCTGTCTATCCACCTTTTGACTTATGTCCATTGGTTAATCCTTTGAATATTTCCAATGTTCTTTTATTATAGACCATTGATTTGTTGACAATATCACGGCTTGTAATCTGTCATTATCCTTGTAATCTTCCAATGTAACCTTTGATTAAATCGAGATTTATACTCAGTAGATGTTTGACTTATTTTAGTCTGCTGATGTACATATCAGTCAGCTGTCTTGAGTCTGCTGTGTTTTCATAACACTTCAACTGACTGCTTTTCATCTAACTTTTTATTATTAAGTTAGAGTACACCTTTGAATTATAACTATGTTCCAATCACCACTTAACATATGGAACTTAGAACTTGTACACATGGTATATGCAATTAGTTTAGATCATCACAGACTTCCCTAAATTTTGATTCCATAGCCTGGATTTTAAATACTAAGTTTGATCCCTTAGCCTTCAATAACTGAGTTTGTCCCCTCAGCCTTCAGTCTTCAACAGGTTCCTAACTAGTCTACTGACCTAGTAACCTTACTGATCTAGATAGGTCTACTGATACAGTCAGCTGACCTAATTACAATGCTTGTTTGATCAAACCTATGCAAAGATCAAACTCTAATAAACCTATACATTTGATCTAGACATCTTTTTTCCTTTGCTCTATAACAGCTAGTCTAGCACTCATCATTAAAACTTGAAATATGTCCAACACAAAGTTTTTGGTTGCTTAGTTTTTTCTTGTACACTCCAGCAGTACAGGACAAAATTTGATTCCGGATGTAGGACTTGTGTCTACCTTGGAAACTCAAATACTTCCAATGGTGTTATTCTCTTGGACATGACCAAAAACGTATCTTTGCTGCCATAAATACTCAATTTCATGAGACTTATTTTCCTTTATTTTAGCAGGTTCTAGAGCAAGCTGGATATCTCATTGATATGCCGGTACATTTACCAGTTATGGATAGTTTTGATGATCTGCTGAATGAGTCAGTAGACCAGCCAGACATAGGGACATCTGCAGCTGAGGCTTCTAGTAAAGGACATGTTCCTGTCAGCCAACCACCTGCGCCTGCACCTATTCAATTTAGAAGATCCACAAGGACAAGAGAATCACTGGTCTTTTATCAAGGTGGTTCTCATACAGTTCAGCAGACCCCATATCTATTGAGTGAAGTGATAAATGTGGAGAAAATTTCAGTAGAGTATGACAGATTCATTAATGCTACTGATGATGTTAAAAAACCTAAGACTTATAATCAAGCCATCAAGCGTGATGCATGTAAAGATGCTATGCAATAGGAAATTGAGGTTTTACAGACTACTCATACTTGGGGGATAGTTGATTTTCCCCCAGGAAAGAAGCCTTTTTGGTGCAAATGTGTATATAAAATCAACTATCATCCTGATGGCTTAGTGGGGAGATACAAAGCCAGGTTGGTGGAAAAGAGATACACTCAAACATATGGTATTAACTATCAAGAGACCTTTTCACCTGTTGTCAAAATTACCACAGTCCGGTCTTTGCTAGCAACAACTAACAATTGGCATCTTCACCAAATGTATGTCAATACAGCCTTCTTACATGGAGATTTACATGAAGAAGTATATATGCAGCTGCCCCTATGTTTTGCAACAAACAAACCAAGTCAAGTTTGCAGATTAAGAAAATCTGTATATGGCCTGAAGCAAGCCAACATACAGTGGAATTGCAAGTTGACTGAATCCTTGGAGGCACAAAGGTTTGTTCAATCCAAACATGATCATAGTTTATTCACCAAAGGGTCAAGATTGTCTTTAATTGCTTTGCTGGTATATGTAGATGATATAATATCAGCAAGTCCAAGTGAGCAATTGATTCAGCAAGTCAATGATGTTTTACATCAGCAGTTCACTATTAAAGACCTTGGAAAATTGAGTTATTTCCTAGGTATTCAGTCTTCTAGACCTCTTGCAAGCATTTTATTTCTCAAAGGAAGTACACACTCAACCTCATAGAAAATATTAATTTTTGGGGGTCAAACCTGCCAAGACACCTATGGAGTCCAAGCAGACTTTACAACATGAAGATTCAACACCTTTGGAAGACAACGCTACATACAGATCACAAGTGGGTAAGTTAATCTACCTCATGTTTACAAGACCAGATATAGCTTTTGCAGTCCAGCAGCTGAGTCAATTTCTAGAAACTCCCCTTGAAAACCACATGAAAGCAGTACATAGACTGCTGATATATTTGAAAGCTAATATAGGCCAAAAAATCTTCTTCCCAGCTGAGAATAGCTTTGTTCTGCAAGGATTTACAGACAATGATTGGGCTGGTTGCCCTGAAACCAAGAAGTCAGTATCAGGCTACATGATAATTTTAGTGGATGCTCCTATTTTTTGGAAAGCTAAGAAACATACAACTATAGCAAAGAGTTCATTAGAGACTGAATACAAGGCTGTGGCAAATGTAGTTTGTGAACTTCAATGGTTGATTTACATCCTACAAGATTTGAAGGTTCCTGTTCAGATGCCTGTTGTGTTGTTATGTGACAATGCAAGTGCCATGCACATTTCTTATAATCCTATATTTCATGAAAGAACAAAGCATATTGAGATTGACTGTCCTGTTGTAAAAGACAAAGTCAAATATGGACTTGTCAAACTTCTTCCAGTCAACACAAAATAACAAGTTGCTGACATCCTCACCAAGGCTCTAAATGCACCCTCTTCTCCTACCTATTGGACAAGTTAGGCATTTCAAAGTTCTTGAACACTTGGCCTATGTACTAACAGTTTCTAGGCAATATATGTGCCTGGCTGATCGCTTGGAGCACTTCCCGGTAACTATGGCTGAGCAGAGAGGTGGTACTTTTTTGAAATTGCCTACAGTTTTGCAGGTCAGAATAAGGTGGTAATTGATCTATCAAAGAAAGTATCTAGCAACTCAAAAACCAAACTTGAAACTAGTTTACCGGCTTTCTTTCTGGCAACAAAACTATGTTCTTAAGATCCAAGTTATTCTCAGGAAGAAATTGATTTTGCCAGTAGAATCATTCGTGTAGCTACAAATCAAAATCAACATTTGCCGGGACATGCTCACAAATACATTCAAATTTTTTATAAAAGTGCCGAAAGAAATTCTATGTTAGATAGCGAAAGAATGTACTTCAACCAAGAATCCTTAAAATCTCTTAAAATTGTTGCTGAAATTTTCAAGGAAGATCCTGAAATCGCGTTCAATCTCAGGCTGGAAATGATGTTTAAAGAAACCTGGATCCAGCCTTTGAGAACACCATGATGTATGCAGAAATGGTAGGTGTAGGATTAGTTAAGGATGGAAGCTTTTGTGTTGAAGCCATTGTCGATCTTACTTTAGATGAGACTTCTAGCATTGAGGAATTCAAACTGCTATGCTTGAAAGCATTTCTTCAAACATCTCAAGGACAATCTAAGCAAGCTACCATTTGTAGGAATGAGGTATAATCCACACAAAATTATTATAGAAAACGATAACCTGGGAGTCACAATCCAACATAACCCAACACGTCATAATTTTCTTAGGAAGAACCCTACATCGTACGAATAACCCTAATTTGTAGGAATGAGGTATAATCCACACAAAATTAGACTTATATCACAGTTATGATTAGCTACGAGGTTCGATTTACCAAAAACCCGAAAGAATCGAGCATCCCAAAACACTAATCAAAAGAAAAATCTCGAAATATGATGATGTAAATATCACAAATGACAAAGAACAGAATGCTATGGTACTTTGTTGCAGACGGATAAGAGAAAATTACCAGACAGAGATGTAAAAGCAGTGCCGGATAGAGAAGCAGCTGCCGGAGATGGGATCGTACTTTCTCTTGTGTTGAGGTCGACCTGGATGACTTGTTTCTGGTGTGAAGGCAACTAGACGAGGATCAAGAGAGGTTGCTGGAGAACAAGACAACAACTCTACATATTTCAATTATTTTGGGGGAAAATCGGGCTTGGAATGATGGAATGAATAGGTTGGGTTGGAGTGGGTTTGTTTAATATTTGTTAATAATTTATGATTAATTTTTTTTTTTGGTTAAAAGATTTTTTTTTCTTTTTGAGAAAAATATATTAAATATTTTTAATGAGGAGATTTTATTTATAATGTTTTTTATGAGGGGAAATGTGACCAGTAATGAGGAGATTTACAATTTGGGCATCTACCAACAATAAAATTTAGATCTCATCATTATGTGTAACATTTAAGGAAGAAAATTCCACCTCCTCATTAGAAGACGTTTTTCTAGTACTGGCAAGATCTGAGGGCGTGGAGCAGGGCCAAGCATGGGCATATTCGGGCATCGATTTCTGTGAAGGTGGCTTAGTTGCAGGCACAACGGGAGTCGGTGGATTATTCGGTTGCTGCAGAAGGGGCCTTAATGCAGGAGCTTGATCATTGGTATTTGTTGGATGAGGATTATTGGCGGCAGATGGGCCGAGTGTAATGAATTGGAATACCACTAATTTGAAACACAAGGCCTCATCCTATATGAAGTGGAATACAATTTTCATGTTGCATGATAGTGAATGGGTCCGTTTTACTATCCCAAAGGATATGGAGCGGGTGGCGGTTGATTACTTTCAGCATAGCTATGCATCTAACGGGGTTCATGTGCATTTGGAACGGCTGAATTTTTCTATGTTGGATGGAGATCAAGGGCAGGCTTTGTCCCGGTCTTTTTCAGACGCGGGAGGTTCTGGATGATATGCATGTTTTATTTTTGCAAAAATATTGGCATCTTCTAGGCACTGCATTTTGCTGGTGGTTCTTGATGTCTTGGATAATGGAGCGGCTTTGGGACGTGTTAATGAAACTTTTATCACTCTTTTCCCAAAAGTTCCTTCCCTTACTGTTATGACAGATTTTCAGCCTATTCCTCTTTGCAGCCCGGTGTACAAGCTTATCTTGCGAGTGGTTGTCAATAGACTTAAACATGTTATGGATACAGTTATATCTAGGGATTAGAGTGCTTTTATCTCTGGTCGTCTCATTATGGATAATACTCCTGTGCCCTTTGAGGCCTTTCACTTGATGCAGGGCGGGGTGGTGGGGTGTTACAAGCATGCAATGCTTAAATTATATTTGGCTAAGGTTTTTTATCGTGTGAAGTGGGCTTATTTATGGGTCGTAATGACTCGAATTGCGTTTTCTCCTTCTTTTGTTGATCTGGTCTGGCGTTGTATATCTTCAGTTTCGTATCGGGTTTGGATTAATGGTAAGCCAAGCCGTTCTTTATTGTCGATGCAGGGTATTCGACAGGGTGAACCACTCTCCCCTTTTCTGTTTATTTTTTCTGAGGAGGGTGTGACAACGCTAATCAATAGTTATTGTGCCCGGGGTGCTCTACGAGGAATTTTGTTTGGAGGTAACTCGGTTACAGTATCTCATCTTTTATTTGCGGATGAAAGTATGCAATTCTTTGAATTGGTAGAAGGTGCAGTTGAGATTCTATTGGATCTCTTCCATCGGTATGGAGACATGTCTGGCCAGGCAATTGACTTTCATAAGTCAATCTTGTTCTTTAGTCAGGGTATTTCGGGGGACGTGCGGGTGGAGGTGTCCCTTATGTTACAAGTTCCGACGGGCAGTGGTTCAGGAATGTATCTGTGGCTTCCATATCTGAAAGACCGCAACAAACGACAGGTGTTTGGGTTACTACGAGAGAAAATTTTGAAAAAGTTGTCGAGTTGGAAGGATAAGCTTCTCTCCCCGGAGGGGAACGAGGTTATGGTTAAGGCGGCCTTGCAGGCTATCCTGACGTTTTTCATGCAATGTTTTAAAGTTCCCACTACTATTCTCCTAGAGTTTGAAAATGAGATTAGGGGCTTCTACTAGGGGATGCGGGTCACATGCGGAAAATCATTGGAAGAACTAGGATAAGTGTTGTATGCCGAAGACCTTGGGAGGATTAGTGTTTCGAGACTTAGAGTGTTTTCATCTAGCCCTATTGGTGAAGCAGGCTTGGCGGGTTCTCCTCTATCCGGGATCATTGGTTGGGCATGTGCTTTGGGCGAAGTATTTTTGCACTAGTACTTTTTTATCTGCTACCCGCATATCGATGCCTTATTTTTTGTGGCAAAGTTTTCTTGAGGAGCGG
The DNA here is from genome assembly GCA_036785695.1 of Gentiana straminea. Lineage (NCBI taxonomy): Eukaryota > Viridiplantae > Streptophyta > Magnoliopsida > Gentianales > Gentianaceae > Gentiana > Gentiana straminea. The sequence continues at coordinate 2,755,868 of JAVUPR010000424.1, read as the reverse complement.
GACTTGTTGTTGAGGGGGGTTATTTGGCAGGTTGGTGATGACTCTTCTGTGTTTTTATTTCATGATGCGCAGGTGGATCTTTCTAGGTCCATCTGTATACCGCATGCAAGACATGATCTTCCGACGAATCGTAAGGTAACGGATTTGATTATTCCCGGGACGAGACGATGGAATGCTTCTCTTGTAAGAGAAAATTTTAGATCTTGGGAGTGCGATGCTATATTGCATACCCAAATAGTGTAGGGTAAGAACCTGGATAGACGTATTTGGAACTATGAGCATCGGGGAATCTACACAATTAAGATGAGCTACCGTCTGGCGCTGGCCTTGTATAGCCTGAGGCCTACCGGGGAGGCTACTTTCGGGTCGAGTGGGTAAGATGCGGTGTGGAGACAGTGCTGGGATGTTGCTGTGTAGCTGCGCATTCATCATTTTTATGGAGGTGTCTGCACAATTGTTCGTCTGTTGCGCAATCTAGATAGGCGCAATGTGATGGATGGTTGTTGTCTAGCGTGTGGGGTGGAGAATGAGTCTATGGCGCATGAGCTGTTTCAGTGTGAGATGGAGGCTAGGGTGTGGGAGCAATCGGGTTTTGGATCTTTGGCATGTCCGTGGAGGGCTTCAGACTTTCGGGGTTTCTTAACGTTTCTTTCGGGCCGCCTGTTGCGAACGGATTTGGCAGAGTTTGTTTGGGTGATGTGACACATCTGGAAGGCCCGTTGTAGTGCGGTCTATGACAATGATGCGGTGTATGTGTCTCGCGTCTGCTTCTCGGCCCTCGGTGCCCCTCAGCGCTATGGAATTTATTCGGCGCCCTCTTAGGTCCTTCTAGGCAATACTTTCATCTCGTGATGTGCGAAAGCGTAGCGGGAGTTGCGGGATCGTTGGGAGAAACCGTCGGATGAGATGATTAAGTGTAACGTAGATGCCTTCTATATACCTCTTGCATTGGGGATAGGCCTTATCTTCCGTGATCAACTGGCATCTATTATGGCAGCTTATTCCTTCCATTTGAACACTGGAATTGGGATTACAATGTTGGAGTTTAGGGCAATTCTCTTAGCATTGGTGGAGGGCCAGCGATTGAGACTGTCTCATTTGTTGGTGGAGAGTGACTGTTTGGTGTGTGTTCAGCGGCTGATGCGTAGTGAGGAGGATTTTTCTTCCTTTGGCTATCTATTGCAGGACTGTAGGGCGGAGGTGGCCAAATTTACTTTTGTTCGTTTTTCTTTTGTTAGGCGTTCCGGTAATGTTCCGGCTCAATTGTTAGCTCGATTAGGAGTTGATTCTTTGGGTGTCACTGCTTGGGGAGCACAACCCATGAATGATGTTACTACCGTAGCTTTAGCGGACTTGGTTGAATAAAAATTGTTGGTTTAAAAAAAAAAAACTTAAAAATCTAATAAGCTGAAGAAAACTGAATCTTAAACAGAAGAGTAAAAGATTTCTTAGACTTAAAATATAAAAGTTTTTCCTGAAATGTTCCAGAAATGAAAATACAAAATATCAGGGAGCTACTTAATTTAGACCGTAAATCCCTAACATAAATGTAGGGCACAACTTGGGCTTTTTAACAAGCTTTATTAGACTCAAATGAAAATACAAAATGACCAAACATCCCCTCTAGGGAGGTTATCGGTTCGATTTTGCTCTGAGACGTTATGTTGAAAGAGCTCTTGGTTAAGCCTTACTCTCCTGAGTAAGAGTCAAACTCTATAGGCATTAGTCGGACACACCATGTTGAAAGGGCTCTTGGCTAGGTTAGCTCTGAGTAAGAGAAAAAAAAAACATGGATTCAATGTATTTTTAAGCTATCATTTCGGCACAATAGAATATAGATTGCGCCTCTCCTCATCTATGGGCGTTTATGGATCGTTCATCAAATCTTGATTTGGCATTCCACATTCAGTCCCGAACGTTTTCGTTACAAATACTTTGGTATTATTTTGACAAAGGGTTTTGATTATTGTAATGGCATTCCACATTCAGTCCTGATCCCAAAAACTTATCTTCCATCAAATTTTGAAGACGTTCAGCCATGGAAGGAGTCAAGTGATTCTTCCAGTCTCCTACTTTTCCTTGTCTGAAAAAGGAACTAGACTTTGCATTACTCATGCTTTCTACTTTTCCAACCTTGTTGGCTTCAAGATTCTTAAGATTTTCAAAGCTGCACAGCTTTGTGATCTCCTCAACCAAACCCCCTTCTTCTTCTTCTTTTGTAAAAGGGTACCCCAAAAATTTAGCCATTTGCTTTACAAAAGGGATTGCATCTTTTGTAAGATCTTCATACTTCAAGAACATTACCTTATTAGGATACTTTAAGCTTGCGTTCCAATACCCGAGCATGTGATTGCAGAACGGGCCATACGCATGTTTTCCTTCAATTATCGTATCAACATACTCCTCTAAAGTAATCGGCTCTCTTGCTGAATAAATTCCATTTTCTTCCAGGAAATGCCGGCAAGAATTGATCACATCCAAAAGATTTCTCGACAGATACACGATCCGACAATCGGAATTACGTAGAATTGCCTCCGGTAAGACCTCGTATGGCATATGAGTCCCGAAAATCCTAGGAGACTGTATGTTATCAATAGCAACATTCTCTGAAGTGTCATAGTAAAGTTCATTCTCAATGAAAGGAACGAGTTTATGCGGGTTAGAACGTAGTAGAGGACTTGTTGTGGTTGAATATTCGTTACGGTTTACAATACTGAAGGCAAGAGCTTTCAACCATGTGGTGCCTGATTTGGGTATGGTTGCGAGTACGATATCCGTGTTTCTGGCATGAAAGTGATTATGCATAGATATCAGAGGTTGAAATAGAAACTGTGGAAACCAGAAGCCTTTGTAGCAGCAAACCACGCAGTTTATAGACATTTCTTGGGGTAGCCTTTGAAACAATTCATTAGCATCTTCTTTGATTGTATTTGTAGTAGAGGCAGATTTGGATATCATATTCATAGAAAATCTGTTTGAGGTTGTATCAATTAATGGAAAGAAAATTGATATGGGAAACTAGGATTACCTTTGCTCTTTTGAGAGATTATACATATTTTATAGAAGGAAAATCCTATAATTGGCTAATGGAATAAAGAAACCGGCATTAAAATAATGTGTTAAAATAAAATTACTTGAATTGATAAAAACACATATTATAGGCCAAAATTATGATAACTCATATGTATCAATTTAAATTTCATAGGTGCATCCGTTCAGCTAGGGGTGTTACATTTCGCGGGTAAGGGGGTTGGGGGCGTTGAAGTAATATTTTGTAAATATGTTTTTCAAAATAAAAACTTTGAACCAAAAAGCCTCTTCCAGCGAAATCGTCGAAGGCCTAAAAATTTTCAAGGTCGACCCTAACGGTAGATATAAAACGAAATTTATAGAATCGAAATAAATACGGTATATGTAAAAGAAATGTTACAAAATTTGTAAAAAATTATCGTATTTGCTGTGCAGTGTAATGCTTTTTTTTTCGTTCCAAAATTTGAATATTCAAAATTTTGAAATAGAGTTTTTAAGGAATTTAGAGTATCTACGTCTTTTTTTAAGCTCAAAATTCAGTGCTTTCAAATTGATTGATCTTTTTTAACTTGTTGATAATCAGCGTAATTACCAATCTTTCACTGCGTTATTTTATTTTATTTTTTTTTTGTTTTTTTGTTAAGGGCTTTCTCTGCGTTAGTTGAGTTGACGTTTCCGTAATATTTATTCTCTGTACAATGCCGTTTCATAATATCCCAATAATTGTCTAATTTTCAAAGGGTTTGAAACTCTTAATAATACTTGTTCTATAGTTCACGTTTTTAACTTTATTGTATCAATGAAATCTATTAATGTACCGTTCGAACGGCGGATCCGGTGGCAGTGTCTTTAACAGCGGAGCCTCTGCGTTTGGTGGTGTTTCGGCGGCAATCCGGTGGCGTTTGGTTCTCATAGTCCCTTTAAGGCCGTGGGCTCTTAGCAAGCGATTTTGACAGTCGCTCTTTCGGCGGAGATGTTAGTCACACTTCCGGGCCCTTCTCTCCGATCGAAGGCGGCGGTCAGCGGTGGCCGGATCCTTGTTTGCTCACCTCTGCTTTGGCTTTTTTCTGTTATTACCTGCCTCTACTCTACCAATTTGCTTGTTTGTTTGTGTTGTTCAGCAGTGTAATTTTGGCCCTCACGGGGCTTTCGTTTTGTCAGTTGCTCTGTGGACCCTTTGCTTTGACAACCAGTTTGATCTTTTTTCTTGTCTTCATGTCATGGTCTGTAATTTTTCGTTTTGTTTTCTTTCTTGTCCGGCTCGTTCAGGCTTTGCCTGTACATTGCACCGGTGTTATCCGGCTTTTAATAAAAGATGCTTTCATTCTTTGGGGAAATTTTTTTTTTTAATTAACGTAATAACAATTGTTCGATGTACCCCCCTTTTTATTTTATTTGTCTCATTTGACGATGTCACGTAGATTAAGAATAGTGTGATTGATGTTTTGAATCTAATTAAATAATCTAATATTTTACACGTATAACTTTTTAGATGTTGAGCATTTAACTCTGCACATTTTTATTGTAAATAATGTAAAATTTAAAGGATATTTGAAGAAATTTAACAATTAATTCACAAACAGGTCACACACAAAGGGAAACATGAACTCTTAGAATGGAAATGAGAGAGTATTTTTTACCTCTGAAATCTTGTTAGAATTTACCCTAAAATACTAGTTCCGTCCCATAAAAAATGTTCAATTATTATTGTGTATATAGATTAAGAAAATATTTAATTTGTTGTATTTTAAGTAATAATGAACATATATACCCTATCATATAATAAATGCAATTTTGGAATATGAAATAAATGTATAAACATTAAATGTCATGATATGAGTATCTTTGGAAAAAATATATCAAATGATGTATTGGTTTTCAAAATAGACAATTTTTAAAGAGCTATTCATCTTGAAAAAGATGACTTTTAATGGGACGGATATAGTACCAAAATTTGACTTTAAGAGGAGACTGACTACCGCCGCATTAACAACCATTGCTGCCGGCTGCCGATGTAAAGACATCGAAATCCGAACAATTTCCCCGATCAAATTCTTGCAATGGGATATGGGTTTTCCTATGGTCGAACTCCTTTTTCCATAATCATTTCTTCCTTATTTCATTCTTTGAACATTCCACAAATATTCCCTTACTTTTCCAGAGAATTTTTAAATGCAGAATGACATGGGTATCACCCGATGTCGTACACGTGACATTCACAAATGGGCTTTCGGATATTTACCATAACTGGACCCATATGGGCTCGGCCCAACTTCGGAGTCCATATAATCCAACCTAGCTCGTATCACCGACCTCACTCGTTTGCTCATCTTGGTCGGTCCCAAACAAGATCAGGTCGCCTCTGACCTTTGAAGGCGGTTATAACTCCTTAATGGACTTATCCGGCGATTGATTCCGCATTAACAGCTATAAACTATGATTGATTACATCCCACGATTTAGCCTAATTGAGTCATGATTGCCCCACGAATGACATCACAATTCAAACTATGTCAATTGGCTTGATCCCATACAGTTTTGAGTACGTAGGCAGTCTCAAACGACCCAACCATAAATCTTCAACAAAAACATCAAATTGCTAGTTTAAACTCTCAGAAAAGGATCCAATAACCTAATAATGAAACCCTAAGATTTTCAAGCATCATCAATTTGCGCTAGATGGATGAGGGTCCTTTGCATATTCTTGATGACGCTTAAAATAGTATATCTTACGACATCAATATTCTATCTATTATGAGCTAAAAATAGTTGTTTCGACCTATAATTATGAACCATTTGAGTTGAATATCATGTGTCGGGTTCGTGAGTCGAGTATTTTGCATTTCACGTTTATTTTCCCTTGTTCGATATTATTTCATGCGTTATTTGATTATTTTCAAGATTCGAAATATTAGGCTAAGCATTGTGGACGATTCTGGAGCGGGCTGAACGAAAGGATTAGGCTTAGGGTATTCCAGAACCTTCCAAGTTAAGTCGGTAGAAGAAAAATGACAAAAGTGCCACCAATTAATTTGGGAGTTGCCGCTGACCCATCGAGAGTCCAGAATCTTCCGAAATGTGTTTTCTTGGACAAGGGGTAGTTCTAGGTCTTTCTAAGTCGGTTTACTTAGCTATAAATAAGAGGGATCGGCCTCAGAATTCAGCGTGTCCAATTAATGTACAATTTTCAAGACAAGTTCTATGCAATAAAAGTTATTTATTTATTTTATGAGTTCTAGTCATGGAGTCGACGGATTCGCCTCATAGGAAGAGAGCCGTGGGAGATCTACACTCATCTTCGGGGTTATGATTTTCTGTCTTTTCCAAGAGGTAGATCTGTCGTTGTTTTATGTGAGTAGTATGTTTAAATTTTTTATTTAGTTTAATTATGTGGTAGTTAGTTTATTTTACCCCATGTATGCATAGATCTGATTCGTTGGTGAAGAAATCATTAAATAGTGATTGTGTTCTTCAGATCTGTGATGGTCTATATCGCTAGATCTGAATAGCTAGTAAATTCTAGTTCATGATAATCGGTGCCAGCTACGTTGATCGACAGATTTAATTTACTTGTTAGTAGCCTGATCAACTATTTCCATGTCATCATAAATTAGCATGAAGGACTGGTAGTGAAGTGTTAGTTTGGACATTGTCTTAATGGATCCTTAGGAACGTGCTAGTCATAGTCGATAGCTGCCTAGGGAGGTTCTCGGTCTTGAGCCGGCAACTCTAAAACTTAATGCATGTGAATTAATACAACCAACGAAGGAGGTTAATTGCACATAGATTGTCTGCTGTCCGTACAATGGAAATAGACAGGGTTAGGAGATCGCACCCGTAGCTGACAATGAATTACAATTTGCCAACGGGAATGACTAATGCATGACATGGGGATGAGTAACTAATAACTCATATTTAGACTAATACATTAGAAACTCTTGTGTGCTCCAACTGACTTTCATAATCTTGTTTGTTGTTTGGCACCACTCTTGTTCTTCCTATATTATAGTTGGTCGTTGACCGTTATTATGACAACTCAATCTCGATTAATTTGCGTTCTTACGAGTCCCTCTGGGATTTGACCTTGAATCGCCAGTACTCTGCTACAGTAGACCTAGTCCTATTGCTAGTAAGTGCTTTGCACGTGATCAAGATTTTCTGGCGCCGTTGTCGGGGACTCATGTCAAGAATAATTTATAATTTGAGATTGAGCGTTTGTATATTTCGTTTCTATAAAATTCGAGTCTATTTTATAGAGTCTGTCTTGTAGTCTGTTTATACTGGAGTTATACAGAGTCAATTCTTTGTGAATCAGGATGAAAATTTCACCCGATTAATCGAGGATTATCAGTGATTAATCGAGTGTCCTAGATTCAGTAGAATCGGTTCTGTCAGTTCAGCGTCGAGTCAGTAGTCAGAGTCTGTATTTTTGAGTCTGCCAGGCGAGTGTAACATCCGCCGAGGAAAGTCACTAACTTCTTGGAGATAGTCATCACAGTCAAACCAGCAGGAGTGCCTGAAGATAACATTAAGCTCAAATTGTTCTCATTCACTCTGAAAGACACGGCAAAGATATGATTATTGTCTCTAGCACCAGGATCAATCCAAACTTGGACCGATTTACTGCATAAATTTATGAGTAAGTACTCCCCACCTGGGAAGTCATTATAGATGCGACAATACATCCAGAATTTCAAGCAAAAACCGGCCGAGACTTTCAAAGAAGATTGGGAAAGGTTTAAGGAAGCACAACGGAGATGCCCTCACCACGATATCACTCTGCCCGTACGAATGCATAGTTTCTATCACGGATTGCGGCCCAGTGAACAAATGAGAGTTGATGCATCGAGCAACGGATGTTTTGCGTTGCTGTCACCTGAAGAAGCTAAAGAAAAGTTGGAACAAATAGCACTTGCCAATGGAGGACGCATCAAATTGAAAATGTAAAGGTAGCTGATGGAGTATTTGGAGAAGATACTTCACAAAAGATCTTATACCAGTTAATGGCGAAACGAGAAAATAGACATCATGAAATACTACATTGCCAAAGTAGAGAAAGTTGAAGAAGTCGAAGCAACCAACACCGAAGATGTAAACTATTTAGGGAGGCAAGGAAATCCTTATAGGGGTGGATATCACCCGGGTTCTCACGACCACCCTAGTTTTCGACTAAGTGATCCTATATGTGGAGAGAGACTAAGGCAGTCTGGGAATTCATGCCTCAATTCAACAAGTCGGGTGGTTGGGAAGCAACCATGGTTAAAATGAGCTCAACTGTGACTGACACGATCAGTCAACTCAAAAAATCATTGACCGAGCTGAATGCAAACTTCACCACATATTGTAAGAAGAATGATGCAAGACCGATCAATCAAGAAGCCTTAGTGTAGAATCTATCGCACCAAGTAGGGAATATCGCCGAAAAGTGTCAGCCTATCCTCCGGGAGGATTACCAAGTAACAATGAGAAGAATCCAAAGGACATGAATGCAATTATGACAAGAAGCGGAAAAGAACATCCTGGACCAGCTATACCAACTATCCAGGAAGGATCAGAAAGCAGTCAGCATCAAAATGCAGTAGAATTAGGGAGAACATGGAGCCCGATTAGACAGGACATTGGTCCGACTAATCGAGAGCCTGAAATTTCAACGGATGAGCAGACAGAGCAGCAACAGCAGCAGGCCACAGGTAAGTCTTCACAACCGCAAATATTAATCATGGTACTTTACCCTATCCCCCTAGGAAATATAAACCGAATCATGATGGTGCTCTTTATAAAAAGTTCATAGAATTGTTTAAGAAATTGCGAGTGAATATACCTTTGGTAGAAGCTCTGTCCGGGATGCCAGAGTACGCAAAATTCTTGAAAGAAGCAGTCTCTACCAAAAGGAAGTTGTTAGACCTTGAGACTATATCCCTCAACGAGGAATTCTCAGTAGTTTTGCAATGCAAACTGCCTCATATGTGTAAAGATCCTGGGAGCTTCCTCATACCCTGCACCATTTGAGGTATATGTCTGAACAAAGCATTGTGTGATCTTAGAGCCAATGTCAATTTAATGCCACTCTCTATTTTCTATAAGTTAGGCATGAAAGAGTTAAATGAAACATCTATAACCCTTCAATTGGCCGATAGGTCTATGAAGCAACCTTGTGAAGTGGTAGAGGATGTGCTGGTGAAAGTTGACAAATTCGTGTTCCCCGTAGACGTTGTAGTATTAGACATGGAAGCTAACCATGATGTTCCACTGACCCTAGGAAGACCTTTCCTAGAAACAAGCAAAACATTGATAAATGTTCACAATAGTGAGCTGATTATAAGGGTAAATGAGGACAGAGTATTATTCAATATGATGAAAACAATAAGGTATGCACAAGATGAGGAAGAAGAATGTTACATGCTGGATGCCATAGACGAGCTTATTTTGAAATTACATCAGCATGTGGCACTAGACCCTGAAGTAGCAGAGACTTTGCTCCTGAAAGAGGATGAAGGAAGTATTGAGGAAACATAGCCTGGGTGTAGCAAAGGTCAAGTACAAGAGGTAGTACATATATCTTCTGTGGATATAGGAAGAACCATTGACCGACCTTTGTGGCATAAGTTTTTTGACCTACAATTGACTGGTAAACTATTAAGATCATCGTTCGAAGAGCCACCAAGGAATTTAACGTTGAAACCTTTTCCATCTCACCTAAAGTATGTATACTTACAAGATGATACTCCTCCCCTTATAATTTCATCATCACTATCACCTTTAGAGGAGGAGAAACTGTTAAGAGTACTGAGAGAGCATAAGGGAGCATTTGGGTAGACGATTGTGGATATTCGAGGAATAAGCCCGTCGGTGTGTATGCATGTTAGGAACTTTTTATGTTTTGATGATGGCCATACTAGCTGTTATAGCAAGCCTGAAATAAGTTAGAATTCTCTGTATAAGTCTTTACTTAGAGTCTGACATATTGTATAAGTTAAGTCAGACAAGTATTGTACTAGTTGGTAGGACGGCAAAGTAAAACAGACATTCGGCAGAGTGAAGCCAGCCAAGCACCAGCAGAAAAGCAGTGAAGACTTAATGGTATGACTTATAACCAAGGAAGTCTGTGATGACTTTGGATAAGTCTAAGTATGTTTCAAGAGATAAAATTCAATGTTCTAATATGGTGTACACTGATCTCACCCAAATCAATGATCAGTGAAGTACAAAGATTTTCCATAAACTGAAGTAATGAAGGAAACAGTGAATCGGCAGAGTAAACTGACTTTCGGCAAAGTGAAGGAAAAAACAGTGAAGGAAGATCTAAACGGAAAAGTCAGATGGATCACTCGACCATTCAAAGAACGGCGAAGTAATCCTTATCAGAACAAAATTGAAATATGATGAAGATTCAGAGGATCATGCATTTAATGCACAATCAATAGAGGATCAATCAAGGACGGATTTTCTGCTATACATGTGAAGGAAAAATCCGATCACTGAAATCAAGGAGAATATAATTAAGGGGGAATCAAGAATAAAATCAAGGATTATTCCCCTCTTAAATATAGCCAACGGACGGAATTTCAAATCAAGGATACTCAAGGCTATAAATAGAAGGCATTGACAGACAGATGAAATAACAATAAGAAAAGGAAAATCAAGCAGATACTCTGTCAATTTGAAAAGCCTTCTCTCTGAACTTATAAAGATTTATCTAGAGATCAACTCAGACATCAGAACTACAATTTCATATTCAGCACTGAGATTGATCAATCAAGTTTGTGAATCTCATTCACAATCAACTGAAGCAACTGAATCAGAAGTCATCTGAGAAGGAGTTGTGCGTGTGATAGCTGCTGAAGGATTTAATCTCAAGGAGCAGTGAAAGAGACTGAATCACTGAAGCTGTTGCAGTCAAGGAGTGATAGTCTTGTAGATTGTGAAGCTTGGGAAGTCAAGGACAGTCATACTATTGTATCTGTAAAAACAATAGTGAATTCCTCCAATCATCACAGGAGAAGAGTGGATTAAGGGATTACACCACCCTGAACCACTATAATCCCTGTGTCAATTTACTTTCTGCAATTTACTTTACTGCATTCATTTAAATTGCTTAGATTATATTCTATATATGTGATTGTCCAAACTACTTTGAAACAACATAGTAAGAAGGGATTTATCCGCTGCCCAAAAGCTTTTAAATACAAGAAAAGTTTTTGAAACTCCACTATAGCCATTCACCCCCCTCTGACTATAGTTTTACCCTTCTCTGGGACCAACAATTGGTATCAGAGCAGTGTTCCTAGTATCAGAACCTGTTCAGATCTAATTTCTGGTAACAAGAAGATCACATATTTTCAAAGTAGTTTTCAAATCTAAGTTTTCTATTCATTCACATATAAATCTATTATTTGTACTTATGGATTCCTCAAACTTTATGTCAAAAGTACCTGTTTTCAATGTTAATAATTTTGATGAATATAAACTAAGAATGCTATCTCATCTTGCAGCAACTCATGAGGAGATGCTGGATGTAATAAATGATGGACCAATCATGATCATGACTATGGTATCCACAAGAGCAGATCAAGGGAAGGAAATAGACAAACCCAAGAAAGATTAGACTATGGATGACAGAAGAAGAGTAAATCTAGACTTTGTTGCAAAAGATATGATTTTGAAGACTGTAGATAGCAACATGTTCATGAGAATCAAAGATTGCAAAACAGCAAAGGAGATGTGAGACAAGCTAGCATTGATAAATGAAGGATCTGAAGCAGTTAAAGAAAATAAATTATCTGTTGCAAAACAGAAATTTGAAAATTTCAAAATGAAGACTGGTGAATCCATTGATCAAATGGACAACAGATTCTCTAGCATAATCAGTGAACTGCAACAGCTTGGACACATATATCCCCAGAAAGACGTATGCTTAAAGATCTTGAGAGGCTTTCCTGAAAGATGGAAGATCATAACATCAGTAATCAGAGGAACCACAAACCTTGCAAGCACTGACACTCTGACACTGATGTCCCAACATAAAGCTCATGAATTCGAACTGAACGGTGAAGATGGTGCTCCGGCAGAGACACAAAAAGCCACTGCACTGATTGCACCCCAGCAAAGTAACTTTGCCGATTGTATCAGCAAAGAGACGCATGAACTTAAAGAACATGTAGCTTTATTAGTTAAACGTTTTGACAGGTTTAGCAAAAAGAAGCCATTCAAAGGAAACTCATCATCAAACAAGAGGTCAAGCTCAAACAAAGACATAAAGAAGAAAGATGATGAATACAGATGCTTCAACTGCAACAAGAAAGGTCACTTCAAGGCTGATTGTCCTGAAGAAAATGATAAAGATGATGAAAAGAAGAAATACAAAGCATCTGAAATGAGGAAAGGCAAGAAAGAACTCAAGGCTGAATCTAGCAATGAAAAGAATGAAGAATCATCTGATAATAACTCAAATAACAGTGATGAAGAGGACAGCTCAGACAATGAAAAAGCATGTCTATGCCTCATGACCAAAGAATTAGATGAAGATGAAGGTTATAGCTCAGACATTGAGAAAACAAGCCTATGTCTAATGGCCAAAGAATCAGATGAAACTGAGGTAACATCTAGCTCTTACTCTTCATCAAATGCATCCACATTTAGCACTACACAATCTTCTATTCTCCCTTTAGATCCAACATACCTAGTCCAAAATCTCATGACTAAATTTGATGAAATTGAAATGAATCATGAAATTCTAGAAAAGGAATGCAAGGATCTAAGAAAGGAAAATAAAAGATTAAAGAAAGAACTGGATAAAGCAAAAGCTGAACTAACTAGTAAAGAGATCTACTCAAATGATCAACAAACAGCAGAGGTTCATACATCTGTTGTTGACAGATCAGTTGAGAAAATCCCCCTACCAGTTAAGATAACAAATGAACCAGTTTACAAACCCTCAAAAAGGTTTGGATCCAGATCTGGTCTTGGCTACAACAGTCAAGATGAGAGTAGAAACAATGGTCAACACAATTCTGAATCCAGGATCAACATTGAACCAAAATTCAGAAAGGGACAGACCATGGTCTCAACCACTCATCATGCACCGGTGAAGTCAAAACCCAGTGCAGTAAAACAACAGACTAAATCATCAATCAAGTCAATCAAAAGCAAGGACTTTCTAAAAGGTAAAGGAAGACTTTATCCTTCAGAGGATGATTGGAATGTTTCACCTCCAAAATACAAGAAGAAACCATTCCATAATATGCATCATGTGCTTAAGAAAAATCAAACTAGGTATACTCCTAGACACATGAAGCAAGTCAGGTTTCCCGCTGCATATTGGTTAGTGAAGAAGGATGAAAATGCACCAAAAAGTAGAGAAAAGTATCAGAATAACTTCAGTAGAAATACTAGAAGCTATTCTGCCATGCCTTATATATATGAAGTTGATGACTTTAACTATCCAAAAAGAAGATCATTTGGATATACACTTGGAGAAGGAGGCATGACTGCTAACAGGTATGGACCCAAACAGTGTTGGGTACCTAAACTTAATTAAATTGTTTTGTAGGATGTCAGGTACATAGACAGTGGATGTTCCAGACACATGACATGAAACAAGAGATGGCTCACTGACTTCAAGGCTTTTGATGGACCCAAAGTCACATTTGGAGGCAAATAAAACCCTGGCAAGATTAAGGGGGAAGGCACAATGCTCAAGAACAATCTGAAAATTCAAAATGTGGCATATGTCAAGGGACTTAATTTCAATCTGATGAGCATCAGTCAATTTTGTGACAAAGGCTACAATGTGCACTTCAACAAGGAAGGATGCAAAGTCATTCACAGCCAAACCAACACAACAGTACTTGCAGGAAGAAGAAAAGATAACATGATGTGGTGGATTGGAAAACAGCCAAAGTAGAAACTTGTTTGTTTGTCAAAAACAAACGGTCAACTAGCTGGATTTGGCATAGAAGACTAATTCACCTAAATTTCAAGACCATCAACAAATTATCAAAGAACAAGTTAGTTGAAGGACTGCCAGAGATCACATTCAAGAAAGAAAGTCTATGTGATGCATGTCAGAAATGGAAACAAATCAAAAGTTCATTCAAGTCAAAATCCTATCAATCAACAACAAGAATTCTACATCTGTTGCATATGGACCTGTTTGGACCAGTCACACCAGTAAGTGTAAGTGGTAAGAAATACACCCCGGTAGTGGTGGATGACTACTCAAAATACACCTGGACCATCTTCATGAACAAGAAGAAAGAGACACTCAAAAAGTCCCGGATTTGTTAAGAAGACTCCAAAATGAGAAAGAACTGAAAATCATCAAGATCGTATCGGATAGAGGCACCGAATTTCTTAATGAAATTATCGAACCTATTGTGAAGAAAATGAAGTACGCATCAATTATCGCAGCGGAACCCCACAACAAAATGGTGTAGTAGAAAGAAGAAAAAAACTCTCAAAGAAGCGATCGAACAATGATTGCGAAGCATGCTTGCCAAAGAGATTTTGGGTCAAGCGAAAGAAACACAAGATGCCATACACAAAACAGATCAATTATCAACAAACATCATGGAAAGACTCCATATAAAATATGGAATGGTAGAAAACCTAATATCTCATATTTACATATGTTTGGATCAAAATGTTTTGTTTTGAACATGAATCAGCTGCATGCCTTTGATGAAAAGGCTGATGAAGCAATCTTTATGGGATACTTAGACACCAACAAAGCATTCAGAGTACTCCACAAAAGAACATTGGTGATTGAAGAATCAATACATGTAGTCTTTGATGAACCAAATACAAATGGTGAAAGTCTTCAAGAACAAGAAGAAGAAGCAGCACAACGACAAGTGTATATGAATACAACAGTACCAGCAACTATTCTGCATCACAACTTTGGAAATCAAGATGAGCCACAAGTCAATACAACAGAAGAAGCACCAGAACTTGAAGCTCATGCACAACATGAAATTACAGAAGCACCAAGTGAAGAACAACTTCAACCATACCTAAATTGGCTAAGAGATCATCCTGAAGAACAAGTTATTAGAGATATTCACACAGGAGTAAGAACCAGAAGACAACTGGAGCATATGTTTACATGTTTTCTATCACAAGTGGAACCCAAGACAATAGATGATGCAATTCAAGATGCAGATTGGATCATAGCCATGCAAGAAGAACTAAATGAATTTGAAAGAAATGAAGTCTGGGAACTTGTTGACAGACGAGATATGGCCAACATCATTGGAACAAAATGGGTTTTTAGAAACAAGATGGATGAGCAAGGAATTGTTGTCAGAAACAAGGCAAGGCTAGTTGCAAAAGGCTATTCTCAAGCAGAAGGAATAGATTATGATGAAACATTTGCACCAGTAGCAAGACTGGAGGCAATCATACTTTTTCTAGCTTTTGCTGCACACAAATATTTCAAAGTCTATCAAATGGATGTCAATAGTGCATTTATGAATGGACTTTTGGAAGAAGAAGTGTATGTGGAACAACCCCCTGGTTTCCAACTCAAAGGAAAGGAAGACAAAGTATACAAACTAAAGAAAGCTTTTTATGGACTCAAACAGGCACCCAGAGCCGGGTATGAAACACTATCACAATTTCTGATCAAGAATGGATTCAACAAGGGAACTATAGATAAGACTCTATTCAAACTAGAGGAAGGAACAAGCACATTGCTAGTACAAATCTATGTTGATGACATCATCTTTGGATTAGAGGATGAAAAGTTATGTGAGAAATTTGCAAATCTAATGAAGAGCAAATTTCAGATGAGCATGATGGGAGTATTAAACTATTTCCTTGGTCTTCAAGTAAAGCAAATGAAGGATGGCATTTTCATTAGTCAAGCCAAGTACACAAAAGACCTTATACACAAGTATGGTATGGACACACGTGGCACAACAGATACACCAATGTGTGCAAGAGTCATTCTTGGAAAAGATGAAACTAGAAAGGATGTTGATCAGAAAATGTATAGAGGAATCATTGGATCCCTACTATACTTAACTGCAAGCAGACCTGATATAGCATTTGCAGTAGGAGTGTGTGCAAGATTTCAAGCCCAACCAAAAGAATCACATCTTCTAGCAGCTAAAAGAATAATCAAATACTTGAAAAACACTATCAATGTAGGAATTTGGTATCCAAAAGATGGAGGACTCAAGTTGATAGCATATTCAGACTCTGACTATGCTGGATGCAAAATAGATAGAAAAAGCACATCTGGAACTTGTCAAATGCTAGGCAGCAGACTAGTTTCATGGTTTAGCAAAAAGCAAAACTCCATATCGACATCAATAGCATAAGCAGAATATATAGTAGCAGGCAGTTGTTGTGCACAAGTACTTTGGATTAGACATCAGCTAAGGGACTATGGAGTGGAGGAGAAAACAATTCCAATCATGTGTGATAACACAAGTGCAATATCTATTACTGAAAATCCAGTACTGCATTCAAGAACAAAGCACATTGATGTGAGACATCACTTTATTAGAGATCATGTTGAAAAAGGAGATGTCATTCTAAAATACATACCCACTGAAGATCAATTGGCTGATATCTTCATTAAACCACTCAGTCATGAAATATTTAGCATGTTGAGAACTGAGTTATGAATGATTGAAATCGACTAAAAACCAAAGAGCGGCTAAATGGAGTAATCGGCTAAGTGACTTCATCTGCTGATCAAACCTTTGCCATTACAGGAGATGTAGCAGGTAAGGCACTGGTACTCGGCGAAGTTAACTTTACTGATTGTTAGGAACAGTCAAATAAAGCAGCTCAGTGAAAAATTCACTACACTGGATAAGTGACCAACAAAGGCACTTCACCGAAGTAAAGATTGGAATCATGGGTAAATTAAAGTGTGAACATAATCAACTTTTATACACATGGAGAATAAGGGAGTTACGGAAGATTATCCTGAAGATGATTACACACGTGGAGATCAATTTATAATTATGGAGGTAATTATATTATTCTTTTCGAATTACAAACGCCTCGATTCCCGGGCTCTATCATTACTTACCACAATCCACTCCCCCACTTCACTCGAATATCGCGATTTACATACACAAAATCACGCCATTATGTCACAAAATCCTTCCATATTCAAACCACGTTCACACTACCCAAATCATCCTATATAAACTACACTTAGAGATTTTCAAAAAATTTTACACTCCCTTGCATTTCATAAATTCCTCTGCAAATTCGTATTTCACTCTCAAAAACCTCTTTTAACTTCTGTGGAAATATTACAGCATTACTTCAGCAGATTGCTGAGTCTGCTGAAGTTCAGCAGGGGTGCCCAACAGCCTCAGGAATTCGTACAGGATATTTTGTACACTTTATTTAATTGTAAAAGACATATTAATTGTGATACATATAAACAATTAATATGTCAAACTCTAGTTTACTTTATGTCATAGACACAATTAATATGTCATAGACATAGCTTTTACTTTTACTTTTGCATGCTTGCCGCCCACATCTACATACTCAAGTGGCCGCCCAAGCTAGTGCTAGTCTCTCTCAATTATATCTATTTATACACCTCTCATATCAATGAATAAACTAAGTTGAAGTTTACTCTTGTGTTTATCACATTCTCAAACTCTCTTCATGGTATCGGAGCCTTACTGAGTTCTAAAATCCGCCGCAAAACTCGCTTCTTTTTCGAAAAAATGTCAACATTATCTCAAGTTTCATCTTCTTCGGTAGACTCACAGTGCCTCAAATAGATCGGGGATAACTGAACACTCTTCTTTTACAAATCATAAACTTGATGGTAACAATTACTTGCTATGGTCAAGGTCTATGAAATTGTATATCTCCGGCCAGGGCAAGATGGGATATCTGTCTGGTTCCAAACCTGCCCCTGCTGAAACTGACCTCAAGTTTGAAGCATGGGACACAGAAAATAACCAAGTCATGACCATCCTCACGAGGTCTATGACAAAAGAGATCGATGAGAACTTCATGATGTATGACAACGCTAAGGAAATGCGGGATAATGCCGGAGACCTTTACTCAAAAAAGGACAATACATCCGAAGTCTATGAACTCGAAGCTCGGATTCAAAACTGAGACAAGGAGATATGTCTGTAACTCAATATTTCAATCAACTATCTAAGGCATGGCAACACCTAGATATGTTGGAAACTCACACCTGGAATGATGTCAAGGATGCTGCTCTATATAAAGACATCATAGAAAAGAAGAGAGTATTCAAGTTCCTCACTGGACTGAATCCTACCCTTGATGATGTTAGAGGTAGGATTCTAGCTACTAAACCTCTCCCAAATCTCAAATCCATGTTTGCTGAGGTCAAACATGAGGAAAGCAGGAGGAAAGTGATGCTACTGAACTCCCCTGCTGACAACCCTACTGAGAGTGCCACCCTGCTGACTGTCAGGAACCCTACTGAAGCTTACAGGAAGCATACTGATAAAACTGGGAAGCTGTTCTGTGACCACTGCAAACGCACAAATCACACCAAGGACACTTGCTGGAAACTACATGGCAAGCCTAACTCCTCCAAGACCTCAAGACCTGCCAAGGAAAGTCAGGGCAGACACATAAGTGAGGAAGAAGATGACAACAGGTTGAATGCACAGCTTGCTGCATTCAAAGCCTTCCTAACTCAACAAAAGGAAGGTAGTCACTCTACTGACATAGCCTCTCATGCCAGTACAGGTAAATTCTACTCATCTATTAGTAATGAAACCTGGATTGTTGACTCTGGGGCCTCATCCCATATGACTGGTAATAAAAATCTCATTACTCAACTTATGCCATGTCCCCAAATTCACAATATTAAGACTGCTGATGGATCTATTTCTAGTGCAAAAGGTTTTGGTAAGGTGCAGCTTACTAATAAGATATGCCTACAGGATGTCCTATTTGTTCCAAAATTAGATTGCAATCTCATATCTGTCAGTAAACTTACTAAAGATTTGAAATGGACGATTGTTTTTAATGAGAATCGGTGCACATTCCAGGATCATTCCTCAAAGGCGGTGATTGGGACCGCTAAACCTTGCTCGGGATTGTTTGTGGTCAACCTGTCGAAGACGAAGACCGAAGACCGAATCGCCTCGGCGGCACTCGCACTCAAAACCTAGACAATATCATGTTATGGCATTATAGACTAGGACATCCCGAGTTTTAGTTATTTAAAGTCTATAGATCCCGAATTGTTTAAAGGTTGTAATTTGAATGATCTTCAATGTGATATTTGTCAATTTGCCAAACTCACCAAATCTGTGTATGCAAAATTACCTCACTTACCTTCCACACCATTCACCTTAATTCACAAAGTGATGTATGGGGACCCTCGAGAGTAAAAAGCATAACGGGGAAGAGGTGGTTTGTTACCTTCATAGATGACCACACCGAACCACTTGGTTATTTTTAATGAAGGATAAATCGAAGTTGGATCCATCTTTCAAGAGTTTTACAACATGGTCTCCACTCGCCTTGACACTAAGATCAAAATTTTGAAGACCGACAATGCCCTTGAATATTATGAGTCTCATCTCGGTAATTTCTTGATGGATAAAGGGATTGTCCATATCGATAGGCCGTGTTGAAACTCCTCGGCAAAATGGGGTTGCCGAGAGAAAGAACGAGCATCCGCTAGAAATGGCTAGGTCTATCATGTTTACCACTAATGTTCCAAAATATATGTGGGGTGAAGCTATATTGACCTCCACATACTTAATCAACGAGACTTCCCGGCGGGTACTAGGCTTCAAAACTCCAATCAAAACCCTACCGACCACACACTCCCGCCCCCATCTTATTTCCCGATTTACCTCCAAAAATCTTTGGTTGTCTTGTGTTTGTCTATATCCATGCCCAACACGAAGCAAACTTGATCCCAAGGCTCACAAGTGCATTTTCTTAGGATATGCAAAGGACGGGAAAGGCTACAAGTGTTACTCTCCTTCGAAAAGAAATTTTACAATTCTATGGATGTAAATTTTTTTGAAAGGACTCCCTACTACAAAGAAGTCCACCGAGGCGATCAACGATGGAAACCTAATTGAAATTGACCTAAACCCTTTCCCTCGGCAAACTCTTAACCTCGGCGGACCGGCGATACTCGGCCTACCGATCCTCGGCAAACCCTTGTACCCGATACTACCGAACCCGATACTACGACCCGAGCTGCGGACCACCGAGCCTGCGACACTCGGCATACTACGGATCCCCGGCGGTCTGGCGACATTGATGATAGGCCTATTGCTCTCGAGAAAGGGGAAAGAGATCTTGCACCGATCACTCTATTCATACTTATTTATCATATGATCGGTTGTCTCTGTCTTTGCCATGTTTACACAGACTTGGACTCTCACTCTATTCCTAAAAATATTCGGAGGCTCTTCAAGATGATAAGTGGAAGGCTGCTGTTAAAACAGAGATGACTGCCCTCCTGGATAATCATACTTGGGATCTCACAACTCTTCCAAAAGGAAAAAAGACAGTTAGCTGCAGATGGTTATTCACTATCAAATACAATGCTGATGGTACAATCGACAAGTACAAAGCCAGATTGGTAGCAAGGGGATTCACTCAAACTTATGGTATTGACTATAAGGAAACCTTTGCACCAGTGGCAAAACTCAACAGTGTCAGGGTTCTGATCTCTCTAGCTGTCCAACTGGACTGGCCTCTACACCAATTGGATATCAAAAATGCTTTTCTCAATGGTGATCTCACCGAGGAAGTCTATATGAATGTACCTCCTGGTTTTGTCAATCCTCACACTCAGGGCAAGGTATGCAAACTCAGAAAATCTCTATATGGCCTGAAGCAATCCCCAAGAGCCTGGTTTGGGAAACTTACTACTGTGGTCAAAACTGCTGGATATCATCAATGCAACTCAGATCACACTATGTTCATCAAGACAACCAACCAGAGAAGGTCTATTCTTATTGTATATGTGGATGATATCATATCCTTACTGGAGATGACTCTACTGAGATTCAAAATTTAAAGACTCTACTGGCAAAGGTGTTCCAAGTTAAGGATCTGGGCTACCTCAAGTACTTTCTTGGTATGGAAGTGGCTAGAAACACCAAAGGCATTTCAGTCTCCCAAAGGAAGTATGTATTGGATCTACTGAAGGAAACTGGCATGCTGGGATGCAAACCTGCTGTATCCCCAGTAGACCCCAGTAACACCCTACTGCATGGTGACATTGCTGTCAGAAAAGAACAATATCAAAGGCTTGTAGGTAAACTCATCTATCTTTCTCACACAAGGCCTGATATTGCATATGGGGTTAGTCTGGTCAGTCAGTTCATGCACTTTGCCCTACCGAGCAACATTGGGATGCTTGTGAATAGGATACCGAGATATTTAAAGTCCACTCCCGGCCAAGGCACGCACTTCACCAAGTCTACCGATAGATCAATCAAGGTCTACACTGATGCTGATTGGGCTGGATGTCACATTGACAGACGATCTACCACAGGCTATTGCTCATATGTATGGGGGAACCTGGTTACTTGGAGAAGCAAGAAACAACCTACTGTGTCAAGAAGCAGTGCTGAAGCTGAACTCAGGGCACTTGTACTTGGCATTTGTGAAGCTCTATGGCTAAAAAGGGTACTGACTGAACTTCAGCAACCTCCTCAGCAACCTATCACACTATGCTGTGATAATAATTCAGCCTTATGCATGGCTGAAGATCCTGTCCATCATGATAAAACCAAGCATGTGGACATTGACGACACTTTCTCGAAGGAAAAGATTGATGCCAAGGTTATTCAACTCCGGTATGTTCCCTCGGCGGATCGAATGCGATATTCTTACCAAGGTCGTTCCACCTCTTATGTTCGGCGACTTAGTAGCAAACTTGGTGCATCAACATATACAAACCCTTTGAGGGGGTGTGGAAATATTACGAGATTACTTCGGTGCCGAGTCCGCGAAGTTCGACGGGTGCCCAAGAACCTCGGGAATTCGTACGGGATATTTTGTACACTTTATTTAATTGTAAAAGACATATTAATTGTGATACATATAAACAATTAATATGTCAAACTCTAGTTTACTTTATGTCATAGACACAATTAATATGTCATAGACATAGCTTTTACTTTTACTTTTGCATGCTTGCCGCCCACATCTACATACTCAAGTGGCCGCCCAAGCTAGTGCTAGTCTCTCTCAATTGTATCCATTTATACACCTCTCATATCAATGAATATACTAAGTTGAAGTTTACTCTTGTGTTTATCACATTCTCAAACTCTCTTCAACTTCCAACAATGGCTTCATCCTCCTCAACCACCGAAACTGGGTATGAAAAATCGATTGCCACTGGATCATTCTTCCAAGAAGAACACTACTTAAAGCTTTGTGGAGATGATGAAGAAGCAAAACGACTGGCAGCTGGATGCAAAAACCTAAAATTATCAACCTTTCTCAATCCCCCAGTAACTGAAGTCTGCTCTGAAAATCTAATTTCTTTTTGGAAATCTGCAAAATACGTCTCTGGGATCCTTGCATAAGAAGGTGATGAATGGGAAGAAGATAAGATTGTTGCATCTGTCAATGACAAAGACATAGTAATTACAGAAAAGGTAATCCAAAAACATCTTAAACTTTCAAATAAGGGTCAAGCAAAAGTGACTTTGGTACCACAAAACCGAGCCATTTCCCCATCTACCACTTTTGAGATACTCAAATTCTCCAACTACCACTTCATTCCCCAAATACCACTCCCATTTTTGCGTTTTAGGTGTTTTTGGAACCAAACTAAACCCTAATTGGGAAGGGGAACCCCAATAGGGGATTTGAGGACCTTAAGATCGTGCACATTTGTGGAAAAAATGGGAGAAAATCGCGTCCCAAAATTGTTTTTTTTTTGCCTTGGGTGGTATTTGAGGAATTTGGAGCAGAAAATGGTGGTATATCAAGAAAAATTTCCCATAAAACCTAGATAATTTCTGGGTAACCATCGCCAAATAGGCAAATCTAGGATCTAAGAAAGTCAATTGTCTTAGATCCGCTTTAAAGAAGCCATTCAGTGAATTCAGTGCCCTAATTGGCAAAACCATTGAAGGAAAGTTGGGAGCATATAATGCCATGACAGAAATCAGAATCGGTTAATGGGAATCATCTACAACAATCTGGAGTTTAATTGGGCAAAATACTTCTTCTTAAGACTCAAAGAACAAATCCAAGGTGAAGTCAAAGCCGCCAAAAAGGGAACAACAGAAGGAAAGACGAAGAAAGGACAATTCTGGGTGAAAAAGTTCCGGTCAAAGAAAGAAACAAAAGGTTCAACGCAATTTGGACAAGACAGCCTTTGGAAAATTAATCGATGAAGAAGAAGAAGAAGAGAACACTGATGTTGAGGCAGAACAACATGGAGAAGAAAATGAAAGTGAGGATGAACAACCTCTAAATGAGGAAGTCATAGGAGACACTGGAGATGATAAGGAATCTCTAGAAGAACCTGCACAATTGTCTGCAAACGATATTGATGATCGAATTGCAGAATATCTCGAATGGAAAGAAGGCGATTCCAGAAATCAGATTCAAGATTCGGAACGCATGCTTGCTGAGGAAGCATGGCTCTTTGATTTTCTTGGAATCACCACTCTGGTTGGTGTACTTGATGAATCTCCTCTCTAGTACATGGTAGATGCAGTAAAGGCAAAACTGCCCCAGATCTCTAACAGCCACAATGATGACTCAGAAGATGGTAGAGATGATGATGATGACACTGATCAAGATGGTGGAGATGATCAGGATGACGATGATAATGATGACCATCATGCTGATTATAATAACAAACAAGGAGAAGAAGTTACTCCTACACCGGATGCAATTGATGATGACGTTCTTCTAAGCAACTTCCTACAGCCACATGCATCCTACAAGTCCACAACACCAGCTAAAACAACCACTCAACCACTATCTGCTGCAACTCCGGCTGACAGCATAAACATAGTGGACACTGGCTTAGCTGCTGCCACTCCAGTAAAGACAATCCCCAGCACAGAGCAAGGGGGAACAACAGCTCAAGCCACACCAGCATACACATCTACACAAATTCTTGAAGACTTGGATGTCCATGTAGATGTGACTCAGCAGCAAGACAGAGGACAGCAAACAGACCCAGAACCAGCTGACATCCGTCACAAACTCTCTCAGTTGGCCACTGGTATCTCAAATGAAACCTTTGAAAAAGAAATAGATCTACTGGCAGAAGAACTAGAGCAGCAAGCCATGCATCTTAGATCCATGACCTCGGCATTCAATGACAAAAGCTACTCCATTGAGCGAAAATTTGAGGCCATTGCTGAATACATCGAGGCACAGAACATTGTGGTTCAACGCCAAGGAGACATGATGAGACAACTCAACATCAACATCACAAACAATCTCGCATGTCTCAGGCAACACATTTCTCAGGAAAATGACTCCATGGCAGTGGCATTTGGAACAAGATTCCGCAGTGTCACTGAGAAGATAAATAGTCATGATAACAGATTAACATCCATCGAATCAAAGCTGGACTCTCTGATTGGAACAGCAGAGACAACAAATAGCATCTTACTCCAGCAAAGGGATGATGCTGCCAAAAAGGGGGAAAATCAAGATAAGCCTGAAGGATCAACTATTAGACCCCCAAACTTCACTGAAGAACAACTGAGAGCAAGGGACAGAGAAATAACGATCGAAATGAAGCGAGAAGAACGACAAAGGAGGGCTAGAGAAGAAAGAGAAAGAGCCCTAAATGAACCCTGCACTGGATTTCCTCTTCCTATGCAAAGAAGAGATGATGACAGAGACAGATCTGGCAAACAGCAAAGGCAAGGATCTAGTCAATCAAGGGGATCAGCAAGTCAACACAGACTTAGCACCAGAGGAAACACCAGCAGAGGTAGTAGTAGCTCCATATACACTGGTGGGCACAGGACGTACACTGGCCACAAAAGCAAAGCAAAATATGAAGCAGATGTACTGGACCATGTAAGAGAATTTTTCAAAGTACAGGAAGGACTTTATCCTCATTTGTCACAAGATGAAGCATGGGCTGATTGGCTAAGCTATCAGGATGAAAGGATGAGAACCGATATGGCCAAACTCTACAATGATGTCAAAAGGGAGTTTGCACTTCTAAAAAAATCCAACAGCAAACCAAGTTCAGCCATACCACTTTCAGCAAAAGGACCAGAAGACTTGCCAACTGAACAACAAGAAGACTTCAACCATATGGCAAAATTCTTCAACCCTATGGGAAGAATTGACAAACAGGAGCAGTGGAGTCTCTACAAAAGTCTCAAGTTTGCTGACTCACATATTGCTGAAGCTAGGGAGAGAATTGAGAAATACTTTGGAGAACCTAGGGCAAATGAGACCATGCCAGATTTCAACAGACTCTTTGCCAAGAAAGTATTCAAGGGAGTATCAGAATACACTGCTATGGCATACTGGAAGTGGAAGTTTCCAGAAATTGATTGGAAGGACATTGAAGAGGTTCAGACTACAAAGTTCAAAAGGTACAAGGCTGAATTAAGCAAAATGTAGTTTGTAACACTTGAATAAAATTTTGAACTTATTACCCTTGAATGGATGAAGAAGATTGTTGAGTTTTGTTCTGTTGATTATTATGAAAAATTGGCTTACTTATGTTCAGGCTTATGAGGGTTTTGGCATCATCAAAAAGGGGGAAATTGTTAGGAACTTTTTATGTTTTGATGATGGCCATACTAGCTGTTATAGCAAGCTTGAAATAAGTTAGAATTCTCTGTATAAGTCTTTACTTAGAGTCTGACATATTGTATAAGTTAAGTCAGACAAGTATTGTACTAGTTGGTAGGACGGCAAAGTAAAACAGACATTCGGCAGAGTAAAGCTAGCCAAGCACCAGCAGAAAAGCAGTGAAGACTTAATGGTATGACTTATAACCAAGGATGTCTGTGATGACCTTGGATAAGTCTAAGTATGTTTCAAGAGATAAAATTCAATGTTCTAATATGGTGTACATTGATCTCACCCAAATCAATGATCAGTGAAGTACAAAGATTCTCCATAAATTGAAGTAATGAAGGAAACAGTGAATCGGCAGAGTAAAATGACTTTCGGCAAAGTGAAGGCAAAAACAGTGAAGGAAGATCTAAACGGCAAAGTCAGATGGATCACTCGACCATTCAACGAACGGCGAAGTAATCCTTATCAGAATAGAATTGAAATATGATGAAGATTTAGTGGATCATGCATTTAATGCACAATCAATAGAGGATCAATCAAGGACGGATTTTCTGCTATACATGTGAAGGAAAAATCCAATCACTAAAATCAAGGAGAATATAATTAAGGGGGAAGCAAGAATAAAATCAAGGATTATTCCCCTCATAAATATAGCCAACGGACGGAATTTCAAATCAAGGATACTCAAGGCTATAAATAGAAGGCATTGACAGACAGATAAAATAACAATAAGAAAAGGAAAATCAAGCAGATACTCTGTCAATTTGAAAAGCCTTCTCTCTGAACTTATAAAGATTTATCTAGAAATCAACTCAGACATCAGAACTACAATTTCATATTCAGCACTGAGATTGATCAATCAATTTTGTGAATCTCATTCACAATCAACTGAAGCAACTGAATCAGAAGTCATCTGAGAATGAGTTGTGCATGTGATAGTTGCTGAAGTTTTTAATCTCAAGGAGCAGTGAAAGAGACTGAATCACTGAAGCTCTTGCAGTCAAGGAGTGATAGTATTGTAGATTGTGAAGCTTCAAGGACAATCATACTATTGTATCTGTAAAAACAATAGTGAATTCCTCCAATCATCACATGAGAAGAGTGGATTAAGGGATTACACTACCCTGAACCACTATAAACCTTGTGTCAATTTACTTTCTGCAATTTACTTTTCTGCATTCATTTAAATTGCTTAGATTATAATCTATATCTGTGATTGTCCAAACTACTTTGAAACAACATAGTAAGAAGGGATTTATCCGTTGCCCAAAAGCTTTTAAATACAAGAAATTTTTTTGAAACTCCACTATAGTCATTCACCCCCCCTCTGACTATAGTTTTACCCTTCTCTGGGACCAACAATGCATAAAATATCTGTATACCCCGAGAAGAAAGCAGTGGCACAACCTCAAATGAGGTTGACGCCACAATTGAAGGATGTTGTTAAGGAGGAGATTATAAAGATGTTGGAAATGGGAATCATTTTCCCAATTGCAGACAGTGAATGGGTGAGCCCGATTCATGTGGTAACCAAGAAAGGAGGATTCACTGTTCAACCTAATGAGTTCGACGAATTTTTCCCTGTGAGGCTAATTACTGGACATCGAGTCTGCATCGATTTTAGGAAACTGAATGACACTACTTGTAAAGATCACTTCCCCCTACCATTCATTGGCCAGATGTTAGAAAGGTTAAGCGGTCATGATTTTTATTGTTTCTTAGATGGATATTTTGGTTACTACCAGATCCACATTTCCCTCGAGGACCATGAGAAAACAACTTTCACATGTCCCTATAGAACTTTTGCGCACAATCGCATGCCTTTTGGACTTTGTAATGAGCCACAACATTCCAAAGGTGCATGATGTCACTATTTGCGGACATGGTGGAAGACTTTCTGGAAATTTTAATGGATGACTTTTCTGTATTTGGAGACAGCTTTGATAAATGCTTGGACAACTTGTGTAGAGTGCTGAAGATATGTGAAGAGACCAACCTTGTACTTAATTGGGAAGAATGCCATTTCATGGTCTTAGAAGGTATAGTGTTGGGTCATAAGATCTCAAAGAAAGGAATGGAGGTTGATAATGCAAAAGTAGAGGTAAAAAGAGAAGTAACCCCCTCCAATAAACTTAAAGACGTTGCAAGCCCTTCTTGGCCACACAGGCTTCTATAGGAGGTTTAATAAGGATTTTTCTAAGGTTTATAGACATTTGACAAAATTACTTGAAAAGGATGTGCCTTTTGTATTTGGAGAGGAGTGCAAGCAAACATTCAACACATTGAAGAAAATGATTATAACCGCACCAATTCTGGTAGCACCAGACAGGAACAAACCTTTCGAGCTTTTGTGTGATGCAAGCGACATGGCAGTTGGAGCAGCCCTGGGACAAAGGGAGGATAAAATCTTTAAGCCTATCTATTACTCTAGTCGTACCTTCAATAGTGCCCAAAGGAATTATGCGACAACATAGAAGGAACATTTAGCTGTTATCTTTTCATTTGACAACTTTCGACCATATCTGTTATGATCGAAAGTCATTGTATTCACTGACCACGCAGCACTAAAAATACCTTCTAACCAAGCAAGACTCCAAGCCGAGATTGTTGAGATGGATTGTACTCTTACAAGAGTTTGATGTTGAGATTAAGGATAAGAAAGGGTCTGAGAACCAGGTGGCGGATCACCTGTCAAGATTAACTTTGCTAGAAGAGGAGAAACCAACTGAGATCAGGGAGAGCTTTCTTGATGAACAACTTTTTTCCGTCTCAGTAGTAGCTCTAGTCAAATATCAGCCCCGACAAAATACATCATGAGTGGGCAAGGTATACCCTTGATTTGCTAACATTGTAAATTATCTAGCAGGAAGGTACCTACCACCAGAATTCACGAGTGCTGATAAGAAGAAGTTCTTTACATATCTGAAGCATAATTATTGGGACGATCCCTACCTATACAAGATATGCTCCGATACCATTCTTAGGAGATGCATCCATGATGACGAGATTCCACGTATTCTGAGCCAATGTCATTTGGGAGAAGTTGGAGGTCATTATGAGCCGGACAAGACAGCAACAAATGTACTGTAGTGTGGATTCTATTGGCCGACAATTCATAAGTCTGCTTACGAGTTTACAAGGGCCTACCATTCCTGTCAAATGAATGGTAACATTTCTAAGCGGAATGAGATTCCACTACATAGTATCTTAGAAGGGGAGTTATTGGATGTGTGGGGAATTGATTTTGTTGGGCCTTTCACATCTTCGAAATAAAATCTTTACATCCTGGTAGTAGTTGATTATGTTTCCAATGGGTAGAGGAAGTGGCCTCACCTTCTAATGATGCCAGGGTTGTCCTGAGATTTCTGAAAAAAACATTTTGACGTGGTTTGGAGTGCCCAGAGTAATTAGTGACGGAGGGAGTCATTTCTGTGATAGGTTGTTTGAGAAATTGATGTTGAGATATGGGTTTAGACATAAGATTGCAGTAGCATATCACCTCCAGACAAGAGGACAAGTGGAGGTAACGAACAGAGAGATAAAAAGGATCTTAGAGAAGATTGTGAATACCACGAGGAAGGATTGGTGTTTTGAAACTATATGACGCTCTTTGGACGTACAAAACCGCTTATAGGACCATAATTGGGATGTAACCGTATATGAGATAGTGTTTGGAAAAGCATGTCATCTACCGGAAGAACTCGAGCACCGATCCCTGTGGGCTACGAGGTTCCTAAACATGGATAAAAGTTTATCCGGTGAGAAGAGATTATTAGAATTGAATAAATTGGAGGAATTTAGACTTCAAACGTATGAAAATGCAAATATTTACAAGGAAAAAACGAAGAACCTACACGATAAAAAAAATTCTCAACCACACATTTCTTTTTGGAGATAAGGTGCTGGTATATAATTCGCGTCTTCGTCTTTTTCCTGGGAAGCTAAAGTCTAGATGGTTCGGACCACAAGTAGTCACAAAATCTTCAATTCAAATGCGTGTGAAGTTAGGTTTTGAAGACTATGGGAAGACTTTCATAGTAAACGGCCATGGGCTGAAGCATTACCTAGAGCGTAAGTATGACCTTGAATTGGAAGTATTTATGTTGGACGATCCAGTCTACGAATAAAGGAGTCGAGCAGTACAGTCGAGCTGGCGACTATAAATTCAGAACTATTTCTATAAACTTTTATTTACTGATTTTGTTTGTTTTGAGTTGTTTGAGTCAATAAAGTAGCATGACAATCACAAGGTTTTTACATCACATATATCTTTGGTCATCTGACTAGAGATATATGTAGTTTTCCTTCATGATTCTCATGTGACACCCTCGTAAAAGTTTTCGTGTCTTTCATAGGGCAATAAAAAATAAAGTGGCTTAAACTATTTTTGCACAATCATGAGGTATGCACACTTACCGCCGCCTTATTTTCTTATTTCCCTTCGCATATTACTCACAGTTTTTGGAAGTATTTTGGAATGCAGTTAAATACTTGGAAGATGGATGACCTAGGAGCTAATGATTATGCTCCATGATTCACTATTGGACTCAGCCGACCAATTCCAGAGCTAAGTTCCTTTTTTCTATTTTCTGTTATCATTGGTCATTGGGGACAATGCCTATAATAAGTGGGGGGTAGCAGACGGTCTTAGTTTCGAGATTGAACATTTTGAAAATTTTACACTGTTTTTAGCTTGCCTATTGAATGTTTTGAGTAAGGAATCGGTAGAAAAGGAGCCCAAGAACGATTTGAAGTTAGGTATAGCATATTAAATTTAGCATGGAAGAATGAGCATGTGTTATGTTGCATTAATTAGTAACCTATTAATTGTTATTCTACCGTCGCACTAAATTATTTGAGCACACAATCTGAGTGAGAAATGTTTGAGATGAGATGACGAGTTGTTTTAACCGGGAATTATTATTAGTGTATATACTTTGACTAAGTGTTGTAGGACAAAGGAAACAACTTGAGTGTCACAAAAGGTAAACCGGGAAAAAAGGTGCTTGCGAGGTGAGAGAAAAAAGAGTGAGAAATCCGCCAAACGAAGCCGATGGAGTGTAAAACGCACATCTATTGCATAAGAAAATAAATAATATAATATAATAAAGGCAGTGAGGGAAGCAAACTCGTAGCAAAAAGGGCACGACCCTCTTGTAAAAATAACACAAACGAGGACCTTTGAGTAGTACTCGGTCCCCAAGTCCACCCGGCCTGATTAAGGTGCCATGTTGTGTAACCAAATCTGAAGGCAAGGTGAGCGAGTGTATGCGCATGTAAGTTAAGATTGTGGGGTTAATTCAACTTGATTCTCTTCACGAACGCATTATCATGAAGGATTTAGCACACGACACATTGATGCATGGTAAGTAATGATTAATGGGGAGCTTATGGATTGTTGTTTGATGTGTGTTCTGCCTTCATTGATTATGTGGTAGTTGATGAGGATTGCTCTTGGAGGTACATTCCGCCTTGATAATCTGCTCGAGGATGAGCAAAGGGCTAGTCGGGGGTAGTTGATAATATATCCTACGACATCAACATTCTATCAATTACCAGCTAAAAATAGTTATTTTGACCTATAGTTATGAACCATTTGAGTTGAATGTCATGTGTCGGGTTCGTGAGTCGAGTATTTTTCATTTCACGTTTATTTTCCTTTATTTGATATTATTTCGTGTGTTATTTGATTATTTTCAGAATATGAAATATTGGGCTAAGCACTGTGGATGATTTTGGAACGGACTGAACAAAAGGATTGGGCATAAGGTATTCTAGAACCTTTCAAGTTAAGTCGGTAGAAGAAAAAGGACAAAAATGACCCCCGATTAATTGGGAGTTGCCACCGACTCATCGAGAGTCCAGAATCTTCTAAAATGCAATTTCTTGGATGAGGGGTAGTTCTAGGACTATCTAAGTCGGTTTACTTAGCTATAAATAAGAGTCATCGGCCTCAGAATTTAGCGTGTCCAATTAATGTACAATTTTCAAGACAAGTTCTATGCAATAAAAGTTCTTTATTTATTTTATGAGTTCTAGTCACGGAGTTGATGGATTCGCCTCCTAGGAAGAGAGCCGCGGGAGATCTACACTCATCTTCGTGGTTATGATTTTCTGTTTTTTCCAAAATGTAGATCTGTCGTTGTTTTATGTGACTAGTATGTTTTAATTGTTTATTTAGTTTAATTATATGGTAGTTAGTTTATTTTACCCCATGCATGTATAGATCTGATTCGTTGGTGAAGAAACATTAAATAGTGATTGCGTTCTTCAGATCTGCGAAGGTCTATATCGCTAGATCTAAATATCTAGTAAATTTTAGTTCATGATAATCGGCGCCAACTACGTTGATCGACAACTTTAATTTACTTGTTAGTAGCCTGATCAACTATTTGCATGTCATCATAAATTAGCATGAAGGACTGTTAGTGAAGTGTTAGTTTGGACATTGTCTCGATGGATCCTTAGGAACGTGCTAGTCATAGTCGATAGCTGCCTAGGGAGGTTCTCGGTCTTGAGCCGGCAACTCTAAAACTTAATGCGTTTGAATTAGTACAACCAACGAAGGAGGTTAATTGCACATAAATTGTCTGTTGTCCTTACAATGGAAATAGACAGGGTTAGGAGATTGCATCCGTAGCTGACAATGAATTTCAATTTGCCAACGGGGATGACTAATGCATGACATTGGGATGAGTAACTAATAACACTTATTTAGACTAATACATTAGAAACTCTTATGTGCTTCAACTGACTTGCATAATCTTGTTTGTTTTTGACCCCAATTTTATTCTTCCTATATTATTGTTGGTCATAGACCATTATCGTGACAACTCAATCTTGATTAATCTGTGTTCTTATGAGTCTCTGTGGGATTCGACCTTGACTCGCCTGTACTCTGCTGCGATAGACCTAGTCTTATTGCAAGTAAGTGCTTTGCACGCGATCAATTATTTTACTCAAAACAACCCTGTATTTAATTATGACACGCCAAAAAACTAGCAAGATAGACAAAAGTACTAAGATAAGTCAAGTTGGAAAAGAAAAGGTTATCGATCCACTAAGGGATAACAACACTGCTAGAGCTCACGAAAGTGAGGAAGAAAACAATGTCTTTAAGGAGGGCGTATTCTTGGCATGGAGTGCCATAGGAACACCAAATATTTGTCATGCAACTTATCATGCTACTGCTGAGGCCATGATAAAAATCTCAAAGCGACTGATGGGAAAGACTTTCTCACATCTGAAGTTCACCGTACCGTTTCAAGTTAGACCAACAAAGTTTCTGACCGGACAAGGTCCAATCTCATCAGTAATCGGTGATTCCACCATCGGAGATCCCATGAACCCCTCAGTGGATCGTGACCTAGATGCAAATATGTAGTCGAATGTTCCTGAGCAAGAAGCCATACAGATTCAAAAAAAAAATACCTGCTAAGGGATTTATCCGATGAATCATCTAAAAGGGATCTTATTCTACTTGAAGACTTATTTTTCATAGAAAATTACACAGAAATAAATAGAGAAGATTACTTGTTTTGGAGATTTGCTGGTCTGGAATACAAGGCTTGGAAGAGTTCGGAGGGGGCGAATGAAATCTTCTTTTTGAAGGCTTGTTCTTTTGGAGAGTTAGCCTAGTAAAGGCAATCAGATGAGTAAGCAACTCATCCGGTCTGATTCACAAAGTTGTGCAGCAGAGATGTTATATTCGAAAAAGCCTAGGCTTAGTTTTCTGTGAAGTTAGATGTGCAGCGGAATAATTAATATGCGTAAATTAAATTGCATAAAGGAAAGATTCAGAGAGTTTTGATCGATCTTCGGAGTGGTGTAATCTCCTACGTGACCGCTTCTTTTATGACTTATAAGGTATCATCATTTTACTCTAAACTAATACAATAGGCATGTAACGCCCCGCTCCCGGATACCGAGCCCTTATCCGGAAGAGAAACGTTTGGTGCGTATAGCATTAAATAAGTCTAATATTATACGCAAGCCTCTACGTCGTCGTATCAAATAAAAGAAAACGGAAGCTAAAAAAAAAACTCGGGTAAAAACATAAAAGCTACTATGAATAGAAATTAACCATACTAAAGATAGATAGTTAAGATTACAACGATGAAAAACCCAAAGACTTATACAATACGATGCCTTAAAAGTAGAGGTACAACAAATCCAGGAGAAGAGATACAACCAGTCTGATACAACCTTTACAAAGAAAGTAATCTAGAAGCTTCGTCAAGACTTTAAGTCTTCAAAAGCCGTCGTCTACACTTGATCAACCTGTTCGTCTTCTCACCCCACAATGCATACAAAAGAAAATGCAAAGGAGGTAAGTACAAAGTACTTAGTAAAAGTGAGAAGCTATGACAACAATTAAGATTTATAAAGAAAAGATATTTAATCGTTTAGTTAGTTATCTTTGTGTGACCGACTCAATCTAGGGTTCATTTCATGTCCATCAACATGAATTGACTAAACGTTGCTACTTAGCTTATCTGTGTTACAACCGCACTCAAGGGCACTACGCGTATCCACCTTAGCAGAGTCCCTCCGTACTTAGGGTCATTATGACCTACAGAGTTCTTCCATCTCAGGGACACTCTTTTGCAACATATTAGTGGATCACACCAATATCCACGAAGTCTGGAAAAGATAGACTCCGATAGCTTGCGCGTCTCAGCGGAGTCCCTCTGTACTTAGGGTCTTTTGACCTACAGAGTTCCTTCACCTTCAGAGGTAGCACATGCATCGCGATTTAGCCTGGTTCCTAGCCAAGAGAGACATGTTGTTTAATCTTTTACTAGTCAAGTACGTTGATTATTAGGATGATTAACTAGCCACCCTAGTGTTTTCAAATAATCTGCCTCACACACACTACTCTCTTCCTAGACCACTAGACACGGACAAGTCCTAGCAATTACACAGACATTGATGAATACTAATTCATCAAAGCACAAGCCTATCATGTTCTTCCGACGGATCCGAACTTCAACTCCCTTTAAGAGTACATTCGGTGTTTTAACTGAACGAATCAAAAGCTCAATTCAGGCTTGTCCAAGTTTATACATTGTTAACATATCACGTTTAAAGGTTTAGAAATGATAAAACATACTTATAAGGCTGAACAACAACCAAACGCCCGTTTAAAGACATGGACGCCCGTCTGGAACCTACTGGACGCCCGTCCACTTTCCCCAGACGCTCGTCCACCCTAAGACAGCTACAACCCGAATGTAAAATAACACCTCGGACGCCCATCCGGAGAAACCGGACGCCCGTCCGAAATGTAGCCAAGGCGGACGCCCGTCCACACGGCGTACGCCCGTCCGACTCGGGTTTCGGCTAGAACCCTAAAATCCTCAAGTTCGATCCAAATCAGTTTCTAACCCAAAATAACAAGAATTTAAACATAGTAAAACGTAAATAAACATATCTAACCATTCCAAGAACACCTATGATCCTTGATCAACGAAAAACACATCTTCCTAGCATTAAAACATCTTAAACACCTTAAAACTTGATCTAAACCTTATAAACGATAATTGGAATCATAGGAAGAGCCTCTTACCTTAATTGCCTGCAACACCGACAAAAAACACCCGGCAAGAATCGCAACAATTGTTGATCCTCAACCCCAAAACCTATGTGATCAACAAGAAACCCTAAAATCCTATTTCTTGCTGAAAACCGAAACTGAAAGAGCCTGAAAAACAGAAGATTACCTGGGCTTACTGCCGTGAAACTAATTTTAGATTATTCTACGCTTCAAGACGATCGTTTCGACTACTCATGGCTGCGAAACAGAGCTACGG
The DNA here is from genome assembly GCA_036785695.1 of Gentiana straminea. NCBI lineage: Eukaryota > Viridiplantae > Streptophyta > Magnoliopsida > Gentianales > Gentianaceae > Gentiana > Gentiana straminea. The sequence continues at coordinate 2,720,272 of JAVUPR010000424.1, read as the reverse complement.
ATTAAAAGATACGAATTTTTCAAGAATCTAACTCTACGAATACCGAAAACTAGGGCTAAACTGAAAACTTACGAAATTGAGAGATGTTATTTTCCAAAGTTGCGTCTCATCGTGCTGATCGCTTTTCTCTCTTGCGGCACCTTGATCAGATGAACGGATTGATCACACGGTTCTTCCTTTTATTTCGTCTTTTCTTCCCCGTTGTTTCTCTGTTGCCGCCGTTGCATCCTCTTTTTTTCCCAGAAACATGCGTGTGAATTTAGAGGCGAAATTTGGGTATTATTCCTTTATATAGCCATTTAATCAAATTAATTAATTAAATAACCAAATCCTTTTTAATTAAATCCTTTTTAATTACATAAATAGGACAAATAATAATTGGGTTGTAGTAAATACGCCCAATGACTATTTTACCCTTTTACGAAAAGTCGGGATGTTACATTCCTTCCCCCTTAAGAGGAGTTTCGTCCTCGAAACTCGAATGTAACCGAGAGGTACTTGAACTCTGAACTTTGCGAAGCGTTTCGTCTCCTAACTCGTACTGTCTTCTTCTTCTTCCATCTTCCCAACTCTTCCACCTGTCTTGAGCTATCTCGAGGTAGCGATGATCTACTTCAATCTTTCTGTTGGCTTGCTGTAGCAACTCTGGTCTCGTATTCTGTTGTCGCTCCACTTCATCCCAGAAACTCGTGTTCTTCTATTTGTATCTTCATGAAAGATCGCCAGCAGTACTGTTCCAATTCTTGTACTTCTTGGTCTCCGAGAGGAACTGCAATTGTCATCTCGAGGTTATCATTGTTCATTGTCCTTCCCGATCTTCCGCATTCAGAACCGAAAGCTGATTCCAATGCCAACTGTTGCCATCTTCATCTAACTCGTGACCAAGGGCTGGTTGGGCTCTAGCCACTCACTTGTAACCGGAAACAACTAGATCTTTATCTTGCTTCTTCACGAACTCATCAACCGCCTCGAATCTTTCAATCACCAGTTTACCACTCTTTTCTTGCTCCTGCAGACCTGTGTCCTGAGTGCTTGAGCTTCCCAACTGACTCACAGCTTCCTGGCATACTTGACTTCCTTCGATCTCAAATTCCATCATGGCACCACAAGCTTGTTGAAGAACTGCAAGGATCCCGGCTGAAAGACTTCTGAGACTTCTTGGGGATGCATTTACCATACTTTCTCTCTGACGGTCTGATTCAATCCTTATGCCAATTAGGGTTATCTTGGAAAGTAAAAGAAATTGAAAGGTGACAAGTTGAGTACCAGGGTGGTATGTCAACTAGGTAAGCCAATGAAGGGTACAATGCACTTGAAATAAGGAAGGTTGCTTGGGTTACAAAGCGAACAAAATGATTCCGTGTTGATCAAAATTGAAGTTGGTTCTAAAATAAAGGATGAGGCACTGTATCATAGTACAAAAGATAGTCACCAGAAGGAAAACAAAAGAACACCTTGCAGATGAAATTCTTTTGAGAGAGTGGAATTCTGCAAGATAAGGTGGTCTACAAGGACTTCAGAGGCAACTTGGAAGAATGGTAATAGGCTTTCATATAAGCCTTTAGAAAGTGGAGACGTTAGAACATCACCAGATGGACTTGAAGATATTCTCAATGTATGCAAGGAGAACACCGAGCTTGAGAACATTAAGAAAGTGACCTTGATTGTTAATCATTTGATTAACAAAGATGGATGTTGGCGAACTAGAAAAATCTTCAGTTCACATGAGTTTCTTAAGGGAGACAACACACAGAGAAAAGCAAAGTAAAGGTACAAGCTCGAGCACCAGAAGGACTAGAAAGATAGAAATCAAAAGAGAGCAAGAATCTCAACATGAAGTAGGTCTCAGAATGAAATTAAACACTTGTCAGGAAGTGTCCAAGTATGCAATAGTCAAAGAGAGGTTATTATGAGATTTAAAGGAAATAGAAATTTTCCCCAAGAAATTGTAAGGGAATATCCAGAGTTTGAATAAGTAAGCGGCAAGCAAGATTTTGAATGAAGAGGAAACGGCACTTAAGAATTGTCGGGTAAGGTTTGATTTCAAGGAATTAATTCAAACTTCCAAAGGAAGTATAAACGATATTTGACGATTCAAATCAACGGTTCAAGGTTGCACTACTCGAGAGGAATAGTACACTGCCAAGGAATAAATGCTCAAGGTTATTCCTCGTGTGGGAATGCAAAGGTTAGAATAAAATGGACTTTCAACCAGTATGACAAAATTGTAGTAGGAACGGCAATACAGACGATGGGAACTCAAAAGGTGTACATGGCGGTTCATGGCTCTAAATGGCCTGAAAGAGAGTTAAAACTGAAGGGTACAAGGTACAATAATCTGAAATGGAGATCAAAAGTTTAGGAACACAAAAGTTGGTTGGCTAGATAGGTTCAGAAGGCACCTTTGCAAAGACTACCTTCTGCTTGAAACTGGTGTAGCATAAATTGCTAGAAGTTTAAAGGTAAGTAACTGAAAAGGAATGCCATGATAGGTTTAAAGATTTGACCAGCAAAAGAAGATATGCATACCTTAAAGGAACAGGCAGCATCAGGTGAAATAGTTACAATATCGACACTACCCTTAGGAGGGGAGCTGAGAATAAACACAAGTAAAAAGAATGTTCTGACATTAGAAAGGTTCAGCAAACTTTGAATTTGCATGAATGATGGGAGTGCAACAATTTAGAACTTTGAAGAGAATTTGTTTCTTGATTTAAAAGTAAGAAAGAATGAACTTGGTCAAAAGAAGAGCTTATGGAGATATGTTTCGAGAGATAATTCATGACAACAAGCCGAGAGGATTTGTTGAGTTTAAAGATCTCAAGTGAGGGATTACATGAGAAACAAATTACCAGAAAAGGTATATCTACAAAAGGGCACGAAATGGGTCTGAAAATCAAACATAGCATGCTAGAGGATAGCACCTTGGTTCTCGTTTAACACTGCAAAAGAAACTACAACGTTAGCTTTATAAGCATCCTACTAAGAGGTTTAAATCAAGAAGAGATCAAACTTCAGGGGACTCCTAAACAGAACAGTCGTAACTTACTACCCTCTTAGCCCAAACTCTAAGTCAAGGAGGTGAATATTCCTTTTAGGTTGCTGTGTAAGATTTTTACTTTGGATCTGATATTATCAATTTGTACAGAACAAACGAAGAAGAAATTGAGCACGATCCAAAGAGAAAAGATCTAGATACCGGAGTTTTCCAGGTGATGTAAAAATATTAGAATTTTTGAATGAAGATAAGTTGGTCAAAAACAGTTATTTCTGACGATTGCACAAGCTGCCAGAATTTCCAGATTAATAAACATTGTGTTGAATTGCAAATCGAGATCAAACAAAAAAGAATCTGAACTTAATTCCAAAATAGAAGCTGTAGATAAAATTGTTGTCTGCAACATATCAAAAATTCAGGTCATTTGAAGATGTTTAACCTGTTCAAAACAGAAGAAGAAGTGAAGGTGCAGCTGCAGATTTTCTGGACAGAGTGTCCGGTATAAACATGAATTTTCTGAACAATCCATAATGATTATCGAGTTGGTGTAAAAGGAGAAATTGTAGATAAGACAATAATCTAATTTGCTAAAAATTTTAAGAATTTTTTAGAGTGGGTAAAGACAGTCTTATGTTAAAGGAAGAAACACGGAAACAAAAGCATTCACTCATGTTGGGTAAGTCCAAACACGAGGACAATGAAAAGTATGTGCCAAAGTAAGAGACCTTTATCACTATGAGTTGAAACGACTGAGGAGTACTTGGGAATAATAGGGTTACACATGGAGTTCGTGTAGAACCATCTCAAGAAAAGCAAAGGTCAAAGAATGTTGATGAACTCAACCAAGTGATAGTGAAAAGAGAAAGTGGGGGACTTGTAGAGCTGAATCAAATATCATTCTCTACAAAGTTAGGCCAAGATAAAAGTAAACTTAGATATTCATGTGTAGAGAAGGTGAAGAGATTTCAATAGGGAAAGTAAGGGAAAAAGAAATCAACCAAGAGGACCTCGACTTTAAGGTGTAGGCATAAGACTCCGATCCCAAAGCTTTACTTAAGGGGTTTCACTTAACCCTATGTGATAAGCTACAGTTTGGAACTTCAAAAGAAGAAAGAGTTTCTACTAAGGATACTAGAAGGGACAAAACCTGAGGTGATCACATGAAAGATGTGAACTGAGAACTCAACCTAACCTTCGTCTCAGAAGACTCCTCACTAGGTCCTGATAACTGTACCACGGTTTACGGATTCTTAGTCTTACGAGTATTACCACCAAGCTCAAGATCTAAAAGGTCTAAAGGAATCCTTATCTTAGAGGAAGAGAAGCCAAGAACAGAAAAGACGCTTCGCTCTGATACCAACTGTAACGCCCCGCTCCCGGATACCGAGCCCTTATCCGGAAGAGAAACGTTCGGCATGTATAGCATTAAATAAGTCTAATATTATACGCAAGCCTCTACGTCGTCGTATCAAATAAAAGCAAACGGAAGCTAAAAAAAACTCGGGTAAAAACATAAAAGCTACTATGAATAGAAATTAACCATACTAAAGATAGATAGTTAAGATTACAACGATGAAAAACCCAAAGACTTATACAATACGATGCCTTAAAAGTAGAGGTACAACAAATCCAGGAGAAGAGATACAACCAGTCTGATACAACCTTTACAAAGAAAGTAATCGAGAAGCTTCGTCAAGACTTTAAGTCTTCAAAAGCCGTCGTCTACACTTGATCAACCTGTTCGTCTTCTCACCCCACAATGCATACAAAAGAAAATGCAAAGGAGGTAAGTACAAAGTACTTAGTAAAAGTGAGAAGCTATGACAACAATTAAGATTTATAAAGAAAATATATTTAATCGTTTAGTTAGTTATCTTTGTGTGACCGACTCAATCTAGGGTTCATTTCATGTCCATCAACATGAATTGACTAAACGTTGCTACTTAGCTTATCTGTGTTACAACCGCACTCAAGGGCACTACGCGCATCCACCTTAGCAGAGTCCCTCCGTACTTAGGGTCATTATGACCTACGGAGTTCTTCCACCTCAGGGACACTCTTTTGCAACATATTAGTGGATCACACCAATATCCACGAAGTCTAGAAAAGATAGACTCCGATAGCTTGCGCGTCTCAGCGGAGTCCCTCTGTACTTAGGGTCTTTTGACCTACAGAGTTCCTTCACCTTCAGAGGTAGCACATGCATCGCGATTTAGCTCGGTGCCTAGCCAAGAGAGACATGTTGTTTAATCTTTTAGTCAGTACGTTGATTATTAGGATGATTAACTAGCCACCCTAGTGTTTTCAAATAATCTCCCTCACACACACTACTCTCTTCCTAGACCACTAGACACGGACAAGTCCTAGCAATTACACAGACATTGATGAATACTAATTCATCAAAGCACAAGCCTATCATGCTCTTTCGACGGATCCGAACTTCAACTCCCTTTAAGAGTACATTCGGTGTTTTAACTGAACGAATAAGAAGCTCAATTCAGGCTTGTCCAAGTTTATACAGTGTTAACATATCACGTTTAAAGGTTTAGAAATGATAAAACATACTTATAAGGCTGAACAACAACCAAATGCCCGTTTAAAGACATGGACGCCCGTCTGGAACCTACTGGACGCCCGTCCACTTTCCCCAGACGCTCGTCCACCCTAAGACAGCTACAACCTGAATGTAAAATAACACCTCAGACGCCCGTCTAGAGAAACCAGACGCCCGTCTGAAATGTAGCCAAGGCAGACGCCCGTCCACATGAAGCAGACGCCCGTCCGACCTGGGTTTCGGCTAGAACCCTAAAATCCTCAAGTTCGATCCAAATCAGTTTCTAACCCAAAATAACAGCAATTTAAACATAGTAAAACGTAAATAAACATATCTAACCATTCCAAGAACACCTATGATCCTTGATCAACGAAAAACACATCTTCCTAGCATTAAAACATCTTAAACACCTTAAAACTTGATCTAAACCTTATAAATGATAATTGGAATCATAGGAAGTGCCTCTTACCTTAATTGCCTGCAACACCGACAGCAAAACACCCAGCAACTGCAACAATTGTTGATCCTCAACCCCAAAACCTATGTGATCAACAAGAAACCCTAAAATCCTATTTCTTGCTGAAAACCGAAACTGAAAGAGCCTGAAAAACAGAAGATTACCTGGGCTTACTGCCGTGAAACTATTTTTAGATTATTCTACGCTTCAATACAATCGTTTCGACTACTCATGGCTGCGAAACAGAGCTACGGATTAAAAGATACGAATTTTTCAAGAATCGAACTCTACGAATACCGAAAACTAGGGCTAAACTGAAAACTTACGAAATTGAGAGATGTTATTTTCCAAAGTTGCGTCTCATCGTGCTGATCGCTTTTCTCTCTTGCGGCACCTTGATCAAATGAACGGATTGATCACACGGTTCTTCCTTTTATTTCGTCTTTTCTTCCCCGTTGTTTCTCTGTTGCCGCCGTTGCATCCTCTTTTTTTCCCAGAAATATGCGTGTGAATTTAGTGGAGAAATTTGGGTATTATTCCTTTATATAGCCATTTAATCAAATTCATTAATTAAATAACCAAATCCTTTTTAATTACATAAATAAGACAAATAATAATTGGGTCGTAGTAAATACGTCCAATGACTATTTTACCCTTTTACGAAAAGTCGGGATGTTACAAGGCAAGTGTATTTGACACCCCGTAGATGCTTCACACTTTAGCAGCCAATCCTTGACAGCCTCCAGGTGTTTCAATGGTCTACTTCTATGCAGCTCATTTGAAGATGTCCCTTCAACAGCTCATCTCTCTCTATTCCTTCACATCTTGTTGATGCTTTAACATGTTCAACTCCTTGGTAACACAAGTTGTTGATGAAGATTTGTGTTGTATCAGAAATGATACAAAGTAAGAGCTTTACTAGATGTATCCTTAATATTTGATTTGCAGCTCTTTGATCAAGAAGATCTCTAAATATATGTTGGTGAGTGTCTTTAAAGATCTATTGATTTTCTGGATGTTGAGTGATAAGCTTGATGATGATGATCACTTGTAATGTTCTGTGTATATCTTTCTATCTTTTTTTTCATGTATATTCTTCTTCTCCTTCGAGTCTTGTATTTATAGTGCCTTTTGGATTCTCAACATTAATTTGAATAAACAACCGTTGAGGCAAATGTGTGGCTCTCATTTAATGCCAGGTTGTATAATTAAATTCCATTAAATGCTTGTTAGTAAATATCCATTGGTTGGCTTACTTGTTACTAACTAGATGTAGTAGCTTGTCATCATCTAGAATGTAGCTTTGCGGCATGCATAAAATGCTTTGTCTGGTATCCGTTGATCAAGAGTTGATCGTATGGATGGATATACACCTTTAATTCATCATATCTTTTGTCACTTAGTCACTTTATGTATGTAATATCAGGATGCTTGTCTGTCGTCTATCTTTCCTCGTCCGTTTTCTTTACTCGTCTGCTTGTCTGAATTATTTAAGTCATATTTGCTGATAGGTAGTCCTTTAGAAAGTCTGGTCTTCTTGTCTTCAAGTCTTTGACTTACACTAACCTATTATATTAAGGATTTTAAACACAAGTCTGACTAAATCCTATACAATTCACATGTCAGACTACTAGGGAAACTTATACGTGGTTACTAAACCAATTATTTTGGTATCATCAAAACATCTAACTTATGAGGACCTAACAAGATCTATCAACAAGTCTTCTACGATAGGGTAGAAGGCTCAAAGTTCTCTTAGAAAAAGACTAAGAATTTAAAGACGGTGAAAAGGTAAATTAAGATATTCACCCTCCTTTATAGCCAAAGATTATATTGGAGGCAAAGACTTCTGCCACTAATCAATAAGCAATATCTACATGATTCCATAAAATATTTGAAAAGGCACCTCGAGATAAGTGCTAAATGCTAGAATTTAAAAAAAAAAACAGGCAGCCATACGTCATTTGTGTCAGAAATGGTTGGACTCCAGCATCTCTTATCCTGCCACATCACTTCAAGCAAATCTAACCTACGATGATCATCCCGTTAAGGTTTGGGGCGATTTTGACATGGGTATGGCCAAAATTAGGAACACGTGGCACTCACAAATAGGTTTTGGATCTTTATAAAACTTGACCCACATGGGCTCTGCCTAACCTCAGAGTCCATATAATCTGACCTCGTATCACCAACCTCACTGGTATGCTTATCTTGGTCAGTCCCAAACAGAACCAGGTAGCCTGCGACCCCTAAAAGAGGTTATAACTCCATAATGGACATATCCCACGATTGATTCTGACTTAACTATTGTAATTCATGATAGATTACATCCTACAATTTCAGTGTAATTGAGCTATGATTGCTTCACTATTGGGATCACATTGCCCTCAATAACTTGGCCTAAATTCATGGGATTCGTACATTAATTCCATTATAAGGGATGCCTAAATGACTTTTGTCCTCGAAATTCAGATGTACTTGAATTGGCTTAATCCCATACAATACTGGGTACGTTGATAACGCTGTAAATGCACCATTAAATTAACCCTTATTTATCCCGAATTCTGCTCTAGGGAAGGCATATAGGCCTATTATTGTGAAGGAATATATGTTAAACAATGAGTGCATGCTCCTAAGTTCATAATTCCGCATCTGTGTTATTTTTCCGAGGATTCGGTACTGTTTTGTCTCGTTTTATGTACTTTTCAAGAGTTGTCGAATCTGGAGCAATTAAGGATGGATTTGGACCAAGGGAAGAACATTGGGTCGAGTGGAGAAAGTCCAAGAAGAGATCTGCTAAAAGAAAAGAAGAAAATCAGGCCCGCTTAATCGTGGGCTAGGCCCGATTAACCGAGGGTCTTGGGGAACACAAAATTGAGTCTGCCATATCTACTAGGTCGGTAAAGTTTTATTTGAGTCATAATTCATATAATGTATCTATATAAGGCCACATAACTGATTTTATCATATGAGCATACAATTACAACATAGTTATATTCATTCAATTATCAAGTCTTGATGAAATAAAGTTTCCTTGATCTTTGGTGATTTATTTTCTGGTTTCCTTCCCTCCTTTCCATCTCTAGCTTGAGTGGAGCAAGCTAGATCTCCATAGTTGAAGGTATGAAGCTTTGAACGTTCCTTTATGGTAGATCTACTTGTATTTATGTGTTTTAGTTAATCTGCATGTTTAACAGCCCTACGATTTACTTGAATTAATCTGAATTGAGCAATGTAGATTCCCGATTAAGAACCACCGCCCCCAGTAAATCGGCGGTCTATACCGATTTACCGAGGAAACATTTTGGTCACCTTAAACTAGAGATTTAGCATCAGCTACGTTGATCGGCAGGAATAATTAAAATGAGTAATTAGGCTTGGCCAATCTAATATTCGTAATTCATAAATTAACATGAAGGACTGTTAGTGAAGTGTTAATTTGGACATTGTCTTGATGGATCCCTAGGAACGTGCTAGTCATAGTCGATAGCTGCTTAGGGAGGTTTTCGGTCTTGTGCCGGCATCTCTAGAACTTATGGCATATGTGCTAATACAACCAGCAAAGAAGGTTAGTCACGTATAGATTGTCTGCTGTCCGTACAGTGGAAGTAGATAGGATTAGGTGATGTACCCATTGCTAAAACTGGATTAAAACATTCGATTAGTTTAAGGAAATTATATGGGGAAGTAAACATAAAGATTAACTAGATCAAGTTAGTGGATAGGTGGGATGGGGGAGGAATACCATGTTTCTTTTATATTTATTGTTGGTCAACAACCATATATGTCTTCTTTATTAGGTTAGAATTGTTTATACTTAAGTTGCATTGTCTCTGTGGGATCGACTTTGATTCGCCTTTGCTATACTATGATTGACCTAGTACTCTTGCTTGTATAAGCGACTTACACGCGACATCAAGTTTTTGGCGCCGTTGCCGGGGACGATGGCCAATTTTAAGTATAAACATTTGTAAATCTAATTAAGAAGTTGTTGTTTCCTTGTCTGACGTGAGGAATTCAGTCTGTCTATCCTGTAAACTAAGCGAATTTAGACCGAGTCTGACTTGGCAAAGAATAGTTAGTCTGTCCTACAGGACTGGAAAGCCTGTCATTTCCAAACTCACTGAGATTGACCTATAGTGCCAATGGTTGAGTCCGACCTGCAGAGCTCAACACTTAAATGTGTTGTTGAGTTCTTCCTGTGAATCTCAGGTGTCTGACCTACCGACTTGGTCATTTTAGACTGAGTCCGACCTACGGAGTTCAGCTTGTCTGTCTTGCAGACTTGATTATTTTGTCTCCTGTAGACTTTCACACGTTTGTCCTGCAAACTTTAACTATAGCCATTCACATTACATAAAATATAAAATCAACATATGATTGAAATAATAAAAGGCACCCACCGAGCACCAAAATATTGTATCAAAAGTGCAAGAATAAAATGGAATAAAAGTTAAAATAAATCAACGTGTCTGGAACATGTCCTAGACATCTTGACTTAGCTTTATTCTTGAGCTTCTCAGTTCAAATCCACGTCCTTCTTTTTAATTGCTGCAATATATAAAACTCTTGCTGCTTTCACATCTCCTTTGACCTCCACCGAGCCTTCTGTGGTGGGGAACTTCAAACTGATATGAGCCGGAGAGATCACCGCACTGAGCTCGATCATTGCTGGCCTCGATGATAATGTTATATACAGAGGGAGCTTTGGCAACGATATAGTTCACCATAAGTGTCTTGCTCCTGGGCTCTAGGACAAATGTTGTAGCAAGCCTAATCCTCCCCATTGGATGAATTGGGGGTTCGGCGAATCCGAACAGCGTTGCAGATTCAGGTATCAGATCTGCTTCCCTCAATTTCATGGATTGAAAGACGGAATAGTAGATGATGCTGACTGCGCTTCCAGTGTCGATACAGATCCTCCTTACCAAATTTTTGCGCACTGCTACCTCAATGAATAGGCCCTCATTGTTTATCACCAAAGGAAGTGGATATCTTGGACCATAGGTCACTTCACCTGCTGGCCTCTGGCTTCGACTCGCATGTCGACCAACCTACCCACTTAATTCTCATAGTTCGCTGTTGGGGCCGCCCACTATAGTGTTGATGGTATTGACTGTGCAATTATCCAGCTGCCGATCTGAGTCTGGAGATAGGTCCATTCTTCACTGGGGCTCAGTCTGTGTTAAGGGCTAAATTATAGTGATTTTTATATATATTTTCTATATCAATTTCCCCTACATTTGTATGATTTTCATAGATTTTGAGCTATATATGTAAATATTGAGTAAATGGTGTTTTTAATAGAAAAATATGAAAACGTATCGATTTATATGCATTATTTGATGATTTTATGTTGTTTTGGAATCGTGTTACGTTTTGGTATGTTTTTCGATGTGTGTAGATACATATCTTTAACTTGGAAAGGATTTGGAAGAGTCTAAAGTCGAATTTGAAGTGTTGATGAAGAGATAGAGATGTTACAAGAGGATAAAGATGGAGGAAAGAAAGGATAATTTTCAAGAAGTCCGTTCTGCATTAAGATGGACGAGCGTTCATCTGAGGCCGACGAGCGTCCGAGAAGCGTTTATATCGAACGGGCGTCTGATAAAGCGAACGTGCGTCCAGGGAGCTAATTCACATACGAGAGAGTTCGGACGTTGGCCGAACCGGCGTCCGCATCCATCCAAGCATTCGGACGGGCGTCCGATTGGTTAGACGGGCGTCCACCGCCGTTTTTGCTGAAACCGACTTAGGTTACTGTAGCAGCCGACTTAGTTTTATTATAAAAGCATAGCAGCCCCAAACCCTAAATTCATTCAGAAATTTTCACATCAAAAGAGAGGCCAACAGCCGCATCTTGAGAGTTTGAAGGCCGGTCACCCGAGCCTTGTGCTCGGGTGAACCGATGTTAGATTAGGAGTAGCTTAGATGTTTCTTTTCTTTTCCGTTTATGGTGATGATCCATTGTTCAAAACTATGTGAGTTCTTTTTGATTAATTCAATTCCAGTTTTTCTTCATGATTGTTGATTTATTTTGTATCTTTCTTTGTGCTTATGAGGCCATGAGAATAGATTGAAAGATCTGTTTTCTATTGATGTTTATAATACGGAAGTTGCATAAACCTTAGATCATCATAGAAAGATAGGGTTTTTAGCCGTTGATTATGTGACAAATTAATTGGTTAGATTCCTAGGTTGTTAGATTCGATTATACGAGAGTAACTTGAATCTACACCGAGTTTTGTTTGGTAAATCAGTCTCAACACTCGAAAGATGAGAGATAGATAATTGAATTCGCTACGAAAGTAGGAGTTCATAGCTTGAGAGATAAGTTCACTAAGAGATTAGGGATTTGTGTCTCATGTAAAGGTGAAACCACAATTTGAATTAAAATCATGAGATGAACTAGGGTTGAGATCACTTGGTTTGTATGATGTTTGATCCCATGTATTCTTAGTTTAAGTCGTTTTTATTATTCGTAGCTTAGATTTATCTTATTTGCTTTATTTGTTCTTTGTGTTATTTGTTCGTTCTTTCGTTTATTTGTTTTCTTGAGTAACAATTGAGAGGATTAATAAAATTAGATTCAACATCCCAATTCCCTATGGATCGACCCTGTACTTACCCTACTATGCTATCAACTACCCGATATTTGGTCGGTTAGGAGTTAGTTTGCATGTTAAGTATAGGTTTATAAATTTTCTTTTGTTTTTATGATGCAAAATCTCCCCAACAAAAGTGGCGCCGTTGCCGGTTTCCCAACACCCCCAACACCCCCACACTTAGACTTTTGCTCGTCCTCGAGCAAAACAGAACAAAGATCAAGCTCGAGACAAATAAACATCTACACAAATATAAAGTATATTCAATAACTTAGAAGTTCACCCGTGTAGTGTGTGCATAGCCATAATAAACTTCCACTAAGTTCCACAATTTGAAAGTTATTCAAACCAAAACTAGCCCGGTTTCCCATCTAAGTTAGAAATATTCAAAAATTATAACAAGGCACTTTACAAAACATACATATCCCAAAAAGAAATAGTAGAGAATATCTAAAACATTTCTGACAAACTTAGAGGATAATCCCTACAACATATCCTTCAGTTTATACTGGGTACAAGATTAACGATAACTAAGTCATTACTTATTCATAATAATATATTTCAATATTTTCACTTTTTTCTAACACACATCAGAATAAGCTTTTGCCCTCATAGTAGAATAGGACATTTCAAGATAATCCCCTACCTTACTCCAATCATAAGGCAGCTATAAACTGACTGTCGTGAGCTTTTGGTCATCATAGTGGAATAGGACATACGTGGTACACCCTACCTCACCCAAATCATAAACCACTTCCGACACACACAAGTACAATTATGTTTACTTAGAGATTTCCGGGCAAAAGGCGAGTGGAAAAGATTATTTTCTAGTAGCACGGACCACCGAGCATAACACCTCAAGTAAACAATTTATTACTATTGCAAAGACTTAATCACGTTTCACTTATCACATTCAAAATTTCAGATATTCACAGTATGTCATACTTTAATCCTAGAATACAAACTACTAAACTTTTCAAGAATTGTACATAAGCAAAGAAACATGCTATAATCATCAAAAATCTCCAACTAAAATGGGGTAGGCTCTCAACATTTAGCTCATCATTTACTATGGCATGTGAAAAAGAGTGTCGGGTGAAACAACTAAAATTACTAAACATAGAGAATACAGCATAAATGATATAAACTCAAGCAAAGATATGCCTTTGTCTACTCGGGATATAACAAAAAAAAATTTGAAAATTAAGCAATTTTCATAGAAATACTAAAAATATGAGCAAACGAAAGTAGACACATAAATCATCTATCCCTTACACCCCCACACTTAGATTGCAACTTGTCCTCAAGTTATACAGAAATAATAAATTAGAGAACTTAGCTGATTGGATGCGGCAATTCGGAGGAACCAACAAGAACCAGGATTGCTTGCATAGCTCGATGAGACGTGGAGCATCACAGGACAACTGAATACATCTTTAAAGTGCACAATAGCTATAGAAAGTATCCTGCAGACTTGATTAGTGCAAAAAGAGTCTTCGGGGAAAAAGAAAAATTACATATATAAAGCACATGAAAAAGGAGATATAGAGATTTTTCAACTTAAGCTCAACTAAAGATTGAACACTATACATGAAATACTACAAAGTCGTAGGCTAGGTGCAACTATATGAAAATATACTACAATGCAATCTACATGATATGCAATCCTAAAAATAAAATAAATAAAAAAACAAATTCTGACAGGCTCAGCCTGAGCAAGTTGACCCCTGACAACTCTACAAAGACTACGGCCTATGCGAAAACTAAAATAAAAAACGAGGTAGTATTACGGAAACCGACGCTTAACTACACTCAAGAAAAATAAAAGAAAAATAGAAAAACAATGCAACTAGATGACATGCAACTAAATGATATGCATCCGAATGATATGCAAAAATAAAAGAAAATAAAAGAAAGAAAACTAGCCCACTCATTTGCAACATGACATGTATATAATAAACGTCTACCGGATAATGACAAAGTTACGATAAACGACAAGATCGTTCATTACATGCGGTGTAGACGCGCTTTAAGACTCGTCAAAAGTGATAGCATTATGAAAAACCAACAGTTAGCTATACTAAACAGATATAACTCATAAGGTTTCCATCGTAGCAACGGAAAACCGACAGTTACTACCCAAATGAGTTATAAAAATAACAAGGAAGCACATAAGTCTCAAAGCTCACAAGATTCATCATAACGGTATGTAGCATACGGAAACCGACATTAGCCACTAACAATGATAAGAACAGTTATAGCATACGAGAACCGACAGTAACTATAACATGCCTAGATGAATCATGTATATAAAAGTTAAGCAGTTATTTAACATGGATTCGTAGATGGAAAGATATGAATATGCAAGCTCAGAACATCTACGTAAAAGAAATTAGCCACAAAAGCTCGTATGAAAGAAATCCATATTAAATAAAGCATTAAAAATTCAAAGCAAGAAAAATTCAGAACCTGGACGTGCGTTTAAAATTTCAAACGGGTGTTCCACACTTATGTAGGCCGGACGGGCGTTCAACAAGTCAGACGCCCGTCTGGTTCTTGTCATCAGATCAGAGTTGAACTTTTTGCACCGGACGGCCGTTCCACCCCTCAAACGCTCGGTTACCTGCATTGTTAGGGACTGGACGGGCGTTCACTTACTTGAACGCTCGTTCAGTCATCGAAATACGCACAGGAACGCATGAACAACACAGCACACCCTAAATATTCTGCATACTTTTCATACACAACCTCATCAAAGCAGCCACGGACAAATTTAAGCACAGAGGGTTAGATCAGAAAACACATAAACATGTAATTCACGTTTCATACATTGAGTAAAAAACTTTTTGCACATTCTTAACCTAACGGTCATCGAAACACGGCAAAAATAAAAACACTCAATGCACTTAACGCTACTTTTATTAAAATAAAGATAATTGAAACGTAACAAAATAGAAAAATTAATTTAATTAGATTCAACAAAGCACCGATTCCCCGGCAACGGCGCCACTTTTGTTGGGAGGATTTTGCTTCATAAAAACAAAAGAAAATTTATAAACCTA
The DNA here is from genome assembly GCA_036785695.1 of Gentiana straminea. NCBI lineage: Eukaryota > Viridiplantae > Streptophyta > Magnoliopsida > Gentianales > Gentianaceae > Gentiana > Gentiana straminea. The sequence goes on along the minus strand of JAVUPR010000424.1, from coordinate 2,704,596 downwards.
TACTTAACATGCAAACTAACTCCTAACCGACCAAATATCGGGTAGTTGATAGCATAGTAGGGTAAGTACAGGGTCGATCCACAGGGAATTGAGATGTTGAATCTAATTTTATTAATCCTCTCAATTGTTACTCAAAGAACGAATAAACAAAAGAAACGAAAGAACAAAACATAAAAACAGAAAAGAACAATCAAGATAAATCTAACCTAAGAAACATAAAAACAATTTAAACTAAAGAAACAAAAACAAACAATCTAACCTAAAGACATGGGGTCAAACATTGAACAAGCCTAGTGATCTCAATTCTAGTTATCCATTGATTTTAATTCAGATTGTGGTTTCACCTTTACACGAGATATAAACCCCTAATTCTTAGTGAACTTATCTCTCAAGCTATGAACTCCTACTTTCGTAGCGAATTCAATTATCGATCTCTCATCTTTCGAATGTTGAGACTGATTTACCAAACAAAACTCGGTGTAGATTCAAGTTACTCTCGTATAATCGAATCTAACAACCTAGGAATCTAACCAATTAATTTGTCACATAATCAGCAGCCCCAAACCCTAAATTCATTCAGAAATTTCTTCACATCAAAAGAGAGGCCAGCAGCCGCATCTTGAGAGTTTGAAGGCCGGTCACCCGAGCCTTGTGCTCGGGTGAACCGAGGTTAGATTAGGAGTAGAGTAGATGTTTGCTTTTCGTTTCCATGGATCAATCATTGTTCAAAACTATGTGAGTTCTTTTTGATTAATTCAATTCCAGTTTTTCTTCATGATTGTTGATTTATTTTGTATCTTTCTTTGTGCTTATGAGGCCATGAGAATAGATTGAAAGATCTGTTTTCTATTGATGTTTATAATACGGAAGTTGCATAAACCTTAGATCATCATAGAAAGATAGGGTTTTTAGCCGCTGATTATGTGACAAATTAATTGGTTAGATTCCTAGGTTGTTAGATTCGATTATACGAGAGTAACTTGAATCTACACCGAGTTTTGTTTGGTAAATCAGTCTCAACATTCGAAAGATGAGAGATCGATAATTGAATTCGCTACGAAAGTAGGAGTTCATAGCTTGAGAGATAAGTTCACTAAGAATTAGGGGTTTATATCTCGTGTAAAGGTGAAACCACAATCTGAATTAAAATCATGAGATAACTAGAATTGAGATCACTAGGCTTGTTCAATGCTTGACCCCATGTCTTTAGGTTAGATTGTTTGTTTTTTGTTTCTTTAGTTTAGATTGTTTTTATGTTTCTTAGGTTAGATTTATCTTGATTGTTCTTTTCGTTTTTATGTTTTGTTCTTTCGTTTCTTTTGTTTATTCGTTCTTTGAGTAACAATTGAGAGGATTAATAAAATTAGATTCAACATCCCAATTCCCTGTGGATCGACCCTGTACTTACCCTACTATGCTATCAACTACCCGATATTTGGTCGGTTAGGAGTTAGTTTGCATGTTAAGTATAGGTTTATAAATTTTCTTTTGTTTTTATGATGCAAAATCCTCCCAACAGTCTGCCTTCCCTGATCTTGATTGTAGATACACATCTTAAAGTCCCTACGACCTCGTGGCTCAGAGTTCTGAGATCAGTCAACTACCTTATCCAGTCAGCCTTCTATAATTATTGCATCGATGTCTCTTTTCAAGTCCTGACAGCTCCCTGAGTCGTGCCCCACGTCCTTGTGATGGGCGTAATACTTGCTCTGGTCCCTCATTTCTGGAGGTCCTCTCATTGGTGGTGGAACTCGGGCCAAGCTATTCCTTGCCATTAAGGCGAGAACCTGCTCGCGCGACCTGTTTAGACAGATGAAGTCCCTCTCCTGTAAAGCTCATTTCTTTTCAGCTGATCTATGACTGGGGTTGTCATCCGGTCCCGGACCGGCTTCCTCTTCTTGTCCGTTCTTTCTTCAGATTTTTCCTTCTTGCTTTCTCCTTTCTTTGATTCTCTTAATCGGTCCCCCTATTCTCCTTGGAAATGTTTGTATGCCATTTCCATGCATTACTCCATGGATCTGGGCAGCTTGCTTTTCAGCTTGGCATACGGTCTTCCCTCTCGTAGCCCTGCTACAAAGGAAGTGATCACAATTCACTCATCCGCGTCTTTGACTTGTGCAGACTCTTCATTGAACAATTTCAAATATTGCATGATTTAATCCCTCTTCTGCTTGAGGGTGAGGTAGTGAGTTGCATTTTTTTTGGAATGGTTTAGCTGCAATGAAGGCATTGAGAAATGCTTTGCCCAATGCCTGAAAATTGGAGATCGACCTGGCTGGTAATTTTCTAAACCAATCATAGGCCCTGCCCGTGAGTAGTGCAGGGAAGGCCTTGCACTTCATCTCATCTAGAGCGCTGTACAAGCTCATATGCGTTATATACTGAAACAAGTGATATGAGGGATCCTTGGATCCATCATAAGGGTCCATCTTGGGAACTTTAAACCATGCAGGTCAGGGATACTCTTCGATCTGTATTGTGAATGGTGACGTAAACGACAAGTCATTGGATTTTCTTCCTAGAATAACATCGAGCTCGGCTCGTGTAGCTTCCAATGCCCGTGGATCCAGTGGATTCTTACCCTGATTTGAGATGGATGCCTCTTTATCGTTATGCCCTGCTGGGGATTAGTAGGAGTTTTCTCTGGAGCATCATCCTTATGCGCATCATCTATTGCTGCGGCCTGGAGGATTAGCCTTTCTAGTTTCATCATCCATAGCTACAAGTTGATCTACCAATGCCTGTTGGGTAGAATATAGAGCAACCACCCCAGAATCATGCGTCTGGCTCTGAGTATTGGTGGCCATTTTTTCTCCACCATCAGTGTTATAGGAATTCTGAGCAGTTTTTGTTGTTTGCTTGCTTGTTTTTGCCATTATGACATTGGATCGTCGCGTAGATTGTTAGAAGAAACACCTTGTTCTAGCTCCAATTGACGATGCCGGAAATCATCTATTAATAAATCCGGGTCTTATTTGCTCTAGTGACAATCAAACTATATACAAAAACGGATGAAATATGAAAAAAAAAATGGGGGTGTTTATTGTATATTTAGACTGAGCCTGAGATAATTGTTATCCTAAGTCACCTACGTATCCTGTGATTGTTTAGGAATCAAGTCTGCGCCGTAGTTCTTGGGATCATTTATATAGAGGGCCTTGTGCCCTAGGCAAGCCTGTGTCATGTCCATATTGGACTCTATTTCGTATCCCTTAAGGAATGGATTTAATCGTGTCTATCCCTTGATTTTAAGAGAAGATCACGGCGATTTGAATATGGGATCAGAGTCTTTAAGGCTTAAGAATCTTTACATAATTATCATTATAATAGGCACGTGTGTGTTAGGAAAAAGGGGTAGCACAAGTCGTTATGCGCCGGACTCCCAAGGCCGTTATGACTGAACTGCACTGACCCATCTCCTTTGTGCCCTGACAGGCCTGTGGTGGGCTGAGGAGTGAGCCCGATTGATCTCCAACCTGAGGTGCCGATCTGCCCTTAGGCTTTAAAGTGGGGCTCCTGCCACTTAACGTTTGTACACTCTATTTGTATCATTTAATACTGAGTAGTGTTGAGGATGACACGTGGCCCAGGGCCGACCCGACCTCCACCAGTGGAGTATTAGCAAAGGAAAATATGCAACTACTTAGACTCGGCAAATTTTGAAAATAAATATTCTTTCTTTCTATAATTATCATTATTATTATTATTATTATTATTTGTTTTTGAGAACCAATTAGCCATCTTTTGTTGTTTTGGATGCAGCCAATCTGTTGTTATCTGCCGAGCAAACGGCAGGATCAGTGTTATTCTGAGCAAAAGGATATTTAAACCGTCTCCACCGTTCCGCTTTGCATAGAAAGTGGTATACATTCGAAAATTAATATAATAAATAAATAAAATAAATAAATACATTTCTTTTCTGGAGCACATATTGTATACTCGTATTTTCTTTTGTAAGAAAGAACAATTCAACGCATCAATAAATCTACCAAAATTTCTCCCTTTTTTTCCCTCGAAGCACCCGGTATTCCTCTTTACATTCAGCAAAAATGTACCAAAATACATTTTTTTCTATACGAAAAATAAAAATCTATACTATCTATATATTTCAAAGCAAAATATAAAAATGATCGTCCGTAAAATGTCAATCACCCGACCCAAACCCGGTTATCACCATGCAAATCTTTCAACGCCATTTTCGAAAAGGACCAAAAAAAAAAAAAAAAACGATCAGTGCAAAAAATACCCAATTAAAACTCTTATTTGGTTTCTTAAAAAACAAATTATTTGAATAGACCTCAAATCTTTTCAAACTCTCTATTCTCTCCGTAACTAATGTTCAATCTGTTAGACAAGATTTAAGGCTCCTATAATCCTTCGTGAAATCTTTGGTTCGGTTACACCAAATTTAATTTTAATTTTTTATAGTCTTGCATCGTCTGTCCACATTAAATTTCTCTTCTTTCGATAAATGGATTATGTATAGAGAAGACATGGGTCGCTTTAATTCGTGGAGAAAACATCCTCTGCAGGTTTTCTATTAAATTCTTTTTCTGTTTTTTTTAATTAACACATTTTTGCTGTTATTAAAAATGAACGCATCAGTGATGTTTTGATCATTGTTGGGTTCAAAGTGATTGTTTAAGTTTTGATTGAATAAATTTCATCTTTGCCGGTTGCGTGCCTGGGCTTACAACACCAGCCTGCGTTTATATCAATCCATAACTACGTCCTCACCGGGTGCAATGCAAGATAAAGGTGACAGTTTTAAGCCCGATTTCATCGCAGTTTTACTTTTTATATCTTTTTGAATCATGTCTTTTTTGTTATATCTGTAACCTTTCACTTGATTGTTCAGCTTTGACGCCGAATTCGAGCAAAAAACTAAGACATCGAGGACTTACATCGATTATTGATTCCCTACGGATCAAGATCGAATTCTGCCGCATTACTGATTATGGACTCCCTACGGATCAAGTAATGATTATGTTTGAGTTAAATTTTAGAAAGGTAAATTATGGATTCCAATCGCGCTCAAATTAAAGAGTCCATGAACTACTTTTCTTTCCGATCCATTGATCTGATTTTCTAAGATTTTGTGCACTACTTAATTTAATATTTGGTTATACAGGAAGTGTGAACCCATGGCTTTAGATTTTACAACTTTCAGCGTATCATCATTCTTTCATTATTTCGCATGTAAGTAGTGCTGCAAATATTTTCTCGTTGTTTCATCCATTAACCTAAAAATATGAGGTTTTTTATTTTTTATTTTTTTTCGCACTAGCATATTCATGTCAAAATGAGAGGGTTTTTTTTTTCTTTCATTTTTTAAGGGAAGATGTTGAATCGAGAGTTTGAAATGTGAAGGTTGGTGCCTTTTAATTTTACTTCCTATTTTTGCTTTTCTTGATCGATAGAAGTGAAGGTTTTGTATTGATTGTTCGATAGAAGTGAAGGTTTTGTAAGGATACCGAAAATCCACATGCTCAGTCCTTTCATCGGAGGAACCATCGAAAGCATTTACTAATTCGGGTGAGATTGGTTATTCGGAAAAATGAAAAGAATAAAAAATTAGCAATGCCGTATGGGTGGGCGGTTGATTGAAGAATGTCGTTATATGTTTCGGTCTATTAAAATTTATTGCAATAAAAATAAAATTGTATTGTATAGCTGTATATACATGTATTTGGGTAAGGGGGGGGGGGGGGGGGGGGGGGAGGGGTGTGGAAGGGCGAATTTGTATAGCCTCTTTATTTATTGTTCATTTGTGATTCCTTATGATGTAGGTGTTGTTGAAATAGTGTCCAAAACCCAATCGGGTTGGACCGGATCCGACCGGGTCGGATTATTTCTATTATTTCTTTATGTTTCTACATATATTAAATGGCTTTTATGTTGTCATATATATGTTCTTTTAAAGAACCAATTATGAATTGTTATATGATAACGTCCTTAGTATTAAACTGTGATAGAGAATCCATGATAGACGATTATGGTTGATGAGATCTCTAATCAGTTTAATAAGTTTGATACTTAAATGTCTCTAAGCTGATGTGCTATTAAACAGGACTTTGATTGTACAAACAGACTAGCATGTATTAGATGTCTTTTGTCTTTAAGGGCATGGATAGATCTCGTCTATCGAAGTGTAGAGACACTTGGACTGTACGTGGACGTGTATTAGAGAATGTACACGTTAGACTGACCCACTTACATGGTTAAGTGTCACACTACGTGGCGGTTGTGTAATTATCCTTAAGACCGGAGTCTTCATGGCATCACGGTGTGGATTGTCATGCTTTGACACTATTGAGGTTTCCCCTAGCCACGGGGCGATCATGCGGTAGTGATTGTGTGTGATACTGAAGCATGCAGAGTATACATGTGTGGTCGTATGGAAATCGCGTACCCTATCAGTAGAGGTGAATATCCGAAATGGCCTTATTATAAGGAATGTGTTACTCTCGTGAATCTTTGCAAAGTGGGAGTAAATGAGTTACTTCGAGAGAGAGCATGATATCCAGATTATAAGATACGGTCGTTAATGTTTGACACTCGACGTACGACCGTATGGATATTATTACAGCGATAGGATTGTAATTTACACGGTAACTATCACATGAAAGGTAGTAGTCATTGCATTTGACTCTTCCGATGATTGAGGGTCACGGTGTGTTCCCGTGATCGTTAGGTATGAAGGGCATTTTCGTAATTTGCACTTTGTGTCTACGGCCAACATATTCGGAAGCCTATCGGGTCACACACATATGAACATCTAGCCGGATTAAAATGTGGTTATAGATGATAACCAAATAAGAAAAGTTTATCTCGTACTATAAAGGTTGTAGTGGTAAATTAATATGGTGTTATCTATTTATTATGAATAAATTAAATACAAGATATTAATTATGTTGATTAATTAAATATACATATGTTAGATATGTATGTAGAAATTTATTGTGTATATTGATACACATGGATTTTGCAAATTAATTAATCATGATATTATAATATCTATTATTAATATAGGATATTAATATTTATATATATTTATACACACATGCGTGTGTGTGGTGCATTTGAGATGTACATGCGCACTTGTGTAAATGTGCACATATAAAATATATATAGATTTATATATGTGATAGATATACACATGTGTAAATTGATTTATGGTAATAAGATAAATATAGTCAATATAAGATATTGACAATATATTGGATATATTTAATATATGATATTAAATTAAATAAGTTAAATCAATCAATTATATTTTGCTTATTTAATTGGGAAAATGTTTTCTTCTCCTCTACTCTATCTGGGGGCGCCACATCCATTATAAAAGGAGGTGGGTGTCAAGTTCTTTGGTACATCATAATTCCAAGAGCTAATAGCTCTTGTGTAAAATAGAGAGCATCTTATAGAGAGTTGGAGAGAGGGGAAAAGGGCCGGTCTAGCAACCGGAATTTTCCAATAGCAATCCATAATGGGATTCCGGCAGGCTGTTCGTGTAGACTAGCGGTAGAGGCTGAACAATTGGGGCGGCTCTATGCAGAACTACTCTCCTTAGACGGTCAAAGCGTCCACCTTTTAGATCAACCAAGGTAACCACCGTCTACTAGCTTATTTGTTTATTGCTTAAACGAAGTCGATCTTGGGTAAAAGGAAATCAAAATTTTGAATTCCGCTGCGTTCCCGCATAGAATTCCTAACAGGTGTTTGATTGGATATGGATGTTGATTCCGGTTATATAATGCAGTTGAAGGAACCTTTTTTTCCTTATATATTGTGTTTTAAAATTCATTTAAGTCTTTGATTTATATTATCTCATGCATAGGGTTTTTAACCGTATAGATAACTTTCAAGCCGAATTGATATGATTCGCATTTAAAAAAAAATATTTATCTCTAAGGAAAATATTAGGTGTTAATATTAGCTAAATAAAATATTACTACCCGTCTCGAAATATATGTCAAGTTTTCTCACATATGTCATCTTAAGAGTTTTCATACATATTAAAGTAGTGGTTGAAGGTGATAAATTTGAAGGTAAATATCTAAAATACCCCTTGACTATCATTAATGTCATAATAAATTAGGGGTAAAGATAGAGAAATGGACAATAAATTTTGCATTGGTAATGTAGAATGACTTATATTGTATGACAAATCTAAATGTGTATAATGACTTATACTTTTGGGACGGAGGTAGTATCTTTTAATGTGTGTAAAATTGTATATATATATATATATATATATATATATATATATATATATATATATATATATATATATATATATATATATATATATATATATATATATAGTATAGATGCGATATATTTATATTCTCCCGCTGTGCATCGCACGGGTAAAAGTCTAGAAGGGATCCAGATATATTTATACTCTCCCACAGGCAGTGAAAGGACAAGCGAAGGCATCCGGCTTCAAGATAATAAGTAGCTTTCAATATGTTCTTGTTATTGCCCTTCATGGATGAATAAAATTTTGAGTTTTATTCTATTTATTACTTGTATTCTTGCATACTTATGTTCAGGATTATGAGGGTTTTGGCATCATAAAAAATGGGGAAATTGTTAGGAAAATTTTATTTGTTTTGATGATGGTCATACTAGCTGTTATAGCAAGCCTGAAATAAATTAGAAATCTCTGTATAAGTCTTTAGTTAGAGTGTGACATGTTGTATAATTTACGTCAGAGAAGTATTGTACTAATTGGTAGGATGGCTAAGTGAAAAACAGAAAATCGACAAAGTCAAGACAACCTAGTACCAGCAGAGAAGCATGAAGACATATGGACTGACTTATAACCAAGGAAGTCTGTGATGACCTTGGATAAGTCTAAGTTGAACTACAAGTGATGAAATCTAATGTTTAAATATGATGTACACTAATCTCACATAAATCAAAGATCAGTGAAGTACAAGTACTCTTGGAAAATCAAAGAAAGACTGGAAACAGCAAAACTGCGAAGTAACAGCACTACCGGCTGACCAAAAGAATCAATGAAGAAAATCTCAACAGAAAAGGAAGAAGATTCACTAAGCCGGTCAAGCAATAGATAAAACAGCAAAGTAAGGTATTCTATCTGAAATTTAATATAGAATCAATCAAGGACGGATTTTATGCTGACGTTTGAAGAAAATACGGATCACTAAAATTAAGGAGAATAAAATTAGGAGGAATCAAGAATTAAATCAAGGATTATTCCCCACATTTATTAGACAACGGATGGAATTTTAAATCAAGGCTTATCAAGACTATAAATAAAAGGCATTGACAGAAAAAAAAAACACAACAAAAATTCTGAACTACGATCTTACAAGTTGAAACTCTGTCAAAATTTTCTAAGCCTTCTCTTTGATATTAAAAGAGCACATCTAGCATATCAACTCAGCATTCAGAGCATAGAGATACATCAAGCACTGAGATTGATCAACACACTTGTGAATATCATTCACATTAGTTTGCAGCAATTGAATCAAAGAAGTATGAGAAGGAGTCGTACCCTTTGTGATAGCTGCTGAAGGATTTGTTCCCAAGGAGCAGTGTTGAAGACTGAGTCACTGAAGATTCTGTAGCCAGGGAGTGATAGTCTGTGAGATTGTGAAGCTTGTGTAGATAAGGACAATCACACTATTGTATTGGTGAAAGTCAATAGTGAATTCCTCCAATCATCACAGGAGAAGAGTGGATTAAGGGATTACACCACCCTGAACCACTATAAACCTTTGTGCTCATTTACTTCTGACTCTTTACTTTACAGCATTTACTTACTACACTTTACTCATATTTTGTGTGTGCATAATCTACTTTGAAACAACTTTTAAGAATGGACTTACCTGCTGCCCAAAAACTTTTAAATAAGAAAAGTTTTTGAAACTCCGGTATAGTCATTCACCCCCTCTGACTATACTTGTACCCTTATCTGGGACCAACAATTGGCATCAAACCAGTGTTAGTATCAGTACATGTTCAGATCTGATTTCTGGTAATAAGGAGATCACTTATTTTCAAAGTAGTTTTGAAATCTATGTTTTCTAAATATATCTTTTATTTGTGATTATGGACTCTTCAAATTTCATGTCTAAAGTACCTGTATTCAATGTTAACAATTTTGATGAATATAAAATAAGGATGTTGTCTCATCTTGCGGCAACTCATGAGGAGATGTTGGATGTTATCAATGATGGACCAATCAAGATTGACAAGATAAAAAAGGAATGGACCAAGGAAGACAGAAGGAGAGAAAACCTTGATTATATTGCAAAAGATATCATTCTAAAGACTATGGACAGTAATATGTTAATGAGAATCAAAGATTGCAAAACAGAAAAGGAGATATGGGACAAGTTGGCACTCATCAATGAAGCATCAGAGGCAATTAAAGAAAACAAATTATCTGTTGCTAAACAGAAATTTGAGAATTTCAAAATGAAGAGTGGTGAATCCATTGATCAAATGGATAACAGGTTTTCAAGCATCATCTATGAACTGCAACAACATAAATATCCACATAAATAAATTTGCTTAAAGATCTTGAGAAGTCTACCAGAAAGATGGAGGAACATCACCTCAGTGCTCAAGGGAACAATAGATCTTGCAAATACTGACACTTTGACATTGATGTCTCAGTTAAAAGCCTATGAATTTGAAGCGAAGACGGTGTACAAGCAGAGCCACACAAGGCCAGTGCACTGGTTGCACCCCAGCAAAGCAAAGCGACTGACACAAGCAGCAAAGAAATGCAAGAGCTAAAAGAACAAATTGCTTTACTAATCATACGTTTTGACAGGTTTAGCAGGAAGAAACAATCCAAGGGAAGTTCATCACCAAACAAAAAGTCAAACACAAGCAAAGACATGAAGAAAAAAGATGATGAATACATATTCTTCAACTGCAAAAAGAAAGGACATTTCAAAGCATATTGCCTTGAAAAGAAAGACAAAGAAGAAGACAAGAAGAAATACAAGTCTTCAGACAAAAGAAGGATCAAGAAAGCACTAAAAGCTGAAACCAGTAGTAACAGTGATGAAGGATCATCTAACAATGACTCAGATGAAGGTGATGGCACCAGCTCAGACAATGACCAAGCATGTCTATGTCTTATGGATAAGGAAATTAAAGAAACAGAGGTACTATCTAGTTCATATTCTTCAAATGCATCAACATCTGACACTGCACAATCTTCTATTTCTCCATTAGATTCTGCAACTCTGATTCAAAATATGAGTAAATTTGAAGAAATTCAAACAATTCATGAGATTCTGGAACAGGAATGTGAAAATCTAAGAAAAGAAAATAAAATATTAAAAGAAGAACTAGAAAGATTCAAGCTGAAACAACTAGTAAGGAAGTATGCTCACTAAATCAACAAGTAATAGATGATTATTCATTTGGTGCTGACAGACAGGCACCACTTGAAACACCAGCTTACAAACCCCCAAAACGGTTTGGATCCAGATCTGGTCTTGGCTACACTAGTCAAGATGAGAAAGGAAACCATGGACAACACAAATTTGAATCAAGGACCAAAACTGGACCTAAATTCAGAAAGGGACAAACCATAATTTCAACTACTCATCCTGCAATGTAAAAACCCGGTGCAGTTAAACAACAAAGTAAATCATCATACCAGCCCACGAAAGGCAAAGGCTTACTGAAAGGTAAGGGATGACTTTACCCTTCAGAAGATGATTGGAATATTACACCCCCAAAATACAAGAAGAAACCATTATATGCAGTGCAACATGTGTTTAAGAAAAGCCAACCCAGGCATGTTCCTGGATACAAGAGGCAGCATGAAAATAGGTTTCCTCCTGCATATTGGAGAGTGAAAAAGAATGCAAATCCACCTAAAGGTAGAGAAATGTATCAGGATAATTCTATCAAGAGATATTCTTCTATGCCCTATACATATGAAGTTTATGATTTCAACTATCCAAGAAGAATATCTTTTGGATTTACACTTGGAGTAAGAGGCATGACTGCTAACATATATGGACCCAAACAGTGTTGGGTACCTAAACATGGTTGATTTGTTTTTAGGATGTCTGGTACATAGACAGTGGACGTTCCAGACACATGACAGGAAATAAAGGATGGTTGACAGAGTTTAAAGCTATTGATGGACCCAAAGTTACCTTTGGAAGCAAGGAAAACCCCGATAAAATTAAGGCGGAAGGCATCATGCTGAAGAACAATCTGAAGATTCAAAATGTGGCATATGTTAAGGGATTGAATTTCAATCTCCTAAGCATTTGTCAGTACCGTGACAAAGACTATAATGTGCATTTCAGCCGAGAAGGATGCAAAGTGATTCACAATCAAACCAACACAATTGTACTTGCAGGAAAGAGAGAAGACAACATGTATGTTGTAGATTGGAAGACAACTGTTGGTCCCTTGGAAAGGCTAACACAAGTTTAAGGGGGGGGGGGGGGTGAATAAACTTGTCCCTAAAACTGGATTTAAGACAAATTAAGGTTCAGTTAAACTTGTGTGGAGTTAAGCTGACTAAGCTGAGTTTAAGTCAAACTGACTTAAGCTTAAAACTGAGTCAACCGGCAGCGGATAAAGTTTTAGCCTTTTGTTTGATCTTGTTATTCTCTGTGAAACCTGAGTGTAGTAAACTGAATTCTGATGAATGTCAGTTTGTGAACATTGAAGTGTATAACAATCAATTATCAAAATGCTGTAAATAAATGAGTAAGTGCATAAAGTAAATAAGGCAAATATTATAGAGGTTCTAGGTGGTGTAATCCTGTACGTCCTCTCTTCCCCTGTGGTGCGGAGGAAAATTCCACTAGAACTTATTGAGGTGAACTGTTACAAAAAGTCCTAAACTCCTTGGCTAATCCCTAGCGTCACTATCTAAACAGTTGTAGAACAGGTAGAATTGCTGCTCTTCAATTTCTTGAACACTGGTCCTTAGAGGGTTGAATTGCCTCTTCACCAGCTACCATCACAAACACAATCTACCCGACTGCTTGTCACAACTGTCCTTGGCGAAACCTTCCCGGTTTGCTTCACAGTCAAAAACCTTTGATGTAAAATCAAAGTTGGTTTGAGAATCAATAAATTGATTCTTGTTTGTGGTTCTTCAAAGTGTCTGATTCTTGATAAAATCTGTGTAGCTTGAACACTTGAAGAATTCTAGATATGATCTTGTTATAGCGCAAAGATGATAGCAATTCGAATGATTAATGCACACGTTAATTCTTGTTAAATCTCTATATATACGTTGTATCTAATCCTCTGTGCAAGGTCCTCTATTTATAGTGTAAGGTCCAACGTTCATCTGGCTTCAATTCGAATTGTATCAACGTCTCTCTTGTAACGGCTATATTTTCTGACCGTTCTGCTGAGTCAGTATTTCATCCAATAAAATCGCTTCCTTTATAACGTTCAAATGTACGATCAGTTGTTGGATGGCTGACATAAAAAACCGAGTTTCCTTATCAGTTTTATACGAGAATGTTACTTGTCAGATTCTTGACTGACTTGGAGCATTAACTGAGATTTTATTCTTCTTCAAATATCAGTAATCCAGTTTCATCTGATTATAATTGACTTAATCAGAGTACACCATGACACATTATCATCTAAGAACTCATTGTCCTTATGATTCTTAGGTCTTCATACAAGACCCATAAAGTCAGTTCAGGTCACCACAATCTTGCCTGAAGTCTAACTTTATAGTCTCGACGTAGTCTTCATAACTGAGTTTGAACCCTCAATTCTTCAATCTTCAATAATTGAGTCTGTGACCCTCAGTTGTTCAGTTTTCTAGATAAGCCAACTGAGTCTGTGTCCCTCAGCGAACTTACCCTCTTCGGTTTCTTGTAGGTGTATTCTGAGTCAGTTTGTTTATCTTGATGATTTTCAATTTTCTGAATGATTTCCAGTTTTTCAGTTTTACGACACACTAATTGTTACAGTGCTTGTCTGATGTAACTTATACAAATATCGACTCTAGTAAAACCTATACATTCTGTTCTAGACATCTTTTAGCTTTTCACTATAACAACTGGCTTCAGCACTTCATCAATGGGGTTAAGATAATACTTTGAATAAATATGATGAATTATCATCAAAACATAAATTTTATTTCCAACAATTTCCCCCTTTTTGATGATGCGAAAACTCTACCTAAATGAAAATCTTAAAGATCAAAACAATGTGAAACAATGTAAAACTGAAAACTGGATTTCATTAGAATGAGCAAAAACTGGAATAGTTACATTTTTGTTCAAAATAGTGTAACTAGATACTAAGTTCTCTTCTATGCTTTTTGCATAACTGAATCAAATTTTCTTGCCTTGTCATACATACGAAAATCATCTTCTATCTTGGAGTCTATCTTTGAAAAGGTCTTGTTGTAGTCAACTTGACTACCTTCTTTCCATCTTCTCCATTGAAATAGCTTTGGCAAGTCTGATTTTTCTTGTAGTAATTTTCAAATTCTACTACATCTGCTTTCATTTGTTCAGTCTTGTCTTTAATCTTCAGTTTATCATCAATCCTCTGATTCTTCTTATACTATGCCATTTTCTGCTTTGAGAATAAATCAGATAAAAAGTAGTTCAAGGATTCTTCAGTTGTCTTGTCCTTGTACTTAGCTTTGATAGGATTGTGATCGTTGGTAAATTTCATCAATAGATCCTTTGTTAGCACAACTTTTCTGTCTCCAGGTTGACTGTACTTTGCAATGAGTTGTTCGTCAGTTAGTTCTTTCCTTAAGAACTTAGGATCTGATTTGTATCTTTGCAATTCATCTTCAATTCGCTTCATTTCTCCAAGTAACTTCAGCTTTTCTTCTTCAGCTTCCCCCTTTTTGGCATCATACAACTGATCTACCAGGGCATGGGTTGCTTTTTGATCTTCTGAGATCTATCGCTGAGAAGCAAGTACTTCCTTAAGCTGAGTTTCTAACCCGTAGATATGTTGATTCATATGCCAGTGAGCCTGAGCATGAGTTTCCCTATCTATTGCGGTTGAGTCTTCAAGTTTTTGTTTGAGTAACACAATTTCTGAAGCAGAACTTGAACTTGACTTGTGGATCATCTCTAGTCTTGCATGAACTGAAACATCTGTTCTAGTTTTTAGTCGAGATATCCAGAGATGTTTGATAGAAGACCATTTTGTGCATCCTTGTTACTGAGCACAATCTTCAAATTTTCATGAACTTTTGCTAATTCATCCTTTGTGAGGATGTCAGAAGGATCATAAGTATCTTCTATTGGATCCTTAAACTGAGTATTATCTTCAATAATCATCAGTTGTTGATTAGCAGTTCCATCAGCTTCTTCCTGATTGTCAGTTGTCTTATCTCCAACTGGCAATCCTTCTTGTTGTGGTACAGTTCGCGTTGCTAGAGGTTGGGGTTGAGTTTCTGTTTGCAAAACTGTAGTTTCATCAGCTTCTTTTCTTGATTCATAATCTTTATCATCATTTTTATCCTTTGAAGTATCTTTGGATAAAGAGGCTGATTCTCTTTTTTTCGCTAGTTCAGTGAATCTTTTGAAACAATTGTCAAGAAATTCCGAAATAGGAAACATAGTATATAGATCTCTAACTTCCAATTTATCCAAGAGTAGTCTCTCTTCAGTCTGTAGACTTACATCTCGAGAATCTTCTGGTTTAAGCTTCATCTTCATTAGCTTGATGATTCTATCAGCTTAAAAAACTGGTGCTGATTGCTTAACTGATTGATGCTGTAACTGAGAAGTGTGGTCTGTAGTGACATTTTCTTGTACAACTTCAGTTGTCAGTTGTTGTTGTTGTTGTTCCCCCTCAGTTGGTGCTTTCTCTCTTGAGATTTCTGGGTACAAGCATCTTACAACTGATCTCACTTCTGCTGTTTCAGCTTTTCGCTTGATTCCTCTGTGTTCAGTTTCTTGCTGAGACACAGTTTCCTGACCTACTTCAGGTAGGGAAGTTGTTCCCGCGATTTCCTTTATAGCTGCAGTTTGCCTTGTTTGCTTCCCTTCCTTGATTCTTTCTAAGTAAAATTGAATGATTCCACTAAGTGTCTTATTTAGTCGGAATCTGTCAACAGTTACTTGACCTTCGATTTGAGCCCTTTTTACGCTGTCTAATTCAGCTAAATGTTGTCTCTTGAACTGATTGACAACATAACCTGCCCAATTGAATTCTATTTCATCCCAGATTATATTCATGAGATAAATATTTTCTTCTGACAGTATACTGATGCCTTTTGATTTTCCAATGACATGTTTGCTGAGCCATCTGCTGAGGTGTCCAAATTCTGGCTTGATTTTGTCTACATGAATACCAGGTTTGATTGATTCCGTAGAAAAAGTAAGTTGCTCAAGAGAAGCTTCTCTTTTCAATGGTTGAGTAGTCCAATCTATTGTTGTCACAATTGAATTTGTAAAGCCAAAGAGTGTCCTTATGACGCTTTCATTGAGAACAATGCGATCTCCACGAACTTTGGTCATCAGAGAGTCTCGTACCAAACGCATATTTTGCCAATATTGCAAAATTCCTTCTACATCACATTCTTATTTGAACTTAACTTCCAGGATGTTTCTCAAGCCTGGTTGTTTCACGATTTTATCACATACCCAGCTTGCTAACAGAGTGTTTTGACACATAGCTTCATACATTTCAAATGTCATTTCATCCAATTCTGTTATTAATCTTTCTTGTTTTGATTTTTCTGAAGTGGCCATGTTTGAGTGTGAACACAAAAATTGATTTTTGAGAAGAGAGAGATTTTGAAGAGCCTGTTTTGTTTTCTGGAAAGGGATGAAGATTTTGAAAAATAATGTGAACGGAAGTTGAATAAATAGGTATGAAATTATGGCGGTTGAGTAGTACGACTTTTCAAATTCCATGATGGTTTTGGGTAACCGATACATGTACTGTTCTGACAATTGTGGGGTGTACACGCGAAGTTCTGACAAAAAGAACTGCGGTAATTTAATGCGATATAACCGCTGTCGCTTTTATCTTGTCAACCTTTGAATTGAGTTGACTGGAATAAAAACTGAGACTGAAGATGTAACTTTCAGTTTCAGAAAATTATTCAGTTACAGTTACAGTTGATCAGTTGAAATTGTTGATGTCAATGACTAGTCTGTTAAGTGAGCGCACCCATCAAAACAAAGATTAATCCCCTTGACGAATTTCTGGCTTAACTGATTTCAACTGACTTTGATTATCCCTAATTCAGTTCTCAGTTTGGCAAATCTGTCTTTGTCCAATGGCTTTGTAAAGATATCCGCCAACTGATCTTCAGTAGGTACATAAAGAACTGTTATATCCTTCTTCTCCGCATGATCTCTTATGAAGTAGTGACGTACATCTATGTGCTTTGTCCTTGAGTGTAACACTGGATTATCAGTGATTGCAATTGCACTTGTGTTATCACACATTATGGGAATCATTCCTTCTTCTATCCCATAATCCCTTAATTGCTGTCTAATCCATAAAACTTGAGCACAACAACTTCCAGCTGCTATGTATTCAACTTCAGCTGTAGAAGTTGAGATTGAGTTTTGTTTCTTGCTAAACCATGACACAAGTCTATTTCCTAGTAACTGACATCTGCCTGATGTGCTTTTCCTATCCACTTTGCATCCAGCATAATCTGAATCTGAATAAGAAATCAGCTTGAATTCTCCTTCTTTTGAATACCAAATTCCAACTCCATCTGTGTCTTTTAGATATTTCAAGGTTCTTTTTACAACTGTGAGATGACTTTCCTTTGGTTTCGACTGAAATCTTGCACATACACCAACAGTAAATGATATATCTGGTCTACTTGCTGTGAGATAGAGTAAGCTTCCAATCATCCTTCTGTAGAGTGTTTGATCAACATCTTTGCCTTCTTTGTCTTCATCTAGTCTGATGTTGGTCCCCATTGGTGTAGAAATTCCGGTAGATTTTTCCATACCAAACTTTTTGATAAGTTCTCTTGTATACTTTGTTTGGTGAATGAAAATTCCATCATCTAACTGTTTAACTTGTAAACCGAGAAAGTAATTTAATTCTCCCATCATACTCATTTGGAATTTGCTTTTCATCAAACTTGTGAATTTTTCACATAATTGTTCATCTTCTGATCCAAAGATGATGTCATCAACATAAATTTGAACAAGTATAGTATTTTCACCAATTTTCATTCTGAATAATGTTTTGTCGATAGTTCCTTTGATAAATCCATTATCCACCAGAAACTGAGATAGAGTTTCATACCAAGCTCTTGGTGCTTGTTTAAGTCCATATAGAGTTTTCCTTAGTCTGAAAACTTTTTCAGCTTGATCTTTGATTTCAAATCCAGGTGGTTGCTGAACATAAACTTCTTCTTCAAGAATTCCATTCAAAAATGCGCTTTTAACATCCATCTGATAAACTTTGAACTTCTTGTGAGCTGCAAATGCAAGAAATAGTCCGATTGCTTCTAATCTTGCAAGCTGGGTGCATAGGTTTCATCAAAGTCTATGCCTTCTGCTTGAGAGTATCCCTTAGCTACAAGTCTAGATTTGTTTCTGATGATATTACCATCTTCATCAAGTTTGTTTCTGAAAACCCATTTGGTTCCTATGATATTGACATGAACTGGTCTATCTACCAATTCCTATACTTGATTTCTCTCAAATTCATTGAGTTCTTCTTGCATAGCTAATATCCAGTCTGGATCTTTCAAAGCTTCTTCAATTTCTTTAGGTTCTGAATGTGATAGAAAACATGCAATCATTGCATCTAGTTGATGTCTTGTTCGAACGCCAGTTTGAGTATCACCAATTACTTGATCTTCAGGGTGATCTCTCATCCATTGATAGGTGGGTGTTTGCATCAAGGGATCTATATCTTGTTCGACTGGTTCTTGAATTTCTTCATTTGGATCAGGAACATGTAGTTCAGGAGTGGTTTGTTGAGTAGTTGGAAACTGAGACTGATCTAGATTGGAGCATTCTGAAATTTGTAGTCTTCCAATGTCAACTGAAACTGGTTCTGGCATGACTGGTAACTGAGACTGAGAAACTGGTTCTTGTCGGTCTTCAGTTGTTTCACCTGGGAAGTTTGGTTCATCAAATACTACATGTATTGATTCTTCATGCTTGAGTGTCCTTTTGTTTAGTACTCTAAATGCTTTTCTGACACTTGAATATCCTAGAAAAATTCCTTCATCAGCTTTTGGTTGAAAAACGTGAAGTTGATCTTTCCCATTGTTGTGTATGAAACATTTGCTTCCAAAAGCATGAAAGTAGGAAACATTTGGTTTTCTTCCATTCCAAATTTCATAAGGAGTCTTCTCATGTCTCTTGTTCATGAGAGCACTGTTCTGTGTGTAACAAGCTGTGTTAACTGCTTCTGCCCAATATCTTTCAGGTAGTATAGCTTCACAGATCATTGTCCTCCCACCTTCATTGAGTGTTCTGTTTCTTCTTTCAGCTACACCATTCTGTTGAGGTGTTCCTGTGGCAGCTAGTTGGTGTAAAACACCATTCTCTTCACAGTATTCAATAATTACGCTGTTGAGGAATTCAATTCCCTTATCTGATCTTATTTTTACAACTGATACTCCTTTCTGATTCTGAAGTCTCTTGAGTAATTCTGTAAGTCTTTGCTTGGTTTCACTTTTCTTGGTTAAGAAGATTACCCAAGTGTATCTTGAAAAATCATTTACTACCACCAATGTGTACTTCTTTCCACTGATACTAATTGGTGTAATAGGTCCAAATAAATCCATGTGTAGCAACTCCAGATGTCTGGTTGTTGAATGCTGAGATTTGGTCTTGAAACTTGACTTTGTTTGCTTTCCTTGTTGACATGCATCACATAAGCTGTCCTTCTTATATGATATTTCTGGTAGTCCAATGACTAACTGCTTCTTAACAAGTGTGTTGATGTCATAAAAATTAAGATGACTCAGTTTCTTGTGCCATAGCCAACTGATTTCTGATTTTGTATGCACAAGCAAACAAGTTTCAGCAACGGCTATTGTCCAATCTACTACATACATATTTTCTTTTCTTCTTCCGGCTAGGACAACTTGATAAGCTGATTCGCTGACGACAATTAACGTTCTTTGTCGAAAGTAACTTTTTAACCCATATCACAGAATTGACTGGTGCTGAGTAGATTGTAGTGTAATCCTTCTACATAAGATACATTCTTGATTGTAAGTCCATTCCTGATTAAGGTGCCATAACCTTTGGTGTATCTAGGTTTGTCTTTACTTCCAAAATTAACCTTTGGTCCATCTTTTGCAATAAAATTACTGAGACAATCTTTACTCTTTGTCATGTGCCTAGAGAAACCACTATCAAAGTACCATATATCCTGCAATAAAAATTAAACATTTTTAGGTACCCAACTCAGTTTGGGTCCATAGGGGTCAGTTGTCAGTACAACTCTGGGAATATATCCTTTTGGGATTCTTCGGATATTGTTGCACTTGTTTTCATATATGTAAGTCACACTCCCATAGTATCTATGTTTGGACTGTGTCTTATTTATATGATCTCTCAGATCTTTTGACTGAAACTTATTTCCATGTTGCTTTCTATTATTAAAGCTAAAATGATAACCATCATTCCTTCTGTACTGAGGTCTAAACTGACCTTGGTACTGGGACTTTTGCTGAGAGCTGAGATTAGCCCTCTGCTGAGTCTTGGACTGAAACTTGTGATAAGTTTTCTGTCTGGAATGATTTTTATTATCAGTTTTATTAGTAGATGCAATAAAATTCCAATCATCATCAGTGGGATATAGTCTTCCTTTCCCCCTGAATGTGTGAATCTTTGAATGATTGACATTCTTAGATTTACTTTGATTGTAATTTTTCTGGTTCTTGACTTGATTGGTTTTTGTGGACCTGGTGGTTGATTTCCCAGTTCGGTTTTCTTGAGATACAGCTGATTTACCATTTGCTTTACTTTTGTTGGTAAATCTAGTTGTTTTCTTGGAAAACTGATTTGTCCTATGTGATACTGGCTTTACTGGTTCAACAATTTTCTCAGTTTGTGGAAGTTGCTCAGCTACAAACTTAATGCTAGTTTTGGTACTAAGTTTAGTAGCTTTGCTAGTTCCATTCTTAGAAGATTGATGTGTATCAAATCCTAAACCCGTTTTGTCTTCATACGGTTTTCCTGATTTGAATCCGGTAACCGAACTTGATTGAGCAAGTGATTCAGTTGCTGCTGCTGATACAGTCGGCTGATGCTAAATCTTTTCTTTATCAGTTCTAGTCAGTTTCAAAATTTTTAATTCAGACTTCAATCTTTCAACTTCAAGAATTAGATTTTCTTTCTCAGCTTTAATTGATTCATAACCAGCTTGAATAGTTACTAGCTGACTCATCAATTCGTCAAGAGTTTCTTCTAATTCTAGATTTTTTGGATTGGAGTCAGCAGTCGAAGAACATGCATTTTGCATGGAAATTTGAGCTGAGGAATATTTAGAGTTAGACTCGCATACCTCATTTGCATCTTCCATGTGTGCCATTAAAGCTGTGTCATCTGATAGTCTAACAGTACCAGCTTCATAATCTGATTCATCTCCAGCAAGAAGTGCTCTTCTACCAACTCTTCTTGGTAAGTCTTCTTGATCAGTTCTGGACATTCATCCTTATAATGTCCTGGATTTTTGCAGTTGAAACAGAGGTATTCATCGTCTTTTCTTTTCTCAGGAGTCCTCTTGATGAACTTCTGAGTGACTGGGTGTCCACTCTTCATTCTTCAAATTCTGTTCATCATTAGAGCCATTTGTTCTTCCATCTCATCCAATTCATGAAGATTGCTTGATGAGTTTTCTTGAATGTCATTTGATGTTTTTGCGAGTGCTTTGTGGTCTTTGGTTCTTCCGAGCTTTGATTATTGCGACTCGTACTTGTAAAATCTTCACCGAATTCATAAGCTTTCGGATCCGAGAAGATTTTGAAAGAGTCCTCTATGTCAAGTCTTCTAGATTCTTCCATAGCAGTGACCTTCATTTTCCAGCACATTGGTAATGCCTTCAAGATTCTTGTGTTGATAACTTTCTTGGAGTATTCAATCTTGAGTAGATCTAATTTATACATGATAGCACTGAATCTTGTTTCCATTTGGTCAATGGTTTCTCCAGATTTCATCTTGAAATTTTCAAACTTTTGTTTTGCAACAGAAATTTTATTTTCCTTGATTGAATCTGTTCCTTTACAAACAAGTTGTAGTTTGTCCCACATTTCCTTGGTAGTTGTGCATTCTTTCACCTTTAAGTACATGTTGCTGTCAAGAGTACTGAGGATAAAGTCCATAGCAACATTGTTGAGATTGTTTCGCTTGCGATCATCACTGGTCCATTCGGATTTAGGCTTTGCAACTCGAACTTGCTGTCTATCAATAATTTGCATATGAGTAATCTGAATTGGTCCATCAGTGAGTACATCCATCATTTCATCATGGGTAGCTGCTAGAAAAGCCTGCATACGACGTTTATATTCGTCAAATCTGTCTATGTTGCACATAAGCATCTGTCTTGCATATTGATTGTTATCCATAGTGAGTGAGTGAAAATTGATTGTTTAACAACTGGAAACTGAGCTTTCAAATGAGAACAACTAGGGGAGATATAAAGCAAATGATAACTTGTCAAAGAGATACTGTTTCGATACTAATTGTAGTTATCGGAAATAACTGATTATCAGTTACTTCAAGCAGACAAACTGATACTTGAATTCAGTTCTGGATCTCTTCAACTTAGAAACACCGTTCCGATACCAATTGTTGGTCCCTTGGAAAGGCTAACACAAGTTTAGAGGGGGTGGGGGTGAATAAACTTGTCCCTAAAACTGGATTTAAAACAAATTAAGGTTCAGTTAAACTTGTGTGGAGTTAAGCTGACTAAGCTGAGTTTAAGTCAAACTGACTTAAGCTTAAAACTGAGTCAGCTGGCAGCGGATAAAGTTTTAGTCTTTTTCTTGATCTTGTTATTCTCTGTGAAACCTGAGTGTAGTAAACTGAATTCTGATGAATGTCAGTTTGTGAACAGTGAAGTGTATAACAATCAATCATCAAAATGCTGTAAATAAATGAGTAAGTGCGTAAATTAAATAAGGCAAATATTATAGAGGTTCCAGGTGGTGTAATCCTGTATGTCCTCTCTTCCCCTGTGGTGCGGAGGAAAATTCCACTAGAACTTCTTGATTTGAACTGTTACAAAAAGTCCTAAACAATAGTCCTAGGCTAATCCCTAGCGTCACTATCTAAACAGTTGTACAACAGGTAGAATTGCTGCTCTTCAATTTCTTGAACACTGGTCCTTAGAGGGTTGAATTGCCTCTTCAGCAGCTACCACCACAAACACAGTCTACCCGACAGTTTGTCACAACTGTCCTTGGCGAAACCTTCCCGGTTTGCTTCACAGTCTAAAACCTTTGATGTAAAATCAAAGTTGGGCTGAGAATCAATAAATTGATTCTTGTTTGTGGTTCTTCAATGTGTCTG
Source organism: Gentiana straminea (assembly GCA_036785695.1). NCBI lineage: Eukaryota > Viridiplantae > Streptophyta > Magnoliopsida > Gentianales > Gentianaceae > Gentiana > Gentiana straminea. The sequence continues at coordinate 2,681,116 of JAVUPR010000424.1, read as the reverse complement.
ATTCTTGATAAAATCTGTGTAGCTTGAACACTTGAAGAATTCTAGATATGATCTTGTTATAGCGCAAAGATGATAGCAATTCGAATGATTAATGCACATGTTAATTCTTGTTAAATCTCTCGTAAAGGCTTTGATGACTCAAGGGCGTTCTTAGTTGGGGAAAGGAGAGTGAGGATTTAATGCTTGTACTCTAAATGCTCTCCACCCTCTTTAGAGCATTTAATCCTCTCACATTCGTTCGAGTGGCGTACGCACCTCGGCCCGATCATCCAATTCGCTCCAACGGAGACAGCATGGTTCTATAGTCAAAGCAACGTTCATCGTGTACCCATCGGGCAAGGTCCTCTATTTATTGTATCAACGTCTCTTCAATTCGAATTGTATCAACGTCTCTCTTGTAACGGCTATATTTTCTGACCGTTTTGCTGTGTCAGTATTTCATCCAATAAAATCTCTTCTTTTATAACGTTCGACTGTACGATCAGTTGTTGGATGGTTGACATATAAAACTGAGTTTCCTTATCAGTTTTATACTGAGAATGTTACTTGTCAGTTTCTTGACTGACTTGGAGCATTAACTGAGATTTTATTCTTCTTCAAATATCAATACTCCAGTTTCATCTGATTATAATTGACTTAATCAGAGTACACCATGACACATTATCATCTAAGAACTCATTGTCCTTATGATTCTTAGATCTTCATACAAGATCCATAAAGTCAGTTCAGGTCACCACAATCTTGCCTGAAGTCTAACTTTACAGTCTCGACGTAGTCTTCATAACTGAGTTTGAACCCTCAGTTCTTCAACCTTCAATAACTGAGTCTGTGACCCTCGTTTCTTCAGTCTTCTAGATAAGCCAACTAAGTCTGTGTCCCTCAGCGAACTTACCCTCTTCGGTTTCTTGTAGGTGTATTCTGAGTCAGTTTGTTTATCTTGATGATTTTCAGTTTTCTGAATGATTTCCAGTTTTTCAGTTTACGACACAATAATTTTTACATTGCTTGTCTGATGTAACTTATACAAATATCAGACTCTAGTAAAACCTATACATTCAGTTCTAGACATCTTTTAGCTTTTCACTGTAACAGCTGGCTTCAGCACTTCATCAATGGGGTTAAGATAATACTTTGAATAAATATGATGAATTATCATCAAAACATAAATTTTATTTCCAACAACAACAAAAGCATAAACCTATCTACCTGCCAAGAACAAACAATCAACTAGTTGGATATGGCACATGAGATTAAATCATCTAAACTTCAAAACTATCAACAAATATCAAGGAACAAGCTTGTAGAAGGTCTACCTTACATATGGTTCAAGAAAGAAAGTCTTTGTGATGCATGTCAAAAAGGGAAATAGATCAAGAGTGCCTTCAAGTCAAAGCCACAACAATCAACAACAAGCATCCCACATCTACTTCATATGGATCTCTTTGGACCAGTTACACCTGTGAGTGTAAGTGGGAAGAAATACACTTTAGTAGTGGTTGATGACTTTCAAAATTCATGTGGACCATCTTCATGAACAAGAAAAGAGAGACTCTCAAGAAGCTCTCAGATTTACAAAGAAGAATTCAAAATGAAAAGAGTTGAAGATCATTAAGATAAGATCAGACAGAGGAACGTAATTTCTAAATAAAGTAATCAGATCCTACTGTGAATAAAATGGAGTACAATATCAACTATCAACAGCAGGGACTCCACAACAAAATGGTGTAGCAGAAAGAAGAAATAGAACACCCAAAGAAGCTGTTAGAACCATGATTGCAGAAGCATGCCTACCAAAAATATTTTGGGCTGAAGCAGCAAACACAGCATGCTCTACTCAAATTAGATCTGTCATCAACAAACATCATGGAAAAACACCATATGAGATATGGAATGGAAGAAAACCTAACATTTCTCATTTAAATATGTTTGGATCAAAATGTTTTGTTTTGAAGAGGAATCCGCTGCACACTTTTGATGAAAAAGCTGATGAAGCAATTTTCATGGGATATTCAGACACTAGCAAAGCACTCAAAGTAATCAACAAAAGCACTTTGGTGAATGAAGAATCAATTCATGTAGTATTTGATGAACAAAACACCAGTCCTGAAGGCTTACACATTCCTGAAGAAGAAACTGCAAAAGGACAAGTCTATTTGAACACAACAATACCAGCCACCATTCTGGACCACACTTTTGGTAATCAAGATGAAGTACCAGCAAATGCAACAATAGAAGCACCAACACAAGATCAAGAAGTTGATGCACAAGCAGTGGCAGTGGAAAAACCATATCAAGCACAATTTCAACCTGACTTAAATTGGCTGAGAGATCACCCTGAATAAAGAGTCATTGGAAATGTTCATACAGAAGTCAGAACCAGAAGACAACTGAAGAATATGCTAACTTGTTTTCTGTCACAGGTGGAACCCAAAAAATAGATGATGCAATCCAAGATGCTGATTGGATTACTGCCATGCAAGACGAACCCAATAAATTTGAGAGAAATGAAGTCTGGGAACTTGTTGACAGACCAGACATGGCAAACATCATTGGAACTAAATGGGTATTCAGAAACAAAATGAATGAACAAGGAACTGCTGTCACAAACAAGGCAAGGCTAGTTGCAAAAGGATATTCCCAAGTAGAAGGAATATATTATGATGAAACTTTTGCACCAGTAGCTATATTAGAGGCAATCAAACTCTTCCTAGCTTTTGCAGCACACAAGGATTTTTCAAAGTATATCAAATGGATGTCAAGAGTGCATTTCTGAATGGACTCTTGGAAGAAGGAGTAAATATGGAACAACCCCCTGGATTCCAACTCAGAGGAAAAGAAGACAAAGTGTACAAACTCAAGAAGGCTTTATATGGAGTCAAACATGCATTGAGTGCCTGGTATGAGACACTATCACTGTTCTTGATCAACAATAGATGATGACGTAGATCAAGTGAAATTAAAATACTTGACCACCATAAACCAATACTAGCAAGAGGACTAGGTCCATCGTAGTATAGCTATAGCGAATCAAGGTCGATCCCACAGGGAACCAATTATGGGTCATTTATATACAAACAATTAATCATTCATGTCAAGCACATAGAGGTGGTCTACGACCAACAAAAGACAAGAAAAGTAAAGGACACGACCCGACACAACACATAAACAACGTAATTAACCTCCCCAATTATTAAGTTATCGTTTGGATCTAGAGATTCTATATAATTAAGCTAAACTCTACAACTATTAATCCGATTCGTATTTCTTTTATATTGGCTACGGGAGTCATCCCCTAAACTAGATCTAGCTCCGGGTAGGCCATCTAGATCACTATGCTACATCACGTGACTTCGCTTTTTTGGCCTCCATCTCATATGACTCGCACGCTTACAAAGCTAGGGATGCCGATATTAACCGTATTCCTCACCTAGGCAACATTCCTTTGTTCAGGCGTACTTCCTAAGCGATCGCATCAGTCTCTGTCCCATTAACACTAACTTTTAGGTATCATGTTAATCTACGATTTACGTATAACTAGGTGCTAGCAATTCCCGAATACAGAACAGATCTAGATCTCGCTGAAAGTCCCGGAAGATCAATTCATGAGCCGACCTAGGAGCCCTATATTGGTATTTCCTAATAATACGCTAATTAAAACAGACGAGCTACGTAGCCATAGCCATACCTACTAAGATAAGAAATTCTAGGTGGACAATCACACCATAAAGACGTGGCTAGATTGACGCGGCGAACACCTAAATCTTAGCATTTCTACATACGTAACGGATAAAATAGAAACTCATAAAGCAATTATATATATCTACTAAAAACACGGTTGTCGATCATACCAAAGTCATCTATAGGTCACCGGATAACAGATCTGGGCGTGTGGATCCTTATAGACAAGGAATCCCCACTGCCTCATATCGTATCCTTAGATCTACATTGTTCGGTGAAGAACAAACAACCTCAAACGATAAACAATAATTGGGTCTTAATTACAAAGAACTAAGAACAAATAAATACAAGAACTTACATTACTGCAGATCTTGCATAAAAACTGCTCTAAGAAAAACTGAGGATTTTATTATAAATTGAGAAGTGTAAAAAATGTATTGTGTAAAGAAGTGTGTAAAAGGCGTGTATTGTATGCCTTTATTTATAGGGGTTCAAGCTAATTAAGAGATATACATCAAAATGTCAAAACAAATAAGAGATAACTCCCGGCTGATCTCCAAAAGAAAGGCAAAATGCGCCCCCCCTCTTATGCGTCCCTATGGTTGGCGCCAACTCTTCTTACTCCTCTTTTCATGCTTATCCGATCTTTATCTTGAATTTCCTTTGATTTATCTTGAGATTTATTTCTTCCATTTTGTATCTATCCTCCAAAATTATCCAAATCTGCAAAATAGATATTTATCCCAAAATAAATCTTATTTAAATAAAACGGATAAATATAATAAAAATGGATAAATACCGATTTATAAATAAAAACAGATAAATACCAATAAAAAATGGATAAATACCAAATTATATTTTATAAATCACAAAACATTAAATAATACATATAAACATGTGATTTAATATAAAATATATATTATTACTCTCGATTTAAGGTCAACGTTGATGTTTTTTACGGGTATAATTTGACCGTCATCAACTACCCCCCACTTAGACTTTGATCGTCCCGAACAAAGCATCAATAAGTTATTCCCCAAGACACATTTTCCGTGGTCAGATCATACTTACGCAAGAGACTCGAGTCAACTCATACCAATCATGCTCATTAGATATCTATTATTCACTACTCGCTATGAACCGAAGTGATGTGTGCATGTGCATTCAGTTTTATATATTCGTGGCAAGATTAAAGTTTATGCTAACTTCGTAGTCTCAACCTACCAACCTCAGCATTCCTACTTCTTAAGCCTCGCAATGGGTAAAGACATGGTGCAATAAGCAAGAGCGTTATCCAGAAGGTTTTTGGACTTGGAGGCCGAGAAATATACTCGAAGCCTCTTAAAAATTGAATTTTTTTTCATTTTCATATTTTCAAGCATTAACACTTCTCAAGAAAGAAACTTGCTTTAAAAGTAAATTATGCATTGCAAGAATCCCCCTCTCACGGATGAGTCAATAGCATTGAATATTACCACAAGCGCGAGGCTACTTTGGTAATTTTACTACAAGCCCAGTGTTCAACATATTGTCAAAACACAGATAAATCTCAAGCTTATTACTCCGCTTTGATGGCTAGAAGATAAAAATACATCAGTCGATAAATATCGATACTAGGTCTACATAACCAATCATCTATGCAATGTACACATAATTCTTCTCAGTTATTATAATTTGCGCGGTAAAACTCGATTCAAAGATTGAGTAATCGAATAATAAATAACTACTTGCAACAATCGGCATGAATATCCTTAAATTTTCATTCACATAAGTATAAAATGATCACGTACTCATGCAACTTGGTTCCTTTCCTATCAATTCTTAGCTAGGAACTCACAATTCTAAGGGTACTAGATAAATAATATGGCATTTATTCAATTTATTCATTTTTTCACCTTTTCATTCAATTTTAATTATAGTACATCATAGCTAAGTCTCCTACCCCCCCTTAAACATGTCATTGTCCCCAATAACAAATAAAAATGAGAATTTAAGAGAAAGATTTAGCTCTGGAAACGGCTCTCAAGTAGATGCAGAACATCGGAGTAATCTAAGCACGTCGTGGAGAAGCAAGTGAAAACCTGTTGAAGAAAACCAAACAGAAACTCCACGAAACCGTTAATAACATGTCAATGGAAGGTATAAAATAATGTGGCAGTAATTAGATATAAAATATCCAAAACCAAATTAAGCCACTTTATTCCATACAACCAATGACAAGGAAAACCAAAGAGTTAAAACTACTCGTTTAGACGCAAAAAGAAAAAGACTAAATAGAAAGAAAGATAAACAAGCAACTAATGATGGTAATCTTCATCTATAATCTCCACCGCAGAAATATTCTTAAAACCGGGTGGAGGAGACAAAGATCAAAAAGCATGACCCCATGTGGGAGAACACGAGGTTTACCGGACTGATAAGGTATTTAATCCAGCGTAAAAGAGAAACTTGGTAAGGTATAACAGATTGAATGTGACCTATCGGCGAAAGATGAAATCAAATACTTAGCGCAGACGCTTCACGTTTTGATTGGATATCAACAACTTAGGGAGATGTAGCTTCTCCTCGAAATTACGAATAACTCAATGTATCATGTAAAAGTCATAACCGTCATCAACAAGGCCGGATCGGTGTGATATTTGAGAACAGAACTCATCGTCTTGACCGGAATAGGCGTAAAAGTGTGAAATGTAAAACTTCCGGTAGAAAGATAAGTTGTATTTTGATCGAACCAAAAACTTTTAAAATCGAGCTAGGGTCAGAGCTACACTTACCCCAGCTAGGATCATGAAAACCAAAATGATAAAAGATAATCATTAAAACTTAGCAATATTTCAAATTCCGCAACACAAGGGTATTTTGTAAAAAAAAATGGAGGTTGAGAGTATGATGGGTTTAGAAAAAGATACATAAGGATGGTAAGAAAAGATAAAGGGTGGGTAAGACATTGTGATTATGGGTGGGTTGAAATTGGTTAAGGGATTGGGTTAGGGTGGGAGAATGAAATAGATGGAAAGAAAGAGAGGGGATGAAAGAATGGTTAGAAATGTGAATTGTGAGGCAGATTGGTGAAAGAATAGAAAGGTTGAAGGGTGAAAAGGTACAAAGGAAAGGATAAGGGTAGTTGCAGAATGAATTGCACACAACTTTGGATTTTCACTCGGATCGCCATTCTAAAAAGTTTTGGAAGTTGACCAAACTTGTTCTTGTTCGCACCAATCATTCTCTGTTACATTTTCAATAATCCTCAAGCTCTCTTAATGCTTCCATCTTAAGGTTGATTGCTAAATTTCCTTTTCTTTAGCAATTTCTCGACTCTCATAAGAAACTCTAATTCACGTGGCCTATATTGAGTAAAAAAGTTCTGCACATCCTTAGCCTAATGGCCATCGGAACACGGCAAAATAAAAAACCTCAACATATGTCACGTTACTCTTATTGGACAAAAAACTTAAAATCCTAAAAAGAAATCCTAAGGGTTTTAAAGAAGTAGTTTTGAGTTTAAAGTCCTCAGCTTGACTTTCAAAAATTATCCTTGTCAGTTATCCTTTTTGGATCGCTAGATGTTGACCCTTTGAGCACTATATGCGGTGGGCTCGTTGCTTTTGTGGATTAATACCCTTCCCTTGGTTGTGAGACCTAGGAAACGACATTTATCCATACCATTTATACAAAGCTCTTACCTCAGCTCACGTTTTAGGAATGCGTGAATTCTAAGAAGATTTAGTCCTAAGGACCCATTTTAATCACATCCTCTACAATGCTGGTTCATTATGCTCTCTCAAAACTCAACGTCTTCTGTAGATTGCGAATGCTTAAACTACACAAATTGTTGCTTCTGTGGCCACTAGAAGCAATCTCATGTATAGGACAATGAGATTTTGACAGAACTACGAGGAACTCTTTATTCACAGCTTCCATTCAACAACTACATGTTTCCCTACACCCTCTTGATGAGACAGATTTGGGGCAGAACCTTCCACACTAATAAAATTAATCTTACAAACCAACTCCGGGCTAAGATTCGTACTCAGGTTCATGTAAAGACTAGCTTATGTTCAAAAGATCAAAAGATAGTAAAATATAAGCAAAAAAGGTAGTACATTGCCTTCAACATTGTACCACGAATAATTCGAACCTTAATATTTATTTTCTCGGAGCCCTCTTGGTGTTTTAAAGGTGTTTCTTCCATTGCTTTCCCATCGTAGATTCGTAGCTCCACATGCTGCTGGGTTATTTTCTCAGCGCCCACGAAAATTTACTGACTCAGATTATTGCTTCCCTGGCTTCTGCAAACAGAAGAAAAACAAAACAAACCGTAGACTGATTTTAACATGGTTTCCTATGCTTCTATCAGACTTACGGATTAAACATACGGAGATAAACAGACACACGAAATTCCAGAAAACAGGACCAGGTTTGCTGGCAGCGAGAGGCAGTCTTGCTGGGAGTGAAACTAGTTGTTCCAGATTTTGGAATTTTTACACAGAGCAGACAACCAGAGGGACTCAAAAACAGACTCTAAAACAGAAAACTTGACATGAATAAAAATTTATTTATATAAAATTGACCGTTGGTTCCCCGGCAACGGCGCCAAAAACTTGATGCACGTAGATCAAGTGAAATTAAAATACTTGACCACCATAAACCAATACTAGCAAGAGGACTAGGTCCATCGTAGTATAGCTATAGCGAATCAAGGTCGATCCCACAGGGAACCAATTGTGGGTCATTTATATACAAACAATTAATCATTCATGTCAAGCATATAGAGGTGGTCTACGACCAACAAAAGACAAGAAAAGTAAAGGACACGACCCGACACAACACATAAACAATGTAATTAACCTCCCCAATTATTAAGTTATCGTTTGGATCTAGAGATTCTATATAATTAAGCTAAACTCGACAACTATTAATCCGATTCGTATTTCTTTTATATTGGCTACGGGAGTCATCCCCTAAACTAGATCTAGCTCCGGGTAGGCCATCTAGATCACTATGCTACATCACGTGACTTCACTTTTTCGGCCTCCATCTCATATGACTCACACGCTTACAAAGCTAGGGATGCCGATATTAACCGTATTCCTCACCTAGGCAACATTCCTAAGAGATCGCATCAGTCTCTGTCCCATTAACACTAACTTTTAGGAATCATGTTAATCTACGATTTACGTATAACTAGGTGCTAGCAATTCCTGAATACAGAACAGATCTAGATCTCACTGAAAGTCCCGGAAGACCAATTCATGAGCCGACCTAGGAGCCCTATATTGGTATTTCCTAATAATACGCTAATTAAAACAGACGAGCAACGTAGCCGTAGCCATACCTACTAAGATAAGAAATTCTAGGTGGACAATCACACCATAAAGACGTGGCTAGATTGACGCGGCGAAAACCTAAATCTTAGCGTTTCTACATACGTAACGGATAAAATAGAAACTCGTAAAGCAATTATATATATCTACTAAAAACACGGTTGTCGATCATACCAAAGTCATCTATAGGTCACCGGATAACAGATCTGGGCGTGTGGATCCTTATAGACAAGGAATCCCCACTGCCTCATATCGTATCCTTAGATCTACATTGTTCGGTGAAGAACGAACAACCTCAAACGATAAACAATAATTGGGGCTTAATTACAAAGAACTAAGAACAAATAAATTCAAGAACTTACATTACTGCAGATCTTGCATAAAAACTGCTCTAAGAAAAACTGAGGATTTTATTATAAATTGAGAAGTGTAAAAAATGTATTGTGTAAAGAAGTGTGTAAAAGGCGTGTATTGTATGCCTTTATTTATAGGGGTTCAAGCTAATTAAGAGATATACATCAAAATGTCAAAACAAATAAGAGATAACTCCCGACCGATCTCCAAAAGAAAGGCAAAATGCGCCCCCCCTCTTATGCGTCCCTATGGTTGGCGCTAACTCTTCTTACTCCTCTTTTCATGCTTATCCGATCTTTATCTTGAATTTCCTTTTATTTATCTTGAGATTTAATTCTTCCATTTTGTATTTATCCTCCAAAATTATCCAAATCTGCAAAATAGATATTTATCCCAAAATAAATCATATTTAAATAAAACGGATAAATATAATAAAAACGGATAAATACCGATTTATAAATAAAAACAGATAAATACCAATAAAAATGGATAAATACCAAATTATACTTTATACATCACAAAACATTAAATAATACATATAAACATGTGATTTAATATAAAATATATATTATTACTCTCGATTTAAGGTCAACGTTGATGACTTTTACGGGTATAATTTGACCGTCATCAATAGATTCAGCAAGGAAACCATTCACAAGACTCTTTTGAAGCTAGAAGATGGAACAAGCAAAGTGCTAGTTCAGATCTATGTAGATGACATCATCTTTGGATCAGAAGATGAAAAACTATGTGAAAAATTTGCTAATCTTATGAAAAGTAAATTCCAAATGAGTATGATGGGAGAACTCAACTATTTTCTTGGATTACAAGTGAAGCAGATGAAGGATGGGATCTTCATAAATCAAGCAAAGTATACAAAGGAGTTAATCCACAAATATGGACACAAGTGGAACTTTTGAAAAGCCTAAGTGTTCAAGAGTTATTCTTGGAAAGGATGAAAATGGAAAAGATGATGATCAAAAGTTATATAGAGGAATCATTGGATCCTTACTCTATCTAACTGCAAGCAGACCTGATTAGCATTTTCAGTAGGAGTTTGTGCAAGATTTCTAGTACAACATAAAAATCACATCTTTTAGCAGCAAAGAGGATTATCAAATATCTGAAGCACACAATCAATATGGAAATTTGGTATCCAAAAGATGGTGGATTCAAACTGATATCTTATTCAGATTCAGACTATGCTAGATGTAAAATTGACAGAAAAAGAACTTCTGGAACTTGTCAAATACTAGGCAGGAAACTAGTGTCATGGTTTAGTAAAAAGCAAAATTCCATATGCACTTCAACAGCTGAAGCATAATATATAGTAGCAGGTAGTTGTTGTGCACATGTATTATGGATCATACAACAACTAAGAGACTATAGAATAGAGGAGAAGACAATTCCAATCATATGTGACAATCAAGTGCAATTTCCATTACTGAGAATCCAGTGCTTCATTCTAGAACAAAGCACATTGATATGAGACATCACTTTATCAGAGATCATGTGGAAAGAGGAGATGTAATCTTGAGATATATATCTACTGAAGATAAACTTGCTGATATTTTCACAAAACCACTCAGTCATGAAAGAGTTTGTAAGTTGAGAACTGAGTTGGGCATGATTGAAATTGACTAAGTTACAAGAGCGGCTAACTGGAGTAATCAACGGAGTGATTTCACCAGCTGACTGAACCTTTGCCATTGTGGGTGAGCTCACTTGGCAGGTAAGGCACTGGTACCGGCGAAGTTCACTTCACCGATTATTAGGAACAGTTTTGATGAAGCAGCTCAGAGAAAGACCGGTAGAGGAAACAACATACAAGTTACTCCCCGGTGAAGGAATGGTGAAATGAAGTGTGAAATGAATAATATATTCACACATGTGGAAAATTTGAAGATTTATTTATTTATTATGGGAGATTACCCACGTGGATTATATTTTTATTCGTGGAGGTCAATTTTGAACTGAAGGAATGACGACAATGCCTCAATTTCCGGGATTGATTATAACTTGCCTCAATCCTCTCCCCCATTACACTCAAAAACTACGATTTATATACATATCATCATGCCATTACTCCACACAATCCCTCCATATTCATCACGTTCAAACTATCATCCTCCTATATAAACAACACTTTATTTTCACAAATCTTTACGCTATATTGATTTTCCAAAGCCTACTTTCTCAAAAAGCTCGAACTTTTTTCCTCTCAAAAATCTCTAAGGTAATGGCTTCTTCCTCCTCAAAACCAAATCTGGAAAACAATATGAGAAATCGATCATGACAGGATCGTTTTTCCAATCTGAGCAATATATTGCGCTGTGCAACTATGATCCACAAACACAAAGATTGGTGGATGTGTGTACAAATCGGGGGCTAGTGACCTTCCTCAACACTTCAATCTCAAGTATCTATTATGAAATCCTAATTGCCTTCTGGCAAAATGCAAAATTCCTTCCTGGTGAAAAGAAAAGCACCCCGGATAGCATCATCAGCAATATGTTTGGCCGAGAACTTGTAATCACTCCTGGTCTACTCCATAGATTGCTCAACCTCTCCAGAACCGGACCAGTGGAGATAAAGAAGATGGAGATCAATCTCAATACCTTCTGGACTGAGATTGCAAAGAACCCAAGACGGGCAACAAAGAAACTCAACTACTCTAGATCGGCACTCAAACAACCTTTTGCTGAGTTTTTCACTTGATCGCAAAGTGCATTGAAGGAAAGAAAGGATCTATGCACGGCATGACCGAAGTCAGGACCAAACTGATGGCCATTATCTACCAAGGCCTTCAGTTCAACTGGTCAGTTTTCTTCTTCAACAGGCTGAAAGAGCAACTTCAAAGAAAGATTGATCTGGGTATTTTGGCCGAAAGAGAGGCCAGCAGAAGCAGGATATCTTCTGGGAGAAGAAATCATATGGAATTCCTCTCCAATTTCTGTTTGATCAAGATAAAGTGAAACCTGTTCACTTGCACAAATTGCATGATGCCAAGGTGATGTTCACTTATGTTAAGACATGTAAAAAACATTAAACAGTATCAGGAAGGAAGAGAAAGCAATCAACAAGCAGCAACTCTGGGATAGGCAGACGAACCAGATCTCACACTGCCAAAGCTCAACAATGAAACCTACCAAGAAATGAAGAAAGAACCCTTGTAATCAGTGATGATAAAGAAGATCCAAAGGAAGAAGAGGCAGAAGGTGAGGAAGCATACTATTTCACCCCATCAAATAATGAAGAGGACAATGATGATGAAGACTTTTATCTTATAGAAGATGAAGAGGAAAAAAAAGGAAGAAGGTGATTATCAAAGTAATGATCAAAACAAAAATGAAGATTGTGATGATGACATGACGCTCCAAGAAATAATTCAAAGGTGCAAAAAAATGATGAACAACAGCTGAGTGAACTAGATAAAGAAATTCACTCAGCTGATCCTGAAAAGGACCCCCAGCATTGACCAAGAGGGAATGGCAGTAGAAGAAGTTGAGACTCCAACACATGGAGAAGTAGCACAGTCCTCACCAGGACTTAGAGATACAAGGCAATCTCAACAATCTCTATCATATCAAGAGATTGAAGAAGAAGAGGCACCAGCTGATGCATCTGCACCAACACAAGAAGATCCAGATAGAGCTTTTCATCTGGATATCAATCCACTGATAGTGGACATAGAGAGACATAATCTTATCAGAGAGAATCTCAGAATTGCTTTGAGAAGCAAATACACCTCCATTGATCACAAAATTGAGGCATTAATCAGTCATATCAAGGTTCAAGATGTTGTGATGGAAAGACAATGATATATGCTATGCCAGTTGTCATCTCTTATTCCTCAGCATATCCAAGCAAACTTGGAATTCTTAGCAGGAGCAGTTGATACTAAGCTCAACCCCATGGTTGACACCCTGAATGATCACTCTGACAGAATTCAATCCATTGACAACATTCTAGATGACAACCTTTCACAACTTAACAAACTCATACAAGTATCTGAAGCTACAAATCAGATTCTGGAAGAAAATTTTGATGCTACCAAAAAGGGGAAGGTAGTAAGGCACAGGCGGTGAAGGGACAAGCAAAGGCTTCCGGCTTAATGATAATAAGTAGCTTTCAATATGTTCTTGTTATTTCCCTTCATGGATGAATAAAAATTTTGAGATTTATTCTACTTATTACCTATATTCTTGCATACTTATGTTCAGTCTTATGAGGGTTTCGGCATCATCAAAAAAGGGGGAAATTGTTTGGAACATTTTATTTGTTTTGATGATGGCCATACCAGCTGTTATAGCAAGCCTGTAATAAGTTAGAAATCTATGTATAAGTGTTTACTTAGAGTCTGAAATGTTGTATAAGTTCGGTCAGACAAGTATTGTACTAGTTGGTAGGATGGCTAAGTAAAACAAAAAATCGGCAAAGTAAAGACAACCTAGTACCAGCAGAGAAGCATGAAAACATATGGACTGACTTATGACCAAGGAAGTCTGTGATGACCTTGGATAAGTCTAAGTTGTACTACAAGTGATGAAATGTAGTGTTTAAATATGGTGTACACTGATCTCACCCAAATTAAGGATCAGTGAAGTACTGATGACGGTCAAATTATACCCGTGAAAGTCATCAACGTTGACCTTAAATCGAGATTAATAATGTATATTTCATATTAAATCACTCGTTTATATTTATTATTTAATGTTAAGTGATTATTAATATGATATTTGGTATTTAGCTGTTTTTTATTATTTAAAGCCGATTTATTGTGCGATAATTATTGATTTTGCAGATCACAACAAATCGAGAGGATTAATGTCATTCAATCAATGGTCTCAAGATAATAGAGGAAGAAAATCGGAGCATTAAATGAAAGATTAATCAGATCAACACGCAAGCGTGCAGTGGGGAACAAGATAGACGAGAGAAACGTTTAACACGTGCAGAAAAAGGGCTCGGTCGACCGAGCCCTATCATTCGGTCGACCGAGTGTGTCGGCTCGGTCACTTACGGGATTTTCGCGTGTATATCTTCTAGATCCTCCCTAGGTCGGTTACAGCCTCTATATAAGCAGCAGCTACGAAATTTGTAAAACACACCTTAGATATACCTTAGAATATCATTCAATAAAATCACTCTATTCATATCTTGATTCAATGTAGTTTATTGAGGGTGTTTCCGAATTTAAGGGCTGCATTATGTAAGCCTTTATTTTCTGTTTCTTTTCTTTTAAGTAATTAATCCCTCCCAATTATGCTTTATTGTTTGAGTTAGTTAATTCATAGCTAGATGATGTAGATCTAGGTTATGTCGTTATGGATGTGGCGAAGCCTTGTCTATGAGGATCCCATAACCTACGTCATACACTTAGTATTTATTCATGAATCTACTTGATTTAATTAATGCGTATCTATGTTAGTTTATATGAATGCTTTACGAATTACTGTTTAATCCGTTGTGTATGATGAAACGCTGAGAGATACGTTCAGGGATGTAATCTGGGGAAAAAGACCATTCGGTCGACCGAGCCCACCTATTCGGTCGACCGAGCCCACCTATTCGGTCGACCGAGCCCTGTTTTATCCGTTAAATAGCCACGTCTTTATGGTTAGGTTAACTTAATAGAATTTATTGTCTCAGTAGGTATGGCTATGGCTACGTTACTGGCTTAGTTTAATTAAAATGTGTAAAAAGGAAATACCAGTATAAAACTCTTAGGTAGGCTTATGAATTGATCTTCGGACGTTCAGCGTTATCTAGGTAGGTTTATATTTGGGAATTGCATGCACCTGCTTATACGTACGTCGTAGATTAGCATGAGACTATAACTTGGTAATTGCTAGTTGGACGAGAGCTTGAGTAATCGTTTAGGAAGTATAAGTACGCCTAACCATAGGAATGTTGCCTGGACGAGGTGTACGGTTAATATCGGCATCCTTAGAGTCGTAAGCGTGTGAGTTATATGAGATGGAGGCACCAAAAGGCGAAGTCACGTAACAATATCACAGTGATCCAGTGACCTACCGGTGCTAAGTCAAGTTAAAGAGGATGACTCCCGTAGCCAATCTAAGATAGATACAAACGGATTGACAGTTAATAAGTTCAGTTTATTATATAAATTATCTAGGTCCAAACGATAAAGACTATAATTGAGGAGGTTAATTACGTTGTGTCGAGTCGTGTCTTTACCTTTCTTGTCTTATGTTGGTCGTAGACCGCCTCTGTGTCCTTGACATGTTTAACTAATTGTTTGTATATAAGATGATCCACAATTGGTTCCCCGTGGGATCGACCTTGATTCACTATAGCTATACTACGATGGGCCTAGTCCTCTTGCTAGTATTGGTTTATGGTGGTCAAGTATATTGTAACCTGATTGACCCCGATCAAGTTTTTGGCGCCGTTGCCGGGGAGCCAACGGTCAATTTTATATATAAATAATTTTTTATTCATGTCAAGTTTTCTGTTTTAGAGTCTGTTTTTACGTTTTTGAGTCCCTCTGGTTGTCTGCTCTGTCTGAAAATTCCAGATTCTTAAAAAAAAAAAAAAAAAAATTTAAATAAATTTATTCGGTCGACCGAGAATTTAGAATTTTTGTTTTGTTTTGTTTTGTTTTGTTTTGTTTTGTTCTTGTTCTGTTCTGTTTACACGGTTTCTGATTTGTGTTTTCGAGTCTGGAATTTCGCGTGTCTGTTTATCCCCGTATGTTTAATCCGTAAGTCTGATAGCAGCATGGGAGACCATGTTAAAATCAGTCTACGGTCTGTTTTGTTTTTCTTCTGTTTGCAGAAACCAGGGAAGCAATAATCTGAGTCATTAATTTTTCGCGGGCGCTGAGAAAATAACCCAGCAAACATGTGGAGCTACGAATCTAAGATGGGAAAAGCGATGGAAGCAATACCTTTAAAGCACAAAGATGGCTCCGGAAAAATCTTAAAGGCTTAAATTCTTCGTGGTACATTGTTGAAGGCAATGTACTACCTTTTTTTGCTTATGTTTTATTACCTTTTGGTTTTTTGAGCATAAGTTAGCCTATACATGAATCTTAGTAAGAATCTTAGCCCGGAGTTGGTTTGTAAGAATAATTTTATTAGTGTGGAAGGTTCTGCCCCCAAATCTATCTCATCTAGAGGGTGTAAGGAAACATGTAGTCGTTGAAAGGAAGCAGTGAATAAAGAGTTCCTCGTAGTTCTGTTAGAATCTCATGGTCCTATGCATGAAATTGCTTCTACTGGCCATGGGAGCAACAAATTGTGTAGTTTAAGCATTCACAATCTAAAGAAGACGTTGAGTTTTGAAAGAACGCAATCTTCGGCTTTCGTTGATGTTTATGGTGATGGCTTCTCGGTGAACCCACCTTAAACAAAAACGAGATTACGCTTTGGGTGACAATTTAGAAATCGAAGAATCTTTGTACATAGGTTCGGAAATGGTTTAACCATGGCTGGGCGAGTTCAAACGAGCTTCGGCTCAATCAACTCCCCTCCACGTGTGATGTACGTTACAGCAGTTCGACAAGACTTAGCATAGCCGATAAGCCTTCGGGCTAAACGGGGCTTATCTTGACGGATTGGCCTGAACTGTCACATATGTTCCAACGAATAAGACGGTGTAGGTTTGCCTACACAACCGAGCTTGTTCGGAGTACTTTGATTCATTGTTTCTTATTGTCAAGGACAAAACCGTAATTTTAACCGAGTTTCTTAGAATTCACTAATTCCTAAAACGAGAGCCGAGGTAAGAGCTTGGTATAAATGGTATGGATAAATGTCGTTTCCTAGGTCTCGCAACCAAGGGAAGGGTATTAATCCGCAAAAGCGACAAGCCACCTCTTATAGTGCTCAGAGGGGTCAATATCTGGCGATCCAAGAATAATGACTGACAAGGATACTTTTGGAAAGTCGAGCTGAAGACTCTAAACTCAGAACTACTTCTTTAAAACCCTTAGGATTTCTTTTTAGGATTTTAGGTTTTTCTTTCTTTGAGTCCAATAAGAGTAACGTGAAATATGTTGAGGTTTTTTATTTTGCCGTGTTCCGATGGCCATTGGGCTAAGGATGTGCAAAAATTTTTTACTCAATATAGGCCACGTGAAATAGAGTTCCGTAGGAGAGTCGAAAAATTGCTAAAGAAAAGGAAATTTAGCCAACAACCTTAAGATGGAAGCATTAAGAGAGCTTGAGAATTACTGAAAATGTAACAGAGAATGATTGGTGCGAACAAGAACAATTTTGGTCAACCTCCAAAATCTTTTAGAATGGTGATCCAGGTGAAAATTCAAAGTGGTGCGCAATTCATTTTGCAACTACCATTATCCTTTCATTTATACCTTTTCACACTTCAACCTTTTCGATCCTCTCACCAATCTGCCCCAACAGTTCACATTTCCAACCATTCTTTCATCGTCTCTCTTTCTTTCCATCTGTTTCACTCTCCCACCCAATCTCAATGCCATAACCATTTTCAACCCACCCATAAACACAATTTCTTACCCACCCTTTATCTTTTCTTCCCATCCTTATGTGTTTCTTTTTCTAAACCCATCATACTCTCAACCTCCATTTTGTTTACAAAATACAATTGTGTTGCGGAATTTGAGATATTGCTAAGCTTTAATGATTATCTTTTATTTTGATTTTCATGATACTAGTTGGGGTAAGTGTAGCTCTGACCCTAGCTAGATTTCAAAGAGTTTTTGGTTCGATCACATACGACTTATCTTTCTACCGGAAGTTTTAAATTTCACATTTTTTCCGTCTATTCCGGCATTTCTAGATGATAAGTTTTGTTCTGAACTATCACATCGATCCGACCTTGTTGATGACGGTTAAGACTTTTACGTGATACATTGGGTTATTAGTAATTTAGAGGAGTAGCTACATCTCCCTCAGTTGTTGATATCCAATGCAAGCGAGAAGTTTCTGCGCTAAGTATTTGATTTTATCTTTAGCCAATAGGTCGCATTCAATCTGTTATACCTTACCAAGTTTCTCTTTTCCTGGATTGAATACCTTTTCGATCGAGTCACCCTCGTGTTTTCCCCCGTGGGGTAATGCTTTTTGATCTTTGTCTTCTCCACCCGGTTTTAAGCATATTTAGGCGGTGGAGGTTGTAGATGAAGACTACCATCTTTAGTTGCTTGTTTATTTTTCTTTCTATTTAGTATTTTTCTTGTCTTTGGTTGTATAAAATAAAGTGGCTTAAACTGTTTTTAGGTATTTATACCTCATTACTGCCACATTATTTTATAACTTCCATAGACATGGTATTTGACGGTTTCGTGGAGTTTGTCTGCTTATACAGGTTTTCACTTGCTTCTTCACAACGTGCTGAAATTTACTCTGATCTCTTTCCTTTACTTGAGAGCCGTTTCTAGAGCTAAGTCTTTTTCTTAACTTCTCATTTATTTTTGTCATTGAGGACAATGCCATGTTTAAGTGGGGGGTAGGAGACTTAGCAATGTTATGTTATGATTGAAAATTGAATGAAACGGCACATGATTGAAAAAATTGAATAAATACCATATTATGTATCTCGTACCCTTAGAATTGTGAGTTCCTAGCTAAGAATTGATAGGAAAGGAACCAAGTTGCTTGAGTACGTGATCATTTTATACTTATGTTAAGTAAATTTGAGGATATTCATGCCCGTTTTTGCAAGTAGTTATTTATTATTCAATTACTCAATCTGTGAATCGAGTATACCGCGCAAATCATAATAACTGAAGAAATTATGTGTACATTGCATAGATGATTGGTTATGTAGACTTAGTGTCGATACTTATTGGCGATGTATTCTTATCTTCTTGCCAACAAAAAGCGGAGTAATAAGCTTGAGACGTACTGTGTTTTAGCAAAATGTTAGACACTGGGCTTGTAGTAACATTACCAAAGTAGCCCCGCGCTTGTGGTAATATTCGATGCTATACATGATCTAAGATAGGGGGATACTCTAAAAAGTTTTCTTCCTTGAGATTAATAGTATATGAAAAATATGAAGATATGAAAAAATATTCAACTCTTTAAGAGGCTTTGAGTAGTACTCGGTCTCCAAGTCCAAAATCCCTATAGATACGCTCTTGCTTATTGCTCTAGTGCTTTAACCATTGTGAGGCATAAGAAGTATGAATGCTGAGGTGGGTAGGTTGAGATTACGAAGTCGGCATAAACTCTAATCTTGCTACGAATATATAAAACTAAATGCACATGCACACATCACTTCGATTCATAGTGAGTAGTGAATAATGGATATCCTATGAGCATGACTAGTATGAGTTGACTTGAGCTTCTTGCGTAAGTATGACCTGACCATGGGAAATGTTGTCTTGGGAAATGACTTATTGATGCTTTGTTCGGGACGATCAAAGTCTAAGTGGGGGGTAGTTGATGACGGTCAAATTATACCCGTGAAAGTCATCAACGTTGACCTTAAATCGAGATTAATAATGTATATTTCATATTAAATCACTCGTTTATATTTATTATTTAATGTTAAGTGATTATTAATATGATATTTGGTATTTAGCTGTTTTTTATTATTTAAAGCCGATTTATTGTGCGATAATTATTGATTTTGCAGATCACAACAAATCGAGAGGATTAATGTCATTCAATCAATGGTCTCAAGATAATAGAGGAAGAAAATCGGAGCATTAAATGAAAGATTAATCAGATCAACACGCAAGCGTGCAGTGGGGAACAAGATAGACGAGAGAAACGTTTAACACGTGCAGAAAAAGGGCTCGGTCGACCGAGCCCTATCATTCGGTCGACCGAGTGTGTCGGCTCGGTCACTTACGGGATTTTCGCGTGTATATCTTCTAGATCCTCCCTAGGTTGGTTACAGCCTCTATATAAGCAGCAGCTACGAAATTTGTAAAACACACCTTAGATATACCTTAGAATAGCATTCAATAAAATCACTCTATTCATATCTTGATTCAATGTAGTTTATTGAGGGTGTTTCCAGCAATTTAAGGGCTGCATTATGTAAGCCTTTATTTTCTGTTTCTTTTCTTTTAAGTAATTAATCCCTCCCAATTATGCTTTATTGTTTGAGTTAGTTAATTCATAGCTAGATGATGTAGATCTAGGTTATGTCGTTATGGATGTGGCGAAGCCTTGTCTATGAGGATCCCATAACCTACGTCATACACTTAGTATTTATTCATGAATCTACTTGATTTAATTAATGCGTATCTATGTTAGTTTATATGAATGCTTTACGAATTACTGTTTAATCCGTTGTGTATGATGAAACGCTGAGAGATACGTTCAGGGATGTAATCTGGGGGAAAAGACCATTCGGTCGACCGAGCCCAGCTATTCGGTCGACCGAGCCCACCTATTCGGTCGACCGAGCCCCGTTTTATCCGTTAAATAGCCACGTCTTTATGGTTAGGTTAACTTAATAGAATTTATTGTCTCGGTAGGTATGGCTATGGCTACGTTACTCGCTTAGTTTAATTAAAACGTGTAAAAAGGAAATACCGGTATAAAACTCTTAGGTAGGCTTATGAATTGATCTTCGGACGTTCAGCGTTATCTAGGTAGGTTTATATTTGGGAATTGCATGCACTCGCTTATACGTACGTCGTAGATTAGCATGAGACTATAACTTGGTAATTGCTAGTTGGACGAGAGCTTGAGTAATCGTTTAGGAAGTATAAGTACGCCTAACCATAGGAATGTTGCCCGGACGAGGTGTACGGTTAATATCGGCATCCTTAGAGTCGTAAGCGTGTGAGTTATATGAGATGGAGGCACCAAAAGGCGAAGTCACGTAACAATATCACAGTGATCTAGTGACCTACCGGTGCTAAATCAAGTTAAAGAGGATGACTCCCGTAGCCAATCTAAGATAGATACAAACGGATTGACGAGTTAATAAGTTCGCTTTATTATATAAATTATCTAGGTCCAAACGATAAAGACTATAATTGGGGAGGTTAATTACGTTGTGTCGAGTCGTGTCTTTACCTTTCTTGTCTTATGTTGGTCGTAGACCGCCTCTGTGTCCTTGACATGTTTAACTAATTGTTTGTATATAAGATGATCCACAATTGGTTCCTTGTGGGATCGACCTTGATTCACTATAGCTATACTACGATGGGCCTAGTCCTCTTGCTAGTATTGGTTTATGGTGGTCAAGTGTATTATAACCTGATTGACCCCGATCAAGTACATGTATTCTCGGAAAATCAAAGAAAGAATGGAAACAGCAAAATGGAGAAGTAACAGCTCTACCGACTGACCAAAAGAATCATTGAAGAAAATCTCAAAAGCAAAGAAAGAAGATTTATTAATCCTGTCAAGCAATAGATAAAATAGCAAAGTAAGGCATTCTATCTGA
This sequence comes from Gentiana straminea, assembly GCA_036785695.1. Taxonomy (NCBI): domain Eukaryota; kingdom Viridiplantae; phylum Streptophyta; class Magnoliopsida; order Gentianales; family Gentianaceae; genus Gentiana; species Gentiana straminea. Next base: position 2,659,397 of record JAVUPR010000424.1, on the reverse strand, counting down.
AATTTAATGCAGAATCAAGCAAGTAATGCAGAATCAATGAAGGACGGATTTTATGATGAACGTTTGAAGAAAATCCGGATCACTAAAATTAAGGAGAATAAAATCAGGAGGAATCAAGAATTAAATCAAGGATTATTCTCCATGTTTATTAGCCAATGGACGGATTTTCAAATCAAGGCTATAAATAGAAGGCATTGACAGACAAAAAAAACACAACAAAACGAGACACAAGAGAAAATTCCGAACTACGATCTTACAAGTTGAAACTCTGTCAATATTTCCTAAGCCTTCTCTTTGATCTTAAAATGGCACATCTAGCATATCAACTCAGCATTCAGAGCATAGAGATACATCAAGCACTGAGATTTATCAACACATTTGTGAATATCTTTCACATCAGTTTGCTGCAATTGAATCAGAGAAGTCTGAGAAGGAGTTGTACCCTTTGTGATAGCTACTGAAGGATTTGTTCCCCAGGAACAGTGTTGAAGACTTAGTCACTAAAGCTTTTGTAGCCAGGGAGTGATAGTCTTGGAGATTGTGATGCTTGTGTAGCCAAGGACAGTCACATTATTGTATTGGTGAAAGTCAATAGTGAATTCCTCCAATCATCACAGGAGAAGAGTGGATTAAGGGATTACACCACCCTGAGTCACTATAAACCTTTGTGCTCATTTACTTTCTGCACTTTACTTTACAGCATTTTCTTACTGCACTTTACACATACTTTGTGTGTGCATAATCTACTTTGCAACAACTTTTAAGAAGGACTTATCTGCTACCCAAAAGCTTTTAAATAAGAAAAGTTTTAGAAATCCAGTATAGTCATTCACCCCCCCCTCTGACAATACTTTTACCCTTCTCTGGGACCAACAATAATAAATGGGAGTTGTCCAAACATCAAAAACACAATCTCAAGAGGATGGGTGGAACGTAAAGTAGAATCAAAAAATGAAAGCCGATGGAATTTATTGCTTGAACTTTCATCACAATGATAGGAAACAACAGAAGAAAGTTCCAAACAATGATTCATAACTAACTGATGAATTATAAGAACTGTAGGATGTACACAACGGTGATGCCAAGCTGAAGTGGATGTTTTATTGGCGGGAAAATGAAGACAAAGGACTAGAGAACCAGGAGTAGACCCCATCTTTAGCCTTACCCAGGTGGAGGCAAGTACATGTCTTCGAATACTTCACCAAAAAGGAATCTAGTAAGAACTCAACAGTTACAATATTATAAGATCAACATTTAGAGATGGATAAAAGGTTTTGGGAAAGCCGTGGAACACACAAAACATTAGATAAATGAATAGAGGAAATAGAAGAAACACCAACATGAGTAACGGAATGGGCACGACCATCACCAATAATGATATCAATCGAACTTGTATAAGGGGCATGCAAAGAGAGAAGATTGAGTTCATACGTCATGTGGTGAGAAGCACCACCATCAAGTAACCAATTGGAAGCAGCCTGAGCAGGGTTACTATATGGAGGTGGACGGGGATTGTTCATGGGAGGATGTCAGAGTTGCTGGGAAAAGGGATAAGTTGGGCAATGTTTAGTAGAGTGTCCTTGGAACATACACAATTGGCCTTTCATGTGATATGGTTGAGGTGCAGGAGGGGGGAATGGGTTAAGGGCCGAGTATGATGGAGGGTCAGGGAAGGAGGGATGGGGCTGAGGTGAAAGACGATGGGGTGTACCTGATTGAGGTTGAGGGCCAGGATAGGGACGCTGTGGATATTTCAACGCGAATGTTGTGTAACCAGGCATGGAATGCATGGCGTGATTGGCGATAAGTACATCTTCATGATTTAACAGCTTTTCATGAAGTTCCTGAAATGAAGAAAGTGAATCACGAGCTTGAACAACCCTTGATAAGTCAACGTGTTCCAACCCAAGATTATTCAGAATAAGATCCCTAAGGTCCTTAGGATAACAGGGGCACCAAGCGATGCAAGTTGGTCTGATTTGGCCTTTATGAAGATGATGTAGGAAGAAACTAGCATATTACCCTTAACATTGGCCCGGAGATTATGTTTTAACTTCTTAATCCAACCATGACTAGGTCGACCAATGTATCCTTTAAGGCCACCCATTCTTCCCAAGCTGAATTCGTGTGAGCAATTATGAGTGTTAAATCGGATGATAGAGATCCCGGCAGAACATTAACCACAAAAGCATCCTGATGAGACTAGACAGAGTAATCCGGGTCCGGGGTGGAGATACCATTGGTAGTTAGAATGAGTGGAGGAGCCGATTTCTTGCGATCAATAAAGCTTAAAATGTTTTAACCAGAGAGAAGGCATGTAATTTGCAATTTCCAAGCAGCACAATTGGAATTAGTAAGCTTTAAGGGAGCATGTAAGGCTGGGTTTGAGGCTATGACAATGGTTGTGGAAGTTGCAGCTTGGACATCAGACGTCGAGAGCGGCGGGTCAAGCATGGTGGCTGTGGTCGAACTAGAAGAAGAGTCCGAGATAGACATGGTGACTACAAAAAAGTGGAAGAAGCAACTCGACGAGGAAGAAGAATGTGGCAGAACGGCTAGACGGTGGGATCAGTGAAGAAAGAAAGGGAAATGACTGAGAACGATAGAAGAAAACAAGAGAGGGTCTGGAGAATCCGATTCTCAAATCTCTGATACCATGTTAGCTATAATGGTAAAAGTGATTTCATTGATTGGAAGTATTGTACAGTACATTGTATATATATATATTTGAGAGGATTATTCTAGGGTATTCTAGAGTATCTATAGAGATATATATAATAAATACAAAATAATATGAATATATCCTAGTATCAACGTAACTTGCATCACCTTCTCGGGTGGAAATAATATAATAAAGGGGTAAAAACAAAAGTACATGGCAAAGAGTAGAAGCATTGAATCTAAACAAACAACAAGACATTAATATTTCAAGATATGACAACTCTATACTAGTTTCATTAGCAAAGCTCAACAACAAAGGGAAATGAGTTGCAAAAAATCTAATGACACTTTCCATTGTCAATGCACCATGACACATTAAGCCCCTGAAAAGATATGGGGCTATCCACCCTTGTGTGGTCCAAGGCCTTGAGTCTCTCTGACCCTAAGCATCAAATATCTTATCTACAATAAGAAAACGAGACTCACCAAGGACTAGTATGTTTTATCTATTAGACTCAAAAGCATGTAATTACGTGTTTAAGCTAACCGCCTACATTCATTAAGCATAAAAGGCATCATAGGAACGGTTAGACCATAGACCTTTCTAAGTTACATTACTTAGCACATAGACCATAAATATGGGATTCTAATCCAATATCCACAAGGCTAAGGATTAAGGTTTCCAATGATCCTTAGTATCCCCTCACAGAGGATCTCGTCAAGGTGTTGAGCCAAATCCACCAGGAACCGAACCTATAACTTTTCCATATAGCAAAGAAGACATTGATTACCAAGTACAACATCACATAAGCCCAAATGAAATGTGTTCCGATGCTCCTATGTTTCTTTCCGCAGAGAATCTTGGCACGATGCGGAGCCAAAGCCAGAAAAACACATACATTTCACTTTACAACATACCACATAATGATTTACACTAAAACATGATCAACCGAAGGGCCAAAACACAAATAACGGATAGACTTTAGTATCTTTTTAGTTTCATTTGGGATGTAATAAGTCACAATAACTTTTATTTTGTTGTTTTGTCGGTCAGTTTTCTTAGACGTAGATTTTAGGACTTGGTGATCCGTTGTGTGTTGTTTGACATTTTTTATCCGAGTTATCTTTTAGTGTTAATTTAATCTGCTTTTACTCTGATTGATTGTTACGAGGCTTATGTATATATTACTTTTGACAATTTAAAAACTTAATAAATGCATGTCGGGCGTTCTTTCCGGATAAGGACTCGGTATCCGGCACGGGGCGTCACAGTTGGTACAAACAGGCCCACTGATGCACGAGAACCGTTGTAAATTCACTGTTTGTGTCTTGCCTCTCCGGTACACACCTTACGGTCTCTTGCACATGATAATCCTCTCTTGCGCACACCGAATCCCTCATGAGCACACAAAAAACACCAAAACCACTCTACTCATAAACCTAAATTTCTGGCGCACGCTAGCAACTTAAGGCAACATTATGCAATTCCCAAATGCTTCTGGCTGTTAGGAACATTTTATAGTTTTGATGATGACCTTGCTAGCCATTATTACAAGCCTGAAATAAGTTAGAATTGATTGTATAGGTTTTACTTAGAAGTCTGACAAATTGCATATGTTCAGTCAGACAAGCACTGTACTAGTCTGCTAGGCCAGCTAAGTAAAGACAGAAGACCAGCAAAGTGAAGATAGCCAAGGTACCAGCACAGTAAAGTGAAGACCTATGGACGGACTTTCAACCAAGGAAGTCTATGATGACCTTAGGTAAGTCTAAGATATAATACAAGTGATGAAACTCAATTTTCTATAATATGGTGTACACTGATCTCACACAAAACTAAAGATCAGTGAAGGAAAAACAAAGTGAAAGATCAGTGATAGTCTGTAGATTGTGAACCTTGTGTATCCAAGGACAATCTAACTATTGTATTGGTGAAAAAAAATATTGAATTCCTCCAATCATCACAGGATAAGAGTGGATTAAAGGATTACACCACCATGAACCACTATATGTTTTTGTGTTAATTTACTTTCAGTATTTACATTCTGCAATTTACATATTTGTGTTTGATTGTTTAATTACTTTGAAACAACTATTTGGAAGGGTTTCATCCTCTGCACAAAAGCTTTTCATCAAGAAAAGTTCTTAAACTTCCAATATAGTCATTCACCTCCCCCTTCTGACTATATTCTCACCCTTCTCTGGGAACAAAAATTGGTATCGGGGCAGTGTTCTTAGTATCAGAACCTATTCAGATATGATTTCTGGTAACAAGGAGATCACACATTTTCAAAGTAGTTTATCAAATATGTGATATACATACTTATCTGTTACAATGGAATCTTCAAATGCTATGTCTAAAATTCCAATGTTCAATGTGAATAATTTTGAAGAATACAAAATAAGAATGGTATCTCATCTTGCAGCAAGTCATGAGGAGATGCTGGATGTAATAACTGATGGTCCTATCAAAATTATGACAACAGAAACATCATGTCCAAATCAGGGAAATGAAATAGAGAAACCAAAGAAAGATTGGACAAAAGATAATAGAAGAAGAGCACATATGGATTATGTATTTAAGGATATAATAATGAAGACTATGGACAGTAACATGTTCATGAGAATAAAAAATGGCAAGACTGCAAAAGGAATGTGGGACAAACTTGCCCTCATCAATGAAGGCTCTGAGGCAATCAAGGAGAACAAACTATTTGTGGTAAAACAAAAGTTTGAAACATTCAAGATGAAGACTGGTGAATCCATTGACAAGATGGACAACAGATTCTCAACCATCACCATTGAACTACAACAACTTGGACACTCATATCCCCAGAAGGAAGTATGCTTAAAGATCTTGAGAAGTTTGCCAGAAAGATGGAGAATAATAACCTCAATACTAAAAGGCATTGGATCTTGCAAAAAATGATACTCTGACACTAATTTCACAGTCGAAGGCTCATGAATTTAAGTTGATCAGTAAAGATGGTGTACCAGCAGAGTTCCACAAGACCAGTGCCCTGATTGCACCCCAGCAGAGTAAACCAGTTGAATCAGCCGGCAAAGAGACACATGAGCGGAATGAGCAGGTTGCTTTGCTGATAAGAAAGTTTGACAGATTCAAGAAGAAGCAATACAAAGTAATTTTATCATCAAAACACAAGTCTTCAACCAACAAAGACACTAAGAAGAGAGATGATGAAGTCAGATGTTTCAACTGCAAAAAGAAATGATACAACAAAGTTGACTACCCAGAAGAGAAGAAAGAAAAGGAAGATGAAAAAAGAGGCACAAATCATCAGACAAAAAGTACTCAACTGATAAAAAGAAGAGCAGGAAAGCACTATAAATTGAGACAATCAGTGAAGAGGATAGCAGCACAGTAGAGCCATCTGACAATGACTCAGCTGCTAGTGAAAGCAACAGCTCAGAAAATGACAAAGCATGTCTTTGTCTCATGGCCAAAGAAATTGAAGAAATAGAGGTACTATCTAGTGCATCCTCATCTAGTGCATCTATTTACGACAGTGCACAATCTTCTATTTTCCCTCTTTATTCTCCCACACTAATTAAAAATCTCATGCACTACGACATTTTTGGCTTTTCCCGGCGCAAATTAAATGCCGGAACAATGGAAAATAAGCGCCGTAAAAACATTCACGACACATAACGCGGCGGTTTTTTTAGTGTCGTCAATACTGGCGTCGGCAATGTTTGCGGCACTTGTTTGTTCCGCCGGAAAGATTTTATGGCGATTATACAGCACTTAAGAAAAGTGTTGCATTTTCATTTGTGGCACTTTTTCTGACACTTGCACAATGTGTCGTATTTCTTTAATGGCGGTTTTGTGACACTTGACTTCTGTGACGAAAATGGATTTGTGGCAATTTAACGACAAATATTTCTATTGACGCACTTTGCTTGTGACAAATTTGCCGACACCTTTTCATTTGGAAATACGCATTTTTGTGACACTTTACCTCATTTGGTTCATTTGCCGTAGTTTTCAAAGTGACAATTTAACGACACCTATTTTTATTTCCTAAACTGGGTTCCAAATTTTTTTGTCACATTTGAAAAATGTATGGAAAAGTAAAATGATTTTCATATTGGTAATTCAAATATATGAACAAAGACGCGGAAATAAATGATTTTATTTGATATATTTAACATATTGGTTAAATTTTGGTTAAATATGAATGAAGTGAAAACTAAAATTAACCAAAGAACAAGCTTGATATTCCAACACTCACATCCAAACATTACTTGACAAACAATATATTTGGATGTTAGTGTAAATTCTTAATGTACATAAATAAGCTACACCTACTATTGTTTAATGCATATACACACCTATCAAAATGACCCAAATTCGAATAAAGCAGGTTTAATAGAACCACTGCTAATGCCAATTAATGTAACTGTAGATTATGCCAATCATGTAAAGCCACATTGAACGCATCATCGAATTCTTGTGGCGAACGATCATCATGCCTTCTTCATTCCAACAATGCTACAAAAAAGCAAAGATGGTTATAAATCTCTCATCACAAATCAAACATGACAAGTCTTCGGCCTGCTTACATTTATTAAACCTATGCATGTTCTTTTTCACTGTACTATAGTTTGTGCCATATACAACCACAACAGAGTTACACAAGTTCCATATCCAATATGTATCTAAGGAAAGAAAAAGATAGAAGCATTAACAGTAGCATGAGGGAAAAAAGAAAGGATAAGATAAAACCCACTTCGAAAAAGAATGTAATTTATATTAAGACTCTTTTCATTTGTTTCAAAAGATCAGACTCGGTTCATAAAGCCTGAGGAGTGAGTGTAGTGACATAATTCGTACAAACTGTATTAATCAATTCTTGTTTCTTATATAAAAATTCAAGTACCATGTAATACCAACAGGTAACATCACTCTCCTTAAAGAGCCATGACACTTGTCCGTAATGACCAAGCATGGACTATAAAGTTCTGAGAGCCATTCCCTGGTTCAAAACGGGAGACATTGATAGGACGTACGCACTCCTCAACTTAAATATAATTTTGAAGTTGATATTTAAAGTGGAACTGGTACACAATCAAAAAGTTCCTCAACTTAAAAAGAATTGGCACGCAATCAAAAACTTCCTTTACCAAAATTTGTCCACCTGTTTCAACATAAAAAATGGTGTCCAACATGTTGTACCAGGAAGCTATCAACCGATATAAGATGAACTTTTCTTATTCCTTTTCATGAAGCCTAACATAATAGAGAGAAAAAAAACTTAATAGAGAAATTAAAGCTATCAATTTGTCATCATAATCAGAACTACCATCAACCATTCCTGCAAATAAAGTAATGAAACGACACAATGAACAAAATAATAACTACCTGAGCAACGAAGAATGTCAGGAAACACCACCACCAAAACCACTGCTCTGAATCCATCCACGTTCAGCTGCATCGCTATACCTGAACCACAACCACTATCCGTGCATTTTAATGTATTCGAAAAATTCAAAGATCATGTCTCCGAAGCTCATGAGAAACGTCACCTCCCCATATGAAAATTCTACAAATAAATTTAGGAATATAGATAAAAGCTACAAGTGATTATCCATTTCATATCTAACAACCAGATGCACGAAGAAGTAAGCAATGAGCATGAAAAAGAATAAAGTAAGAAGCATATTCTAACAGTCAACCACAAAAGTATTAGTATGTAAGCATACCATTGATTATTTACCACAATGTTATTGAGTAAAAAGGCAGAACAAAATCCACCAAAGGGCGACAAATGATGAAAGCATCAACATATCACCAGCATTGATACATGCACATGACCAAGATCTACAACTTCAGCTTTATTCAGAGAAATACAAATTCAAAAATCATCCATGAAAAAATTCTTCATTAATTATATAACCAAGCTTCTACCCCAAAAAAATGACCCTTTTATACACAACCCCCAAAAATTCATGTTCAAATTTTTATTCACACGGTTCATTAAACGAACCAATAATACTTACTAAAAAGTCCTTTGCAAAACAACTACAATGTTTTTGCAAACCAGGACCTGAAAAGAGTCATTCAAAACTTAATACACTAACCAAAAATAATAATTAAATAAAAACATGATTTGAAGACATGACTAGAAAAAAAAAAGCAAATAACGAAGAAGAAAAGCTGGTGAAAAAGTCCAAGAATTTAACACATTAATAATCCTACAGATTTATAATCATAAAAAATCAAAAATACAGAATAACACTGACTTGGTATAAGAAATGATGCTAACATGATATAAGACCAATACAAGGACAATGACACTTCTGAGCAAGGTATGGGGCATGTTTAGACATGTCATGGACAAGTTTTGACAAGTCCAAGGGCACAGACAGACACTCTGGACATCATACACCAGACCTGATGCAAGATGTCAGACTGAAAACTAATACAAATAGAACTCTGAGCAAGACTGACTTAATTATACAGAAGCAACAGGGCATAAACAACAAACCTGAACCACACATAAAGTTAGACCTGATTCATAGACAGAACCAAACAGACTATGATCGAAACTAAATGCAGCCCAACTGGACTAAAGCAAGACAAGACCCGAGTCTATTCTATTTTGCAGACAAGGCAGACCAGAACAAGTGTAGAGAGACCAGAACTCATGAAAGGCAGACTAAAGTAAAGGAGCTGCTACAACACTTAACAAATTGATGCAACAACTAGAAACTTCATCTATATCAAATTTGGAGCACATTACAAGGTGGATGAAAAGACTAGAACATTAGACAATCAAAACAGATTTCGAAGGATGTTTTAGTCAAACGATCAAACATAATATTGCATGAGAGTAAAAAAAAAGTGTTAATCGTATGAGTTTCTAGTCATATGCCATGTTCTAGCATATGAACATCTTCTAGTACATGAGGCCAAAATTAACGAGATCATTCTAATAAGAATCATATAACACAAATCGTAATGAATGCACCAAAATGTTGTTTTAAGCACAACAATTAGAGAATTCAACATTAATTATCAAGATATGACCAACAAGAAGAAGCGGACAGACATGTTGACCTCCGGAATGCATACGACCAGAAGATCAATCAACAAATCTTAAGAGGCAGTGTCACATAAACCATTATGTTCACTGATCCCAAGGTTCAAAAGACCATACATCTTTGAAAAGTTCTTTCATTTAAGCAGATAACAAAGCTTATCCTTACTATGCAAGCACCATAAAGCATGGACAAAGAGGACTAAAACATGATGTCAAACAAACATTAAAATGATCATATATCACAGATTGAAACATGTTATCAGATTTGATATATATCAGGTTAAACTAAAGCATATAAGACCTGTATACTATCTGGTCATTCAGGACCTATCTAATTGTAGAAAATAGAACAAAGGTTAGATAAAACAAATCAAGCAGATCATATTGACTACTTCAAAGATGCAACATATTCCACCCAGTTTATAAGACTTAGCAGACCTGAATCTGAGCGGCAGACAGGCTTGATACATATCAGGTTATATAGACATGCCATAAACATGTTGATAAACTGAGACATAACAGCACAAACTGAACCTAATCCTAACACGCACATACGATGGTTATCAAGGCATACCTAGCATCATAACAAGACCAAACAACTTTTCAAAATTTGAGAACAACTCAAAAAAGTGACTACGAACTTAATAAACTGAGAGACGACCAATCGACCATCCTCTTAAAAAATGCCCTCTTGAAAAGTGCTACAAACATATGTTTTTGTTGTTATTTCAAAAGTGAAGTGACATGTATAAGAAAGAGAGCTACACAGTATTATTACATTCATGAAGCTCTTGTAAACAACTAAGAATAACCCTCATACACTTGAATGTTCTTGGTCGGCTTTATTCTCCTTCGCAATTATTTCCTTTCCAAAATACTAAGAAAAGAGATTACCATGTGAGTTCCAATTCACCATTGATATATAAAATCAAAGAATATTTTGGACAATATCCTTTTGATTTCCAGTAATAATAAAGTAGGGGAATGTGCACATTGTAAATGAAACAAACACTACCGAGCTCTATACAGAACCATACCCAAACTTTCCTCAAAGCCCTTTTAACCAAAATGTAAAATTGAATACATACCAGCATGTGCTTAAAAATTGTAAAATACATACCAATTACTTTTGTCTGTTTCGACATGGAATAAAACATTGTTAGATTTAAGCAGCTATTATCCAAAAGAATTGCTTCACTTGCTGATTTAAAAAGAGTAACAACTGGACTTTCTTCTTCTTCTTGGGATAGCAAGATTTGCCCATCTGTCTCAGATATGACCTGGTCATAGACGACCAATTCATTTGTCGATGGATCTCATACGCTGATTTAATTTGTTAATCGCCTGAGAAATCCAAACAAAAAAGTGGGGAAATGTTGTTTGAATCGACACATCTCCCATGTAGCCCTAAAAGTTTCGTAAGATAAAGATGGGATTGAGATTTGAACGAAAATAATGATGATGGAACCTTTCAGTTTTGGAAGCAAATTAATCGGATTGAAGGATTTGCAAATTTGGATGAAGAAGTTTTTTTTAAAGATAAACGTGTGCTAATTTTTTTATTTTTTATTTTTTAAAGGATGTTTTTTTTTTTTTTTTTTTTGAGAGGAACATGTGCTAAATTTTAGGAGGATTTTGTTCATATTTTTTCTAATGAGGATGGGTAATGGACCGATGTGAAATTTTAAAATACCACCGTTATAGTAAGGTTTTATCAAGTGAGATACATTACAACTACTCATTTCTAATATCCCACACACGATAAAAGTGTACTATGTGAAAGTGAGTAAAAAATTAGAGGCTCTAATATATGCCACTTGGTATAACATTCCTACAACCGTTGCACCATTAAATCTCTCTGGACCGAGAAGCCGATTGAGGTATTCATGTGGTTATAAAACGGCTTTGGAACGGGTAATCAAGTCAATAAACCCCGTTATAGTGTTTAGGGTTGATCGATGTTTGACGCACCGTCAATTTGAGGTTTAATTACCCCATTAAAGTGGTTTATGGCTGATTAGCTAGCTTGATCGATTGTCAATTTGACATTCAGCTAACCCAATACAAAGTTTGTGGTGGATAAAGCTTGATCGATTGTCAGTTTGAGGTTTAGTTAATCTGATTAGAGTGTCTGTGGTTGATCGGTCTTAATAAAAGTTCAAGTTGAAGTATAGTTAACCCGATCACGATGAATAAGGTTGATCGGGCTTGATTCACCATCAATTTGAGGTCCAGTTAACCCAATTAAAGTCTTTATGGATGACTAGGCTTGATCTACCATAAATTTGATGTTCATGTTAACTCAAAAACAGATGTTTGGAGTTGATTAGGCTTGATCGACTGTCAATTCAATGTTCAGTTAAGCTGATTATATATAGTGTTTCGGTTGAGTGAGTTTGATTGACCATCAATATGAGCATCAATTAACCTAATTACAATGTTAAGGGTTGATCGGGCTTGATCGACTGTCAATTTGATGTTCACTTAACCCGATTACCGTGTTTAGGGCTGATCAGGATAGATCTACCGTCAATTTAAGGTTTTCTTAACCTGATTATAGTGCTTCTAGTTTCTCGGGCTTGGTCGATCATCAAATTAGGTTCAGTTACCCTAATTTGCTTCCCTGAGATTGGTCGGGCTTGATCAACCAACAATTTGATGTTCTGTTAGCCTCAATACAGTGTTTAGGATTCACCGAGCTTTGACAAACCGTCATTTTGAGGTTCAATTAACTCAATTAGATTTTTATGGTTGACCGAGCTTGATCAATCGTCAATTTGATGTCCAAAAAAACTCAATTATGTTGTTTGTGGTTGATCAATCTTGATCGACCGATAATTTGATGCTCGACTAACCCGATTAAAGTGTCTTGGGTTGATCGAGCTTAATCGAAGTTGAAATTAAAGTTCAACAAACCTACTTACGATAATTAAGGTTGATCAAGCTTCTTCCGTTGTCAATTTGTGGTTCGGTCAACCCTATTACGATCATTATTGTTGACCAAGCTTGATCGATCGTCAATTTTTGGTTTCGCTAACCTAGTAAAAGTGTTTCTGGTTGATCAGGATTAATCAAAGTTCAAACTGAAGTTCAACTAACCCAATTATAGTGATTAACGTTCCCATTATTGATCGACTATACATTTGAGGTTCAATTAACCGAATTACAATTTTTTTGGTTGACCATGCTTGATATACCATCAATTTGATGTTAAGGCTAACCCAATTAGAATGTTTGGGATTGATCAGGCTTCATCAACCCTCAATTCAAGGTTCAGTTAACCTGATTATAGTGTTTGGGTTGACGATATAAAAATTCTTATAACATTTTGGCTATGGAAACTACTTAGATATGCTAGATATAAATGGTTTGGTTACGGCTTTTAATTTTGTAAGGTTTCGGTTTGGTTTTTTATCCGGTTCGATTACTGATAATGTATTGAATGAACCGTAATACTAACCGAAACTGATCCGAAACCAAATATTAACTGAACCAAATCGAACGGCCTCAGTTCGGTTCTGTTTTGGGATAATCAGTATCTGTATACACCTCTAGAAAAAATCATGGTACGGTTCTCATCACCGTGCATCCCCATATTATAAAAGGAAAAAAAAAATCCCCTTCCCTCCCTGTTCCTTAAAGGAAAAAAAAAAAAAAAAAAAACTTATCAATTATCTCCTATAAATGTTAAAAATAAATTACGATTATGATTTACATTGTGTTTGATAGCTTGCTAGTAACTAATGGGACACTTCAGCCCTATCCATGGGTTTGAATTTGAATCCTGCTGTTTGCGTATTTTCCAGTTTGTGTTCCCGTAATTGGTTTTTTATTTTATTTTTTTATTTTATTATTTAAGAAACCATAACTTTTTTTTTTGGCACTGGCGGGAGGGAGTGGCGCTAAAGTATTTGCGGAATTAAGGCGTGGCGCCAAAGTTGAAGTAAATTATTTATTTATTTATTTAGAAGAGTGCATGTGTATAGTGTATTTGCCTTAAAAAAATTATATATATATATATATATATATATATATATATATATATATATATATATATATATATATATATATATATATTTCGTTATATGGGTGTTTAATATTTGAATTTTTAATGGAATGCCAAGATAAGATACTTATTATTTATTGTAATATCATTTCTAATTTTATAGCGCATTTTGATATGATATCGTGAAATCGTTTTATATTTTACTACGAAATACGAAAACACAACAGCTAGTGTTGTTTTTTCAACGCATAAAAAGTGGCAATTTGAGAAATGCTGTTCATTTGGTGGCATTATGTTCTAAATGCCAAGATATTGCCACAAAATTTCGACATATATACAGAGTGTCCGAATAGTGATGTATTCTATACGACATATCATGAAATTGCCACAAAAAATGCCATGCATTTGTGACATAAGCAATGATTGTCGTTTAATTGTCGGCAAGTAGAGGCATAAAATTGTATGTCGTGAAAATGTCGTATTTTCATGGCAATTAATAACTTATGCTGGAAAGTTCAAGACACTTATCCAAGTGCCGCTAATTAAGTGTCGCCAAAGGCCTATTGTGTTGTAGTGATGAATAAATTTGTAGAAATTCAAATGAATCATGAGATTCTAGAACAAGAATGTGATAATCTAATAAAGGAAAATAAAAGACTAAAAAGGGAACTGGATATGCACATGCAACTCTAACTCAGCTAGTAAAGACAAACACTTAGATGTTCAACAAATATTAGATGATTAGTCATCTGGTGTTGACATACTAGGTAAAGAAAAAAGCTTTACTTGCCGAGAAGATCTCTGCACTAGCTGAGGCAGCTAATGCACCAGTTTACAAACCTTCAAAAAGGTTTGAATCCAGATCTGATCTTGGCTACAACTGTCAAGATGAGAATAGACAAAATGGTCAACAAAGATCTGAATTAAGGACCAAAACGGGACCTAAATTCAGAAAAGGACATACCATTAACTCAACTACTCATCATGCACCAGTGAAGTCAATGAACAGTGTATTGAAACATCCGAGTAAATCATCTTACCATCAACATACTAAAGGCAAAGGCATACCAAAAAGGAAAGGGAAGACATTACCCTTCAGAAGATGATTGGAATGTTCCACCTCCAACATATAAAGAAGACTAGCTCATAGACAGTCAAATGTATTTAGGAAACACCAACAAAAGCCTGGCCCTAGATAAAAAAGCCAGTATAAGATTAGGTCACCCCATACATATTGGAGAGTGAAACAAAATGCAAAAATGTAAAAATATAGGAAAGTGTATCTGAATATTTTTAGTAAATCAATTAGAAGTTATTATGCCGTGCCTTATACATATGAGGTTTATGATTTCCACCTTCCAAGAAGAATATCCTTTGGATTTACACTTGGGGTAGGAGACATGACCGTTAATAGGAATGGACCCAAACAATGTTGGGTACCTAATAATGCTTAATTAGTTTTGTAGGACGTTGATAGCAAAATAACTAACCGCTAACTTTAACCGACAGAGTATCGGGTCAACGGTAGTATAGTGGTCACAAGGTAGAATCCACAGGGAGTAACAGTGAAGTACCAAAGTCGACGTAGAACTTGGTTCAGGTCAATAGATAGTGGAAAGATTAACAACTAATGCAGAAATAACGATTACACTACTGGTTTTACTTATATGATTAAAAAGCATAGCCGAACTACGATCCAGCGGGTTACTTTTACCCCACATGAAAGACTTGACAATGAGTGTGTCTTAACCGACCTACCCTATCCAATTCGCTTTATATGACATCCACGGGTGTCAACTCCTTATTCTTGCGTTAAGGTCTGAACAACTCTCGCTTAACCCCCTATACTAGGTTTATTAACCCTCCCTTTAGAAAGCTAACTCACCTAACATGGTTGACCAGAATAATGAGCCGCTCGGGAACCTGATAAGAACCTCACATAGGCATAGTCCTAACGTCTAGCTAGGTTGTCAATCTAACAATCAAGGCTATGTCTAGTGATTCTAAAACCCGTATCCCACACCTCACCGCAAAATACATATATAATCTCGATGTGTGTGTAACAGTGAACAAGGTTGTCAATCTCATTCAAAGCTATTAAAACAATCAAAACAAGTTTTAGAACATAAATTCATCATACAAGCATTTAATTAAGCGCTACACAACTCACATCTCATCCCCCTTTGGGATTTTCACCTGTTTTCACATAATTCGGCTACACAACTACTTTAGCTACTCATAATCATACTAACAACGAAGTAATTAAAGGAAATTATACTAAGAACAATAATAAACGAAAGCATAATCATCATAAAAATCAAACCTTGAATGTTGAAGATATAATCCAGCAAAAAGTCGAATCTTTGCTATTGAAACGGAAAATTAATCTAGGAGAAAGTATGTAGAATCAAAGGATTTAATCTATGGAATATGGGGATCAAAGGGTGTTTAAACTACTCAAAAACCGCCCTAAAATCGCCCCTAAGATGCCCAAAGTCGTCAAGGGCTGAATAGATGCTGAATGAGCTGCGTATTTATGATGTAGGTCAAAAATCTGCTCCTGTCGGTCCCGGACGCCCGTCTGGATCTTGCCAAACGCTAGTTTGGCCCAACTTGACCTGTCTTTAGTAAATCAGCGATAAATTCCTGTGTAGAGCTCCGATTTGAATGATTCAGGATGCGTTGGAAAGCTCATTCAATTACCTACAACTTTCATGAAGACTACCTGACCATAAAATGCATCCTAGATGTGTCAAAATGACGATTAAAGGGTCAGGCATGGTGAAAATCTGCTGTCGGGGCCAAACTAGAGTTTGCACCCTCACAAACGCCCGTTTGAGTTGCATTTGGACGCCCGTTTGCCTTGTATGAGCTTTGGTTTTCGGGCTTAACCTTCACAAATGCCCGTTTGAGGTCATTTGGACGCCCGTTTGCCTGAAAACCCAATTTTCAGTAACAAGCGAACGCCCGTTTGGATCTCCCAAACGCCAGTTTGCACCAAGCTTCAGTACTTTCATCATATCTTCACTTCTAGGGCTCCAAATGAGATGATTCAAAATGCCTTGGAAAGCTGGTTCAATGCTCGACAACTGTAATCAAGACAACTATTCCTGAAAGTGTCTCCAAGTGTGACCAAAATGCCCCTGAAGTGACTGGTTCAGATTTCGTCAATGATTCTTCACTCTTTTCTCCTCCTTGGCCCCAAATCTCGTTCTTTCTCGAGAATCTCTTCCTTATTCTCGACCTTATACATCAATATAAGCCTGAAAACGAAGACACGAGCACCAAGGCCTAATATACATTGACGGAAACGTAATGAAATCCACATAAAACACGAGTTTTTAGGACGAAAACGCCTTTAGTCTCGAAACATGCATATAAGTGAATATCGTTCATATGCTACACATAATAGCCCAAAATAACCATGAATAACTCATAAAAGGAGGTAATCTCATATAAGAAATACACTACAATTTGACTCCCATCAACTACCCCCCCTTAGCTTTTGCTCGTCCTCGAGCAAACAAAGCGGCTCTAAAATGTAACATAGAGTCAACATTGTAGTCATACACGGGATCATCATATGCAAAGGGTAAGTGAAAACAACTAGGCAAATGCAATTGAGTCTAATCCTCCCTTATTACAAAAACGGAATGTGAGTGTGTGCATAGCTTCTCATTCATTCATCACAGTTAACCGGTTCAGATTATAGATGCATGACTATTGTTGTTACACCATAGGCTTATACTTCATAAACATCTCCACTAATCGAGGTCAAATCATGGCTAACTAAGGTCAGGCAGGACTTGCACGGTTGTAACGTTAGGCTAGGGACGGGGCTAAACGAAAGGATAAAAGGAGTATCAAAAGAGAAAAATGAGTGAGCTTAATCAAAACTTCTTGAAATTGCCTCATAACTCACCTCCTTAGCTTGATTCGAGCAAGCATTCTCCTTTATTACTCTCAAATTCCAATATACTTCAATGAAAACTCGTCCACCAACGCCACTTTGGAAGAATTAATACATGGCATTTTACAAACATTCTTTGACTCAACTTTTTTCAAACACCTTGTTCCATTTATTTGACTGATTTTGAATTTTTTATTTTTTTTTCATAAACCAAACACCAACACTTTTTCTATCCCTTCTCATTCGTAGTACAAAAGATTTACCAACACCATACTTTGATACACATCTTCACCACCCCACACTTGTGCTAGCAAGTGTGCCCAAAATAAGATTAAAACTCACTCGTATGGTGCCAAAGAAATGTAGACCACAAATAAAGGCTAAGGGTCGGTAATTATAGGCTAATCAATGAATGGCTACGTTCGGGTGGGGGTCTAACCACCCTACAAAGGCTTAGAGGGGTTTATGTGGAAATTATATACATGGTTGGCTATTTGGCTCTAGTTGGTTCAAAGAAATGCCAGGACCGTCATCCCTTAACCTACCAAGATTGACCTTTCTATTTCGCCTCGAAGTTAATCATATAAGTTCTAGGTAACAGAATAGACTATGACAACTATAAGCATCACTAATTACCATAACTCATGATATTGGAGCTATTAAGTGCGTGTGTAGTCCATTTTTATAACATGATCACGACTTAACTCGCATGCATTTACTCAATTGTAAAACACTTAAACTAAGGATATCATGATTCAACATATAACACAACATCAATCCATGAATTTTTTTAAAATATGGCCCAAATTCACACGATATAGCAAAAACTAAGACTACAAATCATTCAAGTACATGAAAACATGGCATTAAAATTTATCAACAAAAACAGTGAAGCTAAGTCTCCTACCCCCCACTTAAACGAAGCACTGTCCTCAGTGTGTGAGTGAGAAAGGGAAAAAAACTTAGCTGAACTGTTGGCATAGCTCATCCAATGCATTGCAACAACCGCAAATGTATCTCCCAGGGTGCCTGTGCTACAAAGTAAACACAAAGAATTCTATACAACGAAAGGCCGAAACCTTAAGTGTAGGTAACACAAACATGGAGATGTATATATAAAGAAAATATCGGCTATAGAATGCATGTCAAAAACACGAATCGGGTGTAAAATATCCTCTCATGGTCCCAATAAGATCTAAACAAATAAAGCAAAAAGGTAGGTTGCCTCCCACAAGCGCCTGTGTTTTACGTCGTTGGCTCGACCGGGTGACGCTTAACAAACTCAAATCATAAACGACTCAAAACATCACTTAACCATTTATTTCAAACAAGTAACACCAAAAACCATCAACCAAAATCTAAACTGGAGAAGACAAATAGCTTAAGAAAAGTGAACAATGCGAGAACCATCGAAATTTAATTGACTAGAAACGTACCTCTTTTGGTCCTCGGTGCTACCTCCTCCCAGCCGGAGAATCTTCTTTTATCAGCCTGTCGATCCATCTTCTTCTGAAAATCACCACTCCATAGTCTTTTCCCCTTTTTCGCAATTCCATAAAGTTCATCCACCGGGGGGTACACAAACTGGACCGCATATGTTAGGAACATTTTATTATGTTTTGATGATGGCCATACTAGCTGTTATAGCAAGCCTGAAATAAGTTAGAATTCTCTGTATAAGTCTTTACTTAGAGTCTGACATGTTGTATAAGTTGAGTCAGACAAGTATTGTACTAGTTGGTAGGACGGCAAAGCAAAAACCAGGTATTCGGCAGAGTGAAGCCAGCCAAGCACCAGCAGAGAAGCAATGCAGACATTAAAGGTCTGACTTGTAACCAAGGAAGTCTGTGATGACCTTAGACAAGTCTAAGTTATACTACAATCGATGCACATTAATATTCGAATATGGTGTACACTAATCTCACCCCAATCAAAGTTCAGTGAAGTACAAAGATTCTCCTCAAACAGAAACAAAGAAGAAAACAGTGAATCGGCAAAGCAGACTCACTTTCGGCTGAGTAAAGACGAAACGGTGAAGGAAAAGCTAAAACGGCTAAGTCAGAAGGATCACTCGACCGTTCTAAAAACGGCGAAGTAACACTTACCAGATCAGATTTAATATACATTAAAGATTCAGAAGATCATGCATTAAATGCACAATCAATAGAGGATCAATCAAGGACGGATTTTCTGCTATACGTTTGAAGAAAGAATCCGATCACTGAAATCAAGGAGAATGCAATTAAGGGGGAATCAAGAATAAAATGAAGGATTATTCCCTCATTAATATAGCCAACGGACGGAATTTCAAAATCAAGATTATTCAAGGCTATAAATAGAAGGCATTGACAGACAGAGAAAGTAAGAACTGAAAAGAAAAATCAAGTGAAAACTCTGTCAATTTGAAAAGCCTTCTCTCTGAACTTACAAGGAAAACATCTAGTGATCAACTCAGATATCAGAGCTACAAAGTCATACTTGGTGCTGAGATTGATCAACCAAGTGTGTGAATCACATTCACATCAAACTGAAGCAACTGAATCAGAGGCAATCTGAGAAGGAGTTGAATCTGTGATAGCTGTTGAAGGATTTTGATCTCAATGAGCAGCAAAGAAGACTGAATCACTGAAGCTGTTGCAGTCAAGGAGTGATAGTCTTGTAGATTGTGAAGCTTGTGAAGCCAAGGACAATCATTCTATTGTATCTGTGAAAACAATAGTGAATTCCTCCGATCATCACAGGAGAAGAGTGGATTAAGGGATTACACCACCCTGAACCACTATAAGCCTTGTGTCAATTTAATTTCTGCAATTTACTTTACAGCATTTATTTAATTAGCCTACATCATAACCTATATCTGTGATTGTCTAAACTGATTTAAAAACAACATAGTAAGAAGGGACTTATCCGCTGCCCAAAAGCTTATAAATAAAAGAAAAGTTTTTGAAACTCCACTATAGTCATTCACCCCCCCCCTCTAACTATAGTTTCACCCTTCTCTGGGACCAACAATTGTTATCGGAGCAGTGTTCCTAGTATCAGAACCTGTTCAGATCTAATTTCTGGTAACAAGGAGATCACTTATTTTCAAAGTAGTTTTCAAATCTGAGTTTTCTATACGCTTACATTTATATCTTCATTTGCACTGATGGATTCCTCAAACTTCTTGTCAAAAGTACATGTTTTTAATGTTAATAATTTTGATGAATATAAAATAAGAATGCTATCTCATCTTGCAGCAACTCATGAAGAGATGCTGGATGTAATTAATGATGGACCAATCACAATCACTACCGTGGTAGGCACGGGAGCGAGATCAAGGAAAGGAAATTGACAAACCTAAAAAGGGATTGGACCAAGGATGACGGGAGAAGAGCAAATCTGGACTTTGTTGCAAAAGACATGATCTTGAAGACCCTAGATAGCAACATGTTCATGAGAATCAAAGACTGCAACACAGCAAAGGAGATGTGGGACAAGCTATCATTGATAAATGAAGGATCTAAAGCAGTTAAAGAAAATAAATTATCTGTTGCAAAACAGAAATTTGAGAACTTTAAAATGAAGGCTGGTGAATCCATTGATCAAATGGACAACAGATTCTCAAGCATCATCAGTGAATTGCAACAGCTTGGACACATATATCCCCAGAAAGAAGTATGCTTGAAGATCTTGAGAGGACTACCTGAAAGATGGAAGATCATAACATCGGTAATCAGAGGAACAACGAATCTTGCAAGCACTGATGTCCCAATTAAAAGCTCATGAATTCGAATTGAACGGTGAAGATGGTGCTCCGGCGAGAGACACACAAAATCACCGCATTAGCCGCACCCCGGAAAGTAACTTTGCCGAATGCATCGAGAAAGAGACACATGAACTAAAAGAACATGTAGCTTTATTAGTTAAACGCTTTGACAGGTTTAGCAGAAAGAAGCCCTTCAAAGGGAATTCATTATCAAACAAGAGGTCAAGCTCAAACAAAGATATGAAGAAGAATGATGATGAATACATATGCTTCAACTGCAACAAGAAAGGTCACTTCAAGGCTGATTGTCCTGAAGAAAATGACAAAGATGATGAAAAGAAGAAATACAAAGCATCTGAAAAGAGAAAAAGCAAGAAGGCGCTCAAGGCAGAATCCAGCAGTGAAAAGAATGAAGAATCATCTGATAATGATTCAGATGATAGTGATGAAGAAGACAACTCAGAAAATGAAAAAGCATGTCTATGCCTCATGACCAAAGAATTGGATGAATATAAAAGTGATAGCTCAGACACAGAGGAAACAAGCCTATGTTTAATGACTAAAGAATCAGATGAAACTGAGGTAATATCTAGTTCCTGTTCCTCATCAAATGCATCCACATATAACACTGCACAATCTTCTAGTCTCCCATTAGATACATCAGACCTAGTCCAAAATCTCACGACTAAATTTGATGAAATTGAAAAGAATCATGAAATTCTGGAAAAGGAATGCAAGGATCTAAGAAAAGAGAATAAGAGATTAAAGAAAGAACTGGATAAAGCAAAAGCTTGAATTAACTAGTAAGGAGACCTACTTAAATGATCAACAAAAAGCGGATGATCATAATCTGTTATTACCGGATCGCTTAAGAAAATCTCCTCACCGGTAAAGGTAACCACCGCACCACTAAAAGCACCGGCTTACAAACCCTCAAAAAGGTTTGGATCCGGATCCGGTCTTGGCTACAACGGTCGGGATGAAA
Organism: Gentiana straminea; assembly: GCA_036785695.1. Lineage (NCBI taxonomy): Eukaryota > Viridiplantae > Streptophyta > Magnoliopsida > Gentianales > Gentianaceae > Gentiana > Gentiana straminea. The sequence goes on along the minus strand of JAVUPR010000424.1, from coordinate 2,637,023 downwards.
GTAGGAATAATGGTCAACACAATTCTAAATTCGGGACCATTAATGGATCAAAATTTAGAAAGGGACGGACCATAGTTCCAACGGAGAACATCCCGTTCCGGTGAAGTCAAAACCTAGTGTAGTGAAATAGCTGACTAAATCCTCATTCCAGTCAATCAAGAACAACAGCCATCTGAAAGGTAAAGGCAGACTTACCCTTCAGAGGATGATTGGAATGTTGCACCTCCAAAATACAAGAGGAAACCATTCCATAAAACGCATCATGTGTTTAAGAAAAACCAATCTGTTCCTAGACACATGAAGCAAGAAAGGTTTCCTACTGCATATTTTGATGATGGCCATACTAGCTGTTATAGTAAGCCTGAAATAAGTTAGAATTCTCTGTATAAGTCTTTACTTAGAGTCTGATATGTTGTATAAGTTGAGTCAGACAAGTATTGTACTAGTTGGTAGGACGGCAAAGCAAAAACCAGGTATTCGGCAGAGTGAAGCCAGCCAAGCACCAGCAGAGAAGCAATGCAGACATTAAAGGTCGACTTGTAACCAAGGAAGTCTGTGATGACCTTGGATAAGTCTAAGTTATACTACAAGCGATGTACATTAATATTCGAATATGGTGTACACTGATCTCACCCCAATCAAAGATCAGTGAAGTACACAGATTCTCCTCAAACGAAACAAAGAAGAAAACGGTGAATCGGCAAAGCGTACTCACTTTCGGGCCGAGTAAAGACGAAACGGTGAAGGAAAAGCTAAAACGGCTAAGTCAGAAGGATCACTCAACCGTTCTAAAAACGGCAAAGTAACACTTACCAGATCAGATTTAATATACATTGAAGATTCAGAAGATCATGCATTAAATGCACAATCAATAGAGGATCAATCAAGGACGGATTTTCTGCTATACGTTTGAAGAAAGAATCCGATCACTGAAATCAAGGAGAATGCAATTAAGGGGGAATCAAGAATAAAATCAAGGATTATTCCCTCATTAATATAGCCAACGGACGGAATTTCAAAATCAAGATTATTCAAGGCTATAAATAGAAGGCATTGACAGACATAGAAAGTAAGAACTGAAAAGAAAAATCAAGTGAAAACTCCGTCAATTTGAAAAGCCTTCTCTCTGAACTTACAAGGAAAACATCTAGTGATCAACTCAGATATCAGAGCTACAAAGTCATACTTGGCGCTGAGATTGATCAACCAAGTGTGTGAATCACATTCACATCAAACTGAAGCAACGGAATCAGAGGCAATCTGAGAAGGAGTTGAATCTGTGATAGCTGTTGAAGGATTTTAATCTCAATGAGCAGCAAAGAAGACTGAATCACTGAAGCTATTGCAGTCAAGGAGTGATAGTCTTGTAGATTGTGAAGCTTGGGAAGCCAAGGACAATCATACTATTGTATCTGTGAAAACAATAGTGAATTCCTCCGATCATCACAGGAGAAGAGTGGATTAAGGGATTACACCACCCTGAACCACTATAAGCCTTGTGTCAATTTAATTTCTGCCATTTACTTTACAGCATTTATTTAATTTGCCTACATCATAACCTATATCTGTGATTGTCTAAACTGATTTGAAAACAACATAGTAAGAAGGGACTTATCCGCTGCCCAAAAGCTTATAAATAAAAGAAAAGTTTTTGAAACTCCACTATACACCCCCCCTCCCCCTCTGACTATAGTTTCACACTTCTCTGGGACCAACAGCATAAAATTCATCCACACAGAGTGGACGAGAGTAGTAGTCCGGGACCGACATATCAAATATTCCCAACTCTCCCGGTGGCTCTACCAAAGATGGCCTATCAATCTCATCAGGTTTCCTCATACACTCCTTATGGAAATCTCCAATTGGGAGTGATAGAGAAATGGGTGATCCCATATCAATCTCTCGCTCCTCTAACTCTGTCTCATCAAAGAGTGCGCTCAAATCTATCACACACCCCTCCATGTCATTATTTTCTGGTTCATCGGGAGGCTGTGTAATAGACAGAAGTTGCACCTCTACTGTCCCCAAGTCATGCAGCTCCTCTTCATCTCAGAGCGTTTCATTACTAAAGACTTCTTGTTCACTCATAACAATGGTCGGTTCCCCTGTGCACTCCACCAAAGTATCAACTTTCATCTCTTCAATCGGGAGTGATGGAGAAATGGGTGATCCTAACTCAAACTCTTGCTTCTCTGGGTCCGATAGCTCATCATCGTAACCCGAATCTTCAACCTCACTCTCCACCTGAACCTCTTCACTGTCGGCTTTCTCTACCTCCCTTTCCATCATGAGGTCTCTCTTAAAAGCAGCTAACTCTCTTCTCATAGCTTCCAACTCAGTTTGCCTTCTTGCTCTCTCTCCTGCCTTCTTTGGTTGGGCAACTCCCAGCTCTCTACCACTAACCGATTCATCAACCTCACTCTCCACCGGAACTTCTTCACTGTCAGCTTCCTCTGCAACCTTATTCACCTCATGTACACAAGCCTCTTTTTCATGTTCTAGCTCCCGGGCTTCCTTAAGCGAGAGGAGATCCTTGGATATGTCTAGCAACATGTTCTTCCTACGTGCCCATTCTGCTCTAGTCGTGGAGGTTCTATACTCACCGCGCACACTCCTTCGGTGGAGTGCCCAATCCGATCCATAGATTCCGTGATCTCCCTCTGCAACTCATCCATCCGCTTCTCCCAGTCAGAACTATGGTGTATCCACACTCTCTCGACTTTCGCCATAGAAACCCTCTCTGCCAGCTCCTCTATTATCTCAACTTCGCGTTCTTCTTCAGCATGTCCGGGATCAATCTCGTATTCCTCTTGCAGTTGAGATACAGAATGGTCATACCGACTATCTTTGCGCCTGCTTGTATAAGTTGTTGCAGGAGTTGTTGGGAGACATGGTCTTGATACCCCTTCCCTTAGCATTTGCAACACTCGGTTGACATTCGCTTGGTTGAACTCCGGTTTAAAGTTCATGCAATTCTACTGAACCGGTTGATATTGTTGGACTGGTTGAAAATCACCAATCCCATTCCCCTGATTCCAATCATGCCCGTTCCCACCAAACTGTCCGTTACTGTTTCCATTTCAATAACCGTAGTATTGATTCTGGTTTGCACTAGGGCACTGATAATCCCAAGAACTCTGGTTACTCTGCTGCTGATATATACGTTGAGGCGCATACCATTGTTGTGCATATTGGTTCATTGTCATCCCTTGTTGTTCAGGTTGGTAGTGTGGAGGTAAGACTCTATCCATTGAAGCTTAGACTGCAAGATCTCAAAAAACAACACCACACAATCAAAGTATCTCGTCACTACCACCACAGCAATAGGTGGTGTGACGCTTCAATATACGAACTCCATCAAGAAAAGAAAAGAAAAAAAAGATAAAAAAAATAAAACGACCTAAGCCCAAGCTTTCAGTCAACTTGCAAGATATTCACTATGTACTCCCCGGCAACGGCGCCAAAAATTCTTGATAGCAAAATAACTAACCGCTAACTTTAACCGACAGAGTATCGGGTCAACGGTAGTATAGTGGTCACAAGGTCGAATCCACAGGGAGTAACAGTGAAGTACCAAAGTCGACGTAGAACTTGGTTCAGGTCAATAGATAGTGGAAAGATTAACAACTAATGCAGAAATAACGATTACACTACTGGTTTTACTTATATGATTAAAAAGCATAGCCGAACTACGATCCAGCGGGTTACTTTAACCCCATAGGAAAGACTTGACAATGAGTGTGTCTTAACCGACCTACCTATCCAATTCAGTTTATATGACATCCACGGGTGTCAACTCCTTATTCTTGCGATAAGGTCTGAACAACTCTCGCTTAACCCCCTATACTAGGCTTATTAACCCTCCCTTTAGAAAGCTAACTCACCTAACATGGTTGACCAGAATAATGAGCCGCTCGGGAACCCGATAAGAACCTCACATAGGCATAGTCCTAACGTCTAGCTAGGTTGTCAATCTAACAATCAAGGCTATGTCTAGTGATTCTAAAACCCATATCCCACACATCACCGCAAAATACATATATAAGCTCGATGTGTGTGTAACAGTGAACAAGGTTGTCAATCTCATTCAAAGCTATTAAAACAATCAAAACAAGTTTTAGAACATGAATTCATCATACAAGCGTTTAATTAAGCGCTACACAACTCCCATCTCATCCCCCTTTGGGATTTTCACCCGTTTTCACATAATTCGGCTACACAACTACTTTAGCTACTCATAATCATACTAACAACGAAGTAATTAAAGGAAATTATACTAAGAACAATAATAAACGAAAGCATAATCATCATAAAAATCAAACCTTGAATGTTGAAGAAATAATCCAACGAAAAAGTCGAATCTTTGCTATTGAAACGGAAAATTAATCTAGGAGAAAGTATGTAGAATCAAAGGATTTAATCTATGGAATATGGGGATCAAAGGGTGTTTAAACTACTCAAAAACCGCCCTAAAATCGCCCCTAAGATGCCCAAAGTCGTCAAGGGCTGAATAGATGCTGAATGACCTGCGTATTTATAATCTAGGTCAAAAATCTGCTCCTGTCGGTCCCGGACGCCCGTCTAGATCTTGGCAAACGCTAGTTTGGCCCAACTTGACCTGTCTTCAGTAAATCAGCGATAACTTCCTGTTTAGAGCTCCGATTTGAATGATTCAAGATGCGTTTTAAAGCCCGTTCATTTACCTACAACTTTCATGAAGACGACTTGACCAGAAAATGCATCCTAGATGTGTCAAAATGACGATTAAAGGGTCAGGCATGGTGAAAATCTGCTGTCGGGGCCAAACTAGAGTTTGCACCCTCACAAACGCCTGTTTGAGTTGCATTTGGACGCCCGTTTGCCTTGTATGAGCTTTGGTTTTCGGGCTGAACCTTCACAAACGCCCGTTTGAGGTCATTTGGACGCCCGTTTTCCTGAAAACCCAATTTTCAGTAACAAGCGAACGTCCGTTTGGATCTCCCAAACGCCAGTTTGCACCAAGCTTTAGTATTTTCATCATAACTTCACTTCTGTGGCTCCAAATGAGATGATTCAAAATTCCTTGGAAAGCTGGTTCAATGATCTACAACTTTCATCAAGACAAAGATTCCTGAAAGTGTCTCCAAATGTGACCAAAATGCCCCTGAAGTGACTAGTTCAGATTTCGTCAATGATTCTTCACTCTTTTCTCCTCCTTGGCCCCAAATCTCGTTCTTTCTAGAGAATCTCTTCCTTATTCTCGACCTTATACATCAATATAAGCCTGAAAACAAAGACACGAGCACCAAGGCATAATATACATTGACGGAAACGTAATGAAATCCACATAAAACATGAGTTTTTAGGACGAAAATGCCTTTAGTCTCGAAACATGCATATAAGTGAATATCGTTCATATCCTACCCATAATAGCCCAAAATAACCATGAATAACTCGTAAAAGGAGGTAATCTCATATAAGAAATACACTACAATTTGACTCCGATCAGACGTCTGATACATAGATAGTGGATGTTCCAGACACATGACTGGCAACAAGGATTGGTTTACTGATTTCAAAGATTTTGATGGCCCTAAAGTCACATTTGGAGGCAAAGAAAAACTTGGAAAGATTAAGGAGGAAGGCACAATGTTGAAAACAACTTGAAGATTCATAATGTGGCATATGTCAAAGCATTGAGCTTCAATCTATTAAGCATTAGTCAATTCTGTGACAAAGGCTATAATGTACACGTCAGTGAAAAAGGTTGCAAGGTGATCCACAAACAAACAAATACAGTTGTACTTGCAGGAAGAAGAGAAGACAATATGTATGTGGTGGTATGGAAGACAACAAAAGCAGAAACATGTCTACTAGTCAAACAGAAACAATCACTTAGCTGGATTTGGCACAGAAGACTCAACCACCTGAATTTCAAGACAATCAACAAATTAGCAAAAAAACAAACTTGTGGAAGGCCTAACTAAAATCACATTTAAGAGATAAAGTCTATATGATGCTTGCCAGAAAGGAAAACATATCAAGAGCTTATTCAAGTCAATGCCACACCAGTCAACAACAAGAATTCTGCAACTTTTACACATGGATTGGTTTGGTCCAGTTACACCTATTAGTGTAAGTGGAAAGAAGTACATTCTTGTAGTGGTTTATGACTTTTTTAAATACACATGGACCATATACATGAATAAGAAGAAAGATACACTCAAGAAACTACCTGATCTACTTAGAAGATTATAGGGCATTTATTATTGGAGATAACCCACGTGGATATTATTTTAAATAGACATAAGGATTAAAATACGGGAGTTATTATTCGAAAAGAAGGAATGACTGCAATGCCTCAAAACTCAGGATTCATCATTACTCTTTGAATACTCTCCCCCACTATCCTTATTTACCGTGATTCATATTTAGTTAATCACCCCATTTAAACCCACAACGTTTGTACAAATCCTTTTCACACTCAATCGTGAAAATCTCTGTTCACACTACTAAATCTCTACCTATATAAACCATACTTCCCCATTTCTACATTCTTTTTGAACTCATACTCTTTAAACCATAAATTCCCAGAAAATTTATACTCTCTTATCTTTGGGATCTAATCCTACACCGCCGCTCAAGACTTTAAGTAGATCAACTCTATTACACTCCAAAGTTTTTGCAATGTCTTCATCTTCTTCACAACTCATTAGTAATGATGTTTGTATTAACTTTACCTTATGTGTTTTGTTCATGCGGTTCGTTATTTGTTAATAGTTGCGGTCTCTCGTGGCTCTTTGTTACCTTCGGCGGTTCTCCGTGCCTTTTCTTTTAATCATACGTTCATTGTACTTTACGGGATCTACAAAAAATACCAATTTCCTTGTACATGTTAGAATTAGTCTCCTTTGTAGTTACAATATATAAAATAGTGAAACCTACGTTGGATAAGTTGAACATGGTAATGTCACTTTTTTAGTTGCCAATACTGGTTTTGTCTTTCTCTTTGTGATTTTAGGAAGTTATCTAAATGCGTAGACACTGTTTCATTCATGTTGTTGTATATGTTTAGTGTACGTGTTAGGCTGCTTATATTAGCTACGATACCAAGAAATATGTGTTACATTAGACTTAGCGATTGTAGTAAAATTGCATACTAGGTTCATGGATGACCTAAATCTAATACCTTATTGCCAAAGCAAACTTCTCGAAAGCACATTCATTAGTGTGCATACAACAAGCGCCTTATGGATTTTGAGGTGTATATCCGGGTGTTACTCGGTATTGCTTAGTGTAAGTAGATTTATGAGCATGAATACGAGAACATCATAGCCATCAAGGGTGCATCTCATTACTTTCATATGTTACTATCGGGTGTTTCTTCAGACCCATGCATTATCTAAGTCTATGTGAAAGCAATCCCCAAGCACAAAGATTGATGGATGGGTGTACCAATCTAAGGTTAATGACTTTTCTTAACCCACCCATCAAAGTTGTATGCTCTGAGAATGTAATCTCATTTTCGAAAAATGCTAAGTTTGTGGAAGGATGCATCACTGAGGATGCTCAATTGATCCTTGACAAGATTACCACAACCGTCAATGGCTAGAAATTGGTGATAACGGCTGATTTACTCAACAAGCATCTCCAACTTTCCAGAAATGGCCCCACATGATTGGAGAATATGGTCATAGATATTGATGCTTTCTGGATGGAGATTGGGAAGGATGCTACCCCAGAAAATAAGAAATTCAATTGCCTAAGAACGGATTTGAAGAGACCGTTTGAAGAATTCATCCATCTGGTTGGAAAATGCATTGAGAGAAAGCTAGGAGATTTGAATACTATGACGGAAACAAGAACCAGACTGATGGCAATAATCCATGAGGGATTGGAGTTTTACTGGGCCACATGTATCTTCAACAGGCTCAAGGAGCAAATTGAGGGTGAAATTGATGCAGGCAAGAAGGTTGAAAAGAATGGGTTAACAAAGACTGGACCTTTCTGGGTGAGGAAATCATTTGGGATTCAACTTCACTACCTTTTAGAGAAATTAAAGGTAAAGCCCATTCAATTACACACTCTGCACAATACAAAAGTGATGTTCACCTATACAAAGAAGGGCAAAGAAGGCCATAAAAGAAAACAAACTAATTCCCCTAGTTCCGAACAAAGAAAAAGAACTAGGTCATCCGCTAGGGAAAATATGCAAAAAAAACACTGAAGCAGAATTTGTGCTTATTGATGAAGAAGAGGAAGAAACAGTGGCAGAGCAAACCACTCAAAAAGAAGAAGAACAAAGAACTGGAGGAGGAGACGAAAGAGAAGAGGAGGTTGAAGAAATCCCTGAGAGGGATATTGATGACAGAGTTGGAGACTATCAAGACTGGAAATTGGGTGATTCACATGTCCAATTTTCAAATTCTGACAGGATGTTTGTTGAAGAACAATGGTTCTTCTCATTCATGGGGATAACCAGTCTGATAGGCCTCATGGATGAAAGGCAAATTTGGGAAATGGTTGAGGCAGCAAAAGCAAGGATGCTGCATTCTGAAGAAGAAGATGATGATGGTGATAATGATGATCAGGATGGTGGTAGTGATGGTGGAAATGGTGGAGAAGTTGATGCAATGGATGATGATAATCTAACTCTTTTTTAGTCTGTGCAGCAAATAGCAGCAACAACAACAACAAAAACAGAGTGCACCAGCTAAGAGCACTCTACCAGTGGAAAAAGAAGTGGCAGAGGCAGTTCCACCACCAGTTGAGGACACTCAACAAACCTCAGCTGATAACACAGACAAGGTAGCAGATCGTATAATTATTTGATTAGACCGTATTTTATAGGAATTTTATGTGCGTATTATATATCTATTTTGCCGGGAGATGCTTTGTTTCGGGTTTGTTTTTGATGATTTTCAGGTTTTAAGAGCTCGGATGAGACGATGGAGGAATTTTGGCTGTATAGAGCAATGTTCGAAAGTTTTGTGGGAGAAGGGAGGAAAACGACATTTCAAGAATCGTAAATTTCAGTTTCTACCTATGTCGGGATCCCGACTAGTGAAGAGAAGACATAGCGGATTAAAACCAACGTGGATTTTCTCCCTCCAGTCACATTGAATTTATATTATTAGTGGCACCATTTTGATATTAGTTATTATTATTATTATTATTAGTTTTATTATTATATTGTTAAATAAGACAATTTAAGAAATTTGAAAAAGTAGTGGGCTTGGCCCAATTACCAATTCAGCATCCCTGAGGCGTGAATTAGCAGGAAAAAAAAAGATATATGGCTTAGGTTTAATATTGGGAGGAAGACTATTCTTAGTTAGGTTGGGGAGAATTGAACAGAGACGAAAATAAAAGCTGTGCAACATTTGGCCGGCTATTTTCTTTCTTAATTTGCTTCTCTTGTAAGTATTCGACTTCAGTTCCTTTATTTTGCTTTTTATTATTTTATGGGGGCCTTTAAAAGGACTTTTGCTTTTCTAAAAACCCTTATTTTACACACAAAATCAAACCCTTTTAACCGAATCACTCCATGAATAGCGCACCCTTTTAAATAAATATCCCATATTTTATTTATTATGAATAGTTAGGTTTTCTTTCGGTTAATTAATTGTTCACCCCTTGATTTCCTATGGGTGTGAGATATAAACGTTTTCTCCTCGTTCGATTATTAGTATTTGTCTATTTCCTGATTTCATTATAGAGGATAAGAATTATTCGTTTAGTTGTTGGCGCGCGATGATTAAGCGATTATTTTGATCGAGTACCAAAATCCATCTTAGGTGGTTGCCATAAAAGATTGGACTTTTAGTGGTAAACAACACATTACCTGCCGGTTCGGAGCCCGTAGGATTCCCTGTTGTGGAAATAGATAATCTAGGTTAAAATTAGACTGGTTTGATTAATACCTTGAATTGAGTCTCTCAAATCTTAATGCTTCCGGGATTCCAAACACTTATGACCGTGTCTAGGGTGTCTTCCGGTTAGAGAATAATTAACGACCATGTCTTGATTATCGACTTTAGGAGAGATTGGTTACTTGGCGGTTGTTGGTGACTATAACCAATTTATCAATAATTTAGCGAGTCATCCTTGAATCGATGATCAATCGTAGGAATTGAGGGAGAAACGATTAATTGACTAGAACATTTCTTCGTTTATTTTTCATAACTCTTTAGGAAATAGGTAAAAACACAAATATATTTTGTTTTATAAATTTCAGAAGAATAAGTCCACCGTTCTATGTGGGTTTGACCCATACTTCTACTATACTAGCTATAGAGGTTGTATATGATTTATCTTTGGTGGCTTGACGACCCACCATTATTCAAGATTCTGGATCAGCTGCAGCTACTCCAGCTAAGACCATCCCTAGCACAGATCAAGGAGGAATGGTGACAAGTCCTACATAGGAACTCTCTTCTACACAAGTACTTGAGGGAGTAGCAAGAGAGGATGTCACTCAACCTGGCCAAACCATACCAGCTGATACAACACATGCACTTGCATACACCACTCAACATCAGGAACCAGTTCAGCAGACTGAAGTTGCACCAGCACAGGCACCAATCCCAGTTGGCGAATCATTCCGGACTTTTCAAACAATTGTGGATTCAATGATAGATAAATTGGAACATCAGGCCCTATGCTTGAGAAACCTCCAATGTGCACTACGGGATGAAAGTGCCGCTTTAAACACAAGATTTGAGGCTGTAAATGAAAATATACGAAGGCAAAATCATGTGATCAGACAAAATGCATCACTCATCACTCAGATGAATACAAACCTCACTAACAGATGTATAAGCATTGAGGAGCATATATCTCTGGAGATGCAGGCTTTGGCAGGAGCTATTGGGACTAGGCTCCAACCTGTCTATGAAACTTTAAGAGAGCATGATAATAGATTTACTTCCATTGAAGGGAAGTTTGATAGTGTATTATCTGCAGCTGAGACTACAAACAACATATTGCTGCAACTCCCCACTGATGCTGCCAAAAGGGGTAAGAAAGTAATAAGCCTGAAAGCAGTAGTAGGCCACCTCACTTCTCAGCAGAACATATAAGAGAAAAGGGACATAGAGATGAGAATTATTACAGAAGCTAATGATCAGCAGAGAAGGCTGCAAGAAGAAAATGAGAAGTCCAGGAATGAACCCTGTATTGGCTTTCCCTATCCAATTAAAAGAGGTGATGATGACAGAGATAGATCAGGCAACCAGTAAAGGCCTGGATCTGGGCAACAACAAAGAAGAACCAGCAGAGGGTGTGGTAGTGGACAAAGTCACTCAAGGGGTAGTGATACTAGAAGACACTCTGCTGGTAGGTACTTGATAACGCCCTAAATGGTATCAATATTTATACCCTTATTCACCCTGAATTTTATTCAAGAGAGGATAGATAGGCTTGTTATTATGTGGAATATTTGTTAAATGCTATGTGCGTGTTTCCAGGATCATAATTCTGCATCTAAGTTATTTTCCCAAAGAATTGGTACTGTTTTGCCTCGTTTTGCGTGTTTTATAGGATGTACCGAATCTGGAGCATTGGAGAATGGATCTGGACCAAAAGAAGTATATTGGGCCAAGTGATTGAAGTCCAAGAAGGAGTCCGCTGAAGAAAAAGAAGAAAAGTCTGCCCGGTTTACCGTGGTCTAGGGCCGGTAAACCGAGGACTTGTTGGACACGAAATTGATTCTTCCGCCTCTACTAGGTCGGTTAGGGTTTTGGAGAGTCATAAGTCGGTCACTGTATCTATATAAGGCCGCATCTACAGATTATTACAAAGTTCGTCATATGTTTTCAATTACATTATACAATTTTGATGAAATAAAGTTATTCCAAGCTTTTGAGGAGTTGTTTCTGGTTTTCTCCCTTTCTCTACCATCTCTAGCTTGAGTAGATCGAGCTAGATCTCCATTGTTGAAGGTATGAAGCTTTGAACGTTCCTTTTTGTCTTCAATATGGTAGATCTGTTCGTATTTATGTGTTTTAGTAATCTTCATGTTTAAAGACCCTATGATTTGCTTATTTTAATTGTATGTGAGCAATGTAGATCCAGGAATAGGAAAAGCTGACCCCGGTAAACCGGCGGTCTATACCGGTTTACCGCGGAAATAATTAGAAAACCTAAAACTGGGATTCACTACAGCTACGTTGATCGATAGGTTTAATTAACAATAGGTTAGATCTGGCCAATCTGCTTATTGTATTCGTAAACTGGCATGAAATACGAATACTGAAGTGCTAAGTTTGGACATAGTCTTGAATGGACCCAAAGAATGTGCTGATCAATGTCGAGAGCTGTCTAGGCGGGTTAGCGGTATGAGTTAGCGCTCGATATCGGCAATTCTCGTTCTTTATGCGTATGGGCTATTACGGACCAATTAAGGAGGGTAGCTTGCGTATAGATTGTCTACTACCATTGTCGGAGTAGATAGGAGTAGGAGTTGCACCCATAGCTGATAATGATAATTAAATCAAGAGCTCGGTCGATTAATTTAAGGAAATTATGTGGGAAAGTAAACGTAACAATTAACTAATCCAAGTTAGTAGATCGGTGAGAAGAGGGGGAGAAATACCAAGTTTGTTTTATGTTTATTGTTGGTCCATGACCGCCTTTATGTTGCTTCTTAGTTGTTTAGAATCGTTTATTGTTACAGTCGCATTGTCTTTGTGGGATCGACCTTGACTCGCATTTTCTATACTACGATGTACCTAGTATTCTTGCTAGTAATATCGATGTTAGTGACTTACATGCGATCAAGATTTTTGTCGCCGTTGACGGGGACAAAGGCCAATTATAAATATAAACGTTTTAATTCTGATTAAGAAGTCGTTTGTATTTTATTTTTATTTTATTTTGAGTCTTCAGTCGTTCTGGGTCAAACCTGCACTTGTTAAACTGCTAGAAGGTGATATTTCAGGGCCGGTTTATCCTCAGGTTACCGAGGCCTGAAAAATTGAATTCTGACAGCCCCTGTTATTCTGTGTTATTCCCTGTTGATTTTAGTTAGTAAGTCCGCAACAATTGGGATCATACCCAACAGAAGAGGAAGTTGCTAACTATTATTTGTTTTATTTTGTCTTTTTTGTAGGAAGATCAGAACACTTCAGAGATTCGATCAAACCGGAGTTGAAAAAGAGCAAACAAGTCAAGCAATATGCCTCGGTCAATATTGAATGTCACACCGATTTCTATGTACCTTGGATCTGAAGCAAGAGAGAATTATGAAGCTATTAAGAAGCGGTTGGAAAAAGAGAAAGAAGCAATCAAGCAAGAGCTTGAAGAGAACTTAAGGGAGTATAATACGTTTCGTCCAGGTGAGTTCCCTATCGAGCTAATTGAAATATCGTCTTCGGATTATGATTCTGATCCTGAAGAGGATCCTGACACGATGTTCTCTGAGGCTGAGGATTACCCAAACTCAGATACCGTGGTGAAGTTAGGAGACCCTGGCACGTTCCGACTTCCAATTTCTGTTAATGGTATATCAGTAGGATTAAGTCTCTGCGACTCTGGCTCGAGTTGCAACATTCTACCTTTTTCCCTCTGCCAGGGGATTAAGCTTCCGGTCGTTATGAATCAAACCAGAACCATGAATTTCATTGATAGAACTAGAGATATGCCTGCCGGTCTGCTTAGGAAGTACACGATTAAGGCAGGAGGGTTCATTTTTCCAATTGATTTCACGGTTATAGACGTACCAGAGGACCCAAGTGCCCCAGTTTTGTTAGGAAGACCTTTCTTAGCGACAAGCAGAGCCGTCATGGATTTTGATAATGAGGAGATTACCTTGAGGTTGAATAATGATGCAGTATCTTTTAAAATCTTAGAGCCCCTAGAAAATAGGCCAGAAAGTTGCAAAATGGCTTATGATTCAGGGAAAGTGGAAATTATGGAGATAAGGGGCATAAGCATAGAGAGGTTGTAGTAGAAACCGTTGACCAGGATTTTCTTGAGACTAATGCTGAGAGAAAGAGAAGAGAAGGACCACAACAAGATGCCCATGGAAGCTAGTCCTTCCTTGTTGCATAGTGAACACTTTGAGCTTAAAGTAGGAAATGTGGACGAGTCCTTGGGTCTAAAGTCTAATTCTCGACGTAGAGGCAGACCTATTACGCAAGCTAAGAGGGAAAGGCGTGCTAGGAAGAGAGCTCAAAAAAAGGTTCTACAAAGGTGCAAACCTCTGGAGCGAATGTTTGGCGAGTTAAAGCTCTAACCCCTGAATGATCAAGGATCTGAAGAAAGTCGAGCTGGCGACTATAAACTTAGAACTATTTTCTTAAACCCTTAGGTAGATTAGGAATGAATAAAAGTAGCAGGATGAAGGGACGAGCTTTTTTTCATCCTATAGCACCCTTAGGCTTGAAACCGATGGTTGTGGAAAGGTTTTTTTTACTTGTTGCGGATTCTAGATAAATAGGTTAGGATTGAGTCGGAGATAACAACAAAAAAAGTAAGAGGCTAGTCGATTTGAGGTCAGAATTGAGCAGAGAGGTTGAGTAAAGAGTGCTGAAGAGAAGTAAAGAGAAATCTGGGGAAAAGAAGCCCCGGTAAACCCTAGAATACCTCCGATTTACCAAGCCTGAATTTTCAGTTTTCTGAAGGTCAGATTGAAAAGCTGAATTTTTAGAGACACGTCGAGGACACACGTTGCACCAGGCATTACTAGTCAGCAGAAACCGTTCCATTTTCCCCTATTTTCAAATCTTTCATCCTTTCCCACACTCCACCATAACTCCACCTCAATCCCATCAATCACTCACTCAAATCCCTCACCCTAATTACTTCTCTACCCACTATCCCACTAAATCCTTCCACCTTCACTCATTTTTCCTATTTAAACCACCAATTCACCACCATTATCATCATTCCATCTACTATCTTCTTCTTAAAATCATCTCAATTCTTCCATTTCTCATTCTTCCAAAATCCGACCACCATCACTGTAACGCCCCAAATTTTATGGAATAAAAGGAGAAGGGTAAAGCTGTCAAAGATAATAATTATTACTACTATTATTATTATTGTTATTAATATTATTATTTTACATAAATTTTTTTCTGATCAGCGTGCTTTTACAATAATTTTTATGCCATACGTTTAACTGATACATAATTAAAATTATATACTTGATTTTAAACTTATAGTATCAACATTTTTTTTAAGATAAATATTAAACTCTTTATGAGCCATAAATAAGGATGAACTTGTTATTTTCAGAACTGTCGAATAGTTTTCAGTTACGTATGTTGACTTTACTTCTGAATTTATAGCTTTTATTATCCGTTACAATACAAAAATAAAGATATTAATTGTTTGATTTATTTTTGGTTCATTATTCACTAAAACCGGAAATATATAATCCATATCAGTTGGTGTCTTTCAGTACCGAAAATTGATACCGACTTTCTGCTATTCCAATTGCCGTCTACGATTTCTGTCGGTCCTCTTTATCGGCATCACCAGAGGCATGGAGGAGCCAAGTATCTATATCCTTTTCTTTTCTTTTTCACAGCTTGTTTTCTCCATCTCTGCCGCTAGCCACAGTACATGAACGGACATTGAACACGTAATCTCAATCTATTAGACAATATAGCCCCATCCTTACGGACAGAAGACAATATAGCCCCATCCGTACGGACACAACAGGCTGTCCGTACGGACAGGTCTCAGATGGTGAACAGTAACTTATCAGTAACTTATCCGTACGGATACATGTTCTATCCGTACGGATGGTTGCGCAGCAGGATGGACTGTGCCGTCATTTTATGTTAGGGTTTTATATTTATTTTTGTATTTCCGTTCATAGCCTTTGTGGCTCTCTATATAAACATCTTGTAATAGCTATTCTATCAATCAATATCAATAAACAATGCATTTTGATGTTATAATTCTGAATGGTATCGGAGCTCCGATCCTAAACCCTAAATCTTTTTCTCTTCTTCGCATGAATTTCTCCTTCCTCTGCAAATTCCTCTGCTCTTTTCCATTTAATTGATCTTGCTTGTTCGATCTTATCAAAAAAAAAAAACACAAACAAACACAAAAAAAAAAAAAAAAACCCAAACCAACGTCCCAGCCCTTCTTATACATCCTGCTCTTTTCCCTTTTAAGTTCTTCCACCCTCAGGCTTGCCGCCGCCGCCACCCTCAGGCTCGATGCGATGACGACTCTCTCTTCCACTTCTAGAAAAACCCTAGCAGCCGCCGCTGCTAGGTTGCCGCCGCCGGATCTTCTCTTTGCCGCCGCTGCGATGATGACTCCCTCTTCAACTTCTGACAAACCCTAGCAGCTGCGCTGCTAGGTTGCCGCCGCCGGATCTTCTCTTTTCCGCCCCTGCGATGATGACTCCCTCTCCAACGAGTTGATTTTATTTTCTGCATGGGTATATCCCAAAATATTCTTCTTTTCTGCATGGGTATATCCCAAAATATTTTATTTTATTTTATTTTCTGCAAGGGTATATCCCAAAATATTTTCTTTTCTGCATGGGTATATCAAAAAAAAAAAAATTTGTATTTTTCTGCAAGGGTATATCCCTCCCTCCTGTTCCCACAGGTTGATCATCGGTTCTCTTTCGGATATATCCCTCCCTTCGACAGCCATCAACGCCAACATGTTTCAAGCTTCATGTCTGCTGCGCTCCCATGTGCTTGAGGGGGCCTATTGGAGATATAATTAGATTTGCTCGTGTAGCTGCTGCTTTATTTCCAAGCTTGGTCTTCGCACAGCGCCGTCCGCTTGAGGGAGCGTATTAGACAATATAGCCCCATCCGTACGGACACAACTGGCTGTCCGTACGGACAGGTCTCAGATGGTGATCAGTAACTTATCCGTACGGATACATGTTCTATCCGTACGGATGGTTGCGCAGCAGGATGGACTGTGCCGTCATTTTATATTAGGGTTTTATATTTATTTTTGTATTTCCGTTCATAGCCCTTGTGGCTCTCTATATAAACATCTTGTAATAGCTATTCTATCAATCAATATCAATAAACAATGCATTGTGATGTTATAATTCTGACACAATCTCCACAAGAACAAGAGTTTCCTTTGCTTCTTATAAATTTCCTTTTCATCAATGTGATATGCTCGACACAATGAAGGAATTCTTATTAGCCAAAGTGTTATCCTCCAGTAAAACATAAACAATCATCGTCGTACCCGAAATCGATCATCAGCACTATATCACCATTCTTGCGAGAAATAATTAATTTCCACTTTGTTGCCATTATCACTTTAAGCCTGCATCCATAGCCACTTATTTTTACGGGCAAAACTGTAAGATCTTCGTACCGCCAACCTCACCCATCAACGTCGATCCGACAACAGTCGATATCCGATGAGTCGTAGTTAGAAATACTGCCATTGAGAATCTTCTTCCAAGCTTCATTTTGATGTGTTTTTTTTTTATCTTTCTCATTGGGAGTGACTTAGCAAATTGAGAACATTGGGAATTCAGGATATGATTACCGCAAGAAAAGGAATAAGAGGGGTGGATCTTTGTTCATAGGAAAAAGGAAAATATAAAGAAGCCATTGTCGTTTTTTTTTAGAATTTGGGGATGTGAAAGGAAGTGGAAGTGTCAAACGTTGCTACAGAAACTTTGAGTCGGAAGCAAAATAATAATAAAGATTTATCCCAGCAGACAAACTGTGAGTCTTTTATTTTGATATAAATCCAAAAATGTGTTTTTCTATTATTTTCAAATGTTTTGTGTATATATATCGAATGATCTTTTTAACTCGGAATTCATTTTCAAATGATTTCTTTACAATTAAACGATTAGATTTAAGCTAGTGCACGTTTTTTATAAATAAATAAAACTGATACTGGAATTTACGAACAATACTTGCTTGCTCGCTCGCTCGCTCATGGCACGAAAGTGTCATAGCTCTGATGGCTAGGGGGATTAGAGTTATTGCTCTAGGAGAACGGCTAGTCACCGGTCTCGGGGCCTTTTGACTCGAAGTCTTTCCGACAGTAACTAGAGTGCTCACTCGTAAGAGTGGGGACGGTACATTTTCCCCGAAGATTCATGCTACAGCCGGGAAAGCAAGGGCTGACGGTTGGTGCGTGGGTCCTAGGGCATGGATAGGGTTGGCTGGAACTGTGTAGGAGGTTTGCACGGCGAAGGTTGATTCCTTTTCCCTGACAATCGGCCGGAGTTGTCAGGCATGGCTAGTTCTCGTGGAGTGCGGTTGAACTCCATATGGTAAAACGGTGTTAGGGCGGTACTTGACTCATCAGCTCGGCCAAAGCTGGTGCTTGTAAATGAAACTTCACATGATTTCTTAATGCTCGTGCACTTCAATATTAAAAATTATACTTTTCATTTGTTCAATCAATTAATAATTAAAAGACTTCCGCTGTTTTTCTAGAAGATAATCAAGATATTATATATATATATATATATATATATATATATATATATATATATATATATATATATATATATATATATATATATAGTATAACACTTGCACACGTGGCTCATACTGCCCTTTCCGTGCTAACGCCTCGTTTTCCTTTGTTTTGTTTTGTTTTTCTTTCGATTAATTATAAATACAGGTTAATGATCGAGGGGAATGACGAGTATAGGCATTGATATTGATCGAGTTCCGAGGAAAAAGAAATTAATGTTTTGGATAGTATTTCATTTAATTTTTAGAGCTACTGTAATTTTATGGTTTGTATTATTTTGTAATGGAAATAATTATTGAATTGATGTAAAATTAATTTGTGGATTTATTATGTTAAATCGTGGATTTAGTGGATATTTTGGGATTTCTAGTCTTGTTATTGAAGTCACGGCGAAAGCTTCGCAACCCCTCCTAGAATGACCCCAGTGGACCTAGGGGTCGGGAGTAGGGTATTACAATCACCACCACTATCACCACCAAACCTCCAGCAAAAAAAAAAACCAAACCTTTCTTATATTTTCACAAACCATACCATTTTCTTCACCCTGTTGCTGTCTAGTACTGCTGTGCTAAGTAAAGTGCTACAGTTCTTCATCTTCCATTCAATAGAGCACAGTCCCAGAAAGAAATCCAGAAAAATCAGGCCGGTAAACCCTGACCTATACCCGGTTTACCACGGTTACTATTTCCTGAATCAGCATCAGCATCAGTATCAGTCCTGTTATCATTCAGGATGGGTCCTAAGTGTAGCCGATCTGTTCTTTGTCCCAGTGGTTATCAGAGTATCTACAGAGATCCTAATCCCTTGATAGACGGGGTTGAGCAATTCTATTCATTAGCAATATACGAGTCGTTCCGAGGACATTGGAACGCAAGACCTGTTGCACGAGAACATAGCGTGGAATTGGACGATTGTGGAGATATCTTGCCACGAGCCTTGCAAGAACATGACATTATGGATATGACCGAGGAACCTACACGGTTCAACGCCATGGTGGTAAGGGAATTTTATGCTTATGTTTCACATAACCCAGGCTCTAGTTTTGCGATGGTCCGTGTGTTAGGTGTAGTGCCCGAAAGACAATTTGTGTAATTGTTTTTAATAATGGATGACATAATTTATCTCATCTTAGTTACTTGCTTTGTGCTTGTAAAGTAATACACTGCTGCAAACCCTAAGTATATCTGTATGTAACCACTTAACTCAGTGTATGGATTACACGTGAGGATTGAGTTAGTGGAGATATGCTTAAACTGTTATCCGTGGTGAACTTAATCCAGAGTTTAGGGTCTCTTGATTAAAACACCAATAATGCGCCCAGAACACCTTAGGGTGTGATAGTCTTATCCGGACTGTCGGTAGAGGTACCTACGTGGGGCATTTATATATGATGGCATTCATATAGAATTTGGACCGATTTAATCGAATTTCTCGATATAATTCCGTAATCAAGGAATCTTATTAAATCATTAGATGATCATATATGGATCAACCTTAATCCTGAGGTGATCACAGGGTACTGCTTGTCCCGGGGTAGTGTTTGATGTTTTAGTTACGGTTCACTTAAATATGTGTTCCAAGCTAGCCACTTCTCATTGGCACTATCTCCAGATGAGTGAGTAGTTCTGATGTTCACAGACATGGAATCCATTCCTTCCTGCAGGAAGTAGAGAGACAGTCCCCTTATTTGTTAGCCTTAAGAAAGTGATCGATCCCGGGAGTTCATATTAGACTAATTGATCACTAGTCAGATATGTGAACTAATTGATCATCAGGGGGTTAATGGTAAATAAGGATAAGATATTCTGTGTCAGGTTTACGGAGATATCCTGCTCAGAATGGACAGTCTATGGAGGGTTAATCCGTATGTAGTGATTATATCAATGTACGCTTATTCACTCTATGGGTTGAATATAAGTATACATCTATAATCGGTAGAGTTCAGTTTCGGGTTTATGGTGGCGTAATCCCGGAATTAATAATTAATGTACTTATTCGGTTCGATGAATAATTAATTATTGGAGCTACTGGTTATAGGTCCATGGTCCCCGATGTGGTTTCTGTAATTCGGACTAATAATCTTGTTATTTGGGCCTCAGTGATAATTAATTGGCTGGGCTAATTAATTGATATGCATGGATATTATTTAGTTGGGCTAAATAATATAATACACATGAAAGATTTTTATGTGGGCTTAGAAACCCTTATATGTGGCGCCAATTGAGATGTCATTTAATTAGAGAGAAATTAGTTTTCTTGGATAATTATTTGACATGTGATTTATCTTTTATTTGTTAAATGATAATTCATGGAATATTAGATAATAATATGATTTATCCTAATTTGTTTGGGATAATCATTTTATTTATCTTTTATTTGGAATAAAGGATTTATGTAATAATTATCTATTAATTATTAAATCCTTGGAGGACAATGATTACTCTCCTATATAAAGAGAGTTCTCCCAAGCCTTATTGAATTGGCAAAAATTCGACCACATACATAAAAAAGAGAGAAAAAAAATTGTTTTTCTTGTTTTAGGTTTTAGAAGAAGAAAAACTCTAAGTTTTTCTTGGTATTGCATATCGAGGAGGTTCGTGTATCAAGAAGGGTGTCCACCAACCGCCGTTTGGAGAACACATCGGAAGATCTTGGCTTCTCTTCCTACTATTGGTAACATGATCTTAACCCCCTTGTAGTTTAAGTCCTTTAATTATGCATTGTGATATATAAGTCGTGATCCATCCGCTGCGCGTAGATCTAACTCGTTTAGATCTAAGAACCTGCATCCTTCATGTGTTATCAGAGAAAGGTTCCACGATTTATATCGTCATAATAATAATTAAACGATTTAAAGGAGTGGAATTGCATGTAGGTAAATTTATTTATTGTTTTATGCTTTGATAATGATTAATTGCTATGGTTGAAGAGATGGATTGGGGGTTGGCACTGTTTACCCGTTAGATCTATTTTAAGCTCATATAAATGATGAAATTTCTTTCATATGAGTATAGGAAATTATGTAATTTATTTTTATTGCAATTTTAATTTCCTGAAAATAGATCTGTTTAGTAGCTGTTTAGTTATTTCGTTTTTTCTGTTGATCGAGCCGTTGAAACGACGATCGTCAGAATCAAGATTGGAAGATGATGAACAATTTCACAAAATTTTGCGTCGATCGGAGTCCGTTTTGATATCCGTTCGTTGCTTTGCAAAGAAGCCGCCGTAACGAAAAAACTCGGGATTCACGAAACCCTACCCGTGAATTCCTCGAATTTCGGGAGAGTTTGGACCGTTGAAACGCAAATCCAACTGGTCAGATCGAAAAATATGGATTGTTTGACGTGGGATAAAAATTTCAGGTCGATCGGGATTCATCTCGATTCCCAATCGTCCTCGGGAAATCATTGATGCGCCGCTCGTAAAAGTCAGATTCAACAGCAAGTTGGGCGGCTCACTGGAGAAAATTGACAAGTCAAAGCTCCGATCCAACCGTCCATATTGAAGCCCGAGGAATGAAGAATAGATCTGGAGATTTTCGTTGCGATCCGAGTTTGTTTGGTTTTGCCGATCGTCGAATTTTTGAACAGCTACAGATTAGGGTTTCTAATTTTTAATTCATTTTCTAATAGATTAGATACGGGGGTGCCAACGGTCCATCTCGGTGTTTATTTTCCGCACTAGTATACATGTTTAGATTGTATGTGTAGAACCGGAAAATTGCCATGACATGCATCATATCATGAATTCCACTCTATGTGCATACATGTAGAAATTAATTCGAGGAATTAGTTAGGCATGTATAAAACACGCAATTAGTTTTAATTAATTGTTTGATATTAATTAGATACTAATTAGGGTAAAGACCGAGGAACATGGGTTTTTTCAATCGTTGAGGTTGGGTGATGGATTCTCGGTGAATCCCACTCTGCGAAAGCATAAGGAGTAAAATCCCGAAACCTCGTGGTTAAGGTGTTGGATTCTCGGTGAATTCCACCTTACCTAGACGAGATTACGTTTTTTGTTCCGTAGTGTCTACGTGAAAGTTTGATGTTTAAGGATTGGATAATCACGGGCAAACATAGTTCGAAAGTGGTTTAACCACGGTTGGGTGGTCAACAGTAGCTACGGCTCGATCGACTTCACCCTCCACGTGTGACGTTTGCACCGGGGTCCGGCAAGGCTGAGCCATCCGAAGAGCCACTACGGCTCAACGGAGCTCCCCTGGTCTTGACCCGTCCGACGGTCACATATGTTCCAACGAATAGGTCGGGTGGGCTAGCCCACATAACCGACAACATTCGGGCCTATGATTTATTGTTCCTTAATGTAACATCAAGTCCAAAAACGTGATCAGTAAACCCACCACTTTTTCAAAATATTGAGTGGGAGCGGGAGAGGCGACAGCCTACCCAACGGCCTCTACTGTTGACACAAGCAACGTGAGAGAATGGTGACGCCTCATGCCGGCTTTGATTTCGGCCCCCCTAAGGAAGGCCTTCGCCGCTATCAAAATTCAAGGCTTGGTCTCCGAAAGGATGGGATTTTGGGTACTCGCCGGGTCACTGACCGACCCTAAGGCGGCACACTCGAGGTCTACCTAAAAATCTGAGACAGTAGGTCTCACTCATAAAGGGTATTTTTGGTAGTACCTTGGCTGAAAAAGGAAAGGTGATTGACAATCACAAATGAGATGTTCGATTCTCAATCTAATTTTCAATATTAATCGAAACCTCTTTGACCTACCCTAAGGCGGCACTGAGGCATTAGATTAAATCCTTGGAACGGTAGGATAGACTATAAGTACTTAGTTTATGTTCCTAAAATTTATTAGTAGTGTATGATTTGGATTTATTTTCTGTCAATTTTATTTACAACTGTGATACATATCTCTCTAGGGTGCTAGACTGCTAGTGTAAAATTGACTAGTAATGACTTCGTTAAAAAGTGGTAAGTAACTGGAACATTGTACTTATTGATCTTACATGCGATTAATTTTTCGGAAGAGATATTTCTCTTGAGCATTCAAGACTTAAGTGACGTAAATAAGTATGTCACTGCTGTCACTCGTGTTGAACGAGAGACAACCATAGTTAGTTTGAAAGATGATTGGGACGATAAAATTCTTCTAGTGAATTTTAATTGTGTAGTGTCTACACGAGAAATTTTCTAATAGAAAAATTGGAGAATCATCAATTAATGTGTCCCTAGTTAGACGGTATTTGGAACCGATAAACTAGTGGGAGCTTTTATCTTATGTTTTTCTAATTTATTAGAAAATTAGTCCTACTGGGTAACGCTTTCATTAGACATCCCACAGTTCACGAGTAGTGTCTACTCAAACGAACTGCTAGTTCAAGACTATTTCCTTTTAAGGAAACTTAAGAATGGGAAAGAATGTCTATAAGTGTTAATCATCTTAACTAAAGTTTTGAGGCCAAACCGAAACATTAAGTAAAGAAAGTATAGGTTAAGGAAAGTGATTTCGGATCACTAACCAATGAATCCTTAGCAACTTTCTTAACCGAGTAACTCGACTCGGGAGCTAAGTTCTTTGGAAGAACAAGAGAGCTTTGCATTAACGATTAATAGAGTAACAATGGGCAGTAATTTCAGCTAGAATAGTGGGAGTGATATAAGGAAATGAATTTCGGATTCTATCCTTGAATATCACAGAAAAATTTATTTTTCTGTTTACAGATTCGTTGAAACAAGTGGATTCACTTCCAACTCAAAATATTGTTACCTCATAGAAAGTGAAAATGACATTTGTAGTACAAATCCGAGACTCGGACTTTTGTTTGATAAAGTTAGAACCACTAAGAAATGCTGAAAAGGTATATGTGTCACGGATTTTATGCAATGAAAACAACAAGTAATAAAATTTATAAATCCGGTATTCCCCAAGTGTAGGGATCGTAGTATAGCGATTAATACCGGAGTTGATCTCAGGGAATCGAGGTTATTTAATCTAGTTCTTATTAATTCTTCTAAAATTGTCACTACTATTTATTACTAAACCTAAACTAAAACGGAAAATAAACTGGACAGAGGATTGTCAGTCCAAAGCCAGGAAGGAAAGTTACGAACTTAACTAATGAAAATAAAAGCTATTCCAAAAACTAAAACGAAAATAAAATTCTAAGCTAGCAACGAAGAACAAGGCACAATGATTCTTTCAATTAAGTTAACGAGGAACAAGCAATGATCCACCTATCTCGCAACTCTCAATTTCTACCCTAGATCGTTTAGTGAAGATTTAATAAAGATGTGGTTCACCTATCAAAGGTATGAATTTCTACTCTCGTAGATAATTCACCTATTAATCTTCTATCTTTCGATCTTAAATATTAACGCTTCCATAACAAGGTGTAAGATTTCTCAATCTAGCAACCTAGAAATTCAACCTAGCAACTCTCGTTATTTTTAGGTTAAAAATCTAATCTTTACTACGGTGATCTAGGTTTACACCGACTCTCATCACATAGTAAACATCAAATAGCAACAATCCATCGATATAATTGCATAATCAATATAAAAGCATAATAAAGATACAAGCTTTAATAGAACTCACAAAACAAATCCAACGAAGAAATCAAGTTGATGCTCGATCGGCTTCTGTTTAGGGTCAAATTGTATGATTTTTAGATATATATTTTATATCAATTTCCCCCTTATTCTTATGATTTTCATAGAAATCGAGCTTTATATTGAAATATTGAGCAAGTGGTGTTTTCAATAGTTAAATTGCAAAACGTAACGAATTATGTGCTTAAATTGTGATTTTATATTATTTTGGAATTATGTTACGCTTTGGTATGTTTTTCTTACATTGTAGATACACATTGGTTATGGAAAAGATGATCTTAAAGAGAGAAATTCGAAGTTGGAGAGAATCAATCAAGTTTATGGAAGAATAAAAGAGATAAGGAAAGAAATCAAGTTGATTGATCCAAATTTGAATCAAGGCGTCCACTATCTTGAACCGGCGTCCAAGAAGAGCAAGCCGAGATCAAGATGTTGAGAGTTTACGTGAACGAGTGTTTGCATGCACAAACTAGCGTTTACACATGCATGGACGGGCGTCCATCACGTTAAACGTGCGTCCAAGAGGATTAAAAGGAAGGGATAAATGTGGAATTATCCTTACTAGGGTTTTAGTTTTTATTCCTTAAAAGAAAAGGATAATTATTAAGTCTTAAGTCGGTTTAAACAAAGATCTATATAAGCAAGCATGCGTAACGATGAGCATCATAACCCTAGAGACCGAAGCGGCCGCGAATCAAGAAGCCGGACGCTCGGTCGACCGAGTGCTCTGCTCGGTCGACCGAGCCACTTTTATTTTTTTTTTTATTTTGTTTTTCATCTGTTTCTGCAACTGAGGATGAGCTAAGCCGTCCTGAACGAGCATGTGAAACCCGTTTCAAAGAACGAACTCAATTTCAAGTCTTGGATGTTTTGTAAGTTTAAATTAAAGTTGCTTTCTTTTCTATGTTTATTTGTTATCTTGCAATTTCAATCGAGAGATGTCTTTGCATGTTGATGTTTGCCGTATGACGAGAGTCGGTGTAAACTTGATCACCATAGAGAAGATTAGAGCTTTAACCTTTTTAACGAGAGTTGTTAAGTTAGGAGTCTAGGTTCATCATGAATCACAACTTTAGTTAATTCGTTACAAAGTTATCTTAGAAAGAGATTGAGGGATATTATCATCACCGGAAAAGATGAGATTTTGTATGCGTTTATTTTATCAAGTTGTACTTGTTCTACCTTCATGTTTTATGCCGCATGTTAATAGAACTTAGAAATACGAAAGTTGATAAGTTCATTAGATTACCGTGAAGGAGAGTAGCAATAATTATTCCAACAAACGAGAGTTGAGGGATAATGTTGTTAGATTAGGGTTTTTAAATCCGTATCTTTGCTTCTTATAGATGTTAGTTAAACCGAGAGGTAACCTAATTAATTGCGTGATAAATCGAGAGACGAAACGCATCTTTAGATAAGATTTAAATCCAAGGAAACTTGTGAATAAATGTTTGTACTTCTTATCACTTTCGGTGAGGTGATGGTTGCGGGAATTGGTGGATCATTGCTTGTTCGTTTTAATTATTTTCGTTTGTTTTATTTTTGTTTTGGTTTTATTAGTTAAGTTCGCAACGATTTTCCCTGGCTTTGGACTGACAATCCTCTGTCAAGTTTATCTTTTCGTTTTGTTATTTTAGGTTTAGAAATAAGTAGTGACAACTTTAGAATAATTAATTAAACTAGATTCAACAGCCCAATTCCCTGTGGATCGACCCCTTACTTATCCCGCTTTACTAGCAATTACCCGGTGTTCGGCCGGTTAGGAGTTAGTTTTGCATATATAGGTTAGGGTTTATAAATTGTTTTTGTTTAATGATGCAAAACCATCCAAACAAAGTGGCGCCGTTGCCGGGGAATCGGTGTTTTGTTGAATTTAATTGAGTTAATTCTTCGATTTTGTTACGATTTATTTTTCGTTCAATAAAAGTAGCGATAAATAAGTTGAGAGTTTTTATTTTTGCCGTGTTTCGATGACCGTAGGGTTAAGAATGTGCAAAAAGTTTTTTTACTCAACTTATGAAACGTGAATTATATGTTTAGATGTAGTCTAGTCTAACCCTCTGTGCTTTAATTTGATGCGGCTGCTTTGTGATATTTGATGAATGATCTTTTAAGAAATTAGGGTTTGTTGTGTTTCCTGCGTTTTCTATTCGATTGTTGGACGAGCGTTCAGGTAAGTGAACGCCCGTCCAGTCCCTAACATGCAGGTAAACGAGCGTCTGGTTTGTTGGACGCTCGTCCGTTCCAAAACGTATCAGCTCTGTTCTGTTTTCAAGAACCAGATGGGCGTCCATATATCTGAACGCCCGTCCGGCCTGCATAAGTTTTAAACGCCCGTTTGAATTAGTGAACGCCAGTCCAGGTTCCAGATTTCTTCTCAATTTGATTTTTAATGCTTTATTTGATATGGATACTTTAATTTGAGCTTCTGTGGCTATTTATTTTCACGTAGATGTTCTGAACTTACATGTTTACATCTTTCCATCTACGGATCCATGTTAAATAATTGAATCTAATAGATAATATACTTGATTCATCCATGCAAGTTATAGTTACTTGTCGGTTCTCGTATGCTATAACTCGGTCTTCGTGTTAATTAGTAGCTAATGTCGGTTTCCGTATGCTACATACCGCCGTGATGAATCTTGTGAGCTTTGAGACTTATGTGCTTCCTTGTTATTTTTATAACTCATTTGGGTAGTAACTTGTCGGTTTTCCGTTGCTACGATGGAAACCTTATGAGTTATATATGTTTAGTATAGCTAACTCGTTGGTTTTCCATAATGCTATCACCTTTGACGAGTCTTAAAGCGCGTCTACACCGCATGTAATGAACAAGATCGTCGTTTATCGTAACTTTGTCATTATCCGGTAAACGTTTATTATATACATGTCATGTTGCAAATGAGTGGGCTAGTTTTCTTTCTTTTATTTTCTTTTATTTTTGCATATCATTCAGATGCATATCATTTAGTTGCATGTCATCTAGTTGCATTGTTTTTCTATTTTTCTTTTATTTTTCTTGAGTGTAGTTAACTCGTCGGTTTCCGTAATACTACCTCGTTTTTATTTTAGTTTCTGCATAGGCCGTAGTCACTGTAGAGTTGTCAGGGGTCAACTTGCTCAGCCTGAGCCTGTCATAATTTATTTTTTTTATTTATTTTATTTTTAGGATTGCATATCATGTAGATTGCATTGTAGTATATTTTCATATAGTTGCACCTAGCCTACGACTTTGTAGTATTTCATGTATAGTATTCAATCTTTAGTTGAGCTTAAGTTGAAAAATCTCTATGATCCTTTTCTTCATGTGCTTTATATATGTAATCATTTCTTTTTTCCCGAAGACTCTTTTTGCACTGATCAAGTCTGCAGGATATTTTTGATAGCTATTGTGCACTTTCACGATGAATTCAGTTTACCTGTGATGCTCCACAGTCTACTGAGCTATGCAGCAATTTTGGTTTTTACCGATTTTTCCGGAATTGCTAGCATCCAATCAGCTAAGTTCTTTAACTTATTATTTCTGTATAACTTGAGGACAAGTTGCAATCTAAGTGTGGAGGAAGGGATAGATGATTTATGTGTCTACTTTCGTTTGCTCATATTTTTAGTATTTCTATTAAAAGTGCTTAATTTTCAAATTTTTTGTTATATCCCGAGTAGACAAAGGCATATCTTTGCTTGAGTTTATATCATTTTTGCTATATTCTGTATATTTAGTAATTTTAGTTGTTTCACCCGACACTCTTTTTCACATGCCATAGTAAATGATGAGCTAAATGTTGAAAGCCTACCCCATTTTAGTTGGAGATTTTTGATGATTATAGCATGTTTCTTTGCTTATGTACAATTCTTGAAAAGTTTAGTAGTTTGTATTCTAGGATTAAAGTATGACATACCGTGAATATCCGTAAGTTTGAATGTGATAAGTGAAACGTGATTAAGTCTTTGCAATAGTAATAAATTGTTTACTTGAGGTGTTATGCTCGGTGGTCCGTGCTACTAGAAAATAATCTTTTCCACTCGCCACCGTAAATCTCTAAGTAAACATAATTGTAATTGTGTGTGTCGGAAGTCGGTTTATGATTTGGGTGAGGTAGGGTGTACCACGTATGTCCTATTCCACTATGATGACCAAAAGCTCACGACGGTCGCTTTATAGCCGCCTTATGATTGGAGTAAGGTAGGGGATTATCTTGAAATGTCCTATTCTCGCTATGAGGGCAAAAGCTTATTCGATGTGTGTTAGAAAAGTGTGAAAAAAGTGAAAATATTGAAATATATTATTATGAATAAGTAAGGACTTAGTTATCGTTAATCTTATACCCAGTATAAACTGAAGGATATGTTGAAGGGATTATCCTCTAAGTATGTCGGAAATGTTTTGAATACTCCCTATTATTATTTTTCGGGGTTTGTATGTTTTGTAAAGTGCCCGTTATAATTTTTGAATATTTCTAACTTAGATGGGAAACTCGGGCTAGTTTTGGTTTGAATAAC
The DNA here is from genome assembly GCA_036785695.1 of Gentiana straminea. NCBI lineage: Eukaryota > Viridiplantae > Streptophyta > Magnoliopsida > Gentianales > Gentianaceae > Gentiana > Gentiana straminea. The sequence goes on along the minus strand of JAVUPR010000424.1, from coordinate 2,607,506 downwards.
TTTCAAATTGTGGAACTTAGTGGAAGTTTATTATGGCTATGCACACACTACACGGGTGAACTTCGAGTTATTGAATATACTTCATATTTGTATGGATGTTTATTTGTCTCGAGCTTGACTTTGTTTTGTTTTGCTCGGGACGAGCAAAAGTTTAAGTGTGGGGGTGTTGTTTAGGGTCAAATTGTATGATTTTTAGATATATATTTTATATCAATTTCCCCATATTCTTATGATTTTCATAGAAATCGAGCTTTATATTGAAATATTGAGCAAGTGGTGTTTTCAATAGTTAAATTGCAAAACGTAACGAATTATGTGCTTAAATTATGATTTTATATTATTTTGGAATTATGTTACGCTTTGGTATGTTTTTCTTACATTGTAGATACACATTGGTTATGGAAAAGATGATCTTAAAGAGAGAAATTCAAAGTTGGAGAGAATCAATCAAGTTTATGGAAGAATAAAAGAGATAAGGAAAGAAATCAAGTTGATTGATCCAGCTGAACTGGCGTCCACTATCTTGAACCGGCGTCCAAGAAGAGCAACTGAGATCAAGATGTTGAGAGTTTATGTGAACGAGTGTTTGCATGCACAAACTAGCGTTTACACATGCATGGACGGGCGTCCATCACGTTAAACGTGCGTCCAAGAGGATTAAAAGGAAGGGATAAATGTGGAATTATCCTTACTAGGGTTTTAGTTTTTATTCCTTAAAAGAAAAGGATAATTATTAAGTGTTAAGTCGGTTTAAACAAAGATCTATATAAGCAAGCATGCGTAACGATGAGCATCATAACCCTAGAGACCGAAGCGGCCCGCGGATCAAGAAGCCGGACGCTCGGTCGACCGAGTGCTCCCGCTCGGTCGACCGAGCCACTTTTATTTTTTTTATTTTGTTTTTCATCTCGTTTCTCGCAACGAGGATGAGCTAAGCCGTCCCGAACGAGCATGTGAAACTGTTTCGAATAACGAACTCAATTTCAAGTCTTGGATGTTTTGTAAGTTTAAATTAAAGTTGCTTTCTTTTCTATGTTTATTTGTTATCTTGCAATTTCAATCGAGAGATGTCTTTGCATGTTGATGTTTGCCGTATGACGAGAGTCGGTGTAAACTTGATCACCATAGAGAAGATTAGAGCTTTAACCTTTTTAACGGGAGTTGTTAGGTTAGGAGTCTAGGTTCATCATGAATCACAACTTTAGTTAATTCGTTACAAAGTTATCTTAGAAAGAGATTGAGGGATATTATCATCACCGGAAAAGATGAGATTTTGTATGCGTTTATTTTATCAAGTTGTACTTGTTCTACCTTCATGTTTTATGCCGCATGTTAATAGAACTTAGAAATATGAAAGTTGATAAGTTCATTAGATTACCGTGAAGGAGAGTAGCAATAATTATTCCAACAAACGAGAGTTGAGGGATAATGTTGTTAGATTAGGGTTTTTAAATCCGTATCTTTGCTTCTTATAGATGTTAGTTAAACCGAGATGTAACCTAATTAATTGCGTGATAAATCGAGAGAGGAAACGCATCATTAGATAAGATTTAAATCCAAGGAAACTTGTGAATAAATGTTTGTACTTCTTATCACTTTCGGTGAGGTGATGGTTGCGGGAATTCGTGGATCATTGCTTGTTCGTTTTAATTATTTTCGTTTGTTTTATTTTTGTTTTGGTTTTATTAGTTAAGTTCGCAACGATTTTCCCTGGCTTTGGAGAGGTAACATAGCTTGTTCATAATGATCTTCGGGGTCTAATGAGATATACAAGCTAGTGGGAGATGTTGAGTGGTGACATTTTGTCTGATAACTACTCGAAACACGATTTAGTTTATCGAAAGAATACGAGGAGGAGTCTCTGATTTCAGTAGAGAATAGAGTATTCCATGCTTAGAAATAGGCTATCGCATAGTCTTGGGACTGATGCTCGGGCTGCCTCCTAGTGGAATGTTTCTCACTGAGGAAGAAACCATAGACTTGCCCTATATAGTTATTGATGTGCTACAATACACTGCTAAACTCGATTAAGATAATTGGTTGCAAAATAACGGTTAACATTATTATGTAAACCCAGAAGTCTACCTAGAAGATGCTAGTGAATTTATGGATAAGGAGTGAATTTGGTTCACACCACTTCCATAAATGTAGGCATTTAGCATTTAATGCTTGAAGGTAGGACTGGAGATTTTGCGCATACGTTCAGATTTTGACTGTTCGTGAAATGCCTTAATGAGACGAGTGAAGGTTGGTTATAAGATTCTTGAGATCAGAATGTGACAGTTCAACTGTCACAAAGCTTCTGATAGAATCTATAAGTAACAGACTTACACCTTGGAGTACGGTTACCCAAAGGAAGTTACTATCTGATTTAATCAGACCACGTCCAACATCGGTTGTTGGTGATTACACTGATAAATACTACTAGATCAGAATGTCAATCCACCCAGAACGCAGTGGGAGTATGGTTTAACCATTGACCCATTATGGTTGTGTGGACTTTATAGTCTGCTGAGGTGATTGATAACATGTGGCTCTTTGTGGGCTGTATAGGATTCTGATCGAGAGGTTGGTTCGAAAACCTTATCTCTGTGAATGGAGTATTGGTACTCCGGTTACGTTCACCTCTTGTAGAACAACCCGAGTGTCTCGGGCCCGGTGGGAGTAATTGGTCCTACGCCGAAAAGAGTCGAATGAATAGGAAAGTTTAACTTTCAAAGACAAAGCGAGTGGTCTAGGGGTGATTCCCTAAAAAGAGAGAGTTAACCGGACCTTGAACTCTCTCACCACTCGGTCTTGCTAGATTTCGTTAGAAAGCGAGAAAATAGGGGTGATTCCTTGAGACTTTCTTGCCGTAAAACAGAGTCTGGATTCATTCGGAACAGAAGGGTCTTGGTTAGAACAAATGGCAGGTTGACTGCCGGGACTTATGTCCTTTGTGGATGTAAGAGAACCTCTCGGTCATTAAAAGTCACATGTTTTAAAATATGTGGACTTGACCAGAATATTGATAAGTCTTTCATAGACTGGACACCAATATTGGTAAAGTAGTAGTATTAGTGTTCATGAATGATAACACTGAAACGGTTGGAAACAACATGTGTGTGCTATCTGAAGTCGGAAACTGACAGGCCAAGATTCTCTGGATGAGAGAATTGGACTATATTCTAAGAATTCAATTCGGTCAAATTCACAGGAATGAGTCATTGGCTATCCCATCCATCTTATTGATCGAGATGATCATGCATATACGTATGCAACATTCATCGAGAGTAGTCCTACCCTACCTCTCAGGAATGATTCTCCAAATCTTCGGATAAAGAGAAAATGGGATAGAGTCTCTCTTGGATAACGGCAAGTCAGGTTATAACAAGTCAATAGTAGTCGAATCTTGGATTCTAGCAATAAGTAGCGGTTTAGTACGTCCTCAAGTATCTTTAGATAACGAGGAATAATATGCTTTTATATTCATGTGCAAACTTGAATATGGTTGACTACACTGATTCTGACTTGTAGTCAGATTAAGGATGATCATTAAGTTGATCTCGGGCTCAGTGTTTACTCATAGTGCTTAGAATTTCCTTTTTGTTCTGGGAGTAATTCCAGGTCTGATAAGCCGATATCACTTCATTGTGAAAACAATGAAGAGATAGCTTAGAAGGATCTTCTCAGTCACAAGAAGTCAAAAGCACATTGAGAGAAAGTACCGCCTGATTGGAAGGACCGACAACGTTTCAATCCTAAAGATCGTCTCGAGTCGACAACCTAACTAATCAGTGTACCAAGTCGAGTGCTTGGAGGGTACGGCATTGATGGATATGTCTCATCTGCTTTTAGAGCAAGTGGGAGAGTGTTGTGAATAAGATGAGAAAGGGTGTGCTCTAAAAACAATCGTTGCTTGTCATTTCGTGCAAGTGGGAGATTGTTAGGTGTAGTGCCCGAAAGACAATTTGTGTAATTGTTTTTAATAATGGATGATAGAATTTATCTCATCTTAGTTACTTGCTTTGTGCTTGTAAAGTAATACACTGTTGCAAACCCTAAGTATATCTGTATGTAACCACTTAACTCAGTGTATGGATTACACGTGAGGATTGAGTTAGTGGAGATATGCTTAAACTGTTAGTCCGTGGTGAACTTAATCAGAGTTTAGGGTCTCTTGATTAAAACACCAATAATGCACCCAGAACACCTTAGGGTGTGATAGTCTTATCCGGACTGTCGGTAGAGGGTACCTACGTGGGGCATTTATATATGATGGCATTCATATAGGACTGGACCGATTTAATCTGAATTTCTCGATATAATTATGTAATCAAGGAATCTTATTAAATCATTAGATGATCATATATGGATCAACCTTAATCCTGAGGTGATCATAGGGTGCTGCTTGTCCCGGGGTAGTGTTTGATGTGTTAGTTACGGTTCACTTAAATATGTGTTCCAAGCTACTTCTCATTGGCACTATCTCCAGATGAGTGAGTAGTTCTGATTTTCACAGACATAGAACCCATTCCTTCCTGTAGGAAGTAGAGAGACAGTCCCCTTATTTGTTAGCCTTAAGAAAGTGATCGATCCTGGGAGTTCATATTAGACTAATTGATCACTAGTCAGATATGTGAACTAATTGATCATCAGGGGGTTAATGGTAAATAAGGATAAGATATTCTGTGTCGGGTTTACGGAGATATCCCGCTCGTAATGGACGATCCTATGGAGGGTTAATCCGTATGTAGTGATTATATCAATGGACGCTTATTCACTCTATGGGTTGAGTATAAGTATACATCTATAATCGGTAGAGTTCAGTTTCGGGTTTATGGTGGCATAATCCCGGAATTAATAATTAATGTACTTATTCGGTTCGATGAATAATTAATTATTGGAGCTACTGGTTATAGGTCCATGGTCCCCGATGTGGCTTCTGTAATTCGGACTAATAATCTTGTTATTTGGGCCTCAGTGATAATTAATTGGCTGGGCTAATTAATTGATATGCATGGATATTATTTAGTTGGGCTAAATAATATAATACACATGAAAGACATTTTATGTGGGCTTAGAAACCCTTATATGTGGCGCCAATTGAGATGTCATTTAATTAGAGAGAAATTAGTTTTCTTGGATAATTATTTGACATGTGATTTATCTTTTATTTGTTAAATGATAATTCATGGAATATTAGATAATAATATGATTTATCCTAATTTGTTTGGGATAATCATTTTATTTATCTTTTATTTGGAATAAAGGATTTATGTAATAATTATCTATTAATTATTAAATCCTTGGAGGACAAGGATTACTCTCCTATATAAAGAGAGTTCTCCCAAGCCTTATTGAATTGGCAAAAATTCGACCACACACATAAAAAAGAGAGAAAAAAATTGTTTTTCTTGTTTTGGGTTTTAGAAGAAGAAAAACTCTAAGTTTTTCTTGGTGTTGCATATCGAGGAGGTTCGTGTATCAAGAAGGGTGTTCACCAACCGCCGTTTGGAGAACACATCGGAAGTTCTTGGCTTCTCTTCCTACTATTGGTAACATGATCTTAACCCCCTTGTAGTAGTTTAAATCCTTTAATGGGGTTTGAAATCCACAATTGAAGATTTAGAGAGGATAAACATGATAGCTGAATTCTTCGGGGTGTAATGGAAGCACAATCTTGCTGGAGCACCCACCTTCTTTCTGGAAAACGAGCTATCCTGGGATAGGAAGGTGGTTAATCGGTTTGTCTGTACTCGACTCTTTCCGACCAAGCATACGGTATCTGTCACACCGAAGAAGGCAGAGTTGATGTTTTATGTGGGGTAGGGATCTCCAGTCAACATTGGTCTTCTAATGCATAGCCGTATTCATGAGCTTGCTGCCACATCTGAGTGCGAGTAATTGCCGTACGGACCGATGGTTGACATGTTTGCTTTGGAGAACATGGTCCAAGTTCTGGTTAGTGATGAGTGGGAAGACCCTGAGCCAATGATTAGTTCACAGTCAGTTTCAAGTGGGCAAAGACAGGTTGCACGAACAGAGAGAGAGCGTACTCCGGTCCTCGGAGCACCACGGACTCAGAGGAGAGATTGCGAGACTATATCGCAAGATGGACAGGATCATAGATTTCTTAGTAGTTCCTCCTATTACCCCACCACCTAGGACTGCCCCTCGTTATAGAGCATCTTCTTCTACAGCTACTGCCTCCGGTTCTGGACCACCTCCCGGCTTTGAGCCTAGAGATGACTAGGAGGGTTATTCTGATGAGGATTAGTTTTTCTTTTCATTGTTGTTATTTTCCATTTTTATTTTTATTTTTCTTTCCTATCTAGTTGATATAGTAGAATATTATTAATATACTGATTTTGACCGCTTAATTTGTTTTGGAGTTCATTATTTTCTCTTTTACTGCCTCCATTTTAGTATACGATTTCTTGTCACTACTATTCTTCTTGGTTTGTTTGAGTTACATAACGCAGATTCTTCATGGTCTAATTATATGAGCCTGATGATATATATGAGACGATCCGATTCTTCTTTGGTTCCACCCTTAACCGAAGCTAAGTTCCTTTTCATTTTCATTTTTCACCTTACACATTGGGGACAATGTTTTGTTTAAGTAGGGGGGAGGGGTAAGGAATGTCACTTAGCTTCATAGCACTATATTCCATGAATTGCGTGATTATCTTGATTCTCTTTGATGCACGATTCACTAATTAGACTTTGATTCATTTCGACAGAATTTCAAAAAAATATGATATCTTTGATCTTTTTAAGTTAATTGACTTCATCTTTCTTTCACTTTGCACAAGTAAAAGTAAGTGCCCACTTCTGAAGTAGTGGCATATTAAGCGCATATTCTGTTATGAGCCACCATTTTAAGCACGTATAACTCACTTCCCGTGGTTTGTAGTTGATAGCATATTGCTTTGACTAGAGTTTACCCAAGCTTCATCACGAATCATGTTCCACCAACGTTTATAAAGGCAAAGGAATTTCGGATTCGGTAGTTTATCATGAGTGGGGCCGTGAGGATAGTTAAATCAATGAGAGTTCACCCGCGAATTAAGAGAAGTGCATTGAAATATATACATCTATAATCTCTTTGGCAAAATCTGTGTCGATGGAGCGTAAAACGCATGAATTTTGCATAGACCGATAAACGCTAGCCAAAGAGTAATACATACTCGGTTCTCGATCCGCCTTGCCAGCTAATTTTACTTATAAATAACATGTTTGAGATTGGTAGTTCGACTACAGGTTGACGTAATATGAGATTGTCTACATTACTAAGCGGTTGTGAAAGTTATTGCACACACGCATTGGCTCATGACATGAATAGTGTTTAATGCATTACTGATGGATATGAATGGCATGATCTTGATCTTGACTTTGTGCGGCATATTTGTTTTTAATTAACTTGTGTATTGATCAGAGTGTTATATTCTTTTCGCCTTTTTGCTCGGGACGATCAAAAGCTAAGTGGGGGTAGTTGATAACGCCCTAAATGGTATCAATATTTATACCCTTATTCACCCTGAATCCTGCTTAAGAGAGGATAGATAGGCTCGTTATTATGTGGAATATGTGTTAAATGCTATTGCATGCTTCCAGGATCATAATTTATCGTCTATGTTATTTTCCCGAAGATTTGGTACTGTTTTGCCTCGTTTTGTGTGTTTTATAGGATGTAATGAATCTAGAGCATTGGAGAATGGATGTGGACCAAAAGTAGTATATTGGGCCAAGTGATTGAAGTCCAAGAAGGAGTCTGCTGAAGAAAAAGAACAAAAGTCGGCCCGGTTTACTGTGGTCTAGGGCCGGTAAACCAAGGACTTGTTGGACACGAAATTGATTCTACCGCCTCTACTAGGTCGGTTAGGGTTTTAGAGTGTCATAAGTCGGTCACTGTATCAATATAAGTCCGCATCTACAGATTATTACAAAGTTCTTCATAAGTTTTCAATTACATTATACAAATTTTGATGAAATAAAGTCATTCCAAGCTTTTGAGGAGTTGTTTCTGGTTTTCTCCCTTTCTCTACAATCTCTAGCTTGAGTAGATCGAGATAGATCTCAATTGTTGAAGGTATGAAGCTTTGAACGTTCTTTTTTGTCTTCAATATGGTAGATCTGTTCGTATTTATGTGTTTTAGTTAATCTGCATGTTTAAAGACCCCATGATTTGCTTATTTTAATCGTATGTGAGCAATGTAGATCCAGGAATAGGAAAAGCCGATCCCGATAAACCGGCAGTCTATACCGGTTTACCACGGCAATAATAAGAAAACCTAAAACTGGGATTCACTACAGCTACGTTGATCGACAAGTTTAATTAATAGTAGGTTAGATGTGGCCAATCTGCTTATTGTAATCGTAAACTGGCGTGAAATACGAATAGTGAAGTGCTAAGTTTGGACATAGTCTTGAATGGACCCTAGGAACGTGCTGGTCAATGTCGACAGCTGTCTAGGTGGGTTAGCGGTATGAGTTAGTGTAGTGCTCGATATATATGCATATGGGCTATTACAGACCAATTACAGAGGGTAGCTTGCATATATATTGTCTACTACCATTGTCAGAGTAGATAGGAGTAGGAGTTGCACCTATAGCTGATAATGATAATTAAATCAAGAGCTCGCTCGATTAATTTAAGGAAATTATGTGGGGAAGTAAACGTAACGATTACTAATCCAAGTTAGTATTGTTAGTAATACCATCCGCAGCGGAAACGATTTATGGATCTAGATCTATAAACTACACGTAATAAAATAACTAGATCTTTATCTACAAGGGGGTTGTAGATCATACCTCTTGGATCTCAAAATCCAAGTTGAAGAACCGCAATAGGATGAACGAAGGAAAGCGTGAAGAGCACCACGATCTTCCGTACGTGTGATCCAAGCAACTCCCGGTGGAAGGAAATTCTCGACTCGAACCCTTCCGATATGCTACCCGGAAAAATCTCCAAGATTTTCCCTTGACTCCCCTTGGCCGAAATTTTCCTTCTCCTCTCTAAGAGGTGAAGTCGAAATTTATGTGTGTGTTAAGGCTTGGGAGAACTCTCTTTATATAGAGAGTAAAACTTAGCCTCCAAGGATTAATAATTAATACAAAATCAATTATAGTAATCCTTTTCCTAAAAAGATATATCTAAGATATTCCAAAATAAATAAGGACATATAAAAGATATTCTTTTCCTTAAATTATTTAACACATAAATAATTTAATCACATGTCAAATAATTATCCAAGAAAACTAATTTCTTGATAAATTATTTAATATTACAAACATGCGCACCTTTTTCCTAAAGGTTAAGGTCCACGCATATTTCCATTCTTTTTTGACCAAATGGGTCAAAATTGTCAACACACTAATTTGGGCCAAGTCCACGAAAAATGTCTTTTCCGTGTATTTAATTATTTAGCCCAACTAATTTAATAGTCCACTAAACAATTAATTCACATATCGTTTTAATAAAGTCCAACAAGAACTAAATTAATATTATTAGGATTCGACGTCCGAGAATAGCTATGCTATATTAGGAGGCACGTCGGCGGCTCCGATAAATCAAATAAATAATTATAGAATAATTATATTCGATAAATCAATCACAGAAATATGCCACCATAATCCCGTGACTGCACTCCTCCGATTATGAGATTATATTTATCTCCTCACGAGAATAATAATAAGCGTCCATTGATATAATCATTACATATGGATTAATCCTCCATAGATCGTTCATTCTAAATCGGGAAGTTACCGTTAACCCTTTTTAGAACCTCTTATCCTTATTTACCATTAACCCCCTAGTGATCAATTAATTCATACAACTCACCGGTGATCAATCAAGTGATATGAACTCCATGGATCGATCGCTTTCTAGGATTAACAAATAAGTGGAACTCGTTCTATCTACTTCCATAAATGGAAGGAATGGATTCCGTATCCGTGATAACACGTACTACTCACTCAATCCAAGACAATGCCAAGATGGGGTAATTCGGACTACGTACTCGTGTAATCCTTAACCGTCAAGTCAAACCTCATACCGATTCAAGCAACTTGACTCGTGATCACCTCAGATTAAGATATATCCATAAATATGATCATCCATTGATTCGATAAGACTTCTCGATTACGGAATTATATCGTGAACTCTAATCAAATCGGTCCACCCTATACGATATATCTATCATATATAAATGCCCCATTAGGTTCTCTTAACCGAAAGTCCGGATAAGACAATCACACCAACTGTGTTCTGGGCGCATTAATAGCACGTTAAAGGAGAGACCCGATACTCTCGATTAACTTCACTATGGGCTAATTGTATTTTAAGTACATCTTCACTAACTCAATCCTCCCGTGTATATACCATACACTGAGTTAAGTGATTACATAAACGATATACTTAGGGTTTTCTGTAGTGTAAATACTATTGTCACATCGGTGATTATGAGAATAATAAATATGAATAATAACGTCAATTCATTTATTAAATAAAACAATTACAAAAATTGTCTTTCGGGCATCACACCTAACAATCTCCCACTTGCACGAAAGCATGTGATTAATTGTTTTAGAGCACACCCTATTATTTAAACTACAACAAACTACATCTCCCACTTGCTCTAAAGCAATGGAGACTCATCCCGTATTCTAGTACCCATTAAGCATATCATAACCATTTCGTATTCCAAAGTACACTCCGAGTATGCCGTCGTAGGATAGGTCGCTGACTCGGGGAGCACCTACATCTAAATGTCATGGGTCTTAATGATTAGTCGTGTTGTCGGCTCGAGACGATCCGTAGAATCGAAACGTTACCGGTCCATCAAATCATGTGGTACCGAGTAAACACCGAGCCCGAGATCGATTTAACGATCATCCTCAATCCGACTTAAAGTCAAAATCGTTGTATCACACATATCCAGGTTCACACATGAATATGTCCGCATATTGTTCCTCGTTCTCTTCAAGATACTAAAGGACATACTAAACTTGCTTTGTTAACCGCCGAATCTAAGATTCGATCAAAGTTGACGTTCAATAACCTGACCATCTCTTACTAGAAAGAGAATCTATCCCATTTCTCTTGATCCGAAGATTTAGAGAGTCATTCCCGAGGCATAGGGTAGAACTTCCTCGTTGAATGTTGCATACACAGTATGCATCATCTTAACCAATAAGATGGATGGGAAACCAAAGGATCGATTCTAATGAATTCGACCGAGTCAAACTCTTAAGAATGTTGTCCAAATCTCTATTGCGTAGAATTGTGGCATTGTCGTATTTCGACTCGTATAACACACCCATGTTGATTCCAACCGGTGCGTTGTTATCCTTCACAAACACTAATATATATATTCACTACTACGTACTAAAATTGATATCCAAATACAAAAGACTTATCAATATTCTCGTCAAATCCACATATTGTAGAAATATATGACTTCCAATGACCGAGAGGTTTGCTTTTTATCCACAAAGGACATAAGCCTTGACAAATCATCCCGTCATGAGTTCATAAGTCAATACCCTTCGTTTCGAATGAATCCGTACTCCGTTTGTTTGGCAAGAAAGTCTCGTGGAATCACCCCTATTTTCTCGCTTTTGAACGAAATCATGCAATACCGAACTCATTCTACTCTTTTCCATGTAGATCCAATTACTCCCACCGGGCCCGAGACGCTCGTGTGGTTCTACAAGAGTATGAACAGTAATTGGAGTACCGAACTCCATTCACAGGGGTTATGGCTATTAAAACCAACCTCTATTATCGAATCCTATACCGCTCACAAAAGAGCCATAGTCATCAATCGATCCTCGACTACAAAGTCCGCCGAACCCGTAATGGGTAATGGATAAACCATACTCCCACTACATTCGGGTGGATCGAAATTCCGATCTAGTTTAGTAGTATTTAGTGTTATCACCAACAACCGATGTTGGATGTGGTCTCGATTTTAATCGCTAGTAACTACCTTGAGTAAACGTACTTCAAGGTTTAAGGTTTTACCGTTCATAGACTCTATCGTAAAGGACGCAACAAGATAACCGTCCCTTCCCTATTTCATGAATCTTATAACAAACCTTTTTCTCAATGCTACAAGATATAGAACGATTGGTCACCGACCGAACGTGTTCGCGAAATTTCCGTACCTACCTTCAAGCACCGTGTGCTAAATGCTTATATTTACGTAAGTGGGGTGAACCGAATCCACACCTTATCCGTAAATTCCAAAGCATATTCTAGGTAGACTTCTCGGTCTTACATTTCAATGTAAACCGTTATTTCACTTCCAATATCTTTATTGAGTTAAGCAAAGTATTGTAGCACGTCTAAAAAAAAACTATATAAGGCAATTTAACGGTTTCTCACTTAGTGAAAACATTTCACTATGAGGCAAAGCCGAGCATCGTCCCTAGGACTATGTGATGGCCCATTTCGAGTATAGAATACTCTATCTCAAAATATTTTGGATAAACTTACCGGAGTGTTTGAATAGTTATCGACAAGAAGTCACTACTCGGAAGCTCCTACTAGCTTGTATCTTTCATCGACCCCGAAGGTCGTCATAAATAAGCTATGTTACTTCTTTATAACCATTATCCTTTCCCGATTGAAAGGAAACTTAGTCATTGAACCTCCGAGACAATATAACCGACCGGGAGAAAGGAATCACCCCGAGCCGCCTTCGTGTCTTGTCTTTTAGTGGACTATGCACTAACTATGGAATATGAAGAAGCGTTTATCTAAATATAGAAACCAATTGCTTTTAATGGTTCTTTAAGATGTGTTTTATATACATATTTCAAATAGCTTGTAAGTGGTTTTGACTTTATCAAACAAAAGTCCGAGTCTTGGATTCCTCGCTACAAATGGTATATTCACTTTCTATACGACAAACAAATTATCGAATAGAAGGTAAATCCATTCGTTCCAACGAATCTTAAACAGAAAATAAATTTTCCACGATATCCAAGGATTGAACCCGAGATTCATTTCCTTATATCACTCCCACTATTCTAGCTAAAATTAACTGCCCGTTGTTTACTCTTTTAATCGTTGAATGCACTGCTGCCTTGTTCTTCCAAAGAACTTAGCTCAAGAAAATCGCCAAGGATTCATAGGTTGGTGATCCGAAATCACTATCCTTATCCTATGATTTTCAGTTTATTAATTTTCGGTTTAGCCTTAAAATCAACTCGCTTTTAGATGACTAACACTCTTAGACATACTCTCCCATTCTTGACTTTCCGTAAATGGAAACAGCTTTTGAACTAGCAGCTCGTGTGAGTAGACACTACTCTTGAACCGTGGGATGTCTATTTCGAGTGTTACTTGTCGGGACTTCTCGGATTTTCTAATATACTAGAAAAATAACAAATCATAACATTAAAGCTCCCACTAGTTTATCGGTTCCAAATACCGTCTAACCAAAGAATGCTTTATTTTTATGATTTTCCAATTTTTCAATTTGAAAATCTCTCGTGTAAACACTTACACAGTTCTAATGTTTCCAGAAAAAAAAAACAAATCATAAAACTTCCACTAGTTCATCGATTCCAAATATCGTCTAACTAGCAACATTTCATGACTTTCCGGTTTTTTTCAATTAGAACGGTTACGTGTGTAGTCAGTTACACTTTTCTAATGTTCTAGAAAAACAACAAATCATAAAGCTCCCACTAGTTCATCGATTCCAAATATCGTCCAACTAGTAACACTTCATGATTTTCCAATTTTTCAATTAGAAAATTACTCGTGTAATTACTACATACTCAAAATTCACTAAAGAATTTCGAAGTCCGAAATCACCTTTGATCAAACTAAGTTTGTCTTCCGTTTGACACGAATGACACTAAGTGACATACCTATATGTCACTGGTTTTTAAAAGGCTTAAGAGAAAATATCTCTTTCGAAAATTAATTGCATTATCGATTAACTAGTTCAACGTCCTAGTTACTTTCCACTTTTTAACGAAGTCAATACTAGTCAATTATAAATTTTTAAGCAATTTAGTAAGGGATATAATGCTGTAAATAAAATGACATGTATTAATTCAAGTTTAACACTACTATATTTTATTTTAGGAATTGTAAACTAAAATTAAGTCTACTCTACCATTCCAAGGTTTTAACCTCGCATCTCGCGCCGCCTTAGGGTAGGTCAAAGAGATGACGGTTAAATCGAGACAATCTCATCAATGAATAACTTGTGAGAATCGAACATCCCACGAGAATCGAACATCCCTTTATTCATTGACTACCTTCCTTTTTCAGCCTAGATATTTCCAAAAATACCCATGATGAGTGTGACCTACTATATCGGATCTCTTAGGTACGCCCCGAGTATGCCGTCTTAGGATAGGTCGCTGACCCGACGAGTACCCGTAAATCCTATCCTTTCGGAGACCAAGCCATGAATGTTGATAGGGGCGAACACCATCCTTAGGGGGACGAAATCAAAGCGCCTCGAGGCGTCACCCTTCTCTCACTTACTTGTATCTATAGTAGAGGCCGTGGGGTTGGCCGTCGCCTCCCCGCTCCCACTCAATATTTTGGAAGTGGTGGTAGGTTAACTAACCACGTCTTTTTGATGTTAACATAAAAGCACATCAAATCAAGGATTCCGAATGGTGTCGGTAACGTAGGCAAGCCTACCCGTCCTATTCGTTGGAACATATGTGACAAGCCGGACGAAATCGGGTCAAGACGGCCTCATTGAGATAAGAAGGAATCACCCCTCCGTTCTCCGGTTTAGCTTAGTCTTGCCGGACCCCCGTGCATACATCACACTAGGAGGGTTAAGTCGGTCGAGCGAAGCTCGCTGACCACCCAACCTATAGGCGAACCGTTTTTATCCAAGATTTATTGTTCTTTTACCATCATTCAATCTCGTAGACACTACGAATTGAAAACGTGATCTCGTTTCAAATTTAAGGCGGTTCACCGAGAACACACACCGAAAGGCTAACGATTTCATAACCCGTCCTCGGATCTTTAATTAGTTACTAAATTTATTAATTACCACGTATTAATTAAATTTCAACTAATTACACGAGTTTGTATACATGCCTATTTTAATTACCAAAATTAAAATTCTACATGTATGCATGGAGTGGATTTATGATATGATGCATGTCATGGCAATTCCGGTTTTATATCTATTTTATGATCAAACACATAAAAAATAAATTGCGGAAAATTTAAACACCGAGATGGATCGTTGGCACCCCCGTATCTAATCTATTAGAAAATAAAAACCAAAACCCTAACTAGGGTTTACTACTTTCTAACTAAATCTGCAGCTGTACGAACTCTTCGATGATCGGGAAACCAAACGAACTCGGATCGGGACGAAAATTTCCAGATCTTTTCTTCACTCCTTGAACTTCAATATGGACGGTTGGATCGGTGCTTTGACTTACCAATTTTCTCCAGTAAACCTCCAAACTTGCTGCTGAATCTGACTTTGACTGCACTGCATCAAGGACTTCCTGAGGCAGATCGGGAATCGAGATGAATTCCGATCGACCTGAAATTTTTATGGTACGTCCAAAACTCCAAGTTGATCAATCTGAACGGTCGGATTTGCTTTTCAACGGTCCAAACTCTCCCAGAAAATCGAGGAAGTCACAGATAGTGTTTCTGTGAATCCTGCGTTTTTCTGTTACAGCAGCCTCTTCGCAGCATCAAACGGATATCGAAACGGACTCTGATCGACGCCAAAATTTGTGGAGTTGATCATCATCTTCTAATCTTGATTCTGACCGGAGGGATCTTCGTTTCAACGGTCCGATCAACGGGAAACACGAAATAACTAAACAGCTACTAAACAGATCTATTTTCTGGAAATTAAAATTGCAATAAAAAAAGAATTACATAATTTCCTATACTCATATGGACGAATTTTCATCGTTTATATGAGTTTACAATAGATCTAACGGGTAAACAAAGCCAACCCCAATCCATCTCTTCAACCACGACATTCATAAGCATAAAAAATAATCATGCATGCGCCCCATTTAAAAATTGGGACAAAAATCTACATGTTTTACCACTCCTAGATCTAATATTTTATACGTATAAATATAGATCACCATGGCGACCGATACCACCGTTAGTAATACCATCCGCAATGGAACGATTTATGGATCTAGATCTATAAACTACACGTAATAAAATAACTAGATCTTTATCTACAAGGGGGTTGTAGATCATACCTCTTGGATCTCAAAATCCAAGTTGAAGAACCGCAATAGGATGAACGAAGGAAAGCGTGAAGAGCACCACGATCTTCCGTACGTGTGATCCAAGCAACTCCCGGTGGAAGGAAATTCTCGACTCGAACCCTTCCGATATGCTACCCGGAAAAATCTCCAAGATTTTCCCTTACTCCTTGGCCGAAATTTTCTTCTCCTCTCTAAGAGGTGAAGTCGAAATTTATGTGTGTGTTAAGGCTTGGGAGAACTCTCTTTATATAGTAGAAAAAAACTTAGCCTCCAAGGATTAATAATTAATACAAAATCAATTATAGTAATCCTTTTCCTAAAAAGATATATCTAAGATATTCCAAAATAAATAAGGACATATAAAAGATATTCTTTTCCTTAAATTATTTAACACATAAATAATTTAATCACATGTCAAATAATTATCCAAGAAAACTAATTTCTTGATAAATTATTTAATATTACAAACATGCGCACCTTTTTCCTAAAGGTTAAGGTCCACGCATATTTCCATTCTTTTTTGACCAAATGGGTCAAAATTGTCAACACACTAATTTGCAAATGTGTCACGAAAAATGTCTTTTCCGCGTATTTAATTATTTAGCCCAACTAATTTAATAGTCCACTAAACAATTAATTCACATATCGTTTTAATAAAGTCCAACAAGAACTAAATTAATATTATTAGGATTCGACGTCCGAGAATAGCTATGCTATATTGTGAGGCACGTCGGGGACCATGGACTAATAATCGCCGGCTCCGATAAATCAAATAAATAATTATAGAATAATTATATTCGATAAATCAATCACAGAATATGCCACCATAATCCCGTGATCGCACTCCTCCGATTATGAGATTATATTTATCTCCTCACGAGAATAATAATAAGCGTCCATTGATATAATCATTACATATGGATTAATCCTCCATAGATCGTTCATTCTAAATCGGGAAGTTACCGTTAACCCTTTTTAGAACCTCTTATCCTTATTTACCATTAACCCCCTAGTGATCAATTAATTCATACAACTCACCGGTGATCAATCGCTGTGATATGAACTCCATGGATCGATCGCTTTAGGATTAACAAATAAGGGAACTGTCTATCTACTTCCATAAATGGAAGGAATGGATTCCGTATCCGTGATAACACGTACTACTCACTCAATCCAAGATAATGCCAAGATGGGGTAATTCGCACCACGTACTCGGTGTAATCCTTAACCGTCAAGTCAAACCTCATACCGATTCAAGCAATTGATCGTGATCACCTCAGATTAAGATATATCCATAAATATGATCATCCATTGATTCGATAAGACTTCTCGATTACGGAATTATATCGTGAACTCTAATCAAATCGGTCCACCCCTATACGATATATCTATCATATATAAATGCCCCATTAGGTTCTCTTAACCGAAAGTCCGGATAAGACAATCACACCAACCGTGTTCTCGCGCATTAATAGCACGTTAAAGGAGAGACCCGATACTCTCGATTAACTTCACTATGGGCTAATTGTATTTTAAGTACATCTTCACTAACTCAATCCTCCCGTGTATATACCATACACTGAGTTAAGTGATTACATAAACGATATACTTAGGGTTTTCTCGTAGTGTAAATACTATTGTCACATCGGTGATTATGAGAATAATAAATATGAATAATAACGTCAATTCATTTATTAAATAAAACAATTACAAAAATTGTCTTTCGGGCATCACACCTAACAAGTATATCGGTGAGAAAAGGGGGAGAAATACCAAGTTTGTTTTATGTTTATTGTTGGTCCATGACAGCCTTTATGTTGCTTCTTAATTAGGTTAGAATTGTTTATAATTACAGTTGCATTGTCTCTGTGGGATCGATCTTGACTAGTAATATCGACATTAGTGACTTACACGCGATCAGTACTCTAGAAGAAGCTCAACTACTTTCAAAAACAGATACGAAAGGAATGCTGAAATCACTAGAGCTGTCAGAGAATTATTCTAAGTTCAAGACATAGTTTATCCACACCTGACACAAGATGAAGCAATGGCAGGCTGGCTAAGCTTTCAAGAAGATGAGTTAAGAGTTATTATGACAAGGATGTACAATGATCTGATAAGGAATTATACATATCAGAGAAGTGCTAGACCAGCACACGGTACAACAGTTGAGGGAGGATCAACCAGTAGAGGATCAGCTGAGGCCACCAAAGAATTGAAAAGCCCTGAAGATCTTACTGAGGAATGGAAAATTGAACTTGAAGATCTGAAAAAGATGTTCAAACCTATGTCTGGAAAATCAAGTCAAGAAAAATGGCAAATGTTCAAAGAACTGAAACTTGTAGATGGTGATATGCAGAGGCCTAGAAAAGACTAGAAGATTACTTTGACAAGCTACGTGCACATTAGACTTTAGCAGATTTCAACAGGCTATTTAACAGACGATCCTTTGGAAGTTTTCCTCGAGAAACTGCCTTAGCGTACTGAAGTGGAAGTTTCCAGATGTGGAATTCAAGGATATGATGGCATTCACACTACAAAGTTCAAGAAATACAAGGAAAATCTAAAAATTTGGTTGTTGTAATAATTTTCAATTATCTTGAATCTTTTACCCTTTAAGGGTGAATAGAAATTTTGGATTTTACACTTGTTTATAATAATCAATGGTTGTACTTATATTCAAGCTTATGACGTTATGGAATCAAAAAAGGGGGAAATTGTTAGGAGCATTTTATAGTTTCGATGATGACCATGCTAGCTGTTATAGCAAGCCTGAAATAAGTTTGAATTTATTGTATAAGGTTTACTTAGAAGTCTGACAAATTTTATAAGTTCAGTCAGACAAGAATTGTACTAGTCCTGTAGGCCCGCTTAGTAAGGGCAGAAGACCAGTCGAGTGAAGATAGCCAAGGTACCAGCACTGTGAAGTGAAGACCTATGGACCGACTTACAACCAAGGAATTCTGTGATGACATTGGGTATGTCTAATTTATAATACAAGCGATGGAACTCACTTTTCTAAAATATGGTGTACACTGATCTCACACAAAACTAAAGATCAGTGAAGGAAATGTCTATCGACTGATAAAAAAACAGTAGAGAAGCAACAACTGAGTAAAGATCAAGCAACCAAGTAAAAAAGTCATATGACCAGTGGAGTAACTGATCAAGCAGTCAAGTGAAACAGTCACTCAGCCAGAGAAGTAAAATGAGAGGCAACTAAGCCCAGTAAGCTGTCCATATTTAATCAGAAAACGTGGAAAATATGGAAGATCAAGAAATTAATGCAGAATCAATCAAGGACGGATTTCATGATGAACGTTGGATTACAATCCGGATCACTAAAATCAAAGAGGATTAAATCAAGACATAATCAAGGACTATTCTGAGCATTAAATACCCAACGGACGGAAATTCAAAATCAAGGGATTTATGGCTAAAATAGAAGGCATTGACAGGAAGGAAAAAAGACAAAAACAAGATCTATGAATTTTAAATTGCCAAAACTCTGTCAAATTCACAACCCTTGTTTTTGATCATTAAGGAATATCCAGGAAAGGTTGATCTCAGAAAACAGAGCATAACAGTGATATCAAGCTTGAGATTAATCAACCCTGTGAATTCCAAACTTCACATCAACATTAAGGATCTAGCCCTAGCAACTGAATCAGAGGAATCTGAGAAGGAGTTGTGACCATTGTGATAAGTTGCAGAAGGATTTGATCTCACGGAGCAGTGTTGGAGACTGAGTCATTGAAGATTTGGTAGCCAAGGAGTGATAGTCTATAGATTGTGGAGCTTGTGTAGTCAAGGACAATCTAAGTATTTTATTAATGAAAACAATAGTGAATTCCTCCTATCATCATATGAGAAGAGTGGAGTAAGTATTTTGTGTTCATTTACTTTCAGTATTTACATTATGCAATTTACATATTTGTGTGTGATTGTTTAATTACTTTGAAACAACTACTTTGAAGGGTTTTTATCCGCTGCACAAAACTTTTCACCAAGAAAAGTTTTTAAACTCCCAATATGGTCATTCACCCCCTCCCTTTGACTATATTCTCACCCTTCTATGGGACCAACACTGGCGTGCGCCACTGTTGCTTCTAGCACAGGTCAGAGGACAAAAATTTGTAGAATCAGCCATGAAACTACTACAAAATCACCCCAAAACAACACTAATACTTACCACAATGAACACTTAAAAATATAAAGAACTATAATTCGAATTAATACATGTAACAACTAAAGAATCGGCTGAAAACCCTTTTACATCATCTTTGAAGAAAAATTAGATTCAAAATGCCAAACACGAAGAACTCACGAATGCTAAGATCCTCCTTTAGTTCCTACAACACAAAAGATGATCTAAGGTGACTAAAACCTTCTATGCATCTAGATTCCAAGAACAACTCTAGATCTAGAAAATGGGTTTCGAGACTTCTTACCCAACTAAGAAAACTCTTATGCCAAATCAAAGCTCTCATCATGGTGATCCTTGTGGTATGATTTATCTAGAAATTCGATGGTTGAAACATTGAGAAAAGATGAATCTCTTTTTCTTCACTCTATTTTCTTATTGTTTCCAACTTGGCCTTAAATTAAAAGACAATCCAGGCCAAGGCAATTTCTTCCCAACTCAGAACAACATTGTTCTGAAATGCTACACGGATAGAGATTGGGCTGGTTGTCTTGAGACAATGAGAGATGTTTCGGGTTATATGATGTTTTCGGGAGATGCCCTTATATCATGGAAGGCTAAGAACAAAACAACTATTGCCAGAAGTTCTTCAAAATCTGAGTACAGGGCTATGGTCAATGGTACTTGTGAAATTCAATGGCTTATTTACATTATGAGAAATTTGAAGATTCCAGTTCAGCTACCTGTTGTGTATTTTGTAACAATGCTAGTGTTCTTCACATTTTTCACAACCCTGTCCTTCATTAGAGAACAAAACACATTGAGATTGATAGTCATGTTGTCAGTGGCAAAGTAAACTCGGGCATAATCAAAATCATCGATGTCAACACGAAAGAGCATTGATGACGCGTTATTATCTCCCGAATTGGAAATATTTTGTGTATTAGTGGACTATTTTCAGGTAACAAGATTTGTTCCAAGTGTAGAGACGAATTCTTGAGCGGAGTGGATGAAGAATTGGGCCTATGATGTTCCAGAACCTTCCAAGCTAAGTCGGCAAAAGGAAAAAGTAGGAAATCGCCCCCGTAATTGCAAGGGAGCTGCCGCAATTTTGAGCATCCGAGAAGCTTTGGGAACCATGTTTTCTTGGAAAAAGGTAGTTTTTAGGGTTATCTAAGTCATTTATTTCACTATAAATAAGTGGCACTAGCCTCAGTTGTAAAGTTTGACATTGAGTACAATTTTCTCAATACAAGTATTATGCAAAAAAAATCTTTCTTTTCTTTGATTTATTTTCTATGAGTTCTAGTCACGGATCCGACGGAATCACCTTCTTGGGAGAGATTTGCGGAGGATCTACACTCCGCATCGAGGGTATGACTCTTTGGTTTTTTTCTAGATGTAGATCTGTCGTTTTTCTTTCTCATTAGTATGATTTAATGTTGTTATTAGTTTTGTTATGTAGTAGTTAGTTTATTTATCCTATTTGTGTGTAATGGTTGCGTTCTCCCGCAATTGTGGTGGTCTATATCGCAATTGTGAGATACCTAGTAAATCCTAATTCATGATAATCGGCGCCAGCTACGTCTGATCGACATATTTAATTTACATGTTTTTAGCCTGATCAACTATTTGCATGTTATTGTAAATTAGCATGAAAGACTTGGATGGTTAAGTGTTAATTAGGACATAGGATTGATAAATCCTTAAAAACTTGCCAGTCAGTGCGATGGCTGCATAGAGAGGTCTTCTGTCTTGAGCCGGCTATCCCTAGATCTTATTGCATGTGTAGCTCGACCGATAGATGCCATGCTTTCCCAAAGACTATCATGTAGGGATACATCCCGATCGTGGTCCTGTATGTAGTTCTATATGCCTAAAGAGAATCTTTTAATCCAGGGACCAATCTTTCCTCATATGATTAACTGTAATTTCCAATATCCTCTTAATCTCCCTATTTGTCACCTCGACTTGTACATTTGTCTGAGGGTGATAAGCTGCCGTAATTTTATGTCTCACTCCATATCTTAACATTAACTTCTCGAACAACCTATTTCAAAAATGGCTCCATCCGTCTCTTATTATGGCTCTTGGCACCCAAAACCTCGTCAAGATGTTCTTCTTAAGAAATCTCAAGACAACCCTGGCATCATTTTTATATAAGGCAATAGCCTCTACCCATTGAGAAACATAGTCGGCTTCTACCAGGATGTAATGAGCTTTTGACAACGTAAAATGTCCAACAAAATCAATTCCCCATACATCAAATAGATCCACTTCAAGGGTACTATGCAGTGACATCTCGTTCCACTTAGAAATGTTTCCAGTCATTTGGCATGAAGGACAGGCTCGTGTAAACTCGTAAGAAGATTTAAAAATTGTAGGCCAGCAAAATCCACATTATGGTACCTCAGCTGTTGTCTTGTCTGGGCTATAGTGGCCTCCCACTTATCTCGAATGGCATTGTTAAAAAATACTTGGTATCTCATCATCATGGAAGTATCTCCTCAATATGCAATTAGGGAACATCTTGTACAGGTAAGGATCGTCCAGTAATAGTGCTTCAAATCGGTAAAGAACCTCTTTCTGTCATTACCTGTGTATTCTGGTGGTAGGTAACTTCCTCTTTGATAATTCACTGTGTTCGCTAACCAAGGGTATACCTTCACCACTCTTGATGTACTTTCCTTAATCTCAGTAGGTTGCTCCTCTTCCATCGGTGTTAACCTCGATAGGTGATTAGCCACCTGGTTCTCAGACCCTTTTCTTGTCCTAAATCTCCATATCAAACTCTTGTAAGAGTAGATACCACCATAACAATCTTGGCTTGTCCTGCTTAGTCAGTAGATACTTCAAAGCTGCATGGTCAGTGAAAACCATGACTTTAGATCCTATAAGGTAAGATCTAAACTTGTCGAATTCAAATATTACAACTAATAGTCCTTTCTCCATGGTCACATAGTTCCTTTGGGCATTGTTGAGGGTAAGACTGGCGTAATAGATCGGTTTAAAGATTTTATCCACTCATTGTCCCAAGGTTGCTCCAACTGCCGTATCACTAGCATCATGCATCAACTCGAAAGGTTGGTTCTAATGTGGGCCCAGAATTGAGGTTGTTATCAACATCTTCTTCAATGTGTTGAATGCCTGCTTGCACTCTTCTCCAAACACAAAAGGCACGTCCTTTGCAACTAATTCTGTCAAAGGTCTAGAAATCTTAGAGAAATCCTTAATAAACCTCCTATAGAATCCTGTGTGGCCCAGAAAGGCTCGCAACGTCTTTAAATTTGTTGGAGGTGGCATTTTTTGTATGCCCTCAATCTTCGACTTATCCACTTCCATTCCTCTCTTCGATATCTTGTGACCTAACACAATTCCTTCAGTGACCGTAAAATGGCACTTCTTGCAATTAAGCACAAGTTTGGTCTCTTCACAACGTTTAAGAACCTTACGCAAATTATCCAAGCACTAATCATAACGATATCCAAAAATCAAAAAATCATCCATGAAAATATCTAGGAAATCTTCCACCATGTCATCAAGGGAAATGTGTATCTGGTAATAACCAGAATACCCATCTAAAAATAATAAAATGCATGACCGCTCAATCTCTCCAACATTTGAAAAATAAATGGAAGGGGAAATTGATCATTTTGAGTTGCATCATTCAGTTTCTTGAAGTCAATACAAACTCGATGTCTAGTAATCAACCTTATAAGGATCAACTCTTTGAATTCATTTAGTTGTACACTGAATCCTCCTTTTTGTGGCACCACATGAATTTGGCTCACCCACTCACTATCTTCAATAAGGAAAATGATTCCTATATCCAACATCTTAATTATCTACTCTTTCACTACATCTTTCAACTAGGATGTCAACCTTTTCTGAGGTTGAGCCACCATTTTCTTCTCAGGATCCACAGAGATCATATGCATACAAACAGAGGGGCTAATTTCTCGAATATCTACAATAGTCCATGTTGGTCCCAGAGAAGGGTGAAACTATAGTCAGAGGGGGGGTGAATGACTATAGTGGAGTTTCAAAAACTTTTCTTGTGTTTTAAAAGCTTTTGAGCAGCGGATAAGTCCCTTCTTACTATGTTGTTTTCAAATCGCTTTAGACAATCACGTATATGTGTTATGATGTAGGCAAATTAAATAAGTGCTTTGTAAAGTAAATTGCGTAAATTAAATTGACACAAGGCTTATAGTGGTTCGGGGTGGTGTAATCCCTTAATCCACTCTTCTCTTGTGATGATCGGAGGAATTCACTATTGTTTCCACGAGATACAACAAGTATGATTGTCCTTGGCTTCCCAAGCTTCACAATCTACAAGACTATCACTCCTTGATCGCAACGAGCCTTCGGTGATTCGCCTTCCTTTGTCGCTCCTTGAGATCAAAATCCTTCAACAGCTATCACAGCTTCAACTCCTTCTCGCATTGCCTCTCCGATTCGGTTGCTTCGGTTTTATGTGAATGTGATTCACGCACTTGCTTGATCAATCTCAATTCGAATATGACTTTGTAGTTCGATATTTGAGTTGATCACTAGATGTATCCTTGTAAGTTCAGAGAGAAGGCTTTTCTAATTGACAGAGTTTCTGCTTTCTTTCTTTTCTTAATCGTTATCTTCTTTTTCTGTCAATGCCTTCTATTTATAGCCTTGAATAGCCTTGATTTTGAAATTCCGTCCGTTGGCTATATTAATGAGGGAATAATCCTTGATTTTATTCTTGATTCCCCCTTAATTGTATTCTCCTTGATTTCGTTGATCGGATTCTTCTTTCAAATGTATAGCACAAAATCCATCCTTGATTGATCCTTTAATGATTGTGCATTTAATGCATGATCTCGTCGAATCTTCAATGTATATTAAATCGATCTTGTAAGTGTCTCTTCACCGTCCGTAGAACGGTGGAGTGAGCCTTCGACTTAGCCGTTAGTTCTTTCTTCGCCGTTTTGTTTTCTCTTTGCCGACGGTCGGTGTACTCACCGATTCACTCGTTTTCTTCTTTGTTTTAGTTTCGGGAGAATCTTTATACTTCACCGATCCTTGATTTGGGTGAGATCGGTGTACACCATATTGGAATATTGAGTTTCATCACTTGAAACATAACTTAGACTTATCCAAGGTCATCACGGACTTCCTTGGTTATAAGTCGATCATAATCCCTTCTCTCGTATCTCTCGCCGGTGCTTGGCCGGCTTCACTCGCCGAATGTCTGTTTTCACTTTGCCGTCCTACCAACTAGTACAATACTTGTCTGACTCAACTTATACAACTTGTCAGACTCTAAGTAAAGACTTATACAGAGAATTCTAACTTATTTCAGGCTTGCTATAACAGCTAGTATGGCCATCATCAAAACATAATAAAATGTTCCTAACAATTTCCCCCTTTTTGATGATGCCAAAACCCTCATAAGCCTGAACATAAGTAATCAAAAAAAATTTTCATAATTGTCAACAGATTAAAAACTCAACAATTTTATTCATCCATCAAGGGGCAATGAGATCCAAAGAATTTATTCAACTGTTACAAACTACATTTTGCTTAATTCAGCTTTGTACCTTTTGAACTTTGTAGTCTGAACCTCTTCAATGTCTTTCCAATCAATTTCGGAAACTTCCACTTCCAAGAAGCCAAAGCCGTGTATTCGGATACACCCCGAAAAACTCTTTTGGCAAAAAGTCTATTGAAATCGTGCATGGTCTCATTGGCCTTAGGTTCTCCAAAATATTTTTCAAGTCTTTCCCTAGCCTCAGCAATGTGTGAGTCTGCAAATTTGAGACTTTTGTAGAGACCCCACTGTTCCTGTTTCTCCAATCTCCCCATGGGATTGAAGAATCTTGCCATGTAATTGAATTTTTCTTGTTGTGCGGCTGGCAAGTCTTCTGGTCCCTTTGCAGATAGTGGTGGCTGAACTTGGTTTGTTGTTGGTCTGTTTGAGAAGTGCAAATTCTCTTTTGACTTCATTGTAGAGTTTGGCCATATCAGTTCTCATCCTTTCATCCTGATATTTTAGCCAATCAGCCCAAGCTTCATCTTGTGAGAGTTGAGGATAAAGTCCTTCCTGTACTCTAAAAAATTCTCTTACATGGTCCAGTACATCTGCATCATATTCTGCTTTGCTTTGGTGACCAGTGTAAGTTCTGCTGCCTCTGTTGGTGTTTCCTCTGGTGCTGAGTCTATGTTGACTGATAGATCCTCTTTGCTGGGTGGATCCAGGCCTTTGTTGTCTGCCGGACCTGTCTCTATCATCATCTCTTCGTTGAATAGGATGAGGAAATCCAATGCAGGGTTCCTTTGTGGCTTTTTCTCTTTCTTCTCTGCTCCTTCTTTGTTGCTCTTCTGCTTCATTTCTGATCCTTATTTCTCTGTCTCTTGCTCTCAATTGTTCTTCAGTGAAGTTAGGAGGTTTGAAAGTTGATCCTTCAGGCTTATCCAGATTTTCCCCCTTTTTGGCAGCATCATCCCTTTGCTGGAGTAGGATGCTATTGGTGGCCTCTGCCGTTCCAATCAGAGAGTCAAGTTTTGATTCAATAGAGGTGAATCTATTGTTATGATCATTCAATTTCTCATTGACACTTCTAAGTCTAGTGCCAAAAGCTACTGCCAGTGATTCGTTTTCTTGGGAAATGTGTTGCCTGATGCCTGCAAGACTGTTGGTGATATTGATGTTAAGCTGCTTCATCAGACTTCCCTGTTGTTGAACCACAATGTTTTGTGCATCAATGTACTCGGGAATGGCTTGAAACTTGTTTTCAATGGAGGAGCTTTTATCATTAAACGCTGAAGTCATGGATCTGAGATACATTGCTTGCTGTTCCAATTCTTCAGCCAGCAAGTCTGCCGCTTTCTCAAAAGTTTCATTTGTAATGCCAGTGTTCGGTTGAGAGAGTTTGTGCCTTGTTTCAAATCGGTTCGGATCCGTTTGTGGCCCTTGTCTTGATGTTGAGTGACATCCGCATTTACATCTAGATCTTCAAGTATTTGGGTAGATGAGTATACTGGTGTGGCTTGAGCTGCTGTTCCCCCTATCTCTGTGCCGGGGGTTGTCTTGATTGGAGTGGCGAAGAATGAACCGTTGTCCACAATGTTTGTGCTTTGTTAGTGGAACATTGACACGACAATGCGGTTGAGTGACTTGTCTTTGCTGGAGTTGAAGACTTGCCGGAGGCTTGTGGTTTCAAAAATGTACGGAGAAGAGTAGTGTCATCAAGTGCATCTGGTGCAGGAGCATCCACTTCTCTGTCTTTACCTAAATATTCATCATTATTGTCATTACAATCATGATCATTATCATCATCATCATCATGATCATCATCACCACCGTCTGAGTCATCATTCTGTCTCCCAGAGGTCTAGAGCATCTTTGCCTTGGCTGCATCAACCAATTCCCATAGTGGTGATTCATCAAGTACTCCTACAAGTGTTGTGATTCCCGTAAAAATCAAATAACCAAGCTTCTTCAAGAAGTAAGCATGTGGTCCGTGTGTTGAAGTTGTTGTCCGGAATCGCCTTCCTTCCATTCAAGATATTCTCGCAATTCGATCATCTATATTGTTTACGTACAATTGTACACCTTCTTCTTGAGATTCCTCATCTTCTCCAAATGCTTTCTTCATTTGAATGCTTTGTTCATCCTCACCGGCATTTTCTTCTACTTGCCGTGCTTCCTCATTGTCGAATCCTCTTCTTCTTTCTTCTTCATCAATTAATTTTCCAAAGTCTGTCTTTTCCGTACTTCGCCCGACCTTTTGTTTCTTTCTTTGACTTGTGGTGTTGTGTGAGGATTTCTTCCTCTTTCCTTCTCCTCGCCTTCTTTTGTGGTTTGACATAAGTAAACATGACTTTGGATTCATGCAATCTGTGGAGTTGTACGAGAGGGGACTTTGAGACATTGCAACGGATAGTGCACCCGTATCCCATATGACTTTTTCACCCGAATTGTCCTTTCATTGTCTTTCCCTCTTTTATCCCTTTTTCGCCCGCTTTTACTTCACCTTGGATTTGCTCTTTAATTCTCAAAAAGAAGTATTTTGCCCAATTAAATCGTAGCTTGTTATAGATGATTCCCATTAACCGCATTCTAGTTTCGTCATGGCATGATTTGCTCCCAACTTTCCTTCAATGGTTTTGCCAATTAGGGCACTAAACTCATTAAATGGTCGCTTCAACTCGGATCCGAGACAATTTACTTTTGTGGATCCCGGGTTTGCCGTTTTGGCAATGATTGCCCATAATTCATCTAAGTCCCGTGGTATCAATGTCACATTTGCTTGACCCTTATTTGAAAGTTTGAGATGTTTTCGGATTACCTTTGCTTTGTAATCACCACGTCTTTGCCATTTATGGATGCAACAATCTTGTCTTCTTCGAACTTGTCACCTTCCTCGCAGGGAGCCCAGTGCACGTATTGTGCGGATTTCCGAAGGAAATCAGACTTTCATAACATACTTCGGTTATTGGAGGATTGAGGAAGGTGGATAATTTTAGTTTTTCACAGCCTGCTGCCAACCTTTTGGCATGCTCATCATTTCCACACAGTTTCAGGTAGTGTTCTGCTTGGAAGAATGAGCCAGTGGCAATCGATTTTTCGTAACCAGCTTGAGTGATTGAGGAAGATGATGCCATTTTTGAGAGGGAGAGGGGTTTGAAAATGAACTTGAGTTTGCAATAGAGATAAACAAGAGTAGGGTTGTAATTTGCAAGAGTATGTAAAGATTTCTCAACATCTCTAAGTATTGTTTATATAGTGTGATTTGGGTAGTGTGAACGTGGTTTGAATATGGAAGGATTTAGTGACATAATGGCGTGATTTTGTGTATGAAAAACGCGATATTCGAGCGTAGAGGGGGAGTGGTTTGAGGCAAGTAATGATAGAGCCCGGGAATCGAGGAGTTTATAATTCAAAAAATAATATAATTACCTCCATGATCATAAAATGATCGCCACGTGTGTACTGAATAATCCTCCATAATTTCCTTATTCTCCACGTGTATTCAGAATTGATTTTGTTCACACTTTGAATTTGTCCAAGTCTTTATTTCGGTGAAGTGCCTTCGCTGGTCACTTAACCGGTCCAATGAGCTGCTTCATTGAACTGTTCCTAACAATCAATTAAGTTACCTCTCTGGATACCAGTGCCTTACCTGCTACATCTCCTGTAACGGCAAAGGTTGTACCAGTTGATGAAGTCACTTAGCCGATTACTCCAGTTTTCCGCTCGTTGATACTTAGTCAATTTCAATCATCAATAACTCAGTTCTCAACATACTAAATCTTTCATAACTGAGTGGTTTAGTGAAGATGTCAGCCAGTTGGTCTTCAGTGGATATGAATTTTAGGATGACATCTCCCTTTTCAACATGGTCTCTGATAAAATGATGTCTTACATCAATGTGCTTTGTTCTTGAATGTAATACTGGATTTTCTATAAGAGATATTGCACTTGTGTTGTCACACATGATTGGGATTGTTTTCTCTTCGATTCCATAGTCCCTTAGCTGTTGTCTTATCCACAGTACTTGTGCACAACAGCTACCTGCTGTTATATATTCTGCTTAAGCTGTTGATGTAGATATAGAGTTTTGCTTTTTGCTGAACCATGAGATTAGTTTGGTTCCTAGCATTTGGCATGTTCCAAAGGTGCTTTTTCTATCTATTTTGCATCCAGCATAGTCAGAGTCTGAATATGATATCAGTGTAAATCCTCCATCTTTTGGGTACCAAATGCCAACATTGATGGTGTGTTTCAAGTATTTGATTATCCTTTTAGCTGCTAGAAGATGTGATTGTTTTGGTTGAGCTTGAAATCTAGCATACACTCCTACTGCAAATGCAACATCGGGTCTGCTTGCAGTTAAGTATAATAATGATCCAATAATTCCTCTATACATTTTCTGATCAACATCTTTTCCTCCTTCATCTTTTCCAAGTATGACTCTGGCACACATTGGTGTGTCTGCTGTGCCACTTGTATCCATCCCATACTTATGTATCAAATCTCTTGTATATTTTGCTTGACTAATGAAAATGCCATCCTTCATTTGCTTTACTTGAAGGCCAAGGAAGTAGTTTAATTCTCCCATCATGCTCATCCGAAATTTGCTCTTCATTAGGTTTGCAAATTTCTCACACAACTTTTCATCTTCTCGATCCAAAGATTATGTCATCAACATAGATTTGCACTAGCAATGTGCTTGCCCCTTCCTCTAGTTTAAATAGAGTTTTGTCTATAGTTCCTTTGTTGAATCCATTCTTGATCGAAATTGTGACAAGAGTTTCATACCAGGCTCTAGGTGCTCGTTTGAGGCCATAGAGGGCCTTCTTGAGTTTGTATACTTTGTCTTCTTTTCCTTTGATTTGAAATCCAGGAGGTTGTTCTACATAAACTTCTTCTTCCAAAAGTCCGTTTAGAAATGCACTTTTGACATCCATTTGATAGACTTTGAAGTCTTTGTGTGCGCAAATGCTAGAAAAAGTCTTATTGCTTCCAATCTTGCTACCGGAGCAAAGGTTTCATCATAATCTATTCCTTCACTTGGGAATATCCTTTTGCAACTAGCCTTGCTTTGTTTCGACAACAGCTTCCTTGCTCATCCATCTTGTTCCCGAATACCCATTTTGCACCAATGATGTTGGCCATTTCGTGTCCGTCAACAAGTTCCCGACTTCATTTCTTTCAAATTCATTTAGTTCTTCTTGCATGGCCGTGATCCAATTTGCATCTTGGATTGCATCATCTATGGTCTTGGGTTCCACTTGTGATAGAAAGCAAGTTAGCATGTGCTCCAGCTTGTCTTCTTGTTCGACTCCGGTGTGAATATCTCCAATGACTTGTTCTTCGGATGGTCTCTAAGCCAATTTAGGTCCGGTTGAAGTTGATCTTCACTTGGTGCTTCCATACCTTCATGCTTGAGCATGAACTTCAATTTCGTGTGCTTCTCCCGTTGTATTGATATGTGGCTCCTCTTGATTTTCAAAAAGATGATTCAGGATAGTAGCTGGTATGGTTGCATTTGTATAGATTTGCCTCTGTGCAGCTTTCTCTTCTTGGTCTTGAAGATCTTCACCATTTGTATATGGTTCATCAAAAACCACATGTATTGATTCTTCAATCACCAATGTTCTTTTATTTAGTACTCTGAATGCTTTGCTGGTGTCTGAGTATCCCATGAAGATTGCTTCATCAGCCTTCTCATCAAACGTATGCAGATGATTCCTGTTCAAGACAAAACATTTTGATCCAAACATATGAAAATATGAGATATTGGGTTTTCTACCATTCCATAACTCATATGGAGTTTTTCCATGATGTTTGTTGATGATTGATCTGTTTTGTGTATGGCATGTTGTGTTTGCTGCTTCAGCCCAAAATCTCTTTGGCAAGCATGCTTCAAAGAATCATTGTTCGATCGCTTCTTTGAGAGTTCTGTTTCTTCTTTCTGCTACACCATTTTGTTGTGGAGTTCCTGCTGCAGATAGTTGATGTAGTACTCCATTTTCTTCACAATAGGTTCTGATAATTTCATTTAGAAATTCGGGCCTCTATCCGATCCGATTTTGATAATTTTTAGCTCTTTTTCATTCGGAGTCTTCTCGCAAGTCCGGTAGCTTCTTGAGTGTTTCTTTCTTCTTGTTCATGAAGATGGTCCAGGTGTATTTTGAGAAGTCATCCACCACTACAAGAGTATATTTCTTACCACTCGCACTTACCGGAGTGATTGGTCCAAACAGTCCATGTGCGGTAGATGTAGAACTCTTGTTGTAGATTGATGAGGCTTTGATTTGAATGAGCTTTTTATTTGTTTTCCTTTCTGACAAGCATCACATAGACTCTCTTTCTTGAATGTGATCTCTGTCAGGCCTTCAACTAACTTGTTTTTTGATAGTTTGTTGATGGTCTTGAAATTCAGTGATTTAATCTTCTCGTGCCAAATCCAAATTGTTGATTGTTTATTCTTGACAAGTAGACATGTTTCTCGCCTTGGTCGTTCTCCATCCACCACATACATGTTGTCTTGTCTTCTACCCGCAAGAACTACCGTGTTTGTTTGATCGTGAATCACTTTGCATCCTTCTTTGTTGAAGTGCACATTGTAGCCTTTGTCACAGAATTGACTGATGCTCATCAGATTGAAGTTAAGTCCCTTGACATATGCCACATTTTGAATCTTTAGATTGTTTTTGAGTATTGTGCCTTCCCCCTTAATCTTTCCAGGGTTTTCTTTTCCTCCAAATGTGACTTTGGGTCCATCAAAATCTTTAAAATCAGTGATCCATTTCTTGTTTCCTGTCATGTGTCTGGAACATCCACTGTCTATGTACCAGACATCCTCAGTTTCATCTGATTCTTTAGCCATTAAACATAGGCTTGGTTCCTCAGTGTCTGAACTATCACTTTTGTCTTCATCCAATTTTTGGTCATGAGGCATAGGCATGCCTTTTCATTTTCTCGAGTCATCTTCTTCATCACTATCATCCGATTCATTGTCGGATGATTCTTCATGCTTTTCACCGCCGGATTCTCGCCTTGAGTGCCTTCTTGCCCTTTCTCTTTTCGGATGCTTTGAATTTCTTCTTTTCATCATCTTTGTCATTTTCTTCGGGACAATCACCTTGAAGTGACCTCTCTTATTGCAGTTGAAGCATCCGTATTCATCATCTTTCTTCTTCATGTCTCTGTTTGAGCTTGACTTTTTGTTTGATGTTGAATTTCCCTTGAATGGCTTCTTTAAACCTGTCAAAACGTTTAACTAATAAAGCTACCTGTTCTTTTAGTTCTTGTGTCTCTTTGTTGATGCATTCGGCAAAGTTACTTTGTTTGGGGTGCGGCTAATGCAAGGTAATTTTGTGTGTCTCTCGCCGGACCACCATCTTCACCGTTCAATTCGAATTCATGAGCTTTCAATTGGGACATCGGTGTCGAGTGTCGTTGCTTGCAAGATTTGTTGTTCCTCGATTACGATGTTATGATCTTCCATCTTTCGTGTAGTCCTCTCAAGATCTTCAAGCATACTTCTTTTTGTGGATATGTGTGTCCAAGTCATTGTTGCAGTTCATTGATGATGCTTGAGAATATGTTGTCCATTTGATCAATGGATTCACCAGCCTTCATTTTAAAGTTCTCAAATTTCTGTTTTGCAACAGATAATTTGTTTTCTTTGATCGCTTCGATCCTTCATTTATCAATGATAGTTTGTCCCACATCTCCTTTGTCTTTGTTTTGCGCTTTGATTCTCATGAACATGTTGTCTTTGTCTAGAGTCTTTAAGATCATATCTTTTGCTACAAAGTCTAGGTTTGCTCTTCTCCTGTCATCTTTGGTCCAATCTTTCTTGGGTTTGTCTATCTCCTTTCCTTGATCTACTCCTGTGCCTACCACAGTAGTGATCATGATTGGGCCGTCATTGATTACATCCAGCATCTCCTCATGAGTTGCTGCAAGATGAGATAACATTCTTATTTTATATTCATCAAAATTATTAACATTGAAAACATGTACTTTTGACAAGAAGTTTGAGGAATCCATCAGTGCAATTGAATATAAAAATGGCAGTGAATGAAAAACTTCAGATTTGAAAACTACTTTGAAAATATGTGATCTCCTTGTTACCAGAAATTAGATCTGAACAGGTTCTGATACTAGGAACACTGCTCCGATACCAATTGTTGGTCCCAGAGAAGGGTGAAACTATAGTCGAGAGGGGGGGGGGGGTGAATGAGTATATGGGAGTTTCAAAAACTTTTCTTGTGTTTTAAAAGCTTTTGAGCAAAGATAAGTCCCTTCTTACTATGTTGTTTTCAAATCGCTTTAGACAATCACGGATATGTGTTATGATGTAGGCAAATTAAATAAGTGCTTTGTAAAGTAAATTGCGTAAATTAAATTGACACAAGGCTTATAGTGGTTCGGGGTGGTGTAATCCCTTAATCCACTCTTCTCCCCGTGATGATCGGAGGAATTCACTATTGTTTCCACAGATACAACAAGTATGATTGTCCTTGGCTTCCCAAGCTTCACAATCTACAAGACTATCACTCCTTGATCGCAACGCTTCGGTGATTCGGTCTTCCTTTTGTCGCTCCTTGAGATCAAAATCCTTCAACAAACTATCACGGCTTTCAACTCCTTCTCGCATTGCCTCGATTCGGTTGCTTCGCTTTATGTGAATGTGATTCACGCACTTGCTTGATCAATCTCAATTCTGAATATGACTTTGTAGTTCTGATATTTGAGTTGATCACTAGATGTATCCTTGTAAGTTCAGAGAGAAGGCTTTTCTAATTGACAGAGTTTCGCTTTCTTTCTTTTCTTAATCGTTATCTTCTTTTTCTGTCAATGCCTTCTATTTATAGCCTTGAATAGCCTTGATTTTGAAATTCCGTCCATTGGCTATATTAATGAGGGAATAATCCTTGATTTTATTCTTGATTCCCCCTTAATTGTATTCTCCTTGATTTCAGTGATCGGATTCTTCTTTCAAATGTATAGCACAAAATCCGTCCTTGATTGATCCTTTAATGATTGTGCATTTAATGCATGATCTGCCGAATCTTCAATGTATATTAAATCTGATCTTGTAAGTGTCTCTTCACCGTCTGTAGAACGGTGGAGTGAGCCTTCGACTTAGCCGTTAGTTCTTTCTTCGCCGTTTTGTTTTCTCTTTGCCGACAGTCAGTGTGCTCAGCCGATTCACTGTTTTCTTCTTTGTTTTAGTTTCAGGAGAATCTTTATACTTCACTGATCCTTGATTTGGGTGAGATCAGTGTACACCATATTGGAACATTGAGTTTCATCACTTGAAACATAACTTAGACTTATCCAAGGTCATCACAGACTTCCTTGGTTATAAGTCGATCATAATCCCTTCTCTCGTATCTCTCGCCGGTGCTTGGTCGGCTTCACTCGCCGAATGTCCGTTTTCACTTTGCCGTCCTACCAACTAGTACAATACTTGTCTGACTCAACTTATACAACTTGTCAGACTCTAAGTAAAGACTTATACAGAGAATTCTAACTTATTTTAGGCTTGCTATAACAGCTAGTATGGCCATCATCAAAACATAATAAAATGTTCCTAACAGTCCACCCAAAGGATCCCTTATGCTCCATCAGTAGTCTTAACAGTTTCTCCTTTTCCAAAGGTGATAATGGCGATGAGATAATAAGGGGAGAGTATCATCTTACAGAAACACGTACTTCAGGTGAGAGGGCAAAGGTTTCAATGTTAAATTCATTGGTGGCTCCTCCAACGATGACTTCAGTAACTTACCAGTCAATTGTAAATCACAGAAATTGTGCCACGAAGGTCTATGAATCGCTCCTCCAATATCCACAGAAGATACAAGTTCTACTACTATAAAACATCCTTCATTGCATCTAGGACGGGTCTCATCATCACTCTCTTCTTCTTTGAAGAGAAAATGTCTGCTACTTCAGGGTCTAGTGACACTTGCTGTTGCAATTTCAAGACAAGTTCATCAATGGCATCTAGCATCCAACATGCTTCTCCTTCATCATTAGCATATTCCATTGCCTTTAGCACATTGAAGATCACACTATCTTCACTCACTCTCAATATCAATTCTCCCTTATAGACATCTATTAAAGTCCTACTAGTTTCTAGGAAGGGTCTTCCAAGGATTAGAGGTACATCACTATTAGCTTCCATTTGGAACACCACAAAGTCTATAGGAAACACAAACTTGTCAACCTTTACAAGAATATCCTCCACAACTCCGCACGGTTGCTTCATAGATAAGTCTGCCAACTGAAGGGTTATCGATGTTTCATTAAGCTCTTTCATGCCTAACTTATGAAAATGGAAAACAGAATCAGATTGACGCTTTCCCCAAGATCACATAATGCTTTATTCATGCATACTCCTCCAATTGCACAAGGTATGAGAAAGCTCCCAGAATCATTACACTTGGGAGGCAGTTTACGTTAAAAACTGCCGAGCATTCCTCGTTCAATTAAATAGTTTCGAGATCCGACAACTTCCTCTCAGTAAAAACCGCATCCTTTATAAATTTGGCGTACTCTGGCATTCCTGCCAGAGCTTCTACTAAGGGGATGTTTACTTGAAACTTCTTAAACATCTCAATGAACTTTTTATAAAGAGCATCATCATGATTCAGTTTAGATTTACGAGGGGGATATGGTAAAGATGCAGGATTGATAGTTACAGTTCTAGAAGACTTACCTACTGTTTGCTACTGCTTTCCCAGGATCGTCTGTTGAATCTATAGATACTCATAATTGCGGCTGGTAACTCGCAATTATGGGCCCCCTGTTTCTCCTAATTCTTCTTCATTTTGATTCTGGGTACTTTCTTTCTACTTCCTCTCTGATGATCGGTCCAGGATATTCCTTTCCACTTCTTATCATGATTGCATTCAAATTTTCGGATTTTTCTCAGTATTACATGGCAATCCTTCCAGAGGACGTGCTCATACCTGTTCTACAATTTGTCCCACTTCGTGTGTCAAATTTTGCACTAGAGCTTCTTGGTTTGTCAGTCTAGCATCAGTCTTCTGACAATACTGTGTGAAGTTTGCACTTAGCTCGCTAATGGACTTTGTAGCTGATTGACAATATTTGTCACAGTTGTGCTCATCTTGTCCATAGCCGATCCCAACCACCAGACTTATTTGATTGAGGTAGGAAACCTCCAGATTGTTTCACTCCACCATTAAGATCACTATATCCTAAACCATGGTGATCATGAGAACCCGGGCGATATCCGCCCCTATAAGGATTTCCATGCCTTCCTATATAGCTTACGTCCTCACTATTGGTTCTCTCAATTCCTTGAACTTTTTCCACTTTTGAAATGCTGTCTTGCATGCCATCCATCTTCTCATTGATCACTAACAACCTATATAAGATTTGTTGAGAGGTTTCATCTCCAAATACGCCTTCAGCTGAGTGTACAACTTCAACTTCACGTGTTCCCCATTGACTTGTAAGTGCTATATGTTCCAACTTTTCCACTGCTTCGTTAGGTGACAACAATGCAAAACTTCCATTGCTTGACACACCTACTCTCATTTTGTCCCTTGGCCGTAATCCATGGTAGAAGCAATGCATCCTCACTGGCAAAGTGATATCATAATGTGGTCATCCCCGCTGCGGTTCCTTGAAACATTCCCATGCTTCTTCAAAAGTTTCCCCAGCTTTCTGTCTAAAGTTCATGATTCCCTCGTCTTATTTGAAGTGACTACCAAAGTGGACAATACTTGTTCATACATTTCTGTTGTAGGTTTGTGAAAGATTGGATAGAACCTGCGGCTAGAGAAAAAAAAAACCATTGTTTTGCTTTATCCTTCAGTGTGAAAGGAAACAACTTCAGCTCGATGATGTCCTCTGGAAGTCCTGCTGGTTTGACTATACTGATTATCTCAAAAAACTTTGTGACATGAACACTAGGATCTTCATTAAGTACACCGTGAAAGGTAGTGTAGTTGATCACCATCTGTATAACTTTAGGCTTTGGGTAATAAACCTTAGCTGCATTCTCTGGCTGAATATTCACTGGCACTAATTACTCGATCATTGGCAGGGCATAGCTCTATAGAGTTCTTCTTTCTGCAGCTACAACTGCACTGTTTCTTCTTATATTGGCACCGTTTTCTCCATTTACTCTATTGACTCTGTTTCTTGCTGCCATTGCTTCGTTAGGGTCTTCTAAAGGTGGAATTTTCTCGTCCCTATCCTTATCACTTTGGCCTCCTTCGTGTGAACATACGTCATCCGACAACCTTTCTTTCTTTTTTCGAGCTTCCTTTAACTTTTTCTTGGCAAACTTTTCAATCTCAGGAATGAATCTCTCGTTTGGTTGCTAAACTCTGTGTAGTGTACTGCAAGACACAAAAAGAAAAAGAAAAAGTTAGTTACTTGTCTTGGAGGCTGTTACACTCTCCATGCCGACTCAAAATATATACAGACTCTGACTACTGACTCGACTCTGACTGAACATAAACGATTCTGCCGATTCCATAACTCTTGCAATTGTGGGAGGGCTCTGGAAATTTTGAGCTGAACTTTCCAGAACAGAACTGAAATGAACTGTTACGACTAAAATATTCACAGACTGCAAAACGGACTCAATAATTTATAGAAAACTATATATAAAAATTCTCAATCTCAAATTAAAAATTATTCTTCACACGAGTCCCCAACGACGGCGCCAAAAAGCTTGATCGTGTGCAACTCACGAATTACTAGAAATAGGACAAGGTCTATAGCAGTATAGTGAAGTCGAGTTAAGTTCGAATCCACAGAGACATCATAAGACACAAATTAATGAAGATTGAGGACAATTAAGACAGTCAACGACCAACAACGGTGTAGAAAAGTAACAATGGTGACAATGAACACATAAGATTATGCAAGTTCAATACCTTGAGTTTCTAATGTATTAGTTCTAACTAAGAGTTTTTAGTTATTTCCCCCAATCTATGCATTGATTGACCTCGTGGTGAATTTTAACACATAAACAAGTAATATAATTTATAATCCGGTTAACCTCAAGTATAAGGATCGTAGTATGGAGGCTAATGCCGGGTCGATCTTACGGGGAACTAATGGTTGTAAATCCTAATTTTTGCCTATCTAAACGATGTCACGAAAACTTAACTAAACAGGGAACTAAACTAGACAAATATGCTGAAAATAAACTAGACAGAGGACAGAATCCAAAGCTAGGAGGAATTGGTTGCGAACAAACTAAACTAATGTGGAAAGAAGACAGTAATTTAAACTAAACAAATTCAAGTTCTGAAGATTAGATCAAATTTAAAAAGGACAAACGAGCGAGTTGATCCACCTATCCAACAATTATTAACTTCCTATCTTGATTATATTTTCGTTTCTAACAAGTTGTGATTCATCTTATCAAAGGTATGAATTCCTACTTTCGTAGATAATTCGCCTATTAATTCCTATCTTTCGATTTACGGAGATTAACGCGTCATAAAATAAGCAAAGATGTAAACTTTAACGTTTTAACCTAGATATTCAACCTATCAACTTTCGTTTGACATAGATCAAAGATCTATTCCTAAATCATGGTGATCTAATGTTTATAAAGACTTTCATCAAATATAAAACATCATACATGCACATCTTTCGATATAAATGCAATTAACATCATAAAGCATGATAAAGGAAACAACTTTGAATAGAAACTTACAATATAATCGAAGAAAACGAAGTCAACAAGTGTTGGATGGAGTCACAATGCTCGTTTGTAGAAGCTTAGCCTCTGAACATCCTCAGAGAACTCAAAAGTGCAGGAATTAAGAACATAGAACTACCTACTTTTATCTAGAATTTAAGTGTATGAAAACTGGAATAAAAGCAGTAAAGATGCAGCCTCAAGCCGCCCCTGATATTAGGGTTTCGAATAATGTCAATCGGTCCCCTTAATGTGTGAAAATAGATGGGTATTTATAGCCTCCAAAGTCGGTTTCTCTAGGTCGGTCGGATGGACGAACGTTCACTATAGTGGACGCTCGTCCACAATTTCTTAACTCTCCTCAGACGCTCGTTCAGATTCCGTTCATGCTCTCTGTATCAAAATCGTTCTTCCGGACGCCCGTCTGGTTTAGCCAAACGCTCGTCCACTCTGGACGGGACCTGGACGCTCGTCCAATATGGCTCGAATGTGATTTTTGCATCTCTATCTCTTTTCTTCAATCCACCTCATCATTATCTCTTTCTTTAATCACCATATCTCGAATTTCATCTCTTTTTATCATTAGTTGAACCTCATAACAATACCTATGAGACATGGAAAATATCGCGAACTGTAATAATATCCAAATAATTATAATTCAACCATAAAAATCACATAATTACATCGATATTGCGATTAAGCCCTTAAAAATATCATTTACTAAATATTTCCATATAAGACCTTATTATTATGCAAATTATACAAATAAAAGGGGAAAACATCACAAAATTTAACCTTATAAAACATATAATTTCACCCTTAACAACTCCCCCACACTTAGCTTTTGCTCGTCCCGAGCGAAACAAAACGAAAAATTAGGCTCGAGAAAGTATAGACATCTCAACAAATATAACATATATTCAATAACTTAGAAGTTCACCATTGTGTGTGTGCATAGCCATAGAAAAATCCCACTAAATCCAAACTTGAGGAACTCAAAGTAAAACTAGCTAATACCCCCTCGTAGAATAGTAATAAATGACATTCATAAGATGTACCCTACAAATGTGACATATCCCGAAAAGAATGATCGAATGAATCTAGGGCCTTTCTGAAATACTCAGAGGATAATCCCTACATCATATCTTTCAGTTTATACTGGGGATAAGATAGACGATAACTTAGTCCTATTCATTTCATAACATATCTTAAGTTGATTGAATTCATTCACGTTTTAAACACACATTAGAAGAAGCTATTGCCCTGTCATAGCAGAATAGGACATTTCGAGATAATACCCTACCTTACTCCAATCATAAGGCAGCTTTTCCTAACTGTCGTGAGCTTTTAGTCATCATAGTGGCATAGGACTTACGTGGTAAACCCTACCGCACTCAAATCATCGACTAGCTTCCGACACACCCAATTAATTCACTATTAATTCAACTTCTTCATTTTGACATTAGTTACGTGTTACTTATCACATTCAAACTTACAGATATTCACAGTATGTCGTACTTCGGATCTAAATACAAACTATCATAAGTCTCAAGATATATACGTAGCACTAAGTACATGACTTATAAGAAAATCAAAAATCACTAATCCAAAACGGGGTATAACTTTATAAATTAGCTCATCATTCACTATGGCTCGTGAAAAGTAGTGTCAGGTAAAACAACTAACTTACCAAACATATGAAATATCGCATAGATGACTATAAAAACAACGAACTTCAAATTGAATTGCCTACTCGGGACAAAACAAAAACAAAAGTGTCGAAAAATTTCGCAAATTTTAGCTCATTTTGCATAATAAACAATCTGACGTAGTAAACAAACTCATATGCATAGGATTAAATCGAACTATCCCCTCCCCCACACTTAAAAATTCAACATGTCCTCATGTTGTGCAGAAATTAAAAAAAAAAAGATAAGAAACTTAGCTGAATTCGCGTAGAAAACCAAGCCATTGGTCAGGCTGGAGCATGAAAAGGCCAACGCTCGCAAAAAGCGTGGAAAAATGTCCCAAAACTAACTCAATCGGATCTCGACAAGAACTATTGCTGCAAAACTCGAGAAACAGGAAACTCGGGGGAAAACGGGATACAATATGGCGGTAGAGATAATAAATCAAAACGGAATAAAAAGAAAAGATCCTCGACAAATACGTCAACACAAGTCAAAGAACGAGAAACTAGAAAGTAGCAAAATGTATAGGTACAGCCAAATCGAATGAAATGTATCAAAAAAGTGCAATAACAACCAGCAAGATAGATATAGAAAAATAGAAACTCAAGGCAGCTCCGGAGCATCAACTGGAGAAGGATCTGAAGAAGGAACATCAGCTGTAGATGCAGTCTGTGTAGGGTCTGGCTGTGCAACAGGAGCAGCAGTGGATGGCCCAGCCTCTCTATCAGTAGGAACTCTCGCAGTCCTCGGACCCACTGGAGTCTCCTCATCACCCGACTCGGGCTTCTCCTCCATCTTGACCACCTCAGCTATCACCCGCTCTATCTGCTCGGAGAAGACATAATCCATATTACTCGCATTGAATACCCTCCGATCTCTCGGTTGCCTTCCATCAACTATACATTCCAAAACCGACAAGATATTATCTTGGCCATCCCGGATATCACTCAACATCGCCCTCAAACTATGAGCCATACTATGCCGAGTAATCTCGGAAGAAGATAATCCAGAAATAACTGAAGTTCGAGGCGGTGTCGATGTGGAACCAGGCTCGAAACAGGAACAGCCTTCTCTCTACGAATAGGAGGGTAACTCTTTGTCTTGTGGTCTGATGTATACTCAGCAACCCCAGCATCCAGACATAACTGATGTATCAAATGAGGTACTATTACACTCCGGGTAGACACCTTCTGGTTTGCCAAAATGTCATCAAACAAGGCCTGCCCTACATCAACGTTTAACCCGAAAACCAACGCATACAACATCCCAAGATCACTGATATAGAAATGTGTAAGGTTGTTCTTAGGAATCAACCGACTCTGGATAAATCGACAGTAGACCCTCCAATCCTCAGTCCAGGTCGTGGTGATTAACTCCTTCCTCTCACCGTTCGGTCTCAACACCCATGCCACACCCGGACAAACTTTCACTCGCATCTCCTCCATCGGATCCCTACCCTCCTCT
This sequence comes from Gentiana straminea, assembly GCA_036785695.1. Taxonomy (NCBI): domain Eukaryota; kingdom Viridiplantae; phylum Streptophyta; class Magnoliopsida; order Gentianales; family Gentianaceae; genus Gentiana; species Gentiana straminea. Next base: position 2,564,781 of record JAVUPR010000424.1, on the reverse strand, counting down.
TTTTGTCGTCTAGTGATCTCCTCCTTATAGTCCAAGCCCTGAAACGCCGGCAACTCATATTTCTTGTTTATCACCTCGGCGGAAAAAAGAACTTGGACACCTCGAACCATCACAAAACCGTCATCCAAATTTGTCTCAGAACAATTTGCATAAAACTCTCGCACTATAGAATCATTGACTGGGGTAGGAGGAATTTTCAGCAACTCATCCCATTTCCTAGCCTTTAACATCTTCACGAAGGCGGGATCAACTTCTAGGGTCTTGACCTCCCTGTCAAAGATCAGACTCCTAGTCACATAATCCTTAGTGTAGGCAGTATGAGCTCGTGGATTGACGAACCTACGGGGCATAGCAAGAGGGACAACATTCTTAGCTTTCTTCTTAGGAGGGGGTACCTGTGCAGCCTCGGTTTCAGCCTCCTCCCTAACTACTTCCTCATTACCACCCTCGGCACCTCGAGTGCCTCGGGCCATTCTACTAAGAGGGACATCATCATCTTCCTCAGTTTCAGAATCGGACCGGGAAGCATCTCTTAACTCAGTCCTACGTTGCTGAGACGCCCTAGGAGGTTGCTCTCGAATGACAACACCTCGGGTTGGAGCAGTGGTGGAGGGATCAAACTCTAAACACTTCTGCTTACCGCTCTCCCTAGCTAAACCTTTACCATAACGTTTCACAATTTCCTTCTTACGCACCATTGTCAAACTTATATCTAAACCAAACCATTCACACAAATGGTTACCCGTTTATCGTCCAAATCGGGATTTCAAGCAAAGCACACCACCAATAACCACCACAAAAACACCACATCATCATCATAACCAGAATTTGGGGAAGAAAAGAGCAACAAACAGAAAATAAAACATTATGAGTGCATATTCAAGAAAATGAGTCGAGCCGAAGATCGAACGCACAAAAACTTGAATGGAATCGAGAAAAGTTGCTATAGACTTACCAAACGCTACGTAAGGATGACGATCGAATAGATTTGAAGCCCAGAAACACCAGGATTGGCTCCCAAAATCCGACTTTTTGTCAAAATGGCCGCACCGAAGAATCTCCGATTCGTGAAATGCTGGTGATTGTGGGAAAATTTGGGTTATGGAAATGAAAAGAGGGTGTTTAGAGCGTGCTAATGCAACTTGAATCTCTCAATTTGGTTCAGAAACAAGGATTTTAGGTTCGGAGAAGGGGGAAAGTCGGGTTCGCGTTCGAATTTGCAGAAAAAATGAAGGTTCGTGTCCAGAACATATATATATAGGCTCAGAGTGGACGCTCGTCCATCCTGACGGACGGGCGTTCACTAGTAACTGCATGAATTGGACGGGCGTCCATAAATTCAGACGCTCGTCCATAAGGCATATTTGAATACAGGATAGGAGGGAGTTTTTCAAACGGGCGTCCACTATATTGGACGAACGTCCATAAAAACACTAGTCCGGACGGGCGTCCATATATTCATGAACGGGCGTCCACCAGAAAAAAGTGATAAAAAAAACATAACCTTTCACACACATGTTAATTAAAATCGAAGTGCAACTTTTATTAATATCCAATAAAATTCAAAAGTACAACGATGAAAGATCAAAAACACAAAATAACTTAGAAAAATAAAATAATAATAAAAACATAACTAAAACAGTGGGTTGCCTCCCACCCAGCGCTTGCGTTTAACGTCGGGGCTCGACGTAACAAAACCTAAATAACAATAGCTAGTCATCGTAAAGCTCTGCCCAGTCTATAACCCTGATAAAACGACGGAGTAAATCAACAGCCGGAGGAAAGTCATAGTCATCCTGAACACCCCAATCGTCATCAGCTGCCTCTACACCCTGAAAATGCTCATCCTGCAGTACTAGGGCTAAATCAGTCAGCATCGGATCGTTAAGGATCCGGTATGGTCTTCCTAAAGCTGCCTGCAACTCCTCAATGGTAAAATCTCCACCCCCCGAGCATCGGGGAACAATGAGAACATAAGTGACAGTCCTGATGCGGGTAAGAATATCTATATCTATATCCGAACTATCGTGCCCCCAGGTCCATCCGAAACAGTGAGAAGGGAAATCCTACTAATGAGAGGGAACTCCTCTGGCAAAATACCGTACTCCATATCTAAGTGAATGCTAAACTGATAGAAACAGACAAAACTTAATTAGACTTAGTTTAAAGCATTAACAACTAAAACAAAAATAAACACACATAGAGAGTAACTAATATAATACGGATATCTAGGATGCCTCCTAGTAGCGCTATTGGTTTATGTCGTTAGCTCGACACAGTTGAAGCTCAGCCTGGATCAGGCCACTTGACTTTTCTGCCAGCCATTACCTCGTTAAAGTTCTGATCAGGATTGTGGCCGCAGAAACAGCACTTAACACATGGGGTTAAATCCTTTATAGCTTTCCAAATACGTTTAAACTTCCCCATGGTTGACCTCTTTGTCTTCTGAAGCTTTTGATGACATCTGCGTTGACGCTCCTTCCAATACTCTTCCATATCCCAACTACCAAATTTAGAACTTCTTGCGATAGACCACTACCGTCATCCTCAGAGAAAAGATTGGGTGAGACCTCGTCAGAGTCATCGACTTCATTAACATCACATCCAAGGATATCGAGAAATTTAACAATCAAAGGCTTGTCTGTAGGTTCACCAATGTAGTGTTTGCACCTTTGACCATTAACTCGAAACGGTTGGTCTTTATAACCGAGTAGTTCGAGAACGCCTCCAGGAATGATTTGGAGAATCTCAAATGGGCCAGACCAACGTGTCCTCAACTTCCCAGGAAACAAATGTAACCTGGAATTGTATAGTAACACTCGCTCTCCAACTTGAAATTCTCTCTTCTTGATCTTCGCGTCATGAAGGAGTTTCATCTTTTCCTTACTGATCCTGGCACTTTCGTAAGCCTGAAGCCTAAACTCGTCCAACTCGTGCAACTGCTGCAGTCGGTGTTTGCCACAGGATTGGGAATCGAAGTTAAGAAACTTTATAGCCCAATAAGCCCCGTGCTCTAACTCAACCGGCAAGTGGCACGACTTACCATAAACCATCCGGTAGGGTGATGTACCCATGGGGGTCTTATAGGCGGTGCGATATGCCCACAAGACATCATCCAACTTTAGACTCCAGTCTTTTCTATGACTGTTCACTATTTTCTCCAGGATCTTCTTCAAGCTCTGGTTGCTTCTTTCAACCTGACCACTAGTCATAGGATGGTATGGTGTGCCAATTTTGTGCCTGACACCATATTTCTCAAGAACTTTTTCTAGTGGCCCGTTGCAGAAATGTGTCCCTTCATCACTAATCAAGGCACGTGGACATCCAAACCTCACAAAGATATTCTTCCTCAGAAAATTCATGACCGTTTTATGATCATTGCGATGAGTGGCTATTGCCTTCACCCATTTCGATACATAGTCTACGCAGACTAAGATGTATTTATTCCCACAGGAAGATGGGAATGGACCCATAAAGTCAATCCCCCATACATCAAAGACTTCGCATTCAAGAATGGGTTTCAGTGGCATGTCGAACCGCCTTGTTAGAGTACCAGTTCTTTGGCACCTATCGCAAGCTTTGCAGAAAGCTTCCGTGTCCTTAAAGATCGTGGGCCAATAAAAACCGGACTGGAAGATCTTCGCAACCATTTTCCAAGGACCAAAGTGACCACCTGTGGGTCCACTATGGCATTGCTCGATTATATCGCGTTGCTCAGATTCAGGAACACACCTCCTTAGCAAACCATCTTTACAGATTTTGAAAAGGTAAGGTTCATCCCAAACGAAAGACTTCATATCAGAGAAGAACTTCTTCTTCTCTTGATAAGACATTTCAGGATCGAGATAACGGGCATGAAGGTAGTTTACAATGGAGGAGTACCAAGGGACGTCTGGAGCGCAGCCATCTATCAACATGATGTTTTCTAGAGGAAAGTAAAGATCTATGTCATCAGGATCACCCTTTTCCTCACTTAACATCCTAGAAACATGATCCGCCACTACGTTTTCACTGCCCTTTTTATCTTTAATTTGAACGTCAAACTCTTGGAGGGTTAGTATCCAACGCAGTAAGCGCGGTTTAGCCTCTTTCTTTGTCATTAGATACCGCAAGGCAGCGTGATCAGTCCACACAATCACTTGAGCTCCTAACAAGTAACTACGGAACTTGTCCATAGCAAAAACTACGGCCAAAAGCTCCTTTTCAGTAGTGGTATAGTTAACTTGAGAAGGATTCAGTGTGTGACTGGCATAGTAGATAGGCTGGAACTTTCCATCAAGCTTTTGTCCTAAAACTGCACCAACTGCGTAGTTGGATGCATCACACATAAGCTCAAAGGGTAGGTTCCAGTCAGGCGATATAAGTATTGGAGCAGAGATCAGACGATTTTTGAGCTCCTCAAACGCATGCCTGCAGCTATCATCAAAGGCGAACTCAACGTCTTCCTTAAGTAAGGTAGGCGGGGCTTGGCGATCTTTGAAAAGTCCCGAATGAATCTCCTATAAAAGTGTCCGAATGAATCTCCTTAGTAAGGTAAGGTAGACGGGATGTCCGAGAAAACCTCGACTTCGCGAACATTCTTAGGATAACTCATCTTCTCGATAGCTTCCACCTTAGCCCTATCTACCTCAATACCTTTGGCGGACACTTTGTGGCCAAGAACTATCCCCTCATCTACCATAAAATGGCATTTCTCCCAATTGAGCACCAAGTTCTTTTCCACACACCTAGATAACACCTGATCAAGATTATCGAGGCAATCATCGAAGGATTGACCAAAGACCGAAAAGTCGTCCATGAAAATTTCCATACACTTTTCAACTAGCCCGTCAAAGATAGCCATCATACACCTTTGAAAGGTGGCTGGGGCATTACAGAGACCAAATGGCATCCGCCTGTAAGCGAATGTACCATAAGGGCAGGTGAAAGTGGTCTTCTCTTGGTCAATAGGATTGATGGGTATCTGGAAGTATCCTGAATATCCATCGAGGAAACAGTAGAAGGCATGCCCCGCCAGACGCTCAAGCATCTAGTCAATGAAGGGAAGGGGGAAATGATCTTTCATTGTGACCTCATTGAGTTTTCTGTAGTCAATACAGACTCTATAGCCTGTAACGAGCCTCAATGCTATTTCTTCTCCCTTCTCGTTCTTCTCAATAGTAATCCCTCCTTTTTTTGGGACTACCTGAGTAGGGGATACCCATTCACTGTCAGCGATGGCGTAAATGATACCCATATCTAGAAGCTTAATGATTTCCTTCTTGACTACCTCTTGCATGTGAGGGTTTAGCCTCCTTTGGGGCTGTCTTACACATTTGGCTCCCTCACTAGTCTTGATCTTGTGCATGCAGATGTCAGGAGGTAATCCTCGGATATCTCCCACCTGCCATCCAAAGGCTCTTTTGTTTTTTCGCAGGACGTTTAACAGTTTCAGCTCATCTATTCGAGATAGCTTGGCATATATGATCAAGGGAAGCTTGTCACCTTCCCGTAGGAACACATACTTAAGATGTTTAGGCAACGGCTTCAGAACTAGATCCGCAGGGGGATCCTCTAAACTCGATTTAAGCCCTCCACTTTTCAACTCAAAATCGCTGAGCTTACTTAGTGGCTCCACTGCCAAAGCTTCTTCTCTTAATAACCCATCTTCAAGGTCAGCTATCAATTGATCTAGATTAACCACACCATGACTATTCAGATTATCGATTAATCGCTCATATTCCGCCTCCACAGCCTTGACTTGCTCTTCCATACAGTCATTGAAGTCATTAAATGTTTCCTCAATGGAAAAGCCGGTTGGAGAACCAGAGGGTACGTGAATAGATTTAGAGACATTATAGCTCACCTCTTGGTCACCAACTCGAATAGTTACTTGCCCACCATCACAGTCGATGAGGGCCCTAGTCGTAGATAGGAAAGGTCTTCCAAGAATCAGGGGAACATTTTCACCTTTCTCCATATCTAAGACGTACCAGTCAACTGGGAAGGTAAACCTATCAATTTGAACTAATATGTCTTTCAGGATCCCTGAAGCTTTCTTGGACGATCTGTCGGTGAACTGAAGGTTCATGGTGGTGGGCTCTAGAAGATCTTGTAAACCAAGCTGATTGCAAACAGACAACGGCATCAAGCTAATGGATGCACCCAGGTCACATAAAGAATTTGGGAAGACTAGGCCTCCCATCTGCAATGTGAGCACAAATTTGCCTGGGTCACCCCTCTTGGTTGGTAAGTCTCGATGATTTATCAAGGAACAATCCTCACCAATTTGCCTTTCCATGCCTGCTAATTTCTTTTTCGAAGACACAACATCCTTGATGAATTTTGTATACTTAGGCATCTCGACCAAGACCTCGGATAATGGCAGATTTACCTGAGTATTTTTCAAAAGGTTAATCACCTTTTCATATTTCTTATCTTCACTCAGAGGGATGTTGCTCTTCCTCGGTGGAAAGGGAAGCTTTTTAAGGTCACTCTCGGAAAATACTTTCTTTGAGGATGCACTTACGGCCTTGTCTTCCAGATCTTTCCACCTCACAACTTTTTCAGACGTCTTATTGGTCAGGGGATAAGCCACCTGACTCTCAACCGAATTTTCTTTTCTCAGGGGTTCAGGCACCTGAGGTGTTTCAACTCTTTCATCTCTCGGGGGATCGGCCACCCGAGTATGCTCTTGCGGGACGGGGGATAGTGGTTGCTCAACTTCCCCTCCTGCCTTATCAGTGGCAGGAGGGGCTAGTGGTTTCCCTGGAAGCCAGGGGGACCACTCAGCTGAGTGCCACTTCTTAAATTCATCGCACTGGCCTCCTCTTTACCGTATTGCATTGTTGGCACGAGGTCAGTGCATTGATTGTTGCTTATATCGGCCTGAGCAACCTGACCGCCTTTTGGATTCTTTTCCGTAAAGCTGGGCAGCTGCCCTGACGGTCTGGAAGCTAACTGCTCAGCTAGTTGTCCTATTTGCCTCTCAAGGCTCTTGTTCGTATTCATTAGAAGTTGAATACTTTTGCTTTGCTCCTCCAACTTAGCTTCGAGATTGTTGGACTGGGAGGGGCCTTGAGAGTTTTGGGTGTTTTGAGAGTATGGCTGGCTGGGCCGATTCTGAATTTGAGAGTTGGAATTGGCGGGCCAATTCTGATTGAACCTTTGAGTATTGTTTGAAAAATTTGAGTTCTGGTTCTGATTGAATCCAGGGTTTCTGTTGAAGTTTTGATTCTGATTAAAGCTCGGATTGAAATTTGAATTTGAATTAAAGCTCGGATTCTGGCCGAAGCCCTGGTTTTGAGAATTATTCTGGCCAGAGAATTGGTTATTGAACCTCGGATTGGACTGGCCAGAAAAAACATTCACTTCGCATTCTCGTCCAATCATGGGACGAAGCGAGCGAAGCGATGTGCCCCGGATTATCACATACTTGGCATGTGATTTGATTATACTGTCCATTGTTATGAACAGCATTGACTTGTTGAACAGAGGGGGGTTGAAATTGACATTGGCCAAACATGTGACCAGTCTGACATCAATTTTCGCAATACAGAACCTGAGGGTTCTGCGGAAACGAAGGAGTCTGATTAATCAGGTTTGGAACTTGAGGACTTGCCATCTGCTTTTGCAGCATGGCAATCAGACTTTGGACGTTTACTTCCTCCACCTTGGGAGGAGGAGGCGCTTGGATGGCCTGATAGGATGGGGCATAGTTGTATTTGGCAATATCTTCAAACAGTGCCCATCCTTCATCAGGTGTCTTTTTGAGGAAAGCCCCACCAGAAGAGCTGTTGACCATGCCTTTAGTAAGCTCGGTCAGTCCACTGAAGAAAGTGTTTACTTGCCTTTCCTTAGGCAAGCCATGGTGGGGACATTTTCTTAAGAGAGATTTGAACCTCTTCCAACATTCGAAGAATGATTCATTCTCCTTCTAGTAGAAGGTAAAGATCTCGTTCAGACACTGGGCTGTCTTTGAAGGAGGAAAATATTGACTTAGAAATTCTTTTTCAAGTCCGGCCCAGGTAGTGATGGATTCTGAAGGGAAAGAGTGGTACCACTCCCTAGCCTCTCCTTTTAGAGAGAAAGGAAAAAGTTTAAGCTTGATCGCATCCTCACTCACTCCTTGGATGCGGGTGGTACCGCATATCTCTAAGAACGCATGTAAGTGGGTATGCGGATTTTCATATTGGTAGCCATGAAAAATTGATGCATGCTGCATCATCTGGATGAGTCCGGGCTTGAGTTCGAATGTGTGAGCTGTAATGGCGGGCGGGACTATAGCCGGGTTGACAAAGGATCGCACCGGGCATGGCGTAGTCTCGCGGCGTACGTCTATCTTCTCGCGCACCATTATTACTATTTTTCGATCTCTCCTACAAGATATTGCTCAAATTCTTGATCTAGGGCGTTTCCCTCGTCGAAACGAAGTCTCCGCTGTTGGGTCGGACTATGGTCCGCTCGGGGTCGGGGGAATAGATTAGTGGTCCCTTATGACTACGAGTTTGCATAAACCGAGGCCCAAATCAAGATATTGAACTAAAAACTAAAGAAAAGAAGAAGAAACTATCTAAGAGATTAAAAGCCTAAAACTAGTATCAAGATCTATGAAAAATAAAGAAAAGAGAAGGAAAGATACAGACGGACGGGCGTCCTGAAATGTGAACGAACGTCTGCCCGAGATACAGACGGACGGGCGTTCAGAAAACCGAACGCTCGTCTGGTCTGCTGAATATCCTTGGACGGGCGTCCAGAGGTATGAACGCTTGTCTGCAGGTCGGAGATTGATACAGGATTGAAAAGTTTTCAGTGGCCGGGCGTCCAGTAAACTAAACGCTCGTCCGGATGCTGAAAAAATTCAGGGAGGAATCGAAAAATTTCGTAGCAAAGAACAGGGGATAACGAAGAAAACATAGTACGAAAACTGCAAAAACAGAGATATAAAATTGATGACTAAAATCTATACTAATTACTCACAGAACACGCATAAATAAAACAGACTAAACAGTTAATATTAATTAAGATATTACGAAAAACAGAAAAAAAAAAAAACGAAAATCTAACCTAGCTACTAAACAAAAACTAGGCAACCGTTTGTTCCCCGGCAACGGCGCCAAAAACTTGTCCACGGATTATTGCTAATGAAATAAACAAGTAATATAATTTATAATCCGGTTAACCTCAAGTATAAGGATCGTAGTATGGAGGCTAATGCCGGGTCGATCTTACGGGAAACTAATGGTTGTAAATCCTAATTTTTGCCTATCTAAACGATGTCACGAAAACTTAACTAAACAGGGAACTAAACTAGACAAATATGCTGAAAATAAACTAGACAGAGGACAGAATCCAAAGCTAGGAGGAATTGGTTGCGAACAAACTAAACTAATGTGGAAAGAAGACAATAATTTAAACTAAACAAATTCAAGTTCTGAAGATTAGATCAAATTTAAAAAGGACAAACGAGCGAGTTGATCCACCTATCCAACAATTATTAACTTCCTATCTTGATTATATTTTCGTTTCTAACAAGTTGTGATTCATCTTATCAAAGGTATGAATTCCTACTTTCGTAGATAATTCGCCTATTAATCCTATCTTTCGATTTACGGAGATTAACGCGTCATAAAATAAGCAAAGATGTAAACTTTAACGTTTTAACCTAGATATTCAACCTATCAACTTTCGTTTGACATAGATCAAAGATCTATTCCTAAATCATGGTGATCTAATGTTTATAAAGACTTTCATCAAATATAAAACATCATACATGCACATCTTTCGATATAAATGCAATTAACATCATAAAGCATGATAAAGGAAACAACTTTGAATAGAAACTTACAATATAATCGAAGAAAACAAAGTCAACAAGTGTTGGATGGCTTCACAATGCTCGTTTGTAGAAGCTTAGCCTCTGAATATCCTCAGAGAACTCAAAAGTGCAGGAATTAAGAACATAGAACTACCTACTTTTATCTAGAATTTAAGTGTATGAAAACTGGAATAAAAGCAGTAAAGATGCAGCCTCAAGCCGCCCCTGATATTAGGGTTTCGAATAATGTCAATCGGTCCCCTTAATGTGTGAAAATAGATGGGTATTTATAGCCTCCAAAGTCGGTTTCTCTAGGTCGGTCGGATGGACGAACGTTCACTATAGTGGACGCTCGTCCACAATTTCTGAACTCTCCTCAGACGCTCGTTCAGATTCCGTTCATGCTCTCTGTATCAAAATCGTTCTTCCGGACGCCCGTCTGGTTTAGCCAAACGCCCGTCCACTCTGGACGGGACCTGGACGCTCGTCCAATATGGCTCGAATGTGATTTTTGCATCTCTATCTCTTTTCTTCAATCCACCTCATCATTATCTCTTTCTTTAATCACCATATCTCGAATTTCATCTATTTTTATCATTAGTTGAACCTCATAACAATACCTATGAGACATGGAAAATATCGCGAACTGTAATAATATCCAAATAATTATAATTCAACCATAAAAATCACATAATTACATCGATATTGCGATTAAGCCCTTAAAAATATCATTTACTAAATATTTCCATATAAGACCTTATTATTATGCAAATTATACAAATAAAAGGGGAAAACATCACAAAATATAACCTTATAAAACATATAATTTCACCCTTAACAAATATATAAGGAAAGAATGAAGCTCCAGCATGATAAGAGGATTCTGAATCACACCTTCAAAGTGGTAAATAAAGTGTTGGTTTACAATTCACGTCTTTGCCTCTTTCCTGGGAAATGGAAGTCAAGATGGTTCTAACCATATGTCATCATAAAGGTCCTTAATTCTGGTGCATATGAAGTAGAAGATGAATGCTCTGGACATGTATTCATTCTTAACGGCCATAGGCTAAAGCATTATGTCGAGTGCATGTATAATCCGGAGTTAAAAGTCTTTATATTGGACGAATTGCATTACGAGTGAAGGAGCCCAAGCAGTACAGTCGAGCTGACAACTATAAACTCAGAACTATTTCTAATACACTTGATCACGTGCAAAGCACGTACTACTAGAAATAGGACTAGGTCTATCGTAGAAGAGTAGTTCGATCACACACAGACTCGTAAAAAATACAAATCAATCAAGATTGAGAACAACTAAATGATCTACAACCTACAATGGTGCAAGGAACTGGCAATGGTATCAGAGAACACACAAGATTATGCAAGGTTACCACATAGAGTTTCTAATGTATTAGCTCTAACTTGAGTTATTAGTTATTTCCCCCAATTAAAACATTGATCCACACCGTGATGAATTTTAGATTTTTAACAGCTACGGGTGCTAACACCTAATATTACTCTTCTTCCATGTGACAGAGAGTAGGTGCCTATACGCTATTAACCTCCTTCAATTGTTGTATTAATTCACACGCAATAAGATCTAGGGAACGCCGGCTCAAGACCGAAGGCCTCCCTAAGAAGCCATCGTGGTCTGACTGGCATGCTCCTAAGGATCGATCTGGACTATGTCCTAATTAACACTTCACCTTGCAAGTCCTTCACACTACTTTACAATAACATGCAAATAGTTGACCATGCTAAAATCATGTAAATTAACTCTATTGATCAGACATAGCTGGCGCCGATTATCATGAATTAGGATTTACTAGGTATCTCGCAATTGTGATAAAGACCGTGCAAATGTGGGAGAACGCAACCACTATTCCATGAATTCTTCACCAACAATTCAGATCTATACATATATAGGGTAAATAAACTAACTACTACATAATAGAACTAATAATAACAATCAAATCATACTAATCACATAAGAACAACGATAGATCTACATCTAGAAAAAGCCGAAGATTCGTACCTTCAATGACGAGTGAAGATCCTCCGCAGATCTCTACCTAGAAGGAGAATCCGTCGGATCTGTGACAAGAACTCATAAAAAATAAATAACTAAAAGAAATAACTTTTTATTGCGTAGAACTTGTAATATTCAAGGTACAATGAAACTGCGGTCCGTTGAATCTTATTTATCGTTGGATAGCCGACTTAGAAAACCCTAAAAACTACCACTCTTCCAAGAAAATGTGTTTTTCGAAGCTTCGGGGATGCTCGAATTTCAGGCGGCACTCTTCACAATTACGGGGACATTTTCATACTTTTCCTATTCGCCGACTTAGCACGGAAAGTTCTGGAATGCCCTAGGCCCAAATCGTGTCCAGTCCGCTCTAGAATCAGTCTTCAACACTCGGCCCAAATCTCGTTACCTGAAAAATAGTCCAATAACACACGAAATAATACCAATTATGGGAATAATAACACGAAATGCAAAATACTCGACCCATGAACCCAACATATAACAATCAACACAAATGGTTCGTATAAATGGCAGAAAACAACTAATTTTAGCTTAGAATGGGTGAAATGTTGATGCCGTAAGGTGTATCATTTTGGGCGTCCTCAACTACCCCTACTAGCCTTTCGCTCGTCCTCCGGCAGAGTATCAAGGCGGAATCAAGCAGAATCCCATCAACTACCACACACCCAATAAAGGTTTTAGGCAAAACATATGTCATGCAACAATCCATAAGGTCCCCATTAACAAGTACCTACCGATGCATCAATGTTTCGTGTGATAAACCTTCCGTGATAGTGTATTCATGAAAAGATTCATGTTACAGCGACCTCACAACCTCAACTCAAGCTTTGAGTTAGAATTCTGAAGCCTACACCTTAAGTTGAGGTCTTATTGATTTGTTTTCCTTTACACTCCGTATTGTGACGTCTCCACTTTCTCTTAAACCTCAATATCAAAGCCTACTTTTTGATTTGGCTAATCTTTGTAGAGAATGATGTCTAACACAACCCTACAAATCTTTCACTTCTTGTTTTCACTTTTATCGGATTTGTGGCTTATCAAACTCTTCGAATTTATCTTGCTCGTGGTGGGACACTTACGAACCCAGTATACAATTCTTTCTTTTCCGGGTGCTTCCCACTCATCTTAAATTGCTATTGTTAAAGGTTTCTTGCTTTTGAAACATGGTTTCCATCATCCTCTGTAGTTAAATTTATGCAACACGAGTGAATGATTTCTGTTCCCGTGTTTGCCTTTCACATCCCGGCTCCAAACATTTCAAAAAAATTCGATCATATAGACCCCTTCCTTGGCTACAATTTCTCTTTTTACATCAACTCGATATTTAACATGGAATTGTTTGAAAATTGCATGTCAATGCTGAAGACTCTGTCCAGAAAATCTATAGCAGCACTTTCACTTCTTCTTCAATTTTGAACATGCTACAAACCTCCAAACAATCTGATTTTGGATATGTTATAGAAAACTCTTTTATCTACAATATTCCTTTTAGTATCAAGTTCAAATTTATCTTTCTTTGATCGCAATCTACAGCTCAAATCAGTGTTTAATAATCTGGAAATTTTGACAGGTTGTGCACTCGGCAAAAATAATTGTTTTTGACAAACTTGTTCTCATTCAAAAATTCTAATATTTTGTCACCACTTGCAGAACTCCAAGACCTGAATCTTTTCTGTTTTGATCGTGCACAAAATCGTTTAGGATTTGGCTGCACAAGTCGATGATTTTAGGTCTGGTGTAATTATCAAAATCAACTGCCTTAAGGAAATCACACATTTTCACTTGAGGGTTAGGCTAAAGGAATAATGAGTTATAGTAAATGGTTATATGGTTTGATCCCCGAAGTTTGTTCGTCTCCTGGGTTAAAGAATTTAGTAGGGTGTTTGTAAAGTTTGTTATGACGGATCGATAAAGAAGTGATGGTGATTGTGAGTAAAGACAAAAGATAAACAAGTAAACAAACACAGAAACAAGAAGAACACAGATTTTACATGGTTTCTGGCAATGTGCCGACTACTCGACGGACAAGAGAGTGTATTTTATTATCACCAGAAAGTTACAATTACATGTATTACAAATGGTATTTATAGCCTTGGGAATCCAACCTTAACCGACTAATCATTCAACCCAGTAAATGATTAAAATACCCCAGAAGTAACTTCACCGAATTAGGAAACCATGCAGATGTGTTTCTTAAGTCTGCTATAAACCAGCAGACTCCCAGTAGACTTCACTCTGCTGGTAACTTGTACCAGCACACACAGCTTCAGCAGACTGATCAACTCTGCTGTTGTCCCAAATGAACACCAGATTCAGCAAATGCTTCATGCTCTGCTGACCATCACAATTTCCACAGACTATGTTGAATGCCACACTCAACAGACTAGACTTAGTAGCATGGTTTAAGTCACCATTACAAATCTACACCTTGACTTCAACTTCATGCAAACTGACCAGATGCACAACTAAGTTCCAGAGTTCCTCTTTGTCTTTAGATTTGAATACCTCAGCTGGCCCCCAACATCAACTGAGTATTCCCAGACAACTGAAACTTGCCCCTTAGAACTGGTTTAGTGAACATATCAGCAGGATTCACATCAGTGATGATCTTATCCACTCCAACCCTCCTCTCATTCCCCAAAAAATGATACATAACATCAATGTGCTTGGTTCTCTCATGATGAACCTGATCCTTAGCCAAACATATTGCACTAAGACTGTCACAATACACCCTAGATTGATCTTGATGTAGACTCAGATCATTGACTAGCCGTTTTAACTAAATTGCTTCATTTGTTGCTTCTGTCAGTTGACGACGGTCAAATTATACCCGTAAAATTCATCAACATTGTCCTTAAATCGGGATTAATAATATATATTTTATATTAAATCACATGTTTATATGGATTATTTAATGTTATGTGATTTATATTATATAATTTGGTATTTATCCATTTATAAGATATAACTTGGTATTTATCCGTTTTTATTATATAATTTGGTATTTATCCGTTTTTATTTAAATATGATTTATTTTGGGATAAACATTTATTTTGTAGATTGAGATGATTTTTGGAGGATAAATGCAAGTGGATAAATTAAATTACAAGATAATTCCAAGAAAATCCGGATGCATTAAAGATAAAGATCGGATAAGCACGAGAAGATGAGTAAGGCAGGACAAAAGCCGGCAAACCAATCCAAGAGTGGCATCCCCTTCCACACACACCAAGGGGGGGGGGGCGCATTTTGCTATTTTCCGGAGATCGGCCGGGAGTTATCTCTTATTATTTTGATATTTTGAAGTATATCTTTTAATTAGCTTGAACCCTTATAAATAGAGCTGTACTTTACACATCATAGATACACTCTAGAAACACAATATTAAAATACTTTTAGTTTATCAATATAGTTCTTTTTATTTTATATTATGTTTCTTCATCACGGAGGCGATGGATTCATCGATTAGAGATTGCATTGAAGGATCGGAGGACCCTCCGTCTACGAGGGTAATGTCTATCCAAATATGTCTTTTTTATTCGTAGATCTATTTTATTTCGTAATGGAGTAGTCGTTTGTGTATTGATTTCCTGATGTAGTTAATTAACGAACCCATATTCATATAGATCTAAGCCGTACGAAGGCGTTTTACGAGCAAATTCTAGAGTCACCGGTCTAGATCTACCACGGTCTATATGGTTAGATCTAGTCATCAAGATTCTAGTAATTTTCTGTGAACGACTTCGGCTACGTCGTGCTTTCTGTTTTTCATATATACATGTAATAGATTTGGCGAATTTGTTACATCGTTCTCGTAAATTAATCTGATATATTGTGAAAATTGTCATGTTACTAGGACATTAGTTAGCCGATCGTTTAGGAGGTGTGCCAATCCGTCCACGGTGGTTGTCTAGACGAGGTGACGATTTTAGATCGGCATCCCTAGTTTGGTATAGCATGCTTGTTATATGATGTTCTATCCTATCCAAGGAAGGATTCGTAATTAAGCATAAAGATCTTATATCCGTTCACGAATTAGATCCAGTTTAGGGGATGACTCCCGTAGCCAAAATATAATCAACCTTAATGTCTTTTCTGTCTCGGTTTAGATATACATATATGGGGGAGTAATTACTACTAGCGTAATCAATACCGTTTGTTAGAGTCTTATAAAACCATAAAAATAAGTGTTTTAGTGTCTACTGTCGTATTGTTAGTCTTTGTGTTTTCTATCGTGTCAACCTTTATTTTTACGTTATTGTTGGTCGGAGACCACCCTTTAATCTATTTTTAGTTTAATAACGTTGTACTTATTTAAGCCGAGTCTCTGTGGGATCGACCTCGACTCTATCTAGCTATACTACGATTGAACCTAGTTCTCTTGCTAGTTGGTTATTTAGGTATCGAGTTATTTTTATAACTTGACCGTCATCATGTTTTTGGCGCCGTTGCCGGGGACTCGTGTCATTAAATTAAGTATAGCTTATTTTATTAAAAGTAGATTCGTAAATAGTGTCTATTTAATTAGTTTTTATAACATTGAATTAACCTGTAAGGGTCATAAAAAAAATCTGGGCAGTTTCTGTTCTATTTTGTTTTACACAGTTTATACTTTGTGTTTTTGTATTTTTAGTATTTTTAGAGTCTGTTTTAGCTTAGTTTTTATTTATTAAGTCTAGTTAAAGGATTAGCCATTAAAGTTTCTAATTGTTTATTGTTTTTGTTATTTTTATTTTTGTCTATTTTAGAGTCTCGCCAAAGGCAGTAGCCTTGGCGTATTTTAATTGTTTATTGTTGTTTTTGCCATGCAAATAAAAAAAAATAACAACAAACAAGCTACCTGGATTTCTAAGGATCCAAACGAAGAGCAAGGCGAGGAAAAATATGAAGGAGCACATCAATCTGACTCAGACATGGAAGCATTACTGAATAACGCCAGCCAGGTAAATTGAAATAATTTTAATAATGCAAATTTTGTTAACCAAGCTGTGGCTGCATGGGAAAAAGCGTACTTTGCAAAGCTATGCAATGCCTACCATTGAACAATTCATTCATGCTATCGTAGTACCTGAAAATGCTGCTGAAATTTATCACCCGAAACCTAATGTCATTCAAATGGTGGCAAACTATTACACTTTTCATGGTATCTTGAATGAAGATCCTGCCATTCACGTGATGAATTTCTTAGAGATCGTTATTACCGTGAAGCCAGAACTAGTTCCTGAGGACAACATTAAGCTGAGACTTTTCCCTTTCACTTTGAAAGATAAAGCTAAGCAATGACTTTTCTCTTTAGAGGCTAGATCAATCACGACCTGGGAGGAACTGCTGCAAAAGTTCATGAATAAGTACTTTCCTTTAGGAAAGACCTTTAAGTTATGCCAAGATATCTTAGGGTTCAAGCAGCAACCAGGGGAGAGTTTTGATCAAGCTTGGGAACGTTTTAAGGAGTCCATGAGGAAGTGCCCTCATCATGATATCCCTCTATGGATTTTAATGCAAACCTTTTACCATGGATTGAGAGATACGGAGAAGATAAGAGTAGATGCCTCCAGCAATGGAGCGTTTGTTCTTTTATCTCCTGAGGAGGCACGAGGAAAGATGGAGCAAATAGCAATGAATAGCCAATTGGGAGGTGGTGAAATAGCAACTGTGTAGATGGCCGATAATCTTGAGGAGGATGTATCGCATAAGATCCTAAATACTCTATTTCTCATAAATGATAAGGTGGATGGTATGCATGAGAGGATTGTGCGAGCAGAGACTGGAAAAGGGACGGAAACGACTAGGCCATTAGAGAATTCGGGTACTAAAGAAGCCAATTACATTGGGAGACAGGGTAATCACTATGAAGGTTACAAACCAAATCATGACCAACCTGAATTCCGATGGAGTGATCCAAATGAAGGGGTAAAACCACACAACACTTATGTACCTCAGCAAGCTCAAACTTACGGTTGGGAAGTTGCACTTGAAAAGATGAGTAACACAATGTCTGACACCAATCAATTAGACTAGGCTACAAACTTTCACCAATACTGTCAAAATAATGATGCCAAAGTCACCAACCAAGAATCCTTAACCCATAATCTCTCTCATCAAATAGGACAATTAGCTGAACAACTGTCAACTAGACCTCCTGGGGGATTTCCGAGCAACACTGATAGGAACCCTAGGGATGTGAATGCGATAATGATTAGATGTGAAAAGGAGCTTACTCCACCAATCCCAAAGAATGAGGAAAATATAGAAGATGTTAGGGATGATGAGAAAGAGCCCGATGAGGCATTCACACCTTGCTTAGAAAAGCCCCCCGATGAGCAATTATCCTCAATCTCTACCATTTTAGGGAATCGTGATTGTGCCGAAATATCTTCGCGAAGTGAGGTTGTTAAGGCTGAGAAGCAACAACCATGGTTTAAAGATTATATGAATTATTTATCCGGGGGATATTTGCCACCAGACTTGAACAAGCAGCAAAAGAAGAAGTTCTTTGCGGACCTCAAACACTATTATTGGGATGAACCTTATCTTTTCAAGCGATGCTCAGACAACATCTTTAGAAGATGTGTTCCTGAGAGTGAATTCCTCGATATACTTAAACATTGCCATACTTATGAAGCGGGAGGACACTATGGAGGGGACAAGACTGCTGCTAAAGTTCTCCAATGTGGTTTTTACTGGCCAAATCTTTACAAAACTGCACACGAATATGCTAGATCCTGTCATTCATGCCAAATGACGGGCAATATCTCGAGGAGACATGAAATGCCACTGAGGAGTATCTTAGAACCAGAACTCTTTGATGTATGGGGAATTGATTTCGTGGGACCTTTCACTTCGTCTGTTTCAAACCGCTATATTTTGGTGGCGGTCGACTATGTGTCTAAATGGGTTGAGGCTATTGCTTCACCTACAAATGATGCAAAGGTTGTACTGCGGTTTTTAAAGAAAAATATCTTCACGCGGTTTGGAATCCCTCGTGTCATCATTAGTGATAATGGGAGCCATTTCTGTAATAAGCCGTTTGAGAAAATAATGGCCAAGTACGGGGTGAGACATAAGTTAGCTACCGCTTATCATCCTCAAACAAGTGGTCAAGTTGAGGTCACGAACCAAGAGATTAAGCGCATCCTGAAAAAATTGTGAACCCAACAAGGAAAGATTGGTCGTTGAAGTTAGATGACGCTTTATGGGCTCATCGGACTGCGTATAAGACTTCCATAGGTATGTCCCCGTACCAGATTGTTTTTGGGAAAGCGTGTCATCTACCGGTTGAACTTGAGCACCGTGCCTTATGGGCTACTCGTATGTTGAATTTAGATGAAAGTTTAGCAGGAGAAAAGAGATTGTTGGAATTAACTCGCCTAGAAGAGTTTCGCATTGAAGCTTACGAGAATGCTCGGATCTATAAAGAGCGCACTAAGAGATTTCATGATAAAAAGATCCTTGACCGCACCTTTAAAGTGGGTGATATGGTTCTTGTTTAAAATTCGCGCTTGAAACTTTTCCCGGGAAAGCTAAAATCAAGATGGTTTGGTCCTTATAAAGTGAGTAAAGTATTTCCTTCCGGAGCTGTAGAGGTAAGTCACTTGGATGATCGAAAGACTTTTGTGGTGAATGGTCACCGAGTAAAGCATTACCTTGGGAATCAATTTGATAGAGAGGAAGAAGTACTTACTCTAGGAAATCCTAATTACAACTAGATCTTCGTGGAACTGAGTCGAGCTGACGACTATAACCTCAGAACTATTTCTTAAAAACTATCTTTTGTTTTTGTTTTGTTTGAATAAAGTAGCATGAGACTGTTAAGGTTTTTTTCATCTCGCCATGTTCCGATTCTAAGTTCGGAATAAACGAGGTTTTTTCCTTGATAGCCACCATGTGAGTTTTGTAGTTTTAACTCTTTGGTTTTCCTTGTCATTGGTTGTATGAAATAAAGTGGCTTAATTTGTTTTTGGATATTCTATATCTAATTACTGCCACGTTATTTTATAACTTCCATTGACATGTTATTAACGGTTTCGTGGAGTTTCTGTTTGGTTTGCTTAAATAGGTTTTCGTTTGCTTCTCCACGACGTGCTTGGACTACTACTATATTCTGCATCTACTTGAGAGCCATGTCCAGAGCTAAGTCTTTTTCTTAAATTCTCCTTTTTCTTTGTCATTGGGGACAATGCCAAGTTTAAGTGGGGGGTAGGAGACTTAGCTATGATGTGTTATAATTGAAAACTGAATGAAACGGTGAAAAATGAAAAAAATTGAACAAATGCCAAATTAAGTATCTCGTACCCTTAGAATTGTGAGTTCTTAAACATGGAATTGATAGGAAAGGAACCAAGTTGAATGAGTATGTGATTATTTTATTCTTATGTGAATGTAAATTTAAGGATATTCATGCCAACTATTGCAAGCAGTTATTTATTATTCGATTACTCAGTGTGTGAATCGACAAATACCGCACAAATTATAATAACTAAAAAGAATTATGTGTACATTGCGTAGATGATTGGTTATGTAGACTTAGAGTGGATATTTATCTGCTCATGTATTCTTATCTTCTAGCCATCAAAGTGGAGTAATAAGCTTGAGAATTGTCTGTGTTGTTTTGACGAAATGTTAAACACTGGGCTTGTAGTAACATTACCAAAGTAGCCCCGTGCTTGTGGTAATATTCAATGCTTCCACTAATCCGTGAAAGAAGGATTCTTGCAATGCATACTTTACTTTTAAAGCATGTTTCTTTCTTGAGAGGTGTTAAAGCTTGAAACTATGAAAATGTAAAAAATTCAAAATTTTAAGAGGCTTGAGTATTTTCTCGGTCTCCAAGTCCAAAAACCTCTTAGATAACGGTCTTGCTTATTGCATCATGTCTTTACCCATTGCGAGGCTTAAGAAGTGGGAATACTGATGTTGGTAGGTTGAGATTGCGAATTTAGCATAAAATTTAATCTTGCCACGAATATATAAAACCAAATGCACATGCACACATCACTTCGGTTCATAGAAAGTAGTGAATAATGGATACCTTATGAGCATGAATGGTATGAGTTGCCTCGAGTTTCTTGTGTAAGTATGATTTGACCATGGAAAATGTTGTCTTCGGGAATGACTTATTGATGCTTTGTTCGGGACGATCAAAGTCTAAGTGGGGGGTAGTTGATGACGGTCAAATTATACCCGTAAAAGTCATCAACATTGTCCTTAAATCGGGATTAATAATATATATTTTATATTAAATCACATGTTTATATGGATTATTTAATGTTATGTGATTTATATTATATAATTTGGTATTTATCCGTTTTTATTTAAATATGATTTATTTTGGGATAAACATTTATTTTGTAGATTGAGATGATTTTTGGAGGATAAATGCAAGTGGATAAATTAAATTACAAGATAATTCCAAGAAAATCCGGATGCATTAAAGATAAAGATCGGATAAGCACGAGAAGAGGAGTAAGGCATGACAAAAGCCGGCATACCAATCCAAGAGTGGCGTCCCCTTCCACTCACACCAAGGGGGGCGCATTTTGCTATTTTCCGGACATCGGCCGGGAGTTATCTCTTATTATTTTGATATTTTGAAGTATATCTTTTAATTTGCTTGAACCCTTATAAATAGAGCTGTACTTTACACACCATAGATACACTCTAGAAACACAATATTATAATACTTTTAGTTTATCAATATAGTTCTTTTTATTTTATATTATGTTTCTTCATCACGGAGGCGATGGATTCATCGATTAGAGATTGCATTGAAGGATCGGAGGACCCTCCTTCAACGAGGGTAATGTCTATCCAAATATGTCTTTTTTATTCGTAGATCTATTTTATTTCGTAATGGAGTAGTTGTTTGTGTATTCATTTCGAGATGTAGTTAATTAACGAACCCATATTCATATAGATATAAGCCGTACGAAGGCGTTTTACGAGCAAATTCTAGAGTCACCGGTCTAGATCTACCACGGTCTATATGGTTAGATCTAGTCATCAAGATTCTAGTAATTTTCTGTGAACGACTTCGGCTACGTCGTGCTTTCTGTTTTTCATATATACATGTAATAGATCTGGCCAATTTGTTACATCGTTCTCGTACATTAATATGATATATTGTGAAAATTGTCATGTTACTAGGACATTAGTTAGCCGATCGTTTAGGAGGTGTGCCAATCCGTCCACGGTGGTTGCCTAGACGAGGTGACGATTTTAGATCGGCATCCCTAGTTTGGTATAGCATGCTTGTTATATGATGTTCTATCCTGTCCAAGGAAGGATTTGTAATTAAGCATAAAGATCTTCTATCCGTTCACAAATTAGATCCAGTTTAGGGGATGACTCCCGTTGCCAAAATATAATCAACCTTAATGTCTTTTCTGTCTCGGTTTAGATATACATATATGGGGGAGTAATTACTACTAGCGTAATCAATACCGTTTGTTAAAGTCTTATAAAACCATAAAAATAAGTGTTTTAGTGTCTACTGTCGTATTGTTAGTCTTTGTGTTTTCTATCGTGTCAACCTTTATTTTTATGTTATTGTTGGTCGGAGACCGCCCTTTAATCTATTTTTAGTTTAATAACGATGTACTTATTTAAGCCGAGTCTCTGTGGGATCGACCTCGACTCTATCTAGCTATACTACGATTGAACCTAGTTCTCTTGCTAGTTGGTTATTTAGGTATCGAGTTATTTTTATAACTTGACCGTCATCATCAGTGCCATGTACTCTGCTTCAGTAGTAGATAATGTCACTGTACCCTATAAAGTTGCCTTCCAACTTACCACAGAACCATCCAAAGTAAACACATATCCAGTCATAGATCTCCTGCTCTCCACATTAGTAGCATAATCAGAATCATAGTACCCTGTGACAAAACATTGAGTACCACTTTCATTAATGAGTCCAATATCTGATGTACCCTTAAGGTACCTGAATATCCTCTTTACTGCTTTCAAGTGTTCCTTTCCAGGTTGAGCCATGAACCTGCTGACAACACTGACTGCCTGAGCCAAATCTGGCCTAGTACAGACCATGGCATACATTAAACTGCCCACTGCACTAGCATATGGAACTCTTGACATGTATTCTTCCTCTTCAGCTGACTGTGGAGCAAACACAGTAGACATATGTAGATTTGGTGCCATTGGAGTATCTATAGGTTTGGCTGCTAATATGCCAAACTTGGATAATATCTTTTGAATATACCCGTGCTGAGACAAGAACAGCTTCCCCTGCTCCCTATCTCTATAGATCTCCATCCACAAAATTTTCTTTGCATTCCCTAAATCTTTCATCTCAAATTTAGCCTTGAGCAGATTCTTCAGATCTTGAATGTCAGACTTGTTTACAGCAGCTATCAGCATATCATCCACATACAACACCAGATAGATGATTGAACCATTCTTCAACTTGTTGTGATACACACAGCAATCATATGGACTCCTGCTATAACCCCGCAAAATCATATAGCTGTCAAACTTTTTATACCATTGCCTTGGGGCCTGCTTAAGTCCATACAAGGACTTCTTTAACTTGCAAACATATCATTCCTTGCCAGGAACTTAGAAACCCTCTGGCTGAGTCATATAAATTTCTTTATCTACATCTCCATGCATAAAGGTTGTCTTCACATCCAATTGCTCAAGTTCAAGATTCTGATGTGCCACTATTGCTAACAGCACCCTGATGGAAGTATGTCTGACCACTGGAGAAAATATCTCTTCATAGTCTACCCCCTCTTTCTGACTGAACCCCCTAGCAACCAAACGTGCCTTATATTTGATATCCTCAGCAGATGTCATTTCTTCCTTTTTCTTGAATATCCATTTGCAGCTGACCACCCTTCTATCCTGTGGTTGTTTGACCAGATCCCAAGTCTCATTCTTCTTAAGTGACTCCATTTCTTCTCCCATAGCAACAAGCCATTAGGATGCCTCAGAACATGTCATAGCTTCCCTTTAAGTGTTAGGTTCAAAACCATCCACTTCTTCAGCTACTTGTAGTGCATATCCAACCATATCCTCCTCAAACCCATATCTCCATGGAGGTCTGATATTGGTCCTCCTAGCTCCGCTGAGAGCTATACTCTGCTGACCAACATCAGTTGTTTGAGTGTCTGCTGACCCTTGTTCGATGGGATCGGCTTGATCCGCTTCGGATCGGTGATTGTTGGCTATCCCCTGCTAAGTCTTTTGATTCAGTAGAATCTAATTGAAGCTCCACCTGTTTGTCAACCTTCTCAGTCTCAGATCCAATTTTAGATTCAGATATGGCTCTCACAGACGACTTAAGCATAGAGTTTTCATCAAAGACTACACTCCTACTGAGTATAACCCTATTTTCAGCCGATGACCAGATTCTATACCCCTTAACTCCATCTCCATATCCAACAAACACACCATTCTTGCCCTAGGCTCTAATTTACCCTCACTGACATGTTAGTAGACAGTGGTTCAAAAAACCCTAAGTCAAGAGTAGTCTGCTGACCTTCCTGACCAAACTTCTAGTGGTGTTTTAAGTTTGATCCCAGTGTGAGGCCCCTATTGATTATATAGGAGGCTGTATTAACAGCCTCCCCCCAAAATCTCCTTGCTAGGCCAGATTTAGAGAGCATGCACCTTGCCCTCTCCAAAAGAGTTTGATTCATTCTTTCTGCAACATCATTCTGCTGTGGAGTATCTTTAACAGTATGGTGCCTAGGAATGCCTTCATTCTTGCAAAATTCATCAAACTCAGACCAATAAAATTCTAGTCCATTATCAGTTCTAAGTCTCTTGATCTTCATCCCTGTCTGATTTTCAACCAAAGCCTTCCATTGCTTGAAGTGATTGAATTCTTCACTCTTGTGCTTCATCAAGACTACCTATCCATCCTTGAATAATCATTTGTAAAGGACACAAAATACCTGGGACCACCCAGTGACTCCACCTTTGAAGGTCCCCAACAATCAGAATGGACATAAACAAGAGTCCCTTTTGTGATGTGAATTGCTTTTGGGAACTTGCTCTTATATATCTTCCCAAACACACAGTGTTCACAAAATTTCAACTCCTTGACCTTATGTCCCCCAAGTAGATCAGACTTAGACATAATTTGCATCCCTCTTTCACCCATATGACACAATCTTATATGCCACAACTTAGTCAATTGTGACTGGTGAACCTCTGATGATGCAACAACAGTAGAACCTGATACAGCAGACCACTGTAGTATGTACAATGTCCCCTGCCTGATACCCTTCTGAACCACACTTGAACCCTTATAGACATTGACCACTCCACCTTCACCCTTGAACTTGAACCCTTTGCTGTCCAGTAGACTAAGTGATATCAAAACAATGTGCAGAATTTACCATCATGTGTCCTCACCTGAACAGATCCAATCCCAACTATTTTGCAAACCTTGTTGTTAGCCATTGCAATATGGAATTCATCCACTTGTTGATAAGTTGAAAACCACTCTTTGTTTGGACACACATGATAGGATGCCTCAGTGTCCAGAATCCACACATCTCTGTGCCATGTTGACTCTGAAACTACTAAGCCCATATCTTCTTCAAAGTTGGTGTCTAGTTCTGCCAAAACAGTTGTACCCTGCTGAGTACCATGCTGTTTTTTTCCTCTTTGGACATTCATTTTCCAATGTCCATGCTCATTGCAGTAGTTACAGATATCCTTAGCTTTGGGACCCTTAGAATTCTTCTTGATTTCTTCTTTCCAAAATTTCCTGGCCCCTTGCTGACTCCACTGGCCACAAATCCAGCAGACTGACTATCTGTCCCAGATCCAGATGCCTTATGGTGTAACTCTCGAGCATGGAGTGATGACCTTACATCCTCCAATGATACTGAGTCCTTCCCAACAATAAAGGACCGCACAAAGTTCTCATATGATGCAGGAAATCATACAAGTAGAATCAATGCGGCATCCTCATCATCAATCTTCACATCAATATTCCTTAAATCAAGCAATATTGTGTTCAGCTGGTCTACATGATCCCTCAGCTGCGTGCCTCATGCATCCTTAAGATAGTTGGTTAGAGACTTTGTCATATATAGACTCTCCAGTTTGGACCACAACTTCTCAGCAGTGTCCTCTTCAGCAACATCTGTGATAATATTATCTGACAAGCACAACATAATTGTTGAATGTGCTTTCTCATCGAGACTAGCTCTCTCAGCAACAATTCCTTCAGTTGATTTAGACAAGGTACTCTATAATCCCTGCTGCTTCAACAAAGCACTCATCTTGATCTGCTATAGACTAAATCTATTCCTTCCTGTAAACTTGTCAATCTTAACATTTAAAGCAAACATCTTTCTACCTTGCTTAAAACAGATAAACAAATTTCTTGATGAACCTAGACGCTCTGATACCAGTTTGTTATGACGGATCGATTAAGAAATGATGGTGATTGTGTGTCAAGACAAAAGACAAACAAGTAAACAAACACAGAAACAAGAAGAACACAGATTTAACGTGGTTTCCGGCAATGTGCCGACTATTCCAGGACAAATGCGGATATTTTATTATCACCAGAAAGTTACAATTACATGTATTACAAAAGGTATTTATAGCCTTGGGAATCCAACCCTAACCGACTAATCAGTCAACCCAGTAAATGACTGAAATACCCCCGAAATAACTTCACCGAATTAAGAAGCCATGCAGACGTGTTCCTTAAGTCCGCTGTGAACCAGCAGACTTCCAGTAGACTTCACTCTGCTGGTACCCTGTACCAGTAGACACAGCTTTAGCAGGCTGATCAACTCTGCTACTGTCCTAAACGAACACCAGATTTAGCAGATGCTTCATGCTCTGCTGACCACCACAATTTCCACAGACTCTGCTGAATGCCACACTCAGCAGACCAGACTCAATATCATAGTTTAAGTCACCATTACAAACGTCATGATGCCTTTCTAGTTATAAACAATCACCAAGTCACCATCTTCCAACGTGCCACACTTGATTTCCTAACCTTTTCATGCCCTTATTCAACCATACCTCTTCCAATAAATTATTTCCCCGTTAATTCTTCACTTGAGTTCCTTGATCTCAACAAATCCTCTCCACATTTTTGCCATGAGTCGCCTCAGAAGCATATCGCCTTAACCCTTTCTTTTGAAGAAGTTCATACATTTCTATTTATTCAAATCAGAGAAAACGAGTTCCCTCTAGTTCTATAACGTTTGAAATCCCATTCCTCACTTCAAAATTAAAATTTTATTGAACCCTCTAATGTCAGAACAATATGTTTAATTGTGTTCATACTCAACTTCCCTCCTAAGGGTGGTGTCGATGTTGTAAACTTTTCACTCATTGTTTCCGGTCTTTTCAAGGTATGCATCTCTTCTTTTTACCAGTAAGATCTTTATGCCTATCATAACATCTCTCTCTCTCTCTCCAACACATATCTTTGACCTTCTAGCGATACTATGTGAACCCCATTTCAGGCAGAAGGTAGTTTTTTACCATGATGCCTTTCGAGCCCTTATAGCTGTTAGGATGTAATATCGTCAGATGGATCAAGATCCACCCGATTACGCAGCGGAATAGTTTAGATCTAGATCCAGTCGACCAAAATACATAAAATAAATAGATCTAACCTACGAGGGGGTTAGATTGCTTACTAGTTTAAGGTGAATAAACTCCAAGAACAATCTTCAATCCTAGATCCAAGCGAGTTGAGAAGCCACAGTCTTCCAACGTGTGTCTCCAAGCACCACTAGGTGGATGGTGTTTCACGCCGCCGGACCTCCTCGATATGATACCTTAGAAAAACCAGAAGTTTTTCTAAAATTTGAACCCAAGGAAAATAGCAGAAAAATCTAAGCTATTTCCATGCAATATTTCAAAATTTGTATTGTGTCATAAGGCTTGGGAGAACTCTCTTTATATAGGAGAGTAATCCTTGTCCTCCAAGGATTTAATAATTAAGAGATAATTATTAGATTAATCCTTATTCCAAATAAAAGATAAATAAAATAATTATCCCAAACAAATTAGGATAAACCATATTATTATCTAATATTCCATGAATGATCAATTAACAAATAAAAGATAAATCGCACATTAAATAATTATCTAAGAAAACTAATTCCTTGATAATTTATTAATGCAATATGCGCCCCACCTCTACTAAATAAAGGTCCAAGTGCATTTTTTGACACATTGGGCCGAGTCCACGAAAAAATTCATTTTCCATGTATTTAATTATCTAGTCCAACTAAACAATTAATCCACATATCAATTAAATAGTCCAATCCAACTATTTAATTATAATTGAGGTGAAACGACGAGAAAACATATGCTATGCTAGGAGCCACGTCTGGAACCACGGACCCATATTCAGTAGCTACAATAAATTAAATAAAATTATTCGTTAGACCGAACAATTATATTCAATCTTTGAATTCCGGGATTACACTACCATAAACCCGAAACTGAACTCTACCGAAAATAGATAACTTATACTCAACTATGAGTTGATAAGCGTCCACTGATATAATCATTACATACGGATAAATCCTCCCTAGACTGTTCATTTCGATTCGGGATATTCCGTAAACCCTCCTCGAAACATATTATCCTTATATACCATTAACCCCCTAGTGATCAATTAGTTCATAACTAATATAGTATGAACAGGG
The DNA here is from genome assembly GCA_036785695.1 of Gentiana straminea. Classification (NCBI taxonomy): domain Eukaryota; kingdom Viridiplantae; phylum Streptophyta; class Magnoliopsida; order Gentianales; family Gentianaceae; genus Gentiana; species Gentiana straminea. The sequence goes on along the minus strand of JAVUPR010000424.1, from coordinate 2,536,274 downwards.
CCCATCGATCAGTTTCTAGGGTTAACAAATAAGAGAACTGTCTGTCTACTTCCCGAGGGAAGGAAAGGATTCCTTATCTGTGATATCACAGACTACTCACTCATCCCAGAATAGAGCCAACGAGAAGTGTTGGACCACATACTACGAAGTGATCCTTACTAACACATCAAACTCTACCCTAATCTAAGCAGTTGTCTGTGATCATCTCAGGATTGAGATTAATCCATATATGATCATCTTGTGATTCGATAAGACTTCTCGATTACGGAATTATATCGAGAACTCAAATCAAATCGGTCCAGCCCTATATGATTATCATCATATATAAATGCCCCACTAGGTACCCTATTACCGACAGTCCGGATAAGACTGTCACACCTAAAGTGTTCTGGGCGCATTATTAGCAAATTAATCATGAGACCCATACTCAAATTAATCAATGCTACGGACTAAGTTAATTTTAAGTACATCTCACTAACTCAATCCTCTTGTGTACAGCCATACACTGAGTTATGTGATTACATAAACGGGGTACTTAGGGTTTTCAATAGTGTCTTAATTATAAGCATACATGCATATAATAAGATGAATTATTGATTCTGTACTAAAAAAAATTTATAATTGTCTTTTGGGCACACACCTAACAATCTCCCACTTGCACGAAAGGCAAGTGGATTAATTGTTTTAGAGCACACCTTTTATATTTGTATCTACAACAATAGCCAACCAAACTTTTAACTTCTAAACTTCTATTAGCTTCAATCCAGATTAATGCACTTTGTATCCTTTCCTTTGCAAGGCTCAATTGGGCCATTTGGATCCATGAACCGCCAGACACCCCTCTTTACATTCCCTCTTCTACTTTTGTGCTTTTTATAACGAATATGTTTCATCGATTGAAATGTCTGTATCGTCCTAAAATTTCCTTTCAAGTCTTACATAAAGGATAACCTTGAGCACTTATTCTTTAGCATTGTACTCTTTCCCCTGAGTAGCGCAACCTTGACCCCCCTTGAATCGAAACCTCAATGATCTTTCAATCATCCTTTGAACGTTTGAATTGATCTTATGAAATCAAACTTTATCAGGCATTTCTTAAGTGTCTTTTCTCCCTCACTCAATATTTTTTTTCTACAGACCTCTTTTCAAACTTTTGAATTCCTTTAAGATACCTTGAAGGAATTTCTATCCCCTTTCAGTCTTGAAATAAACTATGTTTGACTTATGTAAACTTGACCACCTCATGACGAGTTTTTATTCCATTTTGATACCTTTTAGCGTACTTCTTTTGGCCCCATAGATTTTTCATGTTGAGATTCTTACCTTCATCTTGATTCTCCAGTTCTTTAGTATTTCAGGTGTTCGACTTTTCACTTTTGATTTTCTGTTATGGAATGATCCCATTCCCATAACAACATTCATGCGAATCGAGAAATTTCTTAGTTGCCAACATCGATTCTGTTGATCCAATCAGTAATGACTAAGGTCACTTGGATTCTTTGCAGACACCGTTAATTTATGGTAGACCTTTCTTAGCAACTGGATGTTCTTTAATTGATGTGCAAAAGGGAGAATTGATTTTGCGTGGTAATAAAGAAAGTGTTACTTTTAACATTTTCAAGGCTATAAAGTATCCCATTGATGCTAAGGACGTTTATTTTGACAACCAGAAGGAGGTTCTGTACCCTGTGAATCTGATATTACTTCAAATATTGTTTTGGAAGTCGAGCTGAGGACTCGTAAACTTAGAACTAATTTTTCTCCTTTTCTTGTATTGTGTTGTTTTATTTTATTTTTAGGTTGATTTTTCAAAATTGAATATGAAAGTGAAGGTTTTTTTAGTCGCCGTGTTCCTGAGGCTTTTGAGCAAAGCATGTGCGATGAATTTCTTTTACTTCTCATGAATATTTGGTTATTTATGATTCTTTATTTTGGAGTCATATAGTCCATGGTTTTTGTGTGTTTAAGTAATGAAATATTAATGTGTTAGCTTAAATCGTGTTGAGCACTCTTTTATTTAAAGTTGTGACTTTACTGCCTCACATATTATTTATTTTATTACTTATTCGCGTCCCTTGGGTACCAACACTTTTGGCAAGATTGTTTGTATTGATTGACTTGGCATAGATGACTACTTCGGGGACACGCGATTCATGGCTATGTTTGGTTGACTTGTTCTTCGATAGTTCGTTTTAACGCTCCTGTTACATATATTTTTCAAAGTTAAGTGTTTCACTCTCATTTTATTTATTTTGTGTTACTTTTCACTTTCTTTTCCACATTGGGGACAATGTCGGATTTTAGGGGGCCGGGAGGGGGGGGGGGGGGGGGCTAGACAAAACACACCTACTTTAGATAAATCAAAATTCGACAATTTTTATAAAAAAAAATTATGCTTTCTTTTGGTAAACTAGAGTACGTTTAATTAGGCTAGAAAATAGAGGTCTAAATCTTTTGGAACTGATTCATTACATGTTTAATGGAAGTAGGATTTACAAGTCATGTTTGAACCGTTGATGTTGTTACGTATTAATCATATATCTTTTGATAGAATTGGCTTATAAAGCACGCAGAACTTTGAGTGTTATTGTTTTTGTGGAAAGACAAATAATTATTAAAGTTGAATGTCAAAATTATTTTTCAACTTAGTCTTTATTCTATTCTCTTTGTGCTTAAAGTAAAAATTGAATCTCAATTTAACTCCGGTGTTAGGTCCCCACAGACTAGAAATTTTGATGATATCATAATAGTTGGTTTAAAAATCAAGTATAAGTTTGCTTAGTAGTCTGACATGCGAATTGTATAGGATTATTTAGACTTTGCCTACGTATTCATTGTCTAGGCTTGAAAAGTTGAAGACAAGAAGACCAGAAGACTAGAAGACCAGACTCTTGTCCAATCGTCTATCAAGATAGAATCAACAGAGGCAAAACAGACCAGAAAGTAAAAAAAAGAATAGACAAGTAAAAGTATTGAAGACCAGACGAGCTAAGCATCCAGACGAGTAATGGATCGGATCAGAGACTACCAAATGCTCAAGTGACTAAAAGACAAATGAAGTGATAAATTAAAGGGCGTGTAGCCATCCATCAGATCAACACTTGATCTAATGGCAGCAAAATTATACACGTGGAGAAATAGCATTTGATGCTCTAAAGTTATCTTCTAAAAGCCATCAAGTACAAATGCTCCAACGGTTGAAAAGCAAAACGGAATTATTTTCAAAATATCAAGTGACTGCTTAGCAAATCAATCAGAGCCACAGATTCTTTCAACGGCACAACTATCCTACGAAGACTATATAAGGATGAAGAAGAACAACCAAGAAAGTAGAGGTGTCGAGAAGAAAGTAAAAAGAGAGATTGAGTAACTCAAAAAAGAAAAGGCCAAGTATTGAAACATCAAGCAAGTCATCTCTCAACAAGATCTTCATCTCATAAACTTCCAATATAAATCTATAAATCAAGCAGATCATTCAAAGTGCTCAAACATAAATCATCTAGGATCTACTTGATCAAAAGAGCTGCAATCAATCCTTCAAAGTCAGATTCAGAATAAAGCACTCATCATTGTATCATTAATTTGATATAACACCAACTCAATTTTATCAACCAAGTTCTCATGGAAATAGAAAACCTGTTGAAGCATCTGTGGGGTTGAAGGAACATCAAAGAATATAGACGAACTGTTGGAGAAATGAAGTTCTTTAGACGAGCTGCGTGCAACTAGACCATTGAAGCATATGCGGGGTATGAGGCATTTGTGGGGTGTCAAGGACTGTCTACTTAGGGTGTGAAGCATCTGCGGGGTGTGAGGTATCTGGGGGGTGTCAAGGACACTTACCTATTATATTAGTCTAGAGTACAATAGTGATACCTCCTAAGTCATGTGAAAAGCGGTCACATAGGAGATTACGCCACTCCAAAGATCGATAACATTTCTTGTGTTCATTACTTTCAGCACTTTACTTACGGTACTTGCATAATCAAGATCACACTACTCAACACTGAAAAAACCAAGCTCAGGGCTTAATTTGAAACATATCATTATTCCGCAGCACTTACTTTCTGACAATATCCAGACCAGTAAAACCAGACGAGCTACTTGCTAGTCTGTTCTTACTGACAAGATTTGTCTCCAAGTAAAAAACTCCAAAAATTGAAGAGAGTTCATTCACCCCCTATGAACTCTCACCAGCCTTGTATTGCGGACCAATAATTGGTAGTAGGGCGTGTCTCCTAAAAACAGACATCTTCGTGTTCTGTGTGTTGGAGTGATCCAAAGCTTGCGTTTTCAAAATCATATTTCAGCATGGAATCAAATAGCATAATTGTTAGAGTACCAGCTTTTTCTATTTCAAATTTTGATGAATGGAAAATGCGTATGCATATGCACTTAGCTGCAATCCATGAATATATGGACTAAGTGATAGAGGATGGTCCATTCACCATCATGAAAGCAAACACATATGAAGCCACTCAAAGAGATCAACATTTGTAAGAAAGCCAAACCATGAGTACACACCATAAGACAAAAATATCAACAATCTAATGGTGCTAAAGACACAATAATTAAGACCTTGGATAGCAACATGTTCTTGAATATCAAGTGATGCAAAACTGCAAAAGAAATCTGGATAACTCTGATCAACTTCTATGAAGGCACTGAAGCTGTCAAAGTCAATAAACCTACAGTTGCTGTTCAAAAGTTTGAGACTTTCTATATGAAGTCTGGAGAGAATGTTGAGAAGATTGAAGCTCATTTTCATGTGAACTACTAGAATTTCCCGGATTTGTGACGAAAATTTGTGACGAAAATTGCCCATCACAAATTTGCGACACCAATGCTACGAATTAGTGACGAAACACAAAATAAATAATTTTCATGTAAATTACAACAACTTTGTGATGAAATATGTAAATGAGAAAACGTACATGACTATTTTGTCACAAATCTTAGCGCCAGATTCCGGCGCCATAATTTGTAGTTTGGTTGCAAAACTCCACCGTGGCTAATTCGATGGTAAATGATAAATTTGTCAACATCGGAAAGTTGTCACGATTTTTCGACAACATTGCTATGAATTGGTGACAAAACTAAAAAAAATATCTATATGAGAACTTGCGACGACATTGCAAAAAATAATGCACATGAAACATCATACGCTATTTTTTGTGACGAACCAACAACAAATTTGGTTGATGCACAATTTTCTATAGCAAATTCGTTGCTACTTTATGAATCTGTCCACATTAATATACCTAAAAATTGCTGACGAAACATTATACAAAGCAACAAAAATATATCGTCACTCATTAGTCATAAATTTTGGATGTATTAGTGCAAAAATTTAAATAAGTTACAATATTTTTTTTCTAGCACATTACATACGTTCAGAATTCAAAATCGAATAAAAACTAGAGCCAAATAACACAAAATGATTTAAAATAGACAAATGGAGCACTATCATGTTTCATTATTTATAAGGAAAAAAATTGCAAATGAGGATAAACATAACATCGGTTTAAGATTTTAAAAAAGTAGAAGACATCTTTACTTCTTGCGGTGTACACGGTTCGGTATTGTTAATGGCTATAACCAAAACCAAACCGAAATTTATTGTTAAAAAAAAATTGAATTCGAACCGTTTTTGAAAGGTAATCGAACCGAAATATTCGGTTCAATTCAGTCGGTTAACCGAAAAAACCCAAATAAATTGTCAAATATATTAAAGTTTGGATATATTCGGTTTCTGTTTTTATTCGGTTCGGTTAATTTATATCACTAACGGTAACCGAACTATAAGTTTTAGTTCCTTCAAAATACGAACCGAAACCGGATCATGGGTGATCATTAATCGAACCCGTAATCGCTATATATCCGCTAAAAAACAACAAAACGACGTTGTTTTGCTTTTTATGACTTTTTTTTAAAATTTATTTATTGTATCCTGTCGATTATTCTAAAATAAAATACAATTCTATTTATATTCTTTTTCAGCTTTTCTGTCCTTAAAATTTCACGATTCTGTCATCAAAAAAGGAAAAAAAAAATATTCACGATTCAGGGAACAAATTTCACGATTTAATTCAGCCAGATCCCCTTTTCCTCACCGTCCGGCGTCCTTCCCCGGAGCAGCAGCAGACGCTAAGTAGCAGTCTATAGCCGATAGGCGTTAGGGTAGCTAGCGGACTAGCGACAACGAGCGAGCGGACCACCGCCTACCACACCACCGCTCGCGACGACGACGCCTTTTCCGCCGGAGGACTCGGGAGGCTTCACTTCAGGTAAAGTGTTTCCTTCTTTAAGACTTTAGATATAATGATGTAATATAACAAGACATAGATATATATACTATAAAAATGACTATATACATGATTAACAAGAGAGAGTACAAAACCCTTTTCCAAATCTTTTAGTTCTTAACTTTGAAATGGTTACTTTTGAGCATCTTGTGAATTGAAAGATTTAGTTAGCACAAAAAAAAAACAAAAAAAAAAAAGTAAAAGGATTGGTCCCTTTCATCCCGTGGTTAGGATATCGGTAGTAACGGATAGGTACAAAACATTTCAAAATACAAGGTTCGTTGAATTGTTCCAATTTCATGTACGTCCATATGGGTGTAGAAAAAGTCATAGAAAATTATGATAGCCATTTCATTTAAAAAATTAAGGGTAAAGAAAGATTATTAAAATAATTGTTTCAATGTGTATATGTCGTTCTAATTTTCAAAGCGTCCTGCTTAAAAAACGTTTAAATAATGTTTAAAGTATAGAAATACACCATTTTCAATATTTAATAAAAATTGATGGGATAATAATATTTCACATAAAATCAATAATTTCAGTGTGTACTTGTCATTGTAATCAAATTCCAATAGATGTGTTCAAAAAAAAAAAAAAAAAAAAAAAAGGCAAACGCTAGTAGTTATTAGAAAATATTATGATTATTATAAGAATCATCACCAATAAAGACTCCTTTCTTCAAGAAAAAAAAAAAGGTAAAAAGAAACCATAATAACTAGACAAATTTTATAATACAACCGTTGTAGCTAGGTTGTACCAAGTGGCATACATTACAACCATTCATTTCTAACCTCTCACACACGATAAAAGTGTATTATGTGAAAGTGAGTAAAAATGAGAGGCTCTAATGTATGCCACTTGGTACAATCTTGTTACAACCGTTGCACCATAAAGTCTCTCAATTAATTAGCATGTATTTAATTTGCAAAGACTTTAATTAGTCAAAAAAAATTAAAAACTGCAATCGCACATTACGTCATTACGGTAGAAAATGGATGTCGTGCAAATTTTGTTTTCACTAAAAATCGAAATCAAAATATTTTAATATCTGAGAAAATCAATTGGCGGGACTGAAAATTTAGTATTTCCCACAATTTTTTATTTCATCAATACTATATAAACCAAAACCCTACATCTGCCATATCAAACTAGGAAAGATCCCTCTACCAAAAAAAAAAAAAAAAGAACGATCCCCAATTTCTCCTCTTACGTTTGTTTGGGCATCTACAGATCAAAGGTACTATGTTCATATTATCAATTCTATAGCGTTCTCAATCTTATTTTTTTTTATAGATTTTTGTCCAGAAGGACAAAATTATCAAAAAAATCGGGATAGAAGTACACTGTAATTTAATAAGGACAAAAGTAACAAATATGAAGTAACAAATATGAAGTAACAAATGTGGAATAGAATAAATATGAAGTAACAATTGTGAAACACAAAGTAACATTAACACGTGAAGTAACAATTTTAAAGTAACAATTGTGATTTTTGTCCTTTATAATCATGAAAATGTTACTTTTGTCCTTCCAGACCCATTTATTAATTTTTTTGTCCTTGTGGCCACTTCCCCCTATTTTTTATTTTCGGATGAATTTATTCTTTCAAAAATTATATTTTTTTCTTCAGAAAATTAATTGGAATATGTTGTTTAATTTTTTCTTTCATGACATATGCGAATTGGTGTGTTATGCTTCTAATTTGGAATTTTTTTGAATTAGTTGATGCAATAATCAAGATTTTCTTTGGAAGAAATTAATAGTTTAGCCATTTTTCTCGTTAATCATAGAACATTTTGTCGATAGATTCATTTTATAAATCCCTTTCAATCTCGTGGGGGAATGAGATGAACAAATCAACACTTAAAATTACATAGATGAACTGCTCTATGTAGTTTGTTGGTTCTGCTATTCTAAAAAAATCCTCTCGTCTAATTTAGAATGCTTTTTTGGGTATGAAACTGCAAAACTTAGAATTATGCTGTGCAAATTTATTCCTGTTTTTTTGTTGATAAAAGTGTAAATTTATTCTGAAACAAAAAAAAATTTTGTTGGACACTTTATTTTACGTAGATAAAATTCTGTTCTCATCTAATTTTTTAATGAATATTGTGGGAAACTTAATAAATCAATATAGATTTTCTAACACTTTTTTGCTAAAAAAGGTATATTGATTTAATTAGCAGAAAGCTGTATGATCACCATTTGCTTATCTTTCACTTTTACCCAGCTTTTCTATGTTATAGCTTTCGGCTATGTATATTGCTATGTTTTTTCTTTTAATCACTTACATTAACTTATATTTTGCAGACACCGTGATGGTTCGTGGTGGGAAAGTTTGCTTTCGTGGCTCTGATGCCTCGCGTGCCAGACCTTCGAGTACAAGAGCTTACTGAACAGGTAACACAATTAACTCAAGAAAACCATGCGCTAAAGAAGATGTGGGAAGAACAAAAAGGTCGTGATGCTGAGCGAGATCGTCGGGATTCTGAGCGTGATGCACAACTCAAGATGCTTCTAGAGAAGATTGGTCTGAAGATGCTTCTAGAGAAGATTGGTCGTTCGAGTGATTGAGTTGTTTTTAGCAATAAAATAATTTGTTTCTTGAAAATTGTCTACTAGTTACGAATAAATTTTTATTTCTTGTTGGAGATATTATTTGACTATGAATAAAATTATTTTGGATTTTTTTTTCATGATTTCATTTGTGTTTCAATTATTTATGCAAATGGAAGATGTTTATTATTTTATGAGATAATTTTATAATATTGAATAAATAATAAAAATAATGCAAAATATGAAATATAAATTTGAACGTATAATCATTCCAAATATATTGATTTGTTTTGTCACAAATCTATACAATATCTGGTTTCAAATCCATTAATAAATTTGGTCATAAATTTGTCAAAAATAATTTCATCACAATTTTATTGTACAAGGTTGTCACAAATTAATTTTAAATTTATAAGAAAATTGCTGTCATAGATTTATTTTAGACTGGTAACAAAATCGCTGTCACAAATTTATATTAAATTTTGTAGCAATTTTTTCATAAAAGCCATAAAAAAACTAATCACTATAAGTTGTTGGAATTTTGTCAAAATACGTTGTTATAATTTTGTTGCAAGCATTCGTCACAAATTCAATTCATATTCATGGCAGATGGTTGTCACAATGTCGTTACCGTGTTTTCGTCACAAAATTATCAAAAAAAATTCATCACATATTTGTCGCTATTTTATGTAACAACTTTGACACAATGTTCGGTAACAAACTCATTGCAAAGTTTCATTATGTTTTCGTCACAAAGTATAAATTTTGTTGCAGATTCAACACCAAAAAATGCGTTGCAATTATGTCACAAAGTTTAGATCTTGTCACAGTTTAGTCACAAAATCTTAGCGACAAGGCTACTTTCGACGCAAACATTTGCAACGGAGGGTTTCGTGACGGAAATAGGGTTAGTCACAAATTCGTCACTAACAATCGTTTGTGACGAATTTGTGACGAAAACCACCGTCACAAATCCAGGAAATTCTAGTAGTATGAGCTTGAAATGCTAAATCGGACATACACTCAAAAGGACATCTGCATGAAGATTCTAAAAGCCATTCTAGAATCATGGCATATCACCACTCTATTAGCTGCTACTGTAAAAGCCTTTCAAGGGATTGTCTCACTCAACCCGGAAGTTTCAAAATCAAAACAGAAGAGATGATGGATACATAAGAAAAGAAGATGATAGAAGAGAGGACAGACGAGACACACGCAAAGAAGATTGTAGAGATGATTGCAGAGATGATAAAAGGGACAAAATGGATGATCAAAAGAAAGATGACCATCAAGTGAGATAGAAACAAGAAGAGTTGTTGTGCTATAATTGCAATAAATCGGGACATTTCAAGACATGTTGTCCCCGAACCAATCAAAAGAATCAGAGTTGAGGACAGAGGTGAAAGAACAGAGGACAAGGGCAGAAACAGACGAGCTTACAAAGCATACGATGACTCCTCTCATGAGAGTCAAGCAGAGCCCTTATCTGGCTCAGATGAAAATGTATTCATGGCATTATAAGATAACAATGAAGTAATATCACTATTCTCACACTCAGCATCCTCATCTGGTTCATGTTCCAAATATGTAATTGCAAATCCTGAGAATGCAGATATTCAAGGATTTCTTAAAGATCTTAATAGTGAGTTTGAATAAATTCAAATAAAATGTGATCTTATAAAGGAAGAAAATGAATATCTCAAATCTGAAAATCGGAAATTAAAAGATAAACTTTTTTAATTGAGAAGTAAAAAATCGTCAATGATTGATGAAACCAGACCTGATCAAAATGAGGAACTACACATTCACATCAAGCCTACTACTTTAATCTTCTCCGAGTACAAACCAGCCAAATGACCTGGAGACAAGTCTGGTCTGGGATACACGGAGCAGACAACTCTTGTCATGTCTGACTCAAAGTTCATATCTGAAAGTGGTATTCCTTATAGAACAACTCTCACACCTGAGGCCAGAGTCAAACATGTCAAGCAAGTCAAGTTTGTTAAATCTTTGGTTGAAAGTCATGAACATGAGCATCCAGTCTCTTATTAACCAAAAAGAATGAACTCGTCAAGGAATCATAAGGTCAGGGGGAATAAGAGATTATATCCTTCCGATAATGACTGGAACATTGGCCTTTCTACTCAGAAGAAGAGATCCAAAGTCAGAAATAATCTTCCTAAAAGTACAACTGCAATATATCCTAGATATCTCTTTACACACAAGAAAGTTCCTAACAGAACGAGACATGTGTAGAAACAAAAATCCAAGACATTTGCAATGACTACTTTGAGGAACATTTCTGTTCATCCATACAAACTAAAAGGAAGAGAAAGGGTTTCAAATAGCAACAAGAAGTTTTATGAAATTCCATTTGATTATCCTCATCAATGGTGTAAGCACCTAAGAGTCCCCCCTTTCAAATACAAACTAGGCATTACAGCCTCTGCCACTGACCCCATTGGACCCAGACAGATTTGGGTACCTAAATCCAACTAATTTGTTTTGCAGGTCTTCTGGTACATAGACAGTGGATATTCCACACGCTTGATAGGCAACAAGCACTGTTTATGGCATACTGCTTGTAATTTGTTTTAAGTCCTGAATCTGATTAATGGGGATAGCTTTTGGCCTCCAAGGTGTTATTTAGGCAGGCAAGTCCCATTTTTTGATTTTGCAGAAAAGAGGCATTTGGTTGATTTCTTGTTAGTAGTGAAGAAATTATTCTCAATGCATTAATTAGGTGATATGAGTACTAATCACTTTTGTTTTTATTTTTTGATTTAGTTGTGCACATTCCTAATATATGTGTATTTTACATTAGAAAAATGCTTGAAGAACTGCAAAGGTAGCAAACGTACTTATGACGTTTTCTTGTATAAAACTAGTTTTTATACTCACTTTTATTTCACAAATTACTAAAGAGGTTGGGAATTTTTGCTTATGAATTGTTTTCATTATTTAACAAGTTATTTTTCTTTTGATGGTGTGTTGGATTTTGAATAACGAGGGGATGGGTCATCATTCAGTTATGATTTAGCTATGGATAGATTTACATACAATGAGGGTATATGTTATCATTTCAAAGAATTGATGAGAAGAAATCCGGTCATTAAAAGTCATTTTCCTGTCATTAAAGACTTTTATTGACGAGAAATTTAATCTCGTTGCCCGTCCTTACTGCCTCTCTATAAGCCATGTAATGAGAGTTGAAGGTCCGTCGATATTGATGTTTCTGAATTAATGACGGGTATTTTACTCTTGTTATAAACACGTTTTCATGAGAGTAAAATACCCATCACTAAATGAGAAACATCAATAATGACAGGTCCTTTTACTCTCATTATACGCTTTTATATAGAGAAGCAGTAAGGACGGGCGATGAGAGTAAATTTCCCATCACTAAAAGTTGACAGGAAAATGACTTTTAATGACTGAATTTCCCCTCACTAAAAATCAATTTTCTTGTAGTGCATGTCATCTTTAGTAGATTCTTACATAGTAGCACCATCAAGAATTGTTGCAACATATATTTGTGTTTCTAAATCAACTGCAAATGATGTCAACAATTCCTCTTCTTGTTCGTAGTCTGCTGACCCTCAGCAGACTTTCCTGTTAATGTCAACAGACTTTCCTTCATTAGCAGGGTGCTTTTTCTTATTTTCAGCAGATCCTTGTTCAGCAGGTTTAGTGGCCTTTTCCTTCACAATGCCACTAGATTCTGCAGGATGCATAGGATGATTATCATCTGTATCAGAGGGTGATGAATCATCACTATCATCAAAGGGTTTAAATTTGGGATCTTTGAACATGATCTTCCCTTTCTTTCTATCATCTTCTATAAGTTATAACAATCTCATTTGTTGCTCAGATGTAGTTATGAGTCCTAACAAGTTCTCAACCCCAAAATCTCCAAAAATCCATTCTTCCAAACCTGTCATGGGGCCTGCTGCAGGCTTTTGCTTCTTGTAATCCAAACTTCCACTGAAGATATTGTTCAATTTTCTTGAGGTCTGGATTTTCCATTTGCTTCCTAGGCCTCATGACATAGGGCATAGTAGGTTTTCTTGCAACAGCTTGAGCTTCAGCTTGTTGACTTTCAAATGATTCCACCAAATGAGATAAAGTTTCTTCAGCAGATACAAGGATATCAGTAGCCTCTTCAACAGGTATGTTTGTATCTACTACTTTTAATTTTTGAACACTCACTTCCCCCTGAGCTGTATGTTCCTCAGCAGGGGCTTCAACCAACTTTTCTTCCCCCCCTGAGTTTTAGCAGTTTCAGCAGGGTCTTGTACAACCTCTGTAGCCTCTATAGTAGGCTCTTGTACAAACTTATGTTCAACATTAGCTGCTTCTTCTTCTCTTTGTTTTTCCAAGATCCTTAGTTCATTCCCTTTTCCACGTTTAGTTCTCTTCTTTGCAATTTGTTTCAACCTTTTCAAAGGTCTTTCTGGAGAACCAAATAGGGATTATTCAAGTGCCTCTTTGGATATTGCTTTCCTCTTTCTAGTTGCCTCTTTAACTTGTTCAGTAAAAACATGTGCATCTGTCTTCATTTTGACTTCAGCAGGGGCATGGGATACATCATCAGAACTTGCATCAGCAGATTTTACAGAGTCCGCTGATTGTATGGATTTCTTAGGCTTTAGAATCTCATTTATCTTTCTTTTGTCAGTAGCCTTTCTCTTTTACACAGATATCCTAGACTCAACTGCCTTAGATCAGCCTTCACCTTGGTTTTCAACTCCACACTTTTCTCACTTTCCTCTGGTTCATCTCCTTCATCATCATCTAAACCAGGAATTGGAGTATTGACTTCTGGCTTATATCTTGCCTTGTTGACAGTTTGTGGAGCAACATCAGCAATCTTCAGATGATTCAGCAGTGTGAATCAGTAACCCTGAAGGTTTAGGCTTTAAACAGAAAACCAGAACCAATATACTTCACATATGTGTTGTCCTTGATTCTTTTTTTCATTATCCCCATTTCTTCTGTCATAACCTTCTTTATGTAATACACAAAGAATCCAGCCCATTCAAATTTTATACTTCTTGAGATGATAATCATCAGATCAATCTAAGGTCCTGATAATGTATCATAGCTTTCAACCATTCCTAGCAAATTCCTTGCAATATACTTGCTCAGCAGATTCTATTCATAAGCAATGTATTGAACATTGATTCCAAGAGATGCTTGCTCTTCTGGATCAATCTTTATAGATTCAACAAAAGCTAACCTTGCTAGCTCCAAGCTTTCTGGGTTTGTTGGTGCTCCATTGCCTTCAGCAAATCCAAAAACCTCTCTTAATAAATCAGACGAGAAAAGATTCTCCTGACCCCTAACAGTTGTTGTAAAGTCCTGTGTGTGATTTTATCACCATATTTCTCCAAAAATCACACACATTCTTGTAAGAAATCTTTTGCAGTATTATGTTTAGAACATTTTCAACCCCTGCATATATCCTTATTCTTCTACCCAGATTGATTGCTAGTTCTGATTTTTGGGCATCCTTGACATATCCTCGAACACTTCGGCTTGGGCCAAGATACGGATATTCAGCGAACATGATTCTTCTTGATTTGATAAAAAGAAAAACTGATGAGCTTCACGATTGAGAGCAATGCTTGAGAATTTGCAAACATTGTAATGATAAAAATCCTTGCGTGTAGTCTGCAATATATAGGCAGAAGTGGGTGTATTACGTCTGGCACGTACTGTAGCACGTACTATAGCATCTACGTCATCCCAATGCACGATTCAAGTGGAAATCAATGAGATAATGCCACGTATCCCACTACATAACCCCACTAATGTAAGAAATGGTTATGTCCTTGTAAAGATAGGATTAAAATCCACATTCTTCATTTGTTGACTTTCATTCAAACATTGACTATATTAGCAGCTTGAACTTCAGTAGACTTAAATTCATTAGACTGATAACAGATATAATCTGCTGATGTGATTCAGCAGGTTCAGGGGTCTGTTGATACATAGAAAACACAGTTGATCTTCATATCTTCATTCAGCTTGTTGAATAGATTTGTCCAACTGATAATACAAGATGAAGTTTAATACTAATGATTGATCTGCCAAGTGAGCTCACCCAACAGGGCAAAGACCAATCCCTTTGGCAACTTCATTTGCTCAATTGTCCTAATTGTAAGAGCACTTAGGAATTGTTGATACCAATGACTAATATGCAAGGGAGCGCACCAAGCAGGGCAAATACTAGTCCCTTTGGTGAATCCCAATGCTCTGCTGACCATCAGCAGGTCAGTCAACCTTGATGATGCCAAGTTCTGTTCTTAACATAGCAAATCCGTCTTTATCCAAAGGTTTTGTAAAGATATCAGCAAGTTGATCTTCAGTAGGTATGTAGAAAACCACAACATCTTTCTTTTCAACATGATCTCTTATAAAATGATGTCTCACATCAATCTGTTTGGTTCTTGAGTGCAAAATTGGATTTTCTGTTATTGCAATTGCACTTGTGTTGTCACACATTATGGGAATTTCTCTTTCTTCAATCCTATAGTCCCTTAATTGTTGTGTCAACCATTGGACTTATGCATAGCAACTTCCAGTAGCAATGTATTCTACTTCAGCAGTGGAAGTTGATATAGAATTATGCTTCTTGTTGAACCAGGAAAAAAGTCTATTTCCTATCAACTGACATGTTCATGTTGTGCTTTTTCTATCAATCTTGCACCCAGCATAATCAGAATCTGAGCAGGATATTAATTTGAAGCTTGCATCTTTTGAATACCATATCCCTACTCCCAGAGTCTCTTTTAGATACTTGAGAATCCTTTTAGCAGTAGCTAAGTGACTTTCCTTAGGTTTTGATTGAAATCTTGCACAAACACTTACTGCAAAGGATATATCAGGTCTGCTGGCTGTGAGGTACGGTAGACTTCCCATCATCCTTCTGTACAAGGTTTGATCAACATATTTACCTTCTTTATCTTCATCCAACCTGATGCTTGTACCCATAGGAGTTGATACTTTGGTGATATTTTTCATACCAAACTTCTTCAGCAGCTCCTTGGTATACTTGGTTTGATGAATGAAAATTTCATCATGCATCTGCTTGACTTGCAGTCCCAAAAGTAGCTCATCTCTCCCATCATACTTATTTGGAACTTTCTCTTCATGAGATTAGCAAATTTCTCATATAGAACTTCATTTTCAAAACCAAAAATGATATCATCCACATATATATATACCACCAGGGTGTTGTCTCCCTCATTCAATCTAAAAAGAGTCTTGGTAATGGTGCCTTTAGTGAAAGAATTATTCACCAAGAATTGAGATAGAGTCTCATACCCAGCTCTTGGTGCTTGTTTCAATCCATAAAGTGCTTTGTCTACTCTATACACTTTATCTTCTTGATCTTTAACATCAAAACCAGGAGGTTACTGAACATAAACCTCTTCTTCCAAAATGCCATTGAGAAATGCACTCTTTACATCCATCTGGTATACTTTGAAGTTTTTAAGTGCAGCATATGCCAAAAACTGTCATATAGCTTCCAATCTTGCAATTGGGCATATGTCTCATCAAAGTCTATTCCTTCTGCTTGTGAATAGCCCTTTGCCACAAGTTTGGCCTTGTTTCTAACAATGGTACCAGATTCATCCAACTTATTTATGTAAACCCATTTAGTACCAATGATATTTACATGATCAGGCCTCTCCACGTGTCCATACTTGATTCCTTTACACATTTAGTTCTTCTTGCATAGCAATTATCCAATCAGGATCAGCAATTGCTTCTTCAACAACTTTAGGTTCTAGTTGAGATTGAAAACATGAAAACATGTAAACATGGCTTCTAATTGTCTTCTTGTCTTGACACATTGTTGTACATCATCAATTACTTGTGCAGCAGGGTGATCCTTTAACCATTGTAAATCATTGTTTGCTTGATTTACATGAACTTGATCTTCAGCAGGGTCTGTTGTTGGTTCAGTAGCAGGATCAACAGATCCTTGAGCTGAATCTGTTATTGTATCAGTAGTATCACCAGCAGGTCCTTCGGTAGGAGCATCTTCATTTCCATATTCAGAGACCTTTAAATCACTTATCTTCTTCAGAATATACACATACTCTGGATCAGTGACTTCTAGATTTATAGCAGGTTCTGAAACTTCTTCATCCTCCATTCCAATGAACTTTGGTTTATCAAACACAACATGTATATATTCTTCATGTTTTAAAGTTCTTTTGTTCAGCACCCTAAAAGCCTTGCTGACTGAAGAATAACCCAATAAGATTCATTCATCTGATTTTGTTTGAAAAGTCTTCAGTTTCTCCTTATGATTTAAGATAAAGCACTTACTTCAAAATGGATGGAAATAGGAGATATTTGGCTTTCTTCCATTCCAAATCTCATAAGGTGTTTTGTTAAGCTTTTTGTTCACTAAAGTTTTATCTTGTGTGTAGCATGCTGCATTGATTGCTTCAGCCCAATACTTTTCAGGTAACTTTGCTTCACATATCATAGTTCTTCTTGCTTCCTTCAAAGTCCCGTTCCTTCTCTCAACAACCCCAATCTGCTGAGAGGTTCCAGTGGCTGCTAGTTGATGTAGCACAACATTTTGTTTACAGTATTCCCTTATGAATTTGTTTAAGAACTCAATACCATTGTCTGATCTGATTTTTACTACTGTCACAAATTTCTCATTTTGTAGTCTCTTCAATAGTTCACACATCTTTTGACGTGTCTAACTTTTATTGTTCATAAAGATTACTCAAGTGTATCTTGAATAATCATCCATAATTACCAGAGTGTACTTTTTCCTAGTTATGCTTGTTTGTGTTACTGGTCCATCAACTCTAAAACTCTTTTAGTTGATTGTTGTGTCTTTGATTTGAAGCTTGCTTTTGTTTGTTTTTCTTGTTGAAAGGCATCACATATTCCATATTTCTTGTATGTGATTTCAGGTAGTCCTATCACCAGCTTCTTCTTTACCAACTGATTGATGTCATCGAAGTTTGGATGATTCAACTTCTTGTGCCATAAGAAGTTGAGTTCTAATTTTGTATGTACTATGAGGTAGGTTTCTGGTACAACAGTGGTCCAGTCAACAACATACATATTTTTTTGTCTTCTTTCAGCAAGTACAACTTTTTGTCCCATCTCACTCATGACAATGCAATGATCTTTGTCAAAAGTGACTTGATATCCAATGTCACAAAACTGACTTGTACTCAGTAGATTGTAGTCCAGTCCTTCAACATATGCAACATTCTTGATTGTAAGTCCATTTTTCACCAACTTGCCATATCCTCTGGTATATCCAGGCCTGTCCTTGCTTCCAAAGTTGACTTTTGATCCATCTTTGGCGGTAAAACCCACCAGCCAGTGTTTTCTCTTGGTCATATGTCTGGAACATCAACTGTCAATGTACCCGACACCCTACAAAAAAATTTAATATGTTTTAGGTACCCAAATCTGCTTGGGTCCACCTTGGGTCCATGGTGGTCAGTGGTAAGAACAACCCTTGTAAAATTTCCATAAGTTATTCTTTGAAAAGTGTTGCACTTTCTTTCATATATGTATGCTACATTTAAATAAAATCTAGCATTTACATATGTTTTCTGGCCTTTTGGTACATAGTGTTGTGCAAAGTGATCTTTGTTGTTAGAAGCATAAGGATAACCATAAGATTGTTGTCTGTTAGGAACAGCCTTATATTGTGGTCTTTGCTGAGGAATTTGTTGAGCCCTCTATTGAGGTCTCTGTTGAGTTCTTTGCTGATTCCACTGCTGAGGTATAGCCTAAGCATTATGGTTAAACTTCTTGTTTCTAACAACAGGGGCAGGAATATTCCAATGTTCATCAATAGGGAACAATCTGCATTCCCCCTGAGATAAGTATCCCTTGAATGATTAACATTCTAGGATTTGACATTATTATCCTAGGAATATTTCTGGTTCTTTTTCTTCTGTGGTCCAACAGACCTTGCAGCAGGTCTGTTATCAGCATGTATAGAGGGTGCAGCAAACCTACCTTTATAATTACCATTTTTGTTTGGTACTATTGTCCCTTTGGACTTCTTATTTTGCTTTCTTAAAGCATGTTGGACTTATTTTTAAGTTTTAGTGATGAGTGCCAGACTAGCTGTTATAGAGCAAAGGCAAAAAGATGTCCAGATCAAATGTATAGGTTTATTAGACTTTGATCTTGTATAGGTTTGATCAAACAAGCATTGTAAAAGGTCAGCTGACTTACATCAGCAGACTTGTCTATATCAGTAGGGTACCTAGGTCAGTAGACTAGTTAGGAACCTGCTGAAGACTGAAGGCTGAGGGCTCAAACTCAGTTATTGAAGGCTAAGGGATCAAACTTAGTAATTAAAGTCAAGGATATGGAATCAGAATTTAGGGAAGTCTGTGATGACCTAAACTGATTACATATACCTTGTGTACAAGGTCTAAGTTCCACAAGTTAAATGGTGATTGGAAATTGGTTTTGATTAAATGGTGTAATCTAACTTCACAAATAAAAGTTAGATAAAAGAAGTCAGCTGCATTGTCTTATAGACACAGCAAAATATGGATCAGCTGACTGATATGTATTTCAGTAGACTTATGATCACAGGAACCTACTGATACATACATTTCGAATTATTCAAGGTTACATTGGAAGATTACAAGAAAGGGATAGCTAACAACCTTTGATTTTATCAAACAAATCAATGGTTAAGAATAAAGGGACGTTGGGATGATTCAGACCTTTATCCAATGGATACAAGTCAAAGGGTGGACAGACTGTAGACTGTCAAAAAGGAATCTGACAGTGTCAGTACTATGAACAGTGACAGAAAGCAAGTCAAATGGGACAAATCTGAAACGGCTATGTTTGAATTTCAAACATAAGTCATAAGGATTCCTACCTATAAATAGAGGACTCCTAATTCAGATACAAGTGATGAAAATTAAGGATCTATCTTGAGCAATCAGAATTAAATCGATCAAAACACCCTGCTGACCCTACTGAGCATAAGGCTACTGATCCAGCAAATTTCTTCAAGTGTAATCTACATTCAAGCTACATCAAGTTTACACACTTACTTGATTCAATTTTCTTGAATCATTTACATCAAGCTACATGAAAGCTGAATCATTTACTTGATTCAATTTTCTTTTACAAGAAATCTACTGAAGAGAGTGAAGCACATCTGTGTGTCAAGGACTGTTGTTTGTGGTGGAGCTGGTGAAGAGGTAATCCTACCCTTCAAGGACCAGTGGAAGACTTTGGAGCAGCAATCCTACCTGTTCCAAGTGTTCAGTTTGTGAAGCCATAGTTACTGGTGAAGGACAAGCAACTTAGGGATTTTTGTAACTGCTATATCAAGAATCTCCACTGAATTACCTCCAACATCACAGGAGAAGAGTGGACTGACAGGATTACACCACCTGGAACCACTATAAAATCTGCCTACTTACTTTCTGCATTTATATTCTGCATTTAGTTTATCTATCACATCAACCTATTGAATCTAGCAACTAAATCACACACATACACTACTGAGTATCTAATACTTGGTATCATATTTAACAACAAGTAATAAGGCTTAATTTTTTATATATTTCCGCTGCACAAATTCAGTAAACTCAACAGTCGGCGGACTGCGAGTATCGACGGACTACTTACCGGTCGGCGAGTCTTCGAAGTTGCTGAGTTTGTTAACTCCAAAAGTTTTAAGTGTTAAGTTTATTCACCCCCCTCTAAACTTAACCAAATCCATTTCAAGGTACCAACAAAGCATTTTCAGCAGGCTTTACTGCTTCAGCAACCTTTTGAGGAATTGGATCTTGTGCAGGTAACTTAGGACCAATTCTAGCACTAGGTTCAACAGCCTTACTTGATCCATCCTTAAAGGGTTGTTTAGTGTCAAATCCAAGGCATGTTCTATCACCATAAGGCTTCCCGAATTTGAAGGCAGTTGTGGAACTTGATTGTGCCACAGATTCAGTTGTTGTTGTAGGTGCAGTAGACTTATGCTGAATCTATCCATGATCAATTTCCTTGTCCTTGAAAATTCATAATTCAGCATACAACCTTTGAATCTATGATTGGAGTGAATCTATCTCTGCCTTCAATGCCTTATAGCCAGATTGTATCATCCTTAGTTGATTAAGGAGGGCATCTACAGGTTCCTCCAAATCAGTATTCCTAAGATTAGAACCACCAGTTGATGAACATTCACTTGCAGCACGGGTATTGTTGGATAAAGTATTGTATACCTCCTCAGTGTCATCCATATATGCCATGAGAGCAGTGTCATCTGATTCCTTTCCTTTTTCAGACTCCACATCATAGCCTGATTTATCATCAGCAACTAAAGCTTTCTTGGTAAATCTCCTCTGCTGACCTTTTTGTTTCAACAGAACAGGAGAGTATGGTCTAAAGTTTCCAGGATTTTTGCAATTAAAGCATAGATAGTCAGGATCCCTCTTTGTTTTAACTCAGGACATTATGGTTTGAGATGTTAGGGTTTCTTGCAGTTGAAGCATTAAAAGTCATGATTCTTCTTTGATTCTTCCTTCTTGTTGGAAATAAAATTCATGTTTTGATGATGATTCATCGGTTATCTTAATTGATATATTTAACCCCATTGATGAAGTGTCATAACTAACTGTTATAGTGCAAAGCAAAAAGATTTCTAGAAATCAATGTATATGATTTAAATCTAGATATTTGTATAAGTTAAATCAGAAAAGAATTGTAATAAATCTAGGATGAGAACTGAGAAAACAAGAAACTGATTTGTTGAGCTAAGTTCATAGCCGAAGATTAATCAGCTTTGAGAACTGACTAAGAGCACACCTACTGAACTGAAGAAGGTAAGTTCGCTGAGGGACACAGACTTGGTTGACTTATCTAGAACTGAAGAACTGAGGGTTCAGACTCAGTTATTGAAGACTGAAGAATTGAGGGTTCAAACTCAGTTTTGAAGACTAAAGCCAAGACTGTAAAGTTAGAATTCCGGAAAGTCTCTGATGACCTGAATTGACTTTATGGATCTTGACAGGAGGACTTAGTGTCATAAGGAAAATGATATCTTAGCTGAGTTATGAGTTATGGTGTACTCTGATTAAGACAATAATAATCATATATAAAATAGAGTACTGAGTTTTTGAAGAAGAGTAAAAACTCAGTTAATGCTCTTGAGCTGAAAAATGACTAAAACAAGCTTTCATGCTAAGGTCAAGGAAAGATGAAAGAAAATCTGACCGTTATAAAGATAACAACTTTATTGAATCCACATAAATGTCAGAAAGGACACTGACATATATCAGGACAAGCAGGACCGCTAATGGATACAAGGATTCAAGTTCTAACGTTCGATTTCATCTAATCATTGGCGAAACCCCTATAAATATATTACTTCTATCACAATTAGAAGTGTGGAATTCTATGATTCATTCTAGTCAAGAAAGATTATCTAAAGTGGGAGGGTAAAACAAGAGAATTCCTGCTAAGTGCTTTATTGCAAGATCAAGAAACCTTCAAGTGTTCATAAGCATTCAAGGAAAGATCAAGATCAACACTAGAAGAGAAACAAGGAGCCTGAGCATATTTTATATCTAGAAGAAGAAGCTCGAAACACAATTTGAATCATAATTATTGATTCAAGTCTCAACTTTGATTTTATCAAAGGTTCAGACTATGAAACACCAAGAAGGTGTGAAGGACAGTTGAGTGAAGTCAGGAAGACTGTGTTTGTGTAGAGCTAGTGAAGAGGCAATTCTACCCTCTAAGGACCAGTGTAGGAAGCTTAGTTCAAACAGCAATTCTACATGTTGAAGACTGAAGCTGAGAGATTGTGAAGCTAGGGATTAGTGTAGGACAATCAAGTGTTTAGAATTTACTTTGTGTCTTGTAACTTTAAACCTCAAGAACATAGTGGATTTGGCCTCCTACATCACAGGAGAAGAGAGGACTGACATGATTACACCACCTGGAACCTCTATAATCTCTGTATTATTTACTTACTTACTTTACGCATTTATTTACTGCATCTAAGATTATATTGCACCTGATCACAAACTCAGCACATAAGAAACTGAGTCAGCACAGCATTACACTGCCTTATATTTAGATGAACTGATAAACTCAAGTTTTATTTAAAGGCTTAACTTTATCCAATGCCGGTTAACCCAGTTAAGGATAAGTTAGTTCTGACTTATACTCAGCTAAGTTAGCTTAACTCCACACTAGTTTAAAGCTGAATTCAATCTGATCAAGATTCAGTTTTCAGTTTGGTTTTTGGGGACAAGTTTATTCACCACTCCATCTCTAAACTTGTGTTAGCCTTTCCAAGGGACCAACAATTGGTATCGGAGCAGTGCTTCTATTTTGAAGAGATCCATAGCTAACTCTCTATATCAAGTTTTTTGCTCGAGATAACTGAGAATCAGTTATTTTCGATACCAACAATTTGTACGGAGCAAATCTTCTACCTTGAAGAGATCTCCGACTGAGTTCCTTCAGTTATTGCATCATGGAATCACATAATCATTTTAGAAATATGCTCAGTTTTTCCTTTTTGAGATCCGATGAATACAAAAGTAAATTTTAGGCTCTGGTGGCTGATACTCAAGAAAATTTGATTGAAACATTCATGGAAGATCCACTCATTACAAACAATGAAGATAATGTTGAAATTTTACCCATAAGCTTTGGAAGAAATGATCATGGTGAAAGTGATGAAGAAATCATACTCTTTGGGACAGACCTAACAAGAAACAATCTTGGATTAGATAAAGGAAAACAAATAATAGAAGATGAAGAAGCTAGAACTGAAAATTTATCAATCAAACATCATGAGGTAAGTGCTTCTACATCTAACTGTCACATTGCCATGAACAATCATCAAAATGAAGATTTCAACAAAGACTTGGACATACTCATAAAGAAATTAGAGGAAATTCAAAAGAATTATGAGAATGTTAAAAAGGAAAAAGATTTTTTGAACGTTGATGTTCTAAGATTGAATGCTGAGATTAATCGTTTCAAGCCTAACAATGGAATCAAGGAGAATAGCACAACTGATGAACTAACAGAAGTGATAAATATAACAGAATCATCAGTTGACCCAATTCCAAGAAGTATTCAGTTTAAACCAGGTAAACCTTTTGAAGACAAAACTGGTTTAGGGTTTGACAGTCAGCAGAATTCTAAGTTCAGACCTAGTACAGTTGCACCTAAGTTTGTAGCTGCAAAAAAGTCAAGAACTCAAAAAACTGACAGAATTGTTAGAACTGACAATTACTCAGTACAGCCTCGACCTAAAACTGACAAAACTGTAAAATCAGTTAGTGGCAATCCACAAACTGACAGATTCTACTGAAAAACTCAGAAGGCTAAAAAAGGCAGAACTGATCAGAGATCAGTTAAAAGAACATTCAAGTCTATTCCATCAAAGGAATGAAAATCGTTCATGGAATACAAAATTCAGGGGGAAAGGAAGATTTTTTCCCAATGATGAAGACTGGAATGGACCTATGATTACTCATTTTCACAAAATCCTCAATAAAAAGACGTTCGAGTCAAAAAGGCAGAATTAGGTGAAAACTGACAATACTCAATCAAAACATCAAGAAAGGTATAACGATAAAACTGATAAGTCATCTAAGACTTACAGAAATACAAAAACTAATCAAAAGGACCCAAACAGATATGGGTACCAAAGACTTGTTAATTTGTTTTGCAGTAGGAAATTAACTGAATCTTGAAAATGACTAAAGAGTCAGCTGATTCAAAATTTTGATTTCATCAAGCTAGACCTTTACAGCTAGAGATACACCGCATCTACCATATTTACTGATACAAGATACGTTTGATAGAAAAGATATGACCTACGTCAATCTTAACCGTTCATCCTCTCCACTCACCCTCTTTTTCACAATCTCAACGCAAAAAGTAATTGATGGCAAAATGTCTTAAAGACCCATCCGAAACTTTCTAACTGCCTCTTACATCACCTACAAATACCCCTCCATTCTCCACAAAATTTATTTACACTCAGTACTTGCACAATTCCTCTATTAAATCTTATGCCATTCAACCTTAAAGAAATCATGTCTTTTACCCGAGTTGAACCCGGAATGATCATCTCACTCGATCAATTTGTTGCTAGATACACAGATCAAACCTTAGCCAAAGAAATTGCAGATAAAATTAGAAAAATCAAAGGGTTGGAGCAAGTGTTCAACATCAATCTGAAGAATGAATGTCTGGACGACATTGGCGACTTCTATGAGTTCGGAAGCAAAACCATAGAGAATGATGTAATAACTTATATCACTCGAGTCAATGGAAATATGATTAAGGTGACATAGACCCTAATTACGGATATATTTGGTTTTGAGAAATCGGGACATACTTCTGTTCTCAAAATATCAAAAGAACAGAGAGAGAAACTTTGGAAAGATATTGCAATCTTTGGAGAATCAAATGTATCATTGTCTGGATCAACAGGGCTGCTCAAGCCAGAATTGAACTTCTTAACCAAGATGCTAGCTAATTGCGTAATTGGAAACGCAGTCAACTTCAGTAATCTCTCGGGCAAAAAATTAGACCTGCTTTATGTAATTTGGTTCAGAGAAGATTTCAATTGGCAGAGATATATTTTTTATCAGCTAGTAGCACAATCTTCTTATGTGCCCAAGAAGAAAAATGCTGAGAAGAAATGAAGATTCTATCTCAAGAAGACTCTTGCTCTCCTAGCTCAAGGAATCATTGATCATTTTGGTATCGCAAGGAGAAAAGAAACTGCAATTGTTGATGGTGAAATTGCAGCCAAAGAAGAAAAATCCAAGAAGAGAAAAATTGAAGGTTCTGAAGCTGAACCTAAGAAGAAGAGAAAAAGATCATCTAAGAAGAAAATGACATCTGGAGAAGCACTGGAAGACTTTGAAAAATTAAGAGAAATGAAAAGAAAACTAGAAGAGTGGGAAAAAGGAAGTACTGTGGCTTTAGCTGAAAAAGTTTTGAAAGTTTCACCCGTAAAATTAGCTACCTCAGTCGCTGAAAGCCCAACAAAGAAATCCAGAACTGAGGAAACCCCCACCAAACAAGTCATTGCTGAAGTAGAACCTGTTGCTGAAGACATACATGTTCAAGATTCCGCAAAAGAATTACAAGACATTGTTCTATCACTATTAGAAGCTGACACTCAAGGGGAACAAATCGTGAGAGCTGAAGTTGATGATGAGGAAACTGATAGTGATGAGGAACTGGTTAGACTTGGTGTAATTGCAATGCTCAATCTGATATCTTTATCAAGATCAACACCACAAAAATCAGCATCCAAAATCGAATATAAAGAATCCATCAAAGAACTGGAAGCTTCTCTGTCCCAAGAAAGAGAAGCTGCTGAAGTTGAATCTAGACCGTCACAAGTCATCGCTCTGAATGAGCTTGTTAAAGAAAGAAAAGCTGAAAAGGAAGTTGAAGATATCAAAGAGAAAGAACCAGTTACTGAACTGGGTACTATACCTGTCAGTGAACCTGTTGCTACTGAGCCATAGGAAACTGAATCAAAGAAGGATTATGTACAAGTTGTTGAACTTGCCGCTGAAGCTGAACCAATCACCATAACCGAATCCCAACCAAAAGTTGTAGCTGAAGAAAAATTGGAAACTGAACAAGAAACCTTAGTTCCAGAAGTCAATGCTGAAACGTTAATCATCCCAGTTGTTGCTGAGGGGGAATCCAGCAAAACTGATGCTGAAAAATCTGCACCTGATAACGTGTTAGGACAAGTTGAGAACTTAGCTCAATCAAATTTGGAATCAGTTACTGAAGCTGGGGATCCAAGTATTAACATTGGAAAACTGATTGAAGCTGACTGTAGAAGACTTGATGATTATCAGTATGGGAAGTTCAGCTCTATTCCAAATCAAAGAAGTCAACTTGCAGAAATGGAAAGAATTAAAAAAAAAAGGGTTTTTGAGCTTCGACATCACTCATCTATCCCAACTTTTTAGATCTGAAGAATTTTTAAGCACTGGATACTCACTTATTAGAAACAGATATTGGGAGAGATATGCCAAAAAGGAGACTCAAAAACAAAGAAGAATGACAATGATGATGATGATGACTCTCAAGGAGACCCTGATTTACAGAAAGGGATTCTTGCATCTTTGCAAGAAAAAGAAACAAAGAAGATGTTAAAGAAGAAGATCAATCAGAAGAGAGTTCTGATGGAAGTGAAGAAACAAAAACTGACTCAGATAATCAGTCTGAAGACAAAGAAAAGGATGGATATCAATCTCCGACTGACAAAAGTATTATGTATATAACAAAAGATGAGGATGACCAAGCTAAGGCTAATCTAATTGAAGAAGAAAACAAAGCAAAGGAAGTTGTTTGAGAAGAAGAAAGAAAGAAATCTGAAGATTTCAAAGATAACTGGAATATGCTGAAAATTTCAAAGCACTTGGAGCTGACAAAGGTAAATCTGAAGATAAGAAAACTGAGAATGAAGTGCCTACAAATTCTAGTTCAATGAGCTTGTGAGAATTCAGAAAGATGATCTAAGTGAATTTGGAAAAGTATTCTCTCAATGGAAGAAAGCAGAAAAGAAAGAGATAACATGGAAAAGAAACTGAACAGTGTCAAGGAAGACTGTCATGACACTCTAATTGCCATCAAGAAAACAACCATTGAATCTGACGTAAGAAAAACTGAGACTCAAGGAAGATTGGAAGGCATTCTCAACAATGTGGTTGATAGATTGATCTTACTGGAATGCAATGAAAGACTCAGTTGTTGCACAAACCATATTGGCATCAAATCAGCAGCATCTAAATTCCTACATCATGAGCTTGATCAACAAAGATGATGTCAATAAGGGGGAAAGTTTGGACATGTTAAAGTCAATGCAATTGATATGCCTCAAGTTCTTGGATGTATTGATGAGAAACTGGCGGAACTGAAGAAAGCTAGAGGTGAGTTTACTGATGAAGAAATGGAACTGATTGAAAAGTTCTCATAACCAACTAAGAAAAGACTCGCTCTAGACTCACAGCTGTACAGTGTTTTCAAATGACTACCTACTCAAGAAGGCGTATCAAGGGAACAAGCCTTAGAGACATTTCTGAATATGCAAAAGGTTCTTGTTCACTATTGGAACAAACTGGGTAAATGAGAGAGAAATGGTACTTTAGATTAGGCCTCAGATCAGGTTGAAAATACTGAACCTGAGTTTGTTCAGAATTTACTGAAGACAGCCACAAGTGAAAGATTAAGGAGAGCTGTTTTCATTTTTGATGTGTTATTCAAAAGCAAGTTTTTCAACAAGCACACTATGACAGATTCATGGAACATTTGGGCAAACATCCATGGAATCGAGAGCATAGAAACTAACTTAGCTATGAAAGAAGCTGCTGAAATCTTTTACATCAAGTCAAGTGAAGCTGGTCAAGAGATAGGAAAAGAAGCTGGAACTTAGTTTCTTTTCATGTACTTGTATTTTAATACCGTGTAACTCAGTTATCAATAAAATCTCAGTTTCTCAGTTCTTTGTGTTCTTTACTTTATTTTGTCCTTATCTTTTTGCATTGCTTTTAAGGAGGGTATTGACATCATCAAAAAGGGGGAAATCGTTGGAAATAAAATTTATGTTTTGATGATGATTCATCGTTATCTTAATTGATATATTTCACCCCATTGATGAAGTTATAGTGCAAATCAAAAAGATGTCTAAAATTCAATGTATAGGATTTAATAGAGTCTGATATTTGTATAAATTAAATCAGACAAGAATTGTTATAGATCTAGGATCAGAACTGAGAAAATGAGAAACTGATTTGTTGAGCTGAGTTCATAGCCGAAGATTAATCAGCTTTGAGAACTGACTAAGAGCATACCCACTGAACTGAAGAAGGTAATTTCACTGATGGACACAGACTCGGTTGAATTAACTAGAATTGAAGAACTGAGGGTTCAGACGCAGTTATTGAAGACTGAAGAACTGAGGGTTCAAACTCAGTTTTGAAGACTTGAGCCGAGACTGTAAAGTTAGAATTCAGGAAAGCCTGTGATGACTTGAACTGACTTTATGGATCTTGACAGGAGGACTAAGTGTCATAAGGACAATGATATCTTAGCTGAGTTATGAGTTATGGTGTACTCTGATTAAGTCAATAATAATCAGATATGAAATGGAGTACTGAGTTTTTTAAGAAGAGTAAAAACTCAGTTAAAGCTCTTGAGCTGAAAACTGACTAAAACAAGCTTTAATGCTAAGGTCAAGGAAAGCTGAAAGAAAATATGTCCTTTATAAAGATAACAACTTTATTGAACGCAAAGAAATGTCGAAAAGGACACTGACATATATCAGGACAAGCAGGACCACTAACGGATACAAGGATTCAAGTTCTAACGTTCGATTTCATCTAAACGTTGGTGAAACCCTTATAAATAGATACTTCTACTCACAATTAAGAAATGTGGAATTCTCAGATTCAATCTAGTCAAGAAAGATTATCTAAAAAGGGAAAGTAAAACAAGAGAATTCCTGCTAAGTGCTTTATTGCAAGATCAAGAAACCTTCAAGTGTTCATAAGCATTCAATGAAAGATCAAGAACAACACTAGAAGAGACCCAACGAGCCTGAGCATATTTTATATCTGGAAGAAGAAGCTCGAAACACAATTTGAATCATACTTATTGATTCAAGTCTCAACTTTGATTTTATCAAAGGTTCAGACTGTGAAACACCAAGAAGGTGTGAAGGACAGTTGAGCGTAGTTAGGAAGACTGTGTTTGTGTAGAGCTGGTGAAGAGGCAATTCTACCCTCTATGAACCAGTGTAGGAAGCTTAGTTTAAACAACAATTCTACCTGTTGAAGACTGAAGCTGGGAGATTGTGAAGCTAGGGATTAGTGAAGGACAATCAAGCATTTAGAATTTACTTTGTGTCTTGTAACTGTAAACCTCAATAACATAGTGCATTCGGCCTCCTACATCACAGGAGAAGAGAGGACTGACATGATTACACTACCTAGAACCTCTATAATCTCTGTCTTATTTACTTACTTACTTTACGCATTTATTTACTACATCTAAGATTATATTGCACCTGATCACAGACTCAGCAAACATAAGAAAATGAGTCAGCACAGCATTACACAGCATTATATTTAGATGAACTTATAAACTCAAGTTTTATTTAAAAGCTTAACTTTATCCGCTGTCGGTTAACTCAGTTAAGGATAAGTCAGTTCTAACTTATACGCAGCTAAGTTAGCTTAACTCCACACAAGTTTAAAAATGAACTCAATCTGCACAAGATTCAGTTTTCAGTTAGGTTTTTGGGGACAAGTTTATTCACCCCCGCCTCTAAACTTGTGTTATCCTTTCCAAGGGACCAACACTTCTTATCACTTGCTTTCTTACCTTGGCGTTTTGGTGATGCTCTTCCAGATTTCATCATTCTTATCCTCTTGGTCATCAATGCGATTTGTTCTTGCATTTCATCCAGTTCATCATCATGACCAGTTGATGATTGTTCATTGTGTGCAGCAGCCAGTGTTGTGGTTTTCTCATTTCCTGTTAGGAACTTTTTATGTTTTGATGATGGCCATACTAGCTGTTATAGCAAGCCTGAAATAAGTTAGAATTCGTTGTATAAGTCTTTACTTAGAGTCTGACATATTGTATAAGTTAAGTCACACAAGTATTGTACTAGTTGGTAGGACGGAAAAGTAAAACAACATTCGGCAGAGTGAAGCCAGCCAAGCACCAGCAGAAAAGCAGTGAAGACTTAATGGTATGACTTATAACCAAGGATGTCTGTGATGACCTTGGATAAGTCTAAGTATGTTTCAAGAGATAAAATTCAATGTTCTAATATGGTGTACACTGAGCTCACACAAATCAATGATCAGTGAAGTAAAAAGATTCTCCTTAAACTGAAGTAATGAAGGAAACAGTGAATCGGTAGAGTAAACTGACTTTCGGCAAAGTAAAGGCAAAAACAATGAAGGAAGATCTAAACAGCAAAGTCAGATGGATCACTCGACCATTCAAAAATGGCGAAGTAATCCTTATCAGAACAGAATTGAAATATGAAGAAGATTCAGAAGATCATACATTTAATGCACAATCAATAGAGGATCAATCAAGGACGGATTTTATGCTATACATGTGAAGGAAAAATCCGATCATTGAAATCAAGGAGAATATAATTAAGGGGGAATCAAGAATAAAATCAAGGATTATTCCCCTCATAAATATTGCCAACGGACGGAATTTCAAATCAAGGATACTCAAGGCTATAAATAGAAGGCATTGACAGACAGATAAAATAACAATAAATAAAAAGGAAAATCAAGCAGATACTCTATCAATTTGAAAATCCTTCTCTCTGAACTTATAAATATTTATCTAGAGATCAACTCAGACATCAGAACTACAATTTCATATCCAGCACTGAGATTGATCAATCAAGTTTGTGAATCTCATTCACAATCATCTGAAGCAACTGAATCAGAAGTCATCTGAGAAGGAGTTGTGCATGTGATAGCTGCTGAAGGATTTAATCTCAAGGAGCAGTGAAAGAGACTGAATCACTGAAGCTGTTGCAGTCAAGGAGTGATAGTCTTGTAGATTGTGAAGCTTGAGAAGTCAAGGACAATCATACTATTGTATCTGTAAAAACAATAGTGAATTCCTCCAATCATCACAGGAGAAGAGTGGATTAAGGGATTACACCACCCTATAAGCCTTGTGTCAATTTACTTTACGCAATTTACTTTACTGCATTCATTTAAATTGCTTAGATTATAATCTATATCTGTGATTGTCCAAACTACTTTGAAACAACATAGTAAGAAGGGATTTATCCGCTGCCCAAAAGCTTTTAAATACAAGAAAAGTTTTTGAAACTCCATTATAGTCATTCACCCCCCCCCCCCCCCGACTATAGTTTTACCCTTCTCTGGGACCAACATGGTATCGGAGCAGTGTTCCTAGTATCAGAACCTATTCAGATCTAATTTCTTGTAACAAGGAGATCACATATTTTCAAAGTAGTTTTCAAATATGAGTTTTATATTCATTCACATATAAATCTATTATTTGTACTTATGGATTCCTCAAACTTTTGGTCAAAAGTACATGTTTTGAATGTTAATAATTTTGATGAATATAAAATAAGAATGCTATCTCATCTTGCAGCAACTCATGAGGAGATGCTGGACGTAATTAATGATGGACCAATCATGATCATGACTATGGTATCCACAGGAGTAGATCAAGGGAAGGAAATAGACAAACCCGAAAGATTGGACAAAGGATGACAGAAGAAGAGCAAATCTAGACTTTGTTGCAAAAGATATGATTTTGAAGACTCTAGATAGCAACATGTTCATGAGAATCAAAGATTGCAAAACAGCAAAGGAGATGTGGGACAAGCTAGCATTGATAAATGAAGTATCTGAAGCAGTTAAAGAAAATAAATTATCTGTTGCAAAACAGAAATTTCAAATTTTCAAAATGAGGACTGGTGAATCCATTGATCAAATGGACAACAGATTCTCTAGCATCATCAGTGAACTGCAACAGCTTGGACACACATATCCCCAGAAAGAAGTATGCTTAACGATCTTGAGAGGATTACCTGAAAGATGGAAGATCATAACATCAGTAATCAGAGGAACCACAAACCTTGCAAACACTGACACTCTGACACTGATGTCCTAACTTAAAGCTCATGAATTCGAACTGAACGTAGAAGATGGTGCTCTAGCAGAGACACAAAAAGCCACTGCACTGATTGCACCCCAGCAAAGAGACGCATGAACTTAAAGAACAGGTAGCTTTATTAGTTAAACGTTTTGACAGGTTTAGCAAAAAGAAGACATTCAAAGGAAACTCATCATCAAACAAGAGGTCAAGCTCAAACAAAGACATAAAGAAGAAAGATGATGAATATAGATGCTTCAACTGCAACAAGAAAGGTCACTTCAAGGCTGATTGTCCTGAAGAAAATGATAAAGATGATGATAAGAAGAAATACAAAGCATCTGAAAAGAGGAAAGGCAAGAAAGCACTCAAGGCTGAATCTAACAGTGAAAAGAATGAAGAATCATCTAATAATAACTCAGATAACAGTGATGAAGAAGACAGCTCAGAAAATGAAAAAGCATGTCTATGCCTCATGACCAAAGAATTAGATGAAGATGAAGGTGATAGCTCAGACATTGAGAAAACAAGCCTATGTCTAATGGCCAATGAATCAGATGAAACTGAGGTAACATCTAGCTCTTACTCTTCATCAAATGAATCCACATCTAACACTGCACAATCTTCTATTCTCCCTTTAGATCCAGTAGACCTAGTACAAAATCTGATGACTAAATTTGATGAAATTGAAATGAATCATGAAATTCTGGAAAATGAATGCAAGGATCTAAGAAAGGAAAATAAAAGATTAAAGAAAGAACTAGATAAAGCAAAAGCTGAACTAACTAGTAAAGAGATCTACTCAAATGATCAACAAACAGCAGAGGTTCATATATCTGTTGTTGACAGATCAGTTGATAAAATCCCCCTACCAGTTAAGAAAACAAATGAACCAGTTTACAAACCCTCAAAAAGGTTTGGATCCAGATCTGGTCTTGGCTACAACAGTCAGGATGAGAGTAGAAACAATGGTCAACACAATTCTGAATCCAGGATCAACATTGAACCAAAATTCAGAAAGGGACAGACCATGGTCTCAACCACTCATCATGCACTGGTGAAGTCAAAACTCAGTGTAGTAAAATAGTAGACTAAATCATCAATCAATTCAATCAAAAGCAAGGACTTTCTGAAAGGTAAAGGAAGACTTTACCCTTCAGAGGATGATAGAATGTTGCACATCCAAAATACATGAAGAAACCATTCCATAATATGCATCATGTGCTTAAGAAAAATCAAACTAGGTATACTCCTAGACACATGAAGCAAGTCAGGTTTCCCACTGCATATTGGAGAGTGAAGAATGATGCAAATGCACCAAAAAGTAGAGAAAAGTATAAGAATAACTTCAGTAGAAATACTAGAAGCTATTTTTTCATGCCTTATATATATGAAGTTGATGACTTTAACTATCCAAAAAGAAGATCACTTGGATATACACTTGGAGTAGGAGGCATGACTGCTAACAGGTATGGACCCAAACAGTGTTGGGTACCTAAACTTAATTAAATTGTTTTGTAGGATGTCTGGTACATAGACAGTGGATGTTCCAGACACATGACACGAAACAAGAGATGGCTCACTGACTTCAAGGCTTTTGATGGACCCAAAGTCACATTTGGAGGCAAAGAAAACCCTGGCAAGATTAAGGGGGAAGGCACAATGCTCAAGAACAATCTGAAAAATCAAAATGTGGTATGTCAAGGGACTTAATTTCAATCTGATGAGCATCAGTCAATTTTGTGACAAAGGCTACAATGTGCACTTCAACAAGGAAGGATGCAAAGTCATTCACAGCCAAACCAACACAGTAGTACTTGTAGGAAGAAGAAAAGATAACATGTATGTGGTGGATTGGAAAACAGAAAAAGCAGAAACATGTTTGTTTGTCAAAAACAAACTGTCAACTAGCTGGATATGGCATAGAAGACTAAATCACCTAAATTTCAAGACCATCAACAAATTATCAAAGAACAAGTTAGTTGAAGGAATGCCAGAGATCACATTCAAGAAATAAAGTCTATGTGATGCATGTCAGAAAGGGAAACAAATCAAAAGTTCATTCAAGTCAAAACCCTATCAATCAACAACAAGAATTCTACATCTGTTGCATATGGACCTGTTTGGACCAGTCACACCAGTAAGTGTAAGTGGTAAGAAATACACCATGGTAGTGGTGGATGACTACTCAAAATACACCTGGACCATCTTCATGAACAAGAAGAAAGAGACACTCAAAAAGCTGCCAGATTTGTTAAGAAGACTCCAAAATGAGAAAGAACTGAAAATCATCAAGATCAGATCAGATAGAGGCACTGAATTTCATAATTAAATTATCAGAACCTATTGTGAAGAAAATGGAGTACTGCATCAATTATCTCCAGCAGGAACCCCACAACAAAATGGTGTAGCAGAAAGAAAAAACAAAACTCTCAAAGAAGCAGTCAGAACAATGATTGCAGAAGCATGCTTGCCAAAGAGATTTTGGGCTGAAGCAGCTAACACAGCATGCCATACACAAAACAGATCAATTATCAACAAACATCATGGAAAGACTCCATATGAAATATGGAATGGTAGAAAACCTAATATCTCATATTTACATATGTTTGGATCAAAATGTTTTGTTTTGAACAGAATCAGTTGCATGCCTTTGATGAAAAGGCTGATGAAGCAATCATTATGGGATACTCAGACACCAGCAAAGCATTCAGAGTACTCAACAATAGAACATTGGTGATTGAAGAATCAATAAATGTAGTCTTTGATGAACCAAATACAAATGGTGAAAGTCTTCAAGAACAAGAAGAAGAAGCAGAAAAAGACAAGTGTATATGAATACAACAGTACCAGCAACTATTCTGCATCACAACTTTGGAAATCAAGATAAGCCACAAGTCAATACAACGGAAGAAGCACCAGAACTTGAAGCTCATGCACAACATGAAATTACAGAAGCACCAAGTGAAGAACAACTTCAACCAGACCTAAATTGGCTTAGAGATCATCCTGAAGAACAAGTTATTGGAGATATTCACACAGGAGTAAGAACCAGAAGACAACTGGAGCATATGTTAACATGTTTTCTATCACAAGTGGAACCCAAGACAATAGATGATGCAATTCAAGATGCAGATTGGATCACAGCCATGCAAGAAAAACTAAATGAATTTGAAAGAAATGAAGTCTGGGAACTTGTTGAAAGACCAGATATGGCCAACATCATTGGAACAAAATGGGTATTTAGAAACAAGATGGAAGAGCAAGGAATTGTTGTCAGAAACAAGGCAAGGCTAGTTGCAAAAAGCTATTCTCAAGCAGAAGGAATAGATTATGATGAAACATTTGCACCAGTAGCAAGACTGGAGGCAATCAGACTATTTCTAGCTTTTGCTGAACACAAAGATTTCAAAGTCAATCAAATGGATGTCAAGAGTGCATTTCTGAATGGACTTTTGGAAGAAGAAGTGTATGTGGAACAACCCCCTAGTTTCCAACTCAAAGGAAAGGAAGACAAAGTATACAAACTAAAGAAAGCTCTTTATGGACTCAAACAGGCACCCAGAGCCTGGTATGAAACACTATCACAATTTCTGATCAAGAATGGATTCAACAAGGGAACTATAGATAAGACTCTATTCAAACTAGAGGAAGGAACAAGCACATTGCTAGTACAAATCTATGTTGATGACATCATCTTTGGATCAGAGGATGAAAAGTTATGTGAGAAATTTGCAAATCTAATGAAAAGTAAATTTCAGATGAGCATGATGGGAGAATTAAGCTATTTCCTTGGTCTTCAAGTAAAGCAAATGAAGGATGGCATTTTCATTAGTCAAGCCAAGTACACAAAAGACCTTATACACAAGTATGGTATGGACACAAATGGCACAGCAGATACACCAATGTGTGCAAGAGTCATTCTTGGAAAAGATGAAACTGGAAAGGATGTTGATCGAAATGTATAGAGGAATCATTGGATCCCTACTATACTTAACTGCAAGCAGACTTGATATAGCATTTGCAGTAGGAGTGTGTGTAAGATTTCAAGCCAAACCAAAAGAATCACATCTTCTAGCAGCCAAAATAATAATCAAATACTTGAAAAACACTATCAATGTAGGAATTTGGTATCCAAAAGATGGAGGAATCAAGTTGATATCATAATTAGACTCTGACTATGCTAGATGCAGAATAGATAGAAAAAGCACATCTGGAACTTGTCAAATGCTAGGCAGCAGACTAGTTTCATGGTTTAGCAAAAAGCAAAACTCCATATCTACATCAACAGCAGAAGCAGAATATATAGCAGCAAGCAGTTGTTGTGCACAAGTACTTTGGATTAGACAACAGCTAAGGGACTATGGAGTGGAGGAGAAAACAATTCCAATCATGTGTGATAACACAAGTGCAATATCTATTACTGAAAATCCAGTACTGCATTCAAGAACAAAGCACATTGATGTGAGACATCATTTTATCAAGGATCATGTTGAAAAAGGAGATGTCATTCTAAAATACATACCCACTGAAGATCAATTGGCTGATATCTTCACTAAACCACTTAGTCATGAAATATTTAGCATGTTGAGAACTGAGTTAGGAATGATTGAAATCGACTAAAAACCAAAGAGCGGCTAACTGGAGTAATCGACTAAGTGACTTCATCTGCTGATCAAACCTTTACCATTACAGGAGATGTAGCAGGTAAGGCACTGGTACTCGGCGAAGTTAACTTTACTGATTGTTAGGAACAGTCAAATAAAGCAGCTCAGTGAAAAAGTCACTACACTGGCTAAGTGACCAGCAAAGGCACTTCACCGAAGTAAAGATGGGAATCATGGGTAAATTAAAGTGTGAACATAATCAACTCTTATACACGTGGAGAATAAGGGAGTTACAGAAGATTATTCTGAAGATGATTACACACGTGGAGATCAATTTATAATTATATTATTCTTTTTGAATTACAAACGCCTCGATTCCCTGGCTCTATCATTACTTACCACAATCCACTCCCCCACTTCACTCGAATATCGCGATTTACATACACAAAATCACACCATTATGTCACAAAATCCTTTCATATTCAAACCACGTTCACACTACCCAAATCATCATATATAAAATACACTTAGAAATTTTCAGAAATCTTTACACTCTTTTGCCAAATTACAAGCCCTACTTTTGATTCTCTCTGAAAACTCAAAGTATTCTTCTCTAAACATCGATCAATTATCAATGGCTTCATCTTCCACAATCTCTCCCACTGAAAAATTCTATGAGAAATCCATCATCACTGGCTCGTTTTTCAAACCTGAACACTAACTCTCTTTATGTGACAATGATGCAAAAGCTCAACGCTTGGTTGATTGCTGTTCAAATATGGGGTTAATGACCTTCCTAAACCCCCCAATCACTGGAATCTGCTATGAAAATCTGATTGCATTTTGGAAAAATGCCATGTTTGTGCCCAGCACAAAGAAAACTAGATCGATTGCATAAAAAGTTCAATATTTGGGAAAGTGGTAGTCATAACGCCAGGACTTCTCAATAGGTTCCTACAACTACCAATAATAGGTCCAGCTAATGTAAAGTTTGTGACGATTGACATCACGAAATTCTGGTCTGAGATAGCCAAAAACCCCAAGAAAAACAGCAAAACATACAATCTTCCTAGATCAACTCTAAAGCTTCCGTTTGCTGAATTTGCACCGGTCATCACCAAGAATATCGAAGGCAGAAAAGGGTCAATGGAAAACTTAACTAAGTTGCGGATCAAATTGATGGATATTATCTACGAAGGTACCAAATTCGACTGGGCAACATTTGTATTCAATAGATTGAAGGATCAGATTCAAAGGGAAATTGACTTATCAATTACGGCACTAAGCAAGGGTTTGTAGAAGAAATGTGATTTCTGGGAGAGGAAATCATATGGGTTCCCTCTTCAACACCTGTTTGACGCATTGAAAGTGAAACCCACAAATCTGCAGGTTCCACACAAGTCTAAAACAATGTTTACCTACATCAAGGCATCCATGAAACCCAAACCTATTGCTGGGAGCAAAAGAAAACAACCTGAAAGCAGCAGATCAGGTGTGGGACAAAGAACCAGATCCCAGAAGGCACAAGAGAACACCATTATGACTGGCACCAGCAACTTGGATGAACCTGTGACAATCAGTGATGACACAGCAATAGAAGAAGAAAAGCAGCAAGAGGAAATCACGTACCTTGAGGAAGGTGAGGAAGGATACAGAATCACCTCATCTGAAGAAGAAGAGATAGTTGAGGAAGAAGCTGAGTCAGAGGATGAACACTCAGAAAGTAGTCATCTTGAAGCAAACATGGAGATTTCTGATGATGAACTAACACTTCAAGAAGTGCTTTTCAAAAGCATTGGCAAAGTTGACGAACAGCTAAGTGAGCCAGCTGATAAAGCTCACTCAGCCGAACTTGACAACTCCCCCACTATTGCACAAGGGGAAATAGTAGCAGAGGAAGCAGCTAACACTCAACAGTAATCTCTAAATGACCCTGAAGAAGAACAAGAAAAAGTGGAAGAAAGAGGAGAAGAGGCAGAAGATGAAAAGGGAGAAGAGAAAGAGAAGAAGTTGAAATGGAAAGTGAGAAAGAAGAAGATGGAGATGGTGAGGATGTCAATGTGGCACCTAAATAAATTGATCCAGAAAGACTCTTCAATCTGGACATTTAACCCCTCATTGTGGACATGGAAAGGCAGTATCATAGCAGGCAAAACCTGAAGTATGCCTTAAGGAGTGAAGCAACCTCCTTCAACCACAAGATTGAGGCCCTAATCAACCATATCAAGATCCAGGATGAGGTCATGGAAAGACAAGGAAACCTGCTGTGCAACTTACAGCAACTCATTTCTCACCATGTCCAAACCAATCTTGAGTTTCATGCTGAAACGATTGACAACAATCTTAAGCCCTTGGTGGACACTCTCAATGCTCACACTCATCAAATTCAGCATCTAGATGAGATAATGGAGCATTCTAACAAACAACTCGACCTTCTAATCAAAGTTGGTGAGACAAATAACAAGATACTGGAAAGAAGGTATGGTCATCTCCCAGAGTCAAAGGCAGCAACGGCAAATCTTGAAGCACTCTTTGGTGCTGCCAAAAAGGGGGAAGGAAGCTCAAAGCCTGAAAACTCCAGTGAAAAGAAGGAAAGCCCAACAGAAAAGGGCAAGGGCAGCAAAGGCAAAGGCATTAGGTTTGAAGATGTGAAGAAGTAGACCTTACACTCAATTTGAATTATTTCCATTTGCTTTTGTCTTGAAATAAAAGATGCAATATCTTATTGCCCTTGAATGGATGAATAAAATTGTTGAGTTTTGTTCTGTTGATTATTATGAAAAATTGGCTTACTTATGTTCAGGCTTATGAGGGTTTTGGCATCATCAAAATGGGGGAAATTGTTAGGAACTTTTTATGTTTTGATGATGGCCATACTAGCTGTTATAGAAAGCCTGAAACAAGTTAGAATTCTTTGTATAAGTCTTTACTTAGAGTCTGACATATTGTATAAGTTAAGTCAGACAAGTATTGTACTAGTTGGTAAGACGGCAAAGTAAAACGACATTCGGCGAGTGAAGTGATGCACGAAGAAAAAAGCCCAGGGATTTTATTATAAGCTGAGAGGTGTAAAAAATGTATTGTGTAAAGAAGTGTGTTCTGTAGCGTATAATACGTCGCTTTTATATTACTAGGGGGTTAATTAATTAAGAGATATACGTGAAAATGTCTAAAACAAATAAGAGATAGCTACTAAGGCCGATCCTACGTAAAAATAAGATCATACCAAATTTAGTATCCTTCATGTTGGCGCTTAATCTTGGTTGGTTTTGTCATGCTTATACGATCTTTTAAGGTAATCAGATGTTGCCCATCTTGAATTTTGGCCACAGATTTATCTTGAGATTGAATTCTTGATTTGTATTTTATCCTCCATAATTATCTAATCTGCATAAAATAGATATTTATACCAAAATAAATCATATTTAAATAAAAACGGATAAAATATAAATAAGAAAACGGATAAATACTGGTTATATAATAAAAAACGGATAAGCACCAAATTATACTCTTATAAATGGATAAATACCAAATTATCTTTTATAAATCACAAAACATTATTAAATAATCCCATATAAACATGTGATTTAATATAAATACATATTATTAATCTCGATTTAAGGTCCAGCATTGATGAGCATTTACTGGGGTATAATTTGGCCAATCGTCAACCACCCTTTTTTAGACTTTGATCGTCCCGGAGCCAAACATCAATACAAGTCATTCCCCAAGAAAACAATTGTCATGATCAAATCTTTACTTACCTTGAAAGCTAAGATGTCCTTCTGAGCCATAAGCAAAGTATCCATTATTCTTCTTTCTACGTAGGCAAGAGTGTGTGCATATGCATTCGGTTTATATAATCGAGGCAGTTAAAGTTATGCCTTGTGTCTCAACCTACCAACTATTCCCCAACCACAAGCCTGTGATAGTTGTATTAGAAACAATCATGAGAGCGACGTATCTACTTGAGTTTTGCTGGACTTGGAGACAAGTCACAAAACCTGTAAAAGGTTGAATATTAACCCCATGTCTTGTCCATTTTTGAAATACTATCAATCTCAAGGAAGAAAACATTCAATTTTCAATTATAGCATCATGGCTAAGTCTCCTACCCCCACTTAAACTTGGCATTGTCCCCAATGACAAATAAAAATGAGAATTTAAGAAAAAGACTTAGCTCCGGAAACGGCTCTCAAGTAAATGCAGAACATCGGAGTAATCGAAGCACGTCGTGGAGAAGCAAGTGAAACCTGTTCAAGCAAACCAAACAGAAACTCCACGAAATCGTTAATAACATGTCAATGGAAGGTATAAAACAATGTGGCAGTAATTAGATATAAAATATCCAAAAACAAATTAAGCCACTTTATTCCATACAACCAATGACAAGGAAAACCAAAGAGTTAAAACTACTCGTTCAGACGCAAAAAGAAAAATACTAAATAGAAAGAAAGATAAACAATCAACAAAAGATTATAGTCTTCATCGAAATCCTCCACCTCAAAAAATATACTTAAAACCGGGTGGAGAAGACAAAGATCAAAAAGCATTTCCTCATGTGTGAGAACACGAGGTTTACCGGATTGATAAGGTATTTTAATCCAGCATAAAAGAGAAACTTGGTAAGGTATAACAGATTGGATCGATGTGATAATCTTAGAACGAAACTCGTCATCTCGAAATGCTGGAATAGGCGTAAAATTGTAAAAATTAAAACTTCCGATAGAAAGATAAGTTGTACTTTGATCGAACCAAAAACTTTTAAAATCTAGCTAGGGTCAGAGCTACACGTACCCCAGCTAGGATCACGAAAACCAAACTGATAAAAGATAATCAGTAAAACTTAGCAATATTTCAAATTCCGCAACACAAGGGTATAATGTAAACAAAATGGAGGTTTAGAGTGTGTTGGGTTTAGAAAAAAATATACATAAGGATGGTGAGAAAAGATAAAGGGTGGGTAAGAAATTGCGTTTATGGGTGGGTACCGCTTGGTTATTTGGGTTAGGGTGGGAGAGTGAAATAGATGGAAAGAAAGAGAGGGGATGAAAGCTCAATTTGAATTATTTCCATTTGCTTTTGTCTTGAAATAAAAGATGCAATATCTTATTGCCCTTGAATGGATGAATAAAATTGTTGAGTTTTGTTCTGTTGATTATTATGAAAAATTGGCTTACTTATGTTCGGCTTATGAGGGTTTTGGCATCATCAAAATGGGGGAAATTGTTAGGAACTTTTTATGTTTTGATGATGGCCATACTAGCGTTATAGAAAGCCCGAAACAAGTTAGAATTCTTTGTATAAGTCTTTACTTAGAGTCCGACATATTGTATAAGTTAAGTCGGACAAGTATTGTACTAGTTGGTAAGACGGCAAAGTAAAACAGACATTCGGCAGAGTGAAGCCAGCCAAGCACTAGTAGAAAAGCAGTGAAGACTTAATGGTATGACTTATAACAAAGGAAGTCTGTGATGACCTTGGATATGTCTAAGTATGTTTCAAGAGATAAAATTCAATGTTCTAATATATATGGTGTACACTGATCTCACCCAAATCAATGATCAGTGAAGTACAAAGATTCTCCTTAAACTGAAGTAATGAAGGAAACGGTGAATCGGCAGAGTAAACTGACTTTCGGCAAAGTGAAGGCAAAAACAATGAAGGAAGATCTAAACGGCAAAGTCAGATGGATCACTCGACCATTCAAAAATGATGAAGTAATCCTTATCAGAACAGAATTGAAATATGATGAAGATTCAGAGGATCATGCATTTAATGCACAATCAATAGAGGATCAATCAAGGACGGATTTTCTGCTATACATGTGAAGGAAAAATCCGATCATTGAAATCAAGGAGAATATAATTAAGGGGAATCAAGAATAAAATCAAGGATTATTCCCCTCATAAATATAGCCAACGGACGGAATTTCAAATCAAGGATACGCAAGGCTATAAATAGAAGGCATTGACAAACAGATAAAATAACAATAAATAAAAAGGAAAATCAAGCAGATACTCTGTCAATTTGAAAAGCCTTCTCTCTGAACTTATAAAGATTTATCTAGAGATCAACTCAGACATCATAACTACAATTTCATATCCAGCACTATGATTGATCAATCAAGTTTGTGAATCTCATTCACAATCAACTGAAGCAACTGAATCAGAAGTCATCTGAGAAGGGGTTGTGCATGTGATAGCTGCTGAAGGATTTAATCTCAATGAGCAGTGAAAGAGACTGAATCACTGAAGTTGTTGCAGTCAAGGAGTGATAGTCTTGTAGATTGTGAAGCTTGGGAAGTCAAGGACAATCATACTATTGTATCTGTAAAAACAATAGTGAATTCCTCCAATCATCACAGGAGAAGAGTGGATTAAGGGATTACACCACCCTGAACCACTATAAGCCTTGTGTCAATTTACTTTCTGCAATTTACTTTACTGCATTCATTTAAATTGCTTAGATTATAATCTATATCTGTGATTGTCCAAACTACTTTGAAAAAACATAGTAAGAAGGGATTTATCCGCTGCCCAAAAGCTTTTAAATACAAGAAAAGTTTTTGAAACTCCACTATAGTCATTCACCCACCCCCTCCCCTTCTGACTATAGTTTTACCCTTCTCTGGGACCAACACTTCCTTTTCAGCATTTGGAATGATGTCCTTGATGAATTCATAAGCTTTAAGATCTGAGAAAAACTTGAAGGTGTCCTCATGAAGTCTCCTGGACTCTTCCATAAGCAGTAACCTTCATTTCCCAGATAAGTTGCAGCATCTCCCATAATTCTTTGGCAGTTCTTCCATCTTTCACTTTCATATACATATTGCTATCCAAAGTTCTGTAGATGATATCAATAGCAATGTTGTTTAGATTTTCTCTTTTTTATCTTCAACACAACATTCACTTTTTGGTTTGGAACAGTTTGATTCTGACCATCCATAGTTATGACTTTGGTGATCTCAAGTGGTACATCAATCAGGACATCCATCATCTTATCATGTGTAGCATCTAGATAAGCTTGCATACGACGTTTATATTCATCAAAATGATCAAAATAGCACATCAACATGGTACTAGCATATTGGTTGTTATCCATGATGCAAAAGCTTTGGAAAACAAAAACTTGAAAAAGATTTCATAAGCACAACAAGTAGGATTACTTCATAACAGAAGCTCGACTTCGATACCAATTGTTGGTCCC
This sequence comes from Gentiana straminea, assembly GCA_036785695.1. Taxonomy (NCBI): domain Eukaryota; kingdom Viridiplantae; phylum Streptophyta; class Magnoliopsida; order Gentianales; family Gentianaceae; genus Gentiana; species Gentiana straminea. The sequence continues at coordinate 2,491,885 of JAVUPR010000424.1, read as the reverse complement.
TTGAAAAGTATTTGGTTAACTTTAGAGGGGGGTGATAAACTTAACATTTAAAACTTTTTTTGAAGTTTACAAATTCAACAGGGTCAATAGTCTGCTGACATAAGCAGTCTGCTGACAATTGATACTATTGAATTTGTTGCAGCAGAATATATTATATTAAGCCTTAATACTTGTTGATGAAAGATGATACAAAGTATTAGATACTTAGTAGTGAAATGTGTGTGAATCCAGTAGCTAGTTCAGCAGGTTGATATGATAAGCATGCAAATAAAAATATGGTGCAGAAAGTAAATGCAGTAAAGTAAGGTAGGCATGTTTTATAGTGGTTCAAGTGGTGTAATCCTGTCAGCCCACTCTTCTCCTGTGATGTTAGAGGAAATTCACTAGCGTCTTTTGAGATAGCTGTTACAAAATTCCCTAAGATGTTTGTCCTTGACCAATGACTATGGCTTCCCAAACTGAATACTAATAACAGATAAGAGTGCTGCTCATAACTACTCCACTGGTCCTTGAAGGGTAAGATTGCCTCTTCACCAGCTCCACCACAAAAGAACAGTTCTTGACACCTCAGTAGTGCTTCTCTGTCTTCATAAAACTTCCTTAAAAGAAGTTGTTGAATCAAGTAAGTGATTCAGCTTCAGCAAGCTTTGATCAGGATGATAAGATCAGCAGCTTGTATTTTTCAAGTGTGCATACTGGATAATTCTTGAATGCAAAAACACTTGAAGAAAAATTCTTGATCAGAAATTAAGTCTAGTTAAGTTCAGCAGGGTATTTAACGTTTGATTTTTTGTAAAAATTACGTATTCTTGTGTTTCTAGTTGTTGTTGGTTGTTGCAATCTGATTCGGGAGTCCTCTATTTATAGGTGTAAATCCAGTGTTTTGAATTTGAATTTCCAATTCAACCGTTATAGAATTATCTAATTAACTTCCTAAAAAGCCTCCATTGTACTATACTGACACTGTCAGTGTCCTTATGATAGGCAGTCTTTCGACCAATGAAATAACCACATTTGCTTTGACTTTGAAATCCTTACAACGTTTCTTTAATCTTGGCCATTGATTGACTGATTAATCCAATGCTTGTAATTCATCCTTATCTTTTTTATTTTTCAAAAAAACTTGGATTAAATTGATTTTACATTCAGCAGATACATGTTTTATAAGTCTGCTGATGTATTTATATGGTCAGCTGACTTTTAGTCTGCTGTTTTTTAATAAACACTTCAGCTGACTGCTTTGTTGAAATAGTGTCCTAAACCCAATCGGGTTGGACCGGATCCGACCGGGTCGGATCATTTCTACTATTTCTTTATGTTTGTACATATATTAAATGGCTTTTTCTGTTGTCATATATATGTTCTTTTAAAGAACCAATTATGAATTGTTATATGATAACGTCCTTAGTATTAAACTGTGATAGAGAAACCATGATAGGCGATTATGGTTGATGAGATCTCTAATCACTTTAATAAGTTTGATACTTAAATGTCTCTAGGCTGATGTACTATTAAACAAGGCATTGATAGTATGAACAGGCTATCACGTATTAGATGTCTTCTGTCTTTAAGGGCAGGGATAGATCTCGTCTATCGAAGTGTAGAGACACTTGGACTGTACGTGGACGTGTATTAGAGAATGCGTACGTTAGACTGACCCACTTACACGGATAAGTGTCACACTATGTGACGGTTGTGTAATTATCTTTTGACCGGAGTCGTCATGGAATCACGGTGTGGATTGTCATGCTTTGACACTATTGAGGTTTCCCCTAGCCACGGGGCGATCATGCGGTAGTGATTGGGTATGATACTGAAGCATGCGGAGTATACATGATTAATCGTCCGGGAATCGCGTATCCTATGATTGGGATCGAATATCCGAAATGGCCTTCTTATAAGGAATGTCTTACTCTCGTGAATCTTTGCAAAGTGGGAGTAAACGAGTTACATCGAGAGAGCATGATATCCGGATTATAAGATACAGTCGTTGATGTTTTGACACTCGACTAACGACTGTATGGATATTATTACAGCGATAGGATTGTAAGTTACACGGTAACTGTTTCACATGAAAGGTAGTAGTCATTGCATTTGACTCTTCCGATGACTGGGGGTCACGGTGTGTTGGTAGACGTTATCCCGTGATCGTTAGGTATGAAGGGCATTTTAGTAAATTGCACTTTGTGTCTACGGCCAACATATTCGGAAGCCTATCAGGTCACACACATAAGAACATCTAGCCGGATTAAAATGTGGTTATAGATGATAACCAAATAAGGAAAGTTTATCTCGAGACTATAAAGGTTATAGTGGTAAATTAATATGGTGGTATTTATTTATTATGAATAAATTAAATACAAGATATTAATAATATTATATTAATTAAAGAATATTCCGGAAGCCAATTTGTTGGTCAAAGGGGCGCCACATTTAATGTGTATAAGATACACTTGGATTGTGCAATTTAATTAATAATATTATCATATATTAATATAAGATATTAATATATATAAATATATGGTCACATGCGTGTATTGCATATTGGATATGCATGTGCACATTTGTTTCCAAAAGGTATTTATGTATAGATTTATATATGTAAAATATATATGTGATATGTACACATGTGTAAATTGATTTATGGTAATAAAATAAAAATAGTCAATATTAGATATTGACAATATCTTGGAAATATTCAATATGAGATATTGGCAATATCCTAGATTTATTTAATATGAGATATTATAATAAATGAGATAAATCAATCAATTATATTTTCCTTATTTTATTGGGAAAAGGTTTTCTTCTCCTCCACAACTGTTTGGGGCGCCACTTCTACTATAAATAAGAGGTGGGTGTCAAGCTCTTTTGTACAACACAATCCAAGAACTAATAGTTCATGTGTAAAATAGAGAGCATCCTATAGAGAGTTGGAGAGAGGGGAAAAAGGCCGGTCTAGCAACCGGAGTTTTCCAATAGCAATCCATGATGGGATTCCGGCGGGCTGTTCGTGTGGACGAGCGGTAGAGGCCGAACACTTGGGCGGCTCTATGCGGAACTACTCTCCTTAGACGGTCAAAGCGTCGATCTTTTAGATCAACCAAGGTAACCACCGTCTACTAACTCATTTGTTTATTGCTTAAACGAAGTCGATCCTGGTTAAAAGGAAATAAAATTTTAAATTCCGCTGCGTTCCCGCGTAGATTTCCTAACAGTGGTATCAGAGAGAGCTTCGAGCTTAAGCAATAAGCATGTTATTTTGTGTAGTTAATTTTATCGTTTAAATCACGTAATTAAAAGATGAAAGATTTTTGATTCGCAAATCGATACACGAAAAGAAAAAAAAAATAAAGGGGCGGCTTTTGGGGTGCTCGGCCGATCGGCGGCGGCACCCCCACCGGAAATTGCGCCGGCGGCGGCGGCTCCCCCTTGGGGCGGTCGACGTCGGCTGGTGCATCTTTTTGGTGGATCCCTAAATTTTGTTTTGTGTATTTTGTGTTTCAATATTGTTCATAATTGTGATTAATATCTCATTTGTTTAGTTGTGTCATGTGGCTAACCAATGGTTCAAATAGTTTGGGCCATTGGGATGCCACATGGCATTAAAATAATAATGGTCTTTCCAAACTTAATTTGGAATAGGCCTAGGCCCTTTCCAAATATTTGATTTGGGAAAAAGCCTAACCTAGGCCACTTCCAAAATTTTGATTTTGGAAAATGGCCAGGCCTAAACCAAAATTATTTGGCCTTTCCAAATATTTGATTTGGAATAGGCCTAGGCCCTTTTTCAAATATTTGATTTGTAAAAGGCCTAGGCCTAGGCCACTTCCAAAATTTTGATTTTGGAAAGTGGCCAGGCCTAAGCCAAATTTGGTTTAGGAAACCAAAGACATCTCTTTTGATTAGGAATCAAAAGGAAAGAAACAAAAGAGACCTAATTTTAATTTTGATTTATTTTTGGAATAGTTCCAATTAATTAAAATTAAAATTAAAATCGTTTAAAATTAATCATTAATTTTATTTCGATTAAAATCATTTAATTAATTAAATGTTAATTAGTTAATTGATTGGATAAAATTATTTAATAGATTAAATGTTAATTGATTAATTAAGACGCAAGTAGTTAAATTTTAATTTTATCTTTTTCATAAGATTTTATTGTATGGATTAGATATAGTAGATATAATATGATTATATGGATCCCGATTGATGTGGACTCGACCGATAGGATAGATGTGAATGATTTAATTTTTCTCGTTGGTTTAAAAATTGTCCTAGGCCGTTATGAAGAACATGACCTAGTTTATTTTCTGCATTCATCCCATTCCCGTTAGCTCCCCCCCCCCCCCCCCCCCCCCCGTGTGCGGCGGGTGTATTTATTTTATTAGATAGAATTAAATGTAACAAGAATGGAGCAGAATATGGAGACCAAAGAAAGAAGAATAAAGATCCCATTGGAGAATGGCGCATTAAAGATCCTACGGCGGTTGCGGCTACCCTTAGATTGTGACCCGCGGTTTCGTCGGTTGTATTCGAAACCGCACCTAGGAAAAGTCCATGATCATACCGGTTACTTTACGCATTTATTTATTTTGTGCTTGTATTTATTTTATATGATACGATAGATGCATGACTAGGCACGATCTAGATAAATGTGTAGGATATATATCTATAGAGATAGATATAATTGATGAGACCGAAATTAAAATTAATTAAGTGAATTAATTTACGAAAAATACTTCCACAACAAAAATCGGTCGAAATATTGTCTCCCAATATTATAACGACGGTGAAGAGCTGTGTTCGGATCCAACCGATCGACCACCGCCGGGAGTTGACCTACCTCGGGTATATCGTCGTTATTGAGATATGATCGTATGAGATCTCGTGAATATTGGGTTATGACTTGACTAGAGTCTTTCGGTGATTGGCCACCGTCGTGGCCGTCGACTTTAGAGACAAGGGGTTGACTAACACATAGTGATGTGTATCGCCAAAGAGTTGACTAGTCAACCACTGAGAATCACATAGAGATGTGAATGGTAAAGAGTTACCTACCTTTCGAAATTATCTTGGTTGATCGACCACCGCCGGGAATCAAGGTAACTAGATTGGATCTCAGCCACTAAAGAATTTTGAAATATTCTTGAAAGTCAATTGGGAGTAGTTGACTAGTGGGAGCAAAATCATAAACCAAAATACCATTTTTGATTTTGCGTGTATAAACAACAACACTCTTTTATTTTCATTTTTATGTTGTAGTTTTAGCAAACTTTATATTTATGTTTTATTCTCGATTAGTAAAACCAAATTATGACTGTTACCTTTTGAGGAACGTTCTCAAATATGGTTAAGTAATATTAATCCTTTTAAAATAAGCAATGACATGAGCAATCCCGTTATAGTAGTTAGAGACAAGGAAACTACATATCTGATGCGGTAATCCAAGACTTTAATTATTAAAGAAAAACGGAAGTTCGTGATAGTGGATACGATCCAATATAATCATTCGGTCATACGATGACGAGTTATTCAAACGTTGGATAAGAATGACTAGACCGAATTTTGGAAATGATGTTTTCAAAATTGTAAGATTTAAGTATCGACTTAATTCTATCATTGTTTAAAGGTTAATTAAATAGTTAATGTTTTAAATACGATTTAAAAGGTTAAATAAACTATTTAATAAACTTTAGATTTTCTTTATGAAAGAAAATCAAAGACATAGCTCTTGTGATCTTTCTTAAGTCTTATGAAGACTACACCAAGAAATATTTACAAGTGCTTGAAGGATTAAAAGGAAATTTAGGGCATGTGCTTAAATAGAGAACTTATTGAAGTTTCTATTCTAGGCAAGTGAGTTGAATCTATCTAAGTTCAAGTCAACTCTAGGTATATGATATCTTACGAGTGTGATTAAATTGGAAAGATTAAATACAGATATGGAAGGTTAAACAAATGTTGTCACACTTACCATATTCTGGATCTAGTAAACTGATAAGGGAACTAAATAAATGTTATTATGTTCCGGTTCTTATGAAGAACATACTTTCAGTTATTTGTTAGGATTTAGTAGACATATTCAATTGTAAAGAATAAATGTTATTCTGATAAAGTTGGAAGGTCACTGAGTCTAACATACTAGATTGATATCACTATATAGTTGATATATGTGATGAGATCTCAACTAAATATTTGTATGGATGTTATCCTTAATATTTGTGGTTGTTCTAGACATGATCTCTCTGGAAGGGAAGCGTGTAATTAAACGTCATTCTGATGATTTTGAACCATATGATTATGAATCATGTGGGTTATACGTATCTTATCCAAAGAGGACTAAAATACCCTTTAAGAAAAAGTTATAAATCTAGAAAAATTGTCTAAAGCCTAAACATACTGATGTTTGTTGGCTTATGACAATTAATGCCACAAATAATTGTTTATTAATCTCTATGACTATTTTAGAAATAGTTGAATGTACTTATTGAAGTACGACATTTCGGAAAGCCCGAAAAGTTCGAGCTAGTATGAATATGAGATTGATGAGCTATTTAGGAATTAATCTCCAATTGGATTGAAGTAATTAATACCTGAAGGGTGTTTCAGAAGTCGTCTGAAAAGGAATAAGATTCTCCCTTGAAGGATACCATCTTTGGGATACGCAATTAGATTGTGTTCCCAAAATGGAAACAACACTTTATATGATAAAGGTGTGACGCAAGCCATGCGAAGTATCCCTTACCCGTTTCGGGATAGTGCCCTTATACTTAACCGAGTTCCAAAGAAAAATGTTGAATAAATTCCATATTGGATATGGAAGATGATAATGTCGAATCTATCTTAACCGATGATTTGAAGTTATCATAGGCAAAGTCAGAAAGGCTTGGAGCCTAGTACGACATATGCGACTTTGTGGAATGTCTTAGCTAGCACGCTGGACATTATTTACTCGTCCTCGGAGCAAAAGGTGTTTGTCTCCAAACATGCTGTCTTCTAGAGGAAGTGTTTCTTCCAAAAGAAACAGTGGGAGTGAATCAAATCTCAAAGGAGTTTGAGAACCACAAAGATATATTCAACCATTGGAACATGAGCAGACGCCGCATAGCGATGAGGTGTAAAACACTGCTCAGTGCACACAAAAGTTCTGTAAGTCTGTGGATAACCTCAAGCCTGAAAAGGTTGTTGGCATGTTCATCTTGAAGAATGAATATCTCACGACTTATGAAAGAATGTTTGAAAGGCAAGATTGAGAGATATGGCTAGGAGCCATAATATCTGAATTAGATTCCATCGGTGACAACCAGTTGTGAACCTAGTCTGTCTTACCCAAGGGGAGTGTCCCCGAAAGGTGACATGGATAGTAATATGATTACCATAAGGCTATAGTGACGGGCCGAAGGGTATGAGGTGTAAACCTTGTAATTACCTTTATGCTGCCAGCTGAGCCCAGTTCTATTCAGATGATGCTTGTTATAACTTCGTATCATGACTATATGATAGTGTTGAAGACGTTGGGCAAACAACCCGATGTTCATAGACGATAACATGATATGTAAGCCCATGAGATCCATTTATGGACTCAAACAAGTTTCTCTAGACGATTTCTTTGTTTGATAATCAAAGGAGTTTGATTTAGTCAAAAGAAGGATATGCCCAATGTGCAAGATGGATAGTGGGAGTGTGTTACGATTTTTGAGTAAGGTATTAGATATCTCTCTTAGGAATCATCACCCCATGTCACAGTCAATTAATGTTTGGTAGTTCAAGGTCTTTACGAAAGCACTTGGATTGGCAGTTCTTATTTTTGGAAATAAGAATCTATAGCGATAGACTTAACTGCTGTTAGATTATAGTTTACCTATATAGATGTGATGCTAAAAGAGTTTAGCATAGGTCGCGACAAGGGATACTGCTACTCGGTGTTCTCGAGATCTATCTATATTAGGACATTGGTCCTAAGGATAAGGTGAAAGATGATGATTATGGAAGGTTTCCTTCGCTACTGCGATAGGAACCATCTTATAGGTGATGCCAGATGTTCATAGTCCATGAATAGTCATGAGAAAGTATGAAAGTAGATATGGTGAAGGTTGAGAATACCCTTAAACAAGTTAAGGAAAATTTTCTTGTTTATTGAAACTTGGAATTAAATAAATGTAGATATACAGACATATATCCTGAGTCTTATGAAGGCGAGTGGGAGCTACAGTCTGGGTTTGCAGTCACTTTGTTTAAGTGATACAGTGAGCTAGAAATGTTCTAGCATATGGGTCACTGTGAATTCTACAAGCAGGCCAAAACACAGTAGTGCCTTAGAGGCGCAGCGGGAGCAGTACATGGATCTAGAAGGTTCATTCCTGAACCTTGTACGGTTCTTCCACCTTTTTTATATAGCTGATATAGTAAGTGGATTCATTGCTTGAAGCAAGGACCAGGGTCTCGTCAGAGATTCGTGTGTGTGTTGAGGCGGTTCCTTTGACTTGGTCAATTTGGAACATGATATGAAGATAGTCTGAGTCCCCACGGATAGCGATCCGTTCATGGCTAGGGCTGGTTGCGAGTATTGCATGAGATTCTTGTGTTTCAACTTGGTCTTGTGTGTGCGAGTGATTGGTTTTAGGCCAAGTGGGAGATTGTTGAAATAGTGTCCTAAACCCAATCGGGTTGGACCGGATCCGACCGTGTCGGATCATTTCTACTATTTCTTTATGTTTGTACATATATTAAATGGCTTTTTCTGTTGTCATATATATGTTCTTTTAAAGAACCAATTATGAATTGTTATATGATAACGTCCTTAGTATTAAACTGTGATAGAGAAACCATGATAGGCGATTATGGTTGATGAGATCTCTAATCACTTTAATAAGTTTGATACTTAAATGTCTCTAGGCTGATGTACTATTAAACGGGGCATTGATAGTATGAACAGGCTAGCACGTATTAGATGTCTTCTGTCTTTAAGGGCAGGGATAGATCTCGTCTATCGAAGTGTCGAGACACTTGGACTGTACGTGGACGTGTATTAGAGAATGCGTACGTTAGACTGACCCACTTACACGGATAAGTGTCACACTATGTGACGGTTGTGTAATTATCCTTTTGACCGGAGTCGTCATGGAATCACGGTGTGGATTGTCATGCTTTGATACTATTGAGGTTTCCCCTAGCCACGGGGCGATCTTGCGGTAGTGATTGGGTATGATACTGAAGCATGCGGAGTATACATGATTGGTCGTCCGGGAATCGCGTATCCTATGATTGGGATCGAATATCCGAAATGGCCTTCTTATAAGGAATGTCTTACTCTCGTGAATCTTTGCAAAGTGGGAGTAAACGAGTTACTTCCAGAGAGCATGATATCCGGATTATAAGATACAATCGTTGATGTTTTGACACTCGACTAACGACTGTATGGATATTATTACAACGATAGGATTGTAAGTTACACGGTAACTGTTTCACATGAAAGGTAGTAGTCATTGCATTTGACTCTTCCGATGATTGGGGGTCACGGTGTGTTGCTAGACGCTATCCCGTGATCGTTAGGTATGAAGGGCATTTTAGTAAATTGCACTTTGTGTCTGCGGCCAACATATTCGGAAGCCTATCGGGTCACACACATAAGAACATCTAGCCGGATTAAAATGTGGTTATAGATGATAACCAAATAAGGAAAGTTTATCTCGAGACTATAAAGGTTATAGTGGTAAATTAATATGGTGGTATTTATTTATTATGAATAAATTAAATACAAGATATTAATAATATTATATTAATTAAAGAATATTCCGGAAGCCAATTTGTTGGTCAAAGGGGCGCCACATTTAATGTGTATAAGATACACTTGGATTGTGCAATTTAATTAATAAGATTACCATATATTAATATAAGATATTAATATATATAAATATATGGTCACATGCGTGTATTGCATATTGGATATGCATGTGCACATTTGTTTCCAAAAGGTATTTATGTATAGATTTATATATGTAAAATATATATGTGATATGTACACATGTGTAAATTGATTTATGGTAATAAAATAAAAATAGTCAATATTAGATATCGACAATATCTTGGAAATATTCAATATGAGATATTGGCAATATCCTAGATTTATTTAATATGAGATATTATAATAAATGAGATAAATCAATCAATTATATTTTCCTTATTTTATTGGGAAAAGGTTTTCTTCTCCTCCACAACTGTTTGAGGCGCCACTTCTACTATAAATAAGAGGTGGGTGTCAAACTCTTTTGTACAACACAATTCCAAAAACTAATAGTTCTTGTGTAAAATAGAGAGCATCCTATAGAGAGTTGGAGAGAGGGGAAAAAGGCCGGTCTAGCAACCGGAGTTTTCCAATAGCAATCCATGATGGGATTCCGGCGGGCTGTTCGTGTGGACTAGCGGTAGAGGCCAAACACTTGGGCGGCTCTATGCAGAACTACTCTCCTTAGACGGTCAAAGCGTCGATCTTTTAGATCAACCAAGGTAACCACCGTCTACTAACTCGTTTGTTTATTGCTTAAACGAAGTCGATCCTGGTTAAAAGAAAATAAAATTTTAAATTCCGCTGCGTTCCCGCGTAGATTTCCTAACATGCTTCTCATCTAACTTTTGATTATGAAGTTATAGTACACCATATCAAGTAAAACTAAGTCCTAATCATCACTCTTACTTGTATGGAACTTAGACCTTCAATACAAGGTATATGTGATCAGTTTAGGCCATCACATACTTACCTAAATTCTGATCCCATGTCCTTGGCTTATAAACTTCCTTACTATGTTTTATCCCTTAGCCTTCATTACTGAGTTTGAACCATCATCCTTCAGTCTTCAGCGGGTGCTAGACACTCTACTGAACACCTAACCTAGACAGGTCTGCTGAACAAGTCAATTGACCTCTTTAAGTGCTTGTTTGATCAAACCTATACAAAGATCAATCTCTAATAAACCTATACATTTATTCTAGACATCCTTTTGCCTTTGCTCTGTAACAGCTAGTCTGGCTCTCATCATTAAAACTAGAATATCTCCAACAGCTCGGTTGATGGTTCATACTATTCAAATGAGCATCCATATGAGGAGTGGAGTCTTCTGGAGCTATGTAGGGAAGTGCTTCTGTTTTTTTCATGTTAGATGTTTCGAAAAGCTCACTTACACCTAACGTTAGCCCCGGCCCTAGCCTAACATTACAACCTTTCAAGTCATACCGGACCCTAATAGACTTATATTGACCTCGATTAGTAGAGATGTTTATGAAGTATAAGCCTATGGTGTAATCTCGGTAAATTAAACGTCTATAATCTGAACCGGTCATCGGTGATTGTTGTAGAAAAAGCTATACTCACACACATTCTTTTTTCAATACAAGGTTAAACTTAAATCATATGCATTTGGGTTAATTACTTGTGTCTTACCATTGCTATTCTTATAGACTAAACGTATGATAGCAATGTCGACTTCATCCTTCTTTTTTAATCACTCATTTTGCTCGAGGCGAGCAAACACTAAGTAAGGGGTAGTTGATGAGAGTCAACCATGCTATCACTTTACTTTTGTGTTTACCCCTATATACAGTTCATTTAGGATGTTTATGGTACATTTCGGTTGATTTTAGTTGCATATTCACCGTGCTATGTATTTCGAGGTCTAGGATGTCATAGTCCAAAAATCTCATACTTTTGGGTGAATTAGTGCATATTTCGGAGCTATTGTGTCTTTAGGGGATTGTACATGGTGTTTTTCATTCTAATGTGAGGGATTTTAGGTGGTTTCGATGGTCGGAGGCGAGTTATAAGTCCATAAAAAGTTCAACCAAATCTCAATGATGAAACGATGAGAAAACGAAGTTTTTGTGATTTTTCTGGAAGAGGCCCACGCCTCTAGGCAGAGGTTCACACCTCTGCTCAATGGTTTTTGGTTCCTAATTTTTTTTCCTTGCTAGAGGCCCACGGATGCAGGGAGAGGTGCACACCTCCAGCTTCTGGTTTTTAGGATTTTCACAACATTGCTCTATAGGCGCATACCTATAGAAAGAGGTGTACACCTCTGCCTTCCTGCAAGATGAAGATATTTTTGGTGGAGCCCCAGGCCCTTGGGCAGAGGTGTCCTCTGCCCACCTCTGATCCAATATGGCATATTTGTAATTATTTGTAGGAAAACCTTTTGGGGGAGTATATATATATTTTTTCTCCCCACTTTTTACACATGATCTTCGTCCCCAACTACTCTTAGACTCATTTTCCCTTTTCCTTAGTTTAGTTAGATATTAGATTAGTTGTATTTTGGTGAAGAATATTAGTAACTTGGATCATTTTGAAGATTTCTTGATACGGGATCGACGGGCTTTTGTTCAAAGATTCGATTTTTCTTCATCTTATTCGAATGGGTAACTTTATTTTCTTCTTATCTTTGATTTCCTTGTGTTTGATTTTAGTTTCTTGTGATTTTGACATGATTAGAGTAACTAATTTCTTTATAGCCGAGTTATGTGAAGATTATTGAAATCGAACCTTGTTTAAAATACAAGATTCTTGAATGTTTATGTCCTAGAACTTACTCTTTATTTCTTCGATGAGGTCATCAATCAATGATTTATCACACACATTATCTTTACATATTTATTTTGTGAGGTAGTATGGGAAAATGGGTTCTAGGATCGCCACGTAAGTAGTCGAGTTGTTCGGTTCTTGTTTCTTGAGTGAGGTTTTCAATACAGTTGAGCGTCACAATGAGATTATCCATGTTAGGTTAGTTAAATCCGGGAAGTAGATTGTTGAATCTAACATAGTGCACTAGATTATGGTATTAGTGTCTAGTAAGCTATTTTCGGAGATTGCACCCTTAAAACATATCAAGAACATACATGGTAGGTTTGTAGGTAACACTCATTTCTGGATACCGATTAGGGGGAGAGAGTAGTTAGTTGGATCGTAACTTGGCTATATACTGTAATATCGTTTATTTTACCCTTTTACACTTTACCTATAGTTGGTAGCACCCGGTGATCGTAACAAATCACCTTCTTCCAAAATTTGATTGACATGAACTAAGAACAAATCTAACTTAGGTACTTAACTAGATTCCTCATAGAATACGACCTTGCTCACCAACATGTGGTACAATTGACCCGGTACATTGCCGGTGATTTGGAACACTACTACAATGCCATCAAGTTTTATGCTCCTTCATGCATCCTTAGACTGAACAGTCTCTGCTTCAGTAGCAACTTGTTTGTTAATGACTTAGTCATATACAAGGTTTCAAGCTTTGCCCACAACTTGGCAGATGTGTCTTCTTTAGTAACTTCAGTGATAACAAAATCAGATAAGCACAACATGATGGTTGAATGTGCTTTCTCTTCTAGAACGGCATAATCTGCAAAAGTGGTGTCTCCTTTACCAGATAAATGAGTCCACAACCCTTACTGCTTTAACAAGGCCAGCATCTTGATTTGCCATAGATTAAAATTGTTTCTTCCTATAAACTTATTATCAATTTTTACATCAATTGCGGACAGCTTTCTTGCCAAAGAACGATACTTTTATCACAGACTCCTAGCACCGGTGAAGGTCATGGTGAAGATAAAATTCGTTCGTACAGATGATTCCCTGAAACCTTACGCTCTGCTACCAGTTTGTTATAACTACGATAGGGAATCTGGATGCAAAAGTGATAAATAACAGAAGAAATCTAACGGTAAATAATCACAGAAAATAGAAACAAGAAGAACACAAGATTTAACGTGGTTTCCGGTGTTGTGCCGACTATTCCATGGACATAAAAGAGATATTTATTATGCATTGAAATTCAGTGTATTTACACACTTTTACATTGATTACAAGATCATTATTTATAGGCACAGTTCCCTAAACCCTAACCGCCAAAGGATCTGTCTCGGAATGCCGTAAATGCCCCAGACATGGGTCCCACTGCTGACCCAACTCAGCTAACCAATGCCCAAACGTAGAAGTCAATTGTATTCAATAACCTCAGAAGACCTCAGCAAGCTGCTGACTCCAGAAGAAACTCAACTAACTTCACCAGCTGACTTTCACAGACTTGAATACACTTTCTCAGCTGACCATCACTCAACTGACTAATAGATTAGTGCCACCAGATTAGAGATCAAGTCACCTTTGCTGACAAGCTTGTTTCCCCTTCCCTACGTACCTATCTACTCTATGTTCATTGGTTTGCTTCAGACAATTCCGTTTATGTAGAATTTCGCGATACTTATTATCTTGTGAAGGACTACTCGGGCCACACACATCATAGAAGTTACTTGAAAGATGGTCTTTATCACTTCTCCATCTTGTTCATTTGTCCCACTGCTCATGCCCTTATTTCCATCCGTAATTCACCATCTATTTGGCATCAACGTCTTGGTCATTGTTCTCAGCAAGTTCTAACACAAGTTTTATGTCGTTTTAATATTTATGTTTCCAATAAATCACCAGCCAATGTTTGTGCTGCGTGTGTCAGTGGGCTAAAAGTCACTGTCAGTCCTTGCCTGTGTCAAATTTTACTTCTTCTGCACCTTTAGGTTTGCTTTACTCTGGTGTTTGGGGTCCTTATGTTGAACCATCCATTTATGGTTCCCGTTATTATATAAGGTTTGTGGATGATTATTCTAAGTATGTGTGGTGATATCCCTTTCGTTTAAATTTTTAATCTCTTGTTGAACATCATTTCAACTGCAAAAACAAAGTCATCCAATCGGGTTGTGGTGGTGAATTTCAATGCCTAGCACGTCACTTTGACACTATACACTCATGAGCACATGGAGACTATTGAGCGTCGTCATCGTCACATTGTTGAGACCGGTCACTCCCATTGTCCAAAAAATTAATAGTAACACCCGAACCGAGTTCGAGCTCAATAAGGAGTGACCGGATGGGCGGCGCGCGCGTGTGTGGAAATATCTAAGTCCTCCCTCCTGTACAAAAGTGCCTTGCCCCGTGGGGCACATTTATAAAAGCATACACTAGCCCTTATATATGGAGCTCAAGTCTCCCATCTTTCCAATGTGGGATATTGAGTTGAGGTACTCCCCTCAACTCTTATCTCCAACACATTTTCAACCAACTTTAGGCATTAATTTCTCATTCACCCGATATCCGAATCGAGTGATTCCAAAGCCAAACATTATCTACTCCGTGAGTAGAATATTTAGACGTAATAAGCTCCCGGTGAATCTCACCGGAGCGTATCCGAAATTCGTGCAAAAGTTGACCATTTTAACCCCATTTCATTGGATATCTCCAACACATCACTGTCCCACTTCCTACGCAACTACTTCAAAATCCTACTCTACTCGGCCCTCCTGCTCATTCCTCTACCCCAAACGTCTGAAGCAACACTGCCCTTACCATTGCTATGTTCGGCGAGTTACTCTGCTTCACTGGCGTCCAGTTCTGACCTATACTCTCGTATTTCAATAGAACGAACCAAAGTGGATCTCGTTAAAAGAAAATATAATTTTAAATTCCGCTGCGATTATCTCGTTATTTCCTTGTTGTATCAGAGCAACCTTTGATTTGACTATTGGAATAAAATTGTTTAATTCGATCGTCACGATTACTGGAAGAGTTTCAATTTTATTTTACTGCTTTAAATCTGATGATTTCATACTGCTTCGTTCGCATCACGTAATGGCGGCAATAATTTTCGTAAACAATGAGCTGAAAAGTCAGCCTACTCGTTTTCGGAAATTGAAGGTAAATTGTTACCTTAAGATTTTTGTTGGTATATGTGATTGTAAAGTTTTAGTTTACAATTCATTAGGCACGTAAAATAATATGGCGGAAGATGAGAAACGTATGACGGCGAATGTTATGCGTGTGTTCATAGATTGATCCTGCTGGAGGAGTAGGCCAGGAGTAGCAACAACTGGTCCAGTCGGTGTCGGGAATAAAGCTTCAATGGGAAAGCATGCCGCCCAGCAACAAGTACAGGCTGGTTTTTTTTTTTTTTTTTTTTTTTTTTTTAACGAGAACTAAGGTTTATAATGGATGATAATAAATCTTACTATTTCTTTTTAAATCAGGGTATTATACTGTAGTGCACATACACTACACACATATTTCTATTGATTAAAGTGTACTACTCCAAATAAATGAATAAGATGTGTGTAGTCTATATCCACTACACATTATACGTAAGGGATCTATTACCACTCAAAAATTATGTTCCGGTCCGGTTTGCTATTGTTTTACAAAAACAAAATTGTCCTTTTCCATAATTTTCATATATATATATATATATATATATATATATATATATATATATATATATATATATATTATTAAGGAAATTAGGGATAATGACACAATCTAGAATATTTTTATATAACAGGACAACTACATATTTTTTATAGGGAGAATGACAACTATATAATTTTTATAGCGAGAAGGACCAACACTGAATCCCGAATATCAGTGTATCTTCCCAGTGAATCCCGAAATCAGTGAATTTCAACAGTGAATCCCGAAAATCATTGAATTTCAACAATAAATTTTAAAAATTAGTGAATTTTGACAGTGAATTATATATATATATATATATTTAAAGATAGTAGCCGGGAAGGAAAATGATAAGAATCTGATGTTCTTCGGTCCGTTTTGCTAATTTTTTACACAAAAAAAATTTGTCCTTTTCCATATATAATTTTCCATATATATATATTAGTATTTTTCATGATATAATTTTTTATTTACGAATATATATAATCTTCCAATTTAACCGACTACCGTGACTCAATGTATTTGCCGGTCAATGGTTTGACTGAGTTTGATAAGATGTATTTCTTCTTTCCTGTTTTACTATTTCTTTTTTTGTCAGGTTTTTGTTGTTATCTCTTCGTTGTTGTAGATATAATAAGTCATCTATAATTCTCTATGCAGTATCATTGAAGATCGGTGATGTAGCAGTTTTGTACACTTATATCAGATTTTTTTCGGATGGATATATTTCATAATACAATCAGTGTAGTCGTAGAAATGTTATATCATTTGACATATATTACAATATTTTCGTTTCTAATATTTCACACATGATAAAAAAAAAAAGGGGGAATGAGGGAGAAGGACAAAAATATTTCATCAATTAAGTAGAATGACAGTCTTTTGAAACTTTTGCATAAAGGACAAAACTATTTATCCACTATCAAAATTCACTTGTGTTCGAAATTCATTGCTTAAATTCACCGCCGAAATTCACTGTCGAAATTCACTAATTTTCAAAATTCATTGTCGGGATTCACCGATTTTCGATTCACTCAAAAATTCACTATCGAAATTCACCGATTTCGGGATTCACTAGGGAGATTCACCGATTTTCGGGATTCACTGTTTGTCCTTCTCGCTATAAAAATTATGCAGTTGTCCTTCTCCCTATAAAAAATATGTAGTTGTCCTGTTGCTTAATAATATTTCAGATTGTGTCCTTATCCCTAATTTTCCAAAAAAAGAATACAAAATAAATGCTCAAATGTATGTCACTTTATACAATAATTTTACTACAGTTGCACTATAAAAATCTTTCTGACTTAAATAATGATTGCTTTTTAGAAAAATATTTTGATTATCACGAAACTCAGTGCAATCTTAATAAAATTTTAAGTAGACTCTCAAAGTTTTGTGTGGGTGGACGATTTCAATAAAACAAAACAGAACGAAACGAGAAATCCACAAGACGGCCACATAATGATATACAGAAACAATCTGGTTATTGTTTGACAACTTTTCGTTATAAACGAGATGACTAACACACTTGATTTGGTTTAATTCCTTGATTATTGATCGTGGAAGCTTTGGTTAATATTAGTATCTTTTTTTGCAAGAAAGATTAATTTATTTTTTAACCGGTATAATTAATGCTTATAATTCCAGATTTTCTCCATATTTTATTCACAAATTTTATGTTGCACCTGGACCACCCTAAAATTTTATTTATTTTATTAATTCAATCTTCATTGTTTTTCATAAAATTGAGGTGAAATAAATAACACTCACATATGATGAATTTCAACATGAATTCAAGACGTACTGAAGTCTAAGAGCAAAATCAGAAATGAAAAAAGAAAAACAGAAATGCAAAATCAACTTGAGTGATCATTAAAATAAAATAATACAGTACACAAAGGTGTAATCATATCACTTACGATGATAATAAAAAGGGGGAATGAGGGAGAAGGACAGAAATATTTCATCAATTGAGTAGAAGGACAGTTTTTTGAAACTTTTGCATAAAGGACAAAACTATTTATTCACTGTCGAAATTCACTTGTGTTCGAAATTCACTGTTTAAATTCACCGACGAAATTCACTGTCGAAATTCACTAATTTTCAAAATTCATCGTCGAAATTCACTAATTTTCGGGATTCACCGTCAAAATTCACCGTCGAAATTCAATCGATTTCGGGTTTCACTGGGGAGATTCACCGATTTTCGGGATTCACCGTTTGTCCTTCTCGCTATAAAAATTATGCGGTTGTCCTTCTCCTTATAAAAAATATGTAGCTGTCCTGTTACTTAAAAATATTTCAGATTGTGTCCTTATCCCTAATTTTCCATAATAAAAATTAAAAAAAAAAAACAAAAAAAAAAAACAAGAAATATGACAGATGCTCTATCAATGGCCGGAATCCATGCCAGTAAACCCTTCTCCAACACGAACCTTTGCATAGACGATTAAAGGGGCGCCGAAGCTTTCAACATCCTACCCTATATCTGATAATTGACTTTTATGGAAGAGATAGTTTTTAGAAAAACTTGTAGATTTTATTGATAGAACAAGTATATAAATACAAGTTGAAAATAACGAACCACCAGGACACTTCCTATAAAGTGGGAAACATGGGATAATGACTTTAAACTAGAAATAGCTATTCTAGTATTGAGAAAATAACATGATTGTCATAGCCTTAGGTAATAATAAAACTTAATTAACATAATAATTAATTTAATTATTCTAACATTCATTCCCTTAATCGGAGTTGTCTGTTCAGATTACTTAACACATTCCCAGCTTGTCTCTAAGCTTCAGAAATTGATCCCTCTTCAGTCCTTTAGTCATAATGTCTGCCAATTGATCTTTACTTCTGCAATGCAGCATCTCAATGATCCCTTCTTCACATAGATCCTTTAGAAAGTGATACTTCACATCTATGTGCTTGCTTCTGTTGTGTTAGACTGGATTCTTAGATAACTTAATGGTGGAACTGTTATCACAATATAAGATGTTTCCAGTCTGCTGAACTACTCCCAGAACTTCCAGCATTCTTCTTAACCAGATCAACTGACTTGAGCGAGCAGGTCGCTCTTCAAACCCCGCTTCATTGTGGATAGAGTGACTCTTGGTTGCTTCTTTGATGACCAGCTGATAGCACTTGTTCCACATATAAACACAAAACCAGAAGTACTCTTCCTGTCCTCAACATCTCCTGCATAATCACCGTCTGAATATCCAGTCAGCTGAGCCTTCCCAGCTGAACCATACTTGATGCCAAGATTGATGGTTCCATTTAGGTATCTTAGGATCCTTTTCACATAGTTTAAGTGGTCTGCTGATGGTGACTCCATGTATCTTCTTGCCACACTTACAGCATGCATGATGTCAGGTCTTGTTGCTGTCAAGTATAGAAGGCACTCTATCATCTGTTTGTACAAGGTGGGATTCACCTTTCCACCTGTTCCTTCTTTGCTAAGTTTCATACCAGCTTCACAGGGTGTGGGTGCTGGGTTGCTGTCCTTCATTCCAAACCTGCTGAGTATTACGGATACATACTTCTTTTGAGATATGTTGGTCCCTTGGAAAGTCTTACACAAGTTTAGAGGGGGGGGGGTGAATAAACTTGTCCCCAGAAACCTATCTGAAAACTGAATCTTGAGCAGATTGAGTTCAGCTCAAACTTGTGTGGAGTTAAGCTAACTTAGCTGAGTATAAGTTAGTGCCGACTAATGCTGAACTGAGTTAACCGGCAGCGGATTAAGTTAAGCCTTTAAATAAAACTTGAGTTTATCGATTTGTCTAAATATAATGCAATGTAGTGCAGACTCAGTTTCTTGTGTTTGCTGAGTGTGATTAAATGTAGTGAATACTTAGATGCAGTAAGTAAATGCGCAAAGTAAGCAAGTACATGAAACAAGAATTATAGAGGTTCTAGGTGGTGTAATCCTGTCAGTCATCTCTTCCTCTGTGATGTAGGAGGCCAAATTCACTATGTTCTTGAGGTTTACAATTACAAGACACAAAGTAAATTCTAAACACTTGATTGTCCTTCACTAATCCCTAGCTTCACAATATTCCAGCTTGAGTCTTCAACATGTAGGATTGCTGTTTGAACTAAGCTTGCTACACTGGTCCCTTAGAGGGTTGAATTGCCTCTTCACCAGCTCAACACAACCACAGTCTTCCTGACTGCACTCAACTGTCCTTCACACCTTCTTGGTGTTTCACAGTCTAAACTTTGATAGAATCAAAGTTGAGACTTGAATCGATAACTATGATTCAATTGTGTTTCGAGCTTCTTCTTCTAGATATGTAAAATTATGCACGGCTCTATTTTCTTCAAAAGATTACTTGATCTTTCTTTGAATGCTTATGAAGATTTCTTGATCTTGCAATTAAGTGCTTAGCAGGAATTCTTTTGGTTTACTTTCCCTCTTGGTATAATCTTTCTTGACTAGATTAATTCTTAGAATTCCGCGCTTCTTCTTATAGTAGAAGTAGTCTATTTATAGGGGTTTCTTCAACAGTTAGCTGAATTCGAACGTTTGTATTTGAATTCTTGTATCCGTTGGTGGTCTTGCTTATTCTGATGAATGTCAGTGTCCTTTCTGACAATTCTGTTCAGCCAATAAAATTGTCTGCTTTATAACGGTTAGATTTTCCTTCAGCTTTGCTTGACCTCAGCATGAAATCTTATCTTATTCTGTTTTCAGCTTTGAGAGGTTTAACTGAGTTTTTACTCTTCTTTAAGAGCTCAGTACTCCCTTTTCATCTGATTATAATTGACTTAATCAGAGTACACCATAATTCACAAAATAGCTAATATATCAATGTCCTTATGATACTTAGTCCTTCTATCAAGATCCATAAAGTCAGTTCATGCCATCACAGACTTTCCTGAATTCTAACTTTACGGTCTTGGATTTGGTCTACACAACAGAGTTTGAACCCCTAGTTCTTCGATCTTCATTAACTGAGTCTAAACCCTCAGTTCTTTAGTTCTAGATAAGTCAACCGAGTCTATGTCCCTCGGCGAACTTACCTTCTTCAGTTCTTCTTCTATAACTGAGTCTGATCCCTCAGCCTTCATCTTCAGTTTCTATCAGTTGATTAATCTCCAGTTATGAACTCAGTTCAATAAGTCAGTTTCTCTTTTTCTCAGTTCTGAACCTAGAGCTATTACAGTTCTTGTCTGATTTAACTTATACAAATATCAGACTCTATTAAATCCTATACATTGATTTCTTGACATCTTTTTGCTTTGCACTATAACAGCTAGTTATGACACTTCATCATTGGGGTTAAATATAATAATTAAACTAATCATCATCAAAACATACATTTTATTTCCAACAATTTCCCCATTTTTTGTTGATGTCAATACCCTCCTTAAAAGCAAAGCAAAAAGATAAGGACAAAAAAAAGTAAGGAACACGAAGAACTGATAAACTGAGATTCTATTGATGACTGAGTTACAGAGTATTAAAATACAAATACATGAAATGAAATTAAGTTACAACTTCTTTTCCAGTTCCTTTATCAGCTTCGCTTATCTTGTTCTCAAAAATTTCAGCAACTTCTCTCATAGCAATGTTGGTTGCTGCTCTCGATTCCATGGATGTTTGCCCATATGTTCCATGAATCTGTCATATTGTGCTTGCCAAAAAATTTGCTTTTGAATAGTACGGCAAAAACGAAAACAGCTCTCCTCAATCTTTCACTTGTGGCTATCTTCAGTAAATTCATAACAAACTCAGATTTAGTCTTTTCAATTTGATCTGAGACCTTATCTAGAGTACCATCTCTTTCCCATTTACTGAGTTTGTTCCAATAGTGCAAGAGAATCTTTTGCATGTTCAGAAATGTCTCTAAGGCTTGTTCCCTTGATACTCCTTCTTGAGCAGGTAGACCTTTGAAAACATTATACATTTGAGAGTCTAGAGCGAGTCTTTTGTCAATTGGCTCTGAGAACTTTGCAATCAGTTCCATCTCTTCATCAGTTAACTCACCTCTAGCTTTCTTCAGTTCAGTCAATTTCTCATCAATACATCCAAGAACTTAAGGCATGTCAACTACATTGACTTTTAGCATGTCCAAACTTTCCCCTTTATTGACATCATCTTTGTTGATCAGGCTCCTGATGTAAGAGTTCAGGTGCTGCTGGTTTGATGCCAATATGGTTTGAGCTACAACTGAGTCTTTCATCGCATTCTCCAGTAAAATCAGTCTATCAACCATATTGTTGAGAATGCCTTCCCATCTTTCTTGAGTCTCAGTTTTTCTTGCCTCAGATTCAATGGTTGTTTTTCTGATGGCAATTAGAGTATCATGACAATCCTCCTTGACTCTAATTAGCTTATTTTCCATGTTGTTTCTTTCAGCTCTGCTTTCTTCCATTGACTTTAATACTTTCCTGAATACACTTAAATCATTTTTCTGAATTCTCACAAGCTCATTGAGGTTGAATCGGATAGTATCAGCTTGTGTAGGTACTTCATCTTTAGTTCAGTTTTCTTTTCTCCAGTTAAAATTTTCTCAGATCCAAGTGTTTCGATCTCTTCAGTCTAAGATTTGCTCACAACATTCTCAGATGTCTCTAATTCTTTGAGTGGAGAGGAGGCAACATGTTTTAGCCTATCTTTGAAGTTCTCAGTATTTTCTCTTTCTTCTTCTGAAACAGCCTCTCTTGCAGGTGATTTAACAACATCAGCTTTAGCTTGGTCAGCTTCAGCTAACGCTATTTTTAGAACATTTTTATCAGTTGGAGACTGATATCTTTCCTTCTCTTGATTTTCAGATTTTCCATCTGATCACTTTCAGTTTCTTCACTTTCATTTGAACTTCCTTCAGATGATCCTTCTTCGACAACATTCTTTGCTTCTTCTTTTTCTTGTAGTGAGGCGAGAATCCCTTTCTGTAAATTAGGATCTCCCTGAGAATCATCATCATCATCAGTATCATCTTTCTTTGCCCTTGAGTCTCCCTTTTTGGTATATCTTTCTCAATATCTGTTTCTTATGAGTGAGTATCCAGTACTCAGAAATTCTTCAGATCTAAACAGTTGCGATAGATGAGTGATATCAAAAAGATCAAAAACCCATTGTTCAGTTCTTTCCATTTCCGCAAGTTGACCTCTTTGGTTTGGAATGGAGCTGAACTTCCAGTACTGATAATCCTCAAGTCTACTACAGTCAGCTTTGATCAGTTTTCCAATATTGACACTTGGATCAAGTTGGTTTAAAATATCTTCAGTTTCTCTAGGAATCTCCACACTTGATTCAGCTAGAGGCTCAACTTGTCCTAACACATTCTCAGCTGCAGATCTTTCAGCTTCAGTTTTTCTGGCTTCTCCCTCAGCAAAAACTGGGATGATTGATGATTCAGTAAGAACAACTTCTGGAACTGAGGCAGCTTGTTCCGTTTCTAGTTTTTCTTCAGCTACAACTTCTTCTAGTAGAGAATCTGACACGGTGATAGGTTCAGCGTCAGCTGTAGGTATAGCAACTTGTACAGAATCCTTTCTCGATTCAGTTTCCTGAGGCTCAGTGGCAACAAGTTCAGTTCCCAGTTCAGTAACTGGTTCTTTCTTTTTCTCAACATCATCAGCTGTCTTTTCAACTTCTCTTTCATTAACAAGCTCATCTAGAGTGATGACTTGTACTGGTATCGATTCAATCTCAACATCTTCTTTTTCTTGTGATTGAGAAGCTTCCAGTTTTTTGATAGATTCTTCATATTCGATTCTGGATGCTGATTTTTGTGGTGTTGATCTTGATAAAGATATCAGATTAACCATCGCAATTACACCAGGTCCAACCAGTTCCTCATCACTATCAGTTCCCTCCTCATCAACTTCAGCTCTCAGGGTTTGTTCCCCCTGAGTGTTAGTTTCTGGTTGTGAAGGGACAACATCTTGAAATTCCTTTGTTGATTCTTGAACGGGTACTTCCTCAGCAACAGGTTCTACTTCAGCAATGACTTGTTTGGTGGGAGTTTCCTCACTTCTGGATTTCTTTCCTTGGCTTTCAGCAACTGAGGTGGTTGATTTTACTGGTGGAGCCTTTACTGCTTTCTCAGTAGCCTGATCGGTTGTGACTTTTTCCAATTTTCTTTTCCTTTCTCTCAGTCTCTCAAGATCTTCTAAAGCTTCCTCAGTTGTTACATTCTTGGAAGACCTTTTTCTTTTCTTCTTAGGTTCAGTTTCAGAACCTCCAACTTTCCTTTTCTTAGATTTCTATTCTTTGGCTGCAATCTTGCCATCAACAATTGCAGTTTCTTTTCTCCTTGTAACACCAAAATGATCGATAATTATTTGGGCTAAGAGGGCAAGAGTCTTCTTGAGATAGAATCTTTCTTTCTTCTCTGTGTTTTTCTTCTTGGGCATATCAGAAGATTGTGCTATCAGTTGATCAAAAATATATCTTTGCCAATTGAAATCTTCTTCGAACCAAATTACATAGAGGAGGTCTAACTTTTTTCCGGAGAGATTACTGAAGTTGTCTGCGTTTCCAATTACGCAATTAGCTAGCATCTTGGTCAAGAATTTGAATTCTGGCTTGAGCAGCCCTGTTGATCCAGACAGTGATACACTTGAATCTCCTATGATTGCAATATCTTTCCAAAGTTTCTCTTTTTGTTCTTTAGATATTTTGAGAACAGAAGTGCGTCCAGATTTCTCAAAACCAAATATTTCTGCAATTAAGTTCTCTGTAACCTTAATCTCCTTTCCATTGACTCGAGTGATATAAGTGTGAACGTCTTTTTCTTCTTCTATGTCTGTTCTTTCAAACTCATAGAAGTCACCAATTCCATCCAGGCACACACTCTTCAAATTGATGTTAATCACCTGCTCCAGACCTTTGATTTTCCAGATTTTCTCAGCTATCTGCTTGGCTAGTGTTTGATCTGTATATCTTGCGATATATTGATCGAGTGAGATAATCATTCCTGGTTCAACTTGGGTAAAATACATGATTTCTAAAGGTTGAGTAGAATTCGGAGAAAATTTGGGAATTCGAATGAGGATTATGCGAAAACTGAGTGTAAAGAATTTAGGAAGAGAAAATAAGAAGGTATTTATAAGTGGTAGAAAGGGTAATTAGAAAGTTTTGACTGGGTTGTGTTGTCATAAGTTCCATCTGGCGTTGAGATCGCGAAAAGGATAGTGAGTGGAGAAGATGGATGATTCAGATGAATGTAGGTCACAACTTTTCTGTCATCCGTAGCTTGCGTTAGTAAATGCAGTAGATACGGTGTATCTCCAGCTGTAGGAATTCAGCTTTGAATTTATCCAAAATTTGAGTACGTCGTCCGTTCAGTTTTTCTTCTGCAAAACAAATTAAAAAAAATTTTGGTACCCATATCTGTTTGGGTCCTTTTTTATTAGTTTTTGTATTCCTGTAAGTCTTAGATGACTTATCAGTTTTATACTTATACCTATCTTCATGTTTCGGCTGAGTATGGTCAGTTTTCAAAAAATTATGATTTTTGGATTCGAACATCCTTTTCTTGAGGATTTTGTGAAGCTGAGTGATCATTGGTCCATTCCAGTCTTCATCAGTGGGAAAAAAATCCTCCTTTCCCCCTGAATCTGGTATTCCATGAATGATTTTCATTCCTTGAAGGATAAGACTTGAATGTTCTTTTAACTGATCTCTAATCAGTTCTGCCTTTTTCATTCCTCATATACTTACTATAAAATCTTTCAGTTTGCTGTTTGCTACTGACTGATTTTACAGTTTTGTCAGTTTTAGTTCGAGGCTGTCCTGATAAATTGTCAGTTCTAACAATATTGTCAGTTTTCTGAGTTCTTGACTTTATTGCAGCTACAAACTTAGGTCTAACTGTACTAGGTCTAAACTTAGAATTTTGCTGACTGTCAAACCCTAAACCGATTCAGTCTCATATGGTTTACCTGGTTTGAACTGAATAATTGGAATTGGGTCAACTGATGATTATGTTATGTTTATAACTTCCGTTAGTTCATCAGTTGTGCAATTCTCCTTGATTCCATTGTTAGCCTTGAGAAAATTGATATGAGCATTCAATCTTAGAACTTCACCTTTCAACAAATCTTTTTCCTTTTTGACATTCTCATAATTCTTTTGAATTTCCTCTAATTCCTTTATGAGTATGTCCAAGTCGTTGTTGAAATCTTTATGTGTATGATTGTTCATAGCAGTGTGACAATTAGATGTAGAAGCATTTACTTCATGATGTTCGATAGATAAATTTTCAGTTCTAGCTTCTTCATCTTATATTATCTGCTTTCCTTTATTTAATCCAGCATTGTTGCATATCAGGTCGGTTCCAAAAGTACGATTTCTTCATCACTTTCACCATCATTATCTTCATTGTTTGTAATCAGTGGATCTTCAATGAATGTTTCAATCAAATTTTCTTGAGTTTCAGCAACAAGAGCCTAAAATTTAGTTTTGTACTCATCAAATCTCAAAAATGAACAACTGAGCATATTTCTAAAATGATTGTGTGATTCCATGATGCAGGTTTTGAAACCAGCCTAAGTTTCATACCATCTTCACATGGTGTGAGTGCTGGGTTGTTGTCCTTCATTCCAAACCTGCTAAGTATTTCGGATACATACTTATTTTGAGATATGTTGGTCCCTTGGAAAGGCTTACACAAGTTTAGAGAGGGGGTGAATAAACTTGTCTCCAAAAACCTATCTGAAAACTGAATCTTAAGCAGATTGAGTTCAGCTCAAACTTGTGTGGAGTTAAGCTAACTTAGCTGAGTATAAGTCAGTGCCGACTTATGTTGAACTGAGTTAACCGGCAGCGGATTAAGTTAATCCTTTAAATAAAACTTGAGTTTATCGATTTGTCTAAATATAATGCAATGTAGTGCTGACTCGGTTTCTTGTGTTTGCTGAGTGTGATTAGATGTAGTGTATACTTAGATGCCGTAAGTAAATGCGTAAAGTAAGTAAGTAAATGAAACAAGAATTATAGAGGTTTCAGGTGGTGTAATCCTGTCAGTCCTCTCTTCCCCTGTGATGTAGGAGGCCAAATTCACTATGTTCTTGAGGTTTACAGTTACAAGACACGAAGTAAATTCTAAACACTTGATTGTCCTTCACTAATCCCTAGCTTCACAATCTTCCAGCTTCTGTCATCAACAGGTAGGATTGATGTTTGAACTAAGCTTGCTACATTGGTCCCTTACAGGGTTGAATTGCCTCTTCACCAGCTCAACACAACCACAGTCTTCCTGACTACACTCAATTGTCCTTCACACCTTCTTGGTGTTACACAGTCTAAACCTTTGATATAATCAAAGTTAAGACTTGAATCAATAACTATGATTCAATTGTGTTTCGAGCTTCTTCTTCTAGATATGTACAATTATGCACGGCTTTGTTTTCTTCAAAAGATTACTTGATCTTTCTTTGAATGCTCTATACTCTGCTTTTGATGAACTTCTCGAGGCTGTGGTTTGATTTTTTGTTTTCCAACTGATTAGTGAAACCCCTAAGAAAATAGAGAATCTAGTTGGTGATCTTCATGTGGCTTCCCAGTCTGCCCAATCTGAGTCAACGTATGGTTTCGAATCCAAATTTCCTTGTGATGAAAACATATCTTCAATCCTGGGCAAGAGGTACTTGTTCTTGATTGTCAAGTTATTCAATGCTTGATAATCAATGCACATCCTCATGATACCATCCTTCTTCTTTACAAACAAATCCGGAGCTCTCCACGGTGATGTACTTGGAAGAATTAGGTTCCTTTCTAGCATGTCCTTTAGTTGAGCCTTTAATTCCTTTAATTCAGCCGGTGCCATTCTATACGGAGTTTTAGCTACTGGTGCAGCACCCGGTACAAGCTTGATCTCAAACTCAATCTCTCTATTTGGCATATTTCCCGGTAGTTCATCCGGAAAAACCTCGGGTAAATCTTCCGCAATTGGAGTTTCTTCCAACATAAGCTTAACTTGTTCAACATCCATTGCATACAACAAGTAGCCTTCATAGCCTTTCTGGAAATCTCTAATTGCCTTAATTGTTGATATTATCGGATGACGCTTCTTACTCGGCTTATAAATGTTTCCGGTAAGTCTTGGACAATTTGCCCAGCACTTTAAAGATTACACTCATCTCTCTACAATCCAAATGAACATAATTCTTGGATAGCCAATCTATGCCAAGAATCACATCAATGTCCGTAAAGTCCAACACAATTAGATCACTCTGAGAACGATATGCTCCTACAAGGATATAAACTTTTTGTATCATCTTGGTGACCTTAGTTACTTTTCCAACAGTGTGGTTATCTCCAAGGAATTTCTTAATGGTTGGAAAGGTAGATTAAGCTTCTTAGCTATCTCAGAAGATACAAAGTTATTAGACGCTACATTGTCAAACAAGGTTGTTACGGCTAGATTATCTACCATTATCATACCTAGAAAGTCATACAATGCCATCTAGCTTACGGATCCACAATCGGGTCCATCCAGCGGCCCAAGCAGTAATTAGGACCATCGGTCCGATGAGTCCGCATGAACATAAGCCGGACAAAGGCCAAGAGCAACTCAACAAGCCTTCGACTCGACACCCTACTAAGCACGACCCGAAGCAGCTGGGGGCCGTCCAGTCCGCCCATCATGATTATGAGCCCGCTCAAATAGGCGAACAAGCTATTACGTGACGATCAGACAGTTTCAGAAAATAGCCAAGTGTTGGGCCCGCCCCACATCGAATCGATCATACCATTTGTCTAGTTTAATTTGTGTCTCGTCACACTTTATTATGTTTTATCTTCATTAGCTTAATCGTGTTTAGTATATCGCCTATATATAGAGGCTCAATGAAAATCATAACTCATCTACAATATTATAAAAAGCAGACATACTCTGCCAATTCGCTGACTATTGTACTCGCATTCATAGCCTTCAGTCCTACCATCACATTTTCCTTTGCAGCGCCGTGCACCACCATCAAACACTAAAACACACAGTTAGATATCCACCACATAAACATCACAAATACCCCCATGATAATTCCGACATTATCAAAAAGTAAATTCTTTTGCTTAAATACAAATATAACATGAATTAACGTAATATATAAGTACTTTCCGAAAATAAACAACTTAAAGTACTTGACATAATAGTATTGTCTGGTTCAGGCACTCCTGCATCCAATGCAAAAACTCTTGCTGGCCGACTCGTGCTTCCCTTACCACTACCCTGATTCTGATTTCCTTTGCCACTTTTTGAGAGACAAGCTCTAGCATAATGTCTCGCATCTCCACAAAAGTAGCAGCCACTTGCAGTTGCTAGACAATAACTTGAGATTCTTCTTGCATTTCTGACAAACCAGTACGCTTGCCGAAGGAATAGTTGCTAAGGGTGTTGTTGTCTTCTTCACGTTATGATGTTGTGCTCCACGACTACTACCTTGACTTGTCCCAAACGATCGCTTAGCACTAGGGGTTCACATAGTTGGGTCGTGCAGGTTTCATAAAAACTCATACCCAACTTCTATGTTGAATGTTATTAAAATTTAAAACCATATTCAACCTAATTCAAACTTCAACCCACACGTGCAGGTTTTGTTGACTGATGGTTGGGTGCGGGTTAGAATGAAAATAGGGTTTTAACGCTTTTGGTGTGATTAATTGTTTTGGTAATCTTTCTTCAGTTGTTTAGTTATTGGAGAGAAGAAAATATTCAACATTTAAAAACCAAGTAATAGAATAAATGAATATAGCATAATTATATCATCCATAACCCAAAAACCAAAATAAATCAACATGATAGTTTACGGTCATTGTTCACCTGCTTAGACTGTTTGTTTTTCCGTGCATGAAAAATAGGTTATAGTGTTTTATTTAAATTTTTATCTTGAAAGTTGAAAAGTTAAAAAACCATTCCACTTTCCATTGTTTAGTAATTCTAGTTTGTCGCCATATATATATATATATATATATATATATATATATATATATATATATATATATATATATATATATATCGGTGTGGGGGGTTGAGTTGCGTTCAAATATGTTTTTTATGGTAAAAACCATACTCAACCTATGAAATACGGGTCAAAATATATTAAAACCATAATCAACCCAAATGCATTTTTAATCCGCAATTGCGGGTTGAGTTATGTTAGAGTGGGTCGAATTGAGTCGGGTTGTGATTTTTTTGTTCACCCTTACTTAGCACCAACAAACACTGAGGGTTTGTTCTTAAAAGTTTCATCCTTCAATGCTTTATCAAGCATTTCTACCATAGTTCTCGGTGTAGCTCCCAACATTCCCACCCTTATCTCTAGGGCCAAACCGTTCAGAAACAAAGTCATCTTATTTTCTTCCGCTCATATTATATCTGGAGAGAATCTACCCAACTCATTAAACCGACGAGTATAATGCGTAACCGTCATATGTTTCCCCCTCTAAGATGTAGGAATTGACTTGCTTTGTCCATTTGGACTAACGGTGGAAAGTACTCAGTATAGAACAATTCCTTAAACACTTTCCAAACCAGAATCTTACCCATGCTGCTCTCAATCGCCTCAATCCAATTTTCAGCCGTACCAAGCATGAACCCAACTGATAACTATGCCAACTCTATCTCAGGAACATTCATGTTCCTACATGCTTTCTCGAAGCTTCTGATCCACGTTTCTGCCTTTACTGGCTCGACATTCCTAAGGAAGTCATGCACACGGTTCCTCTTCAGTCTTGTATACCAATCTACCGAACTTGATTGATCGTGAACCGATAAAGTAACTGGTGAATTCATAGGAGGATTAACCGGTGAATATCGTGCTCATGCTTGAGGGGGGTATTGTGGTGGATATGGCTGGTGAGGAGGTGCTACTAGTGATTCTTGGTGGTAAGGGTGGTATCTTCGGTGATGAGGTAGTGCATGGTATGGTTGGTATCCATAGGGTGGGAAAGTATAATTGTACGGTTGTTCGACTCTTGGCGGTGGATAGGGATAAACCGTAGGTGGAGTGGAGTAGCATGTACGTGGATAAAAGGTCTGTTGAGGTGGGTAACTAACCGGAGGAGGTGGAGGGTAGGCCATGCTTACTTAGGGTGGATAAACTTCAGTCACAAGAAGAAGATACACCGGTGGTATATCACCTACGATGCTAACCGAGATAGGTCCATCCACATGCTCATGTGGACCATGGTACAAGGGTGGTTCTTGATGGACTTGAGGTTGTTCTTGATTATACAGTGACGGGGGTACTTGATTCAGATGTTGATCGACTCTCTCCACATGTCCCACAACTGCTGATTGAACCTGAAACTGATCATCTGCCCCTTGCTGAACCCCTGGAGCTTCAACACCAATACTATCAACACCGTGAGCATTTCTACGGGTTCCCGCCATTCTGAAAGATCAAGGAAGATCAGAACGGTTAGTAAGTGGTCTAATGAAATCTTATCTCAAGAAATTGAAGTCTAGGATAGCAAGGAAGCTTCTCTCTGATACCAACTGCAACACCCCGTTCCCGGATATCTCAAAACGTTCGGCACGTATGACATTAAATAAATTTAATATTATGCGTAAGCCTCTATGTCATCGTATCGAGTTTAGCAAAATTAAAAGCTAAAAGACTCTGGTGAAAACATAAAATCTACTAGAATAAGTGCCATCCACAACTAAAGATAGAAATAAAGCTTACAACAACAATATCCCAAATCTTACAAGGTACGAAGTCTAACAATACAATGTAACTTATCTTACTAGAGGTCCTAATATAAAATACAAAATTTCATGAAATTAAAAGTAACATGGTTATGATACAACATGGATAATAAAAACATGGCAAATCAACAAGCAGAGCATTGCATCATCATATATCGTCCTCAAAGTCGTCATCGATTTCTAGCTCATCCTGCACATCTTCTCATACAAAGCAACAAAACAAACATGCAATAGAGGTAAGTATAAAAGTACTTAGTAAAAAGTAGAAGCTATTGAACAATTAAGTTTTATAACAAAATGTAACCATATTATTATTAGTTAAGGTTATCTTTACCGAACACGACTCAAACTCTAGGGTTCACTTCATGCTCATCAACATGTCGTGAGGTCTTACTTTGTTTCTAGCTTAGCTTATCTTTGTTACTTCAAGTATTCAAGGGCACTACGCATGGTGCTACGCGCCATGAAACATGTGGTTGCAACATACTAGTGATGCCACACTAGTAGCCACGGGCTAGTCCCGATAGTGTGTGTGTTCGGCGAAGTCTCTACATACTTGAGGACTTAGTAACCTACAGAGTTATTCACTTTATACTAGCCACACCACACATCGCGAAAATGCCTTGTGCCTTACCAAGAGCCTTGATGTTTATGCTTTTAACTACACAAGTATGTAAGTTATTATCCATTAACTAGCCATTTAAGTGTTTTCAAGGCAAAAGCTCACTTACACTTCCACTCATTTACTTAGACAGCTAGACATTAACAAAGCCTAACACATACACATACATTGGTGGATACTAATCCACCAAAGCACAAGGCCAATCACGATCTTCCGACGGTCCCGAACTTCAATTCTTAGTAAGAATCCATTCGGTGCCTGAACTAAACGCATCAGAATCTTAATCATGGCTTGTTCATCTCTATAAAATGTTAAACAACATACAAAAATCAAACCAGAGCTTAAAACACACAAAATCACAAAACAAGGGGATTGGCACACGTTTGCCCTCTTTGGCGCGCGCTGAACCCAAAGTGTAAATTGGACAGCTTTCTACTTCAGCTTTAGCGTGCGCTGAACCCTTTTGGCGTACGCTAAAACAGCAGTTGATGGCTGTTTGGTTTGTGTTCCTGGTTGGCACGCACTAAAGCCATCTCGGTGCGCGCTAAAACTCTCTGAACTTTCTGCCTGGTCTCTATTCACCTTTGGTGCGCGCTAAAGCCATCTAGGCGCGCGCTGAAATGCCAAAACTGCTCTAAACATAACATTTTCTGCACTTTTAGATTTCCAACATGATTTCAATATATTTGACGGAAATATAACATTAAACACAGTAGTAAAACAGGTTCCTAACATACCAAAACAACACATACTTTAACATCTTAAAACATAGATTCTAACATGAACACAACCAAGATTACTCAGCCAAAGCATTATAAAACTTGAACCCTTCAATATGAAAACCATCTTAGTTGTTTTAAAGCAATTCCAAGCAAAACTCCAAGGCAAAGTGCAACACTTCTCAAACCTTCAACCCAAAACCTATTTTAATCAACAATTAAACTATAATTAATTGTGATCAAGATTTCTAATCAATCGTAACTACGAATTGAACAACTTAAAACATCCAAACATGATCCAATCTTGGAGATTCCAAATTTGGGCAAAAACTGATACCTTTCAGAACTTGGAAAACTTGATATCAAAACGAATGATCTCTTCGAAAGGATCGTGAATCTCTACATGAATCTGCAAACCGATCCCTGAATTAGTACTTATGACGAAGATTCCCTTTTGTCTCTTTATTTGCTCTCAAAGTTCGAACTTTCAATTTCAGAATTCTGACAACTTCCAACTCAATTGGAAGTTTTATTCCGAATAAAACTTCTCCTTTATTTCTTTTATTTATTCTGTTTTTCTTTTCTTTTACTTTTTAATTATAATATAACTTTAAATCCATAATTAATAAAATATAATATTCGAAATTTTGCAAAATAACACGTCTGCAATTTTTTGAAATTCTGAATATTACAGTTGGATGATAGAATTGCATGAGACCTCTGTCTAACATTCTTTCCACTTGCCTTGCGGAATTTTCTTAATAAAATGTTGGCTCAATCTCCTTAAAGACATACAAACAAATATATATATATATATATATATATATATATATATATATATATATATATATATATATATATATATATATATATATATATATATTGCTTTGGTTATTTTATTGGAAATATTCCTTAAGATTGCAGATGGACTATTTGTTGGGATTATAATGTGTGTGGAGTTTTTACGGTATGTGTAAATACTGAATCAAACCCGTAATTAAAGGCTGAAATTAAGGAATAAAAAACGATGCAAAATAAATAATAGAGATCAAGATATCGAACCGAGGCGAGTGTAAACACTCTTTCCTTAAGACAATTTTACTCCGATCACATACCTACGGTTGTAGCAATTGTCTCACAATATACAACGGTTCACGTCTCGAGTTTAGCGGCACTTCAAAAACTTGAGCTCCGGCGAACTACTTGATGTTCCGACTTCGATCTCTTCGATCTCTTCGATACAACACAATGTGATGACTATGAATGCATAATTTTTGTAGTGGAGAAGTTTGAAAAATTTTATGATCCAATTCTCATTCACTGTGGTTCTTTATATAGTGGAGTGCGTGTCAATACTCGATTCTTATTGGCCAAATGACACAATTTCTTTTTTCCCTCAAGAAACGAAACACTAGCCGGCTCATTGAATTAAATCAGCCAACCGTACTAGGTCGGTGTAATTCAACTGTCATAGTCGATTTCGTTCGACTTATTTTACACCAACTTTAGGCATAGATTTTCCATTCACCCGATATCTGAATCGAGTGAATAGAAAGCTCATCGTCATCTACTCCCTGAGTAGAAATTAATGATATAATTAACTCTCGATGATATATATCGGAGCTTATCCGAAATTAGCGCTAAAGTTGACCAGTCAACCCAATAAATTCATAGAAGTGTGGGGGAAAATCCCATTTTGTTTTATTTTTATTATTATTTTAAATGGAAGATTGAACAGTCGATCAAGGATGCAAGTGCAGATTATAATGGGATGCTTATAAAAAAAATGTTTAAAGCGGAAGAAGATCAGGCGAGGGTTCGCCATTGTTCAGGCACCGGAACCATCACCTCTACGTCCGGTACCATAAAGAAAATCGGAATAGATAGAAAACTAAAGACTCGTTATATTTTATTGAATGATGAAACTGTAGAAGTACAAGTGGTATTTGTAGTAAATCCCTAGGCTACAAGATAAGGATAAAAACACTCATTAGAGATTAATCCAATTTTAAAATAAGTTTCAAAACTATATTTTCCATATTTCATTCTTGAAATTATCTTTTATCAATAATAATATGTAAAATATTTGAGAAATATTTATGACACATCAAAATATGCCTAACAATTGTCACAACACAATTTAGACTTTGGAGCCATTAATTTTTATACGACTCATATGGTTTAATAGGTCTTATATCATAATCATTGATTCAAAGTGTGTTATGACACTGTCACTTTCCACCGCGGTGCTTCAAGTTTCGTGAAATTTCCAAGTCAATCCCGATCCATAAAATTTTTCTTCCATCAGATTTTGAAGGCGTTCAGCCATGGAGGGAGTCAAGTGATTCTTCCAGTCTCCTACTTTTCCATTTCTGAAAAAAGAGCTAGTCTTTGCATTATTCATTTTTTCCAATACTCCAACCTTATTCTCTTCTAAATTCCTTAGATTTTCAAAGCTACATAACTTTGTGATCTCCTCTACCAAACCACTTTCCTCTTCCTCTTTTGAAAAAGGGTACCCCAAAAAGTTTGCCATTTTCTTTACAAAATAAATTGCATCTCTTGTAAGATCTTCATACTTCAAGAACATGACCTTCTCAGGATTCTTTAAGCTTGTGTTCCAATACCCGAGAATGTGATTGCAGAACGGTCCATATGGGTGTTTTCCTTCGATACACGTATCGACATACTCATCTAATGTAATTGGATTTTGACTTGCTGAAAAAAATTCGTTCTCTATCGTGAAATGCCTTCCAGAGTTAACGACATCCAAAAGATTTCTTGACAGATAAACAATCCTACAATCGGATTGTAGAATTGTCTCCGGTAAACACTCGTATGGCATATGAGTCCCGAAAATTCTTGGGGAGGAATTCATGTTATTGTAATCTTCTAGCTTCTCAATGAAAGGGACGAGTTTATGAGGGTTAAAATGCAGTAGAGGACTTGTTGTGGTTGAATATTTCTTACGGTTAATAATGCTGAAGACAAGAGCTTTCAGCCATGTGGTACCTGATTTGGGTATTGTTGCAAGTACGATATCCGTGTTTTTGGAGTGAAAGTGTTTATTCACTAAAAGCAAATTTTGAAACAGAAAGTGAGGAAACCAAAAGCCTTTGTAACACCCGATCAGAAGGCCATATCTGGACATGTCTAGGGGTAGCTTTTTAAACTCTTCATTAGCATCATCTTTGATTGTTGCGGATGAATTTGATAGCATCATAGTTCAGATTGACCGAAAAAAGAAAATTGGTTTGGGATACTTGCAATGAATTGAAAGGGGTTTTCTTTAGAAAGCAAGGAGGAATAATGACTTGCTTATGGAAGATGTTACTATTTGTAGAAGGAGTGATAAGCTCTCCACATAATTTTGTTATTAAAGAATTTGTTTTACCAAGTAAAATCATTTTAACTTCTTTTACCACCGGCTGTATGTGATACCCGTGTCTTCAAAAAGGACATAAGTATCAATTCGTATTTCACGGTATAGTATAATCCTTTTTCCTTTTATTAATATAAAAGAATGAAATGGGTAATAAGGTTTGGTGAGTAAGGGCGAAATTGGAAAAGCCAATTTCCCTAACACACCCTAACACCCTAACTCCTCCCTCATTCTTTCATTAATTTGCCAAGTTTCTTAGTAAGAAAAGAAGAGAGAAAGGTTGATAGAAAAGAGAAGGAGGGGGGGGGGGGGGGGGGGGGAATCCAAGTTCTTAACATTCCAACCCTGAGATTTGTAGATCTCTCACCCCAAATTGATCAAGAAGAAGAAGAGAACATGACGAAATAAGCTTTTCTTCAATCCATGAAAGAATCTTCAAACTTTCTAGATTTAGAGATGTTTTCTAGAACTACAATGTTCTATGGTTTCCTTCTAAGATTCAAGTTGTTTAAGAGGTTATAACAACCATGAATCTGTGTTTCAGGTGCAAGAATTCGCGTTGGTGGTTAAATCTTCAAGTGTTCTTGGTGTGTTCATGAGTTCTTGGAGCTTCTAGTTGGTAAAGCATCTTTTCTTCAAAAGTTTTGAGGTAAGGGGTTTTAAAGAGTTAATTAGTGTAGGAAAAAATAGTTGTCTGACTTCGTTTATAGTATTCTGATTTTATCGTTTATGGAAACTTTCCAAAAAAAGATAGACAATACTCAACAACAAAGATGAAGAAATATTTTTGTAAACATGTATTTCACATTTATTCACACAACAACATGCACAGAAAATTGTACTACACAAAGCATAAGTAAATACGAAAACTAATTGTTTAGACTGAGGCGCATAGAATGCCTTCCTTAAGACTTTAATGCCCCTATTATGTGCTCATGGTGATGGCATAAGTCTCCCAAGATACAAGAATCTTCCGTTTCTTGGATGTAGCACTTCAATGCGGAAAAGACGGCAAACTATAGGCCTTGTTATCTCAAACTTTATGTACGTAGAAAAAGTGTTTTAATTCTTTAGCAGAGTTTCGGTATGAATGCAATATCCCGATTTTCGAAAAAGGGCATTTCAGTCTTTTAACGAAAAATCGGAATATTATATTTATTTTAATTTTGGAAATAAAAGGAAAAAAAAAAGAAAAAGAGAAATTTAATGATTTTGGTTAATGGAGGAAATTAATAAGGAAATAATGGTTTTGTTTAATGGGAGTTAAAGGAAAAGGTAATTATGGGATTAATGGGAATTTAACTTCCATAAGTTGAAAAAAAAAAAAAAAATAGAGAAAACGGTTTTGGAGAAAAGAGGCGCAGGTTTTTGGGAAAAGAAAAGAGGGGAAGAGTTTTTCGATAATCGAAGCTAATCCGTTGCTCGGTTGTGCAGACGCCTCAAGGATAAAAGACTCCTCGTGACGCAAGGATCGTGTGGATACAAATTTCATTGGAGAATGTTAGATTTTTATCAAGTTGTGGAATCCCGTGTTTCGATCAAGTTTATGTGTTCTAAATCCTTCCTGTCGTAGTTTTCAGCGTTTAGAATTCTTGGTAGATTGTTAATCGATAGATGAATCATTTTTTTTGTATAGGTTGAATTGAGAGCTAGATATTTGTTGGAGTTGGATCGTTGTTGCTCGCTTTTAAAAGGTAACGGGGTTTTCATATTGAATGATTGATGTTTTATTTTGATTAATGTGAAGTAAATAGGTGTTCAACCGTAGTTAACTGTGTTGTTGTTGGTATTGTTTTCCTGTTTCTGTCAATTTTCGTCCCGTTTTCTATAAGTATTGGTTTCAACATATTTTACTCTGTTCATATTAAGTACTTTAGTACTCTGTTAGTAGTACTTGTTTTGTTGCCTTTGAAGAGAAAGGGTATATGTATATATTTTCCGGATGCTGTGTAAATGTTGTATAATAATTAGAATAATGATAATAAAAAGAAAGAATCAACCTAATCTATGCAGCTAGGCTGCTTATAGCCGAAAGTCTCCACAAAAAAAAAAAAAAAAAAAGAAAAAAAAAGAGGAGAAGATTATGAAATAAATATATAATGTATAGTTGAATGTTTAGTTTATTTTGTTGTGTTATTTCTTTTCGTAATATATAAATATGATTGGTAGACGATGGTTTTAGTGGCTAGTGTTATTTTGATGCTTAGCTTGAATGGTTTTTTTTTTCTTTTTGTTAATGATCTTAGATAAGTTTAAATGTGAACGAACAAACTTCGATTGAGCTTCCGATTCGTTTAGTTTCGGCACCGGATGTACTCTTAAATGGAGTTGAAGTTCGGATCCGTCGGAAGAGCATGAAAATGCTTGTGCTTTGATGAATTAGTACTCATCAATGTCTGTGTAATTGCTAGATTGAGTCTAGAAGTCTAAGAAGAGGGAGTAGGGAGCTTTTGTACTGAATGAAACTAGGTGGCTAGTTAATCGCTTAATAAACGTAATTGACTAGATAAAAGATTAAGCATCATGAGAGCTTGAATAGGCACAGTACAACATCGGCAATGTGTTGGTTGGCCAGATAAAGTGGTAATGGTCACCGCGGATTCTAGACAAAGCCGCTTAAAGTAGTGATCATACCGCCGGACAACCTCACGAACGAAATAGTCATTCACCGGACGCTTCTAGTTTAGCCAATTAAAGTGATTGATTGTCTCGGGACCGCTAGAAATTTATCTCTATAGGGTTGCAACTTTTGTCTTAGTGCATATCTCACTAAGTGTAGTGCCCTCGCAAACATGTTGTAACATAGATAAGCTAAGCTAGTAACCCTAGGGACCTCATGTTATACTATGAATATAACGTGATAGTTAGATGTAAGATCATGTTTAAACGGTTTATTAATAAGATGATGGTTACTTGCTTTCTTTATAAAACGCATGATTTCAATAGCTTCTACTCGTTACTAAGTACGTATGTACTTACCCGTTAAATGTTTTATTGAGAAGATGAACAAGTTTATGCAGACGAGGAGTATGATGAAGATGTTTGAGGTCTTGATACGAAGATGTTTTATATGAAGTTAATTGTTCTTTTGGAAACTTTATTTTATTTCAAGTTTGATACAAACTATGTTGTTATTTCAGATTGAATATTGTTTTTATTTGGCTCGTTTAGTGGCCTTTGTTGTAAGACTAGATCGTTTGGCTTCTTTTGTTTTGGATTTGATGTAAGACGTTTCATTTTCCATTTTTGGATTTTAGTGCAGCATTGAATCTGGTTTAGTTGGTCTTTGGAATTTATTTCCCCGAGTCGTTTCGTTTCCGCATTGTGTTTATGATATATGACGTAAGGCTTATGTATAATATTAGATTATATTTAATATTATACATGCCGGGCGTTCGTTTCCGGATAAGGACTCGGTGTCCGGGAACGGGGCGTCACAGTTGGTATCAGAGCCAATGTTTCTTTGCTGCTTAGGACTTGACTTTCTTGAGATAAGTGTTTAGAGCCTTAGTAATCCGTAAGTTCTCTCTCTTCTTCTACAGAATGGTGACTACACGCAGAGGTTCGGGTGCTAATAATAATGAGGAAGGAATTTCAAGGAATCCGTACCGGGAGGGGGGGAGATAGGCGAGAGATAGAGGACCTACAGTTAGTCAGCCAGTGGCTTCGGGGGTGAATGCTAATACTACGGGTCCGGAGTCAGCTACAGTGGGACGTGTTCAACAAACAGGGCGTTCCCGGTTTGAGCAAGCAACAGCGCCTGACTATGATACACCGTTGTATGTAACAGTGGTTGGGGAAATACCCCTGATACATGTGACTCCAGCTGTTACGGTATATCCTCCTCCATCAGGAGCACAGCAGTCACAACCGATCTATAGTCGTCCACCTGCATCAGCTTTTTATCCGCCACCAGTTTATGACTACACACCACAACCTACAGTTCTTCCTCCACCGCCGAGCGGAGCTAATACTTTTGTGGCACTAGGTTATGCTTACCAGCAGTTTCAGCCACAACAGCAGTTTCAGCCACAGCAGCAGTTTCATCAGTATGGGACTGGTCACTCAGGGTTTCCACCTCAGCAAGCATATCCACCACCCCCATACCAACAACCTCACCAGCGGGAGATACCCTATGGATACCCTCCAGTGTACCCTCAAGCTTCGCCAGTTAGACCAGCACTGGGGCAAGCACCACCAGTGGATTGGTACACCAGACTAAGAAGGAACAGGGTTCAGGACTTCTTCGGGAATGTGGAACATTCAAAGGCCGAAGAATGGTTAAGAAGTTTTGAAAAGGCCTACAAGAATATTCATGTTCCTGAATCTGAGATGGCCCAGTTGGCAGTCAGTTTTCTCTTGGGGGCAGCTGAAGCTTGGATC
Source organism: Gentiana straminea (assembly GCA_036785695.1). Classification (NCBI taxonomy): domain Eukaryota; kingdom Viridiplantae; phylum Streptophyta; class Magnoliopsida; order Gentianales; family Gentianaceae; genus Gentiana; species Gentiana straminea. The sequence continues at coordinate 2,450,838 of JAVUPR010000424.1, read as the reverse complement.
GATGCCATTCAGAGTAGTAATGGAAAGGTAACTGATTGGGAAGGATTTAAGGTTATGTTCTACAACGAGTATTTTCCAACAACAGTACAGACAGACAAGGCCAGTCACTTTTTAAAACTCAAGCAAGGATTACAGTATACGGTATCTAAGTACACCAACAAGTTCAATGAGTTGGGGAGGTTCTATCCCGAACTGATGAGAGTTGAAGAAAGAAAGATGGCACTATACAAGGATGGGTTGGCTTATGAAATACAGTCAGGTATGTTGGGTTTTACGACCGGAATATGGGCCGAGCTTATGAACAAGGCTTTGGAGGTTGAGACTTTTAGGAAGAAAGCTACTGTTGTAGTTGGGAATAAGAGGCCGTTTGGATCTTTTCAGAGTAATAATCGTGGGGCACCGCAGCAGAACTTTAAGAAGACCGCAGCACCAGTGACAGCTAATCAGAGAAGTGGTCCACCTGCAGTATGTTCTAAATGCAATAAGGCGCATATAGGAGAGTGCAGAGTTGGAGGTAACAGTTGTTTTAGTTGTGGAGAAACGGGGCACTTCTCCAGGAACTGTCCTAAGAACTTATCTCAGCGGAATCCAACAGATAACAGAGGGAATCAAAATGCAAACCGTGGATCTTCTAGCAGACCTACTCGTGTCTTTGCTATTGATGTGGAACGAGAAGAGCCTGATGATCTTGTTGTTACAGGTACATTTTAAGTGTTTGTGTTTATTATGAATACTTAATATTATATGGACGCATATGATGTTATTTATTGTACTTAAATTGATCCACTTGCTAGGTACCATAATCATAGATAGCTTAGCAGTGGTCGGCCTTGTTTGATACTGGAGCCTCGGTACTTTTGTGTCTTCTAAGATAGCTAGGAAGTTGAACCTACCACTTCAGGAGTTGGAGAAACCTCTAAGTATCACTACACCTTTGGGAAGAGTTACTAAAGTTGCACAAGTTTTACCTCAAGTCGACGTTAGAGTTGGAACTTATAGGTGTAAGTCAGACTTGACAGTTTTGGACTTCACAGACTTTGATGTAATTCTAGGGATGGATTGGCTATCCTAGAATTTTGTTCATGTGGATTGTAGAGGTAAGAAAGTGGTCTTCAGAGTTCCAGGTAAGTCAGATAAGACCTTTCAGGGTAACGTTTTTACGCCAAGTAAGAAGAGGCATCCCATAATATCAGCGGTTAGAGCCATGAAGGCTTTGCAGAAGGGTTGTGAATGGTATGTTATTTATGCTATGGACACAGAGAAGCATACTCCTAAGTTAGAAGAAACTCCTATAGTGAAGGATTTCCCTGAAGTTTTTCCAGATGAGTTGCCAGGAAATATGCCGACGGGGATATAGAGTTTGAGATACGATTAATCCCGGGAAGCGGCACTACGGCCAAGGCACCTTATAGGATGGCACCGGCTGAATTAAAAGAGTTAAAAGTACAGCTTAAGGACATGTTAGAAAGGAATGTGATTCGGCCAAGTACATCGCCTTGGGGAGCACCGGTTTTGTTTGTGAAGAAGAAGGATGGTAGTTTGAGGATGTGCATCGACTACAGAGCCTTGAATAACCTGACTATCAAGAATAAGTATCCTTTTCCTAGGATTGATGACTTGTTTAACCAGTTGCAAGGGAAGAAGGTGTTTTCTAAGATTGACCTTAGGTCAGGTTATCACCAGTTGAAGGTCAAGGTTGCAGATAGACCGAAGACAGCGTTTAGTATAAGGTATGGACATTATGAGTTCCTTGTCATGCCTTTCGGACTCACTAATGCTCCATCAGCGTTTATGGATCTAATGCAAAGAGTCTTCATGCCTTATCTTGATAAATTTGTGGTGGTATTCATAGATGATATCTTGATATACTCTAAGGATGAGAAGGAGCATGAGGAGCATCTAAGGATTGTTTTGCAAACTTTAAGGGAAAAGAAATTGTATGCCAAGTTTTCTAAGTGTGAATTTTGGTTATAACAAGTTAGTTTTCTTGGCCATGTAATTTTTGGAGATGGAATTCAAGTTGATCCTGCGAAGATAGAAGTCGTTTCTAAGTGGCCTAGACCTACTACAGTGACAGAGATAAGAAGTTTTCTGGGTTTAGCAGGTTACTACAGGAAGTTTGTACAAGATTTCTCGAAGATAGCAACTCCTCTCACTAGACTTACTCATAAAAACATCAAGTTTGAGTGGACAAAGGAGTGTGAGGAAGCTTTTCAGGCGTTGAAGGATAAGTTGACTGCAGCACCTGTGTTAGCTTTGCCAGAGGTCTTTGATAACTATGATGTGTATACAGATGCTTCGAGTCAAGGTTTGGGATGTGTTCTGATGCAAGCAGGAAAGGTAATAGCTTATGCATCTAGGCAGTTAAAGGTTCATGAGAAGAACTATCGTACACATGACTTGGAGTTGGCGGCGGTGGTTTTTGCTTTGAAACGGTGGAGGCACTACATTTATGGAGTTAAGGCAAGAATTTTCACGGATCATAAGAGCCTTAAGTTCTTTTTCACTCAAGGGAATTTGAATATGAGGCAAAGAAGATGGTTGGAGTTTGTGAAAGACTATGACTGGGACATTCAATACCATCCGGGTAAAGCGAATGTTGTAGCAGATGCACTTAGCTGGAGACCGGTTAATGCTATCACTACTTTGCAAGAAGTGGTCGATCAGTTAGACAATTTGCAGATTCAAGTGGTTGAACGGGAAGGTGAAGCTCAGTGTTTTGCGCCATTGATGGCAAGGTCAGAGTTGTTAGATAATATCCGGGCAAAGCAAGACAAAGACCCAGTGTTAGTGGATTTGAAGCGCGTAGCTCGAGAGAAACCTACAGTGGGTTATCAGTTGGATAAGAGTGGACATCTTTGGTATGGTAATCGTTTGTGTGTGCCTGATGTTGATGGACTAAGGCAGCAAGTCATGGATGAAGCCCATAAGATTGCCTTTCCGGTTCATCCAGGATCTACCAAGATGTACAGAGATCTCAAAGAGAGGTATTGGTGGCCTGGCATGAAGTTGGATATTGCAGAGTTTGTGGCAAAGTGTGATACATGCCAGAGAGTTAAAGTAGAGCACAGAAGGCCAGGAGGTTTGTTGAAGCCTTTGGAGGTACCGGAATGGAAATGGGAGAACATCACAATGGACTTCATCACATGTTTACCGCGTACGAAGAGTGGCCATGACATGATTTGGGTGATTGTTGACAGACTCACGAAATCAGCCCATTTCTTGCCATGTAAGGTTGACATGCCTATTAAGAAGTTCACTCAACTGTATTTGGACAATATAGTGATACTTCATGGTGTGCCTTTATCTATCGTATCCGACAGAGATAAAAGATTCATAAGTCACTTCTGGAAAGGGTTGCAAAAGGATTTTGGAACAAAGACGGACTTGAGTACTGCCTTTCACCCGCACACAGACGGACAGTCCGAGAGGACAATCCAGACTCTCGAGGACATGCTTAGAGCTTGCGTTCTTGAAGTAGGGGGATCATGGGATGATTTCCTCTCAGTGGCAGAGTTCGCTTATAACAACAGTTATCATGCTAGTTTGGGGATGCCACCGTTTGAAGCCTTGTACGGTAGGAAATGCCGGACTCCACTTTATTGGGACGAAGTTGGGGAAAAGCAGTTGACAGGGCCAGAGTTAATTACGCAGGCTAAAGAGAAAGTTGAGCTGATACGGAAGAATCTTAAAGCCGCTCAAGACGGACAGAAGAGTTGGGCAGACATCAGAAGAAGACCATTAGAGTTTGCAGTTGGGGACATAGTGTATATACGAGCTTCTCCGATGAAGGGTGTTAAGAGGTTTGGGCAGAAAGGGAAACTAAGTCCGAGATATGTGGGGCCTTTTGAGATCATCGAAAGGATTGGAAAGTTAGCATATAGACTTCGGTTACCGGAATCGATGTCTAGGGTACATAATGTCTTCCATGTATCCATGCTTAAGAAGTGTCTATCTTCTACGGATGTGGAATCTCAGTTTGATCCGGAATTGCTTCAAGATAATCTATCCTATGTTGAGAAGCCGGTTAAGATTCTTGATAGGAAAGAGAAGGTGGTCAAGACAAGGATGATCCCTTTGGTCTTGGTGCAATGGAGCAACCATTCACCAAGTGAAGCGACGTGGGAAGAGGAAGATGTGATGACAGCCGAGTTCCCAGAGTTTATGGATCTTCCAGGTATGTTCAAGTTTCGAGGACGAAACTCCTCTTAAGGGGGAGGAATGTAATATCCCGATTTTCAAAAAAGGGCATTTCAGTCTTTTAACGAAAAATCGGAATATTATATTTATTTTAATTTTGGAAATAAAAGGGAAAAAAAAAGAAAAAGAGAAATTTAATGATTTTGGTTAATGGAGGAAATTAATAAGGAAATAATGGTTTTGTTTAATGGGAGTTAATGGAAAAGGTAATTATGGGATTAATGGGAATTTAACTTCCATAAGTTAAAAAAAATAGAGAAAACGGTTCTGGAGAAAAGAGGCGCAGGTTTTTGGGAAAAGAAAAGAGGGGAAGAGTTTTTCGATAATCGAAGCTAATCCGTTGCTCGGTTGTGCAGACGCCTCAAGGATAAAAGACTCCACGTGACGCAAGGATCGTGTGGATACAAATTTCATTGGAGAAGGTTAGATTTTTATCAAGTTATGGAATCCCGTGTTTCGATCAAGTTTATGTGTTCTAAATCCTTCCTGTCGTAGTTTTCAGCGTTTAGAATTCTTGGTAGATTGTTAATCGATAGATGAATCATTTTTTTTGTATAGGTTGAATTGAGAGCTAGGTATTTGTTGGAGTTGGATCGTTGTTGCTCGCTTTTAAAAGGTAACGGGGTTTTCATATTGAATGATTGATGTTTTATTTTGATTAATGTATAGTTGAATGTTTAGTTTATTGTGTTGTGTTATTTCTTTTCGTAATATATAAATATGATTGGTAGACGATGGTTTTAGTGGCTAGTGTTATTTTGATGCTTAGCTTGAATGGTTTTTTTTCTTTTTATTAATGATCTTAGATATGTTTAAATGAGAACGAACAAACTTCGATTGAGCTTCCGATTCGTTTAGTTTCGGCACCGGATGTACTCTTAAATGGAGTTGAAGTTCGGATCCGTCGGAAGAGCATGATAAGGCTTGTGCTTTGATGAATTAGTACTCATCAATATCTGTGTAATTGCTAGATTGAGTCTAGAAGTCTAAGAAGAGGGAGTAGGGAGCTTTTGTACTGAATGAAACTAGGTGGCTAGTTAATCGCTTAATAAACGTAATTGATTAGATAAAAGATTAAGCATCATGAGAGCTTGAATAGGCACAGTACAACATCGGCAATGTGTTGGTTGGCCAGATAAAGTGGTAATGGTCACTGCCGGATTCTAGACAAAGCCAGTTAAAGTAGTGATCATACCGCCGGACAACCTCACGAACGAAATACTCATTCACCGGACAGCTTCTAGTGCTAGCCAATTAAAGTGATTGATTGTCTCGGGACCGCTAGAGATTTATCTCTATAGGGTTGCAACTTTTGTCTTAGTGCATATCTCACTAAGTGTAGTGCCCTCGCAAACATGCTGTAACATAGATAAGCTATGCTAGTAACCCTAGGGACCTCATGTTATACTATGAATATAACGTGATAGTTAGATGTAAGATCATGTTTAAACGGTTTATTAATAAGATGATGGTTACTTGATTTCTTTATAAAACGCATGATTTCAATAGCTTCTACTCGTTACTACGTACGTATGTACTTACCCGTTAAATGTTTTATTGAGAAGATGAACAGGTTTATGCAGATGAGGAGTATGATGAAGATGTTTGAGGTCTTGATACGAAGATGTTTTATATGAAGTTGTTCTTTTGGAAACTTTCTTTTATTTCAAGTTTGATACAAACTATGTTGTTATTTCAGATTGAATATTATTTTTATTTGGCTCGTTTAGTGGCCTTTGTTGTAAGACTAGATCGTTTGGCTTCTTTTGTTTTGGATTTGATGTAAGACGTTTCATTTTCCATTTTTGGATTTTAGTGCAGCATTGAATCTGGTTTAGTTGGTCTTTGGAATTTATTTCCCAGAGTCGTTTCGTTTCCGCATTGTGTTTATGATATATGACGTAAGGCTTATGTATAATATTAGATTATATTTAATATTATACATGCCGGGCGTTCGTTTCCGGATAAGGACTCGGTGTCCGGGAACGGGGCGTCACAATGAATGCAAATGATTTTCTGTCTCTGTTTCCATTTTGGATTGCAAAGTATTTATAGGCATATAATGTAGAGTAGTATCCTTTCAGAATTTAGAAGTTTGGGAAGTTATTGTTGGTTAAAAACCAACAGAATTCAGCCATAAACTGGTGGCATTTGATTCATGTACCTATTGGTGAAAAGATGCTTCTGTTCATGGGTTCGAACTGAACCTTCCCGTTTGATTTGATTCAGAAAATCATATGTTGAGATGGACAAAAAATATTAATACTGAGTCTGCCTCAAGCCCGAGCCGAACCGAGCCGGCCGGACGGACGGTGGCGCGCGTGTGGGGTTCTGAGTTTAAACAATGAGCTCTAGGATAACTTGGCGGGCGCCAAGAGCAGTTTGGTGGGCGCCAACAGGGATCAGAGTGTTCTGCTAGCTATTGGCAGGCGCCAACAAGGCTTGGCGGACGCCAATGTTTCCAGAACTGAACAGGATATTCCTGTTAGCTATTGGCAGGCGCCAAAGTTCTTAGAAGTTTGGAATCATGTTGTTAAGCCCGTTTTGAAGCATGCTATAGTGTAAAGAAATGGTAAGTAGATTATTTTGTGTAGTATGGAATGACTATATGTTTATACTTATATTTCTTTTGTGTTCAAGCAATGTTACTAGATTTGTTAAATATTATTGTTGCATTATATCTATGCATTTAATTGCGAAAGAAAGACTGGAACTTTGTCATGATCCTAGTAGATGGTATTAGTTCCCTTTGATGTAACGTTTCTTTACTGAGCTTCGCAGCTCATTCTTTATTAAATCTTATCATATGAACAATTTCAATGTGAAGAGATCCAGGAGGGTACACTTGAGAGTTAGGGTTGATCCTCCACCTCCTCCGGTTTCCTTCATTCCAGTGAATGCCATTCTAGTTGTTCATGTTCCCATGGCACCTCCACCTATTCCAGTTACTGTAGATTTCTCATGGTTCTGGGGTGTCTATACATATTACGTCGTTTTTCATGACTTGCACGTGGTGTTTGTGATAAGGAACGATAAAGTCATAGACGTCGTGGAATTTTAATAATCTGGTTGTAACTTTAAGTACTCTTATGTAATATTATGTCTAATAGTACTAAAACTTGTATTAGTAGCAGTATGTGACCTTGATGTAAACCTTGACACTTTGATGTTTTCGTATGGATTTTATGTCAGTATGTGATAATGTCAAAATTATCTAAGGTGTTCAGCGGTAGATTTGTAGTGGATATCTAGCTATGATAGTGGTGTAAAGGTGGTGGCTCACGGTGGAGCTATAAGAGACTATAGGGTTGAATATGGTGGTGTAATACAAGTGAAAAAGAGTAATCAATTGGGCAGAATTTTGCCTTGTTTTGTATATATTCAGCTTAGCCTATGATTTATACATGGAGCCCTAGTTATAGGGTGAGAACCGACTAAGTTCAACATAATTACAATTGAAGACATAGTACAACTAAATCAGTGGTGGATGGTCGGGCCGCGACGGGGTGATGGCAGTGCGGATCCGGGGGCTGGTGCGGTATGTCCTCAATCGGCTGGTTGCGGCATCGGTCTCTGCTCTCCAAATGTGGGGGAGGACGGATCTCTGGCGGATCCGACACCCTTAGGTTTGGGCAAGTATGACAACTTTCTGTCTTATTCACCATGGGCTCGCTTTCGAGGCCCATCATAGGAAAAGGAGTATGCCTTGCGTGTAGGCCTCATCGTGCGTTCGCCCTCCGGCCCCCGTTCGTACATCCCTCGAGGGTTCCTCCGGGTTAGTATGTGGGTTTACGTGCCGGATGACGGAGCCGCCCTATCAATGGCCCCCTACTCCGTACCCGTGACATCACGAGGTGTCGGGTATGGAGTAAGTCCTTTAGCTTCATGAGGTGGCTTTAGTGGGCAAATAGCCTTAGCCATCTGAAGTCGTTTTGGAGGGATATCCTTGACTTCATATGATTTTGCATTTCAGGATCTTTGGTCCCTAGCCGATTTGAAGTTATATTTGGGCGGATAGCCTTAACTTCAAATGATTTGGCTCATTTGGGCTCTTAGCCTCTAGCCGAGTTGAAGTTATATTTGGGCAGATAGCCTTAACTTCATATGATTTGGCGTTTCAGGATCTTTGGTCCCTAGCCGATTTGAAGTTATATTTGGGTGGATAGCCTTAACTTCATGGGGTAGCTTTAATGGGCGAACAGCCTTGGCCATCTAAAGTCGTTTTGGGTGGATGTCATTGACCTCATATGATTTGGCGTTTTAGGATCTTTGGTCCCTAGCCGATTTGAAGTTATATTTGGGCGGATAGCCTTAACTTCAAATGATTTGGCTTATTTGGGCTTCTTAGCCTCTAGCCGAGTCGAAGTTATATTTGGGCGGATAGTCTTAACTTCATGGTGTGGCTTTAATGGGCGAATAGCCCTAGCCAATTTTGAAGTCCTTTGAGTCAAGAGGCCGGCCCAGCTATATTGTGCGGGCCGGTAGACATGCGGACCGGAGCACATTTGTCAACTCAGCTGTCTTCAGCGGACCCGATGTGTTGTCCTTAAATGATTTGACATACGACATGATTCACTTTCCTATTGGATGTGATGTTTAAGGTACTATACGACATGATTCACTTTCTCGTTCCCTAATATTAGGAGTTTAAAAATTCAAAATTTGGGATTCCTGCCCTTAATCTCATCTGTAATATCATCGTCATCGTGGCCGTCAGATCCACACCTCTATGCTTATATAAAGGGGGCAGATTCCAGACCTAAACATTTTCCGGATTTTCAACTTCTTTGGCAATTGGCTATCGGTGGTTTCTAGTGGAGTTTCTCCGCCGAGGCGGTTTTCCGGCGAAGTTTTGAAGGGTTTGACTCATTTTTCTCGATTTTCTCCGTACCTCCTATCGATTGTCAGGTAAAATTTCTCCTTTTTTCTTGATTTCTTATGCCTTTGTAGATTGTTTCGTATGTTCCTTTATTGCCTTTTGGAAACTTGGTATGTCGAGGTTTCTTCTGGGTTTGAATTTATAGGTACCTTCATTGCCTTTATCCTTGTTCTTAAAATTTTCCAGAATTTAGTCATCTTTTCTCGCTGTTGTAGCCTCTAATATTGCCCGTGTTATTGTTACTTGGCTTTGGGGGATCCTTTCAGTGTCTTTGCTCCCGGTTTCTGGGGATTTCGTACATCTGAATGTGAAACGAAAAGGCGGGGTGTCGGGATGGGGTGGTTTATCCTGACCTGACTTCAATTGTATTGGGTGATGGCTTATAAACCTCGTCCTTTTGGTTTTGCAGGATGTCTCAGAGCGGTGATAATGAAATGATGACGTCCGCGGTTATGCCTCGGGGAATGACGAGGAGGCGAGTTATAGCCGGACGGCCAGTGTTAGTGAAGAGATGATTCTGGTACGGCCTGAACCGTCACAAGGCGGACCTCGCAAAGCTCCCATTCACAGGGTGGTTACTGAGCGGGCTGGATCCCCTGGGAGGACCACGCTTAGAGGCCTTAGATGCTGATAGGGCTCGGGGTTCCACACGAAAGGTTGCAGCAGGTAAAGGCAACAACGAGGAAGAGGCGAGGAGGAACATAACTCCCAAGCCTAACAACCTTGAAGCCACGGAAGAAGAAAAGTCGATGACCCCTATGGATAAGGAGATTGAGAGCCAATGGCCTGAGGTTCGTAAAGGTTTTGTCGCCTTAGGGACCTTTGCCAACTGTAATCTTTCTCCTGATTATCTTTTTGCTAGCTTTGGTGTCAGCGTGACCGCTGGCGCCGATCAAACAAGAGAGAGCCTAGAGTCGAGTGATCTTGCTGCTGATGTTGACCAGGCGGATATTTGAATGTTCACTTGGGTTTTCGGGGAGTCTGCTAGACAGACATTATCGAATAGCGCCTTTTGATGAGAGATATGAACAAGAAGCTTCAAGAAAACGGCCTTATATTGTTTTATGACCATTTTGTGGCGGGGATGCGTCCACATTTTGATCCCTTCTTTGTTGAGGTTATGGACAAGCTGGTTGCTCTGCCTTGTGATTTTAGCCTAGGTGTGGTTAAGATACTTTCGGCCTTTATCGTTCTGTGCCGGATGTTGAGGTATGAGCCTTCACTCCCCGTGTCGGCTGTTTTATTGGCTCCCGAGAAAAGTGAGGGACTGGGAGAAACATGGTTTGGTTGTTGAATCCACTGTTGGATGGCCCTTTCCCAAATTTAAGGTGCGACCGGAGAAGAGATTGAACTCGATCACTGTTCCTAAGAAACTCGAGGTCTGGGAGCAGGAACTGGTCGACAAGAATCATGAACTTCTCGGATGGGACGGGCGGACCAGAAGAGGGTGTTTAGTTGAAGATCTTTGGTCGATATCTGCCAACCTAACAGCACTATGGCGGGACTTCCTGGTTTTGCCCCCGACGGGACCGTTGTTGTTGATACCACAAAGCTGCTATCTGATAAGGATTGGTATGCGGAGTGCCACCATTCCACAACTTATCCCTCCAAATGTCATATCTGTTTTGGAAACCCTAAGAAGCGCCTGCCTACCGATCGTCGTAATATATTTTCTTTGCTTGCTTTCGGTTTCTTCATCATTTTGGATTTCATTTATTTGTAGCTTTATTTCTTATCTTGTGATCTGATCCTGAATCTTTTACTCTTTTTAGGAAATATGGTTGATGCCGTAGAGGATAGGATTTCCCGGCTCGCCAAGATCAACGAATGGAGGAAAGTGAATCGGGCCTTGTTGGCCCAAAATCTTGAGGTGAGGCTTAAGACAATGAGCATGTCCACACTGTCTCCTGATGCCGCTTCGCTTGACAAACCCTTAAGCACGGTGGTGGAGGGTTCGATGGCCACTGCGATGCCCAAGCCAAAAAGGAAAAAAGGCGCTGCAAAGGCGAAAACTTCTGCTGGGTCCGCTGAGGGGGAGGATGCCGACTTGGGAGATGACGCGTCCCAAAAAAGAGCCAGAAGACCAATGATGGCAGTGCCGCGGCTATGGCTAGGTCTGAAGTTTCTGATGTCGTTTCTGCAAATCCAGATCTCAGGGCGGTTTTGCCCTCCTCTGCTGCGATTGAGATAACTGATAGCCCAATCAAGCCAGTTGGCAAGGGCAAGGGGGAAGCGACCAACCTTGGTTAGCCGAAACCACCACCAGTACAAAAGGGCCTTGTCGGTGCCTGAGGCCGACCTGCCATATGGATGCACAAGGATTTCGCCATAAAACCTTTAGAGTTGAGGGATGCTGGGAAAGTGGCTACTGCCTTTGCCGACGTGTTGCCCCTGAAAAAATTGAAGTTTACTTTGCCCGACCTAGCACAACAAGTTATAGGCTGAGGTATTATTTCTCACTGTGTGCAGAAGGATGTAGTGGCTTCGACCGCAATAGTAGATTCGTCGAGTAGATCTCAACGCCTGGCCGGTGCCATCGGTTTGCTTGGAGTCTTCTCGAGTGAGGCAAATAATTTTTGTTTTGTTAGTGCTTTGCTTATTGGTTTATATGTTTGCATTGTGCTGACGCTTTTCTTTTCAGCTTGGACCCGAGCTTTTTCAGGCCGAGTATGAGCATGACGGGGCACAAACTGAACTCCTTCAACAGATTTGCAACTTGAAAGTGGCGTTGAAAAAGGATGAGGAGAGGGCCTTAGGGGCCTAAAAGCAGTCCGCTGACGATCGCGCCGAACTTACCCTACATCGCATTGAGGATGCGGCCAATGTCAAGAAAGCTCAGGAGATTAGCGAGTTGCTGAGTTCTGTTGAGGTTCAAAGGGATGAAACCGTCTCTAAGTGTGCACGGAGCCAAAAGAGGATCGATCTCTTCGTGGATGAGTTGAAAGATGCTGATAAAGATGTGCAAAAGCATCTCAAAGAACTGAGGGTCGCCCGGGAACAGAGCTATGATCAAGGATTCTTTCATGCGGCCCGGTGCCTTAGGTCGGCTTTCGGGGCTGAAGTAATCGATCTGGAGACCTTGCTTGACTGGCATCTCACGCCTCAACTTGACGCTTCTTTACGAATTCATCATCCCGATCTTCCTTATACCAAATCGCAATTATCTGATTTTACGGTCAAGTGTAGGAATGACGATCAACCTGTTTGGAACCCTCCGCCGGTCAAAGTGGTTAATTTGTATTCAATGATGGAGGAGGCGGAGAGAGAAGCTGCTGAGGAAATCGTTGACAAGGCTAAAGATGGTGGAGGAGAGCCTGAGGATGGAGCCGCCGATAAGGGTGAGAGCGCAGGTGAGACCGGCACTCCTCAATTCGGCGATGACTTTTTGAACCTGACCGGAAATCATACTCTGACTCCGACCCCTGACAAGTGAATTCAGCCACTTTATTGCGATTTCATGAACTTTGTTGGCCTCGTTCTTTTTAGACTGTCTTTCTGGATTTATTTTAATCTTGTAATAGACCTATGGTAGCTTTGCAGTTGCTGAATTGGCTTTCCTTTGTGCTTTTTTTTTGTTGCTTGAAATATTCTGTTTTTCAAATTCCTCGATTGTCTTTAATATTTAAATGCATGCAACCCCCTTATTTTGGTGAGGTTGACTGTCCTTTGTGTCGAGATCGCCAAAATGACCTATTCAATTTAATCTATGACTGTTGAATAAAAATTTTGGCTTACGGCCCCCTTGTTTCATGTGAGGTTGAGGGCAAACTTGGTTGAGACAATCCTTGACTCCGCATAGTCATAGGCTTGTTGAGTCCAATAATAGCTATGTTCGAAAAATTCAATGTGCCCCCTTTGTTTCGATAAGGATCGAGGCCATGCAGTGATGATCTGAATCGAAACAAAACCTTACCTAATTCGCTGACTTGAAAGTCTTCACGGGGTTTTATTCGTTTGCTTCAAAATTTCCGCTGCGGCCCCCTGCTTTGTGCAGGTCCGGCCATATCCGTGGGCGGGCTCGCTCAAAGTGGCTTTTGGGATAGCAGTAATGTCTAGTGGTTGCCGATTTTTTCGACACGTTCTAAGATAAAGCTTCCACCTCTGGTCAGTTACTATTCTCTGATGGTTTCAGATTTTTTGGGGATCATGCTCATAATCATGGCGGTTCCGGTAACCGATTTGCCTTAAATGATCATTCAATTTTGAAATTCAAATAGGCCTTTCATCCTAGCCGTTCGATTTGTTCCATTCCATCCGTTGGATCATTTGCTTTTTGCTATAAGAAGGGGGAGCTTTGCTCTCTTCTCAAACACATCTTTTCCCAGTCCTTACTCTATCATAATTATGGCTGATTTCGGTGATTCTCCTTTCTTTCAAACAGCATCTGCATTAGCTATAGCTCAATTCATTTCATATTTTAACCATCTCCCTCTGTTGGTAATGAGGGGTTTGAACTGTCGTAAGATTAGCTTCGCCGAGTGTTCGTATCATCAAGTTGGGGTGGTACGGTCTCACTAAGGCACCTCAGGGGGTATAAAACGCCACCATGGTGTGGGAGTTTTACTCTGTGTTGTCGACACTTATCCTAGTTGATGATGTTGTTACTGTCGTTCCCCTCCGGGGGGTTAATGTCACCTTTACTCCAGCCATTATCAAGGAGTTCTTCAAACTACCTGTTCATCCTCCGTATGTACATTATGAAATGGCTTGGAATCTTAGCAGTGAGTTGAAGAGGCATATTTATGGAGCTGCGGCCCTCAAGCATTTGATACCGGGCGACTGGGACCCTTTGCTAGAAGGCTATGCTTCGGAGATGTCTTAGGTCAATCGAGAGTGGAAAAGGATTATCAACTCCTGCGTGTTTCCTTCGTATGATTCTGAGGAGATCTCGGAGGCCGAATCGCTTCTTTTTTACGCGATCATTATGGCCGATGAGGATGTTAATGTTGACTGGGTTTGTTGATCTATTGGGAGATATTGAGGTTCGCTGCCACGATAGACCTTCATCGCCCTATCTTTTTCCTCGATTGATTGTGTACTGGCGTTTTCGGGAAGCCCGCGTCTCATGACGACATGTTGGTGCCGCCACATACAAACCTCGAGCTCGAGCATATTGCTTCGGACTCGTCCACAGATTGTGACTCCGATTACCTTAGATTTTGTTTTTCCGTGTTCTTTGTAATGATTTGGCTTTGACGGCCTCATTTTGGATAATGAAATGATTTCTTTTCTGTCGTGTACTTGCATCAATTTTCGCTTCCAAGTTTATGATTTTGGCTTGTGGCCCCCTTGTCTTTGAGGGAGATGAGAGCGCTTTTACGCAGGACATATGAAAGATAATCGTGGGTAAGGGCGCCCAGCTTGGGTTTTGAAATCGCTGAAGGTGCATATAATTGTACTTTATCGTGTCCGACAGCAGCCCCCTTTTTCAGTGAGATCACCGATTTCGGTCGAACTCGACTAAGAGGGTTTGGCCCTTGGAGATCATGAAGCCTCGTGATTCTTCATTCAATCGACACATTCATGACTCTCTACCCAACCGATGCATTTATGACTGCTCCTTCGAGGCATCAGCTCGGTTAGTATGAAGACTCAAATTCGGATTTGAATGTGCGTGACATTTGGCCTTCCCGCCCTTTCATTTTTTGTCATTAAAGGAGAAGGTCTTCTTCTTCTTCCTCACTTGCAATAATTTTTCTGAAAAAATTCCGTCAATCCTCTCTGAAAATTCCTTCATTTTGAGGAGACCTATGTCCCTTTCCGGCTTACCGCATCTCCGGTGGCCATGAATAATTTTTCGACCTACTTCCGCCATCAAGAACACCTATTAGAGAGGAGGCTTAACCTGAACCTTGTTAGGCCGGGCCACCAGCATACCATCCATGCTTCAGGTTCGGATAACATTGTCGCTATAGTGGCGGGAGAGTATAACTTGACGCTGGTTCGGGAATTTTACTCCTCCTTGTCAGAGAATGGCCATGCCGAGCGCACCACCGATGTTTTCGTTCGTGAAGTAACGGTGGAGTTTACTCTAGTGGCTTTAAATAGATTTTATGGTCTGATCACGTGTAAGTCACTAACGTCGATATTACTAGCAAGAATACTAGGTACATCGTAGTATAGTAAATGTGAGTCAAGGTCGATCCCACAGAGACAATGCTACTATAAGTATAAATGATTCTAACCTAATTAAGAAGCAACATAGAGGCGGTCATTGATCAACAATAAACTTGGTATTTCTCTCCCTCTTCTCACCGATCTGCTAACTTGGATTAGTTAATCGTTATGTTTACTTCCCCACATAATTTCCTTAAATTAATCGCGAGCATAGTTTTAATTATCATTATCATTATCAGCTACGGGTGCAACTCCTACTCATATTTACTCCGACAATGGTAGTAGACAATCTATACGCAAGCTACCCTCCTTAATTGGTCCGTAATAGCCCATATGCATAAAGAACTAGAATTGCCGATATCGAGCGCTAACTCATACCGCTAACCTACCTAGACAACTGTCGACATTGATCAGCACGTTCCTAGGGTCCATTCTAGACTATGTCCAAACTTAGCACTTCACTATTCGTATTTCATGCTAGTTTATGATTACAATAAGCAGATTGGCCAGATCTAACCTACTGTTAATTAAACATGTCGATCAATTTAGCTGTAGTGAATCCCAGTTTTAGGTTTTTTAAATAATGCCTCGGTAAACAGGTATAGACCGCCAGTTTACCGAGGTCAGCTTTTCCTATCCATGGATCTACATTGCTCAATCACGATTATAATAAGTAAATTATGGGGTCTTTAAACATGCAGATTAACTAAAACACATAAATACGAACATATATACCATATTGAAGACAAAAAGGAACGATCAAAGCTTCATACCTTCAACAATGGAGATCAAGCTCGATCTACTCAAGCTAGAGATGATGGAAGAAGGGAGAAACCAGAAATAACTCCTTCAAAACTTGAATAACCTTATTTCATTAAACTATGTAATGTATTTGAAGAATTGATAATAATATATGAAACTTATCAAAGACTATGTAATACTCAGTATATGCGGCCTTATATAGATACAATAGCCGACTTAAGACTCTCTAAAACCCTAACCGACCTACATAATGCGGTAGAATCAGTTTCGTGTTCAACAAGGCCTCGGTTTACCAGCCATAGCCTCCGGTAAACCAGGCCGACTTTTCTCCTTTTTCTTCAGCAGACTTCTTCTTGGACTTCAATCACTTGGCCCAATATATTTCTTTTGGTCCAGATCCATTCTCCAATGCTCCAGATTCGGTACATCCTATAAAACATACAAAACGAGACAAAATAGTACCAAATCTTCGGGAAAATAACATAGATGCAGAATTACGATCCTGGAAACAGGCACATAGCATTTAACATGTATTCCACATAATAACGAGCCTATCTATCCTCTCTTGAGTAGAATTCAGGGTGAAAAAGGGTATAATTATTGGTACCATTTAGAGCGTTATCAACTACCCCCCACTTAGCTTTTGATCGTCCCGAGCAAAAAGGCGAAAAGAAAACAACACTCTGATCAGTATACAAGTTAATTAAAAACAACTATGCCTCACTAAGTCAAGATCAATATCATGCCACTCATAGACATCTGTAACGCATTAAACATTATTCACGTCATGAGCCAATGTGTGTGTGCAATAACTTTCACAACCATTTAGTAATGCAGACAATCTCACATTACATCAACCCGTAGTCGAACTAAGTAGTCTCGAACATGTTATTTATTAATTAATTGAGCAGGCAAGGCGGATCGAGAACCGAGTATATATTACTCTTAGGCTCATGTTTATCGGTCTATGCAAAAGTGGTGCGTCTTACGCTCCATTGACTAAAATATTTGCCAAAGAGAATATAGATGTATATATTTCAATGCACTTCTCTTTCTTGGCGGGTGAACTCTCATTGATTTATCTATCCTCATGGCCCCACTTATGATAAACTACCGAATCCGAAATTCCTTTGCCTTTATAAGCGTTGTTGGAACATGATTCATGATGAAGCCAGGGTCAACTCTAGTCAAATCAATATTTTATCGACTACACACCAAGGGAAGTGAGTCATACATGCTTAAAATGGTGGCTCATAACAGAATATGCGCTTAATATGCCACTACTTCAGAAGTGGTCACTTACTTTTACTCGTACAAAGTAAAACAAAGATGAAATCATAATTCTTTCAAAATTCCGTCGAAATGAATCAAATTCTAAGTGGTGAATTGTGCATCAAAGAGAATCGAGATAAGTATGCAATTCATGGAATATAATGCTAAGAAGCCAAGTGATGTTCCCTTACCACCCCCCCCCCCCCCCCTTAAACGAAACATTGTCCCCAATGTGTAAGATGAAAAATGAAAAACGAAAAAGGAACTTAGCTTCGGTTAAGGGCGGAACCAAAGAAGAAACGGATCGTCGTATAAATCATCGGGCTCATGTAAGTAATCTATGAAGAATGTACGCTAAGTAACTAAAACAAACCAAGAAGAACAACGGTGACAAGAAACCGTATAATAAAAGTGCGGTAGTAAAAGAGACAAATAATTAACTCAAAAACAATTTAAGCCGACAAAATCATTATATTAAAAATATTCCGCAACATCAACTAGATAGGAAAAATAAAAATAAAAATTAGAAAATGGAAAACAACAATAAAAATAAATAAAAACAAGTCATCATCAGAATATCCCTCCAGTCATCTCTAGGCTCAAAACCGGGAGGCCAGAACTTGAGGTAGCAGTGGCCGAAGAAGAGGCTCGGTGATGTGGGGCAGTCCTAGGTGGTTGGGTCGAGGAAGGTATGCCAAAGTAATCTATAATCCTATCCATTTTGTGATGCATTCTCGCAATCTCTCGCGAGTGCTCCGCTAGCATAGATCTCTGAGTCCGGGGTGCTCCGAGGACCGAAGTACGCTCCCTTTCAACTCTACCAACTCATCTTGGAACTCTTTGAACCGACTGTGAAATGATCATCGGCTCAGGGTCTTCCCAATCATCACTGACGAGAATTTTCACCTTGTCCTCTAAGGCAAACAAGTCAATCATCGGCCCGTATGGCAACAACTCACGCTCAGATGCGGCGGCAAGTTCGTGAATACGGCTATGCATCAGAAGACCGATGTTGACCGGAGATCCCTGCTCCAGATAAAACATCATATCCGCCCTCTTAGTGGTGACAGAGACCGTGTGCTTGGTCGGAAGAAGGCGGGCACAAACAAATATATTGATCATCTTCCGATCCCAGGATAATTCGTTTTCTAGGAAGATGGTGAGGACTCCTGCAGGATTGCGCTTCCATTGCACCCCAAAAAACTCAGCTATCATCTCCATCCTCTCCAAATCTTCAATATTGCTCGAGGATGTGTACTCATCGGGCCCACTGGTGGATGTCTAACCCCAAAATGAGCATTGATCCGCTGAATAGAAAAGTCAACTTTAACCCCTCGGACAATAGCAAACGTAACTCCGGGGTTATGCGAACGTAAGCATAAAATTCCCGTACCACCGTGGCGTTGAACCGAGTCGGTGAATCGGCCATGTCCAATATATCTTGCTCTAGTAAGGCTTGTGGAAAGATCGATCCGCAATCGTCCAATTCTACCACTCGTTCTCGAGCAATTGGCCTTGCGTTCCAATGCCCTCGGAACGACTCGTAAATCTCCAACGAATGGAATTGCTCAACCCCATCTATCAAGGGATTAGCTTCTCCATATATGCTCTGATAACCGCTGGGACAAACAGAAGATCGGCTATGCTTTGGACCCATACTGGAAGATAACAGGAACTGATGCCGAAGCTTTTTCTGAAAAAGTTCCCTCGGTAAACCGGAGGTAGGTCAGGGTTTACCGGCCTGATTTTTCTGGATTTCTTTCAGG
Organism: Gentiana straminea; assembly: GCA_036785695.1. Taxonomy (NCBI): domain Eukaryota; kingdom Viridiplantae; phylum Streptophyta; class Magnoliopsida; order Gentianales; family Gentianaceae; genus Gentiana; species Gentiana straminea. The sequence goes on along the minus strand of JAVUPR010000424.1, from coordinate 2,431,842 downwards.
GACTGTGCCTCTGACAATGGAAGAAGAAGAACTACAGCACTTTACTAGCAGAACAGCACTAGACAACAACATAGGTGAAGAAAATAGGTGTTTTGGTTGGTAAAAATGGAAGAAAGGTTTGATTTTGGTGGAGGTTTGGTGGTGATAGTGGTGGTGATGGTGGTCGATTTTTATGAAGGAAGAGGAAATTGAAGAATTGTTGTGAATTGAGAAGAAGATAGTAGATGGAATGATGAGAATGGTGGTGAATGGGTGGTTTAAATAGGGAAAATGAGTGAAGATGGAAGGATTTTGTGGGTTAATGGGTATAGGAGTTATTAGGGTAAGGGATTTGAGGAGGTGATTGATGGGATTGAGGTGGAATTATGGTGGAGTGTGGGAAAGGATGAAAAATTTGAAAATAGGACGGTTTCTGCTGACTAGTGATGCTTGGTGCAACGTGTGTCCTCCACGTGTCTCTAAAAATTCAGCTTTATGAACTGATGTTAAGAAATCTGAAAATCCAACCTCGGTAACCAGGAGGTAACCAAGGGTTTACCGGGGGTTCTTTTTCCCTATATTTCTCTGTCTCCATCATGCACACTTTATTCAAAGTCCCAGCTCAAATCTGACCTCAAATTGACTAGCCTCTTAATCTCTTTGTTGTTATTTCCGACTCAATCCTAACCTACTTCACTAGAATCCACAACGAGTAAAAAAAACCTTTCCCCAACCATCGATTTCAAGCCTAAGGGTGCGGTAGGATGAAAAAAAAAAAGCTCGCCCCTTCATCTGGCTACTTTTATTCATTTCTAATCTACCTAAGAGTTTAAAGAAATAGTTCTGAGTTTACAGTCGCCAGCTCGACTTTCTTCAGATCTCCGATCATTCAGGGGTTGGAGCTTTAACTCGCCAAAATTTTGCTCCAGAGGTTTGTACCTTCACAGAACCTTTTTGAGCTCTCTTACTAGCATGCCTCTCTCTCTTAGCTTGCATACTAGGTCTGCCTCTGTGTCGAGATTTAGACTTTAGGTCCAAGGACTCCACATTCTCTTCTTTAAGCTCAACTTGTTCACTACGCAACACGGAAGGACTAGCTTCCGTGAGCATCTTGTCGTGGTCCTTCTCTTCTCTCTCTCAGCATTAGTCTCATGAATTCCTGCTCAACGGTTTCTATTACAACCTCTCTATGCTTATGCCCCAATATCTCCATAATTTCCACCTTTCCTGAAGCATACGTCATCTTGCAACTCTCCGGTCTATTTTCTAGGGGCTCTAAGATCTTAAAAGATACAATGTCATTATTCAACCTCATAGTAATCTCCCCCTTAACAAAATCCATGACTGCCCTGCTTGTCGCTAAGAAAGGTCTCCCTAACAGAACTGGGTCACTGGGGTCCTCTGGTACGTCTATCACCGTAAAATCAATTGGATAACTGAACCCTTCTGCCTTATTCGTACACTTCCTAAGCAGACCGGCAGGCATATCTTTTGTTCTATCGATGAAGGTCATGGTCCTGGTTTGATTCATTACGACTGGAAGCTTAATCTATTGACAGAGGGAAAAAGGTAGAATGTTGCAACTCGAGCCAGAGTCACAGAGATCTAATCCTACTGATATACCATTACCAAAAATCGGGAGTCGGAACATACCAGGGTCTCCTAACTTCACCACGGTATCTGAGTCTCGGTAATCCTCAGGCTCAGAAAACATCGTGTCCGGATCCTCTTCAGGATCATCAGAATCGCAATCTGAAGATGATATGTCAATTAAATCACAAGGGAACTCACATGGACGATACGTGCTATACTCCTTTAAGTTCTCTTCAGGCTCTTGCTTGATTGCTTCTTTCTCTTTTTCCAACCGCTTCTTATCTGCTGCGTATTGCTCCCTGACAGCAGATCCAGGATACATGGAAATCGGTGATGTTGAATATCGTTCTAGGCATATTGCTTGACTTGTTTGCTCTTTTTTTCAACTCCGGTTTGATCAATCTCTAAAGTGTTTTGATCTTCCAGCAAAAATACAAAATAAAACAAAAAAAAAGGTTAGCAACTTCCGCTTCAGTTGGGTGTGATCCCAGCTGTTGCGGATCTACTAACTAAAATCAACAGGGAATAACACAGAATAACAAAGGCTGTACAGAAATTGATTTTTCAGGCCTCGGTAACCCGGGGGTTAACCACGGTAAACCGGCCTTGAAATTTCTCTTTTCGGCAGTTTAACAAATGCAGGGTTGATACAGAACGACTCAAGACTCAAAATAAAATAAAATAAATTAAAAATGATTTCTTAATCAGAATTAAAACATTTATATTTAAAATTGGCCAGTGTCCCCGGAAACGGCGCCAAAAATCTTGATCGCGTGTAAGTCACTAACGTCGATATTACTAGCAAGAATACTAGGTACATCATAGTATAGTAAATGCGAGTCAAGGTCGATCCCAAAGAGAAAATACAACTATAAGTATAAACGATTCTAACCTAATTAAGAAGCAACATAGAGGCGGTCATTGACCAACAATAAACAAAAAATAAACTTGGTATTTCTCTCCCTCTTCTCACCGAGCTGCTAACTTGGATTAGTTAATCGTTATGTTTACTTCCCAACATAATTTCCTTAAATTAATCGCGAGCTTAGTTTTAATTATCATTATCATTATCAGCTACGGGTGCAACTCCTACTCATATTTACTCCGACAATAGTAGTAGACAATCTATACGCAAGCTACCCTCCTTAATTGGTCCGTAATAGCCCATACGCATAAAGAACTAGAATTGCCGATATCGAGCGCTAACTCATACCGCTAACCTGCCTAGACAACAGTCGACATTGATCAGCACGTTCCTAGGGTCCATTCTAGACTATGTCCAAACTTAGCACTTCACTATTCGTATTTCATGCCAGTTTAAGATTACAATAAGCAGATTGACCAGATCTAACCTACTGTTAATTAAACCTGTCGATCAACGTAGCTGTAGTGAATCCCCGTTTTAGGTTTTCTAAATAATGCCTCGGTAAACCGGTATAGACCGCCGGTTTACCGGGGTCAGCTTTTCCTATCCCTGGATCTACATTGATCAATCATGATTATAATAAGTAAATTATGGAGTCTTTAAACATGCAGATTAACTAAAACACATAAATACGAACAGATCTACCATATTGAAGACAAAAAGGAACGTTCAAAGCTTCATACCTTCAACAATGGAGATCTAGCTCGATCTACTCAAGCTAGAGATGATGGAAGAATGGAGAAAACTAGAAATAACTCCTTCAAAACTTGAATAACTTTATTTCATTAAACTATGTAATGTATTTGAAGAATTAATAATAATTTATGAAACTTATCAAAGACTATGTAATACTCAGTATATGCGGCCTTATATAGATACAATAGCCGACTTAAGACTCTCTAAAACCCTAACCGACCTAGATAATGCGGCAGAATCAGTTTCATGTTCAACAAGGCCTCGGTTTACCAGCCATAGCCTCCGGTAAACCGGGCCGACTTTTCTCCTTTTTCTTCAGCAGACTTCTTCTTGGACTTCAATCACGTGGCCCAATATATTTCTTTCGGTCCAGATCCATTCTCCAATGCTCCGGATTTTGTACATCCTATAAAACATACAAAATGAGACAAAACAGTACCAAATCTTCGGGAAAATAACATAGATGCAGAATTACGATCTTGGAAACAGGCACATATCATTTAACATGTATTCCACATAATAACGAGCCTATCTATCCTCTCTTGAGCAGAATTCGGGGTGAATAAGGGTCTAATTATTTGTACCATTTAGAGCGTTATCATGGTCTTCCCGACCCGGCTGTTGATTACGATTCTGCTTGGAATCTTGACGATCCGATTGAGTATTACGCTCATCTACACGATGCCTTCTAGTTTTTACTTCCTAATGAGTGGAAGGATGGTTTGAGTGTGACGGCGGCCATGTTGGATTTGAGGGAGAGGGAGTGGAAACGCTTGTTGTTCACCCGGGTTTTCCGTCTTCCAGATTTTAACGAAGTCAATGATGCCGAGGCGTTTGTTCTTTACGCCATTTCGATCCCTGAGGTGACGATCAATTGGGGCAGCTTGATTCACTATGAGGCGATCAAGTTCGCCACTATGATGACCGAAGGACTATCTTGCCTTTCGCTTGGATGGTCTCCAACATGTGCATCCGGAGTTGGGGGATGCCAGTTTGTCCAACCACGGACAGATATTACGCTTATCCTGATGCGGATGAATGAAGAGCCGAGTAGCGATTGTTTTGTTTTTGTTGTTGTTGCCCCTCTGTGGCAAACTTTGTAAAAAAAATTCTCCTCTTCTGTAACAAATCGCATTTTCCTATTTTGGTTGTTTTGATTCTTGCTCCCTCCCTTTACTTCTTTGCAAATTTGTGCCTTCGATAATGTCGCAAACGTGTCTAATGGGTGCATATTTTTAGGGGGTCTGTCTCCCCCTTTTTCTTTTTCAGACAAGCTTTGCTTGTCGGAGACAGAATTTATTCTGCCTGATAGATATTTATATTTTGAAAAATATTTCATTGATTGTGATGAAACGGGCTCAATGCCTTTACAAAAGATGTTCTGAAACAAATTGAGATTATCGCTCTTACAGGTAATATTGCTTCAAGTTTTCGGCGTGCCAAGGTCGATTGAATTCACGACCCTCTTTGTCTTTAAGGATATAAGTTCCTTTCTTGACTATCCTAGATACTTGCCAAGGACCTTCCCAATTTTCAGCCAGCTTTCCTTCGTCAGTTTTTTGGCCTGCGCAGGACAAAGTCTTCCACTGTGAAAGAGTGATCACGGATTCGTTTATCATGGTGCGTTTTTGCGGCCTACTTATAGTTGACCAACTAAGTGCGGGCTTTCAGATGTTTTTCCTCTGCAAGGTCCAGCTCGATCAGCCGATTGACGATATTGTCGGCCTCGTCAAAATGAGAGACCCTTATACTTGGTAGTGCCATTTCGATAGGTGCCATGGCCTCCGATCCATACGGTAGGGCGAATGGCGTTTCCCCGGTCGTTACTTTTCGGGTCGTTCAGAGTGACCATTGGGCCTCGGGCAGATAGTCTACCCATTTCTTGGCCTTTTCATCCAGTATTTTCTTCAACACCTTTAACACTTGCTTGTAGGCATTTTCTGCCTGACCGTTTCCTTGTGGGTAGTATACCGAGGATTGTCAGTGCTTGATATTGTGCTCCTTGCAAAATTCATTAAACGTATCTTGGAACTGTGGCCCGTGATCAGATACTATCGCTCGTGGCACCCCAAACTGAGTCCAAACTTGACCAAGCAAAAAATATATTATATCCCTGGCACAGATTTTTTCCAGCGCTTTCACCTTGATCCATTTCGTGAAGTAGTCCACTGCGACGACCACATACTCACAGTTTGATCGGCCTTTTTTGAGCGGACCGATTAGGTCGATCGCCCACATGTCGAAAGGCCATGCGGCGATGACGATGCTTTGCTCTACTGAAGGTAGCCCGGGTATGTCGGCGAAGCGCTGACACTTGTCACAGCTTTTGGCGTACCTTTCAGAGTCTTCGACTAACTTTGGCCAATAATATACTGCTAACAAAGCCTTTTGGGCCAAAGTGTGGCTGGAGGGGTGGCCTCCGCACACCCTCTCATGCTGTTCCATCAGTATTCCTTGGACCTCTTTCGGCCGGACGCAGCGTTGGCTTCGAGAAAGACCTTCGATATAGAATTCCATTCAGGACCGTGTAACGCGTTGCTCATTTCTTCAGAGCTTAAGCCTCCTTTGGGTCTTCTTGTAGCATTCCATTCTTGATGTACGCATTGATCTCATATATCCAACGTGGGACCGAAGGTTGAATATCCATTATTTCGGCCCGACATACAGCGGGCTCTGCTAGGTATTCAAACATGACCACGGGGTCGCTGAACTCATCCTTGGGGATCAACTTGGACATGTAATCCACTCGCTCATTCCGCTCACGCGGTATGTTCTGGAATTCACAATACTTGAAATTGCTCGTTAATTTTTTCACAAGATTGGGGTATCGTTTCAATACTGCATCTCATGCCTCAAATATGCCATTGATTTGGCACACTACTACCTTTGAATCACAAAAAAATTATATGTTTTCCACGTTCATGGCTTTGGCCAACTCCAGCCCGGTTATAACTGCTTCATATTCGGCCTGATTGTTAGAGGCAGTGAAGTTGAACCTCAAGGATTTTTCAATCTCTTCAAACGAGCCCAGCTCCAAAGAGTATTATCCCAGCTCCACAGCCATTTCGGCTCGCGGCCCCGTCAATATACATCTACCAATAGTGACTCGGCCTTTGCGGCGTGACTACTATTCGGGTGTTTAACTTGTCGACGTTCGGCGAACTAGGATGTCCGGTGAATTCTTCCTGGTTGAAGCTTGTTTCGACTATGAAATCTACCAGAGACTGTGCCTTGATTGCTTTCCTGGGCTCGTATCGAATGTCGAACTCAGTCAATTCAAAAGCCCATCATAAAAATCAGCCTGAAAGGTCTGGCTTGTGTAGCAATTGTCGTAGTGCACTGTTTGTCAATACAACGATCGTGTGCGAAGAAAAGTAAGCCCTTAGTTTTTGGGCTGCAATAACAATATGAGTAGGCTAATTTTTATGCATTAAGATAGCGGCTCTCAACGGGACTGAGGGCTTTTAAAACATAATAGACGGGTTTTTGAAGGGTCCCGTCCTCCTTGACAAGAACGGCGGAAATGGCCCGATTCGAAGCTGACAAATACAAAAAGAGTTTGTCTTCTAAGATCAGGCTAACCAACAAAGGTGGGCTTGCCAAGTAGGTCTGGATTGTTTTGAATGCTTGAGAGCACTCTTCTGTCCACTCGAAAGTTTTGTTTCCTTCAAGGATCGTGAAGAAAGGTAAACACTTATCGGCATATCTGGAGACGAACCTTCCCAGAGCAATGATTCTTCTATTCAGCCTCTGCACCTCTTTAACGCAAGTTGGCTCTTTCATGTTTGCCAGGGCCTGTATCTTCTCCGGATTCGCTTCAATCCCCCTTTAAGTGACCATAAAACCCAAAAACTTTCCAGCTTGAACACAAAAAGTTCAATTCACAGGATTCAACTTCATGGAGCGCATTTTGACATTGTTGAATGTTTCTTGCAGGTCCGCTAGGTGATCGGTCCGGGTAGATTTGACGACCATGTCTTCGATGTAAGCCTCCATATTTTTCCCAATCTGGGAACCAAAAACCTTGTTGACGATTCGCTGATATATGGATCCAGTATTTTTCAAGCCGAATGGCATCATTTCAAAGTAAAACATTCCACCGGCGGCCTTAATAGCGGTCATTTCCTTTTCTTCATTCGCCATTTTCACCTGATGATATCCAGAGTATGTATCCATGAAGCTTAGCATTTCAAATCTGGCGATTCGGTCGACCATCCTATCTATCCTGGGCAGCTCATACGGATCCTTCGGGCATGCCATATTCATATCAATGAAGTCAACGCACATGCGCCATTTCCCGTTGTGTTTCTTGACCATCACCACATTGGCCAGCCAGGTGGGATATTGGAGTTCCTTGATGATCCTGGCCTCGACCAACTTGTTAACCTCGACCTTGATAGCCTTTTCCTTTTCTTTGGAAAATTGGCGGCCTTCAGTTGTATAGGTTTGAAGCACGGGTCGATGTTGAGATGATGCAACGCGATCTCAGGCTCCACCCCTCTCATGTCTGTGACAACCTGTTGACAGTGATTTTTACGATATATATGATATTATTTCGTAGCAATTTCCTTCGTGTTTTACTAATTTTTATAGAAAATTAGGTGTTTAATGGATTTATTGAAAGAATGCGTATGGAAATCATTATAGTGCATAATCGAGCTTATTACGTGATTTTATTAGTGATTTTACATCAATATATATGTTTCTACATTTTGCACGTTTCTATTATCTTGTAGGTACCCGAGCATGGCAGGGAATGAGCTTAAACGATGTTTAAAAGAAGGTTAAATGGAAGGAAGAGGATGCAATTTGAAGATGGAATGAAGATTTAGAAGTCTGGACGTGCGTTTGATCCATCCGTCCAGTGGACTGGCGTCCAGAAGATTGAACTGGCGTCCAGGATGAGTGTCTGGATTCAGGGTTTCAGATTTTTGCTGAACGAGCGCTCGGAATTGCATAGGACGGGCGTTTGAGAAGACTCGGCCCGACTCGAAGATTTCAAAGCATCTGGACTGGCGTCCAGCATCCTTGGACGGGCGTCCAGCCACCGCCTCAGCCTAAACCGACTTCAAAACTTATAAATAGTCGCGTTTTTCTGAACCCTAATACACAGAATTCGATCCCTGGCCGCCCCAGGCCCCTTTGGGGCAGCTTTTGCTGCGTTTTTCTGCCCCCATAAACATAATTTCATCTACTTCTTTTATTATAATTTCTGCAACTAGTAGAACGATGGATAGAGGTTAGGCGATTTGAACAAGCGTATGAAGCCAATCATGCAACGTTTTGATTTCAACTCTTTGGATGGTTTTGTGAGTTTTTATTTAAAGTTGTTTCTTTATTGTGTTTTGTATTGATTATGCAATTTATATTGATGGATTGTTGCATGTGTGATTGTTTGATTTTGATGAGAATCATGTTAAACCCTAGATCTCCATAGTAAAGATTAGATCTTTAATCAAATTAACGAGAGTTACTAGGTTAAATTTCTAGGTTGCTAGATTGAGAAATCTTACACCTTTGTTATGGAAGCGTTAATCTTTAAGATCGAGAGATGAAAGATTAATAGGCGAATTATCTACGAGAGTAGGAATTCATACCTTTGATAGGTGAACCACATCTTTATTAAATCTTCACTAAACGATCTAGAGTAGAAATTGAGGGTTGCGGGATAGGTGGATCAATGCTTGTTCTTCGTTAAAATTAATTGAAATTATCTTTGTGCCTTGTCTTCGTTGCTATTTTAGAATTTTATTTTTCTTTTTAGTTATAAAATAGATTTATTTAGTTAGTTTAGGTCCGCAACTATATTTCCTGGCTTTAGATTGACAACCTTTCGTTTTTAGTTATTTTTCGTGACAACCTTTAGAAAAATTAAGAACTAGACCAATCTCGATTCCCTATGATTCGACTCCGGTTTTTAATCGCTATACTACGATCCCTGCACTTGGGGTAAACCGGATTATTTTATTACTCGTTTATTTTGCTTAGATAAAATCCGAGACAAGTTTTTGGCGCCGTTGCCGGGGAACCGGACGGTTGTCTAGTTTTTATTTTCTTGTCTAGTTTTTATTTTCTTTTTTTTTTTTTTTTTTTTTTTTTTTTCCGTTTTTTTTTTTTTCGAAATCAGACGAGCGTCCAGTTAATCCGGACGTCCGTCTAGTTCTTCAGGTAGACGCCCGTCCAGTTAATCCGGACGCCCGTCTGACCTCTTTTCTTTAAAATCTTTTCTTGGTTTTAACCTTTGATTAAAAGGTTAAACCACTTGATTTTGGTTTCGGTTTATGCAAACTCGAAGTCAAAATGGGCCACTACTCTATACCCCTGACCTCAAGCGGACCATAGTCCGACCAAACAGGCGGAGAATCCGTTCTGCGGTTCTTTCTGACAGGGCCGATCAAGACCTTGAGGATCGCTTAGCTGAAGAGATCGAAGATTTCATCATTATGGCTGCTGAAGATAGACGTACGTTGGCAGACTACGCCATGCCTGGCGAAGTCAAGGTCAACCCGGCTATCGTCCTACCAACCATAAATGCACAGACCTTCGAACTCAAGCCTGGGCTCATTCAAATGATGCAACATGTGTCACGGATTTATCTAATGAAAACAACAAGTAATAAATTTATAAATCCGGTATTCCCCAAGTGTAGGGATCGTAGTATAGCGATTAATACCGGAGTCGATCTCAGGGAATCGGGGTATCTAGTTCATTAATTTTCCTAAGATTGTTACTATTACTATTAAAACCTAAAATAACAAAACGAAAAGATAAACTGGACAGAGGATTGTCAGTCCAAAGCCAGGAAAGATCGTTGCGAACATAACTAAACTATAAACGAGAAAAACAATAAAACAATAAAAATGCATGATTATGACTATAGCGATTTAACATAGAACAAGCAATGATCCACCATCCCGCAACCCTTAATTTCCTGCCTAGATTATCTTATGAAGATTTAATCAAAGATGTGATTCACCTCTCAAAAGTATGAATTCCTACTCTCGTAGATAATTCGCCTATCAATCTTTTATCTCTTGATCTTAAAGATTAACGTTTTCAAACCAAGGTGCAAGATTTATTAGATCTAACAATCTAGATATTCTAACCTATCAACTCTCGTATTTTTAGGTTAAAAAGATCTATTCTTTCCTATGGTGATCTAGCGTTTACACTGACTCTCATCATATGGCAAACATCAATAGCAACCATCTCTCGATATAAATTGCATAACAAATAATCATGGAAAAGAAATAAACTTTAAATTAAACTCACAAAATATCCAAAGGAAGAAATAAAACGCTGCTGAAAAGCTTCTCATGCTTGCTCAAGGTTGCACAGCTTCGAGCCATCATCAAGATCGAACAAGAGGAAAGAAATAAAATTAAAAAAAACTAATCTAACCCTCGGTCGACAGAGCACAAGGCTCTGCCGACCGAGCCTGCCTCTGATCAGAATTTAGGGTTTTCTGGTGGCTGCAGTCGAATTGATATGATATGATTAGGGTTGAGATAATGCGGCTATATATAGAATTTTAAGTCGGTTCCGGCATGTCGGCCGCGGACGCCCGTCCAGAGTGTTGAACGCCCGTCCACTCTGCTTGAAATCTTCGAATCGGGCCGAGTCATGATCAGACGCCCGTCCTTCTTTAAATCAGACGCTCGTTCACTAAAATCTTCACAACTCTGAATCAACTTCCCTCTCCTGGACGCTCGTCCACTTCTTCAGACGCTCGTCCACTCTGGACGCCAGTTCAAGATTCTGGACGCCAGTCCAGGATCGACTTAATCTTGATTTTTCCATACTTATCTCTTCTTCTTCGATCCAAATCATCATTATCTCTTCTATCATTAATTAAATCCGACTCTTATCTCTTTTTGATCATCATTTGAGCATCAAACACGTACCTATAACACATTAAAACATCGCAAAACGTAATATCATCCAAATAATCATAAAATCAAAATTAAAACACCAAAATTAACCTATTTTGCGAATAACTCATTAAAAACCTCATTTACTCAATAATTCCATTAAACACTCGTTTCTTATGCAAATTATACAAATATGAGGGAAATTATCATAAAATATATCAATATAAATCGTATAAATTCACCCTTAACAACTCCCCCACACTTAGCTTTTGCTCGTCCCGAGCAAAACAAAACGAAAATTAGGGCTCGAAACGAAAACAGACATCTCAGACAATATAGCATAGATCCATTAAATCAGAAGTTCACCACTGTGTGTGCATAGCCATAGAAAACTTCCACTAAATCCAAACTTGAGAAACTCAAAGCAAAACTAGCTAATACCCCCTCGTAGACTAGCAATAAATGACACTCATAAGATGTACCCTACAAACGTAAAATATCCCGAAAAGAATGATCGAATATATCTAGGGCCTTTCTGAAATACTCAGAGGATAATCCCTACAGCATATCTATCAATTTCTACTGGGGATAAGATAGACGATAACTTAGTCTTTCATTCATTTCATAACAATTCATTAGTTGATTTAACTAGTTCACCTTTTAAACGCACATCAGAATGAGCTCTTGCCCTCATAGCAGAATAGGAAATTCGAGATATACCCTACCTTACTCCAATCATAAGGCAGCTTTTTCTGACTGTCGTGAGCTTTTAGTCATCATAGTGGTATAGGACATACATGGTATACCCTACCTCACTCAAATCATTAGCTTTCGACACACCCAATTACTTCATTATAAACTCAACTTTTTCATTTGACAATAAGTTACGTGGTACTTATCACATTCAAACCTCAGATATTCACAGTATAACATACTCCGGATCTAAATACGAACTATCATAGATCTCAAGATATATACGTAGCACTAAGCACATGACTTATAAGAAAATCAGAAATCACTCGTCCAAAAGGGGTATAGCTTTATATATTAGCTCATCGTTCACTATGGCTCGTGAAAAATAGATCTCAGGTGAAACAACTAACTTATCAAACATATGATATATAGCATCAATGACTATAAAAATAACGAACATTGAATTGAATTGCCTACTCGGGACAAAACAAAAACTTGAAAATTTTAGCTCATTTGCATAGAAACATAATAAATCAAGCAAATGATATGTAGAAACACCAAACCATTCCCCTCCCCCACACTTAAATCACAACGTGTCCTCAGGTTGTGCAGAATTTAAAGAACGGATAAAAATACTTAGCTAATTTGGTAATGATATGAAGATTGGCTGAAGAAGGATAGATAATCGATCCGCGGTTCCAAGGCACGAGATGTCATATGTATTCCTTTCCAGATTCACTTCCAAGGCTAGCTTAACAAAAACAACTAAAAATATGCCTGCACCACTCAAAGAAATATGGCAGTATCTCGGGGAACACGGGGGAATACAACATGTCGCGCAAAAATATAATGCAAGACAAGAAATAAGCACATGATATAATGGCTCAGATGGAAAAATCACCACACAGGGAAAACACAGGACACCTAAGCATCAATTATAAAGCCACAGAAGCTTTACAAAACAAAGAAGCCCAACATGTGCATACAGAAATAAGGATAGAGGACACTACAAAGTAGCAGGGTGCACTAAAAAGATAAATAAAAATAAAAAGAAAAAACAGAATAAAATACAATGCAACTATACTAAAAAGGCAAAACGAAAATAAAGAAAATAAACTAGCCTAACTAATTCCATAGATGTCGCCCTAATCTAAGCACAGTCAAGAATATAAACGTCTACTAAATAACGCCACAGAAGCGTAACAAAATTTGATTATGCAAAGCCACAGAAGCTTGCCATGTGAAGTGCAGACGTGCCTTAAGACTCATCAAAAAGTGATAGCAACGGAAAACCGACAGTAGCTATACTAAAGCAAATATAAATCATATAGAAAAGAAAATTGAAAGTGTAAACGGTCTTAAGGATTACAAGATCCATCTAAAAGTGAAAGCGACGGAAAACCGACAGTAGCTCAAACTTAAGCACATATGAATCAAGTAATAAAAGATGAACGAATAGAGGGCCCTAAAAGCTTACAAGATCCATCAAAAAGGAAGTAGCAACGGAAAACCGATAGTAGCTACAGATGAATCAAGTAAGGGACAACAAAAACAAACGACCCCTAAACAACCCTAACACCCTAGATAGACGACAAAAGGTACAGCATAAGTCAAATTTGGAATCACGTCTAGCTAGGTGAATTACTCAACATGGATTGCAATAGATGGAAAGAAAACCATAACGGTGAAAGAACAGGACATCTACGCATATACAAAGGCCACAGAGGCTCACAATAAAACATCCATGTCAATTAATGAAGCATGTATATAAAAATTAATCAATTATTTAACATGGATTAGTAGATGGAAAGATGTAAACATGCAAGTTCAGAACATCTACATGAAAATAATTAGCCACAGAAGCTCGTATGAAAATATCCACGTCAAATAAAGCATTAAAAATCAAGTCAAGAAAAATTTGGAACCTGAACGTGCGTTCCTTCTTTCAAACGGGCGTTCGCCTGGAATTTATGAACTGGACGGGCGTCTGGATTAAACCGGACGCTCGTCTAGTTGCCCTGAACTACCGTTCAACAATTCAGCCGCGCGTTCACCTGCGTGTTATGGACTGGACGGGCGTTCGCTTACCTTGAACGCCCGTTCAAACATCGAATTTGCAACAGAAACGCAGGAAAAACACAGCAAACCCTAAATAGCTTAAAAGATCATCAATTCAAAACAAACCAGAACATACATCATACATCACAGCACCGCAGCCCCATCAAATTATAGCACAGAGGGTTAGATTAGATTACATACAAACATATAATTCACGTTTCATAAATTGAGTAAAAAGGTTTTGCACATTCTTAACCCAATGGTTATCGAAACACGGCAAAATAAAAAACCTCAATTTATTCAACGGTACTTTTTTTATTGAAAGAAAAAAAATATATCGTAACAAAATAAAAAAATTAACTCAATTAGATTCAACAAAAACACCGATTCCCCGGCAACGGCGCCAAAAAACTTGTCACGGATTTATCTAATGAAAACAACAAGTAATAAATTTATAAATCCGGTATTCCCCAAGTGTAGGGATCGTAGTATAGCGATTAATACCGGAGTCGATCTCAGGGAATCGGGGTATCTAGTTCATTAATTTCCCTAAGATTGTTACTATTACTATTAAAACCTAAAATAACAAAACGAAAAGATAAACTGGACAGAGGATTGTCAGTCCAAAGCCAGGAAAGATCGTTGCGAACATAACTAAACTATAAACGAGAAAAACAATAAAACAATAAAATGCAAGATTATGACTATAGCGATTTAACATAGAACAAGCAATGATCCACCATCCCGCAACCCTTAATTTCATGCCTAGATTATTTTATGAAGATTTAATCAAAGATGTGATTCACCTCTCAAAAGTATGAATTCCTACTCTCGTAGATAATTCGCCTATCAATCTTTTATCTCTCGATCTTAAAGATTAACGTTTTCAAACCAAGGTGCAAGATTTATTAGATCTAACAATCTAGATATTCAAACCTATCAACTCTCGTATTTTTAGGTTAAAAAGATCTATTCTTTCCTATGGTGATCTAGCGTTTACACCGACTCTCATCATATGGCAAACATCAATAGCAACCATCTCTCGATATAAATTGCATAACAAATAATCATGGAAAAGAAACAAACTTTAAATTATACTCACAAAATATCCAAAGGAAGAAATAAAACGCTCCTGAAAAGCTTCTCATGCTTGCTCAAGGTTGCACAGCTTCAAGCCATCATCAAGATCGAACAAGAGGAAAGAAATAAAATATAAAAAAAACTAATCTAACCCTCGGTCGACAGAGCACAAGGCTCTGCCGACCGAGCCTGCCTCTGCTCAGAATTTAGGGTTTTCTGGTGGCTGCAGTCGAATTGATATGATATGATTAGGGTTGAGATAATACGGCTATATATAGAATTTTAAGTCGGTTCCAGCATGTCGGCCGCGGACGCCCGTCCAGAGTGTTGGACGCCCGTCCACTCTGCTTGAAATCTTCGAATCGGGCCGAGTCATGATCGACGCCCGTCCTTCTTTAAATCGACGCTCGTTCACTAAAATCTTCACAACTCGAATCAACTTCCCTCTCCCGGACGCTCGTCCACTTCTTCGACGCTCGTCCACTCGGACGCCGCTTCAAGATTCTCGGACGCCGATCCGGATCGACTTAATCTTGATTTTTCCATACTTATCTCTTCTTCTTCGATCCAAATCATCATTATCTCTTCTATCATTAATTAAATCTGACTCTTATCTCTTTTTGATCATCATTTGAGCATCAAACACGTACCTATAACACATTAAAACATCGCAAAACGTAATATCATCCAAATAATCATAAAATCAAAATTAAAACACCAAAATTAACCTATTTTGCGAATAACTCATTAAAAACCTCATTTACTCAATAGTTCCATTAAACACTCGTTTCTTATGCAAATTATACAAATATGAGGGAAATTATCATAAAATATATCAATATAAATCGTATAAATTCACCCATAACAACATGCATCCATCTTCCACGGGTTTCAATCTGAAAATCCTCATACACACGTACACACGTTTCTGGAGATATGTGGTACGACTCGCATCCAATGAGTCAGTGAGGATGCGATTAAACTGAAACTATTTCCGTTTTCCTTGAAGGGGAGGCAAAAGAGTGGTACAACTCTCTCCATGCTGAATCCATTACCACCTGGGCTGGACTAGAAAAAGAGTTCTTAAGTCAATATTTCCCGCCATCCAAGACAGCCCAATGCTTAAGTGATATTTTCACTTTCTGCCAAAAGGAAAACGAATCGTTCTTTGATGCATGGAAGAGGTTCAAGTCTCTTCTTCGTAAATGCCCCCATCATGGTTTGGACTTGCGAGAGGCAAGTCAATACGTTTTTCGGTGGATTGACCGAGCTCACTAAGGGCATGGTCAATAGTTCTTCTCGGTGGGGCATTCTTGAGAAAGACACCGAAGAGGGATGGGCACTATTTGAGGATATTGCCAAGTATAATTACGCCCCCTCCTCTCAAGCTATCCAAGCACCCCCTCCTCCTCCCAGGATCGAGGAGGTGAATATGCAAAGTCTGATCGCCATGCTGCAAAAGCAGATGGAAGCTTCACAAATGTCTTCTAATCCGATTAACCAGAATCTATCATTCCCACAGAACTCTCAAGTTCTGTATTGTGAACATTGCTGTCAGACTGGCCATATGGTTGGCCAGTGTCAATTCATTTCCCCTTCTAGTCATCAAGTTAATGTTGTTCATGATTATGGACAGTACAATCAAGTCACATGTCAGAACTGTAACAATATGGGGCATACATCTCGTTTCTGTCCTATGAATGGACAGAATGCCGAAGTAAACGCTTTCTTTGGCCAGCAAAACCAGAGATTTAATAATCAATTCTCTGGCCAAAGTAATCTTCAAAACCAGGGTTTCAATCATGATCAAAATTTCAATCAAAATTCGAATTTTAACCAAAGTCAGAATTTCAATAGAAACCCTAGTTTCAATCAGAACCAGAATACTAATTTTTCCAATCAGAATCAAAGGTTCAATTAGAATTGACCTAACAATTCTAATCCTGCATTGCAGAGTCGGTCTAGCCAGCCTTTTCCCCAGAACATCCAAAATTCTCAAGGCCCCTCGCACTCTAATGATATCAGAGCTCAGTGGGACTCCTTTCGGGAGGAGCAAAATAGAACAATGAAGAATCTTGAGAGGCAAATCGGGCAATTGGCCGAGCAGTTAGCGTCCAGACCCTCAGGGCAGTTGCCTAGCTTTACGGAGAAGAACCCTAAGGGCGGTCAAGTAGCTCAGACCGATTTAAATCATAGCCAATGCACTGGCCTGGTACCTTCAATTCCGTATGGTAGAGAAGAGGCCAGTGCAGTGAATCTGAGATCTGGTACTCAACTAAGTGGTCCCCCGAACTAGGGAAACCACTAACCCCTCCTACCAGTGATAAGGCAGGATGGGAAGTCGAGCACCTACGTTCCCCTTTTCTGCAAGAGAGTACTCAGGTGGCTGATCCGGCCCTTGAAAAGTAAAGAGTTTGAAGGACCTCGGGTGGCTGATCCCCTGACTAGTAAGAAAAATGAGAAAGTGGTGAGGTGGAAAGATTTGGAAGACAAAGCTGTCAGTTCATCCTCGAAGAAAGTCTTTTCTGAGAATGATTTGAAGAAACTTCCATTTCCACCTAGGAAAAGCAACATCCCCTTGCATGAGGATAAGAAATACGAAAAAGTGCTAAATCTTCTGAAAAATACTCAGGTTAATCTTCCACTATCTGATGTTTTGGTTGAGATGCCTAAGTATACCAAGTTCATCAAGGATGTTGTTTCTTCTAAGAAGAAGTTAGAAGACATGGATCGGTTGATTGGTGAGGATTGCTCTATGGTAACTTATGATGATCTACCAATCAAGAGGGGTGACCCTGGGAAATTTGTGCTCACATTGCTGATGGGAGGCTTAGTCTTCCCAAATTCTTTATGTGACCTGGGTGCATCCATAAGTCTGATGCCATTGTCTATCTGCAAACAGCTTGGATTGAATGATCTTCTAGAACCCACAACCATGAACCTTCAATTTGCTGATAGATCTTCTAAGAAAGCTGCGGGAATATTAAAGGACGTATTAGTTCAAATTGATAGATTTACCTTTCCGGTTGACTGGTACGTCGTAGACATAGAGAAGGATGAGAATGTCCCCTTGATACTTGGAAGACCCTTTCTTTCTTCAGCCAGAGCCCTCATTGACTGTGATGGTGGGCAAGTGACTATACGAGTCGGTGATCAGGAGGTGAGCTATAGTGTCTCCAAAGCTATTCAGAGACCCTCTGATTACCCCGCCGGCTTCTCCATTGAGGATATGTCAGATGATTTCAATGATTACATGGAAAAGCAAGTCATGGTCATTGCGACCGAATACGAGCGATTAGTTGAGAATCGAATAATCATGGTGTGGTGAATCTAGAACGGTTAGAAGCCGAGTTTGATAAAGGATTATTGAAAGGAGAGGCTTTGGCGATGGGACCACTAAGTAAACTCGGTGATGTTGAGTTGAAAAGTGGAGATCTTAAATCAAGTTTAGAAGACCCCCTGCGGATCCGATACCGAAGCCGTTACCTTAGCATCCGAAATATGTGTTCTTAAGAGAAGGTGACAAGCTTCCGTTGATTATTTCTGCCAAGCTATCTCGATTGGAAGAGATGAAATTGTTAAACGTCTTGAGAAAGAACGAGAAAGCCTTTGGTTGGCAAGTAGGAGACATTAGAGGGATATATCCTGACATTTGTAAGCATAAAATCAAGACTCAAGAGGGTGCAAAATGTGTTAGACAGCCCCAGAGAAGGCTCAACCCTCATATGCAAGAAGTGGTCAAAAAGGATATTATCAAGCTTTTAGACATGGGTATCATTTACGCAATTGCTGACAGTGAATGGGTATCCCCTACTCAGGTAGTTCCCAAGAAAGGAGGAATTACTATTGAGAAGAATGAGAAGGGAGAAGAAATAGCATTGAGGCTCGTTACTGGTTATAGAGTCTGTATCGACTATAGAAAGCTCAATGAGGTTACAATGAAAGATCACTTCCCCCTTCCATTCATTGACCAGATGCTAGAGTGCCTGGCGGGACATGCATTCTACTGTTTCCTGGATGGATACTCAGGATATTTCCAGATACCCATCGATCCGGTTGACCAAGAAAAGACCACTTTCACCTGCCCCTATGGTACATTCGCTAACAGGCGAAAGCCATTTGGTCTTTTCAATGCCCCAGCTACATTCCAAAGATGTATGCTGGCCATCTTTGATGGGTAAGTTGAAAAGTGTATGGAAATTTTTATGGATGATTTTTCGGTCTTTGGTCAATCCTTTGATGATTGTCTCGATAATCTTGACCAGGTGTTATCCCGATGTGTGGAAAAGAACTTAGTCCTAAATTGGGAAAAGAGCCATTTCATGGTAGATGAAGGAATAGTTCTTGGCCACAAAATCTCAGCCAAAGGTATTGAAGTAGACAGGGCAAAAGTTGAAGCTATCGAGAAGCTGAACTATCCTAGAAATGTGCGCGAAGTTAGAGGTTTTCTTGGACACGTCGGTTTTTATAGGAGATTCATTAAAGACTTTTCCAAGATAGCCAAGCCCTTATCTACTTTGCTCAAAGAAGACGTTGTTTTTAATTTCGATGATAGTTGCAAGCAAGCGTTTGAGGAGCTTAAAAGTCGATTAATTTCTGCACCGATTCTTATCTCGCCTGACTGGAATCTACCCTTCGAGCTTATGTGTGATGCATCAAACTATGATGTTGGTGCAGTCTTAGGACAACGGATTAAGGGAAAATTCCAGCCTATCTATTACGCCAGTCACACACTAAATCCTACCCAAGTAAACTACACGACGGCGAAAAGGAATTACTAGCCGTAGTCTTCGCTATGGACAAATTTCGTAGTTACTTGTTGGGTGCTCAAGTGATTGTGTGGACCGATCACGCCGCTTTGCGATATCTCATGACAAAGAAGGAGGCTAAACCGCGCTTACTACGTTGGATACTGATCCTACAAGAGTTTGATGTCCAGATTAAAGACAAAAAGGGCAGTGGAAACGTAGTGGCTGATCATGTTTCGAGAATGTTGAATGAGGAAAAGGAAGACCGTGACGATATAGATCTTTACTTTCCTCTTGAGAATGTCATGCTGATAGACGATTGTGCTCCACATGTTCCATGGTATTCTTCCATCGTCAACTACCTTCATTCCCAATATCTTAATCCGGAATTTTCATATCAGGAGAAGAAGAAATTCTTCTCTGATTTGAAAATATTTGTATGGGATGAACCTTACCTCTTCAAGATTTGTAAGGATGGATTGCTAAGGAGATGTGTACCTGAATCTGAGCAACGTGACATTATTGAGCACTGCCACAGTGGACCTACTGGTGGTCACTTTGGTCCCTGGAAAACCGTTGCCAAGATCTTTCAATCTGGTTTCTATTGGCCCACGATCTTCAAGGATACAGAAGCTTTCTGTAAAGCTTGTGATAGGTGCCAACGAACCGGAGCTCTAACAAGGCGTTTTGACATGCCATTAAAGCCCATTCTTGAATGTGAAGTCTTCGATGTATGGGGGATTGATTTTATGGGCCCGTTCCCATCTTCCTGTGGAAATAAATACATCTTAGTCTATGTAGATTATGTATCGAAATGGGTGGAGGCTCAAGCCACTTCTCGCAATGATCACAAAACGGTCATGAATTTTCTTAAGAAGAACATCTTCGTGAGATTTGGGTGTCCACGTGCCTTGATAAGTGATGAAGGGACACACTTCTGCAACCGACCATTAGAAAAAGTACTTGAGAAATATGGTGTCCGGCATAAAACTGGCACACCATATCACCCTATGACTAGTGGCCAGGTCGAGAGAAGCAATCAAAGCTTGAAGAAGATCCTGGAAAAAGTAGTCAACAGTCACAGAAAGGACTAGAGTCTTAAATTGGATGATGTACTATGGGCATACCGAACTGCCTATAAGACCCCCATGGGCACATCACCCTATCAGATGGTGTATGGAAAATCATGCCACTTGCCAGTCGAATTAGAGCATAGAGCGTATTGGGCCATTAAGTTCTTAAACTTTGATGCCAAATCATGTGGTGAACACCGACTGCAGCAGTTGCATGAGTTAGATGAGTTTAGACTCCAAGCCTACGAAAATGCCAGGATTAGTAAAGATAAGATGAAACTCCTTCATGACGCAAAAATCAAGAAGCGAGAATTTCAAGTTGGGGAGAAAGTTTTATTGTACAATTCCGGGTTACATCTGTTTCCTGGAAAGTTGAGGACACGTTGGTCCGGCCCCTTTGAAATTCTACAAATCATTCCTGGAGGTGTTTTAGAGCTAAGAGGTCATGGTGACCAGCCGTTCAGAGTGAATGGTCAAAGGTGCAAGCATTATATCGGTCAAACCAAGGAAAAACCTTTGATTGTTCATTTCCTCGAAATCCTCGGGTGTGGTGTACCTAAAGTCAATAAGTTTGACGAATTTTCACCCGACTTGTTTTCTGAGGATGACGGCAGTGGTCCGGTAGAGGAAGTTCTGGCTGGTAGTTGGGATATGGAAGAGCTTGAAAAGGAGCGACAGTTGAAGAAAAGACAGAGAAAGAAGAAGTCTACAATGGGGAGGATTAAAAGCGTTTGGAAAGCGATCAGAAACTTGACCCCATGTGTTAGATACTGTTTCTGCAGCCACACTACTGATCAGAGCTTACACGATGTAGTGGCTGGGAGAAAGGTTAAGTGGCCTGATCCAGGCTAAAGTGAAAGATTGTCGAGCTAACGACATAAACCAAAGCGCCACTAGGAGGCATCCTAGATATCCTTTTCTATTTTAGTTACTTTCGTTTTTGTTCTTTTCTTTGATTCATTTATTTTAAGCCTAATTATGTTTTTGTTTGAATATGCCTCAGTTTAGCTTTGTTTTTAAAATGGATTACGGAGTTCTGCCGCACGAGTTCCCATACATTAGTAGGATTCCACTTATCACTTTAGATGACGGACCTGGAGGGACAATCATTCTGGATGTAGATTATGACATTAGCACCCGCATCAGGACCGTTACCTATGTTATCATTATACCCCAAGCTTTGGGAGGTGGAGAGTTTAATACTGAGGACCTTCAACGTGCTTTAGGACGACCGTATACAATCCTCAATGATCCGATGCTGACTGACTTGTTGCTAGTGCTGCGTGCCGAACATTTCCGAGGAGTGGATGTTGCTGGAGAAGACTGGGCCCTACAAGATGAATACGATTTTCCTCCCGCGATTGATATGCTCCGTCGTCTGATCCGGATTGTGGATTGGGCGGAGATTTATGAGGACTAGCTTCATTAGGGTTTTCGTCGAGCAAACGAAGGAAAACAAAAGCGCACGGTGGGAGGCAACCCACTATTTTCTAGTGTTTTTATGTGTTTTCCAGTTTTATTTGTTATTTGAAGTTTTGTATAAATTTTTTTTGATGAAATAAGAGTTTGAATTTGATTTGAATGGAAAATTTTAAGTTTTTGCTGAATTCTGCCTTGGACGTGCGTCCATGCCTTGAGACGCCCGTCTGATCTGTGTTTTCCTTGGAAAAGCGTCCACTTTAACTGAACACCCGTCTGCACATTTCCCTCCAACTCTGTATTCGTTTTGAAAAGTGGACGAGCATCTGTTTAAATGGACGCCCGTCCAGTTCATTAGTTCTCCATCTGAACGCTCGTCCAGTTTCCTGGACGCCCGTTCGGACCTGCATCTATAAATGCCCCTGATTCCCAATTTTTATTCGCATCAGAAAATTCAAAATAGCAAACCCGACTTTTCGTCCCCTTTTGCCCTAATTTCATTGTTTCTAAACCAAATTGAGCGATTCAAAGCTCCACAAACACCTCTCAAACCCCTCTTTTCAATTCTTCAACCCAAATCCTCCAACAAACAACCATTCATCGGATTTAGTGACCTAGTTGGTGCGGCCTTTTTCACGAAAAATTCGATCTTTGGGGTTAATTTTGCACTGTTAGGGCTTCTAATCACTATAGTCATCATCCCTTCATCACACTTGGTAAGTTTTTATAAACTTTTCTTAGATTATTTCATGTTTTTTTTTAGTTCGATCTTCGAGTCGATTCTTTTACGTGAAATTCACCTTATTGTTTTTTTTCTTCTTGTTTTGTTTATCTTTCTTCCTTTGTTGCTGATCTGGGATGGTAATGGATGATAATGGATGGTTTGCATTGTGGTTTTGATGTTGGTTTGGTGTTAAATTGTTTGGGAAATCTCGTTTGGACGATAAACGGGTGGCTTTGAATTGGATTGTGGTTTGGGATTGTTGTTTGTTTAGATTGTATAGCAATGGTTCGGAAACGGCATGGTAAGGGGGTTGCCAATGAACCTACTAAGAAGAAAAAGGTTGCAGACCCCAATTTAGTAAATCCGAACCAAGGCATCCGTATTGGTGAACGTCAAAATCCTCCTAGGGCTGCTCAAGGTCAACCTAGGGTTCCTTTAAGAGATGAGTCTGAGTCGGGATCTGAAACTGATGATGAGCCATTAGTGAGGAAGCAGACTAGGGTGTCGGAGGCTCAAGTTGAGAGAGATGAAAATGAATCTAGGACTAGAACCGAGGAAGCAACTGAGAGAGTGGAGCCGGCTAGACAGAATGTGAGACCCCCTATCCCTATTCCATTTGCACGGAGATTTGTGAACCTTAAGGCGATGGAGGTCTATAATAAGCACTATTTGACAAGAACAATGTTAATAGAGCGAGCCGTCCTTGAAACCAAGGTTGATCCCTCTTTTGTTAAACTGTTAATGGATAGGAAGTGGGGGGCATTGATGAGAACCCCGAGGACTCCGGTTAATGCTACGTTAGTCCGAGAATTTTATGCAAATTGTTCGGAGACGAATTTGCAAACCGGAGTTGTGATGGTAAGGGGAGTAAAGGTGCCGTTTACGCCTGAGGTTATAAACGAGAAGTACAACTTGGCACCTTTTGAGGGGTTCGACTATAAAGAAGCAATAAAAGCTATGCAGGATGCGGGAGAGGATCCGTTGGATGATTTAAGATTGTTAGTGTGCCCGGATGTGCCGTGGACACTCAGACCGGGCGGAGATAGAAAGGAGTTGGTCACGACGAGTTGGACGGAGGATTGGAAGGTCCAATGTCGTTTTATTCAGAACAGGTTGTTACCAAAGAACAACCTGACTCATTTTCACATTGGTGACCTCGGGATGTTGTATGCGTTAAACTTCAAGCTGAATGTTGATGTCGGACAAGCAATTTTTGACGAGATAGCAACGAATCAGAAAGTATATGCTAGGTGTTTGATTTGCCCCCATCTGATCCACAGTTTATGCATTGATGCTAGGGTTCCCGAGTACAAGACTGATCACAAACCTAATACTCCAAGGTACTTGCAGCGGGAGAAAGTGAAATCTTCTGGTCAGACTGAGACTGAGGTTGAGGCAGCACATGGGCCTGGATCATCTTCCGTACCACCTCCAGCATCTTCCGTTCCTTCTTTGTCTCCATCGGTTCGGATGCGTCTGAATATGGCTAATAGTATACGGAACTGGATGGAGGACATGAGAACATCCCAGAACAATATCCTGACTATCTTACGTTGCATGAGTGAGGGCCGTCCTCTGAGGGATCAGAGATGCTACAATGCAAGCATGATGGATTACGTTTTCTCTGACGACATCGAGCAAGATATTGCGGATGTTCTTCATGAATTTGAGTCGTCTTCTGATGAGGAGCAAGTTGACACAGTGGGAAGGACTACTACTGCTACTGATTCTCCTACGGATGGAGCACCTCCTGCTGGTGATTCTACAGCACCGGGGCAGACCTGATTCTTATGTTTCTGATTCTAGCTTCTGTATTTTTGATGAGATGATTGTATTTTCCTACTACTTTTCCTTACTTGATTCATTGTACTTTTCATGTTAACTACTGTCGGTTCTCGTTGCTATATTTTTCTCGATGAATCATGTAAGCCTTAAGGCATTTCGTACTTTCATTTGTATTTGACATTACTATGCTTTCGATTTTCATTGTATTGAATGTTTTATCTTTTGATATAATTCGATTTTACCTTATCCTTTCGTTATCTTTCATTTCTTTCATTATGGTATAATTTCCCCGAGATTTTCCCGTGTTTGTCGAGTCGTGCAGGCATATTTCTAGTTGTTTTGTCGAGCTAGCTTTTACATCGCGTTGAGAGCGTTGGCCTTTTCATGCTCCGGCCTGACCAACGGTTCGAGTATCTATACGAATCAGCTAAGTATTTTGTTTCTTTTTACGTTCTGCACAACCTGAGGACATGTTGTGGTTTAAGTGTGGGGGAGGGGGATAGTTATGTGTATCTATCATTTGCTTAATTTATTATTATTCTATGCTGAGAAATGAGCTAAAATTTTTCAATTTTTGTTTTTGTCCCGAGTAAGCAATGCATATTTTTTGTTCGGTTTTTATAGTCATTGATGTTGTGTACCGTATGTTTAGTAAGTTAGTTGTTTCACGCGACATACATCTCACGAGCCGTATTGAACGATGAGCTAAAATATAAAGCTATACCCATTTGGATTAGTAATTTTTGATTATCTTATAAGTATCGTGTGCTTAGTGCTAATGTACGTATCGTGAGAATTATAATAGTTTGTGTTTAGAGCCGGAGTATGACATACTGTGAATATCTTAGGTTTGAATGTGATAAGTGAAACGTAACTATTGTTCTTTAAAAAGTATGTTTAAAAACAAAGATGATGAATTAATCGGGTGTGTCGACAGCTGGTCGATGATTTTAGTGCGGTAGGTCATATCTCAAATGTCCTATACCACTATGATGACCAAAAGCTCACAACAGTCAGAAAAAGCTGCTTTATGATTTGAGTAAGGTAGGGTATATCTCGAATATCCTATTCTGCTATGACAGGGCAATAGCTCATTCTGATGTGTGTTTGTATATGGAAATTATTGAATCAACTTATATAAGGAATCTGATATGAATGAGTAAAAGACTTAGTTATCGTCTACCTTATCCCCAGTATAAACTAACAGATATGTTGTAGGGATTATCCTCTGAGTATGTCAGAAAGGTCCTAAATGTATTTTATCATCCTTTTCGGGATATGTTACGTTTTGTAGGGTGCATGTTATAAGTATCATTTATTTCTAGTTTAAATGGGGTATTGGCTAGTTGATTTGAATAAATTTCAAGTTTGGACTTAATGGAAGTTTGCTATGGCTTTGCACACACACCGGGGTGAACCTCTAATTTATTGACTATGCGTTATATTTGCTGAAGTATCTATCTTTTTTTTTCCGAGCCTTTATCTTGTCTTGTTTTGCTCGGGACGAGCAAAAGATAAGTGTGGGGGAGTTGTTGACGGTGATTTTTACGATATATATGATATTATTTCGTAGCAATTTCCTTCGTGTTTTACTAATTTTTATAGAAAATTAGGTGTTTAATCGATTTATTGAAAGAATGCGTATGGAAATCATTAAAGTGCATAATCGAGCTTATTGCGTGATTTTATTAGTGATTTTTCATCAATATATATGTTTCTACATTTTTCACGCTTCTATTATCTTGTGGGTACTCGAGCATGGCAGGGAATGAGCTTAAACGATGTTTAAAAGAAGGTTAAATGGAAGGAAGAGGATGCAAGTCGAAGATGAAATGAAGATTTAGAAGTCTGGACGTGCGTTTGCTCCATCCGTCCAGTGGACTGGCTTCCAGAAGATTGAACTGGCGTCCAGGAGGAGTGTCTGGATTCAGGGTTTTCAGATTTTTTCTGAACGAGCGTTCAGAATTGCATAGGACGGGCGTTTGAGAAGACTCGGCCCGACTCGAAGATTTCAAAGCATACGGATCGGCGTCCGGCATCCTTGGACGGGCGTCCGGCCACCGCCTCGGCCTAAACCGACTTCAAAACTTATAAATAGTCGCGTTTTTCGAACCCTAATACACGAATTCGATCCTTGGCCGCCCCAGGCCCCTTTGGGGCAGCTTTTGCTGCGTTTTTCTGCCCCCACAAACATAATTTCATCTACTTCTTTTATTTATAATTTCTGCAACTAGTAGAACGATGGATAGAGGTTAGGCGATTTGAACAAGCGTGTGAAGCCAATCATGCAACGTTTTGATTTCAACTCTTTGGATGGTTTTGTGAGTTTTTATTTAAAGTTGTTTCTTTATTGTGTTTTGTATTGATTATGCAATTTATATCGATGGATTGTTGCATGTGTGATTGTTTGATTTTGATGAGAATCATGTTAAACCCTAGATCGCCATAGTAAAGATTAGATCTTTAATCTAATTAACGAGAGTTACTAGGTTAAATTTCTAGGTTGCTAGATTGAGAAATCTTACACCTTTGTTATGGAAGCGTTAATCTTTAAGATCGAGAGATGAAAGATTAATAGGCGAATTATCTACGAGAGTAGGAATTCATACCTTTGATAGGTGAACCACATCTTTATTAAATCTTCACTAAACGATCTAGAGTAGAAATTGAGGGTTGCGGGATAGGTGGATCAATGTTTGTTCTTCGTTAAAATTAATTGAAATTATCTTTGTGCCTTGTCTTCGTTGCTATTTTAGAATTTTCTTTTTCTTTTTAGTTATAGAATAGATTTATTTAGTTAGTTTAGGTCCGCAACTATATTTCCTGGCTTTGGATTGACAACCCTCTGTCCAGTTTATTGTTTCTTCGTTTTCGGTTTTAGTTATTTTTCGTGACAACCTTTAGAAAAATTAAGAACTAGACCAATCTCGATTCCCTGTGATTCGACTCCGGTTTTTAATCGCTATACTACGATCCCTGCACTTGGGGTAAACCGGATTATTTTATTACTTGTTTATTTTGCTTAGATAAAATTCGAGACACAACCCAGACGAATGCATCCAAATTCTCCTTGAGTAACGATATCAGCTTTTCTTTTTCTGTTTCTGCCATTCGGGCCCCAATCTTCACTTTCTGGTCAGGATACCTCTCATTTATGATAACCTCAATCAATTCATCTTCGACAGTAAAATCAGACTCAACTCTTATCTGAAGGGTGTTGTAGACAACCTCTTTAGGCTCGACGTTCCCTTCTTGGACAATTGCCATTGCTTTCTTCGATAGATTCGGCTCATTCGAGCTTCCATTTCCTCGATCATGTCTATGCGAACCCGTCGGGATGACGACTCGGACAATTCGACCTGAGGTCTCTTGTACCTCCCTCTTGTTGGACAACACTCCCAGATAAGGCTTTAGCCTGGAAGTCCCAATCTTTAACAGCTTTAGAGTCTCCAAGTAGATGATGTCTCTGGCGGCCCCCGTGTCCAAAAGTATGCGGTTGACTCCAAAATCATTGATTCCGACCTGCACCACAATTGGTAGTTCCATTGCTCCTGGTGGTCATGCTAGTTCGCTTCGAGTGAAGGATATGTCCTGCTCGTTCGGATCCAGAATAACTGGCTTCCCTCTTCCCCTGATATTGATTGCATTAATTTGGCTTTTAAGCTGATGATTGCTGGGAAATTCCTCTATGATCACCTTGATTTCATTCTGGTATCTACGAGGACCCCTGTCATTTCTGTTGTCCCCTCCGTGATTTTGTACTTATCCAATTCTCCATCTTTTATCATTTTGTCAATTATTTTTCTCAGGGTGATACACTAATCAATGATGTGGACGTGATCTTCATGGAAGTCAAAGTATTTTGTCTCATCCCTTGTTTTGGGATCGGACCTCAAAGGTCTCGGTCTTTCGATCCGATCATGGATTTCATAAAGTATTTAGGATAAGCTCGCATTGATGGGGATGAACACGGATTTCACGGATTTCATAAAGTATTTCCCTTTCTCCGATCGTTTATCCGCTCGTCTCTGTGCTCCTCTCTCTTCTCATCATTTGATGGTCTGGATTCATTTCAATTTTTTCCTTTCCCGGAAGGTGAGGGAGCCGCCTCAATCAGACCGGCGAGCCTGGTTGAAAAGGTCACGCAAATTCGCAAGAGGGTGTATGGAAAAATGTGTTTTCATAGCCCCTCTTGCGATACCGTTCAGAAAACCTCTCTAAATTTCATTTTCGGTTAAGTTCTTTGTCTGCTCATATATTTTCATTAACCTGTCATTATAGCTTGCATGATTCTCCCTCTCCTAGACGGACCTCATAGAAATCTTCAATAGATTTCTATGGCTGCTTTGCAGTTTCAAACTCCTTCAGAAATTTCACCCTTAGCTCTTCCCAGCTCCTGATCAAACCGTGGGGCAAGTTTCGGAGCCAAGCTGCGGCTCGCTCCTGCATGCTTCCCACGAACGCAACACACCAAGCAGATTTGTTTTTGGTGGCGAAGAGCGTTCAAATTTGAAATGCATCTATCCACTCGAGAGGGCAGTTGGTCCCTTTGTAGTAAACATATTGCGAATATTGCACACCTCTGGAAGGAAGCGAATCAAGTATCATCCGAGAGAACAACAATTCCCTGAGTCGGCTCAGGTTTCCCATCTTGTTTGGCCTTTTTCAGCTCTGAGATCTCTCTCTCCACTTTTTCCAACCTGTCGTCTTTTATGCGTTCGATATTCTTAACGGGAATGAACTTTCTTTGGATGACGTCCTTTGAGTCCGCATAGTAAACTGATTCTACGTTCTATTCCATTTTCTTTTCGTTTAAAATCTGTCGCGCGTCACGGAGGTCTTTGACATCGTGGCATGGAACGACATTATTTTCGGGGTGGATAGGACCCATACGAAGCTGCAGAGTTCTTTTTTTAGGGTGGCCCAACCGTTCCAGAGCTGATCTCCTTTCTACACTTACCTCAGGCATGTGCTTCTTCTTTTGGCCCGCTGACGAGTACTCATTACCTTCTATCTCAATTCTCGTATGTTCATGCGTGGGGACTGGCGGACCCTTAGGTGGAACTTTAGCCTCATTCTCAGACAGATTGGAGAGCTTCTCATCAATTGGCACAAGGGGAAGATTATATGTGGCTAGACGTAAGTTTGCCACATACATCTATTTAACATATTCAACGTAGGCTAACGCTGCTTTCGCCTTAGAGGATTTGGCTACTGGAGCCTCTTCTACCCCCAGAATCTTTTCCAGGACTGCCTTTCTGTTCTCATACTGCTTTGAGGTCCTTTCTATGTTCTTCTCGCCCGCAGGACCAGAGCGGGCCGATATTGAGTTTGCGGCGCAATCCCTGGATCTGGATCTCCTTTGCTTTAAAATAGTTATAGCATCAACATTGAGCTTTGATCTGTCCTCCAATTGACAATTATCCCATCATGCGGTGGGATTTTCGTGCATGATGTCCAAGTTGTCCTAGTGGAGGGATCCCGTGTGGGTCCCTTTTTCTGGAATTTGTGGCATAGGGACAATGTCCTTTGTCCCAGCCATATGTCGAACTCTGATAGGTTGTCGGCGCTAGATACCAAAACGTACTCTGATTCTAAACCATTCTGACACTCACCAACCCTGTACTGTCTGAGGGTTCAGACGGCATGTCGGGGATATTGTCGAAAGTGACTTATGCAGTGGATCCAATGGCGGTGCCCGTGTACGGATATCGGAATTTAGGGAGTGACTGTGATTTCTCAAGCGTGAGGCCCCAAAATTCCGGTATCTTAGTGATTCCGGCGTGTCTTTTTTCCATATTCAAAGAGACAACACAGCATATACAAAACACGAGCTCTACTTTGACGTAACACCCAGAAATCTTAAGTACGCACAACGATATTGATCAATATAACGGTATAACAATAACCAAAATAACTAGTGTGACCTTGGCTCTTTTCGTAATGACAAGATGCCGAGGATGTCGATTTCTCAAGAGCAAACTCAACAAATTCATGTATCCTTAGTCCTTTTCATGGATGAACAGTTACAATCAACGTAATAAAAGCTCTGAAATGAAGTTTCCGTCCAGGAAACATACAATGCCAACTCCGACGGGTTTCTTTGTGCAAAAATCATGAGAAATGTGATGATTCAAACGCACGTTCATGATCTTGAACAAGAAATTGGGGAGGTTACCTTCCTTCGAGATGATTTTGGCACTGAATTGGAGATTTGAACGTAAGAAAATGAGAGCTAAGAGCTTTTTGATGAAGATGTTGTAAGAACGGCCTGGAGAAAATGAAGCTCTTCATGGAACCGTCGTCTGTTCGGTCGCCGCGAAGGAGCCGTACACCTGAGGTGAGCTGAAGCTTTTGATTTTTCGCGAGAGCGGAGCCAATTGATAATGTTGAAATTATCTAAGGTGTTCAGCGGTGGATTTGTAGTGTATATCTAGCTGTGATAGTGGTGTAAAGATAGTAGCTCACGGTGGAGCTGTAAGAGACTGTGGTGGTGAATATGGTGGTGTAATACAAGTGAAAGAGAGTAATCAATTGGACATAGTTTTTCCTTGTTTTGTATATATTCAGCTTAACCTATGATTTGTACATGGATCCTTATTTATAGGGTGAGAACCGACTAAGTTCAACATAATTACAATTGATGACATATTACCACTAAATCTACAGCGGATAGTCAGGCCGCGACGGGGAGATGGCGGTGCGGATCCGGGGGCTGGTGCGGTATGTCCTCAATCGGCTGGTTGCGGTGTCGGTCTCTGCTCTCCAATTATGGGGGAGGATGGATCTCTGGCGGATCCGACACCCTTGGGTTTGGGCAAGTTGGACATCTTTCTGTCTTATTCACCATGGGCTCGCTTTCGAGGCCCATCATAGGAAAAGAAGTATGCCTTGCATGCGGGCCTCGTCGCGCGTTGGCCCTCCGGCCCCCGCTCGTACATCCCTCGAGGGTTCTTCCAGGTCAGTATGCGGGTTTACGGTCCGGATGGCGGAGCCGACCTATCAGTATGTTTGGCATGCCGAGTTCCCTTAAGTCCTTACAGCTTCCGCTTTAACTTTGAGTTTATTCTGCAAGAGTTCCAGTTTCTCTTTCACAAAATGAATGCATAAATATACTAAAACCATAATATTTATCAGGTCTACTTACGTCAAGTAAACACAAAATGAATCTTGAATAGAAACAAATAATCATATCATACTATACAATTTAAACTAGCTCTACCATGCATATCATTGGGGTGATTTACTGAATAATCACTGTTAATATAATTTTATTGTATCATTTCTGTAACTGTAACTTTAACTTGATTGGTTCATGAGTACAACACCACATTTACTTTATCCCAATGTGGAGAGCCTGTTAACTGAAATGAGTGACAAACCGGAAATGTCCGCTATTTTATCTCGTGGACGGGGCCTGGCCGGCTCCAGCATGTTCTCCCTATTTTATCCAGGGTGCCGGGCCTGATGTTGGGGACCCTCAAGAGTTCACTGTCCATTTACTGTCTAGTACTTAACCATAAATTATGTTGTCTGTACTTTCTTTCTTTCATTCTCGTAACCATGTTCTCTTCGTTCTTTATTTATCATGCTCAAGTTACCACATCATAGGATAACACATTGCATGCTATTCTTTCTTACATCATTTCCTGTTTCTTTAACGCGGAAGCATTTATTTATATTTATCCCTAAAACATGCTCTCTACCATTTGAAGATAAGAGTACAAATGTACCAACATTAATCCCCAGGACATGACCTGGTGGTAAAGGGTTAGGGTGTTGTAAAGGCAGTTGGACCGGGAGCTGGAGTGTGGAGGTTCGAATCCCGTAAAGGGACGACTTCTTTCAGTATCTTAGTATAATGGCAGCCCATGACTCTGAGCCACTAAGTTACCCGATTAACATCTCCACTCATTCTGTGGGACAGGGGAGTGGGGCCCTTTCGATTAGGGTTTAACCCCTTTTTTTACAAATGTACCAACAATTTTTATTAGTGTAGATCCTCGATATACCAACGTGATTAATTTAACATCATTAAGGTTACTTTAAGAACAATTCACCCATACTCAAGCCTAACCTTTCGCTTATAAATTTAACCATGTAGACCTGGTTTCTAAACAACATTAATCTGTCCATACTTTCTTAACATGTTTATTACCATCAGTTCACTCAATCTTGTTTCCAAATCATAATTGTAACGCCCCTAAACCCTGCGCCTAGCGTTAAATTAGTCATAAATGGTCCGGTCAACTGCTTAGACCGCCTTCTTCGTTTGGTCTAAAGGGCTAACTTGAGTTGACAACACATTTATATCTCACACTTATATGGGGTGAGCAAGACTTTACTTTACCGATATGGGATTTTACATTCCCCCTCCCCCCTCCCTTATAAGGGACCGGAGTCTTCGTCAGGACGGCCAAGATTTGCCTTAGTTCGTCCCTACCATAGGATTCTAGAGATGACCCATACCGCCTCTCAGAATGTGGCACTTAGTTCCGTATGGCAGTCAGCTCTGATTTGATACCATTCTCTAACGCTCCCAGACCCCGGGTCTCGTTGTTGGGAAAACAAACAACCGCAATACCACTCGTATCACAAATACCCACAGAGTCTTCCACTTTACACGCAACGGAATTAAACGAGGCAGCCCCAACGAAATCAAATCACAAATAAAGCGAAACAAAACACAAAGAAAATCAACATCATAATTTTAACGTGGAAAACCCCTCGCAATGTGAGAGAGTAAAAACCACGAGGCCGAGTCCCACAAAACACCACTAATCAGCAAAAGATGATACAAAAGTGTTTCAAACACATCAACCAACTCAACTACACCAAAGCATCAACTAAGAATGCAAAATACAAGAGTTGTTGAAAAATATCACCGAAAACGCAGCAGAAACGCAACAGTCAAGTCGTCGGAAGATTTCCGGAAATTGAACCGTTGAACGTAAATTCCACCGTTCGGATTGAAGAAGAATGAGAGACGAACAATCACTCAAAATTTCATGCCGATCGGAGTCCGTTTCGATGCCCGATCATCGCCATAAAGTTGCTGCTGCAACACAGAAAATTGCTGTGAATTTCTTCTCTTTTTGTTGTAAAAGATTGTGAAGATTAGGGAAAAATTAACCTAATTTGTTCCTTTAAATACTACTTGACAGATTATTATTTTCCAATTATTTAGTGGCTTGGGCTCCACAAAAGAGTGATCCACCCAACAAATCTCCCCCTCACGACATTGTGGAGGAATTAGTCATTCCCACAATAGAACGACATATCTCAAGCTTCTCCCTTGTCAACGCTTTTGTCAACATATCCGCACCATTGTCATCCGTGTGCACTTTTTCAAGTGCTAGCAACTTCAACTCCAACACATCCCGAATCCAATGATAACGAACATCAATGTGCTTGGTCCTAGAATGAAAGGTTGCATTCTTACCAAGATGAATAGCACTCTGGCTATCACAAAGCAACACATACTGATCTTGCTTCAAACCAAGCTCCCAGAGAAACTTCTTCATCCACAACAACTCTTTACATGCTTCAGTTACTGCAATATACTCAGCTTCAGTAGTTGAAAGTGCAACACATTTTTGCAACCTCGATTGCCATGACACAGCTCCCCCTGAAAATTTAACCAAATATCCTGAAGTTGACTTGTAAGAATCAACATCTCCAGCCATATCAGAATCAGTGAAACCAACCAACACTGGTTTTTCACCACCAAAAGTAAGGCATAAATCCGTAGTACCCTTGAGATATCTCATAATCCATTTCACAGCATTCCAATGCTCTCTACCAGGATTAGAAAGAAAACGACTAACCTTTCCAACTACATAAGCTATGTCTGGTCTAGTACATACCATGGCATAAATCAGACTACCCACTGCTGAAGCATACGGGACCTTCTACATACTTTCCTTTTCATCATCGCTAGAAGGACACTGTTTGATACTCAACTTGAAATGAGATGCAAGTGGACTGGACACTGCTTTAGCATCACTCATGCTAAATCTCTGAAGCACCTTATTTATGTACTTCTCTTGTGACAAATACATTTTCCCGGCCTCTCTGTCACGAGTAATCTGCATCCCTAAAATATGCTTTGCATGTCCCAAGTCTTTCATGGAAAAAGACTTGCGTAACTGCTGCTTCAACCCGTCAATCCTTGAAGCATTCTTGCCAACAATCAAAATATCATCAACATAGAGTAGAAGAATGATAAAATCATCCTCTGAGAATCTGTTAATAAACACGCAATGATCTGAAGTAGTCTTCCGGTAACCCTGCTCCTTCAGGATAGACTCAAATTTCTTATACCACAGTCATTCCTTTCAAGCTCATATGACATAACTGAAGGATGCAGGTTCTTAGATCTAAACGAGTTAGATCTACGCGCATCGGATGGATCACGACTTATATATCACAATACATAATTAAAGGACTTAAACTACTACAAGGGGGTTAAGATCATGTTACCAATAGTAGGAAGAGAAGCCAAGATCTTCCGATGTGTTCTCCAAACGGCGGTTGGTGGACACCCTTCTTGATACACGAACCTCCTTGAAGAATCTTACTTTTAATGGAGAGAAAGCTTATTCCTCCATGAGCTCCTCATCTTCTTGTTCATTTTGGGGTGAGGAATCTACAAATCCAAATGTTTGATTTATTAGAAATCCTTGATCTTCTCTCTCTCCCTCCCTCCCTCCCTCCCTCACTCAGTTGAAACTTGCAAATGAAAGAAAAGAAGAGATGGGGCTTGGGGTATTGGGGTATTGGGGGAAATTGGCATTTCCCATTCTGCCCTTCTTTAACCCAACTCTCGTTACCCTTCCATTCTTTTATTTTTAAAAGGGTAAAATGATTATAATATTCCGTAAAATACAAAATGACACTTATGCCCTTTTGTGAAAATACGGGGTATCACAGTTTGATAATATATATGAATGTTACAAACCCCCACCCTGAAACTTTTCCGTAAAGACTGATCGGGACAAAAAAGAAGTTAGTAATAGAGGAATAAAATAGGAGATTGCATTGATAATAATTATTCAATAAGTACAATATTTATAGATTGATTAAGGATAAAGATATAAGCGAACAAATATATCCCTTACAACTCTATTCTAACAAACCATTCCTATCATTATTTCAAACAATACTTGTTATTATCTATAATATATACTACAACCACATTGATTTTATGGAAAATTAGAGATAAGGACACAATTTAGAATATTTTTAAGTAACAGGACAACTACATATTTTTTATAGGGAGAAGGACAACTGCATAATTTTTATAGCGAGAAGGACAAACAGTGAATCCCGAAAATCAGTGAATCTTCCTAGTGAATCCCAAAATCAGTGAATTTCGACAGTGAATTTTGACAGTGAATCCCGAAAATCAGTGAATCTCGACAATGAATTTTGAAAATTAGTGAATTTCGACGGTGAATTTCGGTAGTGAATTTAAACAAATGAATTTCGAAACACAAGTGAATTTCGACAGCTGAATAAATAGTTTTGTCCTTTATGCAAAAGTTTCAAAAAACTGTCATTCTACTCAATTGATGAAATATTTCTGTCCTTCTCCCTCATTCCCCCTTGATTTTATTGGTTGTGTCTATATGATTATAAAAAATAATAATAATAATAATAATAATAATAAATTAGACAGAAATGCACCATTCTAATTAAGATGAAATTTCTTGACAAATAGTGAAGATGTATGTAATTGATTCAGGAGATCTTCTTATTTGCATTTTACCGACGTATGGAAAATATCTATTTGCATATCTGCCGTTACTTTTTTTTCCCTCTTGTTTGTAAGAGATATAAAAGCACAGGATAAGATGATGTGGTTCATATGCTAACATATTATACAATAAAAATACGATTTATTTCGGTTTTGGGAGTAGTGATACCGGAATGAGCACATCGGTTCTTCCACAACGAGCGACACAATCTCCGTATGCATCCTTGATTATATTATAGAACTTATTGATATAATATACACCTACAACCTTTTTAATCAGTGGCACAAATTAATGAAAATTGTGTCATTTGTTATACCTAAACGATTATGTATGTATCGTTGCCTACCGGAATATTCAAACCACAGAATGTGTTTGTAATTTAAAATTAATAAATATAATATACCATCACTACCTGATCTCTCGTCCCACCTAAAGTACTATGAAGTTTGAAGTGAATATTCCAGTCTCTTTCATGTGTTATCCTATACTGCTCTTTTTCATCTCTAGGTTATGGTATTCACATGCTGCAGGCAGCCATTTTCTTGGTTCTCTAACTGGAGAAGACCTGCAATTGCAAGCTTTGCTTTCAATCAAGGATCAAATTTCTCAAGACCCATTTGGAATTCTTGCTTCCTGGAATAATTCCTCCATTTCTGCAATTGGACAGGTGTTTCTTGCAATCATGCACACCACCAAAGTGTTTTGGGACTAAACTTATCAGGATTGGAATTTAGAGGTACCTTGTCTTCTTCCATTGGAAACCTTACTTTTCTCAAGGATCTTAATCTTGAGAACAACTTTTTTGTTGGCTCAATTCCTCAAGAAATCAGTCAGCTTTATTATCTGCAGCGTCTTGTACTTTCTAATAATTCTTTTGTGGGTGAAATCCCAAGAAATTTTAGTTCTTTACTTGAGCTTAGTGTTATTGATTTGGATAGAAACAGTCTTATTGGTACAATTCCTGCTGAAATTGGTTCATTGTCTAATCTTCATGAACTGCATATTTCTCTAAATAATTTGAGTGGAACAATCCCATTTACTCTTGGGAATCTGTCTGTTCTAACGGTGTTGAGTCTATCATTCAACAATCTTGAAGGGATAATTCCACAAGAATTAGGAAAGCTTTCCAATTTGCAGATTCTTCAATTATCCTCTAACAGTTTTTCTGGTCCTTTACCTTTGCTGCTTTATAATATCACCTCCATTCAGCATCTTGTGCTTACTTCCAACAAATTAAGTGGCTCTTTACCATGGGAATTCGGTTTTCACCTCCCAAATCTTCAAACTCTTTCTTTTGGAGAAAACCATTTTCATGGATCTATTCCTGCTTCTATGAGCAACATATCAGTATTGGAAATTCTGGACATAAGTGGGAATTTTTTATCTGGGCTTATACCTATGGACTTGGGAAATCTTAAACAGTTGCAAAGATTGGATTTTGGTGGAAGTTCTCTTACAAGTAATGGGTTAAACTTCCTTACTTCCTTAACTAATTGTACTAACCTCAAAGTTTTGCACTTGAATGACAATAATCATAGTGGTATTTTGCCTGATTCTATTGCAAATCTTTCTGTTACGCTCGTGTCTTTACGGCTCGACGGAAACTACATCTCTGGAAAGATACCATCAGTCTGGAAAGGCTTCAATAACCTGGAGAGATTGGAATTGAGTGAGAATAGTCTCACGGGAACTATACATGAATCGATCGGGGAGCTCACCAAGTTACAGGGCCTCTATCTATCAAACAACAGATTTGTTGGGGAAATCCCATCTTCCATTGGTAACATTACTCCATTAAGTATTCTTGAAATGCAACAAAACATGCTGGGAGGAGGCATACCTGCTTCTTTGAGTAATTGTACAAAATTGCTAGCATTGGATCTTTCATATAACAGGCTCACCGGTACTGTTAATAAGCTGATTTTTAGCCTTTTCACGCTGACGTATTATCTCGATTTGTCGAATAATCTTCTTACTGGACCTTTACCATTTGAAATAGGTAGATTGACGAATCTAATAAGCTTCGATATTTCTCACAATAACTTCTTTGGTGGGATTCCATCCACAATCGGTTCATGTGTGACCCTTCAGTTATTCAGCATTCAGGGCAACCTTTTTAATAGCAGCATTCCACCATCTTTTGGGCTACTGAAAAGCATTCAACTTCTTGATCTTTCTCGTAATAATCTTTCCGGTCAAATCCCTGCAAATCTCACCTCATTTCCTTTCATACAGTTCCTTAATCTTTCTTTTAATGTCTTGGAAAGACAAGTGCCGAAAGAAGGTCTCTTTATTAATGCTACATTATTTTCAATCAAAGGGAATGAAAAATTATGTGGAGGTATAAGTTCATTAAATTTATCTGAATGTCAATCAGTAAAAGTTAAGGTCAAGTTTTCCATAGTGTTAGTCCTTCCATCTGTTGGTGTTATAATTCTTATGTTAATTGCTTACTTCTTTATCTTTCAATGTTGGCCAAAGACTATTGAGCCACCTTCATATTCTCCAGGCTATCTTAAACTCTCTTATGCTGAACTTCGTAAATCCACTGATTGTTTTTCTCCGAATAATTTGATCGGTACGGGAAGATTCAGTTCGGTTTACAAAGGCGTTCTTTCTAGTAAACAGGTAGTTGCAGTAAAGGTAATCAACCTTCAAGAACGAGGAGCCGAAAAAAGTTTTTTGGCCGAGTGTGAAGTTTTAAGGAGTATCCGCCACACGAATTTAGTAAAGATTATTACTTCTTGCTCAAGCACGGATTTCAATCGCAACGAGTTCAAAGCTTTGATATATGAATTCATGAGTAATGGGGACTTAGAGAGCTGGTTGCATCCTACATCGAATGACTTAGAACAACAGCCTAAGAATTTGAATCTGATTCAGAGGTTTAACATTGCAATCGATGTTGCTTCAGCATTAGTTTATCTACATCATAGCTGTAATATGCCGATTATTCACCATGATATAAAACCAAGCAACATTCTTCTTAACGATGAACTTCGTGCTCGGGTTGGAGACTTTGGATCTGCAAGATCTGTTTTACTCCCTATTGACGAAACAACGGCACAAACCCGTTCAATCACGATAGGAATTATCGGAACACCTGGATATATTGCTTTAGGTGATCATCATCGAATACCTCCATTATTATATATATGCTAGAATCTGGTTTGATAAACTAACTACCTGTCGGTTTTTAAATTTACAGAATACGGGACGGGTGGAAGAGTGTCGACACTAGGTGATGTATACAGTTTTGGCATACTGTTACTCGAGATGTTTACAGGGAAAAGACCGACAGACAGCATGTTTAAACATAACTTTTCTCTTCGTAATTACGTGAAGATAGCTGTTCCTGATCATGTGATGAAGATAGCTGATCCTCAGCTCTTAGCCAACCCAGAAAATGGAAGACAGAACAGTCATACAATTGTGAATTGCTTGACTTCGGTTTTTCGAATCGGGGTTTCGTGTTCAGCTCAATTAGCAAGAGAAAGAATGCAAATAAAAGATGCATTGATGCGATTGCGTGCAGTAAGAGACGGGTTTATGAGAGTGGATGAGAGAGAGAACCCGAACCCAAACCCTCCCTTGGAACCAGGATCCTCTCAAATGGCTTCCTCGAGTGGAGGGTAAAGTGGTAAGTGTATTGATAAACTTATCACTGATAAAACGATATCGTTTTGACTTGCAACAAAAAGATAAATATATGGTCGGATCATTTCTTCGTTGTAAATGTACGGTAAACATGACAGCCTGAAACATGTACGGTAAAATTGATTCAAAGTATTTACATGTGTAGATATTTCTTTAATTATGATTCCAAAATATGCTTAGAGAACAGCATTAAGGAATCAAAAGCCCAGATTTTAACACAAACACAAATTCTCCTAAACTAGCCAGCCATTGTTGAATCAATAGCTGCACGTATTATCTTCACGATTATGTATGAACAATAATAAAAATCATTACTAAAAGTTGCAGTAATGGCGGCCACAATATGTTGGTTGAAACTTTCTGCAATTTTTGGAGTTTGTGTTTCATGAGAATAATACTCTAACCTTGGGGATTCATTTCCGGTGCCCGGATGATGCCATAAGGACTCCAACAGCCACAATGAACATAAACAACATGCAACCGAGTAATGTGTATGTTTTTCTCGATGATCTTCGATATTCTCCAAAAATTAGCACTCCCCAAAAAGTGCTTACAAGTGGAAGAGCCTGCATTTTTTTCAGCCAAAAACACGGATAGCACGACGTAATTCCTCGTTGTCAGAATCATAGTAAAAGGATAGATGCACAATATGGAAAATTCTGATACAGAGAGTCTCTATTAGAACGGACAGTCAGATGAGTGTCGTGTGTAGAAAAAGACAAAACTGTTTTGTTTGTTTGTTTGTTTATACACGTGGCAGTCATCTGACGGTCCGTTCTAATAGGGAGTCTCTACAACAGAATTACCCGCACAATACTATGCTTTTGTAAAAGGATAACAGTGGACCGGACCCCACTGATGAACGTAGGACACATCGAAGGGTTGTTCCTCTAGTACTCTTGTTGTCAGAACCAGAGTAAAAAAACAAGAGGGAGAAGGGGTGGTGGTGGGGGGGTGTCTCACCTGAACAGCATCAGCTGCAGCATATCCGGCTGCCTGGCCGCCCATAAATTGGAGGCCATTCCCAAAACCACAAAGCAGTCCAGCTAAAAAAGCCCAACCTCTTCCATTCCAATCTGAAAGATATGCTTTAAAAGAGGACTTAGGTACATTGAGTACAGGGTGATAGAGGAAACCGATGTTCAGTACAAGTGCAAGCACGAAACAAGAGACCGAGAAGTAAAAAAAAGCGGTGTAAACAGTTAAATGATGAACCCCTTTTTTCAAAGTATGCCACTGATCATTAGTAGCCAAGTTGAATGCCGGAGAGAAGAGAGAAAAACAAACTCCGGCAAAGAAAACTATTCCCAAACCAAGAAAAGTGCTCTTCCCAAATACCTAACAGATCACGCAAAAAGAATGAACCGAAACCGATTATCATATGAAGATATATGTTCCCAAAACTTGGAAAAGTTCGCTTCGTGTGGAAAGAAGCGGAAACATATGCTCAGAATTACGAACCTTAATTGACCTTTTGTTTTCAAGCTCTAGAAGAAAATGTGCAGTACCGAATTTTGCCTTTTCTATGTCTTTTGTTCCATTCTCCAAACTGCTTTGCCCACCTATGTATCTCAGGGCCAAAAGGGTATTATTATTATTATCATTGATAAGTTTGAACATGGCAAGATAAAAACTGGTACTGGAAAAGTAATTAAAAGAGAAAAGACACTGATACTCACGTATTGAATCGGAATAGTCACTGAGTTTTGATGTATTATCAGATGCATTAGATGCATGGACAGCAGAACCGAAACAAACAGCAATCAAGAAACATCCAACGCCCGGGAAAAGGATTTCCGCTTTATTGATTCTGTTGTCCAAGAAGTAATTCAGGGTTGTGCCTGGTCTCAGAAAAATAGTCACTTGGTCATGAAAATTGTAAAAGAAAACAGAAACTATTCAAGGAGAAGAAGCTATATATATACCTATGACGACGGTCATGCTAGAAGTTACGACCTCGGTCACTGATAAACCTACAAATGCCCAGGCATATTGAGTAGCTAGATTTCCAAGACTTAGAACTATACCACCGGCCATTGCAAAAAGAACACTTTGCCAGTTATCCTTTTAAGAAAGAAAAAAGAACGTAGGACGAAAAACTATGAATATCAGCGCTAAAGTAGAGTACGTAAAGCAAGCATTAGTGCAAGAACAGGTCCAAAGTAGGAAGATCAGGAAGACACAATGCAGTTACATAATATATGTATCTATATATATATATACACACGAGCGCACACCATGTTTAAAAAACGATGTTCAAAATGTTTAATCGACTTTTTAGAAGTCGATTATCACAGTCCGGAAAGCAGTTCTTTCATTGTTAAACACGAATTAAGTTAGAGACCTATCAAAGGCAACACAATCAACCTTATCTTGCAACCACACCTATCCGACAAAAACGCTGAAAATCGATTTTTAAGAAGCCCAATCCACTTTTCATGATGAAAGTGGAATTTCTCTGGTGAGTCATGGTAAAAAAAAGTGGTGTCAAAGTTAAATAAGGGCTATTATTTACACCCCACACGTTCTACCAGTGCATCCCACCTACTGGTGCACCACGCCGTTTTCATAGAATCGACCTTGTGAGAGTTTTGGAGCCAAAAATCGACTTTTCCAAAGTCGATTCTTACAATACACCTAAAGGAAAGTCGGTTTTTGGCTCAAGAATCGGTTTTCACAAGATCGATTCTACTGTGGTGTACAGGTAGTGTGGTGCACCGGTAGAGCCACTATGATGCAAATTAAGGCCCCCTAAAATAAAGTAGGTATCATGCGAGGAATCGAATCCGACCTAGTGGTAGAAGCTATCGCGCTTCCTTGAGAAAACCGGGTCTCGATTCTCATCCCGCCCAGAATAAAAATCCCCATCCCCTTTCCCAAAATAAATTGAAAAAAAAAAAAAAAAAAAAAAAAAAAAAAAAAGGTAGGTATCATGCCAAAAGTAGAAATAGGAAGGTAGGGTATATAGTTACCTGAGATAATTGCTCAATGAAATTTGGCTTGGCATTAGTGTTTTTTCCAATCTCACCAAAAGTGAAAGCAATAATAACAGCAGCCAATAGATTGGTAATTGTGTAGTCAAGATAAGTGTGCTGAGGAAGACGACCTCTTCTTTCTAAAAAGTCAAAATTGCCGGCCATGTCCCTAAGAAAAACAGAGCAAGAAACATGCAAGCTATGGCCCCTCCTTTACTCTCCACCTCATACATCTTCTTCTTCTTCTTCTATTGATTCGATAATGCCAACAAATCCTATCACGAGAAAATGACCATTAAATCTCTCAATTCGGACTTCCCAAAGGAATCCATTGCTAATTTCGTCACTAAAACACAATTATTATAAAAAAAAAAAAACCGCAAATAAATGAAAAGCCTACTAAATAGAATGAAAAAGTGCAATAAGGGGGTTGCAGTTGAAATTCTTGAAGAATGAGAAAAAAAATTAAATCAAAAGATACATGAACAGATAAATCATCTGCTAATATAAAGATGATAGCAAACTGACTCATAAGTAAAACAGGGATTCAAAATATACTACAAGATTCTTTTCAAAAAAAAATTAATAAAAGAAGAATCTTTGAAAAAAAAAATATTTATACTACGAGATTCAATCAGTTTACGCACAATTCAAGCAACAGGTGATGTACAAAAACTACAATGGAAAAGTTGGCCTTCTCGTGTTTTGCAGTCGGTTTTGTACAAGTAGAATCTATAATTATTAATGAGAATATTATGTTTCCTTCGTTGACTAACGTTGCCACAGGCTGTGCTGACTTGAACAAATCGACTGCTGAGTGCTGATTTTCTTCATTTCTTATCAAGATGTAAATAAATGCAGTTGACAGGAAAATGCTATTGTCACGTTAGCTTATAATTACGTTCAAAAATATAAGTCATCCGATACTTACCACACCACAATACTACTTTCGTCTCAAAATATAAGTCATTTTAGGTATTTTCATTCAGATTAAGAAAATGGTTTAATGATATAAATTTCAAGTAGAAATGACTAAAATATCCTTTGACTATAATTAATGAAATGGTTATAAAGTTTTTTTTTTTTTTTTTTTTTTTTTGTGAAATGGTTATAAAGTATTGAAAAGTAGTTGAATTGTTAATAAATAATGGATAAGATAGAGAAAATAGTAATAAATGT
This sequence comes from Gentiana straminea, assembly GCA_036785695.1. NCBI lineage: Eukaryota > Viridiplantae > Streptophyta > Magnoliopsida > Gentianales > Gentianaceae > Gentiana > Gentiana straminea. The sequence continues at coordinate 2,387,628 of JAVUPR010000424.1, read as the reverse complement.
TTCATTGGTAATATAGAATGACTTATAATTTGAGACAATAAAAAAGAGGTAGAGTGGCTTATATTTTGGGACGGAGGTAGTATAAGTCATTGTACATCATCAATACAATATTTATTACCATTTTCTCTATCTTACCCCTGATAATCCAACAACTTTTCATTACTTAACAACTATTACTTTAATGATAGTCAAGGGGCATTTTAGACATTAACCATCAAATTTATTACATTCAACCACTTTCTTAATATGTGTGAAAACACCTCAGATAACTTATATTTCGGGACAGAGGTAGTATTTTTATTATTTTTACTGGGAAAAATGACCAAGTCATTGTTACACTCATGGTTACATAAGAAGGCGACATATTGCCAATTGTTTAAGTTCCACAATGACCAAATCATGATTACATAAGAAGGCGGCATATATGGTCGGCCCTGGTATTTTTTGGGCCTAAGACCATTCGTCGAATTAGGCCTTTCAGTTCGAAGTTTTTTTTTTTTTAAGAAAAAAAATACTTTTAAAATATTACTTCAACATCATGTTTTTAACATCCGTAGATGCATAATTCAATTCATTCATAGCTTCAAAACATACCTACAAAAGTAGTCTTTTCTTAGTTTTCTAGTACATTTAGAAACAAAAACCAAATTCATACGTATACACAAAACAATGAAACATACTTACATATTACTACTTTAAGATTGCTCTTGCACCACATTTAGATACGAAATCACTAATCAAAGTAACAAATTATGATTGGTTTTGGGGAATGGCGGCTCTAGGTTTTCTTGATAAATTTCTTTCTTTCTTCGCAGATTTGGTGTAATAACCTCATGTTTGTGCATCAATCCATGATATAACTTTGTTTTATTCTATTGGTTGTTGCTTTTTTCTCTTTTCGCTTATTGGGTTCAATTTTAATCACCAGCGGTTGTGTTGATTTTTGGTCAATTTGCTTAAAGTTCCACTTTTTCTTCTGCTCCTGCTCGTTTTTTCTTCTTCGCACGCTTTTTCTTCAGCGTTTTCGGGTTCGGTGACTACAGGTTCTAGTTTCTTCGGTACTCTTCGTTCAGCGTTTCAGATTTTCCTACGGTTCTTCGTCTTTTGCTGTTTTTGGGTTTCTTGCTCACCAAGTTGGTCACGGTGCTGCCATGGCGGACCCGCCAGGGGTCCCTCCAGGACCTGTCCTTTAGCCTGATACCACCTTGCAACCGTCTAAATCATATGCAACCCGTGAGCTATGATCACGCACATACCGTGTTTCCACATCAAAATATAAAATAAAACGGAAATGGTATGTGCACTACCAATGTACCCTTTATGTACTAGAATATGGTTAGGTGAAAATGTTCATAAGGGTCACTGGCAAGAGGTTCATGCTGAATATTGGCCGGCTTACTGCACTTTTTGTTCTCGGATTGGCCATTCTGAGGAAAAATGTTTAAGGAAGAACCCTCCTACAGAAAATACTAGAAAGAAATCCAACCCGGGTGGAGGAGCTTCAACTTCAAATGGTAAAGGGGGTAACGGTCCCACTCGAAAACAGCCTCAACAGGTTTATCAGGTTAAAGAAAGCGGTACCTTATTGACTAATGAAACTCCTTTGATTAATGGTAATGATACAAATACTCTCCCCGTCCTCACTACAGATGATATTACTCCAACTCCGGCTTTGAGCCCTAGAACCACTTCAAACAAAGATAACCACAACTCTTTCAATGTTTTGCAGTCTCTTAATGATGATGATATATTGGAAACTGCCTATCAATCACTTGTAAAAGAAGACAAAGTCAGACATACGGATAATAGGCCGAGGTCGGCCGGTTTCGATTCTGTGCGTTCTATTGCTTTGCCAGATTTGATGGACTTCCATACCACTTTAGATCAAAGATTGATAAACTCTGGTATTGTGATTGAGGTGAGAAAATGGATGAACTCCCTGCGGACAATGGCAACACACACAGGCCCGATCCTCAGCAACTCAACCTCACTATACATGTCGAGTCTAGCAGGACAGAAAATTCTACTATCAACACGGAGCTATTACAATCTAATCAGGCTAAGCAGGACGGTAATCTTGTCGCTTCGCAGCAAGACGAGCTTTTGATGGATTTAGCCGATAAGGAAGAAGAACCACGTCTGGGTTCCTTTGGTGTTGATACGGCTGCTATTAGCACAAAGGAAGTCATGGCAGAGGGGGCTGATTCTCAAGTTGAGCGGCCGCCCACGCTACCAGTGGCTCAGCCTGAGAGCAGTGGCAAGGTCGACGTCGGCTCCACTGTACCGGTCATTTCCAATACTGCGACTCACAAAAGGGGAAAAAAAAAGGAATCTCACTCAAGTAACACAAGATACGGTAACCTCTCAAACTTATCATTTACGCTCTTCCGATGTTTAGTCCGATCAAAAATTTATTTTGGAATGTGCGTGGTGTAGGCAATGATAGTACCCAAACTTGTATTAAGAACATTTGTAGACAGAATAATATTAAAGTTCTTGTTATTATTGAGCCTCTTTGTTCTGCGAAGTTCATTACTAGCGTTCGTCTGAAGCTGGGGTTTGATTTCTCTCATTCTGTTTTGCGAGGGAAAATTTGGTTCTTTTGGTCGGGGGTCGATTGCTCTCTGTCTATGGATTGTGATTAGATGTGCACGGCTGCGGTTACGGATTAGAATGGGGATAATTTTACTGTGTCAGGGATCTACGCTAAGCACAATAGGCTTGCTAGAGAGTCGCTTTGGCATATGATTCAGGCCCGACCTCAGAATAACAGTAGGCCTTGGTTGCTGGGTGGTGACTTCAACATTATTCGTCAGGCTGAAGAAAGGAAAGGGGGCGGCCCCCCTAAAGGAAATGACATGCAAGACTTTAACGACTGTATTCATAGTGCTAATCTCACTGAGGCACCCTTTGAGGGATCTCAATTTACGTGGTATAATCGTAAGACTTGGCAAAGATTGGATAGGGTTTTCTTCAATGATAAGTGGATGGAACAGTTTTTGTTACGATAGTTTCTCATCTGCCCAGGGTTCATTCTGATCATTGCCCTCTCTTAACTACGTGTGGTTCGACGGCTCCGGGTAAGTCTTCCTTTCGCTTTGTTAATGTTTGGACGGAAGCTGAGACTTTCCTTCCCCTTGTGAAGTCTATCTGGGAAGAGCCTGAGGAGGGTCAGGGCTTGCGTCTTCTGGTTGTGAAGCTCAAGAAGCTGGCTTTTAAATTAACTGAGTGGAATCGTGGGGTCTTTGGGAATATTTTTGATAACACTAAGAAGGCGTTGATGGTGGTTAATGAGAAGACCATTCGATATGAGCAGGAGGGGATGAATATGGCTAAAGAGGATCTTGATAAACCTATCTTTGAGTACGAGAGATGTAATGTTATTGAGACTAGGTTCCTCAAGCAGAAAGCGTCGGTGAAGTGGATTGCGGCCGGTGACGCTAACAGCAAGTACTTTCACGCTATTTGTAAACAGAGAAGGAATCAAAACTTTATTCATCGGATTAGGGCGGAAGACGGCAGCTTGATTGACAACCAGGAAGGCATCCGCGTGTCCTCTGCTCTCTTTTATGAGAATCTTTTCTTCGACGATATAGGGAAGGGTTGGGCACTCCTCTGGTCAATTTCTCCCTCCCTCAAATATCTCTTGAGCAGAATGAGTTTCTTATGGCTACCCCTAATTTGGAAGAAATTCATAATACGGTGTTGTCTATGAGCTCTGATAGTGCGGTTGGTCCTGATGGTTACACGTCTCATTTCTTTAAATTGTGTTGGCCGATTATTAAGCAAGATTTGGGTAATGCAGTTGTGGATTTCTTCTCTGGAGGTCATCTTCCCTGTTATTTTTCTACGTCCACGATTATTTTGCTTGCCAAGAAGAAAGGGGCAGATAAATGGAAAGACTTTCGGCCTATTAGCCTATGCACGGTCTTCTCCAAAATTATTACCAAGATAATCACACGGCGTTTGAATTGTTTTCTTCCCGTGCTTATAGCCGATCAGCAGACTGGTTTCGTCCCTGGTAGATGCATCACCGATAACATCCTTATTGCCCAGGAGCTATGTAAAAATGTGAACAAAACTTCGGAACCCCAATATTATGCTTAAATTAGATATGGAAAAGTCCTATGACCGTATGAACTGGGGTTTCATTATGAAGATGCTGCGGATGTTTGGTTTTCAAGAAACTTTTGTAGACCTCATTTTCAGAACTCTTGCGGATAACTGGTTCTATGTGCTTCTGAATGGCGTGCCTTCTTCCCGTTTTCACGCGACCCGTGGGGTTAAACAAGGTGATCCTCTTTCTCCGGCTCTTTTTGTCTTAGCGGCCGAGTATTTTGGGAGGCTGATAAATGATTATATGTCTCAAAATCCGGGCATGCAAGTCCAATCGAAAGTTAAGGGGATCCATTATCTTGCCTTTGCGGATGACACGATCATTTTCACTCGATGTAACAGGAATGGGCTAAGGTCACTCAAAGAGCTTTTTCATCATTATGAGCTTGTTTCAAGGCAGCGTATTAATGCTACTAAGAGTACGTTCATTGGGAAAAATTTAACTACCACCAAAACAGTTGGTTGCGTAACATATTGGGTTTTCTGCGCGAGAACATGCCTTTTCGTTATTTGGGAGCACCCCTTTTTCGAGGGAGGAATCGAATTTGTTATTATCTGGACATTATTGATAAGGTGCAACAGAAGCTTCATCATTGGGGGAACAAGCTTCTCTCTTTTGGCGGGAAACTTATCCTTCTCAGGCATGTCTTAACATGCACGCCGATCTATATTCTCCAAGTGCTAGTGCCCCCAAAAGAAGTTCTCAATCGTATCCATCGCATTTTTAATAAATTCTTGTGGGACAGTGGACCGGACGGTAATCACATACATTGGAGAGCGTGGGATAAATTGTGTGCTCCGACTGAGGAAGGAGGGTTGGGTGTTCGTAATCTTTTTGATGTGGTCGACAATTTTGCTATCAAGCTGTGGGTCCGCTTACGGCAGAAACAAGGGATTTGGGCCAAGGCCATCTCCAACACATACATAATGGATAAGTCTCCGCTGGATGTGCCTGAACCCAAGGCTTCTACGCCTATGTTGCACAGAGTGTGGAAAATGAGAGATACTGTCGAGCGATTCAACTCTTGGAAGGTTAACGCAGGGAAAATTGACTTCTGAAGAGACAAGTGGACGGAAGTGAATTTGGGGGACCCCGCAGATGACTTGGTTCGGAGGGTTAGCGATTTTTGGGTAGGCGATCAGTGGGATACCCAGCTCCTGCATTCTTATCTTCCCAGTCACATCGTAGAGGAGATCACTCATATTCCTTTCAGACGAGAGAAGGATGATGAGCTTATTTGGACCCTTATCCCTGACGGTCGTTTTACTACTCGGTCTACGTGGAACATGGTTCACACTTCTCATTCCTCCAACGTTATATTCAAGATTATTTGGAACAACTTACTTCCTCTCAAGATTTCCTTCTTTTGTTGGAGGCTGCTTCATAACATTCTCCCCACCGATCAGAACATTTAGCGACGGGGTATAACGTTGGTGTCTAAATGCTTTGCATGTCAAAATGGGGAAGACCTTTGTCATACTTTTATTGACTGTCATTTTGCTCGTTCTGTATGGACATACTTTATGAATCACTTTGGATTGCGGTTTACTCCTACGTTAGGGATTGTTCCTATGTTTCATTTCTAGAAGAATTCTGCGGCGAGCATCTTCAACCTTCGGCTTATAGTTCCGGTTATTGTTTGTTGAGGCATTTGGTCTGAGAGAAATAAGTGTAGACATGACGAGGTCCAACCCTCCATACATTGCACCATCATTCTTATTGAGCGGAATATTCGTCAGGTCGCCTTCCGCACGGATCTGGCTTCCAAATTTCTAGGAGCTGATAGAGGGACCCCTTTCTTCCAACCTTTCAAGATCAAATCTAAGCCGAGGAGGAAGTTAACTTCTCTGCGGTGGGTGCCGCCGCGTTCTGGTAACTTAAAGTTGAATGTGGATGGGAGTGTCAGAAATGGGATAGCTTACGGTGGTGGTATTCTCAGGAATTCCCAGGGCGGGTTTATTTTGGCGTTCCACTCTTGCTTTGGTCAGGGGACGGTGCTGGATACAGAGATAAAAGCTCTTTTGATTGGTCTTCGCATGCGTAATTATGATCAACCTTTGGAGATTGAATCCGACTCCCTCTATGTGCATTGCATGGTTTCTGGAGAGAGTGCGGGAGGATGGCCCCTGTGTATCTACGTCACTTAGATTGGTGCTCTTCTGCAAGCGTTACACTATACTGTCTCTCATATCTATAGGGAGTGCAACGCGGTCGCTGATGCCCTAGCAGCACTGGAGGGGGATGATCACTTATTTATGCGTACCAGAGAGGTCCTCCGCGCATCCTGAAGTTACTTCATGACGATATGCATGGCCCAGTTCATTTTCGTTACACCACCGACAATCCGGGAAGCCCTCTTCACTTGTGAAGGGTGCAAACCAGGTCGCGTTGTTCATCTCTTACACTTTGTCATCACTACTAGATTTTCTATATATACTGTGTATCACACGATGTGCAGACCGATGGAGTTTACCAAAGGTGGGGCTGGCCGAATTCCTGGAGCTCCAAGCGGGATCTACAAACAGTGTTTTCTCAGCTGGATGCACCCCTCCATCTTTGGTTGGGGTGCAATTCAGGTGTTTTGTTCCATTTCTCTATTGTTGCCTGGAGGTTGCTTGCTGGGTATTGTACTCCCCCTTTGTTTTTCTTGCAGACAGATTATCAACGCGTAGCTCGCGTGCTGTTCATCTCTACGTTTGGCTTTGAGGATCACGTTAGCCTTTGGACGCACCCCTACCGCTTTGCTAGGGGTGCAATCCAGGTGTTTTTGTTGCTTTTAAGGTCTCTCATTGTGCTCATGTTACTTCTGATGTTTGATAAACTCCCTTATATGATTGGTACAACTTCTACCTCGGTTATTGCTGATCACTTTACGTACCGGTCATGTCGGAATTTCAATCCCAAGAGGATGCGGAGATCGAAGAAAGCTCACACGAGGATACGACGGGGAGAAGGGCATTCTTCTTTCACTTCCAATTTGAACTACAGAAGACAGAGAACCACCATTTATTTCTTGCTGACTTCCACTGATGTATTTATTTTTGGAGTAGGGTTTTTTTGGGAATGCATAGAGCGAGTACTCTTCCCTATGTGGTGGATTTTCCTACACTGGGTTTGCCACACATAGGGTTTAAGGAGGCCATGCTATGCATTCTATCACGTAAACTTGAGGCGTGCCGGTATATGGCGAATACTTTGTAGCTCTTTATTTCATCTTTTAATAAAATAAAATAAAGTTGCTTCAAAAAAAAATCACTAATCAAAGTAGAATTTCCAAATTATTTATTATATCTACAAGCTCACGATAAGAAAATTTCAAACATCAAACTATCAAAATATCAGGGCTTGTAACTATAAGAAAATTATCCATTTAACTCCACTTAAGAACTTAGGGCTTGTGTTGTGTAGGGGAAAATTGATACTTGTTATAACTATTAACTTCAAATATTGAGATTAGAATTTGAATGAGCAGGTAACTACATAAGGCAGCTTTCCCCGCTCTGTCTTCTCTACGATTTTCGGGTACTTACTCGTGCACGGAATCAAAGAAGAGGATTGATCTCTTGGTGTGCTAATGAGTGATTCCTTGCCCTCTTGAGGGATGCATTGTTTATGTACCGTGTCTTGATTGAGTTGTCTTCTTTCCCTCTCAATTTGTTCCGACCTAGGAAAGATGTATTATTAATTGTGGGAAATTGAAAGAAGAATAAAAGGGGGGGGGGGGAGGGGTGGAGGGGAGAACCCAAGAAGAAACCTGCTAGTGTGCTAAAGAGGCAGAGGAGGAGAGGGCCGAGAGGCAGGGGATAAGGAGGACCGGAGGAGGGACGATTGATTTTTGTTTTTGTTTGTTTGCTCTCTCTCTCTCTCTCTCTCTCTCTCTCTCTCTCTCTCTATATATATATATATATATATATATATATATATATATATATATATATATATATATATATATATATATTTTTCTCTTGTTTTCCAAACCAAAAATTAATATTAAAACTTGTTTTGTGTATAAATATAAAATATGTATTGTATGTCTATTTTTTTTTTGGCTATGTAATTTTTTTTTTGGGCCTTTATAGCTTCGAGTAAAAAAAAAACATTGGGACACATTATATTAGGATCGAATTGGATCTACACAAATTTTTTTCTTTTAATAAAAACATGTAATGTTGGGCCTCCCCAGTACCTTTGGGCCTATGACCGACGCATGCATCGACGGCCTCGGGCCAGCCCTGGCGGCATATTTCCAAATGTTTAAGTTCCACAAGAGATTAACATTTTTTTGCCAAAAGATAAAAATATGAGTTATCGTCTCTTTTGACAAAGGAGAACTAATAGCTAGTGAAAACAAGTAAATACACTTTACAACCGTCAATAATACTCGTTAGATTTGAGAAATCAACATAAACCGAGGTAAGTTTCCTATAAATCATCAAAGAGTCGTCCTAAAAAATGACATTAAATAACCTCCGAGTAATAGACAAAACAAAAGCTTGATGAATTGCTGCCTCGGCTATAGCGACATCATATAAATACACTTTATCCTCTCAATAAACATCAAAGAGTCGTCCTAAAAAATGACATTAAATAACCTTCGAGTAATAGACAAAACAAAAGCTTGATGAATTGCTGCCTCGGCTATAGCGACATCATATCATCCTCTCATATCATCCCCCCAATTCGTAAAATGCCTCCAATCGCTACAAGATTATCTTTTACTGCAACATCTACATTAAACTTCACCATTGAACGAGGAGGAGGCTCCCAAGCCTTGAAAGTACCCCACATATTCAAAAATGGCTCAAGACGTGCATGTGCCTGAAGGTAATTACATATGATTTACGGATTAATAATAATTTCATCATAATTAATGATATAAAATGTGTATTGTATCAATCGTTATACTACAAACGTTACCACAACAATGCCCATACATTTATAACATACATCTTTCTTATTATATTGAGGGCGTGGATGCGAATCGAACACATGGCCACATACCCGCAAGTGCAATTGTATTTACCATTACGCCAAACAATTCTCAATTATAAGATACATCAAAGAATTTATATTTAGATGTACATTTGTATAAAGTTTAATGATCGGGGAGCTTCTCCTCCATCGAATGTTGCACTAGTTTGTTTCACTCACTATATAAGTGTCACATATCTGTGACATTTATGTAATTACCCTTAGACCGAATTCGGCATAGTATCACGGTGTGGATGGTCATGTTTTAACACAATTCAGGTTTTCTCTCGACGGGACTATCATGCTATAGTGAATGAATGTGATACTGAAGCATGTGTAGGATTTGTGTTGGTTCGTCCGAATTTGTGTTTCTTAATGGTAGAAATGAATATCCAAAAGGGCCTTCTTACGTGAAATGTTTTATCCTCGAAAGTCTTTACGAAGCGGAAGTAAGTGTTGCTCGAGAAATAAAATATTCAAATTATAAGGTCAGTTATTGATGTTTTGACAATCAAGTACATTGATATTGCGTATGCAGAAGGATTCTATAACCGTTTCACACGAATGGTTGTAGTCGGTAGCACTTGACTCCTCCGACAATTGTGGGTCGTGACACATTGCTAGATGTCAGTCACGGTCGATAAATATGAATGATATTTTGTAAATATATTCTATATTTATGGCCAATATATTCGGAAGTCTTTTCGGGTCACACACAAATCAATGACCTTCCGGAATAAAATTGTGATTATGCGATAATCAAATAAGGATCCAAATAGTTTTGTTACTACAAGTTGTTGTGGTGAAATTATTATTATAAGTATTATTTATTATGAATAAATAATATTAAGGAATATTAGTATTTTCTAACATACTCAGAAATAATATCCTAGAGTTGCTTAGCCTTCACGACAAAGGAAATTGCTAAGAAGTTACTTCTTTAATAAGATTAATGAAAGTAATACAAACATAATATCTATTTAATTAATAAAATCTTTATTTTACTAAGAAAGTGTTTTCACATTCCTATTCTAAATAGAATAAGCAAAAAAAATCTCACATCGGACGGGAAAGAAGAGAGGGGTTTTTTTTTTTTTTTGGATTTTAGTCCTATCCGCCGGATATTCTTGGACCGGGCACCGGAATATTTTAAAATTGATGACGTGGTACTACTATTGCTTAGGATCCGACACGTGCTTGTGGGTCGTGGGATCCTACATGGCTTGTGGGTCCCATTTCTCATACATTTACTAAAAATAAAAAGTTGAGAGAAGAAGGATTCGAACCGACGACCTTGTGATAAAATACCAAAGACTTTGCTTGCATCCAAGCCTATAACTTCAATATGTATATTATGACACAAGTAATTACTTATGCACAATAACATTTCTTCCAACATTGTATGTGCCTAATTTAAATAAACTTATTTACAATATTAATTTTACTATAGATGATATATATATATATATATAAGAGCTCTTGCATAATGTTTTTTTTTATAACCTATTATTCTTATTATTATTATTATTATTATTATTATTATTATTAATGTAAGTCGACCTTACATTACCAGAAGAGTAATAATTATAAATTTTTTTCTTATCTTACTATTAATTTGTATATATTCGGTCAACTTTTTTAATATCATAATTATTACATTAATTAATGATAATCAAATTTTATATCAAACACTATAGTCTTTTTTGAGAACCAAACATTATAGTCTAATATTTTTAATCACTGTGTTTCAAAAAAAAATTAATCACCGTGTTTCCAAAAAAATTTAATCACTTTATTAATGTATAGGATAATTCTAAATCCACTTATATTTAGGGGCGTAGATAGTATTTTTTTTTTAATAAAAAAGAACTACATCAAATTAACAAGGAAAATTAAACCAAAGGAAACCATATTATGCATAAGTAATAAATATTGTCATAGTATAAACATTAAAGTTGTAGCTTAGATGGCATAGTGTTTGATAGTTTACCACTAGGTCTCCGGTTCGAATCCTTCATGTATCAACTTTCTATTTTTAGTAAATGGGGTAGAAATGGGACCCACCGCCACGTAGATCCAACATGGCATATGATGCGGCGTCCATATAAGTTATTTTTTATGATTCCGGTGTCCAGTCAGCATAAAACGGCGGATAGGACTAAAATCCAAAAAAAAAAGCCAATTTAGAGGACTATTTTCCTCACCGGAGTAGGAGCAGGACTAAAATCCAAAATAGACAACATGTAGGACTAAAATCCTAATATACCATATGGATTTTCAAGTTTTGCAACTAAGAACTTGAAGTATGAAGGAACATATTCAAAAGAAACAAAAGGCGGAAAAATGAACTAAAAGGAAATTGAACACTTCATAAAAAAATGTTTTACGGATTACATCCTACACTTATTTATAGAGTTCTAGTTAGCTCAATTGCTAATCTAATAATTCTTATTGCTTGCAACATATTTAATCAACTTAACCACCTTCAACCATTTTCGGTTGAAGGTGTTCAACCTATTGTTTGAACGAGCATTTCATCTGTCTTCAACTACACAACTGTTGTTCTTGACTTCCCCAGCTTTATATTCATTTCATTCTCACTGAACTAAGACTAGTGCCTAAGTCCCTTATATATTGTTAGAATCCATATAGTTATGTGTTGTTTATTATTTATTACCCCTAATCATTAATTAATTAGTTAATTAGTGGCTAATTAGCTTAGTTTTTTCCTCTCTTGTTTTGATGTACATTGGGATGTTTGGAGCAGTAACCCTCTATCTATATGTCATCCTTACTCTATTGTGTTAGTCCCTTGGCTTGGTGTTACCATGCGCTTGAATTTCTTTTGAATTCCTGTAACATTTTTCTAGCATCTTGCTAGATCTTAATAATATTTTTCATCGTCGTTTGAAAATGTATAAATAAATGTTTTTCCTAAAATGTAAATCCTCAAATATCATTTTAGACATAATTATAACGAATAAGAGAGATAATTACTTAGGACATAATTACACTTGAAAATAAACGAGAAATTATTATATTGCATCAAATTCAAAATAGTACAAATAAAATTTCAAAAGAAAAAGAACAACACAACAGGCACTATGGCCAATATTATTTTGAGAACAAGAAAAACATGGAAAACACTAAAAGCCCCACATACGAGGCTAAAAAGTACACAAAATAACCGATGCAATAAAACCATGGAACACAACCCCTTTAATCCTTTAATTCGTTCAAATTAAAAGAAAGATTTCAAATTAATCAATTCAACGTCCGTAGGTGCAGCAATCAGGCCATGGGTCGCATCCACATGAACAACCAACTTCCTCGCAACAGCACCGATCATGCAGCAATCTCCGGTTCGGGTCTAAACTAACGACATCTGCCAGAGAATTCAGGCGATAACCCGTTATTTGTTGTCCATTAGTTTCCGGACCAAACTCTTTATGATCAGAATATGGCTTTTGATCTTCTCCCGAGGTCTTGTCGTCTGTCGCTGATGCGATGCCCAATAAGGCACATAGGAGCACAAGCAAGAAGATGGCAAAAGCAAGACGAAAAACAGCTTTCACCATATTGTATTAATGTGATGTAGTGCAAAGTAAATTATAATTGAGAGAATTAAAGCCGGTTGCTAAATTAGGGCGTAAAGATAATGTTTCCAAGGGAGGGTATTGTATTTACTATTTATAGGGCTAGGTTAGATAGTGTTAATTAATAGTATATGGAATTTCAAAGTTTTAGTATTGTGGATTCTGAATTTATAATTCATGTTGGAATGAACGATCAGACAAATTCCAGGTGAGACTTAATTTATTGCATTTTAGCTATATTATATTATTAATGTATGTTAAAAGAAATCACCGAATCAATAATACGGGGTTAATTTGATTTTTAGTCCTCTAACTTTCCCTGTTTTTGTAAATAGTCATATTTTTGCTCCGGTAGCATTTTAAGTCCCATAACTTTCTATTTTTCTGGATTTTTAGTCCTTTTTGCCGTTTCATCACCGGAGCTCCGGCGAACTGGCTTAGGTGGCTGCCATATGGCAAAAAGAGGACTAGGTGGTTGCGGCAGCCACCTAAGCCACTTTTTGCCACATGGCAGCCACCTAGTCTCCAATCCAGAGGTGCAACTCCAAGTCCAAGTCTGTCAGTTCTGAGTCTAATATTAAAGAGTCTTAGTCTTTTTCCTTGTCTCTTGTTAAAGTCAATAGTGATGATAATGATGTCAATGTTTGGCACATGCGTTTTGGTCATCCCTCTGTCAAAGTTTTAAACAAAGTTCTTCAATGTTGTAATTCTGTTAATTTGGAAAAGTTAAACTATCTTAAGTTTTGTGAAGCATGTAAGTATGGAAAGGGACATGCCTTTCTTTTCCTATTTCTAAAAAATCTGCTGATAAAGTTCTTGAGTTTGTGCATACTGATCTTTGGGGACCTGCCCCTGTAAGATCAGTTAATGGATACAGCTATTACATTCTGTTTGTTGATGATTATAGCCGTTTTTCTTGGATTTATCCCTTAAAACTTAAGTCAGATGCGTTTGATGCTTTTATTCTTTTTAAAAATCTTGTTGAAAAGTAATTTGAAACCTCAATCAAACAAGTCCACTCAGACTGGGGATGGGAGTTTAGAAACTTTTCTGATTTTCTAAGCAAGCACGGTATTAATTCCGTCATCCTTGTCCACACACTCACCAACAAAATGGTCATGTTGAGAGAAAGCACAGACATATCACAGAGACAGGATTAACTCTTCTAGCTCAATCATCCTTAACTCAAAAATTTGGTGGCATGGTTTTGACTACAACACTGCTTTAATTAACTTATTACCCACACATGTATTAGGAAATATATCACCCTTTGAGAAGCTCTTCAAAAGACAGCCCGATTACTCTATGGTTAAAACCTGCGGGTGTGATTGCTATCCCTTTCTAAGACCTTATAACAAACACAAATTTCAGTATCATACTAAAACCTGTGTCTTTCTTGGAACTGGCAGCAAACATAAAGGTTATCTTTGTCTTGAGTCCTCTGGTAGGATTTATATTTCCAGAATTGTGTCCTTTCATGAGACCAAGTTTCCATATCAAGATCCTCAATCTGAGTATTATAAGCCCCAAGAAACCATCATCATTACCTCCAATTCCTGGTTTACTATGTCTACTCCACAATCTGACAATCCTCATCACCACACCGGTCTTCATTCTGATCATCCGGTTCAGTCCTTCTCTGATAAAATATGCAGTGCTGATTCTCCCTCTCATCTTCACCCAGACACTTCTTCTACTCATAATATCCATTCTAATTCTCCTGCTATCAATCATCACTCTCCTACTAGTTCCCTGATTCTACACAAAGCCTTCATAGTCCTAATACATCCACACCAAATAGCCATCAGTCTCCTATCCAACCCTCACCATCAAATAGTTATCACTCTTCTAGCTCTAGCTTCCTCCATCTCTTCCCCTGATATCTTCCCACCTCCCATCATACCTCATGCTCCTGTCCTTCCAACACATCCTATGCAAACCCAAAAGATTCTCAGCCTTAGCCACAAAGACTTATCACTATTTACCTATAAAACCTGAGCTGGCATCAGAGGCATTGGCGGACCCAAAATGGAAAGCAGCAATGGAGGAGGAATTCAGAGCACTTGCTGCTAACAAGACATGGATTCTTGTTCCTCCTAGTTCAGGTTAGCACTTGGTTCGTAACAAATGGGTCTTCAGAGTTAAACTTAAACCAGATGGCATTATTTTAAAGTACAAGGCACGCCTGGTATCTAAAGGTTACCTACAACAACAAGGGATTGATTTTAGTGAGACCTTCAGGCCTGTTGCAAAAGCTGCAACAATCAGGGTAATTTTGTCCATTGCAGCAGCTTAAAACTGGAATGTGAAGCAAGTAGACATCAACAACGCATTCTTGAACGGGAATCTAACTGAAGTTGTGTATATGACTTAGCCTAAGGGTTTACTGATCATACAAGGCCCCACTATGTTTGTAAATTACATAAAGCACTGTATAGTTTAAGACAGTCACCCCGGGCATGGTTTTAAGAATTAAAGCTACATCTTTTAGCATGGGGTTTCATACAGTCGGTATCCAATTTTTCTTTGTTTATCTTTCACAAAAATTCAGTATGTTTGTATGTGCTAGTGTACGTTGATGATTTCCATATCACATGAAATATCCCTGATGCTATTCAGAGATTCATCAAGCTGTTAAACTCCTGGTTCCCATTGAAAGACCTAGGCAATCTGAGCAATTTTCTTGGTATGGAAGTGCACAGAGATGAAGGAGGAATATTGCTGACAAAGAAACAGTATGGAGCTCAGATACTTGAGAAATTTGGGATGAGCAACACAAAGCCTTGTTTAACTCCTATGGTGACAAGTAAAACATTTACCCCCGATCAAGGAACTCCCATAAGGAACCCTACAATATACATAAAAGATATAGGAGCTTTACAGTATTTGACTTTTACCTGGCCTGATTTGTCATTTGCAGTCAATAGTCTAAGCCAGTTCATGCACTCCCCAACAGATGTTCATTGGAGTGCAGTTAAAAGGATGTTGAGATATGTTAAAGGAACCCTTGACTATGGACTAAATTTTAGAGCACATGGACCTCTTGTCTTAAAAGGCTACTCATATGCTGATTGGAGTTGTTGTCCATTTGATAGAAAATCTGTAGCTGGATATAGTGTGTACTTAGGTCCATCATTGGTGTCTTGGAGCTCAAAGAAACAACAAGTAGTTTCTCGTTCCAGTGCGGAGTCTGAATATAGGTCTTTGGCTCATACTTCTGCTGAGTTAATGTGTCTGCAATCCTTGCTTAAGGAACTAGCAATCCTTGCTTGATAGGAACTAGGAATACGGCCGGTTCACAAACACATCGAAATTGATGTGCACTTTGTGATATTTTGTGCAACACATTTCCTCATGTGATCGCAAATTCTTTGTCCCAAAATCTGGTTTTTCATGCTAGGACCAAACACATCGAAATTGATGTGCACTTTGTTCGAAATCAGGTTTTGGATGGTAAGTTGGATGTCAAACACATTTCCTCATGTGATCAGATTGCTAATGTTTTTACTAAAGCTCTTTCAAGCACAAAGTTCATACCATTCAGAGGCAAGCTTATTGTAGACTAATATATGCTTGGGTCGAAATTATCATTCTTGTGACCTAGTCACAAAATTCGACCAACACACTAATTTTGGGCCAAGATTATGAAAAATGTCTTTTCCACATATTTAATTATTTAGCCCAACTAATTTAATAGTCCACTAAACAATTAATTTACATGTCGTTTTAATAAAGTCCAACGAGAACTAAATTAATATTATTAGGATTCGACGTACGAGAATAGCTATGCTATATTAGGAGGCACGTCGGGGACCATGGACTAATAATCAGCGGCTCCGATAAATCAAATAAATAATTATCTTACGAACGAATAATTATATTTGATAAATCAATCACGGAATATGCCACCATAATCCCGTGATTTGCACTCCTCCGATTATGAGATTATATTTATCTCTTCATGAGAATGATAATAAGCGTCCATTGATACAATCATTACATATGGATTAATCCTCCATAGACATTTTCATTCTAAATCGGGAAGTTACCGTTACAATGTGGAGTACTCACCATTTCACTTGAGAGACGGTGTTGAGAAATAGAGTTAAATATATTTAGATTATATAGTGCCATGTGGCATACTGTGATAGGATATAGTCTTCATACCTTAATATTGGATCACATGTATATTATGCATATTGTTATTGTAGACTCTTTAATGAATCAATTAATGAAGAACATTTACTCCTAATTTTTATTTGTAATAATCAAATAGTGCTTTTATCTACTTATTTCTTAGTACAAAGAAATCTTTTCTCTCTATATTACATGCTAGAGCCTCATGCTCATCTTTTCCCATTTTATTTTGAATCTCTGATTCCTTTTCTCTCCATCTATGGCCAACTCCTTCGTTGCAAGTCCAACCACATAATTTACCAATTCTGGAACTCCTATTATCTCTGGAGAATTGTAGAATATACATGCTGCCTATAAGCTCAGTGTAAGGTTTAACTATATCAGATGGTCTCAGTTTGTCAGAACCTTCTTCAAATGTAGAGGCAAGATAAGCCATTTGATTTGTACTGGTCGTGTTCAAGATGATTGTAAGTATGCTAATTGGGATGAGAATGTGATGTCTTGGCTTTAGAGCTCCATGATTCCAGAAATCAATGACATTTGCATGTTACTATATTCTGTTAAGGAAATCTGCGACACTGTCAAGCAAACACTATTTAAGGTAAACGGCACTTCTCAAATCTATGGATCATTGTAAAGATCCAAAACACCAAACATGGGAATAGGTCTATCACAGAATATTCTAGCCTTCTTCAAATAATGTGGCAAGCGCTTGATCACCATCAATGCATTCAAATGAAATATAATGATGATGTTATCATCCTTAGAAGATGCTTGAAAATGAGAAGAACGATCTGATAATACCCTATTTGATACTCTATTTGCCCCGGAATTATGCTCAATTGGTAAGAGATGGTCTAAATATTGTATGAAATGCATGTCGATTGCCTAGTGCATGTTCCTAGGTTGTTAATTCCGCATTTACATAATTATCTTTTGGAATCGGTACTGTTTTGTCTCGTTTTACGTGCCCTTCAGGTAATGACTTTTGCATGAAGCAATGAGGAAACGAATCTGGATTGAATGAATTTATTAGGCTGAAGATAAAAGGTCCAGAGGAAGAAACGGGAAAAGTTGGGCTCGGTCCATCAAAGCCCATCTCGATGCATCGAGTTCTTGGACAACAAGTTAACCGACCTACAAGGTCAAGTTTAAGTCAGCTAGGGATTCTTATAAATCTAAGTCAGCAACATAGCCTATATAAAGGCTGTGGCACCTCATTGTAACATATACTCATAATAATTATCAAAGTTATATGAAATAAAGTTGCTTGGTTTTTCCTTGTGAGTTTCTTTTGGTTTCCTTCTCCAAAAGCTATCAACTAGCTTGAGTTGATCAAGCTAGATCTCTATTATCGAATGTATGAAGCTTTAAATGTTCCTTTATGTCTTTAATATGGTAGATTAGCTTGTTTCTGCGTGATGTAATTAATCTGAATGCTTAACGAATATGCAGTTCATTACAATAAATCAAAACGATAGATATGTAACCTAAAAATAGAAACCTCTACACTCGAAGAGTCGACGGTCTATATCGACACGCCGAGGCACCCTTGGTAACCCTAACTCTGGAGGTTTGGCGTCAGCAACATTGATTGACATGTTTAATTCATGTTTAGTTAGATCTAGACAATCTGCTTTGCATATTCGTAAATTAGCATGAAGGATATATAGTGAAGTGTTAGTTAGGACATAGTCTGGATCAATCTTTAGCAACGTGCTAGCCATTGTCGATAGCTTCTTTAGAAGGTTCTTTGTCTTGAGCGCACTTTCTAGAACTTAATGCATGTGAGTTAACACATCGTGTGGTAGGTTAATGACACATAGACATTTATTGTCCTTACAAATGGAATTAGACAAGTTTCAGAGACTGTACCCATAGTTAAAACTGAATTAACACATATGTTCTGATTGATTGGGGGAATTACAAAAGAAGTAATCACGATGATTAATTACACCAAGCTAGGGGATAGGTTTGGAGGGCGGAACACCGTTTCTTTTCTGTTTTTTTTTTTTTTATTTTTATTTTTATTTTTATTTTTATTTTTTAATAAAACTATCTTTTTATTAATGGAAGAAATAAAGTGCTACAAAAAGTTTGCCATATCCTGGCCCGCCCCAAGTTTGCGTGATAGAATGCATAGCATGGCCTCCTTAAACCCTGTGTGTGGCAAACCCAGTGTAGGAAAATCCATCACACAGGGAAGAGTACTCGCTCTATGCATTCCCAAAAAATCCCAAACTCCAAAAATATGTACAACAGTGGAAATCATAAGTAGAAGAATGGCGTCTGTGTGTCTCGAATCTTGTAGGAGTGAAATGTGACTCGATCGCTGATTATACGTCCGAAAGTATAATACATCCCAGTCGTCGTCGTTCGTAGACCGTTGCATCCGCTTGAGCATATGTAACGTCCAGTTCCGATCCTGAGCATTGTCTACAACCATCACGTAGGGCAAAACATCACAAAGCAATAAAAGAGGGAGCACCATTGTAATCCACGAAAGGAACAAAAACACCTGAATTGCACCCCTATCAGAGTGGTAGGGGTGCGTCCAAGGCTCAATGCACTCCAGATATCCAGTCCCGTTCAAAGAGGACTCCAGATATGCACTCCCGTTTCTTTTCTGTTTCTATGTTGGTCGTAGACCGCTTTTATGTGCTCTTATTTAGGTTTAGTATGTTTATCTTTGAGGGGTTGCATTGTCTCTGTGGGATAGACCTTTATTCGCCTTGCTACGCTACGATTGACCTAGTTCTCTTGCTAGTATAAGCGACTTACGCACGACATCATGTTTTTGGTGCCGTTGCCGGGGACAATGGCCAACTTTTTCTTTGATAAACTTAGTAAATTCTAACTAAGAACGCTTCATTTTTTCGTTTAAAATACTTTCTTTTGAGTCTTGAGTCATTTCTGCAATCTCTTGTGCTGTTGTAAGATCAGACAGAAGAAAACTAGACTCGACTCGGCGAGATTACCACTCGACGAATCGAGATCCAGAAAAACGAATTCTGAAATTTCTCTGTGTTGTGTGTTTATCCTTGTTTGTTTTTGGTTAGTAGGTCCGAAATAGTTGGGATAAAACCCAACTAATGCGGAAGTTGGCTAAGCATGTTTTTTGTTTTTCTTTTGGTTTTCTTGCAGGACTTGCAAAACACTTCTAATCCTCATTCGGAAGGATGTTCTGCATTGAGACAAGCACCATAGAACCGAGAAGCCGATGTTTTATGAACATGAAGCCAATATGTATGTATCAAGACCCGAACTGGATGTTCGAACGGGAATGTATAGAATAAGAAGAGGCTAAAGATGGATGACAAAAATGCTAAGTCCGGGAGGGCCCAAGAGGCAAATTTAGAAGAATGCGAGGGCTGGAGGCAACGTAAGTCTCCTATACCGGTGTATGATATTTCATTTGATTCTGATTTTGAGTAGGACCCGGACTACGAAACCGCAGAGCCCGAGTGATATGAAATCACGAACAAAGATTGCCCAATATCTTCTAAAGAAACAAAGAGCTTAGATAATCCAATCTAAGAACGCCACAACGCTAGCTCAAGGCGCTGATAAGTTCTTAAAGGGTGGAACTCTACAACGAAGAGATCCTCACTCGCAAGTGATTAAAAACAAGTCCAAAGACTTCATAAAATTTCACTCAAAATGTTTAATTGTTTGTAAAAGGACCACCTATGTGCCTTATATATGCTATAGACTTCAAGACCAATTGCTAATTTAGCAATGTGGGACAAAATAACAATAAATAAAATAGTAACAAAAATAATAGACTATATAACCAATGTGGGATATATAATATAAAAGTAAATAAATAATAAAAACTTCAAATATTCCTCTCAAGCCCAATAGCATAAATAAAGACTTTCATGGAGCTTCTTCCTTCTTCTTGGGCTGCATCACATCACTAAGGAAGACCCAGACTGGAAACTGGGAGACCCTGGTAGCTTCAGGTTACCTATTTCCATGGAAGGTAGATCTTTAGGGCTAGCCTTGTGCGATTCCGGAGCTATTGATGATGGTCAACTTGGTATCATATTTTACCATCAATCTACCCCGGATTTGTGTTCTCAATGGTTATAATATGTATGAAATCATGGGTTAATTAGCTAAATGTAATTAAGCCACGTCCGGGGTGACTAAATTGGTATTATGCGTATTAACCGTGTATTTTATGTATTATTTGCTAGAAATAGAAGCTACTATGTGTGGTATGATTGTATTGACAGATGGACGAGTGTTTGAAGCATCATTTGGGCTGAAGGAGAGAGTTAATCGATAGAGAACTGAACGGAGCTGAAGGTTGAAGTATTTCGAGCGCAGATTGGACCCGAGAATCTGATTGGTGATCTTGGAACGCTGTTTAAATAACCTTACAAGACAAATTGGGCTTGGACTTCTTCATGAAAGTTGTAGGGCTTGAAACAAGGATTCCAACACACTTTGAATCACTTATATCGTAGTTATGTACGCCAAGTTATGGTCCAAATACTGAAGTTGGGCCTAGGGTATTCCAAGTTAAGTCGGCAGAAAGAAAAAAGACGAAAATACCCTCGGTTTACCGGGAGTTACCCGCGGTTTACCGAGGCCCATAATCTTCCAGAAACGTGTTTTATTGTCCTCCAAGCATTGGTTTTACCCCTCAGTCGGTTTATACACCTACATAAGGCCATAAAGTGCTACGAATTTTGTATTCCATCTATTCTTCATCTCTTTTCTAGTTCTTCATAAATTAGATACAATGTAGTCTTCTGGTTATAAATTCTTCTTTTCTTTCTTGCAAATAAATCATGAGTCTTTCATTATTGCATTGTGCTTGGATCGTCTTCATGGATCGTCTTGAATCGCCAGAAGGAGAGAGAATAGAAGAGTAGATCTGTTCTTCGTTATAGGTAAGATCTATTCCAATGTTTTATTTCTTTTCATAGATTCATGATTGTTCTTGTGTTAGATCTAGATTATGCTTGCATCTAATCATCTATGAATTAATTAAACGAACCTTAATCTTTATTATTCGATTCGTTAATATGAAACGCATAATTATGGGTTGCGCTCTTCAGATCTGCGACGGTCTTTATCGCTAGATCTGAATACCAAGTAAATCCTAATTTTGTGGTTCGGCGTCAGCTACGTTGATCGACAAATATAATTTACATGTTTTTAGCCTGATCACCTAATTGCATGTCATCGTAAATTAGCATGAAGTACTGATAGTGAAGTGTTAATTTGGACATAGTCTTGATGGACCCTATGAACATGCTAATCAATGTCGATAGCTGCCTAGGCGGGTTAGCGGTATGGGTTAGCGCTCAATACTAGAAATTTTAGTTCTTTATGTGTATGGGCTATTACGGACCAATTAAGGAGTGTAGCTGGCGTATAGATTATCTACTACCCTGGTCGGAGTGAATAGGGTTAGGAATTGCACCCGTAGCTTAATTACAAATATGGATCAGATAAGGATTAAGGGGAGATTAGTTATGACTAGTTTGGTTAATGCATTTTCAATATATGATTGATGATTGGTTTATTTGCATCTCTTTTACTTACTGTTTATTTATGTTGGTCAATGACCACCCTATCCGGTTGACCTATGAATTGTGGTTTTGTTTAGCATTATTAAATAATAGTCTATGTGCAATCGACATTGACTCGCTCTTGCTATACTACGATTGACCTAGTCCTCTTGCTAGTATTAAGCGACTTACACGCGATCAGCTATCAGTAACATCATTCCTTTGTCTCTTTACCTTAAGACAAATTTTCTGGTCATCATGAACCATCGTGTTCCTATACGGTTATTGGATCTCCAAGTTGATAAGATGGCTGGCATGTTAAGTGACTATGCGGTCATAGTAGGGGGTTTCGACTACCCTATTGACTTCTTAGTATTGGATGTTCCCGAGGACCTTACTGATGTTGTACTTCTCGGGCATCCATTCTTAGCTACCAGCAGAGCCTTGATGGAAATGGAGAATGGAACCATCAATTTAAGATCTAATAATGATGCTATAACAATCAAGATCTTGGAGCCTTTAAGGACCGACCAGGAGATTTCCGGATGGTGATTTTGACTTTGAGAGTGTCAAGGATACTAAAAGGCTGAATGTTGAGAGAATTAGGAAAGAATTTGTTGAACCAAGTGCCGGAGAGCATGATTTTTTGACTGTACTGCTTCGGGAAAAGAGAGAAAATGACCAATGTGAAGCGCCAAGGGAG
The DNA here is from genome assembly GCA_036785695.1 of Gentiana straminea. Taxonomy (NCBI): domain Eukaryota; kingdom Viridiplantae; phylum Streptophyta; class Magnoliopsida; order Gentianales; family Gentianaceae; genus Gentiana; species Gentiana straminea. The sequence goes on along the minus strand of JAVUPR010000424.1, from coordinate 2,364,576 downwards.
GCAAGTTATCGTACTCCTTTGGAGTTAGATGAGCACACCTCGTGAAATGCAAGCTTGAACTTAAAAGACGATAAAGTGAAGCCCTCATGGATACAGGAAAAGAAGCCAAGCAGACAGAGGTAACCTAGTGCGCGGTCCAAGCGGGCCAGGCGTGGTAGTAGAAGAGCTTAAGGCTATGATGGGGAAGTTCGAGAGGGAGCCCTCCTGGTTAATAAGGAAGAATGTTTCTTTCTTTGCCTAAGGGTCAAGGAAGGGCATGGATCTATAGGGGAGGCAGGCGTACCTCGGTGAAGGCTTCCCGAGTGCATGTCTGGCGGATGAAAATTCAAAAATCTTACTGCTTGAGAGTCTGAAGAAAAGTATAGCCGAGGACTCTAAACTCATAACTACTTTTTTAATCCCTTTAGGTAGATCGAGTTAATAAAAGTAACCCGAGTGAACGACAAGCTTTTTCCATCCTACCGCATCCAAAGGCCACAAGCCAGTGGATAGTGGGAAGGTTTTTTTACTTGTTGGACGCATAGCTGAACTATGTTAGGTTTTGAGTCGGAGAAAAACAAAAGAAGGCTAATACTAGGATGAGGATGAGTCATCGAGGAGTATTAAGTTAACAGGGAACAATGAAGGAAATCTGGATTGAAATCCCGGAGTAACCTGGAATAAAGTTGAGCTTGACTCGGTGAGGAGTGCCTTCGGCTCATCAAGGCCTGCAAAACCCTAATTCCTGGGTTAAGAAGAATTTTGGAACATCTCCATTGTGCGTGGAGTGATGACGTGGTCAATCAGGTTATAATATACTTGACCACCATAAACCAATACTAGCAAGAGGACTAGGCCCATCATAGTATAGCTATAGTGAATCAAGGTCGATCCCACAGGGAACCAATTGTGGATCATCTTATATACAAACAATTAATTAAACATGTCAAGGACATAGAGGCGGTCTACGACCAACATAAAACAAGAAAAGTAAAGACACGACTCGACACAACGTAATTAACCTCCCCAATTATAGTCTTTATCGTTTGGACCTAGATAATTTATATAATAAACTGAACTTATTAACTGTCAATCCGTTTGTATCTATCTTAGATTGGCTACGGGAGTCATCCTCTTTAACTTGACTTAGCACCGGTAAGTCACTAAATCACTGTGATATTGTTACGTGACTTCGCCTTTTAGTGCCTCCATCTCATATAACTCACACGCTTACGACTCTAAGGATGCCGATATTAACCGTACACCTCGTCTAGGCAACATTCCTATGGTTAGGCGTACTTCCTAAACGATTACTCAAGCTCTCGTCCAACTAGCAATTACCAAGTTATAGTCTCATGCTAATCTACGACGTATGTATAATCAGGTGCTAGCAATCCCCAAATATAAACCTACCTAGATAACGCCGAACGTCCGAAGATCAATTCATAAGCCTACCTAAGAGTTTTATATTGGTATTTCCTTTTTACACATTTTAATTAAACTAAGCGAGTAACGTAGCCATAGCCATACCTACGAGATAATAAATTCTATTAAGTTAACCTAACCATAAAGACGTGGCTATTTAACGGATAAAACGGGGCTCGGTCGACCGAATAGGTGGGCTCGGTCGACCGAGTGAACTCATTCGGTCACCCGAATCAATTTCGTCCCAGCATTACATCCCCGAACGTATCTCTCGGCGTTTCATCATACACAACGGATTAAACAAGAATTCGTAAAGCATTCATATAAACTAACACAGGTACGCATTAATTAAGCAATACGATTCATGAATAAATACTAAGTCTATGACGTAGGTTATGGGACCCCCATAGACAAGGTATCGCCACATCCCTAACGTCATAGCCTAGATCTACATCATCTAGCTATGAATTAACTAACTCAAACAATAAAGCATAATTGGGAGGGATTAATTACTTAAAAGAAACAGAAAATAAAGGCTTACATATTGCAGCCCTTAAATTGCTGGAAACACCCTCAATAAACTACATTGAATCAAGATATGAATAGAGTGATTTTATTGAATGATATTCGAAGGTATTCAAGGTGTGTATTACAATTCTCGTAGAATCGCTTGCTTATATAGAGGTTTTTGCCGACTTAGGGTGGTTCTAGAAGATAAACACGATTAAAGCCGAAAAGTGACCGAGCCGACACACTCGGTCAACCGAAGCTCCCCACTCGGTCGACCGAACCTAACTTTGCACACGTTAATCGTTTTTCTCGTCTATCTTGCTCCCCACTGCACGCTTTCGTGTTGATCTGATTTCTCTAATTTATCTCTTGATTAATGCTCCGATTTCCTTCCTTATTATCTTGAGATCCATTGATTGAATGACATTTATCCTCCCGATTTATCACGATCTACAAAATCAGCAATTATCGCATAATAAATCGGTCTTTAATAATAAAAATAGCTAAATACCAAATATCATATTAATAATCACTTAACATTAAATAATAAATATAAACATGTGATTTAATATGAAATATACATTATTAATCTCGATTTAAGGTCAACGTTGATGACTTTTACGGGTATAATTTGACCGTCATCAACTACCCCCCACTTAGACTTTGATCGTCCCGAACAAAGCATCAATAAGTCATTCCACAAGACAACATTTTCTATGGTCAAATCATACTTACACAAGAAACTCAAGTCAACTCATACTAGTCATGCTCGTAAGATATCCATTATTCACTACTCACTATGAATCGAAGTGATGTGTGCATGTGCATTGGTTTTATATATTCGTAGCAAGATTAGAGTTTATGCCAACTTCGTAATCTCAACCTACCAACCTCAGCATTCATACTTCTTAAGTCTTTAAATTTTTGAAGCACTAGAGCAATAAGCAAGAGCGTATCTATAGGGATTTTGGACTTGGAGACCGAGTACTACTCAAAGCCTCTTAAAGAGTTGAATATTCTTTTCATATCTTCATATTTTCAAATACTATTAATCTCAAGGAAGAAAACTTTTTAGAGTATCCCCCTATCTTAGATCATGTATAGCATCGAATATTACCACAAGCGCGGGGCTACTTTGGTAATGTTACTACAAGCCCAGTGTCTAACTGAAGAGAGTTTGAGAATGTGTTAACACAAGCGTAAACTTCAACTTATCTTTTATTCATTGATAATGAAGGAGTATAAATAGATACAATTTGGAAAGAGACTAGCTAGCTAGGGCGGCCACTTGAGTATGTAGATGTGGGCGGCACAAAAGCAAAAAGTAAAAGTACAATCTATGTCTATGTCTATGACATAAAGTAAACTAGAGTTTGACATATTAATTGTTTATATGTATCACAATTAATATGTCTTTTACAAATAAATAAAGTGTACAAATAAAGTTATGCACGATAAAGTCCGCCGTGATCATGAGGATCGGCGGTCGCTCGACACACCTCGCCGAGCCTCGGCGACTGCGAGTGATATATTTCCACACCCCCTCAAACTCGGGCTGTATATATTGATGCGGCCAAGTTTGCTACTTAGTCTGCCGAACGTAAGAGGTGGAATAGCCTTGGTAAGAATATCGCATTTTGATCTTCTCGAGGGAACATACCGGAGTTGAATAATCTTGGCATCAATCTTCTCCTTCGAAAGTGTCCGTCAATGTCCACATGTTTTGTTTTGTCATGATGGACCGGATCCTCTGCCATGCATAGTCTTTGAGTTATTATCACAACAGAGTGTGATAGGTTGCTGAATAGGTTGCTGAAGTTCAGTAAGAACTCTTTTGAGCCAAAGAGCTTCACAAATGCCTAAAACAAGTGCCCTGAGTTCAGCTTCAAAGATCGCTTCTGACACGTAGGTTGCTTCTTGCTCCTCCAAGTAACAAGATTGCCCCATACATAGGAACAATAGCCTGTGGTAGACCTTCTATCTATGTGGCATCCAGCCCAATCAGCATCAGTATAGACCTTGATGGATCTATCAGCAGACTTGGTGAAGTGTAACCCTTGGCCGGAGTGGACTTCAAATACCGCAAGTATTCTATTCACTTTGCATCCCAATGTTGCTCGGTAGGGCAATGCATGAACCGGCTAACCGGATGACACCATATGCAATATCCGGTCTTGTATGGGATAGGTAGATGAGTTTCCCTACAAGTCTTTGATATTGTTCCTTTCTTACAAAGAATGTCACCATGTAGCGGTATGACCGGGGTCTACTCTGGGGATACAACGAGTTTGCACCCCGATGCCGCTTTCTCTTTAGCAGTCCAAGTACATATTTCCTTTGGGAGACCGAGATTCCTTTGATGTTTCTAGCTACTTCCATGCCAAGAAAATACTTAAGTAAACCCAAGTCTTTAACTCCGAAATACCTTTGCCAAGAATTCTTTCAAGTGTTGGATCTCGGCGGTCATCTCCAAGTAAGGATGATATCATCCACATAGACAATAAGAATAGACCTCTTACGGTTGGTTGTCTTGATGAACATAGTGTGATCGAATTGCATTGGTGATATCCAAGCGACTTTGACCACGCTTGTTAATTTTCCAAACCATGCCCTTGGTGATTGCTTCGAGCCATATAGAGATTTCCTCGGTTGCACACCTTGCCTTGAGTATGAGGATTGATAAAACCGGGAGGTATAGTCATATAAACCTCCTCGAAGGTCCCCATTTAGAAAAGCATTTTTGATGTCCAATTGATGAAGAGGCCGGTCAAGTTGGACAAATAGAGAAATTAGTACCACGACGGTGTTGAGCTTTGCCACCGGTGCAAAAGTTTCTTTATAGTCAATGCCATAAGTTTGTGTGAATCCCCCGGCTACCAATCGGCTTTGTACTTGTCAATAGTGCCATCGGCGGTGTATTTGATAGTGAATAACCATTTGCGGTGATCGTCTTTTTGCCTTTTGGAAGAGTTGTGAGATCCCAAGTATGATTATCCGGGAGGCGGTCATCTCTCTTTTTAACGACGACCTTCCACTTATCATTTTGAAGAGCCTCCCGAATATTTCTAGGGATAGAGTGAGAGTCCGTGTCCCGTGTGTAAACATGGCAAAGACAGGAGACAACCGATCATAAGATAAATAAGAATGAATAGAATGATCGGTGCATGATCTTTTCCCTTTCCTTAGAGCAATAGGTCTGTCATCCACCTCGGCGATCGCCGAGAGTCAATAAGCCGAGGTCCGGCGGACTCGGTTCGCAGGGGCCGCCGAGGTTCCGGTTCGGCGAGCTCGGGTCGGTAGATTCTTGTTCGGGAGGTTGCCGAGAAGTATTAGGCCGTAGAGAGTCGGTAGGGTGCCGAAGTTCGCCCTGTCGAGGATCGCATGGGTTGCTTGAGGGTTAAGAGTTTGCCGAGGGAAGGGGTTTAAGTCAATTTCAATCGGGTTTCCATCGTGAATGGCTCGAGAGGTTTGTCAGTAATAAGGGGTCCTTTCAAAGAATTTTACATCCATAGAATTGTAAAATTTCTTTTCAATAGGGGAATAACACTTGTAACCTTTTCTCGTCCTTTGCATAACCTAGGAAAATGCACTTGTGAGCTTTAGGATCAAGTTTACTTCGTGTTGAGCATGGATATACACAAACACAAGACAACCAAAGATCTTTGGAGGCAACCGGGAAACAAGATGATGGCAGAGTGTGTGGTCGGTAGGGTTTGGAGTGGAGTTTTGAAACCTAACACTCGCCGGGAAGTCTCGTTGAGTAAATAAGTTGCGGTCGGTATAGCTTCACCCCACATGTATTTAGGAACATGTGTGGTGAACATGATTGATCCGGCCATTTCCAAGAGGTGCTGTTCTTTCTCTCGGCAACCCCATTCTGCCGAGGTGTTTCCACACAACTACCGATATGAACAATTCCTCTATCCGTCAAGAAGGTACCGAGATTAGACTCATAGTATTCTAGAGCATTATCGCCTTTAAGATCTTGACCTTAGTATCAAATTGAGTGGAGACCATATGATAAAATTCTTGAAAGATATGACCAACTTCGATTTGTCTTTCATTAAAAAAACCCAAGTGTTCCCGGTATGATCATCAATAAAGGTGACAAACCACCTTTTCCCCGTTATACTTTTCACCCTAGAGGGTCCCCACACATCACCGTGTATTAAGATGAAGGGTGAGGAATGCAAATGAGGTAACTTAGCATACACAGATTTTGTAAGTTTAGCAAATTGACAAATATCACATTGAAGGTCATTCGGATTACATCCTTTAAACAATTCAGAGTTAAAGATTTCAAGTAACCAAAACTTGGATGTCCTAATCTATAATGCCATAACATGATATTGTCTAAAGTCGGGAGCAGCTGCCGAGGCATTCGATCTTCGGTCTTACGCCTTTCTCGTCTTCGACGGGGTTGACCGAAACAATCCGCGCAAGGTTTAGCCTTCCCAATCACTTCCCGTGAAGTAGGATCTGGGAATGTGCACCGATTTTCCTTAAAAACAACAAATCAATTCAAATCTTTAGTGAGTCTACCGACGGATATAAGATTGCGGTCTAAGTTTGGAACAAATAGGACATCCTGTAGGCATATCTTGTTAGTGAGTTTAACATTTCCAACACCTTTTGCACGAGAGATAGATCCATCGCGGTTTTAATGTTATGAATTTGGTGACAAGGCATATAGTTGGTTATAAGGTTTTTATTACCAAATCATATGGGAGGATGCCCCGAATCAACAATCCATGTTTCATTGCTAAGGGAAGAGTAGAATTTACTCCGTATGAGTATGAGTAGCAACATCGGTAGAGTGACTACCTTCCTTTTGTTGATTCGAAGGCTTTGAATGCGCAAACCGAGCATTCATCCGGTTTTCATTCTCCTCCTCACTAATGTGTCCGCCTTGACTTTCCCCGATAGGTTTTGAGGTTTTTGAGGAGTTAGGCTTGCCATGGAGCTTCCGGCAAATAGTTGTCCTTGGTGTGATTTGTGCGTTTGCGGTGATCACGAACGCTTTTCCGAGCTTTTCTCGGTAGGCTTCTTGTATGTCTCGGCAACCTCGGCGGCCTTCCCGACGGTCGGTAGGGCGAGCACCTTCGGTAGGGTTGTCGGTAGTGGATTTCGAAGCATGACTTTTCTCCTACTTTCTTCATGTTTGACCTCGGCAAACATGGATTTGAGATTTGGAAGAGGTTTGGTGGCAAGAATTCTTCCCCTAACATCATCAAGAGTAGGATTCGGTCCGGTGAGGAACCCGAATACTCTCTTCTTTTCTATGATGTCCTTATAAAGAGCGAAGATCCTTGACATCATTCCATGAGTGAGTTTCTAACATATCTAAGTGTTGCCAAGCCTTAGATAGTTGATTGAAATATTGAGTTACGGACATATCCCCTTGCCCGCAAGTTTGAATTTGAGCTTCTAGTTCATATACCTCGGATGTATTATCCTTCTTGGAGTAAAGATCTCGGCATTATCCCGCATTTCTTTGGCGGTATCATACATCATAAAGTTTTCACTTATCTCTTTTGTCATTGACCTCGTGAGGATGGTCATGAGTTGATTATTTGTTGTGTCCCATGCTTCAAAACCGGGGTCGGTTTCGGCGGGTGCGGGTTTAGTTCCGGACAAGTATCCCATCTTACTTTGTCCGTAAATGTACATTTTCATAGACCTTGACCATAACGGATAGTTGTTACCATCAAGTCTATGGTTTGTATAAGAAGAGGAGTTGTCGGTACTCCCCGGTCGGTGAGGCCGCCGAGAGTCTCGCCGAGGTTGAAGTAATGTCGGATGTGGAAGACATTCTTCGAAATATGAATTTTGCGGCGGAAAAAGTTAGAACACAAATGGCTCGCTACCATGAAGAGAGTTTGAGAATGTGTTAACACAAGCGTAAACTTCAACTTATCTTTTATTCATTGATAATGAAGGAGTATAAATAGATACAATTTGGAAAGAGACTAGCTAGCTAGGGCGGCCACTTGAGTATGTAGATGTGGGCGGCACAAAAGCAAAAAGTAAAAGTACAATCTATGTCTATGTCTATGACATAAAGTAAACTAGAGTTTGACATATTAATTGTTTATATGTATCACAATTAATATGTCTTTTACAAATAAATAAAGTGTACAAATAAAGTTATGCACGATAAAGTCCGCCGTGATCATGAGGATCGGCGGTCGCTCAAAGACACCTGCCGAGCCTCGGCGAGACGCCGAGTGATATATTTCCACACTAACATTTTGCTAAAACACAGTACGTCTCAAGCTTATTACTCCGCTTTAATGGCTAAAATATAAGAATGCATCGAGCGAGATAGATATTGACACTAAGTTTACATAACCAATCATCTATGCAATGTACACATAATTTCTTCGCTTATTATGATTTGCGCGGTATACTCGATTCACGGGTTGAGTAATCGAATAATAAATAACTACTTGCAAAAACGGGCATGAATATCCTTAAATTTACTTAACATAAGTATAAAATGATCACGTTCTCATGAAACTTGGTTCCTTTCCTATCAATTCTTAGCTAGGAACTCCCAATTCTAAGGGTACGAGATACATAATATGGTATTTATTCAATTTTTTCAATCATGTGCCGTTTCATTCAATTTTCAATTATAACAACATAGCTAAGTCTCCTACCCCCCACTTAAACATGGCATTGTCCTCAATGACAAAAATAAATGAGAAGTTAAGAAAAAGACTTAGCTCGGAAACGGCTCTCAAGTAAAGGCGAACATCGGAGTAAATGTCGGCACGTTGTGGAGAAGCAAGTGAAAACCTGTATAAGCAGACAAACTCCACGAAACCGTAAAATATCATGTCTATGGATGTTATAAAATAATGTGGCAGTAATGAGGTATAAATACCTAAAAACAGTTTAAGCCACTTTATTTTATACGACCAATGACAAGAAAAATACTAAATAGAAAGAAAAATAAACAAGCAACGAAAGATGGTGGTCTTCATCTACAACCTCCACTGCTTAAATATTCTTAAAACCGGGTGGAGAAGACAAAGATCAATAAGCATAACCCCATGTGGGAAAACACGAGCTGGACTGGCTCACTATGTATTCATTCCAGTATAAAAGAGAAACATGGTAAGGTATAACAGATGCAATGCGACCTATTGACTAAAGATAAAATAAAAAACTTAACGCATAAACTTCTCGCTTGCATTGGATATCAACAACTTAGGGAGATGTAGTTACTCCTCGAAATTACTAATATCCCAATGTATCACGTAAAAGTCATAACCGTCATCAACAGGGTCGGATCGGTGTGATAGTTCAGAACAAAACTTATCATCTACAAATGCCGGAATAGACGGAAAAAATGTGAAATTTAAAACTTCCGGTAGAAAGATAAGTTGTACTTTGATCGAACCAAAAACCTTTAAAATCTAGCTAGGGTCAGAGTTACACTTACCCCAACTAGGATCATGAAAATCAAAATGATAAAAGATAATCATTAACGCTGAGCAATATTTCAAATTCCGCAACACAAAGGTATTTTGTAAACAAAATGGAGGTTGAGATTATGATGGGTTTAGAAAAAGATACACATAAGGATGGGAAGAAAAGATAAAGGGTGGGTAAGAAATTGTGTTTTTGGGTGGGTTGAAAATGGTTAAGGCATTGAGATTGGGTGGGAGAGTGAAACAGATGGAAAGAAAGAGAGGCGATGAAAGAATGGTTAGAAATGTGAACTGTTGGGGCAGATTGGCGAGAGGATCGAAAAGGTTGAAGGGTGAAAATGTATAAATGAAAGGATAGGGGTAGTTGCAGAATGAATTGCGCACCACTTTGAATTTTCACTTGGATCACCATTCTAAAAGATTTTGGAAGTTGACCAAGATTGTTCTTGTTCGCACCAATCATTCTCTGTTACATTTTCAATAATTCTCAAGCTCTCTTAATGCTTCCATCTTAAGGTTGATTGCTAAATTTCCTTTTATTTAGCAATTTCTCGACTCTCCTACGGAACTCTATTTCACGTGGCCTATATTGAGTAAAAAAGTTTTGCACATCCTTAGCCCAATGACCATCGGAACACGGCAAAATAAAAAACCTCAACATATTTCACGTTACTCTTATTTGACTCAAAGAAAACAAAACCTATAATCCTTAAAAGAAATCCTAAGGGTTTTTAAAGAAGTAGTTATGAGTTTAAAGTCCTCAGCTCGACTTTCCAAAGATTATCCTTGTCAGTTATCATTCTTGGATCGCTAGACTTTGACCCTCTGAGCACTATTAGAGGTGGCTTGTCGCTTTTGCGGATTAATACCCTTCCCTTGGTTGTGAGACCTAGGAAACGACATTTATTCATACCATTTATACAAATCTCTTACCTCGGCTCTCGTTTTAGGAATTAGTGAATTCTAAGAAACTCGGTTAAAATTACGGTTTTGGCCTTGACAATAAGAAACAATGAATCAAAGTACTCCGAATAAGGTCGGTTATGTAGTCAAGCCTACGCCGTCTTATTCGTTGGAACATATGTGACGGTTCGGGCCAATCCGTCAAGATAAGCCCCGTTTAGCCCGAAGGCTTATCGGCTATGCTAAATCTTGTCGAACCGCTCGTAACGTACATCACACGTGGAGGGAGTCGATTGAGCCGAGGCTCGCTTAAACTCGCCCGGCCATGGTTAGACCATTTCCGAACCAATGTACTAAGAGTCTCCGATTTCTAAATTGTCACCCAAAGCGTAATCTCGTTTCTGTTTAAGGTGGGTTCACCAAGAAGCCATCACCATAAAACTCAACGAAAGCAGAAGATTGTGTTCTCTCAAAACTCAACGTCTTCTTTAGATTTTGAATGCTTAAACTACACAATTTGTTGCTCCCATGGCCAGTAGAAGCAATTTCATGCATAGGACCATGAGATTTTAACAGAACTACGAGGAACTCTTTATTCACTGCTTCCTTCAACTACTACATGTTTCCCTACACCCTCTAGATGAGACAGATTTGGGGCAAAACTTTCGACACTAATAAAATTATTCTTACAAACCAACTCCGGGCCAAGATTCATACTAAGGTTCATGTATAGGCCAACTTATGCTCAAAAAACCAAAAGGTAGTAAAACATAAGCAAAAAAAAAGGTAGTACCTTGTCTTCAACATTGTACCACGAAGAATTTAAGCCTTTAAAATTTTTTCGGAGCCATCTTGGTGCTTTAAAGGTATTGCTTCCATCGCTTTTCCCATCTTAGATTCGTAGCTCCACATGTTTGCTGGGTTATTTTCTCAGCGCCCGCGAAAAATTATTGACTTGGATTATTGCTTCCCTGGTTTCTGCAAACAGAAGAAAAACAAAACAGACCGTAGACTGATTTTAACATGGTTTCCCATGCTGCTATCAGACCTACGGATTAAACATACGGGGATAAACAGACACGCGAAATTCCAGACTCGAAAAACACAAATCAGAAACCGTGTAAACGAACAGAACAAGAACAAAACAAAACAAAAAAAACAAAAAAAATTGTAAACTCTCGGTCGACCGAATGAGGTCTCTCGGTCGACCGAATAAAATTTTATTTTTTTTATTTTTATTTTTTATTTTTAAATCTGGAATTTTCAGACAGAGCAGACAACCAGAGGGACTCAAAAACGTAAAAACAGACTCTAAAACAGAAAACTTGACATGAATAAGAAAATTATTTATATATAAAATTGACCGTTGGTTCCCCGGCAACGGCGCCAAAAACTTGATGACGTGGTCAATCAGGTTATAATATACTTGACCACCATAAACCAATACTAGCAAGAGGACTAGGCCCATCATAGTATAGCTATAGTGAATCAAGGTCGATCCCACAGGGAACCAATTGTGGATCATCTTATATACAAACAATTAATTAAACATGTCAAGGACATAGAGGCGGTCTACGACCAACATAAAACAAGAAAAGTAAAGACACGACTCGACACAACGTAATTAACCTCCCCAATTATAGTCTTTATCGTTTGGACCTAGATAATTTATATAATAAACTGAACTTATTAACTGTCAATCCGTTTGTATCTATCTTAGATTGGCTACGGGAGTCATCCTCTTTAACTTGACTTAGCACCGGTAAGTCACTAAATCACTGTGATATTGTTACGTGACTTCGCCTTTTAGTGCCTCCATCTCATATAACTCACACGCTTACGACTCTAAGGATGCCGATATTAACCGTACACCTCGTCTAGGCAACATTCCTATGGTTAGGCGTACTTCCTAAACGATTACTCAAGCTCTCGTCCAACTAGCAATTACCAAGTTATAGTCTCATGCTAATCTACGACGTATGTATAATCAGGTGCTAGCAATCCCCAAATATAAACCTACCTAGATAACGCTGAACGTCCGAAGATCAATTCATAAGCCTACCTAAGAGTTTTATATTGGTATTTCCTTTTTACACATTTTAATTAAACTAAGCGAGTAACGTAGCCATAGCCATACCTACTGAGATAATAAATTCTATTAAGTTAACCTAACCATAAAGACGTGGCTATTTAACGGATAAAACAGGCTCGGTCGACCGAATAGGTGGGCTCGGTCGACCGAGTGAACTCATTCGGTCACCCGAATCAATTTCGTCCCCAGATTACATCCCTGAACGTATCTCTCAGCGTTTCATCATACACAACGGATTAAACAGTAATTCGTAAAGCATTCATATAAACTAACACAGGTACGCATTAATTAAGCAATACAGATTCATGAATAAATACTAAGTCTATGACGTAGGTTATGGGACCCCCATAGACAAGGTATCGCCACATCCCTAACGTCATAGCCTAGATCTACATCATCTAGCTATGAATTAACTAACTCAAACAATAAAGCATAATTGGGAGGGATTAATTACTTAAAAGAAACAGAAAATAAAGGCTTACATATTGCAGCCCTTAAATTGCTGGAAACACCCTCAATAAACTACATTGAATCAAGATATGAATAGAGTGATTTTATTGAATGATATTCGAAGGTATTCAAGGTGTGTATTACAATTCTCGTAACTGCTTGCTTATATAGAGGTTTTTGCCGACTTAGGGTGGTTCTAGAAGATAAACACGATTAAAGCCGAAAAGTGACCGAGCCGACACACTCGGTCAACCGAAGCTCCCCACTCGGTCGACCGAAGCTATAGGCTCGGTCGACCGAACCTAACTTTGCACACGTTAATCGTTTTTCTCGTCTATCTTGCTCCCCACTGCACGCTTTCGTGTTGATCTGATTTCTCTAATTTATCTCTTGATTAATGCTCCGATTTCCTTCCTTATTATCTTGAGATCCATTGATTGAATGACATTTATCCTCCCGATTTATCACGATCTACAAAATCAGCAATTATCGCATAATAAATCGGTCTTTAATAATAAAAATAGCTAAATACCAAATATCATATTAATAATCACTTAACATTAAATAATAAATATAAACATGTGATTTAATATGAAATATACATTATTAATCTCGATTTAAGGTCAACGTTGATGACTTTTACGGGTATAATTTGACCGTCATCATGGAGCCCACTCGCCTCGACGAATGTGTTGACAGACTGTTGCAGCAGTCATTTCCCTCACATTTTCCACTCTTCCTCTTTTCACACTGTTAGGTGTAGTGCCCGAAAGACAATTTGTGTAATTGTTTTTTATAATGGATAAAAGAATTTATCTCAACTTATTACTTGCTTTGTGCTTGTAAGTAATACAATGTTGCAAACCCTAAGTATATCAGTATGTAACCGCTTAACTCAGTGTATGGCATGCACGTGAGGATTGAGTTAGTGGTGATATACTTAAACTATTAGTCCGTGGTGAACTTAATCAGAGTTTAAGGTCTCATGATTAAAACACCAATAATGCGCCCCGAACACCTTAGGGTGTGATAGTCTTATCCGGACTGTCGGTAGAGGGTACCTAAGTGGGGCATTTATATATGATGGCATTCATATATGACTGGACCAATTTAATCTGGGTTTCTCGATATAATTCCGTAATCGAGAAAACTTATTAAATCGTAAGATGATCATATATGGATTGACCTTAATCCTGAGGTGATCACAAGGTACTGCTTGTCTCGGGGTAGTGTTTGATGTGTTAGTTAAGGATCACTTTGATATGTGATCTGAGTCACTTCTCGTTGGCACTATTCCCTGATGAGTGAGTAGTTCTGTGTTTCACAGACACGGAATCCATTCCTTCCTACGGGAAGTAGAGAGACAGTCCCCTTATTTGTTAGCCCTAAGAAAATGATCGATCCCGGGAGTTCATATTAGACTAATTAGCTACTAGTCCGGTATGTGAACTAATTGATCACAATGGGGGTTAATGGTAAATAAGGATAAGATATTCTGAGTCGGGTTTACGGAGACTTCCCACTCAGATTGGACAGTCTATGAAGGGTTAGTCCGTATGTAATGGTTATATCAATGGATGCTGTTGGAAATAAAATTTATGTTTTGATGATAATTCATCATATTTATTCAAAGTATTATCTTAACCCCATTGATGAAGTGCTGAAGCCAGCTGTTATAGTGAAAAGCTAAAAGATGTCTAGAACTGAATGTATAGGTTTTACTAGAGTCTGATATTTGTATAAGTTACATCAGACAAGCACTATAACAGTTAGTGTGTCGTAAAACTGAAAAACTGGAAGTCATCTAGAAAACTGGAAATCACTAAGATAGATAAACTGACTCAGAATACACCCGTATCAAACTGAAGAATATAAGTTCGCTGAAGGACACAGACTCAGTTGGCTTATATAGAAGATAGAAGAACTGAGGGTCACAGACTCAGTTACAGAAGATTGAAGAACTGAGGGTTCAAACTCAGTTATGAAGACTAAGTCGAGACTGTAAAGTTGGACTTCAGGCAAGATTGTGGTGACCTGAACTGACTTTATAGATTTGTATGAAGACCTAAGAATCATAAGGACAATGAGTTCTTAGATGATAATGAGTCATGGTGTACTCTGATTAAGTCAATTATAATCAGATGAAAACTGGAGTACTGATATTTGAAGAAGAGTAAAATCTCAGTTAATGCTCCAAGTCAGTCAAGAAACTGACAAGTAACATTCTCAGTATAAAACTGATAAGGAAACTCTGTTTTATATGTCAGCCATCCAACAATTGATCATACAGTCGAACGTTATAAAGGAAGCGATTTTATTGGATGAAATACTGACACAGCAGAACGGTCAGAAAATATAGCCGTTACAAGAGAAACGTTGATACAATTCGAATTGAAGCCAGATGAACGTTGGACCTCACACTATAAATAGAGGACTTTGCACCAAGGATTGTATGTATAAGAATACAGAGATTTAACAAGAATTAACGTGTGTATAAATCATTCGAATTGCTATCATCTTTGCGCTATAACAAGATCATATCTAGAAATTCTTCAATTGTTCAAGCTACACAGATTTTATCAAGAATCAGACACTTTGAAGAACCACAAACAAGAATCAATTTATTGATTCTCAGCCCAACTTTGATTTTACATCAAAGGTTTTAGACTGTGAAGCAAACCAGGAAGGTTTCGCCAATGACAGTTGTGACAAGCAGTCGGGTAGACTGTGTTTGTGGTGGTAGCTGGTGAAGAGGCAATTCAACCCTCTAAGGACCAGTGTTCAAGCATTTGAAGAGCAGCAATTCTACCTGTTCTACAACTGTTTAGATAGGGACGCTAGGGATTAGCCAAGGACTATTGTTTAGGACTTTTTGTAACAGTTCACCTCAAGAAGTTATAGTGGAATTTTCCTCTGCACCACAGGGGAAGAGAGGACGTACAGGATTACACCACATGGAACCTCTATAATAATTGCCTTATTTACTTTACGCACTTACTTATTTATTTACAGCATTTTGATAATTGATTGTTATACACTTCACTATTCACAAACTGACATTCATCAGAATTCAGTTTACTACACTCGTTTTTACAGAGAATAACAAGATCAAGAAAAAGGCTAAAACTTTATCCCCTGCCGGTTGACCCAGTTTTAAGCTTAAGTCAGTTTGACTTAAACTCAGCTTAGTCAGCTTAACTCGCACACAAGTTTAACTGAATCTTAATTTGTTTAAAATCCAGTTTTTGGGACAAGTTTATTCACCCCCCCCCCCCCCCCCTTAAACTTGTGTTAGCCTTTCCAAGAGACCAACATATGCTTATTTACTCATAGGATTGAGTGTAAGTATATATCAATAATTGGTAGAGTTCAGTTTCGGGTTTATAGTGGTGTAATCCCGGAATTATTAATGTAAGTGTGAATATTCTGTTCGATGAATATTTTACTTAATTTATTGGAGCTACTGGTTATAGGTCCATGGTCCCCCAACGTGGCTCCTATAATACGAGTATTTTCTTGTTATTGGGCCTGAGTTATAATTAATTGGCTGGGCCAATTAATTGATATGCGAAATATTATTTAGTTGGGCTAAATAATATAATACGAGAAAAGACATTTTCATTGGGCCTAAAACCCTAAGGTGTGGCGCCTCCCTCTCATAAAATGCAAGAATTGATTTTCTTGTGTGATTAATTATTTACTTGGTAAGTAATTAATTAATAAAAGATAATTGATTTTTAATTGATTGATTGATTAATCACAATCTTTTATAAATGGAATTAT
Source organism: Gentiana straminea (assembly GCA_036785695.1). Taxonomy (NCBI): domain Eukaryota; kingdom Viridiplantae; phylum Streptophyta; class Magnoliopsida; order Gentianales; family Gentianaceae; genus Gentiana; species Gentiana straminea. The sequence continues at coordinate 2,347,995 of JAVUPR010000424.1, read as the reverse complement.
CTTTTATTGTGATTTCTTTTTAATTATTTATTTAATTAATGAGAAACTTGGAGGCCAAGGATTTACTCTCATATATAAAAAGAGTTCTTCCAAAACATATGGGAGATGAAATTTTCGACATACACACATAAAATAGAGAGAAAAACTTGTTTCTTGTCTTGGGTTTCTGGTTGAAGAAAAACTTGTAGTTTTTCTTGATGCATATCAAGGAGGTTTCAATTCCAATGATCGGTGTCCACCAACCTCCATTTGGAGAACACGTTGGAAGATTGTGGATACTCATCCAACTATTGGTAAATATATCTAAACCCCCTTGTAGGAAGTTTAGATTCTTTATTTATGATATGTAGTTTATAGATCGTGATCCATCCGCTGCGCAAAGATCTGTTTTGTACAGATCTGAGCTCCTGCATACTTCATTCACACACCTCACCATCAATTCCCTTCCTCAATCCACTCACCATCACTCTCAATCCCCTCCTACCATAACTCTCCCCACCATCCCACTAAACTCTTCTACATTCAACCTCTTTCTCCTATTTAACTCACCTCTTCACCACCATTTTCTTCCATTTGCATTTCACCAAACAACCCAAACTTCTTCATTTAATTAAATTCAGCCACCACCCAACACCAAGCACCGCCATAAACAACCACCATTTTAGCCACCCAAATCCCATATTCCTAAACCTAAAAGAAAAGCATTCACCACTGCTGCTGCTCTTTGCTGCCGCCATTGCTGTTGTGTTGTTGTTATTCATCTTTTTCACCTTTTGTAGCATCGTTCTAGAGCAACACTACCAGTTTCAGGCTTTCGATCTGGCGAACACCACATTCAATCCGTCGAAACCTTCCACAAATCAGCAGAATAGTCTCTCTGCTTCCAGACACAGGAAATTTGCCTTCAACTCGGTGAGACATCATCTCGGCGCATCGAGCTCAGTTTTAGTTCAAAAAAGTTGCAGTCTATCAGTCACCAGTCTAGATGTCTAAAAAATGCAGCCGTTCTAACAGGATGACTAGTGGCCAACATGATGTTGAAGGGGATGAAATCCCATTGATTAATGGGGTTCTGCAATTCGCATCATTGCAGATCTGTGAGTCATTCCGGAGTCAGTATAAAGCACGTCATGTTCTCTGTGAGCGGGGCATTGACTTGGATGACAGTGGTGCATTTATCTCTAATCTTCTAACACACCACAGTTGGTTGAGGATGGCTGAGGTTCCAGTCTGGTTCAATGCCACACCGTTATAGAGTTTTATGCGTCCGTGGCACACAGCCACAGGCCACGTTCGTGATGGTTCGTGGAGTACGTGTTGACTTCTCCGTGGAGAGGATCAACGAATATTTTATCATCACATATGTCTGTTTGAGTGATGATGAGTTCACCACGGCCATTAGAGAGCAAGATGTGGCGAGACTTGTCACGGATTTTATCTAATGAGAAATAAACAAGTAATAAAATTTATAAATCCGGTATACCCCAAGTGTAGGGATCGTAGTATAGAGGTTGATACCGGAGTCGATCTCAGGGAATCGAGGTTGTTTATCTAGTTTATTAATCTTTCTAAAGATTTGTCACGAAAAACACAAAACAAAACTAAAACGAATACAATAAACTGGACAGAGGGTTGTCAATCCAAAGCCAGGAAAGATAATTGCGAACCTAAAATAACTAATTATATTCTATAAACTAAAACGAAAATAAAATTCTAAGCTAGCAACGAAGAACAAGGCACATTGATTCTTTCAATTAAGTTAACGAGGAACAAGCAATGATCCACCTATCTCGCAACTCTCAATTTCTACCCTAGATCGTTTAGTGAAGATTTAATAAAGATGTGGTTCACCTATCGAAGGTATGAATTTCTACTGTCGTAGATAATTCGCCTATTAATCTTTCATCTCTCGATCTTAATTAACGCTTCCATAACAAAGGTGTAAGATTTCTCAATCTAGCAACCTAGAAATTTAACCTAGCAACTCTCGTTATTTTTAGGTTAAAAATCCCATCTTTACTACGGTGATCTAGGTCTAACAACGATTTTCATCAAACGTTAACATCACAAAGCAACCATCTCTCGATATAAATTGCAAAATCAATACAAAATGTAATAAAGAAACAACTTTAAATAAAAACTCACAAAACAATCCAAGATCGAAATCAAAATGCTGCTGAGAATTGGCTTCACAAAGCTCGTTCTAGGCTTAGCCTTAGCTCATCGTTGGAATACAAATCATATAAGTAAAAAGAAGATAAAAAGAGGTTTATGATGGTGGGAAAACGCAGCTAGGGCGCCCCCAAGGGGCTTGTGGCCGCCTAGGGTCGAATTGTGGTGTTTCTAGGGTTGAAAAACGCGACTATAAATAGGTTTTTAGGTCGGTTTCAGCAAAGGCGGTGGTTGGACGCCCGTCCAGCTGCTTTGAAATCTTCGAGTCGGGCCGAGTCTTCTCAAACGCCCGTCCTATGCAATTTTGAACGCTCGTCCACAGAAAATCTGAACATCCTGAATCAACTTCTTCTCCTGGACGCCAGTCCACTTCTTCTGGACGCCAGTCCACTGGACGGGACCTCAAACGTGCGTCCAGACTTGTAAAGCTTTATTCTACCTTCGACTTGCATCTCCTTACTTCCATTTAATCTTCAATCAAACATCTTTTCAGCTCATTCCTTGCCATGCAAATTGTACCTACAAGATAATAGAAACGTGCAAAATGTAGAACCATATATCTAGATAGAAAATTGCTAGTAAAATCACATAATAAGCTCGAGTTTGCACTTTAACCGTTTCAATACGCATTCTTTCAATAAATCCATTAAACACCTAATTTTCTATAAAAATTAATAAAACACGAAGGAAATTGCTACGAAATAATATCATATACATCGTAAAAATCACCGTTAACAACTCCCCCACACTTAGCTTTTGCTCGTCCCGAGCAAAACAAAACAAGAAAACCATGGACTTACTTGAACATTGAACCACATAAAATCCCATATATCAAATCACAATCGGTCGACTAGCATAAAAAACATACATCCCATGCAATAAACGATTACCCGAATGTGTAGTGTGTGCAAAGCCTTCTTCAACTTCCACCGATTCCACCCTTGACAATTAAAGTCAAGCTAACCAACAAATACCCATTAGAGACAGATAATGAATTACCCTGACTATACATACGCCCTGCAAAACTACTCACGTCATGACTAGAGTAATACATATATTTTCGAAATCTTTTCAGTTGTACCCAGAGGATATTCCCTACAACATATACCTTGGCCTATACTGGGGATAAGGTAGGCGATAACTAAGTCTTTCATTCATTCATACTACATTCCTTATGTAAGTTGATTTAATTTATCTTTCACATTTAAACACACATCAGAATGAGCTCTTGCCCGTCATAGCAGAATAGGACATTCGAGATATACCCTACCTTACTCAAATCATAAGGCATCTTCTTCTGACTGTCGTGAGCTTTTGGTCATCATAGTGGTATAGGACATTCGAGATATGACCTGCCGCACTCAAATCATCGACCAGCTTTCGACACACACAATTAATTCACATATTTTTCTTAAAACAACTTTTTAAAGCACAGTAGTTACGTTTCACTTATCACATTCAGGCTTCGGTATATTCACGATACTTCCTACTTCAATTCCAACTACGCACATATTACAATTTCCATGACATGAGCACTAAGCGAATGGCCTGATAACCAGAATCAAACATCGTCGGTTTAAATGAGTACAGTTTCCTAAGTTCAGCTCGTCATCAAAGAGGCTTGCGTGAAAAGAATTCGAGTAAAGGCTTATCTAACAAAGGTCTATGCAAAAAAATACTAGTTAACTAGCACAAGTATGGGAATATAAATGAGTAAGTAACCAAAATAAAATCATGCTCGGGACGGATTTTTGTTTAAAAAAAATTCAAAAATTTTCAATTTTTTCCACAAAAGATAAGCATAATAAACTGAGCACATAGGTACAAGCAATCCCTCCCCCACACTTAAATAACAACATGTCCTCATGTTGTGCAGAATTAAAGAAAAGATAAAGTACTTAGCTGATTGTAATTCGAAGGTGGCAATTCTGAAGGTGGTCTAGATCCAGATCCAGAAATGCGTGAAGAAATCAGTAGACTGTGGACCATCCACCGGAGAACTGATATCATCTAAAAGCTCACAATCGCTATCGAAAATATCCTGCACACTTGAACAAACATGGAAACATCTCGGGGAACATAGGGGGATATAACATGGCAAAAATAATCATAGAAGCACAAGATATAATTGCTCAGATGGAAAACTTACCACACAGTGAAAACACGGGACATCTAAGCGTCAAATAAGCCACAGAAGCTTACAATACAAATATGGACCACATGTGCATACAGAAATATCAAACTCCAAATAAAGTGTAAATGCGCCTTACAAGATTTATCAAAAAGAAATAATGATAGAGGACACTACAAAGTAGTAGGGCTAGGTGCACTAAATAAAATATAACACAATGCAACTAAATGATATGCAACTATACTAAAAAATAAATAAATAAAAATAAATGCTAGCCCAACTAACTTTTACCGATGTCGCCCTAATCTACAATTCGGACTAAGCGATGAAACATGTCAACCATAGAAGGAAGGTCAAATATATAAACGTCTACTAAATAACGCCACAGAAGCGCAACAAAATTCGATTATGTGAAGCCACAGAAGCTTGCCATGTAAAGCGTAGACGTGCCTTAAGACTCATCAGAAAGTGATAGCAACGGAAAACCGACTGTAGCTATACTAAAGCAAATATAAATCATATAGAAAAGAAAATTGAAAGTGTAAACGGTCTTAAGGATTACAAGATCCATCTAAAAGTGAAAGCGACGGAAAACCGACAGTAGCTCAAACTTAAGCACATATGAATCAAGTAACAAAAGATGAACGAATAGGGGGTCCTAAAAGTTTACAAGATCCATCAAAAGGAAGTAGCAACGGAAAACCGACAGTAGCTTCCGCTCATGCAAGTTACCTGGCCACAGAAACCGACTCCAAAAACCTAGACGACACAAGACAAAACTAGCCCCCCTTATTCAACAAAAACAAAATAATCCAAAATAATAAAAAAAAACTACTCTTATTATTGAGTTGCCTCCCAACAAGCGCCTTTCTTTAGTGTCTTTGGCTAGACACACGTACTATTTAGCCTGGATCAGGCCACTTAATCTTCCTTCCGGCCACTACTTCGTGTAAGCTCTGGTCATTAGTGTGGCTACAGAAACAGCATCTCACACATGGGGTCAGGTTCTTTACCGCTTTCCAAACATTCTTAATTTTCCCCATTGCAGACTTCTTCTTCTTCAATCTTCTCTTTAACTTGTGCCTCCCGTTTAAACTCTTCCATATCCCAACTACCGACCCGAACTTCCTCTACTTTGGACCACTGTCGTCATTCTCAGAAAACAAATCGGGCGAAAACTCGTCAAACTCATTGACTTCAGGAGTACCACACCCGAGGATGTCGAGGAAGTGAACAATCAAAGGCTTCTCTTTGGTTTGACCGATATAATGCTTACACCTTTGACCATTCACTCTGAACGGCTGGTCACCATGACCTCTTAGTTCTAAAACACCTCCAGGAATGATTTGGAGAATTTCAAAGGGACCGGACCATCGTGTCCTCGCCTTACCAGGGGAACGGATGTAACCTGGAATTGTACAATAAAACTTGTTCCCCTACTTGAAATTCTCGCTTCTTGATTTTGGCATCGTGAAGGAGTTTTGTCTTTTCCTTACTTATCCTGGTGCTTTCGTAGGCCTGAAGTCTAAATTCGTCTAACTCATGAAACTGTTGCAATCGATGTTTTCCACAAGATTGGGTATCGAAGTTTAAAAACTTCGTGGCCCAATACGCTCTATGCTCTAACTCGATTGGTAAGTGGCATGGTTTACCATAAACCATTTGATAGGGTGATGTACCCATAGGGGTCTTATAGGAAGTTCGATATGCCCACAGTACGTCATCCAACTTTAGACTCCAGTATTTTCTATGACTGTTAACTGTTTTCTCCAGGATCTTCTTTAAACTTTGGTTGCTTCTTTCAACCTGACCACTAGTCATAGGATGGTATGGTGTGCCAATTTTGTGCCGGACACCATATTTCTCAAGAACTTTTTCTAGTGGCCGGTTGCAGAAGTGCGTTCCCTCATCACTGATTAAGGCACGGGGACATCCAAATCTCACGAAAATATTTTTCTTCAGGAACTTCATGACCGTCTTATGATCATTGTGAGAAGTGGCTTGAGCCTCCACCCATTTCGATACATAATCCACGCAGACTAAGATGTATTTATTTCCACAAGATGATGGGAATGGTCCTATAAAATCGATACCCCATACATCAAAGACTTCGCATTCTAGGATGGGTTTCAATGGCATGTCGAAACGCCTTGTTAAAGTTCCGGTTCTTTGACACCTATCACAAGCTTTACAGAAAGCTTCTGTATCTTTGAAGATCGTGGGCCAATAGAAGCCGGATTGAAAGATCTTAGCAACGGTTTTCCAAGGACCAAAGTGACCGCCGGTAGGTCCACTGTGGCATTGCTCAATGATATCACGTTGTTCAGATTCAGGAACACATCTTCTTAACAATCCGTCCTTACAAATCTTGAAGAGGTAAGGTTCATCCCAAACGAAGGTTTTCACATCAGAGAAAAATTTCTTCTTCTCCTGATATGAAAATTCTGGATTTAAGTACTGGGAATGTAAGAAGTTGACGATAGAAGCATACCAAGGAATATTAGGAGTGCACTTGTCTAGATGCATAACATTCTGGAGAGGAAGGTAAAGGTCTATCCCTTCGGGTTCTTCCTCTTCTTCATCCTTCATTCTAGACATATGATCATCTACTTCGTTTCCACCTTCCTTACCGATCGGGAGATCGCCTCCCGACTTCCACTAAATTCTTTATTTCTCGGGGGATCGCCACCGAGTACTCTCATCCAGAACAGGGAAACCACTAAGTTGAGTGTCGGACCTTACATTCATAGCACTAGCCTCTTCCCCACCATTGTATGTGGATGCATAGTTAGATTGAAGTGGATTCTCATAACTTGCATCATAATTGCTATTAGTATTCCATTGGTGGGGTGAATTACCTCCACTGCACTGAGCCTCATAATGGTTTCCACCACAATACGAACATCTCACTTGAACGTTGTTAAATCCATGTCCATAAGAATTCTCATCAGTTGAGGGTATACGAGCATCGGATCCAAAGATAGATGAATCCATTAAACTTGACACTTCTACTTTTAGGGGACCACTGAATTGAATGCCGGATCCTAAGTTCATGGCATTGTCCTCTTCTCTATCATAAGGAAGTGTGGGAGCTAGGTCAATGCCTTGGTCTTGAGCCATTTGCCTGAGCCGTCTCTCAAGATTCTTGAGTGTCCTATTTTGCTCCTCCAATTTAGCTTCAAGATCGTCCGATTGAGAGGGGCCTTGATAGTTCTGAAAGTTCTGTGGGAAATATTGGCTAGACTGACTTTGAAACATAGGATCGGGACTGTTCTGATTGAACCATTGATTTTGATTGGAAAAATTGATATTTTGGTCCTGACTGAAGTTCGGGTTTTGATAGAAATTCGGATTCTGAGAATTGAAACCCTGGTTCTGAAAACTGCTTTGGCCAGAGAACTGATTAGTAAATCTCTGATACTGCTGGCCACATGAAGCATTTACTTCAGCGTTCTGTCCACTCATAGGACAGAAACGAGCAGTGTGTCCCATATTATCACAATTTTGACATGTGACTAGATTAAAATTTCCCGATTATGGACGGTGTTAACTTGATACACGAGCGGGGAAAGAAACCGACACGGCCAACAAAGATGGCCGGGTCGACAACATCTTCCACGAAACGTAACTTGTGAGTTCTGTGGAAAAGACGGGGTCTGATTCATAGGATTAAGCGACATTTGAAGAGCTGCCATCTGCTGTTTCAGCATGGCGTTCTGGTCTTGCATAATCCCAGTTGATGACATTTTTTTATTTTTTTATTTTTTATTTTTTTAGAAAAGAAACAGAAAAAAACGGAAACAGAAACCTACCTACGAAAAATTTAAAACAGAAAACAATAAAAGGGAGAAAAAAACGTGTTGAAATCTTCTGAGCCCAAAATGGAAGGGAAAACAGTAGATTTTGACCTCGAAAACGGTGTCAAACAGCCTCCGGCATTCACCAAGTCGTCGGCGTCGGAACGAGCTTTCCGAATTGGGGTCCTGCGCGCCAAACGGACACTCGAGCCGAAAGTTATGGCCAAAATACTACCGTGTGCCCTAACGATCCCTTTTATCCAAACTTATAACAGAAAATCAGAAAAATTAATAAACTAGACAATCGTACCGACTCCCCGGCAACGGCGCCAAAAAATTGTCACGGATTTTATCTAATGAGAAATAAACAAGTAATAAAATTTATAAATCCGGTATACCCCAAGTGTAGGGATCGTAGTATAGAGGTTGATACCGGAGTCGATCTCAGGGAATCGAGGTTGTTTATCTAGTTTATTAATCTTTCTAAAGATTTGTCACGAAAAACACAAAACAAAACTAAAACGAATACAATAAACTGGACAGAGGGTAGTCAATCCAAAGCCAGGAAAGATAATTGCGAACCTAAAATAACTAATTCTATTCTATAAACTAAAACGAAAATAAAATTCTAAGCTAGCAACGAAGAACAAGGCACAACGATTCTTTCAATTAAGTTAACGAGGAACAAGCAATGATCCACCTATCTCGCAACTCTCAATTTCTACCCTAGATCGTTTAGTGAAGATTTAATAAAGATGTGGTTCACCTATCAAAGGTATGAATTTCTACTCTCGTAGATAATTTGCCTATTAATCTTTCATCTCTCGATCTTAAAGATTAACGCTTCCATAACAAAGGTGTAAGATTTCTCAATCTAGCAACCTAGAAATTTAACCTAGCAACTCTCGTTATTTTTAGGTTAAAAATCCCATCTTTACTACGGTGATCTAGGTCTAACAACGATTTTCATCAAACGTTAAACATCACAAAGCAACCATCTCTCGATATAAATTGCAAAATCAATACAAAACTTAATAAAGAAACAACTTTAAATAAAAACTCACAAAACAATCCAAGATCGAAATCAAAACGCTGCTGAGAATTGGCTTCACAAAGCTCGTTCTAGGCTTAGCCTTAGCTCATCGTTGGAATACAAATCATATAAGTAAAAAGAAGATAAAAAGAGGTTTATGATGGTGGGAAAACGCAGCTAGGGCGCCCCCAAGGGGCTTGTGGCCGCCAGGGTCGAATTGTGGTGTTTCTAGGGTTGAAAAACGCGACTATAAATAGGTTTTTAGGTCGGTTTCAGCAAAGGCGGTGGTGGACGCCCGTCCAAGGATTCTGGACGCCAGTCCAGCTGCTTTGAAATCTTCGAGTCGGGCCGAGTCTTCTCAAACGCCCGTCCTATGCAATTTTGAACGCTCGTCCACAGAAAATCTGAACATCCTGAATCAACTTCTCCTCCTGGACGCCAGTCCACTTCTTCTGGACGCCAGTCCACTGGACGGGACCTCAAACGTGCGTCCAGACTTGTAAAGCTTCATTCTACCTTCGACTTGCATCTCCTTCCTTCCATTTAATCTTCAATCAAACATCTTTTCAGCTCATTCCTCGCCATGCAAATTGTACCTACAAGATAATAGAAACGTGCAAAATGTAGAACCATATATCTAGATAGAAAATTGCTAATAAAATCACGTAATAAGCTCGAGTTTGCACTTTAACCGTTTCAATACGCATTCTTTCAATAAATCCATTAACACCTAATTTTCTATAAAAATTAATAAAACACGAAGGAAATTGCTACGAAATAATATCATATACATCGTAAAAATCACCGTTAACAAGACTGGAGATGATTGCTGAGTGGCACGACATTGTCTGGCAGCGCAATACACAAGAGTTTCCAAAGATCTTTCTCGAGGATGATTTGACTAGGGATCAGAAGTTGTTGCATCGGTTTGTCCGTGCACACTATTGCCGGTTGATCATGTTGCTTCGGTTATTATGAAGCGGGCTGAGCTGATGTTTTATATCGAGCAGGAGCTGCAGGTGAATGTTGGTTTGCTTATGCACCGCCTCATTCGCACTAGAGCTGGTACTTCTGTTTGAGACGTGCTACCTTATGGGCACATGATCCATGCTTTTGATATTGCAGATGCCTACCCAGTTCAGGCTAGCGATGTTTGAGAGGAGCCCAAACTTATTATGAGCACCAAGATAGTGTCGGGTTATACTTGTCCACCTTGAGCACCTAGGCGAGCGTGCACACCATTACACGGAGGAGCTAGATCTCAGCATGAGATCAATGAGGGATTTTTTTGGGAGATTTCTTCACTCCACACGAAGCATGACCATATCATTCATCATCTCGGCATTTTGCCAATTGCCCCACATAAAGCTGCATCTTCTTTCGCAGCTGGCCCTTCTACATCATCTGTGCCTCCTGGTTTTGAGCATCGTGAAGATCCTCCGGAGGACTACTACTCTTTGGATATGGATGCTTAGACTAGTTTCTATTTTTTTTCCTCAAGTTATGTTGTCTTTTTCTTTTTTCTCTTTTTTATATCCCCGACTTATCCCCAACTTTTGTAAGGATTAAATTTCTAATTTTAATGATTTTGTCGGCTTAATTTGTTTGGAGTTTCATACTTGTTGTCGTCATTATTATTATTATATCGGTTACTGTTACCCCGATTTTCCCGGGTTTTGTTGTATGTAAGACTTATTGCAGATTTCCCGGAACGATTTCTTTTGCCCACGAGTGACGAGTTCCGGATTTGCTTTATGCGCTTCACACTTGCCCGAGCTAAGTTTCTTTCTTGTTTTACTCCATTAAACATTAGGGACAGTGTTTAGGTAAAGTGGAGGGTGAGGAACGCCATTTAGCTTTCGGCATTGCATTTCATCAATTTTATTATTATCCCAATTAATTTTCATGCAATTCTCACCACTTTTTATTTTGTTTCTTTTTTAGAAAGATTGGTCAAGATCTAAAGTCTTTGAGCTTTTAGATTTAATTGATTACATCTCTGTTTCACGAACGATTGTACAAGAGACGTGTTGACTTTTAAAGTAGTTGCATATTAACCTCATATTCTTTTTGTGAACCGACTTTCTAAGCACGTATAACTCACTTCTTCAGTGTGTAGGTAGATGGCGCATTATGTTGACCTGAGTTTCCCAAGTTTTGTTCTACCTTTGATTCATCTAAGTCAAGTTGTGGATTCTATAAGGGCCAAGGATTTACGGATACGGTAGTTTATCGAAATGAGTGGACCACGAGTATAGATAGATTTTTTAGAGATGTCCTACCCGAAAAGATAAAATTCTTTGGCAAGAGGGTAGCAAGTTAGGTGTTAGATTTAAGAAGGTTGCTTGCTAGGCACCCACATTTGCAAGTTTCTTATCAACGATCTACCCGGCCCTCACAATGCATAAATAATAAATAAGATACACACGAGCCTTGGAGTAGTGCTCGGTTCTCGATCCACCTTGCCCAGTTCACTTGACCTATAATTTAAATTTTGAATAAATCTCCATAAAATGACGAAAAGGGGCAAACATGCTTGTGATTTTCTAGGTAGACCCTGCGTTGGTATAATGTGATTCTGTCTGCATTACTGATGTGGGAGAGTTATATTCACTCACACACACCAGTTCATGAATAGAATATTGTTTAATGTGTTACTTATGGATAATGGTCGATGTGTCTCTTAACTTGACTTTGTGACATGGAGATGTTCTTAATTAACTTCCACATTGATCCGAGAGTTTATTTTCTTTTCTCTTTTTTTGCTCTAGACGATCAAAAGCTAAGTGGGGGGTAGTTGATAACACTCTATTTGGTACTCTATTGAATACATTATTTACCCCTGATTTATGCTCAATTGGTAAGAGATGGTCTGAATATTGTATGAAATGCATGTCGATTGCCTAGTGCATGTTCCTAGGTTGTTAATTACGCATTTACATAATTATCCTTTGGAATCGGTGCTTTTTTGTCTCGTTTTCCGTGTTTTTCAGGCAATGATTTTTTCATGAAGCAATGGGGAAACGAATCTACATTGAAAGAATTTATTGGGTTGAAGATAAAAGGTCTAGAAGCAGATCTGCTGAAGAAACAGAATAGTTGGGCTCGAACCATCGAAGCCCATCTCGATGCATCAAGTTCTTGGACAACAAGTTAACCGACCTATGAGGTCAAGTTTAAGTTGGATAAGGTTTCTTATCTATCTAACTCAGCTACAGAGCCTATATAAAGGCTGTAGCACCCCATTGTAACATATACTTACAATAATTATCAAAGTTTTATGAAATAAAGTTGCTTGGTTTTTCCTTGTGAGTTTCTTTTGGTTTCCTTCTCCCCAAGCCATCAAATAGCTTAAGTTGATCAAGTTTGATCTCCATTATTGAAGGTATGGAGCTTTGAACATTCCTTTATGTCTTCAATATGGTAGATTAGCTTGTTTCTGCGTGATGTAATTAATCTGAATGCTTAACGAATCTGTAATTCACTATAATAAATCAGAACAATAGATATGTAACCTAGAAATATAAACCTCCGCACTCAGAGTCGATGCGTCGAGGCACCCTAGGTAACCTTAACTCTTGGAGATTCGGCATCAGCTACGTTGATCGACAGGTTTAATTCACGTTTAGTTAAATCTGGCCAATCTGCTTTGCGTATTCGTAAATTAACATGAAGGAAATATAGTGAAGTGTTAGTTAGGACATAGTCTGGATCAATCTTTAGGAACGTGCTAGTCATTGTCGATAGCTGCCTAAGGAGGTTCTCGGTCTTGAGCCGGCACTTTCTAGAACTTAATACATGTGAGTTAATACTGCCTAAGGTAGTTTAATGATACATAGACGTTTACTTTCATTGCAAATGGAAGTAGACAAGTTTCTGAGACTACAACCATAGCTAAAACTGAATTAACACATATATTCTGATTGATTAGGGAAATTACAAACGAAGTAAGCACGATGATTAATTACACCAAGCTAAGGGATAGGTTGGGAGGGGAGGAACACCGTTTCTTTTCTATTTCTATGTTGGTCGTAGACCGCTTTTATGTGTTCTTAGTTAGGTTTAGTACGTTTATCATTGAGGGGTTACATTGTCTTTGTGGGATCGAGCTTGATTCGCCTTGCTATACTACGATTGACCTAGTTCTCTTGCTAGTATAAGTGACTTACATAACCGTTAAGGCCATATTTATATGATTATTAAGGGTTTATTTCATTATTATTTTCCCCACATTTGCGTAATTTACATGAGAATTAAGGGTTTAAGTGTAATTATTAGGTAAATGTCATTTTAATATGGTTATTTGCAAAATTGGTTATTTTAAGTGTTTAATTGATTTAATTATGATTATTTGGATTTCATTACATTTTGCAATGTTCATTTATCTTTTAGAGACTTAATTTCGAGATGATCAATCAAAGATATGGGAAAATAAAAGAGATAAGGAAAGAAATCAATCAAGATAAAGATGGAAATATCAAGGAATCCGTTCGCATCAATCCGTACGAGCGTCCATGCAACCGTCCAATATGGACGGGCGTCTTGTAATTCGGACGAGCGTCTAGAGAAGAAAAGTTGAACAGAGAGTTTGGACGGAATCTGGACGAGCGTCTTGATAGCGTCTAAGGCATCTTGAACGGGCGTCCATATAAGCGAACGAGCGTCCGCCGCCGACCTAAGGCTAACCGACTTAGAGCTCTATAAATACAAAGCAGCAGCCCCCCAACCCTAAGAACATACTTTTTTACCAACATTGAGATCGCAATTTCACCAAAAGCCGCGGCCGAGAACCCTAATTTCACGGAGATGCAAATCTCCCAACCAACAATCATCTTCAACATGATTGTTGGCTAGAAACCTTGCAAAGAGTCGACGGAGGAAGCCTATCAACAACACAACCAACTAGAGAGTTCGATACTTATGTTTAGTGAGTTTAAGATCTAGTTTTTCATCACTTTTTAACGCCGTTTTACATTGCCATGTTTTGTTGAGTTATCAATTCTATGAAACGATCTATTTATCTATCTTTATGCTTGAATAAATTTACGAAAGTCTGTTTATTTGAGTTCTCTTTCGTTTAAGTAATGCATCTAATTGTGTTGTAAGAGATTATGCATGATTAGTTGAGTAAGAGTTTGGAAACAACCTCGTGATTTCGTTTTGATTGCATGTTTAGTTTGTTTGAAAAAAATAAACGAAACCCTAGAATTTGGTTGAAGAAATTTAATTGAGTTCGTGAATAGATCACTACTAAAAACTACATCTTAGATCACCATCTAGTTGGGGGTTGTTGGTTGATGGGTGGATTCGTTGCCTCGCTGTGTTTTCCTTTATTGTTTATTATTCAAATCGTTTAGATTAAGTTTAGTTTAAGCTCTAGTTTTATAAACCCTAGTTTCCTGCTGTTTTCCCGCACTTTTCTCGTTTCGGGCCAGTAGTTAGACGCTCGTCCGCAATAGCGTACGCCCGTCCATTAGGTTTAGTTTTCGTACGCTCGTTCACTTTAGTGAACGTTCGTCCGTCTTTCTCGTTTTTTTATTTTCTCGCTTGTTTTTATTCCCGTTTTAGTTTCAATTCTTAGGTTTAGGTTTTAGTTAGTTTCAAATTTTAGTTTAGATAGATAATTGTGACATAATTGATATAGATTTATATTTGAATCCGATAAACATTCCACTCCCTTAGACGACCCGTAAACATCCTATACTACGATCCTTATACTTGGGGTGTTTCGGTTATAAATTGTAAAACTCGTTTTTACCGAACAAGTTTTTGGCGCCGTTGCCGGGGAGTCGGTAACGGTTGTCGGATTCTATTTAGGACAATTTTCCGAGTCAAAAGGGGTCGTTAGGGCACGCGGTAGTATTTTGACCATAACTTTCGGCTCGAGTGTCCGTTTGGAACGCAGACCCCAATTCGGAAAGCTCGTTCCGACGCCGACGACGTGGTGAACCGCCGTAGGCCGTTCAGTGCGTTTTCGAGGTCAAAATCCACTGTTTTCCCCTCCATTTTGGCCCTAGAAGATTTCAACACGTTTTTTTTTCCCGTCTTAGTGTTTTTCTAATTTTTTTTTAGGTTTTCGTAGCTGGACGAGCGTTCGATAACTTGAACGCCCGTCCACCTCAATTTCGTCTTCCGAACGAACGTTCATTCATCCGAACGAGCGTTCGCTCGAACGAACGTCCATTCATACCGGACGCCGCCCGCCTCTCAAATCATCACTTCTTTTCTATCTTCTTTTCTCCCTCTAAACCATCAAACCTTTTCTAAACCTCGTTCTAATCAACCCTAAGGTTGATTTCTTCCTTCTCCTTTCTTCTCGGTTTATGCAAACGAGAAGTAAGAAGGGACTTCGATCTTTGATCCCGAGCCCGAACGATCTATCCTTAAAGAAGGCTTCTCCCCGATTTGGACAAAATGGCGGATCAAGATCCACCAATTCCAAATCCCGATCCCCAAGCTCGCTAAATTTACTCCTTCAACAAATGCAAGCTCGCAAAGAATAAAGTTGACCGCAAGCAAGCCGGGCATAAATCAACAACTTCAACAATTCCGCCAAAACCAAATTAATCGCCTGAACCAGACCCCTACACTCCATATCTTAATCAAGATTTTCTCGAGGGACATAGACCTATTCGTCCACCTGATATGGGGGGAGTAAATTTCGACCTTAAAAATGGAGTAGTTGCACTAGTCCAAAATAGCTCTTTCCATGGCACTGCTCAAGAAGACCCGCACGACTTCTTGTCCACATTCGTACAAATCTGTGAAGCAGGCCATTATCCTGGTGTTGATTCTGAGATCGTAAAGTTGAAGCTATTTCCTTTTGCTTTAAAAGGTGAAGCAAGCAGATGGTTTAAGTCGTTAGCACATCATTCCCTCCATACATGGAATGATGTCAAAAGAGCCTTCGCTCTTAAGTGGGTTTCACCAGGCAAGATTATGGAGATGAAACGGGAAATAGCTACTTTCGAGCAGTTGGAGGATGAGACCGTTGGCAAGGCTTGGGAGAGATTAAATCTTTTGATGAGGAAATGCCCCAATCACGGATATGACAGATACGAGTTGTTGGAACTGTTTTACGCAGGTGTCTCTCAACCTAATAGAGACTATCTTGACTCCACAAACTTCATGGATCCTTCTTAGGGGAGGTGATGAGACCGCTACGAGTAGCCGAGACAATTGCCAAGAACAACATGTGGTCGACTCCTAAGAAGACCAATATTGTTAAGAAAGAAGGTACCGCAAGCAATCCCGATACACAAATCGTTGGTTGCTCGATGGAATCGATAAGCAAGCAAACCGGCCAATCTTCGATGCAAATTTCTTCGAGGTGAATTATCTTGGAACACAGCAGTGGACCGAGATGACGGAGGAGGTAAACTTAATGGATAATCAAAACCAACCCTTCCGAAACTTCAACCGTAACCGTAACTATTCAGATTTCAAAGGCAAAACTTCAATCAAGCCAAGTTACCACCTGGCCCTTCAAATTCGAATTCTTTCAACTCGAACTATCAAAGGCCGCTCGTAACTCCCAAAGGCCTCAAGGTGGCCGGAATCAAACTCGTAACAATAATCATACCACCTCACGTGTCCCTCAACACAAATTCGATGAGCCGGTAGACACGGTGAAGACTCGTCTACTAGTGTTAAAGCAATTGAGAGACAAGTTGGTCAAATGGCGTACATCAAATAGCAAGCAGACCTCACGGTAAACTTCCGAGTTATACCGAGAGAAATCCGAAAGCCGATGTGAATGTTTGCACCGCCATTACACCTCGCGGGGAGTATGGGCAAGAAGAGGAGTTGAATGAAGTAACTTTGAGAAGTGGTAAGAAAGCCGGACCCGGCAAGGTGTCGGGAAACGAGTAGCCCCTCCCCGACGCCATGAGTTCGGGAGGGGGAAATCGTAAACCACATGCCGAAGAAAGCAACGATGAGGAGCTTAGTGACAATTCTTCGGAGGACGAAAATAATTCCGATGATGATGAGGAAAGGAAGGAGAGTCGGGGCGTACCCCCGACTAAGAAAAAGGAAGAAAAGTTTGTGAGATGGAAGGATAAGGAGGATGAGGCGATAAAGAATCAAAGCCACGAAGAATGATAAAGCCCTTCCTTATCCACCAAAAAGGAAAGAGAAAGCCCTCACTAACGACAAGCAAGATGTCGGAGTGAGGAGGATGCTTGTAGACACTCAAGTTAGTATGCCCTTAGCCGAGGTATTGTCCGAAATGCCTAAATGCTCTAAGTATCTTAAAGAATTCTCGTGGGAGTAAGAGAAAACTTCGTGGATGGTCAAGAAGTGCTACGCGAAGATTGCGCGATGGTTTCACGTAAAATTGTCGTTAAGCGAGGTGACTCTCGCGTACCTTCAATCTCCCGTGAGATCGAAGGTCATTTATTCGAAAACGTCTTATGCGACTCGGGGCCTCTATTAATGTGATGCCATTAAACGTATGCAAAAAGCTCGGGTTAGATAAAAGGATGCGGGAACGCCCGATTTCTCTTCGATGGTAGATAAATCTAGCCGGACCGCAGCCGGTTGTGTAGCTAATGTTCTCCTTCAAGTTGAACATTTGGTCTTCCCTACCGACCGGGTTATCCTAGATTATCCACCCGATAAGGAAATGCCTCTAATTCTAGGCCGAACCTTTTTGGACACTTCTAACGCTCTCATCGACTTCGCAGCGAGTGACAGATTACTTTAGAGTCGGTGACACATCTGTCACCTTCACACGAGGGACACATCCTGAAAGAGCCGTAATTGATGAAATATCGTTTGTCGAAGCTATCTATGAGGACGAAAAAGATGCCTACTTTGAAGAAGCAGAGGAGTTGACAGAGATAGGTGTTTTTGAAGTCTTGGACATTGAGGATCCGGCTGACTGCGGACCACCTTCTAATTCATTTCAAGCCGTAGGCATTGACGAGTCATCTTCACTCGCTCACACTGGGCCTGTTATTGAGTTAGAAGCATGGAGATGCCCAAAGAACAAACGATGATTTCAAAGAGCCGAGTCGTGAAGACTTCATCCCCGGTGAAGAAGAAGCTCACGGGTAGTCGGGACGAGGTAGAGTTTTGGAGAGAAGCTACTCATTGGGAAGTAGATGATTGGGAAGAGCCGGCGTAAGAGCTTAAAGATGAAGAGTTAAGAAAAATGATCGATCACAAGAAAAAGGAAGCAAGTGTTGACCGGAGGATTCCGATGGATGATTTGATCCAAGCCTTCTCGGGGTTGAGCCTCGGGAAGATGAGGTGTTCTACCGTCAACCACTTCAAGCGCATAAGGAGAAAGGTGGCCCGTTAAAGTCTAGTATTGAGCAACCACCTACCGATTTAGAGCTTAAACCGCTTCCAAAACACCTTAAGTATATCTTTCTTAAGGATGGAGATAAATTGCCTTTGATCATTTCTTCGAAACTCGACCAAGAGCAAGAAGCACACCGATAGAAGTGCTTAAGAAAAACATCCTCGCGTTCGGTTGGCAAGTGGGTGATATCCGAGGGATCACCCGTACATATGCATGCATAAAATCCGAACGGAGGAAGGAGCTAAAAGGTAAGACAACCTCGCCGAAGGCCGAATCCGCATATGCAAGAGGTTGTCAAGAAAGAAGTGATAAAGTGGCTTGACATGGGCATCATCTATGCAATCGCCGATAGCGAGTGGGTCACCCCTACTCAAGTTGTGCCAAAGAAGGGTGGAATCACAAATTGAAAAGAATGAAAAAGGGGAGGAAGTTGCCTTACGTCTCGTGACCGGCTACGTAGTCCGTATCGACTATCGTAGACCGAATGAAGTCACCGCAAAAGATCACTTCCCCTTACCCTTCATTGACCAACTAATTGAAAGACCGAGTGGTCACAAGTATTATTGTTTTCTCGATGGATACTCGGTTACTTCCGTATAGCCATCGACCCCAATGACCAAGAGAAAGACCACGTTTACATGTCCATCCGGTACTTTTGCTTTTCGTAGAATGCCATTCGGTCTATGCAATGCACCCGCGACTTTTCAACGGTGTATGTTGGCCATTTTTGATGGACTTGTTGAGAAATGCATGGAGGTCTTCATGGATGACTTCTCGCCTACGGCGATAGTTTTGATGAAATTTTAGAGAACCTAGATATGGTACTCCAACGTTGCGTTGAGAAGAATCTCGGTGCTTAACTCGGGAGAAATGCCATTTTCTAGTTGATGAAGGAATAGTTTTGGGACATAAGGTGTCCAATGCAGGTATTCAAGTTGATAAGGCTAAGGTCGAAGCCATCGAAAGGATGACGTACCCTAAGACAAGAAAGAGGTACGAGGTTTTCTAGGACACGTTGGCTTCTACAAAGGCGGTTTATTCGAGACTTTTCTACGATTGCCAAGCCTTTATCAAATCTCTTGAAAGAAGATGTCGATTTCTTGTTCGATGCGAAGTGCAAAGAAGCTTTCAATTGTCCGAAAGACAAGCTTATCGCTGCCCCTATTTTAGTTGCACCCGACCGGACCAAGCCTTTCGAGTTGATGTGCGATGCCTCTAATTACGCCGTAGGCGCAGCCTTAGGTCAAAGAGTTGATAAAAGGTTCAGTGCCCATTTATTATGCGAGTCGCACCTTGAACCCGGCTCAATGCAATTATACCACAACCGAGAAGGAATTCTTAGCCGTTGTTTTTGCCATTGACAAGTTTAAAGTTATCTTCTAGGATCTCAAGTTGTTGTTTGGACCGACCATGCACCTTGCGCTACCTTATGGACAAAGCGATGCAAAACCAAGGTTACTTAGATGGATTTTAATTTTACAAGAGTTTGACCTTGTGATTAAAGATAAGAAAGGTAGTGAGAATATTGTGGCCGATCATTTATCTCGCTTAGTAAATGAGGGTGCGAGAATCACAATGATATAGGCATTGATTTTCCGACCGAGCAATTGATGAAGCTTGAAACGGTTAGGCCGTGGTATGCGACTACGTCAACTATTTAGCGAGTGGTCATTTAGAGGATATGACGTATCGTGAGAAGAAAAAGTTCTTTTCGATCTCAAATATCTCGTTTGGGAAGATCCTTATTTGTTCGTAGTCCGTAAAGACGGGTTGCTTCGACGGTGTGTTCCCGAGCATGATCGTGGGATATCCTAGAACAATGCCATAGCCGGTCCTACCGGAGGTCACTATGGAACACCAAAGACGGTTGCAAAGATCCTTCAAGCCGGATTCTACCGGCCGACCCCGTTTAAGGATGCGTGCCTTTTGTAAAGGTTGTGATAGGTGCCGTAGAACTCGGACGGCAGAGTAGTCGGATGGAAATGCCACTTAAGCCCATTCTTGAATGCGAAGTTTTCGATGTATGGGGCATAGATTTTATGGGACCCTTTCCATCCTCATGTGGTAATAAGTATATCCTCGTCTGTGTGGATTATGTTTCAAAGTGGGTCGAGGCCATAGCTACTCAAACTAATGATCATAAAGTCGTGAAGAAATTCTTGCAAAAGAATATCTTTACTAGATTTGGTCGTCCGAGAGCACTCATTAGTGATGAAGGTACTCACTTTTGCAATGCGCCGCTTGACAAGATCCTTGAGAAGTATGGTGTCAAACATAAGATTGGTACACCATATCATCCTCAAACTAAGGGCCAAGTCGAGGTAAGCAACCGGAGCCCGAAAAGAATTTTGGAGAAGACCGTGAACAATAATAGATCTAATTGGAGTCTTAAGTTGGATGACGCATTGTGGGCTTATCGTACCGCATTTAAAACCCCGATGGGCACGTCACCCTTCCAAATGGTCTATGGCAAGGCTTGTCATTTACCCGTCGAACTTGAACACGTAGCTTTCGGGCAATTAAATTCTTAAATTTCGATAGCCAACTCGTGGGGAGAAACGGTTGTTACAATTGAACGAGCTCGACGAATTCGTACTCGAGCGTACGAGAATGCTAAGCTTAGCAAGGAGAGAACGAAGATGCTCCATGACGCTAAGATCAAGGACCGAGAATTCAAAGTTGGTGAAATGGCTTTACTCTATAATACCGTACTTCATTTGTTTCCCGGTAAGCTAAAGTCTAGATGGTCCGGTCCCTTTGAGATTCTCGAGGTTAATCCAAGTGGAGTAATTACTTTGAACGGGTATGGTAATCAAGCTTTCAAAGTGAATGGTCATAGACTTAAGAAATATTTTGGGCAACCAAAGGAAAAGCCCGAGACTCTTTATTTCCAAAGAAGAGATGAGAGTACGTATGTCCCGATTTGTGAGGAGATTCCATCTTATTTCTTTGAGTCGATGATGACGACGTTCCTACCTCTCCCTGTGAGGAACCTTCTCCTGAGACCCCTGAGCAGGTTAGCACACCTATGCCTATCATCCGCAAGAACAAGAAGAAGAGAGTCAGTGTGGTTTGGAGAGAAAAGTTTAATGATCTTATAGCACACTTGACTTGTTGTTGTGGTGAAAATCATTTCCGCCCCAGTGCTCCTGATTCTGATACTGAGGTGGCGGTAGTCAAACCAAAGTGGCCCGATCCGGGTTGATCTTTTGGAATCCGTGTCAAGCTATTGACATTAAAAGAGCGCTCCTGTGAGGCAACCTAGTTTTCTTTGTTCGTTTTCTTTTCTTAGGTTGTTTTGTTTTATTGTTTTAGAAATAATACTTTAGTTGATTATGTGTTGATGGTTATTCCTCCTACGTTCATTGTAAGTGTTTTGTGTTACGTGTTGCTCATATACCCCGTGTACCCCGAGATTATATGGTATGTCGAGTGTTGCGTATACTTTTGAGCAGTGTTTTCGAGTCACTACCGTCCAAAGTTGTTGTCTATTCGGGTTGTCGCGGTACGTTCATGCTCCGGCCTGACCTCTGCCAACTTTCATCCGACAACCACTGTTGAAACCAGCTAAGTTTTCTTTTTCTTTTTTTTTCTGCACATTCTGAGGACATAATGTGATTTAAGTGTGGGGGGGTAAATTGGGTATGTTTTTATGCTATATCCTTTGAAATATGAGTGAATGTTAAATTTCTGCGAAATTTAAAATTTTTTGTGAGTCTCGAGCATATAATTGGAACTGAATGCTTGCTAGTTGTAGTTCCCTGACGATGATAGTATGTGACTTAGTAAGATAATTATAGCATGTTTTACTTTACGTGGAGATAGTTTCGTTTTTCACTCACGAAAGCCTTTGATTTTTAAGCATGACTTTTGAATTATATCCTTTCATTGTTTTAGTGATTTATCTTAGGAAGGTCAAGATAGTTACACCTTAGTTAGACCGTGTGCCGTGAATATCATAAAGTTTGAATGTGATAAGTGAGATGTAACTTATGACCGTGAAAAGTGAATGAATAAAGTGAGTGAGCAATTATTAATAAATACGTTTGTCGGAAGTCGGTTTATGATTGGAGTGAGGTAGGGCATTATCTCGAAATGTCCTATACCACTATGATGACCAAAAGCTCACGACAATCGAGAAGCTACCTTATGATTTGAGTAAGGTAGGGTGTTATCACGAAACATCCTATTCTACTATGACGGGTAAAAGCTCATTCGATATGCGTCAAATTTGAACATTTTGGAAATGATGGATAAGAATAAAGTGAAGTCTTTGTTATCATGGATCTTATACCCGTAGAACCGCATGA
Organism: Gentiana straminea; assembly: GCA_036785695.1. Classification (NCBI taxonomy): domain Eukaryota; kingdom Viridiplantae; phylum Streptophyta; class Magnoliopsida; order Gentianales; family Gentianaceae; genus Gentiana; species Gentiana straminea. The sequence goes on along the minus strand of JAVUPR010000424.1, from coordinate 2,325,242 downwards.
TATGCCGTAGGATTATCCTACCGAGTGTGTGGGAAGGCTTTGAGTGGAGCTATTACCGTTTGTACCTAGGATAGTCATTGGAATTTTTGAGAGGATATTTCTTTGAAAGGCTTGTTAGATTGAGAATGGCTTGTCACACTTACACCGAATCTATCTCTCGTGATGGTATCATTTGCTATAGTTGTTGTATCTTTCGTTACGTGAGTTAGAGATCTATGTGGATTATTTATAAAGTTGAGCTATAGTTTTGATTGTTTTGTCCGAGGACGTACAAAAAGTTAAGTGTGGGGGAGTTGTTAAGGCCATATTTATATGATTATTAAGGGTTTATTTCATTATTATTTTCCCCACATTTGCGTAATTTACATGAGAATTAAGGGTTTAAGTGTAATTATTAGGTAAATGTCATTTTAATATGGTTATTTGCAAAATTGGTTATTTTAAGTGTTTAATTGATTTAATTATGATTATTTGGATTTCATTACATTTTGCAATGTTCATTTATCTTTTAGAGACTTAATTTCGAGATGATCAATCAAAGATATGGGAAAATAAAAGAGATAAGGAAAGAAATCAATCAAGATAAAGATGGAAATATCAAGGAATCCGTTCGCATCAATCCGTACGAGCGTCCATGCAACCGTCCAATATGGACGGGCGTCTTGTAATTCGGACGAGCGTCTAGAGAAGAAAAGTTGAACAGAGAGTTTGGACGGAATCTGGACGAGCGTCTTGATAGCGTCTAAGGCATCTTGAACGGGCGTCCATATAAGCGAACGAGCGTCCGCCGCCGACCTAAGGCTAACCGACTTAGAGCTCTATAAATACAGGAAGCAGCCCCAACCCTAAGAACATACTTTTTTACGCAACATTGAGATCGCAAATTCACCAAAAGCTGCGGCCAAGAACCCTAATTTCACAGAGATGCAAATCTCCCAACCAACAATCATCTTCAACATGATTGTTGGCTAGAAACCTTGCAAAGAGTCGACGGAGGAAGCCTATCAACAACACAACCAACTAGAGAGTTCGATGCTTATGTTTAGTGAGTTTAAGATCTAGTTTTTCATCACTTTTTAACGCTGTTTTACATTGCCATGTTTTGTTGAATTATCAATTCTATGAAACGATCTATTTATCTATCTTTATGCTTGAATAAATTTACGAAAGTCTGTTTATTTGAGTTCTCTTTCGTTTAAGTGATGCATCTAATTGTGTTGTAAGAGATTATGCATGTTTAGTTGAGTAAGAGTTTGGAAACAACCTTGTGATTTCGTTTTGATTGCATGTTTAGTTTGTTTGAAAAAATAAACGGAACCCTAGAATTTGGTTGAAGGAATTTAACTGAATTCGTGAATAGATTACTACTAAAAACTACATCTTAGATCACCATCTAGTTGGGGGTTGTTGGTTGATGGGTGGATTCGTTGCCTCGCTGTGTTTTCCTTTATTGTTTATTAATCAAATCGTTTAGATTAAGTTTAGTTTAAGTTTTAGTTTTTAAACCCTAGTTTCCTGCTGTTTTCCTGCACTTTTCTGTTTCAGTTCGTAGTTAGACGCTCGTCCGCAATAGCAGACGCCCGTCCATTAGGTTTAGTTTTCAGACGCTCGTTCACTTTAGTGAACGTTCGTCCGTCTTTCTGTATTTTTATTTTCTGCTTGTTTTTATTCCTGTTTTAGTTTCAATTCTTAGGTTTAGGTTTTAGTTAGTTTCAGCTTTAGTTTAGATAGATAATTGTGACATAATTGATATAGATTTATATTTGAATCCGATAAACATTCCACTCCCTTAGGACGACCCGTAAACACCCTATACTACGATCCTTATACTTGGGGTGTTTCGGTTATAAATTGTAAAACTCGTTTTTACCGAACAATAACCCAGGAACAATGAGTCTAGGGGTTAATTTTTTGGAAGAAAAAAAGTTTCCCACTCAAACATGAAACTCGGTGACATATACAGAGAACCTCTTTTGCACCCGCTGTAAGAGACAGACACAGCAAAGATTTTTTTTAGAAACTGCATGGAAGACAAGGTAGAAACAACAGTGAAGCCTTGGCCCATGTTGCAGATTCCAACAAAATTGAAGGGTGTATTTTGACTTCTCTAGGCCAACATTCTGGTCTTGAGCAGTCAGATATTGACAAACTAAAGATGTTCCTAAATATCTTGGAGAATTATTTTTCTTCCTTGGTCTTCTCAGGTATGACTTCTTTTAATCTGTTGGATCATAAAATTACTAAGGATTGGGTTGTTGACTCCGGTGCCACCAATCATATGAGCATTTCCAGAAATTGATTTTCCTCCAATATTTTCTTGTAATACCAATAAGAGAATTACAATGTCTTATGGTACTTCTGTCAGGGTGGTTGGCATTGGAAATATCAAGATAAATGAATCATTGATCCTTAATAATGACTTAAATGTCCCTGATTTGTCTGCAAATTAGGTATCTATCGGGAAGCTGACTAAAGACTCAAAATGTTATGTTTTGTTTACCCCTGACTTTTGTGTGATTCAGGAGATAGAAGATAGGGCTACACAAGGTCTCTGTTTACTAAGAACCAAAAGATAGGGCTACACAACAATGAAGAAGATAGGGATACACAACAATAAAGAATACTGGACTTGATAGGGCTATACAAGGTCTCTATTTACTACGAACCAGAAGATTAAGAAGGAATAAGATGTTTTTCAAAATCTATCTTTTTTTATCTATGTCCGTTAATGATAAGAACATGTTGTATCATAGGATACTTGGTCATCCTTCCTTTCAGAATTTGAAACAATTATTTCATACTTTATCTATGCTACAAGAAAATTACTCATTTACCACAGTAGTTTTTCCACAATGAAAGAAAATTGTTTCTAATATACTTAATTTTAGTCACAGTATCGTGGCAAATGAGGAAAACTATGCATATATTAGCTGCAATTTTTTTGTTGTGGTAAAATTATTGTGGCAAAAAGTTATTTTTCTTGTAGTGTTAAAGGCACAAATGTAGATGATTTCAAATGTAATTAATGCCTTTTTCTAAGCATAAAAGAGTTTTTTTTTCCATATCAATCTTATATATCCTTTAATCTCTTTAATCTTGTTCATAGTGATACATGGGGTCCTTCTACCTTGCCTAACAATAATGGTCCACATTTGTTTGTCTCATTTATGATGACAATACAAGAACCACATGGATTTACTTGCTTAAACACAAGTCAAAATTGGCTCAGGTTTCTCCCGCATTCTACAACATGGTTTTGACTCTATTTAATGCATAGATGAAAAGGTTCAGGACGGATAATGCTAAAGATTACATTAACAAAGTCATGAACCCCTTCAAGAATGAAGGAGGGGTCATACATGAGTCCTTTTGTGTTCATAACCCCCAACAGAATAGGATGGATGAAAGGAAAAATATACATCTTTTGGAAACTGCTAGAGCTCTTCTCTTTTAGACGGAAGTCCCAAAAAAACTATTAGGGAGAGGTAGCTCTTACATCTGCTCATATTATTAATAGATTGCCTACCAAAGTCCTTGGAGGGAAAAGCCCTTTGGAAGTTTTAACTAGCTGCAACCCTTCATTCTTGACATCTTGAGGTCTTTCCTAAAGTGTGGGTGTGAAATGTTTATTCATATTCATTTCCCTAACAAGGGAAACTTGCATCCATGGGCCTTGAAATATGTATTTATTGGATATTATAATTCTCAAAAAGGATACAAATTCTATCACACGCCTACAAAAGGACACATCATCTCCAAAGATGTTACCATTTATGAGATGAACTCCAATTTATTAGGAAAATCTCTAATTCAGAGGAGAACGTTCCCTTTCATTTTGAAAAATATATTTATATCTTCGGGGATCCTCTTGACTCACTTTAAAATGATGAGGAAGTTCAAGATATTGAAACATAAAATACGAGGGATGAATCAATGAAGGACACTCGTAAAGAAAAGTCTCCATTCATTTACAAAATAAAAAACTAGGTCAGATGGAAAGATATTGTCCCTATTGAGGAAGATGCTGATTTTGGACCTGCTTATAATAAGAAGGGGCCAAAAGAATATATCTCTACTATTCTAAAAGTTTGAGTGTGTTTCTCCCAAAAAGAGTTTCTCCCCACTTTTAATAATTAAAATAATTGAAATAATTAAAATATAATAACCATAAAATACCATAAAATAATAAAAGATACCAAATATTAAAAGATCCTTGATTAATTTAATTACAATCAAAATATATTAAAATTAAAATACAATAAAAATGAAATTAAAAACCTAAATAATCAATCAAAATCAATTATTGAATATTGATTAATTAATCATCATTAATTTATTAAAATAAAAAACGAAATTAAAAAAATAAAAATGAAAAAATAAAAAAAAATCCTTGATTTAAGTAAACATATAAAAACGAAATAAAAAAAATATATCTCTATCTCTATCTCTATCTCTATCTCTACTATCTCTAAAAGTGTGGGTGTGTTTCCCCTAAAAAGAGTTTCTCTCCACTTTTAATAATTAAAATATTTGAAATAATTAAAATATAATAACCATAAAATACCATAAAATAATAAAAGATACCAAATATAAAAAGATCCTTGATTAATTTAATTACAATCGAAATATATTAAAATACAATAAAAACGAAATTAGAAACCTAAATAATCAATCAAAATCATCAAAATCAATTATTGAATATTGATTAATTAATCATCATTAATTTATTAAAATAAAAAAAATGAAATTAAAAAAATACCCCAAAAAGAGTTTCTCCCCACTTTTAATAATTAAAATAATTGAAATAATTAAAATATAATAACCATAAAATACCATAAAATAATAAAAGATACCAAATATTAAAAGATCCTTGATTAATTTAATCACAATCGAAATATATTAAAATTAAAATACAATAAAAATGAAATTAAAAACCTAAATAATCAATCAAAATCAATTATTGAATATTGATTAATTAATCATCATTAATTTATTAAAATAAAAAACGAAATTAAAAAAAAAAAATGAAAAAATAAAAAAAAAATCCTTGATTTAAGTAAACATATAAAAACGAAATAAAAAAAATATATCTCTATCTCTATCTCTACTATCTCTAAAAGTGTGGGTGTGTTTCCCCTAAAAAGAGTTTCTCTCCACTTTTAATAATTAAAATATAATAACCATAAAATACCATAAAATAATAAAAGATACCAAATATAAAAAGATCCTTGATTAATTTAATTACAATCGAAATATATTAAATCTCTACTATCTCTACTATTCTAAAAGTTTGAGTGTGTTTCTCCCAAAAAGAGTTTCTCCCACTTTTAATAATTAAAATAATTGAAATAATTAAAATATAATAACCATAAAATACCATAAAATAATAAAAGATACCAAATATTAAAAGATCCTTGATTAATTTAATTACAATCAAAATATATTAAAATTAAAATACAATAAAAATGAAATTAAAAACCTAAATAATCAATCAAAATCAATTATTGAATATTGATTAATTAATCATCATTAATTTATTAAAATAAAAAACGAAATTAAAAAAATAAAAATGAAAAAATAAAAAATAAATCCTTGATTTAAGTAAACATATAAAAACGAAATAAAAAAATATATCTCTATCTCTATCTCTATCTCTATCTCTATCTCTACTATCTCTAAAAGTGTGGATGTGTTTCCCCTAAAAAGATTTTTCTCTCCACTTTTAATAATTAAAATGTTTGAAATAATTAAAATATAATAACCATAAAATACCATAAAATAATAAAAGATACCAAATATAAAAAGATCCTTGATTAATTTAATTACAATCGAAATATATTAAAATACAATAAAAACGAAATTAGAAACCTAAATAATCAATCAATCAAAATCAATTATTGAATATTGATTAATTAATCATCATTAATTTATTAAAATAAAAAAAATGAAATTAAAAAAATAAAAATGAAAATATAAAAAAATCCTTGATTTAAGTAAACATATAAAAACGAAATAAAAAAAATATATAAAAAACCTTCAAGATTCTCATCAAAATCCTTGATTGAATAATAAAAGAAAACTAACTAAATACGTTTGGTTTCTCCCCACCTTTAATAGCATTTCATTTCTCTCCACTTTTAATAATTAAAATAATTAAAATATAATAACCATAAAATAATAAAAGATATCAAATATAAAAAGATCCTTGATTGCAATTTATAGGCACATGGTTTTGCTTAAAAAATCCTTGATTTAATGAAATTATAAAATCCGAAATTAAAAAAATTTAAAAACATGCGCCCAAAAATTGTTTCCCAACTTTTAATAATTAAAATATAATAACCATAAAATAGTAAAAGATGCCAAATATAAAAAGATCCTTGATTAAATTAATTACGATCGAAATATATTAAAATACAATAAGCATGAAATAATAAAAGAAACCTAACTAAATGCATTTGGTTTCTCCCTACTTTTAATAGCGTTTCATTTTTCCCCACTTTTAATATTTAAAATAATTGAAATAATTAAAATATAATAACCATAAAATAATAAAAGATCAAATATAAAAAGATCCGTGATTGCAATGTATAGGCCCGTGGTTTTGCTTAAAAAATCCTTGATTTAATGAAATTATAAAATCCGAAATTAAATTTTTTTATTAACATGCGCCCAAAAAAAGTTTCCCCACCTTTAGTAATTAAAAAATTTTAAAATAATTAAAATATAATAACCTTAAAATAATAAAAGATGCCAATTATAAAAAGATCTTTGATTAAATTAATTACAATCGAAATATATTAAAATACAATAACCATGAAATAATAAAAGAAACCTAACTAAATACGTTTGGTTTCTCCCTACTTTTAATAGCGTTTCATTTCTCCACCCTTTTAATATTTAAAATATTTGAAATAATTAAAATATAATAACCAAAATATAATAAAAGATACAAAATATAAAAAGATCCTTTATTGCAATTTATAGATACGTGATTTTTCTTAAAAAACCTTGATTTAATGAAATTATAAAAACCGCAATTAAAAAACATTATAAACATGGGAGCAATTTAATTAACTATATGATTCCTTAAAGATTGCAATTACCTCTTCGGAAACTGCATTGTTATATATTAGAAACATAAAATAACAAATATTCTCAACCGCAATTACAAACCCGGAAGCATAAAAACAATATGGTGAAAGTTGCATCAAGCACGAAGAGCAAAGGTAACACATTATACCTCATCTCCACAAATATTCGAGAAAAATTATGTTTTTCATTATCATTTTAATTATTGTCAATTTTACCGGTATACTACCAATTTTTTTTGTATTTTTTTTTTGTTTTTTTGGCTTTTCTTTGACTTAAGGTAAGCAGCATGATGTGCACAAACTATGGGCGTGTTTGGTAGGGAGAAAAAAATGAGAGAAAAGAAATTTTTTTAATTCTTTTCTTATGTTAGATATGTTTGGTTAACTAAGAAAAGAAAAATCTTTTTTCTCAAGTTGAGTTCATTTCTCAAAATCCTATTCCTTTCCCAAATTTTAATTCTCACCCTATCTCAAAGAAAAGTTTAGTTAGAATAGAAAAAAAAATTTCTTCCAACATTCTTTCTTAACCATGTTTCCTATTTGTGTTTTCCATGATCGTTTTTCATAATATGAATTGCTTGAATTTATTTTTATCGTTAGCGTTAGACACAATAGTTTATTTATTTAATTATGATTCGTATATTTTAATTACAACAATCTTTGTATCATTTTATATTTATTTTTTAAGTATGTGAGAGGTAGAAATTTTTATAATAGTTAGCAAAAATTTCCTCAAATGCACTTTAATTAAAAATTGTTAATTTTTTTTGAGAGAGTTAATATATTTTTTTACAATATTTTTTTACGACAATACAATTTGAATAAGCGAGAAAAGATCGTAAATGTTTTCTTTTCTTAGTTGTTTTCTCTCTACCAAACAACATACGTGAGAATCGAGATTATTCTCAAAATCTTTTCTCTGCATAACCAAACAGATACTGAGAAACTACACTTTTCTTTTCTCAGCGCTATTCTCAACACTTTTCTTTTCTTAACTTAACTGTGTACCAAACGTGCCCTATAAGTTAAAAGAAGAAAATATTCTCAATTGACCAACGAGGAGCGATGCAAGAAGATCAGAAATGTCGTGGAAACTAGAAGAAAAAGAAAAGCTGAATTGATATATGCATTAAATCGCAATGGTATGCTTTCTTATACATATGATTAAACCTTTTCCGTTCTTATAGAAAAACATGCATATATCGAAAGTAGAACATATATTGTTTTCATCACCCCATTTAAAGTGTGTTTGAAAAATAATATATACACCACAATAAAACTTATATATTTTCTAATATTGCTCCGAAACATATCAACCTACATATGAGGCAATTCATCCGGAGATTGACCTGGTTGTCAATTATAATACAACCATAAAGGAAGCTGATACTTAAATAGGAGAGGTGGAGTTGATGTGCAACTACACAAACTTCAAGGATATTCCAACGGAAGACAAGAAATTGATTGGTATGGTTCCTAAATTTCGTTTTACAACTTCAATGCTATATTCTCATAAGAATGTCAGAATATTGAATTTTGTCGATAGCCATACATTTATAGTCTGATTAGTCATCTTGATACACATACATATTATTTTCAAGAATAATACTATATTTAATCACTAGGATATTTCGATTTTATTATAATCTTACGATAATTTTTTTTTTGTAATATTGCTAATCTTTCTTTCATCTTATTAGATGTCTTGGGAGTTTTGGTTCACTTGAAGCCAAGTACCATGGTCAAAACCAAAGGATCAATGGAAATGAGAGACATAAAACACATCAAACTGATGAACACTTAGTTCGCTATTCCAACATGATACCCCAAAATTATAATACATTCTTGTATTTTTATTAATAACAACTAAATTGTTTATGTAGAGGTGTGTTACTAGCGGTGACGTTATGGAAAGACATGGCAAAGAATGTAGGAAAAATGATCGACTTATGTTCAGATGACAAACCTATCATAGCGATTACGAATCTAAGAAGAGATACCTATGAAGGTACTTTCAATATCATAGTTTATAGCATTTTATTACGCATTTACATTATACATTCTAAACACGTAAATAATACATAATAATACATGTGCTCGCCTCGAACAAAGAAGTTCTATCTATATTTTACATGTTATGTCTTGCGGTGAATGGAAAGTAAACACATCATCCTCATCCTCACTTCATCTTGATCTGAAAGGCAAAGAGAGCCGAATTGCTGCAAAAATGGTAATACATTTCGCAAAGTCAATTATATAAATACTTACTTATTACCACTTACATCATAATTTTGAAAACTAACACCATTTTATTCAATATATATATTCTGGAAAAACAAAAACACGGACAAAGAAAAGTTCCAGGAAGTGAGTATCACCAAAAAAATATACCCCAACCAACGGAGATAAAGCACATATATTGCACTCAGTCAACAATCACTTTCTAAGGTAAATAACAAACAATTTAATTGTACATACAATCATTTAATTGTACTATGCCGTATAACTCTCATTATTTTACATGGTGTATACTACCAGTTTTCAGCAAGAGTCATAAAAGTCAACAATATTCCTAAAATTTGGTACGACTCATTCATGTATTGCACAAAATCAGTGCAAGAAAGATCGAATGGGTGGATTTGCTCAAACTGTGGCAACATTGGCTCAAAAAAAGCACCGAGGTTATCCAAATCAACATGTTTATCCTTAACCATTAAAAATGTACGACTAACAATAACATTCTTATGTGGATTAGGTATCGAGTAAATTTGACGGCGAAATCTGAAGACCAAACTGTAAACATCACTTCGTTCGGAGAGACTGCCAACACGTATGTTGAATGCGATGTATCGGATACATGAAGGCCAATTGCAAGGTAACATAGCCAAATATCTCTATAAAATAAAATCTTTAGACATATATAATTTCTTTATGTTACTAATTTATGATATGATGAACATACACACAAGAAAATGAAAATTCTGAATACTATGACAAACTAAGAATGCCAAATTTATCAGCACAATACAAATTCATCTTTAGATTCAATAGAAGATGTAATATACTTATGGTATCAATGCTGCACCCAAACTAATAGTAGAGGAGGTGCAAGAAGATACACACGCATCAACGGTACAATCAAAAAAGAAAATGAAGAAGAGCCAAATTAATGTAAGCAACGACAAAAGTCGGCTTACAACCGCAAAAGCCGAACACACAAGCCCAATTTATATCGATGATGATGAGCCGATTGGAAATATGAAGAATAAAATTACATTAACAAAAATCGAACAAGAAAAGGATTAAGTGGGTTACATTTGTTTTTTTATTTAGATTTCGGTTGATTTGTTTTTTTTCCTTCAGGAGAATTGATTCGATTTACTGTTTTAAGCAAACAAATTAATTAATTAAATATAATGTTTATGCTATTCATTTGATTTATTGTTTTAAGCAAATAAATTAATTAATTAAATATAGAGGTCGCCTCCCATGATGGCAGCCTGCGTACCAGTCTGAATCCGTCGGGAGTGGAGCGACCTCCACCTCCAGTTCGAACTCTTACCCAGAACGAACAACCACATTTTATTCGTTAGTTGTTGTCGTTAGGGTTTAGGATTTAGGGTTTAGGGTTTATGAGGCAATTACTTGTTGTCAGTTTCCGCCAGTAAAAAACAAACCGCTGTCTATTGTTTACATGTTTATGTTTGCTCATATGTTTCTTGTACAATATAATTCATTAAAAACACACCACGTACAACGCACGTGCTGTTTACTAGTCTTTACTAAAAGAAGGAACTCTCATTCCACTGATCCATAACTTGAGAGTAATGATCCTCCACACCAGAAGGATCTTCCTATTGCTCTAAGGAAAAATACTAGGGCTTGTATACTTCACTGTATAAGGAACTGTCTATCTTATGATAAGATATCTAACATTCAAAAAATATATATAAAGAATCTTCTGGGCAGTTGTGCACTGTCTATTGCTTTTATCTGATTATAAATGGGCTAAGGCAATGAAAGATGAGATAAATGCTCTTGGAAAAATCAAAACTTGGGAACTGGTTTCTCTTCCCAGGGATGCTAAAATTATGGGATGTAGAAGTGTTCTTACATTTAATTATAAGTCTAATGGGACTATTGAGAGATACAAGGAAAGATTAGTTGTGAAATGGTATTCTCAAACACAAGGTGCGGTGTACTTTTAAGCTTTTGCCTATGTGGACAAGATGAACACAATCAAGATATTGTCATCATTGGTTGTTTTTCTTGATTAGGACCTACATCAGTATGATGTTAAAAATGTCTTCCTACAAGAAACCATTTCATGGATATCCCTCCTGCAATTCAGAATTAGATAGAGAAGTTTTGCAGATTGAAAAGGGCATCGTATGGCCTAAAACAATCACATATAGCATGGCTTGGTAGATTTACCAATGCTATGATCAGTCGAGGGTATCGACAAAGTTAAGGTGATCATACCATGTTCATTAAATAGAATAACTTTGAGCAAATATCAATCTTCTTGGTCTATGTTGATGACATTAAGGATTTGGGCAGATTGAAATACTTTCTATGCATTAACTGGCCCTATCTTTCAAAATGGGAATCTTTATTTCCTAACTGAAATACTTCTTAGACCTTCTGAATGATTGTGGAAAGCTAGGTTCTAAACCTGTAGGAGTGCCGGTTGAATTGAATCATGGTCTTAACCTTTCCCCTGAAGATGAATCTGTGGAAACATTATTACCAGAGACTTGTTGTAGAGAGAATTGTTCAGTACCTAAAGACATGGCATGGGAAAGGAATTCAGTACAAAAGGGGAAATAAAAGACTACTAGAAGCCTACACTGATTCAGATTATGCATGTTGCCTTGATGACATGAGATCCTCTTCAGACTACTACGTCTTCCTATTTGGAAACCCTATTTCTTGGAGGGGTAAGAAGCAGAATGTTGTGGATAGATCTAGTGCAGAAGTTGAGTTCAGATCCTCATCCAATAGAATGTGTAAACTACTTTGGCTGAAGATTGTTCTGGATGACCTAAAGATCAAGAGGAAATCACCTATGATCATTTATGGTGATAATCCCTCAACTATTGATATCTCTCACAACCCTATCTAACATGATAAAACCAATCATGTGGAGGTTGATAGACACTTCATCAAAGAAAATTTGGATTAGGGCCTCATCAATACCGTCTTAGTCAACTTCATCAAAGAAAATTTGGATTGGCATTCACACACCGGCTTGAGGGGGAGTGTTAGAATCTGTATAAGTATATGTTGCGTTGTTTATCATTATTTATTACCCCTAATAATCCCCAAACATTATTTAATTAGTTGCTAATTATATTAGTCTCTTTCTCTTCTGTTTTAGTGGATTTCTCCACTTGTAAGACTGTCCAACTAGCTGTTGAAACAATAAATCCTGTATAAATCCAACTAGCCATTGGATTTCTCCTCTCTTAAAAAAAGGGTAAACCCTACCCCCGAGGGTCCCCATACTCCCGATCCCACAGGTGTATGGAGATGTAAATACGGGTGCACCAGTAGGCTTAGAACACACAAGCCGCCCATCGACAGGAGACAAAGAGCGATTCGCCCTTGTGGGGTTCGAACCTTAGACCTCCCGCTCCTGTTCAGGCTGTTTTTAAACACCTTTTTAAAGGGGTTTAGTTGTAATAATTAAGTTGAGCTTTTATCTACTTATTTCTTGATATAAAGAGATTTTTTTTTCCTCTTTTCCTTACATATATAATGACAACAAGGCTGCCATAAGTACCTCTTCCTTATATTTTTCCAATTGCCTACCAAACCAATGTTCAGTTATTCTTCCTTATATTTTTCCAACTGCCTATCCAGACCAATGTTCAGTTATTCTAATATATATAAAAAGATAGGTTTATGTGATGCTTAGAAAGATAAGACATGTTTAAATTAGTGGTTGGTATTTTCTTGTATTGTAACACAATTATAAAGACAGCATGCCCCTTAAAAAAAATTATAAATATAAATAAAATCATGTGGAGTAGTCCTTTGATCAATGATCCATTAATTTAATCTCTTTCTGTCACAATTCATGAGGAGATCCCTCTTTGTCATCAAAGTCAAGCAACTGACATATAAAGCTGCAAACAATATCATCAAATAGTACAAAAAAATGATAGGATACTTCCATTTTTCAACAAAAAATGGAAGATAAATGCAGAATAAAGCTCTGGATACATATTTTGCAGCTAAAGAAACTAATCCTCAAAATAGTTTGAGATTTTCAATTGAAGCTCATTTCCATAATTCATTTGTTCATTCTGAATTTCAACAGCTGAAGTTGCAACACCATTGTTGCACATGTAAACTTCAATGCTCTTCAAGGTTACTAAGTTGCCAAAAGAGGCTGGTATCTCTACCAGATTTTTGCAGACATTCAAAACGAGCCGTTCCAGACAAGGGAAAGAATCAATGGATGCATTCCATATCTCTAAATCCAAATCCATCAGCTTCAAGAATTTAAGGTTTGGGAATTCAGCATCTTCCGTCTCCCACTTTTTCTCAGAATTATCGAGTATCTTCAAAACCTCAAGATATGGTAGCTTCCCGATTGCTGAGAAACCGTTCCAGGATAGGCCGAAACCTGATAATGTAAGTTTCTTGAGATTTATAGGGAAGATCACAGAAGGGTTTCTATAACAATGAGAATATAGCTTCAGTGATTCTAGTTTACTAAGAAATTCGAATGTCAACATGCTCACGGAGGACTCCCATGATTCCTCTAAACAGCAGCTCAATTCCTCAACATTTGGTAACCTTTTTAGAAGATCTGTCCCGTCCCCGTCTAATTCCACATTTGTTGCAGATCTACAAGACAATGTTAATGATGAAAATCGTTGGACATTGTCCAAAACATGGAAACTGTCACCATCCTTAATGTACGCCTCATCGTCTTCAAGGTCACCATTCAAATCAAAATGGACAATACCAACATCCACATGCCTAAGCCTTTTCATTCTCCAGATAGTTCTAGGCAACAACATACTAATAGGGCCATATAATGCATCCCTTCTTATCAAAATCAACGTTTCCAATTTATAAAGGTTGGATATTGATGATGGCACTGACACGAGGTCAGAGGTTGAAACCGCGATATATCTGAGGTGAACTAGTGAAGTTATACAATGAAAATCGCGCGCAGTCAAGATGATCTTTCCTAAATGCAACACTTGAACAAGTTTTAAGCTTCTGAAATGAAATTTCTCACTATCAATGGTATCCAATTCATGGCTATAAAGTAAAGAGTGAGTATTTGGACCTGTAGTTTCAGCTTCAACATATGATCTCCAATTCGTTTGGATGAAAACCCGGTAAAAATTAGGTCCTGGGGAGCTAGAGAAATTCGAAGACAATCGTATGAGCTGTGAAAAGTTTTCATCTTTCGCCTTTGTTTGACAGAAATCATAAAGTAGATCATGAACGCCACAAGTACTAATCCCACCACAAGAACTTCTCTTAAAAACAATTACCAGGCTTCTGTCAACAAGATCATTCAAGTACTCGCTTGCCACAGTTTCTACGCTTCTTGTCTCGGATTGAGGCACAAACCCTTCAGCAATCCATAGCATCATCAATCTCTTGGCTGAGATGGCTTCATCCTCAGCAAATGCTCCGAAATAGAGAAAGCATGGTTTCAGATATTCAGGTAAATGTTTGTAACTCAATTCTATCATATCTCTACATCCTTCCATAGAAGCATAAGAACATGTTGTTTCTGCAATTTTACTCCAAGAACTTAGACTTTTTCCTGTTCTAGAAAGGAGACCTGCAACCAGAACAACAGCTAGGGGCAGGCCTTTGCAGTTCTTAGCAATCACCTTTCCAACCTCAGAAAGATTTTGTGGGCAATCCTCTTTGCAAAATACCTTCTTTCGCAACAATTCCCAACTATTATCGTCAGACATTAAATGTAGGGTATGAGGACTACCATTGGCTTTCAAAGCAATGCTATGATTTCGTGTTGTAATAATAACTCTGCTTCCATTGTTATTTTCTGGGAAAGAGCTTTTGACCTCATTCCATGCACTAATGTCCCACATATCGTCCATTACAATTAGGTACCTCTGGCCACTCAAACACTTCCGAAGCTGATGAGCCAAATCTTGTTCAGTCATGGAAAGGATTTTAGCATCAAGTATAATGATATCTCTCAAAATGTCTAGAAATAACTTTCTAATATCGTGAACTTGGGAAACAGTGCAGAAGGCAAATATGTTAAAGTGATGTCTAACAATTGGGGAGTTGGAAACTTTTCTGGCCATGGTAGTCTTGCCTATACCAGGCATTCCAACAATTGGAACGACGTCAAATGATTTACATCCCCACCTTAGTTTTTCAATTAAGATATCTGCCTCTGCCTCAAAGCCCACAACTTCTTCATTGGTTCTTGAATAAGAATCTTGTTCTGAGAGTATCTCAACTGAATAAGAAATGTCACCATTCCTGTACATCTTGCACTCTTTGATCTTCTCGGTTTTTCCAACAAGCAAGGCAATTTGCTTTACAACATATGACAGATACGACATATTGTACCAGATTGGATAAAGAATGATGGAGCACAAATTGATGACATGTTCTGTTAGATATGCTAAGTTGATAACTTCCAACCATGTGTCTTCTATTACCTTTAGTTCATTTTGCAGCACAGGGAAATCATTCAGGAAGGGCCTCAAAGTCATGAGTTTCTCCTCAATTTTTATGACATGATACTTCGCAAATGGGATAAACATTGAGTCACTATCCAGCTTCTCTTTCATGTCTCTGAGAATTTGCATGAGATAATCAAGAAAACCGAGACCATTTGTTACAGGAAAGTGAAGCAAAGATGAATCCGGGATTCGGACATAACGCTGTATAATCCTATCCTTTAAATTTTCAATCTTTGTCACAAAATCACTTAAATGCATCTTCCCCTTGTCTGAAAAATCGGTCATGTAATGATCAAGTTGGAGAATGAGACCTGAACCCTCACTGAGAAGAACGTCGATTTCCTTGCACATCAAAACCAAATCATTACATCGTGTAGGTGGATCAGCACGAAATGTTAAAAGAAAGATTAGGCCGTCTCGAAGAACTTGAAAAGTGTCATCCTTTAAAGGAGCCAAATGGTTCTCAAGAAGATGATCAACAAAATTTGCAACCACTTGTCCTAGAAGAAGCGTGTCATCAAATCGCTCCAACTTAATTGCCCTCAAGGCATCGAAGTACAACACCATAACCTCAGGCAATCCAGGTTTAATGATCTTCTGCAACCTGTCAAAAAGACTCGTATTCGTTACGGTTTCTTCATCAATGGCTTTTGTCCAATACAGAAACATTACACTTGCTGCATTGCTAGCAAATGTAACAACATAACTCTTGAAATCTCTCAAATTCTTGGAATCTAAGCCTCCATGCGAAGTAAGCTTACAGAAATTGTGTAATAACATTACCCTGCCTTCTAGGGCTTCGATTTGTTTCTTCAATGACACAAATTCACCAGCTTTGTACCGAACAAGATCCTTCAAATTCTCCAGAATAATATCAAGATATTGAAGTATTTCATTACTTTTTAAACACTTGCATTTCAACGAGCAATCTAACAAGTACCTTTCACAATTCTCTTCAACTAGCGGCTTACACTGCTGGATTGCCCTTTCAATCCGTGAAGCGAATACCTCCCAACGATCCCTCTTCGGTTGAAGAATTGCAAGAAACGGGTCAGCAACAGAAATCTGTGCGCCGCCAATTTGTTCCCAAATAGATTCAATACTAGAGTGCGTAGATCTCCGACAAACCATAAGAACATTAGCATCTTCTTCCCTTTTCGCGAAGCAGCAACACATGAACTTGTTCAGAATCCTCTGCGATGGTATATTGGAATCGTGTAAGTTAGTTTCGTCCCATGTAGAGAAACGCCATAAGAACATCTTGAGGAATCTTAGCTCTGGTTTCAAAGCTTGGACTTTAGCCAGCACATCAGTGTACCAATCCTCCCAGCAATCAATAAACCTGCGTCGAAGATACATGTTCTTCACATAATTTTCTATCCGAATGAGCTTTCGGAGATGAGCATCTACACAGGTGGTATCCATGGCCGTTTCTTCCTCTCAAGCAAAGTCGATCAAATAATTTTCAGTGGCATAGAGAGGAATGAATTTTCAGGAGACTGAAACCAAACAAATATTTCTCCTATACAAAATAAAAATAATAATAATAATAATAATAAGAGGGAGAGGAGGGGGAGTGATTGTTTTAGTAAGTGGGTCCTCGGAGGCTGTTTTCAAAGCCCGTGCCTTCCTTTTTTTTTTTCTTTCTTTTCCGACAGAATTCCCGTAAATTCTTTTCAGGTCAGACAAAGAAATATTTGTATGGTTTCTCTATATTTATGGAAAAACCGTATGGTTTAATATATGAATAATAAAATTTTATTTTTTATTTAAATTATATGGTTTTAATCGTTTTACCGATCATTTCAATTCAAAATTTCCTCCCACACAAGTATTTTCCGTCATACAAACCATTAGATAGTCTTTTTCCGAGTTATATGGAATTTTACCTCTATAATATTAGTCTTTCGTAGATATTAACGGAGGAATCCATAAATTCTATTGTTAATATCTTCAAAAAAAAATCCTCATTTGCTGACTTTTTAAAAATCATTTATGTATATGATAAATTGTTCGGTAAAAGTTGTTATTACATTATCACAAGATCAATATATTTATAGGATACAACGGATATCCTACCACGATTTATATGGTCTAAATTACCCTTTGGTAAGTTAAAAGTTGTTCTTTTTTATCACAAGATCAACATATTTATAGGATACAATGGATGCCCTACCACGATGTATATGGTCTAAATTACCATTAAATCACCTAATTACAAAATATATATGTATATCGCAATATCGTAATACCCCCATCAAGTGGGAGCATGAAAATATTGAACGCCAACTTGTGTAATATCGTGTGGAACTGTTATTTCCTCAAAGCTTTCGTAAATATACCGGCCAATATAGACGCGTAGAAACGTACGTGGGATCAATCAAAGTCTTTATGATCGCATCTGGTACGAAGTGACAATCTACTTTAATATGTTTTGTCGTTCATAAAACACCGGGTTCTATGCAATAATATACAATGCGGATTGGCTCTCACAATGAAGACGCATACCCTTCGAAATCCGCACACCAAGTTTTTCAAGCAAATGTATTAGCCACTTGAGCTCACAGATAATAGCTCCCATGGCCCGATATTCAGCTTCTTTGTTTTCCGAGACCGTATGTTGCTTCTTTGTTTTCCATGAACAGACGAGAGCTCGAGACGAACAAACCACCCTGTAATCGAACGTCGTGTCAAATGGCAGCTTGCCCAATCCGAATCACACCATTCGTCTAATGCCAAGTCAATATCTGCTCTCAGCAAAATCCCTTTCCCGGGATGTAATTTCAGAAATCTGACGACCTTCACTGCAGCCTTTTAATGTTCCACGCGAGGCTGCTGCATGAACTAAGAAAGGATGTGAACTGCATAATCTAGATCAGGACGAGTAACACCAAGATAGATAAGACGCCAAACCAAGCGTCGATATTTCTTAGGGTCATCAAGAAGAGGCCCAGTCGCAAGAGCGGGCTTGTGATTCTGCTCAATAGAAAAATCTGCAGGCTTAGCCCCAAGGAGACCATATTCCGTAATAATGTCCGAGGCATATATATTTCCGCTGGGATAGAAAAATGCCTTGTCAACTGCGTGCCACCTCCAAGCCGAGAAAGTACTTGAGAAGGCCCTGGTCTTTCATTTTAAAACACTCCCCAAGGTGGTTTTTAAAGATATCCAAGGACATGCGATAAGCACATCATCTACATAAACCAAAACACTGAGGTGAGTATCTCATTTGCATAGTGTAAAAAGAGAATAATCAGAGTACGACTGATGGAATCCATAATGTTTGAGGGCGGTGGCAAGCTTGGCAAACCAACACCGCGGGGCTTGATTCAACCCATGCAGGGACTTTTTCATGTGACAAACCGTATGCATATTATTCTTCTCGAAGCCCTACGGAATCTTCATATAGATCTCCTCATCCAAGTCACCATAAAGGAATGCATTATGTACATCCATCCGGTGAACTTCCCACTGTTTAACTGAAGCCACTACTAAATAAGTATGGACATTAGTCATCTAGGATACAGGAGCAAACGTTTCACTGTAGTCGATACCTTCCACCTGATGATTGCCCAACACCACATGTCGAGCCTTTAACCGCTGCAAGACTCTGTGTTCATCGTACTTTTCTGCATAAACCTATATATTCCCAAGAGCCTTTTACCCGGGGGCAATGGCTAAAGTTCCCGCGTCCCTTGTTCTTCCAAGGCCCGTATTTCTGAGGCCATGGCATCTCGCCAACCCTGATGTTGCGTTGCCTCTTTAAATGTTTTCAGGTAGTCCTTGAAGAATTGGCTGCTATATATTCCATGTTCTTGTTAGAAAACCGTTCATAATCAATAAAATGTGAAATAGGATATGGAGTACCTAAGACGACCGATGTAGAGGATGATTGGGTAGATGGACTATTTTTATCCAAAATCAAATGAGTAACAAAATCTCGCAACCAGGAGCTAGAAACTTTCTGCTGTTTTCCTCTACCTATGTCACCGTCCTCTTCTTCCATCTCCCCCTCCACGGGTTCGGGTGTTATTTCCACCTCCGCCTTCGGACCCGTGTCCTCAACATCATGTGCCACTGCCGAAGTCCCCCCTCAATCGGAACATCCATGTCCGGAAGGGGCTCGGCTCAAGAATGATCTGAGACTTTCTTCATATAAATCCGTCGTGTGCCCTTCAGCTAAAGAGTACGCAAATTGCACCCAACCGTTGAAGCAAAAGGAAACACGTGCTCGATAAAGTGTACATCATGAGACACAAATATCTCACTCGTATCTAGATCAAACAATGCCGAACATAGGGATATCCAACGAATACGCATTTTCGACTCCTACTGGCAAATTTATTTCCTTTATGATGTTGGTTGTCTACATAACATAGGCAACCCATGACTCGAATCATATCTAAATTTGGTTGTTTTCCAAACAATACATCATATGGGGATTTTAACTCAAGAACGCTTGCAGGGGTCCGATTAATTAGGTAACATGTTCTTAGCACACATTCCCCCCAAAACCGTATAGGTAAATGACCTTGAAACCTAAGTGCTCGGGCCACATTCAAAATATGTTGGTGTTTGCGTTCGAACCAACCGTTTTGCTGAGGTGTGCCCACACATGAGGTTTCAAATATAATACTAGTTTGCTTAAAATTGGAAGCAATCGCTTAAATTTCGTCCCA
The DNA here is from genome assembly GCA_036785695.1 of Gentiana straminea. NCBI lineage: Eukaryota > Viridiplantae > Streptophyta > Magnoliopsida > Gentianales > Gentianaceae > Gentiana > Gentiana straminea. Next base: position 2,304,770 of record JAVUPR010000424.1, on the reverse strand, counting down.
TTATCACTACGCACCCGTGATATTTTCGCATTAAATTGCCGGTCAAAGAGGATCTTCTTCCCACGAAATTTGAAGGTTCACATTGTTGGGTAAGCATTATGGAGCAATCAATTGAGTCACAAACCCCCATTGGAGAAATTAAAGTGGGTTATCAAAGATGTTGAATGAGAAGGTAATTAAACCCTACATTGTTGGTGATAAACTAGTGAATTCATGTTGTCTACCAAGTGTTTGTGAAAATGCCTATAAGGTTTGTAAGTGTTTAAATGCATTTTCTATGCATTTACTCAACACATTTTGGTGGTGAACATTGTCGATATTGTAGATAAACTAGTGAATTCATGTTGTCTACCAAGTGTTTGTGAAAATGGCTCTAAGGTATGTAAGTGTTTAAATGCATTTTCAATACTTTTACTCAACGCATTCTGGTAGTAAATATTGTTTTATGGTGTTAATATTGTAGAGTTGGTAATTTTCACAAGATTTGATCTACCATATGAGGGCATTTTCTAGTGTTTAAAGTTTTTAAAAAGAACATGTTTATGCTAAATTTCCCAAGTTTGGGACCATCTCACATGTACATGCAACTTATTGATGAAATAGATTGGTGAGGAATTTCCCGAAACAAGTAATCAAGACGACAATAATGTTCGAGAAGCGCAACATTTACGAGTTATCGGTGAAGGCACACATGTATGTTTTCACACAGTTATAAATTCTTTTATGTCTTTCCGTTATATTGGTTTATTCTTTATGTTGCGCGATACGGACACGAACACGTCGCACGACACGACATGTATTACACGCGATACGATTAATTCCAAAATTTAAAGACACGCGCACGCCGCCGACACGTTATATATATATATATATATATATATATATATATATATATATATATATATATATATATATATATATATATATATATATATATATATATATATATATATATATATATATATATATATAATGTAAATAAAATTTAATTTATCAAAAAAAATATTCGTGAACATCCGAAAAAAAACTAGACAAAATAAGATAGGTGACGTCACCGAAACCAAACCTTAGAAACGGCGTCAAGAAAGGGACAGACCTTTTTAGGTTAGACGGATCCTAACCGGCAGTGTACCGGGTCAAATTGTAGTGATAAAGTGGTGAGTCGGGTGTCGAATCCTCGGGGAAAAGTGGTAATTTTTTTAAGTGTGGTTAAACACCAAAGAAATTTCGCTATTAACTCGATCTAAACCGCAATTTTATAACACATATTACTACTATTCTAACCAACATAAAATAAATGCGTAATTTAAAAGTTATTCTAATATAATATATATAGATATATAAATATATATAGATGTACATAAATAGTAAAATATATATATATATATATATATATATATAAATATATAGATACCAATATATAGTTTATAGACTAGACTAGCCAAAGTATATGTAATCAATTTATTCGATCTTTTCAATTAATAGAATGTGCTCGATCTTCCTTTTTATTAGGTCCAATTAAGTAAATGAAACGGTGTACTTTCTATTGTCAACAATTCATCCTCACACGAGCGTATGAAATTGTCATATGTCAAATTTGTCATCAGTCCAATGTCCACAACTGCCCCAGGCTAAACTTAGTTAGTCAAAACAGGTACCGAGTATAAATCTACTCCGGATAAAAGAGGTGATTCCATTTGTCAGATGGCCGATGTTATTCAGGAGGCTCCGGTTGTCAAGCGGATCGATTTAACACAAACGGTGTAGTTTCAATTAAACTGCTGATTTTAACATTATTAAGATCTCGAGTACAAAGTTAATAAGATTTGTTTTTTAGGACAAATCTGCCCCCGGGTAGGAAATAGGGTTCCGTTAATCAGACGGCCATTTTTACCCTCCGGTTTTTCTATTTTTACTCATATCCTGACTTCTCTGGTCAGTACATCGCCAGGTTATATGTGGTATTCATCATGGTTGATTATGTCGATCCGAATATGTTAGCGTTACGTAGTGAAATAGAAAAAGATTCATTTTAACTCAATTTTAATCACTTTTACTTAGACATCATTCTTTTAACGAAAAGATCGAAATAATACGATTACATAACTTTGGCTAGTTATTAGATCTAGCCTAATAACATTATAAAAACTAAAAAGAAGAAAATAACAAACATAAACATAAATACTTCAGAAAAGTTACCCGATTACAGATGTTGATTCAGAAGTTGTATTCTTCCGGACATAACAACAACTTTAGCAACACCGATCTTCTGATAATTTCCCGAACATTATCACGATACTACTACTACTAATTTATTCCTGGCTTAAGGCCTATTTTACAAACTAAAGAAAAGAGGGGATAGAGAATATATATAGAATATTGTGTATATATATTGGTACCCCCTTCCATCTCTGCTGCTGAGCTCCTATATATAGAAAAACTCCCTTCTCGGACCGGTCCTGAAAACTGGCCGGATCGGTCCGGTGTAATCATTGCAATGATTACGAGTTAGTTACAAGCATGTGAGCCCCATGTTACTCTTAATCATTACGGATGCGTTGTAATTATATATATAATTATATATAATTACATAATTAACTTCTAAAAATCATAACTTGAGTTCTCAATATCGAATGACATGATCAAATATCCGTTGAAAAGCTCGTTGAATTCTCTACAACTTTCATCAAGACCACTTCTTCGAAAACGTATTCTCAATGAGCCATTTGTATTACGTGTCCTTTTCGAGATTTTTCAATAGTACGAATCAATTAGCCACTTGACCACCATTTGAGTTGTAGACCTCTTATCTTCATGATTCAAAGTGCTTTAGAAAGCTCATATGAAGATCTTCAATTTTCATGAAGAACATTTTCCCAGAAAATGTCTTTTTAACGAGCCATTCCCAATACGTGTCGTTTTCGGGATTTCATTATTAAAAAACGATTAACCACTTGATCATTTAAATTGAGTGACGCTTTATAACTTCCTTCCAACGACTTGAATTGACTTCAAAAAGTGTCTCTACTCGGGATTTCGGTTCATCTTAGGATTCGCAATGAAATAAACACAAAATACCCGTGTAAAACGACACAACACTCCGGTCACTAAAAACCGGTACAAAATCATAACTTTTTACTATAAATTACTAATTTTTACTACTAACTATACTAAACTATAAAGATTAATATTTCATACCAATTATATCATAATTTCATATATTTTACATAGAATTTGTCAATAAAACATAATAATATAACGTAAATTTAATCATATAAAAGTCATACATCAACTACTCCCCACTTAAATTTTGATCGTCCTCGAAAAAAAAATAAGCGGTAATATATATATAAACAAAAGATAATATATTCGGTGAATAATTTTAATTATAGCAACATAAATCGTCAATATTATAAATATAATTTACATTCTAATTTAAAATATTTAAAAAGACAAAAACTGTATATAAATTAAATAATTTAGACACTAAACATTATTTAGATGAACTTGCATAGGCACACTTTGTAAGTATAAACAAAATATCGAACTATTTTCAATCATAACTATTATGAAATAATGGAATCATAGACACGATCGATGATGGCTTATTTAGAGTTCGGGATATTGGTTAATCGAAATGATAGAAAAGGAAATCAAAAAGAAAAAGAGGCAAGTCGTACGTACCTACGTCTTCACATTCTTGATAAAAAACAATTCCGATTAGTAACATCCTTTTATTCCAACTATTTTTCAGATTTTCTCTCTTCTTTTTCTACTTTTTCTCTATAATATTAAGAACTAAAGCGTGAGTGTGTGCAGAAAAATCAAACTTACAAGCATTGCTTCTTCAAGATTGATCGGAGTACTACTCTTTCGATCTAAAATTACGAGTCCGGTTTCCTTAAACCCGTAATCATTCTTGAAATCTATTGATTCGACTTTTTCTTTATATATTTTTATGCCTTCATCCCAAAGAATAGGACATTTCGAGATAATCCCCTAGTTTCGGACTCGCTATCATCGAGCAAATCGGGAGCTTTTTACCTCATAGTGCAATAGGACATTTCGAGATAATCCCCTACTACACTCCTAATCATTGGTAGCTACAACCAATTTATTCTTTATTTTTAATTTTGTCGAACAAAGATAACGAAGATACTCAATATTCGAATAATTCTGTGAAAAAAATGATGCTTCGTTCTGAATATTATTAGTATATATTTTTAGGATTCTAACATATCTAAACTCATTGCCAAAATCAACTATCTTGCAAGTGTCATGAGGTGAGAACATCTATATTAAAATCTATTCTAATCTCAGTCATATATCATTTTTTCTTAACCCTCACTTTTTCATCATCTCCTTTCATAAGTACGTACAAACTCGAAAGATTTTTAAAGGAATGTAGACAAAAAAGTTATAGGTTAATAACGAATGATCAAAACAAGTGGGGTCTGACCACTCTATTTGGCTGAGGTAGGGACAAGAATTGGAAATTTATTTGGGCTTTTTATTCAAAAATTATCATCCCTAACCTGATTCCATATTCATAATTCATTAAGAAAAGAAATTTATTCTAAAATTTTACTTATAAATACTAGCATACTTATATAATTTCATAAAACAATATTTAATATCAATTATTCTGTTATATATACTTAAAATCTTAATAAACTTTAAATTAAATATAAACAATATAATTATAATATATCTAATTTACCTTACTTAATTAAAAACTTATCCTTCCAAATTATACCATTCTTTATTCATATTATATATATTATCTAACTTAATTCATTCAAGAAAAATTAAAAACTAAGAAATAAGTAATTAAAGTACTAATTTATATGAAAAAGATAATAACTATAATAATTTTTACTAATTTTTCGAAAAAAATTTAATAAAATTTTCAAACCTAACCCTTACTCCCCACTACGAAGTGGCATCGTCCCGATGTTCAACGAGTATGAAAAAGTAGGTTCAAAAATTAAATTAAAATTTTAGATGTTCGTTAATATTGAATAACGTTTACTACAACAAATACAAAAGCATATATATTAAACAAAAGAAACTATTACAAACTAAAAAACTTAAAATAAAACAAACTTATTAACTAACTTACTTAACTCATTTATTAAAACAAACCATTTTTAAACTAACTTAAAAACTAGCTTAAATAGTCGACGAACAACCCGGATTCTCAACCGGTAGCAATCCTCTACGATAATCACGAGACGGATATATCTCGTCAGAAGCAATTTCAAGGACTTCATTCAAATGAATACATAACCTTGAAATCAACCAAGCAAAAGGCATCGGCCTTCCATTATTATACCGTTCCACCGCAAAGTTTACGCCGTCTTAAAAATCAAAATCCCCAGAGTCCACGCGAGCTCCGCTTATCAACGCAAATAACAAAAGTATTTCATTATCACTAACCCACGCAAAGTCACTAGTCGGATAGACTCGTGAGTTAATGAAGTGTTTCCATGCTCTCGGATGAGCGTGTAGAGTTTGAAGTGGTAGAGTCGTAATTTTGATCGAACTCGGAAACAAATACGAAAAGCTTCCGTGACATAGTTGACAACGTTAAAGGAGTTCCCTAACGCCCATTGATATTCAAAATGAAGATTATGGATTTGATTGAAAATTGGAATTTCGTAAATATGATTGATGATATGAGGTGAAAAGTGAATAAGTGTACCACGAACGGATATAAGTTGTGACGGATCGACAGTATTGACAGTAGAGAGAGCGGAATAGAATTCCCTAACGACTGAAACATTTATTCTACCTCTTGGATTCCTTACAAATTTTCTCCAACCTCTACTCTGAATTAAATCCTTCCCTGACTGATCAATTTTTTCGTAGTTAATACCCTTCTCTACCAATATTGGAGAATTTGCAAACCTCGCATTCACCGACAAATTAACATTTGAAGCGCTATACTCCGGGACAAGAACATCTAGGTCCTCCGGATCATAAGAATTGACTGACGGTGATGACCGGTTTGACATATTAGTTGAAACAGATGAAAATAATTTAACAGATAGAAAGGTGAAAGTAACTAAGTGAAATTGCAATTTTTTCACTTTCAGCTTTCTTTCCTTAAATGGACAAACATTGAGAGTATACGTGGCTGCATATTAACACTCTCAACCTGACTAAGCAAATTTTACTCCCGGATCGGTCCTGAAAACTAGCCGGACCGGTCCGGCTTCAAAATAGTTTCACCGTGTAAAGGTTGTAAAATTCAAATTTGCTTGGTTGTCTATAATAGACTTCAAGGCTATTAGAATCCTATATAGATATATAAAGATTATCTAAATGATACGGATAAAACGACACATGAATTATATTTAAAAACGACATACGAATGATACAAATAATTTTTAGATTTTTGATGAAATATTTAAATACTATTAAAAATGATTAAATCTACTACTACGGCATAAAACGATTATAAAAAGGAAAACGAAAACGAAAAACTATTAAACTAGCAAACTTAGCATCTAATAAAGTTAAAATGTGAAAAATAAAATAAACAGACAGAAAATGTTTAAAAATAATAAAGTTGTTCGAAATCAAACAATGTCAACATCATCATCCTCAACAGGATAAACTAGATCATTAAAACTCGGAACCGATGACGTAACTGGCTGTGGAAACGTAGTCGTGGTCCGAACTGAACTGTCGAGACCCAACGAACTCATACTCGATGTCATCCTTGCAAAATCCGAAAATCCTCCCCAGCTAGATGTAACAGCACCCTGAGAACCTGTATAAAAGACACCCTGACCACTAGACTGGCTTCCAAAAGGATTTGGCATATGATGAAAGCTCTGAGATGGCGGGATAGGTGCTATCCAATCTGGTAAAGTATATGGGTTAGATTGACAGGGCGGATAGGCAGTTTTATCGAAAGAAGGATCAAGATGCATCTGCTCATGTCTCAACATCCCTCTACGTAAATCATCACTCCACTGCCTACTCTGCTCAGCAAACAAAGCCATATTAGCATGTCCTTTAGCTACATCGACACTAAAGATTGAAACATATCGTATGTAATGGTGTTTGGGAAAGAAGTCTCGCTAGCTGCAACGATCGAAAAAAGATGAAAATGCGGCGGGTGGGCCCGGTGGAGGTGCACTACGTCTAACTATCGAGTCTATCGAACCCTCGGAGACCTCCTCGGACTAGGTCCTATCGGGGACTCATCTGCCATAGTTAACTTGTCGTTAGACGGAAAGGAACTCCGATCTACGACATAAATCGAAATAAAGCCGGAAAGTACATGTGACTCCCTGCCTTGGCGATAACAATAAACTCGAAAACCCTTCTATACATGATCTTCCCCACATCCACCTTAATATCATGAATCATCGCCCAAGTAATGCATAAATCTTCTTTACCAAAGGCGGTGTGTTTGGTAGTGGGATAGAGAGTATGGCTCAAAAATCTTTTGATTGCCCTCGGATCTCTAAAACACTTCCCATAATTAAATCATTGTCCACCCACTCGCCGTAGCATCAAACTCCCTCTGAGCTCTAGAGGCAATCTGCTCATACATAGCAGGATCATCTAATCTATAAACAGCTCTATAATCCTCCTCATCTGGAAAAACTTCTACCCCTAAAACAGCATTGATAAGATCCGGATTAAAAGAAACATGTCTAGACCTAAGGGGGATAGACTGCATCATACTACCCTCGGTGGGTGTCAAAGTAGACGAACCGCATAAAACTCGCCACTAAGGTAGTATTGATCTCTCCTGTCCTCTTAGCTGCAAAATCCAACCATTGGCGTCTCGTAAAAATACGCCTAACTTCCTCTCCTAAGTCATCGAAATCTAAGCCTCTCTCCAACGCAACTCCACATTTACTATAGATATTCTTATAAGCATTCTTAGCTTGAGGCGAAGTTGCGTAGCGACAAAACTAACGACTCTTCTTCCGGTGTTAAATCTTTAAGACCTACGACCGGTACTGCTATTGGAATATTAGGCTTTCGTTTCTTAGAGATTTTGCGATTAGATGAGGCCATTCTACGAATTTTGGAATAACAAAACAAAAACAAACAAAAAACAACACAAACAAAATGTCACAACATACTTAAAAATCAAAACAGTTGAAAATAAATCTAAAAATTACAAAAATCATGAAATTGATAACTAGAGTAAACAAACTATACCTTATAATGAACAAAACGGTGAAAAGTGGCCGGAAAATTCGTAGAAGCCACCGGGATGAATGGAGCTTGTGTTCGATCTTTTTCAAATTTTTCACTTGTGTTGAAGAGAGGAGAGTAAAAGAGGAAGAATGTATGTAATGGTATAGTGTAATTTGTTATTTTGAAGAGAAAAAGAAAAATTTTTGGGGGTGGAAGTGGTGGTGCGGCGGCTGTTTGAAGAAAAGAGGAGAAATGAAGAAGAAAGAAATGTCTCGTCCTTTTTAGGTTAATTCGAACCCGGACCGGTCCTGGACAAGGCCGGATCGGTCCGTGTGAAATTTTTATGATTTTTCGAATTTTTTTTTTTTTTTTTTGGATTTTTGATATAAAAACTTATAAAACTCAATAAAAACTTAATAAAACTAGAAAATAAAATTTATAAATTTTATAACAATTTCTTAAAATTTATAAAATCTTTATAAAACTTATTTAAAAGTTTATAGAAATTCAATAAATTTCCATTAATTCTTATAAAATATCTAAAAACTTAAAAAAAACTTTTTATAAAACTTTTATAAAACTCCTTAATTTTATAAAGATCCAATTTTATAAAATTTTCAAAGTTATGCAAAAAAATTATAAAACTAAAAACAATAAAAGACTTGAACTTACGTGGTTTCAAATTCTTCAATTTCTACAAACTCCAGATTTCTAACATACCGTTCAAGCAAACTAAATCCTAGAAACGTTGCGTTTGAATTATGTCTTGGAATTCCATCGGGATTTTCGGTTAACCACCTAATCGTTCCCTTCTTAATTACATTCAAACACTCATTCTGAGATTGAGTTATATTTTTCCCACATTGTCCACTTGTGTTCAATCTTTCCACAGATTCTCGCACTTCCTTTGAAACTTAGCCCTTCTCTTTATCGAGCTTCTCGACGTACCATTACAAACTTCTTTCAATTTTTTCTCTCTCAACAATTGCTTGTTCCGTTCAAAAACTAAAGCTTCTATAGTAAAAGCGACATCTCTATCAAGGCCAAACTTCAAAAGCAAAACAAAAACTCCTAATCTATCTAAAAAAGACATCCGGTTCTTTTACGTCTATCCGGTAAAAGACGAAACTAGTTTAGACATATAAAAGTAAAGATAAAACCTGGTAATTTGATACTTTCGGCTTTTCGAAACCTTGCTTTTTAGTCTTTCGGAGGGTCGATCGGCAACATCACTTCATTTATGAGAGAGACTTCTTCACCTTCCGAAATAGCTTCACCCCGTGACCATTGGCTATAAAAGTTGTATTCCCATCGGTTAGTTCAACGACTCCGGATTTATAAACTCGTGTTACTTTAAATGGTCCTGTCCATCTTGATTTAAGCTTTCCTGGAAACAACTTTAAACGTGAATTGTACAATAACACTCGATCACCTACATGGAACTCACGACTATAGATTCTTTTATCATGGAAGGATTTCGTGCGTTCCTTGTAGATTCGAGCATTTTCATAAGAATCAAGGCGAATTCTTCTAATTCTGCTAACTGAAGTAGTCTATGATCACCGACAGCCTTAGGATCGAAATTCAGAAATCTAATAGCCCAGAAGGCTCGGTGTTCTAATTCTACGGGGAGATGACAAGATTTACCAAAGACTAATTTGTAGGGAGAACAGCCAATTGGAGTTTTAAAAGCTGTTCTGTACGTCCATAACGCATCATCTAGTCTAACTGCCCAGTTTTTACGGTTTGAGTCCACTGTTTTTTCTATAATTCTCTTAATTTCTCTGTTCGACACCTCTACATGTCCACTGGTTTGTGGATGATAAGGTGTTCCTAACTTATGCGTTACACCATATTTTTCAATTAACTTTGTAAATGGTCGATTGCAAAAGTATGACCCTCTATCACTAATGATTGCCCTCGGAATGCCATATCTAGTGAATATGTTCTTTTTAAGGAATCGTATGACAACCTTGGTATCATTAGTGGGAAGAGCTTCAGCTTCTACCCATTTCGAGACATAATCTACCATTACAAGAATAAATCTTTTTCCAAACGATATAGGGAAAGGTCCCATGAAATATATACCCCAAACATCAAAAAGTTCACATTCTAAAATAGGTTGCATAGGCATTTCATGTTTTTTAGAAATATTTCCCCATTTTTGACATGATTCACAAGATTTAACATATGTATAAGCATCTTTATAAAGTGTAGGCCAATAAAAACCACATTGCAAAACTTTAAAAGCAGTTTTCCAACCTCCATGATGACCTCCTGCCTCATGATCATGACAAAACGATAAAACACTTAAAATTTCATTATCAGGCACACATTTTCTGATTATCCCATCCGAACATTTACGGAAAAGGTCTGGTTCCTCCCAGTAATAAAATTTTAAGTCATAAAAGAACTTCTTTTTCTGTTGCCAAGTCCAATGAGACGGAATGTAATCACAGGTTAAGTAATTAACGATATCTCCAAACCAAGGTGAATTTTCCTTAGAAGGAATTCTTTTCTTTAATAACTGCATGGTTGAAGGCATATCGATTCTAAACAGTTGTTCATCAGGAAATGAGTCTTTAATTTCATTCCCTATCTCTTCCTCAGTTTCCATTCTACTTAGATGATCTGCTACTACATTCTCACTTCCTTTTTTATCTTTAATCTCAATATCAAATTCTTGAAGTAGGAGAATCCATCTAAGAAGACGTGGTTTCGCATCTTTCTTACTCAGTAAATATTTCAATGCTGAATGGTCTGTATAAACTATTACCTTAGAGCCAACAATATATGATCTAAACTTATCTAAGGCAAAAATCACAGCCAACAGTTCTTTTTCTGTAGTTGCATAGTTCAGTTGAGCTGCATTTAACGTATGAGATGCATAGTAAATAGCTTTGAGAATTCTATTATATTTTTGACCTAAAACAGCTCCTACCGCTAAATTGCTTGCATCACACATAATCTTAAAAGGTAAATTCCAGTCTGGTGCTACCAATACTGGTGCAGTAATCAACTTCGCTTTCAGGGTCTTAAATGCTTCCATACATTTACTATCAAAATTAAAAGGTACTTCTTTTTCAAGCAAATGACTTAGAGGTTTTGCTATCTTTGAAAAATCTGCAATAAATCTCCTATAAAATCCTGCATGTCCAAGAAATCCTCTTAGAGTCCTTAGATTAACTGGTGGAGGCAATTTTTCGATTACCTCGACTTTAGCTTTATCGACTTCAATTCCTACTTCAGAGATTCTATGACCTAGTACAATTCCTTCTGATACCATTAAATGACATTTTTCCCAGTTAAGCACTAAATTGGTATCCTCACAGCGTTGTAACACTCTTTCTAAGTGTAACAAACAGCCCTTAAAAGAGTCTCCGTAAACACTAAAGTCGTCCATAAAAATTTCTAAGAATTTCTCAACCATATCAGAAAATATAGACATCATACATCTTTGAAACGTAGCAGGAGCATTACATAAACCAAACGGCATTCTTTTATACGCGAAAGTTCCATAAGGACAAGTGAAAGTAGTCTTTTCCCTATCTCCTGCTGCAATGAATATCTGTAAATATCCTGAATAACCATCTAAGAAACAGTAATACTTATGTCCACTTAAACGTTCCAACATTTGCACTATGAATGGAAGTGGATGATGATCTTTCTTAGTATGATCATTTAGTTTTCTAAAATCAATGCACATTCGATATCCTGTAATTTCCCTTGTTGGGATCCATTCATTCTTATCATTCTCTTTCACTGTGAAACCTCCTTTCTTTGGTACAACTTGAGTTGGACTTACCCATTCACTATCCGATATAGGAAAGATTATTCCCATTTCTAATAGCTTAATAACCTCTTTCTTAACAATTAACTGTAAATTCGGGTTGAGGCGGCGTTGCGGTTGAATACAAGGTTTAGCATCTTCTTTCAGAATTATCTTATGAACACAAATCTCAGGGCTAATACCTCGAATATCGGCAACTGTCCATCCAAAAGCTTTCTTATGCTTTCTTAACATTCCTAGTAATTGATCTTCTTGTTGCTCAGTTAAACACTACAAGAAAATCGGGTTTTAATGACGGGAATTATCGTCATTAAATGTCCATTTCCCGTCATTAAAAACTTTTAATGACAGGAAATTTCCTCTTAGTGCTGCCTCTCTAGTTAAAGGTAATAATGACGGGAAAGTAATGCCCGTCATTGATTGTGCAGCACATTCAATGGCGGTGTTATTCTGTCATTGACAATATTTTTAATAACGAATAATCCCCTCATTATGGGGTCATTTCCCTATCATCGACTCATGATTAATAGGAACAGATCCCCTCATTATATGCTTGTTTTCCTCTCATTAAATAGCTATTTAATGACGACATGTCCTCTTATTATACACTTGTTTTCCCTCATTAAATATCAATTCAATGACTACATATCCTCTCATTATAAGGAAATTTCCACTCATTAGAACATGATTTAATGACAAAATATACCCTTGATGGGGTCATGAATACTTCAACATTATATACACAATGCACGGCCCCATACTACATATTTATATAATTCAAAATCATTACACAATATTTGAACACTAAAGTATACTTTATTGACAATATAAACCAAAAAGATACTAAATAAGATAAGTATAAGATTGTTTACATAATTTTCGGTGAAGTTAACAAACACTAACAAACCACCATCAGCGTATAAGCACCAATAATCATTCCTTTTGACTTCATGCCAATCTTCAAAGGAACCAGAGAGCACTAAAATACTATAATCTGCAAAACGATAAACACCAATAGATGTGTGATTTACTAAATCAAAAGTCTCACGATTTAATATTCAAATGTAGCATTATGCAAGGAACCACACAAAGTCAATAGTGTTGTGTTAGCCCAGCAAGAATGTGATATCATGAGCAGCACAAAAGCATTGAACTAAAGATCTTTTTCCCACAAACCGTGAACATACTTGAGAATATGGCTAAGATTCTGATATAATTTTCCAAAACACTATGATTTTCACACTTCTTTCCAAGAGCCATAAGTTGCACTTCCTTCTTTTCAAGCATACAATGTAAAAATTCTAGGATAATTATCACTCTATCCAAATATACTAAAACTTTAGTTCAAATAACAAAGTTTTATGTTTTCAAAATTTTCTATATATTGATTTCCGATCAAGCATGACATCATTATGTAAGTGCCTAAAAGTTAGGAAAACATTCACATTGAAACATAGTAGATCAGACTTAGCCAAAAGAGCGAGATAAAATTCATGACTTGAAGCAAAAAATGTAACTTATAAAACGGATGGTAAAATAACAAAATGTAACATTGTTTTTATAAAATCAAACAAGCGAGAACAATACACGGTAAAATAACACAAGTTCGGAAAGAACATCAAGTAGAACTTCCAACAAGATATTTTATTTAAGAAAAATACACCTTATGAAAAAAATAGAGAATGACAAACACGCAACATGCAAGAAGCATATATGTGAACGATAGTAAAAGAACGTTATACATGAATAATACATGTGACCAATGACAATCACTCGGGGAAAGCATTGAACCATAATTAAAGAGCCCCGAAGATGGAAGTATACATAAAATTCAACAAAATCTTTAAATAATCAATAGTACTAAACATGAAATCAATGGAGATAAATGACTTAAAAGTGTAATGGTAGATGCCTAATAACCAAAACCTTTGGTACATGAGATATTCATTATTATCACTAGTTTCAAATACAAGTCAAGGAAATTTTCCAAGTACCGATATAAATATAGTAAATTTGGTACTGATATTACCATATGCAGGTATAAGATGATAGACAAGTAGCCCGAGAACAGCCAATGGAAATGTAACTTGTAAATTGTGGAGCAAAACAATATAGGGCTCTAATATGAGCAGATAAAATGGAAGGATTCTCATACTTGAGTATTGAGACCCATAGTAGAAACTGAGGAGAAAATATTGTATTATTACCAATGACAGTGCGATCTAAATTTTCAATATAATGAAACAAGTAAAATACACAATACCTTGGAATAACTAGATCACAAAAGTTCCTGTACTTATTTTCAAAAACCTAAAAAGGTTAAGAGAAGATCAAAATTGTCAGAATAATTGCAGTGGAAAAATGTCGTATTTTAAGTCACAACATAACGTGTAGAAGGCACATAAATATAGCACTTACACACACCAACTCCATGTGGTTAGAATGTCTTTGTCAAATCATTCTGAAAATGAAAAGAATAAATTTAAAACAATGTGAACAAATGAAATAAATTTAGTCTCATAAAGATCAAGCTGTTAAACTTAATCGATACAAGAACACAAGAGGGAGCAACCCATTTGAGGGAAAATAACTCTTCTATCACAATACAACAATTAGTGGAATACAAATATTGCCAGCTATTATGAAATTAGAAGTTTTGAGGTTAAACATTAACTATATATAACCAATAACATAAGAAAAGGAAGACAAAAAGAATTGCACTTCTCGAGATCTAATGGGCCTTTACACATGATGACTGTTACTTAAAAACAGATATTTATTCTACTTAAATTCTAATAGGAACCAAAAGCACCAAGACAAAAGAATTGTCATGGAACCTATGGTCATGAAGAATACTCGGCAAACCTAAATATATGGAGTCATTCTCATAACTTGTAAGGTCAGTCACAAGGTGAACCACGCATCTCACATGACATCAAATAAAGAAAGAGGATTGATTGAGTTTCTCCCGATGAATTCGGAAGTATCAAGTAAACTGGTCTCACACAGAAAAATTATAATAAAGATAATACTAAAAAAATCATTTATGAATCTTCAGCAAAGATCCATCCAAAAATAAAAAAAGAGGAAACTCCACCCTCAACAAGATCTGCCAAACAAGTTCACCAACATAACAAAAGCATGAGAAGACGAACCTAAATAAACAAAAATAAAAATACACAAGCATGAATATAATGGTCTTGCTTCCAGGACCGTTCATAAGAAATACAGAATGAGAAACCTAAGGAATGAATATTCTTTAGAATATGCTCCCAGAACTGACAACAAAGACATCTCTCTTATAATTATTAGCCAGAAAAAGTCAACTACAAAGACATGACAAGGGAAAACCGTAGAGCTCACAGAAAATTATAATATATAAAAGGCAGGGGAAAACCACTTAAAGTTCATATACAAATGCAAAGAAACCTAGAACTCTTGGAAGACAAGTGAAATCCTGATGCTAAGAAAGTTGGGAGGATAAATAACATTTTCGAAGCCATACCGAATACTACGGAACACCCTAGTCGACCCTGTCAAGAAAGAACTGCGGATAATAAAACACTAATCACCAGAAACACTATAGTTTTTAAAAACACATTAAAAATCATCAACTTAAATCCAAGCAATGACATCCAATGAACGCTTTCTGATCATTCAGTCAATAATTATATAAATCTTCAAATAAAATGTCTCATTAGATGATTCCGAATATAAGAAATTCAGCAATACAACGATTGATACGATTTAAGTATTATCAACATGACAGAAAAATCACCAACAAATTCTTCACCCACACACACACTCAGAACACATCAGCAAGGAGAACCAAAACAAAAGCTCAACAAAAAACAATATCTTTTAGGAATTCAGAAAACAATGCTAAGATAAGGTATTAAGATAGTACATTACTACATGGGGTTCTTCACCATTAAAGCAGAATGCTTGATACAAAAAACCCAAAGAATTAAAAAGAAAATAATTTACTTCAGTATGACAAACCTACAAGATGTTGAAGCCTAATATTTAACTCATAAAGTAGATGCACACTAACCTCAAATCGTCCGAAATCTGGAGCCTTAACATAACTCCCTGAAGTTTGATGAAGTATTGAAATCGAGACACCCAGATGAATAATCAGCCAATACCCAAGGAACACTGAGTAGTGCGTGAAGAAAACAACGGTGCGGCGGCGGAAAGTGAAGAAAAAGGCATCGGTGGAGAATGAAGAACAGAACGGCAATGAAGAGTATTGAACGAAGGGTTTTGGTTGTAAGCGTGTATCGAATATTCAAGGTTCGAAGGCAGTAGTAGCAGCAGCAGCAGCGGCGACGGCGGGTAGTGAAGAACAAAACGGCGGCGACAGGCAGAGAATTGGGTTAGGGTTATCGGCGTGAAGGCTGAGGGATGGAAATGAGAAATGTAATAGGTTTTTTTACGAATGAATGGATAGAAATAAAGATGACAATGGGGTGGATTGTATTTTAATTCTTTTTTAAAGAATGTTCTGATTATTTTTATTTAAAAAGTACGTAAATAATGATGGGAATATTTTTATTGAACAGACAATGACGGGAAACACGACCACTAATGACGGGAATTGATATTTGGTCATCAAACAACGAAATAATTTAGGTCCCGTCATTATAACTACCATTTAATGACGTAATTTCGACCTGTCATTAAATTCCTGTCATTGAAGTCCCTTTTTCTTGTAAGTTGATGAAATAATAACTGGTAAAAGGTTATCATTTTCAAGAAAAGCATATTTCAGATTTAAAGGTAACGGTTTCAATTCCAGATTCTTAGGTGGATCTTCCATTGATGATTTAAGAACTGGTCCTTCTAGTTCTAATTCCAAATACTTATGCCATGGTGGCTTAAAAGTAAAACTGCCTTCATTTAGAGATAGAATTATCTCTTTCATTTCAATGTCTTCCTCATCTTCTTTATAGATAGACAAAGTTAAGCATTCTTCTAATGTCTTCAAAAGTTGGTAATCGATTATCATAGACATAATGAATATCTTCTATAAAAGAACATGATTCTGGTGATGTGTATGGATGGTTCATAGCTTTGAAAATATTGAAAGCAACTTCATCTTCATTGACTCTCAAAATTAACTCTCCTTTCTGAACATCGATTAAAGTTTTCCCTGTAGCTAGAAATGGACGTCCTAAGATAAGTGGCGCTGAAAATCCTTCTTCCATTTCCATAACTAAAAAGTCTACTGGAAAATAGAACTTGTCTACTTTAACCAATACGTCCTCAATAATTCCTTTAGGGTATTTAATTGATCTATCTGCCATTTGCAGAGTCATTTCAGTCTTAGTAAGCTTTCCTATGCCTAGCTTTCTATAATCCTCATAAGACATGAGATTTATACTAGCTCCAAGATCACATAAGACCTTCTTAAACAGAAATCCTCCAATTTCACACGGAATGGTAAAACTTCCAGGATCTTTCAGCTTAGGTGGTAACTTATGCTGCAAAACTGCAGAACATTCTTCATTTAGGCATATATTCTCATATTCCTCTAATTTTTTCTTATTTGATAGTATATCTTTTAAAAACTTTCCATAGGCAGGCATATTAATCAGAGCTTCGATAACAGGGATATTAACATGAATATGACGAAAAGTATCAAGGAAACGAGCATACTTTTGATCAGTCTTAATCTTCTTAATTTGATCTTTAGGTGGAAAAGGTAAAGATTCTAAATCTATACCCTTTGGTTCCGAAGTCATGTTCTCTTTTCCTTTATCCTTAAACTTTTGAGTATTACTTGATCGCCAAGTATCATGATCTTGAGTTTTTTCTTTTAATTTGTTCCCTGAATCAATCTCTACTTCGATTCCTTCGCTCTTCCTCTTTCTCATCCTTGTTCTCTTTATCTTCTACTCTAACATGTTCCTTGAATAGATTCCTTAAATCTTTATCCATGGGATCTTTCAAAATTCTAGGGATTTTTACCCATTTTTCACCTTCATTCTCGGTTCCAAACTTCTATTCCTTTTCAAGAAATTTTCTATGATTTCTTCTTCCTCATCGATAAATTCAAGTTCATCTTTAGTCTCTTCATTTTTTCTATCTAAATCATTTTCTACTTCATTATTCCCGAAGTTTTCTACTCCATTACTACCGTAGAGTTTCCTACTTCTCGTAACTACAACATTTACCTCTCTTGGGTTTCTTTCGGTATTACTTGGTAATCCTCCGGAGGTCTACTTGTTGTTACGTTCACCTTCCCTACTCAAATGATCTTCCATATTCCTTAATGAAGCTTCTATCGTTCTCATTCGGTATCATGTCCATTCATAGATGTTTTCATTGAACTCATATCCTTACTGACTGAACCTATAGAAGTCATCATTGTTTCCATATTCTTAGCTTGAGTAGATACTACACCCATCATATTTTCCATCAGCTTTTCCCATTTTTCAACCCCTTCTGCAGGTTGAGTTGAACTTTGAGTTACTGGTATACTTTGAGTGGTATGTTGAGGATAGGATCTAGGTAATGATTGTAAATTCTGATTAGATGTATTTCCTTGATAAACTTGATTATTATTCATATTCTTATACTGAACTGGATACGGCGGTTGTCCTTGCTTACTAGGGTTTTCTGACCATCGAAAAGTTGGGTGGTCTCTTCTAATAGCATTAAACGAGTTTGAATATGCATTGTTCAAATTCCTATGCTGCTGAAGAAAACTCACCTCCTCTCTTGAATATCCTGTTGGTTCTTCTATCCCTAATGACACATTATCATGATTTGAGTATTCAGTTGGCGTACTATTTTCTGAATTTTGATTCTTACCTTGTTGTAATCCATCAAAATTCCTACTCAAATTCTCCAAGTGTGCTAGAACTTCCGTATTTGATGTACATTCTCCTGCAAAAGCTACTTTTCTAATGCTAGAACCGGTTTCCCACATTCTATTATTTTTGGAAATCTTTTCTATAGCATCGTAAACTATTTGAGCTTCACTCATCATTAACGAGCCACCACATGCATGATCTACATCTGCACGTGAATCTTTTCTTAGTTTTCGACGAGAAAGTTGAATTTGCATATCTAAAGAATAACCATGATCGGGACAAGCTCTTAACAATTTTTTAAACCTTTCCCACGCATTCCCAACCGTTTCTTCAGATCCTTGTCTAAAATTAGCAACATCGACCTTTAATTCCAAATTTCGTCCTGGAGTGAAATATTGTTTCAGAAATTCAGTTTGAATATCCTCCCAACTAGTTAGTGAATGGTGTGGAAGAGACATAAACCAATCTCGGGCTCGTCCTTTTAAAGAAAAAGGAAACATAGTCATCCTTGTTAATTCCTTATGAGCACCTTGACTTTTGGCCGTATTGCACGCTTCTTCAAACGGATAGAGATGATAATGTGGATCTTCATCATCTTCTCCTAGAAATTGGGCTCTTGCGTCAATTAAACCAAAAAGATGAGACTTAATTTCGAAATTATTCGCTCCTTCATTAGGTAAAAGTATGGGATTATTAGTCTGGTTTCTCCTAACAGTTTGATCACAGATAGGTCTTGGGTTTGGCGGATTGTTACGATTATTCTGATTCCGATCTTGATTGTTCCTATTATTATTATTCTGATTATTATTAGGATTAACAGGGTTTTGGCCATGCCCTAAAGCATGATCTAGCCTCTGTTCGTTTGTTTCATCACTAGTTTCAGCCATTTCTTTATTTTGATTAGAAGATGATTCCGTTGGAGATTTTCCAAGGAGTCCTAAGCTGGTTTGACCACGTTTACTCTCTATCCGCAACTGCCTTTCTTAAGCGTTTGTATCAGGCTTATAAGGAGTAAGTGAGGCTTTACCGCTTCTGGTCATCAACTAACGAAAATAAAAAAATGCTCGAGTTTTAAAGAAGAAGAAAATTGGTACTAAAAGAAAGTAGATACCAACGAAAAATAAAAAAGAAATGTGATAAGAAGAGTGTTGGTTTATCCTCGAGAATTTTTAAGCTAATACAAGTAGTAACCATAGACACAAAAAAAGAAATTAGCGACGTTATTCCCCGGCAGCGGCGCCAAAAATCTGACGTCACCGAAACCAAACCTTAGAAACGGCGTCAAGAAAGGGACAGACCTTTTCTAGGTTAGACGGATCCTAACCGGCAGTGTACCGGGTCAAATTGTAGTGATAAAGTGGTGAGTCAGGTGTCGAATCCTCAGGGAAAAGTGGTAATTCTTTTAAGTGTGGTTAAACACCAAAGAGCTGCTATTAACTCGATCTAAACCGCAATTTTATAACACATATTACTACTATTCTAACCAACATAAAATAAATGCGTAATTTAAAAGTTATTCTAATATAATATATATAGATATATAAATATATATAGATGTACATAAATAGTAATATATATATATATATATATATATATATATATATATATATATATATATATATATATATATATATAGATACCAATATATAGTTTATAGACTAGACTAGCCAAAGTATATGTAATCAATTTATTCGATCTTTTCAATTAATAGAATGTGCTCGATCTTGCTTTTTATTAGGTTCAATTAAGTAAATGAAACGGTGTACTCCTATTGTCAACAATTCCTCCTCACACGAGCGTATGAAATTGTCATATGTCAAATTTGTCATCAGTCCAATGTCCACAACTGCCCCAGGCTAAACTTAGTTAGTCAAAACAGGTACAGAGTATAAATCTACCCCCGGATAAAAGAGGTGATTCCATTTGTCAGATAGCCGATGTTATTCAAGAGGCTCCGGTTGTCAAGCGGATCGATTTAACACAAACGGTGTAGTTTCAATTAAACTGCTGATTTTAACATTATTAAGATCTCGAGTACAAAGTTAATAAGATTTGTTTTTTAGGTCAAATCTGCCCCCGGGTAGGAAATAGGGTTCCGTTAATCAGACGGCCATTTTTACCCTCCGGTTTTTCTATTTTTACTCATATCCTGACTTCTCTGGTCAGTACATCGCCAGGTTATATGTGGTATTCATCATGGTTGATTATGTCGATCCGAATATGTTAGCGTTATGTAGTGAAATAGAAAAAGATTCATTTTAACTCAATTTTAATCACTTTTACTTAGACATCATTCTTTTAACGAAAAGATCGAAATAATACGATTACATAACTTTGGCTAGTTATTAGATCTAGCCTAATAACATTATAAAAACTAAAAAGAAGAAAATAACAAACATAAACATAAATACTTCGAAAAAAGTTACCCGATTACGGATGTTGATTCGAAGTTGTATTCTTCCGGACATAACAACAACTTTAGCAACACCGATCTTCGATAATTTCCCGAACATTATCACGATACTACTACTACTAATTTATTCTGGCTTAAGGCCTATTTTACAAACTAAAGAAAAGAGGGGATAGAGAATATATATAGAATATTGTGTATATATATTGGTACCCCTTCCATCTCTGCTGCTGAGCTCCTATATATAGAAAAACTCCCTTCCCGGACCGGTCCTGAAAACTGGCCGGATCGGTCCGGTGTAATCATTGCAATGATTACAGTTAGTTACAAGCATGTGAGCCCCATGTTACTCTTAATCATTACAGATGCGTTGTAATTATATATATAATTATATATAATTACATAATTAACTTCTAAAAATCGTAACTTGAGTTCTCAATATCAGAATGACATGATCAAATATCCGTTGAAAAGCTCGTTGAATTCTCTACAACTTTCATCAAGACCACTTCTTCGAAAACGTATTCTCAATGAGCCATTTGTATTACGTGTCCTTTTCGAGATTTTTCAATAGTACGAATCAATTAGCCACTTGACCACCATTTGAGTTGTAGACCTCTTATCTTCATGATTCAAAGTGCTTTAGAAAGCTCATATGAAGATCTTCAATTTTCATGAAGAACATTTTCCCAGAAAATGTCTTTTTAACGAGCCATTCCCAATACGTGTCGTTTTCGGGATTTCATTATTAAAAAACGATTAACCACTTGATCATTTAAATTGAGTGACGCTTTATAACTTCCTTCCAACGACTTGAATTGACTTCAAAAAGTGTCTTTACTCAGGATTTCAGTTCATCTTAGGATTCTGCAATGAAATAAACACAAAATACCCGTGTAAAACAGACACAACACTCCGGTCACTAAAATCCGGTACAAAATCATAACTTTTTACTATAAATTACTAATTTTTACTACTAACTATACTAAACTATAAAGATTAATATTTCATACCAATTATATCATAATTTCATATATTTTACATAGAATTTGTCAATAAAACATAATAATATAACGTAAATTTAATCATATAAAAGTCATACATCAATAGGTATTACATAAACTCTATGAATATCTAGAATATATATTCAACCTTTATACGTTGCTAAAAGAAATTGTGATTGACCTTCAAAATATTATAAAATTGTAAAAATGATTGTTTATCAACATAAATGAAATTGTGATTGACATTCAAAATATTACAAATTGTTAAAATGATTGTTTATGATCAAAAAAACATATAAACTTTATACGGCGTATTATTTATTTAATTATTACAGAAATGAAAATCGTATATTTTAACATTTTCATTGAAGAAAACTTAAATAAAGAAAAAAAATTTGGGTTCAGGAGTGTCGGAGAGTGTCGTGCCGTGTTGGGGAGTGTCGACAGTGTGTCGGATATTTAAATTTTAAATAATTTTAATTTAATCAACCAACACGTGTCGGACACGGTGTCGGAGCGTGTCAGAGCATGTCGTGTCATGTCTTATGTCGGACACGGCGCACAGCGACCAGATTGAAGTGTCGGTACATCATAGGTTTATTGATGAGAAGCGTCCACTTTGACAAAAGCATAAGATGTCTTCTAATATGATAATATCTTCGATAACCAGGGGCGGATTTAAGAGGAGGGGTGGGGGGTCAAGCGCCCCCCTTAGATCCGGAAAACACACTATTATGTATGTTGTGTTTTTTTTTTTTTTTTTTTAAAAAATTTACCCTCGTCCATGTATCGCGCCCCCTTACCTGTGATCCTGCGTCCGCCCCTGTCGATAACAATGACAATTTTAATCATCTAAGCACAATGATTGTACGAGAACCTAAGGCCTAAATTTGAAGTTAGATTTACACGTGAAACTTGATGAGAATTGTGATATTGAAGAAGACAATAGTATACTGTCAATATTATTAATAGTTCCTGTTTATTTATTTATTTTTATGGGATCACGAGAAGATATACTACGCGCATCGTTCAAAAAAAAAAAAAAAAAATCCCTCAAATAATTCAATCTAAACAAATGTAAAGAAATGCAAAAGGTAACATGAGACTGTAACCAATCTTAGTTTGTGAAATACTCAATATCGAAATGAAGATCACATACGACACAAACAACAGCATACCAAACACGTGCATATCAATATCATCATCCATATCAATAGCAACAAAAGGCTCATTTACATGTACACATGATCTTCCATTACAATGTCTTGGATGGTTAAAGCATCAAGTTCGGCTCCACCCGGTTCTTATAGGTGGGGTGGTCTTCCTAATTTTAAAACAATGCTCTGGTGGCCTAGTGGTATATGATCTATACATTTTACCTTTCTTATCTCATAGTCATTGGTTCAAGACATGATACAAACATTTTTTTGGTACCTTATACCACTGAAATACTTATAGCATTTTTTTCTTACTTTATACGATGTAAATCTAATATTTTTTTTCCCTTTACCTTAGACTTTTTACATCAACATTATCTAAATCTAATTTTTTTTTTGTCCTTTTATCTGAGTTTATGATCTCCCGGATATGGAGGAAGAAATTTGGACTTGAAGACTCCGGATATAGCGGAAAACTTCAAAGTTGATGATGATTTGAAGGAACTCCGTGTTACCTTCGATCTCCTCTTTGAAGAAGCTTCGACTTCGTGTTGATCTTCAAGTGTTGGAGACGCTTTTCGGTCTTCTTGCCTTCTTGAAGAACTTTGAGGATTTCTTGGAAGATCTTCGAGTGTTTCTTGGCTTTGTTGAAGATGCTTGAAGGATTTCTTGAAAGATCTTCGAGGCTTCGGTGTTGTTGATGAATGCTGGAAGCTTCTTGCTCTGGGATTTCCACCAACTTTTCAATGTGTGTTGCAAATGACCAAGGATCTCCTATTTATAGTGCTAGGTGATGCCTTTTCATTAATTTGCATTTAATGCGTCCATACTCATTTAATATGTCCACACTCTGATTGATTCCTAGAATATCCGCATTTGATACGTCCAGACTCTCCTGATTGTAGACAATCTTTGCATTTATAAATCAATAAAATCTCCTAACTAATTGATTTTTCAGAGATTTTGATGATTTATTGACTATTGTATTATCCCCCAATATTTAATGTAGGAAATAATATAAAAATACTTAGATTTAACGACATATGTAGTATGTGACAAATATAATATTTCACATATATATTTTGTATATCTACATAGACATTTAATTATAAATAATTAAATCACTAAATTTCTAAGAGATTTTATTTATTTATTTATGTCATTTCCTATTATTTTGTATAGGAAATAATATAAAATGAATTTAATTTCGAAACAAATGTAATACGTGACATATATATTATGCCACATAAATTTTTTATATCTACAGTTTGGTTTGTCCTTTAGCAAAGTTGACTCGTTTACCATTTTCTAAAAGTTCTATTTCCAGTACATCCCCATTTCATTTAATCCATGTTGATATTTGGGGTGGTTATAGCGTACCATCCATTACAGGCGCTCAAAATATGCTTACCATCGTCGACGATTATACTAGATGCACATGGGGATATCTTTTGCGTCATAAATCTGATGCTAGACCTTTTTTGATCAAATTTATTGTTAAAACACAGATGAGAAACTTGCAGTTTAAGAAAGATTAAAAAAATAAGCAATGCAAACATAAAGTATGGCGGAATAGATAAAACACAGAAACAAAGAAAACACAGTGATTTAACGTGGTTTACGGCGTTGTGCCAACTACTCGACGGACAGAAAATGAGATATTTTATTATGCACAAAGTTACAAGGATTTTCACACACTTGTGAAAGACACACATTGCATTGATTACAACAATGGTATTTATAAGCACAAATCCCTAACCCTAACCGTCATAAGATTTTGTCGGAATTGTCATAAATACCCCAGATGTGGACCCCAGCTTCAGTTGTTATCCACCAGATGAAAACTCAGCTCAAAACTGACTTTCCTAGACTTGTAATCAACTGCTCAGATGCGGAACTCAGCTATACTCAGCAAAACTCAGCAGACCAAAACTGACAGCTGACTTCAGAAGAAACTCTGTTTGCACTTCACCAAAACTGACTTTCATAGAACTGAATATACTTACTGAACTGACCATCATTCTCAGTCCCAATTTCTCAGATTAGTTCCACCAGTTTATTCATCAGTTTAGAGATCAAGTCACCATAACTGACAAATCTCCACCTTGACTTGAACTCCCATTCACAGTCAACCAGAAAGCATAATCAGACGTACTCGTACCAGATGCATTCGTCAATGCCAGGATGTACTTGTACTAGACTTCTCCACAGAATCCACTCAAGTTCATATGTCCTCGCCTAAGTATCCGATTTCTGTTTATAAGCTTTGAATATTCAGCAAGTTCAGACACAACTGAAACTTGCTCTGCTGAACTGGTTTAGTGAACATATCAGCAGGATTATCCTTGGTGATGATCTTATTCACTACAACCGACTTCTCATTTCTCAGAAATGATACCTCACACCAATATTCTTAGTTCTCTCATGATGAACCTGATCCTTAGCTAGACAAATTGCACTCAAACTGTCACAATAAATCTCAACTTGATCTTGATGTAGCCCCAAATCACTGACTAGTCCCTTCAACCAGATACCCTCATTGGCTGGTTCACTAAGAGCCATATACTCAGCTTCAGTAGTTGATAAAGCCACTGTTGACTAATGAGTTTCTTTCTAGCTGACAACTGAATTCCCCAATATGAAAACATAACCAGTCATTGATTTTCTTCTGCCCACATCACCTGCATAATCAGTATCATAGTACCCTGTGATCAGTTTCTGAGTATCACTTTCATAACTGAGACCAACATCAGTTGTACCCTTAAGGTACCTGAAAATTCTTTTCACAGCTTTCAAGTGTTCCTTTCCAAGTTGAGCCATAAACCTGCTGACAACACTGATTGCCTGAGCCAGATCAGGCCTAGTGCACACCATGGCATACATCAGACTGCCAACTGCACTAGCATAGAGAACTCTTGACATGTACTCCTTCTCTTCTTCTGACTGTGAAACAAAAACTGACAAATGAACATTTGATTCCATAAGAGTATCTATTGGCTTAGCAGCTGACATGCCAAACTATGACAAAATCTTCTGTATATAGCGTTGCTGAGATAAAAATAGTTTTTTATGAATTCTATCTCTCCAGATCTCCATCCCTAAAATTTTCTTGGCTGCACCCAAATCTTTCATTTCAAACTCAGCACTGAGAAGGTCTTTCAGATACTGAACATCAGACTTCTTCCTTGCAGCTATCAGCATATCATCCATATACAAAACAAGATAGACGTATGATCCATCTTCCAACTGACTGTTGTAAACACAATAATCATAAGGATTTCTGATGTAACCAAGTTGGATCATATAACTGTCAAACCTTTTATACCATTGCCTAGGAGCTTGTTTCAGTCCATACAAGGACTTCTTCAACTTACACACAAAATCTTCCTTACCAGAAACTCAGAATCCTTCTGGCTGAGTCATGTATATCTCTTTATCTACCTCACCATGTAGAAAAGTTGTCTTCACATCTAACTGCTCAAGTTCTAAGTCCTGTTGTGCCACCATTGCTAGTAACACTCTGATTGAAGTATGTCTGACTACTGGTGAGAATATCTCATCAAAATCCGCCCCTTCTTTCTGACTGAACCCTCTTGCAACAAAACGTGCCTTATGCTTAACTCTTTCTGCCTCAGTTATCTATTCCTTCTTCTTGAAGATCTATTTGCAAGTAACAACTCTTCTATCAGCTGGATGTATAACTAGATCCATGTCTGATTCTTCGATAGTGACTCCATTTCATCTCTCATGCCAGCAAGCCATTAAGATGCTTCAGAACATGTCATTGTTTCCCTGTAAGTAGAAGGTTCAAAACCATCCACTTCTTCTGCAACTTGAAGTGCATATCCAACCATATAATCAATCCCATACCTCTTGGGAGGTACCCCAAGATTGGATCTTCTAGCTCTGCTGACATCTATACTCTGCTGACCCATGTTCTCAGTTTGACGCTCAACTGACATTTGCTCATCTGAATGGCTTGGACTCAGTTCTGGTTCGGCAACCAGATCAGATGAAAACTGACTTGGATCAGTTGATTGTTGCATTTCAACTGACTCCACCTGAAGCTTCACCTTACTGTCAGTTTTCTCAGTTCCAGCACTGGTTTCAGATTCAGTAGTCCCTCTCACTGATGAACTGAGCATAGAATTTTCATTAAAATTTGTATCTCTGTTGAGAATAACTCTGTTTTCTACTGATGAACAAATTCTATAACCCTTAACTCCATCACCATACCCACAAACACTCATTTCTTGGCCTTTGGTACCAGTTTCCCTTCACTGACATCATAGCAAACTGTGCTTCCAAATACCCTTAGAACTAAATAGTCTGCAGGCTTTCCTGACCACATCTCAACTGGTGTTTTGAGACTGATTCCTATGTGAGGACTCCTGTTGATTAAGTAGCAAGCTGTGCTTATAGCCTCTGCCCAAAATCTCCTTGAAAAACCAGCATGAGATAGCATGCATCTTGCCCTCTCCAGAAGAGTTTGATCCATTCTTTTAGCTACACCATTTTCCTAAGGAGTATTCCTAAATCCTGACTGTATGATGTCTGGCAATACCCTCATTTCTGCAAAATGTATCAAACTTAGTCCAACAGAATTCCAGACCATTATCTATACGAAGCCTATTGATCTTCTTCCCCAACTGATTTTCAACTAGAGCCTTCTATTGCATGAAGCTCTTGAATGCCTCACTTTGTGTTTCATCATCACCACCCAAGTCATCCTTGAATAGTCATCAATAAAGGACACAAAATATCTGTGACCACCCAATGACTCCACCTTTGATGGCCCCCAACAATCAGAATGAATGTAATCAAGTGATGACTTTGTGTTGTGTACCCCTTTTGAAAACTTGCTCCTATGAAGCTTCCCAAACACACAATGCTCATAAAAGTCCAAATAACTTGACCTTACACTCCCCAAGAAGATCTTTTTGAGAAAGAACCTGCATCCCCTTTTCACCCATGTGACCCATGTTAGGTGTAATGCCCGAAAGACAATTTTGTAATTGTTTTATTTAATAAATGAAATGATATTATTATTCATATTTATTATTCTCATATTCACCGATGTGACAATAGTATTTACACTACAGAAAACACTAAAGTATATCGTTTATGTAATCACTTAACTCAGTGTATGGGATATACACGGGAGGATTGAGTTAGTGAAGATATACTTAAAATACAATTAGCCCGTAGTGAAGTTAATCGAGAGTATCGGGTCTCTCTTTTAACATGCTATTAATGCGCCTAGAACACAATAGGTGTGATTGTCTTATCCGGACTTTCGGTTAAGAGAACCTAGTGGGGAATTTATATATGATAGATATATCATATAAAATGGACCGATTTGATTAGAGTTCACGATATAATTCCGTAATCGAGAAGTCTTATCGAATCAATCGATGATCATATTTATGGATATATCTTAATCCCGAGGTGATCACGATCAACCGCTTGAATCGGTATGAGGTTTGACTTGATGGTTAAGGATTACACCGAGTCCGTGATCCGAATTACCCCATCTTGGCATTGTACTTGGATTGAGTGAGTAGTCCGTGTTATCACGGATACGGAATCCATTCCTTCCATTTCGGAAGTAGATAGATAGTTCCCTTATTTGTTAATCCTAGAAACCGATCGATCCATGGAGTTCATATTACACGATTAGCTACCAAAGTGAGTTGTATGAATTAATTGATCACTAGGGGGTTAATGGTAAATAAGGATAAGAGGTTCTAAAAAGGGTTAACGGTAACTTTCCGATTTAGAATGAACAGTCTATGGAGGATTAATCCATATGTAATGATTATATCAATGGACGCTTATTATCATTCTCGTGAGGAGATAAATATAATTATAATCGGAGGAGTGCAGTCACAGGATTATGGTGCATATTCCTGTGATTGATTTATCGAATATAATTATTCTGTTCGTAAGATAATTATTTATTTGATTTATCGGAGCCGCTGATTATTAGTCCATGGTCCCCGACGTGCCTCCAATATAGCATAGCTATTCTCGGACGTCGAATCCTAATAATATTAATTTAGTTCTTATTAGAATTTAATTAAAACGATATGTGAATTAATTGTTTAGTGGACTATTAAATTAGTTGGGCTGAATAATTAAATATGTGAAAAAGACATTTTTCATAATCATGGCCCAAAAAGTGTGTTATGGCCGAAATAATTGTGACTAGGTCACAAGAAGTAATTTTCGGCCAAAAGCTTGTCTAAGTGAACAAGAAATTGTTTTCTTGTGAATTAATAAGACATGTGCACAAAATATGTATTGGATAAATATTTTATGGTAAAAAATAAAGATAAAGATTATTCTAGATTTGTTCTAGAATATTATGGGATTATCTTTTATTTATTGGATTTATTTATTTGCAAAATAAAATCCTTGGAGGACAAGGATTACTCTCCTATATAAAGAGAGTTCTCCCAAGCCTAAAATAACACATAATTTTCGACTTCATCTGAGAGAGAAGGAACAAATTTTCGGCCAAAGGGAGAGGGGAAAAATCTTGGAGGTTTTTTCCGGGTAGCATATCGGGAGGATTCGAGACGAGGATTTCCTTCCACCGGGAGTTGCTTGGATCACACGTGCGGAAGATCGTGGTGCTCTTATCGCGTGTTGGTCACTAACGTCGATATTACTAGCAAGAATACTAGGTACATCGTAGTATAGTAAATGTGAGTCAAGGTCGATCCCACAGAGACAATGCAACTATAGTATAAACAATTCTAACCTAATTAAAAAGAAACATAGAGGCGGTCATTGACCAACAATGAACAATAAGAAAACAAACTTGGTATTTCTCCCCCTCTTCTCACCGATCTACTAACTTGGATTAGTTAATTGTTATGTTTACTTCCCCACATAATTTCCTCAAATTAATCGTGAGCTTTTGTTCTAATTATCATTATCAGCTACGGGTGCAACTCCTACTCTTATCTACTCCGACAATGGTAGTAGACAATCTATACGCAAGCTACACTCCTTAATTGGTCCGTAATAGCCCATACGCATAAAGATCTAGAATTGCCGATATCGAGTGCTAACTCATACCGCTAACCCGCCTAGACAGCTGTCGACATTGATCAGCATGTTCCTAGGTTCCATGACTATGTCCAAACTTAGCACTTCACTATTCGTATTTCATGCCAGTTTACGATTACAATAAGCAGATTGGCCGATCTAACCTACTGTTAATTAAAATTATCGATCAACGTAGCTGTAGTGAATCCCAGTTTTAGGTTTTCTAAATAATGCCTCGGTGAACCGGTATAGACCGCCGGGTTACTGGGGGCAGCTTTTCCAATTCCTGGATCTACATTGCTCAATTACGATTAAAATAAGTAAATCATGGGGTCTTTAAACATGCAAATTAACTAAAACACATAAATACGAATAGATCTACCATATTGAAGACAAAAAGGAACGTTCAAAGCTTCATACCTTCAACAATGGAGATCTAGCTCGATCCACTCAAGCTAGAGATGGTAGAGAAAGGGAGAAAACCAGAAATAACTTCTTAAAAGCTTGGAATAACTTTATTTCGTCAAAAGTGTATAATGTAATTGAATATAATTGATAAGATTATAGTCATAATATGAAAGCTTTCAGTATATGCGGCTTTATATAGATACAACAGCCGACTTAAGACTCTCTAAAACCCTAACTGACCTAGATAATGCGGCAGAATCAATTTCTTGTCCGACAAGTCCTCGGTTTACCGGCCCTGGCCCTCGGTAAACCGGGCCGACTTTTCTCCTTTTTCATCAGCAAGCTTCTTCTTGAACTTTAATCACTTGGCCCAATATACTTTTTTTGGTCCAGATCCATTCTCCAATGCTCCAGATTCGGTACATCCTATTAAACATGCAAAACGAGACAAAGCAGTACCAAAACCTCGGAAAAATAACATAGATACAGAATTACGATCCTGGAAACACTCACATAGCATTTAACATATATTCCACACAATAACGAGCCTATCTATCCTCTCTTGAGCAAAATTCGGGGTGAATAGGGTATAATTATTGGTACCATTTAGAGCGTTATCAATAATACATGGAGTTTGGTCCAATTACCACCTAATAAAAACACCATTAGATGCAAATGGGTGTACAAGATACGCTTGGTGGCCAAAGGATATAGCCAAATTGAAGGAGTAGATTATCGTGAAATATTTGCTCTGGTTGCGAAAATGGTTACTGTTCGCACCTTACCTAGCTTGGCAGCCTTAAAGGGTTGACATCTTCACCAACTCGACGTCAATAATGCGTTCCTTCACGGAGACCTTAAGGAGGAGGTTTACATGTCATTACTCCCCGGATTCGGCCGAAAAGAGGGAGACACGTGTTTGTCGTCTTCATAAATAATTATATGGATTGAATCAAGCCTCGAGGCAATGGTTTTTAAAGCTCTCTACTTTTTTGAAAAATGCAGGTTTCACACAATCGCAAGCCGATCATTGTTTATTCCGATTACGGGATGGTAACTTTTTATCCTTACTTATTTATGTTGATGATGTTGTGCTGGCTGGGAATAACCTAAAGGAAATTGAAAATATGAACATGTTTCTATCGAAGCAATTCAAACTAAAAGATTTGGGCAAATTGAAATATTTTCTTGGCATCGAGGTTGCCCGTTCTCAACAAGGGATCAGCTTATCACAACACAAATATGCATTAGAAATTTTGGATGATGCTAGATTTTTAGGTGCAAAGCCTTCAAGATTTCCAATTGATCAGAATGTCGCATTAACACAGTCCAGTGGCGAATTACTGACAGATGCATCAAGTTATAGGCGATTGGTAGGACGCCTTATTTACATGGCAGTTACAAGGCCGGATTTAGCTTACGTGGTGAATATATTGAGTCAATTTATGGATAAACCTCGACAACCTCATCTAGAAGTAGCTTACCAAGTGTTGAGGTACATCAAACATACTCCGGGACAAGGAATATTTCTGCCATCTTCAGGCACATTTCAACTTACGGCTTTCTGTGACGCTGATTGGGCACGATGAAAGGATACATGCAGATCTATCACATGCTACTGCATACTACTTGGGAAAGCTCCAATTTCATGGCGAACAAAGAAGCAATCAACTGTCTCGCGTTCAAGCGCAGAAACTGAGTATCGGTCCATGGCCTCTACATGTTGCGAAGTAACTTGGATCCGCAGCATTCTTAACGATCTACATGTGAAATATGACGGTCCAGCTCGAATGTTCTGTGAAAGCAAGGCAGTCCTACACAATGCCTCAAATCTCGTATTCCATGAGAGAACGAAACACATTGAAATCGATTGTCATCTAGTTCGACAAAAGATTCAAGAGGGTTTGATTCAGCCATCATTTATTAGAATGGAAGAGCAGCCAGCTGATGTTTTCACAAAACCTTAACCTTTAAGCTCGGGACAGTGTTAACGATTGATTGGCAAGTTGGGCGTTATTAACATACACACTCCAACTTGAGGAGGAGTGTTAAAGATACTAATGCTGTAATATCTCGTGAATAACAGAAAACTACCCAACTATATTTCAAACCTATAGATAAGAGTCTATGTAATTATCTTTAGTTTAAAAGGGTCGTTCAAATAAATTCAAATGTAATAGGGCTTATCCCTCTTTTAGTCACATGGTTAAATAGACAAGTCTGTTGTACGATCAAATCAATGAAAGCAATTCAGTTTCCTCTCGTCCTCTTTATTATATGTTTTTTTGTTTTATCTCTTATCATAGGGTGCCTTAAGTGGTACCACAATTTGAGCAGCTCGACTACACCCTAACAAGAAAAATACTGAATTGATTCAAACATTGTATCGAGTATGAATACGAGTAGTTGTGGTCGTAGCATTACCCTTCAAATATCATTACCGACCACCTGGAAGTTGAAACCAATTGATCCGACCACAAAAAAGTCGGAACCAGGAGAACCAACTCCCTTGATGTCGGTTCTTGTTGAACCGGCACATTTAAAGTCGGTTCATTCCATTTTCAATTCGTAAATTATTCTGACCCCGTAACTGTCGGTTGTGGTCAGAACCGACTTCCCGTGAAGTCGGTTTTTGCTTAATCCGACCATGCTAAAAGTCGGTTCTCCAAACCTGCACACAAATGAAAAGGAAAACAACAACAATAGATGTAAGAAGATTTAGGAGATGAAATTATTGAGAAAGAACTAAAACGAAAAATTTGCAGAAAAACTAAGAATAAGAACAGGGAAGAAGAAGAGAAGCATTCAAACGAAAAATTGAACGGGAAATTTTATTTCATTGAATTCAGAAGAATTGATATATACAATCAAGCAGTTGTTACATTGAACGGATCCTATAAATAAGCTTCATAATCAACTAATTGTCAGTTGAGTTTGTTACAACTGTCCAATTTCCTTTCCAATTGATGCAACTGTTTTTCTTCCAATGTGTTCGACTAAATGACTGTGAGAGCATCCGGTTTCATGTTTTATGGAATTAGCCTTGATCTTGCCTTATTCATATGATCCTCAACAGAAATTTTAAAGATGAATTCATTTGGGGATGAAATTAGGTTGAACAAGAAAATAGGAGATAGCGTGGGAAAAGCCGCTTAAGGGGGGAGGGGGGGGGGGGGGGGGGGGGGGGTTGTGTTAAAAAAAAAAAAAAAAAAAAAAAAACCCTACCCCCGAGGCCCCCACTCCCCCGTCCCACGGGATGAGTGGAGATGTAAATCGAATCCTCCAAGTAGGCTTCGAGTCGATAGAACTGCTTACCTTTAACAGGAGGGAATAATTCGCCCCTTGTGAGAATCGAACCTCTAACCTCCCGCTAGGCTGCAATTAGGGGGTGTGTGTGTTATAGATTGGATGGAGGTGATAATTTATTTTAGACCATTTGTGTGTTATTATATTTTTTGTTTGAGGGTTTGTTATTATAATTTGGAAAACTTGGCAATAGTAAAATTTATTTGGTAAAAGTGTTTTTTTTTAATTTCATATTATCGAACATTGGGTGTTTAGGTAGAATGTGGGACCAAGAACATAATAAGTGTGGTGTATCAAAAAAAAATTACTATAAATGATGTGTATGGGTAAAATTGCCGGGGTGTAAATAAGGGGCCAATAACAATACCCAATCAAATGGGCTCCCGGTATGGCCAGGGCGCCTAAATTAGTGCCAGGGCATTTCTAATAACTGACAAAATTGCCCTTGTTTAAATCTTTCAGGGAAACGAATGAACGAACCATCTACAGCGCCTCCAATGCAAGATGCAGGCAGTATTTTTCTACAGTAGCTGCTTGACTCTAAATCTCCTTCACATATGCAGAATCAAGGAAATAGAACAAACATAAAATAGAAAGGAAGGAAAATGAACAGGGAAAATGAATTAAATAAAAAATAAAGAAAAATTTTATCATTAAAATGAAGTTCCCTCGTCAATATTTGGTGAATGCTTCATGTATTGGACTGTTGTGGCCTGTGTTGGACTGTTGTTGTGGCCTGTGGGTGAGATTCCATTTTCATTTAGTATTCAAAATCTAGATCTAATATGGCTATTCTTTTTAGGATTGCTTTCAATAACAGGACTCAGTGTCTTTCCGACCCGACATCACATAGATTGATGCTATATGCCCAGGTGAGAAATCTGGACATTATCAGGGAAGATGGGTTAGACAATCAATCAACCCGAAAGAGAAAAAAAAATACCGATGGGAAAAAGAAGGGAATGGGTGAACCTTCAGCGAGATGGATTGAGGCGGGGATTGCTTGTTAGAAGAATTATGTTAGAATTATTTTAGAGCAATTAAGTTTTATTACCTAAAGCTATGGCAGTCATGTTATTTCAGTATGATTTCTCATTATTAGAGTAGTTATTTTTGGTTTAAAGCCATGATCTCATGTTTTCTACTTTATAGGAAAAAATGACTTAGTGGTTGGTTATTTTCTATTTGTATTTATATGTTTGTTCTATCCATGAAAGCTTTAAGTTTTCCCAAAAACTATCTCTTCCAAAAAAGTTATCAGTGGTATCGGAGCCATATTCTCAACAGCAGTTGGAGAAAGACCCATGGCCGAGACAAATTTTGTTCAAGCTTCCATCCCCGGGTTTGATGGACAGCATTATGATCACTGAAGCATGTTTATGGAGAACTTCATGCGTTCGAAGGAGTATTGGATCATCATTGAACAAGGAGTGGCTGAACCAACAGCAAATCCACCCCCAACTGAGGCTCGGAGAGCAGATTTTGAGAGCAAAAAACTCAAAGATCTGAAGGCCAAGAACTGTCTGTTTCAAGCAATAGATAGAGCTATCTTGAAGACCATTCTCAGCAAGGAATCATCAAAGGATATATGGGACTCTATGAAGAGGAAGTATGAAGGAAATGCTTTAAGATATCACAGTTACATGCCCTAAGAAGAGATTTTGAAACCTTACAAATGAATGAAGGTGAATCTGTCTCAACTTATTGTGCCAGAACCATGGAAATCTACAATAAAATGAGATTTCTTGGTGAAAAGATGGAAGATGTAGCAGTTGTGGAGAAGATTTTGAGGTCTCTCACCTCAAGATTTGATTATGTGGTGTGTTCCATTGAGGAATCCAAAGACATTGATGCATTATCTCTTGATGAACTACAAAGCTCCTTGTAAGTTCATGAACATAAGATGAAGAGAGGCTCGGCAGCATCAAATGAAGAGCAGGCCTTAAATACCACTGCCTCTAATAACAATTATAGGGGCAGAGGAAGAGGAAGAGAGAGAACATCCAGAGATTCTGACAGCAGGGACACTCTCAGTCATCCAAGAATGGAGAAGGAAGAGGTACTGCAAACAAATAGAATGTTGAATGCTTTAGGTGTCATAAATTTGGACACTACCGGTCAGAGTGCTACAGTAAATTGCCAGCAGACAAGGAGAAGGGGACTCGTCGAGCTCTCACTTTACTGACAAAGAGGAGGATGAGACCCTGTTGATGACTACACAGCATGTGCAGACATCAGCACCCCAAGTATGGTATGTTGACACAGGATGCATTAATCATATGTGTCATAATAAAGCATCATTCTCTTATTTGGATGAATGCTATCATTCAAAGGTGAAGTTTGGAGATAACTTCTCAGTTAGTGTAAAGGGAAAAGGCAATATATGCATCAGACCCAAAAATGGGACATCTGAAACCATCTCTAGTGTTTTATATGTTCCTGATCTGAAGTGCAATCTGTTAAGTGTTGAACAGTTGCAAGAAAAGGGATATGAGATTATTCTGAAGAATAAGGAGTGTGAAATCAAGGATTCAATCAAGGGAATCATAGCTAAAGTTACCATGAATGCCAATAGATTGTTCTCTTTGGAAATCAAGGAGCCATAAGCATGTCTTTTGGCAGAACTGAAAGACACATCTTGGTTATGGCACTACAGGTATGGACATCTCAACTTTGGTGGTCTGAAAACTCTTCAGCAGAAGGAAATGGTTAAAGGACTTCCTCAAATTCAGACTCCCCAGCAAGTATGTGAAGAGTGCACTAAAGGAAAGCAACACAAGCATCATTTCCCAAAAGGAAAGTCTTGGAGGGCAAAACAAGTTTTGGAACTCATCCATTCTGACTTCGGAGGACAATAAATCCATCATCCAATGGAGGTAAGAGATACTTCATTACATTTACTGATGATTTTTCCAGAAAAACTTAGGTTGAATTTTGCGAGAAAAATCTTAAGCCTTGAATGCATTCAAGAACTTCAAATTGCTAAGAGAAAAATAGACATGTCAAAATGTCAAGTGTCTGAGAACAGATAGAGGAGGAGAATTTTGCTCAGCAGCGTATGAAGAATTCTGTACCAGTCATAGAATCAGAAGGGAATTGACAACAGCCTATACACCACAGCAAAATGGTGTATCTGAGTGGAAGAATAGGACAATTCTGAATATGGTAAGAAGCATGCTGGCATATGGAAATGTACCAAAGAGATTCTGGACTGAGGCTGTAACTAGATTAGATCCAAGCCACTAAAGAAAAATTATTTTCTTGAAAGCCAATTGAGAATTGTTGGCTAGTGGGAGTAAAACCTTATAAAATTTTTAAGTGCAAATTTAGGTTTTTTTTATACATGAGCTTTTACTTATTCTATCTTTATTTATTGTTGTAGAAAATGTCAAACAAATTGAACCTTCGTTTTATCATCGAAAACAAGCTTGACGAAACTAATTTTCTCGATTGGGAAAGAAACCTCAAAATCGTTTTGAGGCACGAGAAGATTGGCTATGTCTTGGACGAGGCCCTACCGGAAAAGCCCGATGAGGGTTCGGTACCGCGAGATCTTTGTCGAGAAGTATAACAAGCACCGTTCGACGATGCGATGCTACACGTATCATGCTTGCTTCTATGACACCGAAGCTGCGGAAACAACATGAGTCTATGGACGCCTACTCAATCATGGTCCACCCGAAGGAACTTTATGCTTCTCAGTCTCGCCCTGAGAGGTACGAGGTCTCGAAGGCCCCGTTTGGTTGTAAGATGGCATCCGGTACTGTTGTGGGGTCACACGTGCTTAAAATGATCGGGCACATAGAGAGGCTTGGGAAGCTGGACCACAAGTTGGAACGAGAATTGAGTATTGACTTGATTCTGCGCAGTTCGTGATGAATTATCACATAAACAAGATAGATTGCTCCCTTGCGGAGTTATTGAACATGCTGAAAACTACTGAGGGCACTGTGGGGAAGGGAAAACAAGTGTTGCTGGTCACTTAAAGCAAGGGCAAGGCAAAAGCCCAGAAAAAGTCCAATAAGGCGAAGGCTGCACCTAAGCCAACGCCTAAGATAGCAAAAGACAAATCCAAGGATGCTTGCTTCCATTGCGGTGAGACCGGACATTGGAGGAGAAACTGCAAAGGCTTCTTGAGCACAAAGAAGAAGCATTCTGATGCTTCGACTTCAGGTATATTTATGATTGAGGTCAACATTACTTCTTCTAAGTCTAACCACTGGGTATTAGTTACTGGTTGTGGTTCTCATATTTGTACGAATATGCAGGCACTAAGAAGAACTAGAGATCGAAGAAATGAGAGGTGGACCTACGCGTTGGAAATGGAGCAAGTGTTCTTTGCGCGCGGCCGTAGGAGTTTATTTTCTTTCATTGCCCGGTGGGCTAGTACTTGAACTTAGTAACTGTTATTTTGTTCCCGCTCTTACGAAGAGCATTATTTCCATTTCCGCATTAGATGTTGATGGTTTTTCATTTACGTTTGAGACTAAATGTTGTTCTTTTTCACATGATGGAATTGTTTATGGTACTGGCATGCTTAGCAATGGTCTCTACATATTAGATATGAATGTTGACGTACTTAATATAAATAACAAGAAAGCCAAGACAAATGACTTGAATGAATCATACTTATGGCATTGTAGACTTGGTCATATAAATAAGAATCGCATTTCCAAACTCCATAAAGATGGAATGTTGGATCAATTCGATTACGAATTGTTTGATACATGTGAAGCTTGTTTACTTGGCAAGATGACAAAGTCACCTTTTAGTGGCAAAAGGATAAGATCCAATGAATTGCTTGAGCTCATACATACTGATGTGTGTGGCCCAATGTCAATTTAAGCCAAAGGAGGATACTCTTATTTTATCACTTTCATTTATGACCTTTCTCGCTATGGTTATATATACTTAATGAAGTATAAGTCTGAAGCCTTCGAAAAATTCAAGGAATTCAGAAGTGAAGTGGAGAAACAACTAGGTAAATAAATCAAAACGCTTCGATCCGATCGAGGCGGAGAATACCTAGATAGAGAGTTTCAAAGTAATTTAAAGGAGAATGGGATTCTACCTGAATGGACCCCTCCAGGGACGCCTCAAATTAATGGCATATCTGAGCGGAGGAACCGTACTTTGTTAGACATGGTACGATCCATGATGAGCTACGCAGTTCTTCCAAAATCTTTTTTGGGGTACGCTCTAGAAACCACATCCTATACACTGAACCGAGTTCCATCAAAGACGGTTGAGACCAGTCCCTATGAAGTGTTCAAAGGGAAGAAACCAACACTAGGTTACATGAAACCTTTGGGATGTCCAATTTATGTGAAACGGACGATGCCTGATAAACTGGAACCTAGATCTGACAAATGTCTGTTTGTGGGATATCCTAGGGAAACCAAAGGGTACCAATTTTACCACCCAGAGGAACAAAAGGTGTTTGTTGCCAGGACTGGCCACTTTCTGGAGAAAGAGTTTATTCTGGATAGGGTCAGTGGGAGTAAGATTGATCTTGAAGAAATTCGAGAACAACTTACGGATAACAGTCCGTTGATGGAAGTAGAGGAGACACCACATACATATGTGGGGCCACCCTCTACCGTAGGCAAACTAGCACCTCGAAGATCCACCAGGGAACGCCGTGAACCGAAAAGGTACACTGGCGTATATCTCATGGAAGATGAGGACCCTAGAACTTATGAGGAAGTGCTATTAAGGCATGACAAAGAGAAATGGCTGGAAGCCATGAATTTTAAAATGGAATCCATGAAAGACAACCAAGTTTGGAGCTTTGTTGATCCACCTGAAGGAATAGTTCCCATAGGGTGTAAATGGGTCTTTAAGAGAAAGACCGACATGGACGGTAACGTGACCACCTACAAGGCTAGGTTGGTGGCAAAGGGTTATAAGCAAAGACAAGGAGTTGACTATGACGAAACCTTTTCGCCTGTTGCCATGTTAAAATCCATTAGAATTTTGCTCGCTATTGAAGCATACCATGATTACGAAATCTGGCAGATGGATGTGAAAACGAAACTTTCCTTAACGGGAACCCGTCGAGGAAGTGTATATGACACGGCTGAGGGTTTCACAACCAATGACGCCAGGATGGTGTGTAAACTGCAAAGATCCATTTATGTATTAAAGCAAGCTTCTCGGATTTGGAATCTTCGCTTTGATGAAATAATCAAATAGTTTGATTTCATCAAGAACGAAGATGAGCCCTGTGTTTACAAGAAGGTTAGTGGGAGTGCCATTGTGTTATTAGTGATTTATGTAGACGACATATTGCTCATAGGGAATGATGTGCCTATGTTACAATCAGTCAAAGTTTGGTTATCCAAGAACTTCTCAATGAAGGACTTGGGTGAGGCGACTTGTATTCTAGGAATAAAGATCTATAGAGATAGATCTAAAAGGTTGCTTGGTCTCGTCCTATATAGACAAGATGCGAAAAGATTCGGCATGGAGCGATCCCAAGAAAGGATTGCTTTGCCCATGTCACATGGGGTCTACTGTCAAAGGGAATGAGTCGTAAGACAGAGGAGGAAAGTGCACAAATGAGTAAGATCCCTTATGCTTCGGCAATCGGGTCTATC
Organism: Gentiana straminea; assembly: GCA_036785695.1. Lineage (NCBI taxonomy): Eukaryota > Viridiplantae > Streptophyta > Magnoliopsida > Gentianales > Gentianaceae > Gentiana > Gentiana straminea. The sequence goes on along the minus strand of JAVUPR010000424.1, from coordinate 2,264,050 downwards.
ATGTATGCCGTGTTTTGCACAAGGTCAGATGTCTCGTACCCTCTTAGTATGAATGGTAGGTACCAGTCCAATCCAAGTGATGGTCACTGGATTGCTGTCAAGAATATCCTCAAGTACTTGTTCGGAGGATTTTGCATCACTAAACAAAAAGAAAATTTATAAACCCTAACCTATATGCAAAACTAACTCCTAACCGGCCGAATACCGGGTTGTTGATAGTAGAGCGAGATAAGTAAGGGGTCGATCCACAGGGAATTGGGTTGTTGAATCTAGTTTTATTAATTCCTTTCAATTGTTACTTACGAAAACAAATAAACAGAAGAACAAACATAAAAGCACATAGAAAAAACAAACCTAAGCTAAGAATAATAAAAACAACCTAAACTAAAGATACATGGGATTAAACATTACACAAACTAAGTGATTTCAATCCAAGTTTATCTCACGATTCTTGATTCGATATTGTGGTTTCACCTTTACACGAGATACAAATTCCTAATCTCCTAGTGAATCCGTTTCTCAAGCTATGAATTCCTAATTCCTTAGTGAATTCAATTATCGATCTCTCCTCTTCCGAATGTTGAAACCAATTTCCATACAAAACGAAGGTGTAGATTCAGGTTAACTCTCGTATTTTAGAATCTAACAACCTAGATAATTAATCCATTAATTTGTCACGAATTAACGATTAAAGATCCTATCTTTCTATGGTGATCTAGTTTACGCAACTTCCGTATGTTGTAAACATATCAACTAGTAAACAAATCTCTCGATATGAGTTCACACAATAGCATCATAAGCATAGAACGATACAAAATAAATCAAAAATCATGAAGATAAACAAAGCTTGAATAAATCAAAAAGATGAACTCACATAGTTTATACAATGGATGATCCATGAATTGAAAACGAAACAAAAACAATCCTAATCTAACCTCGGATCACCCGAGCACAAGGCTCGGGTGACCGGCCTTGTAAGCTCCCAAGATGCGGCTGCTCTCTTGGAAATTTCTGATGTGAGAAAAATGTGTCTTTTAGGGTTGGGATCCGCTGCCTTTAAATAGAAGTTTAAGTCGGTTTCAGCATGGCGGCGCTTGGACGACCGTCCGTTTTGGGTGGACGCCGTCCAACAAGGAAAACGCTCGTCCACTTCCCGTCCAAACTCTCTGTTCTAAATTCTTCAGCCTGGACGCTCGTCCACTCTATCAAATGCCCGTCCGTATCTGGACGCTAGTTCACTTCTCTGGACGCCAGTTCAGCTGGATCAATCACTTGATTTCTTTCCTTAAATCTTCTATTCTTCCATAAATGTGATTGATTCCTTTCCAACTTCGAATTTGGCTCTCTAAAATCCTTTTTTCCATCATCAATGAGTATCTACAATTAAGGGAAAACATACCAAAGCGTAACACAATTCCAAAATCATATAAAATCATCATTTAAGCACATAATTCGTTACGTTTTGCAATTTAACTATTGAAAACACCATTTACTCAATAATTCAATATAGAGCTCGATTTCTATGAAAATAATACGAATATGGGGGAAATTGATATAAAACATATCCTTATAAAACGTATAAAATCACCTTTAACAGTACTTAAGGCGTACCAGGGATATGTTCCTGGTTTTCGGGAACGATGATTTAGTATTACGAGGTTACACAGATGCCAGTTTCCAAACTGACAAGGATGACTTTAAGTCACAATCGGATTTGTTTTCACGCTTCTTGTCGAGCAAAGGTGAGCCGGAAGAGTTCCAAGCAAGAGACTACCGCGGACTCTACAACGGAAGCCGAATACATAGCGGCCTCGGAGGCGGCAAAGGAAGCAGTTTGGATGAAGAAGTTCATTACTGAACTTGGTGTGGTTCCCTCCATTGAAGGTCCAGTGCCTCTGTATAGTGATAATAATGGAGCGATATCTCAGTCAAAGGAACCAAGGTCTCATCAGAAGTCCAAACATGTGCTACGGCGCTATCACGTGATTAGAGAGATAGTAGATAGAAGAGATGTAAGATAGAGAAAGTCCACACGGATGATAACATAGCTGATCCGTTAACCAAGACATTGTCTCAAGCAAAGCATGAGAAACATGTTCACTTGCACGGGCTTAGGCATATGGGTGATTGGCTTTAGGCCAAGTGGGAGATTGTTGGAAAGGTGTCCTAAACCCAATCGGGTTGGACCTGATCCGACCGGGTCGGGTCATTAACAATCTATTTGGTTCATGTAATAACTTTATTATGATTAATAAAAGCACTTATGTTATCATATATTGTTTAATCTTCATATTATTTGTTGTATATATATAGTAACGTCCCTAGTATCAAACTGTGATAGCGAAACCATGATAGTGATTATGGTTGATGAGATCTCTAATCACTATAACAAGTTTGGTACTTAAATGTCTCTACTCTTACATATTGTCAAATAGGACATTGATAGTATAATCAGACTTGCCGTTAGCTCCCCCCCGTGTGCGGCGGGTGTAATTATTTATTAGACAGATTATTATGTAACAAGAATGGAGCAAGAAGATGAAGACCAAAGAGAGATAAAGAACCCATTGGCGTACAACAATAAAGATCCTATTGGCGGTTGCAGATACCCTTAGTTTGTGACCCGCGGTTTCGTCAGTTTGTATTCGAAACTGCACCTAGGAAAAGTCCATGATCATACCGATTATCTTGTGCGCGGAATGTTGTGTATGTTTTACTTTATATGATATCATAGTAATATGCACATAGTAGATGAAACCATAATTAAACCAAATTAATTAAGTGAATTAATTGAAAATTATTCCCACGCCAAAAATCGAGCCAAAATTGTCTCCCAATATTATAATGACGGTGAAGAGCCCTTGTTCGGATCCAACTGATCGACCACCGTCGGGAGTTGACCTACCACGGGTATATCGTTATTATTGAGATATGATCGTCACGAGATCTCGCAAATATTTGGTTACGACTCGACTAAAGTCTTTCGGTGATTGGCCACCGTCAGGGCCGTCTGACTTTAGAGACAAGGGGTTGACTACCACATAGAGATGCGGACTGTCAAAGAGTTGACTAGTCAACCACTGGGAGTCGTATATGATGCGACTGGTAGGAGTACCTACTTTTCGAAATTGCCAAGATTGATCGACCACCGTCGGGGATTAAGGCGACTAGATTAGATCCCAGCCACTAAAGAAAAATTATTTTCTTGAAAGCCAATTGAGAATAGTTTGCTAGTGGGAGTAAAACCTAATAAAATTTTTAAGTGCAAATTTAGGTGTTTTTTATACATGAGTTTTTACTTATTCTATCTTTATTTATTTTTGTAGAAAATGTCAAACAAATTGAACCTTCATTTTATCATCGAAAACAAGCTTGACGAAACTAATTTTCTCGATTGGGAAAGAAACCTCAAAATCGTTTTGAGGCCCGAGAAGATTGGCTATGTCTTGGACGAGGCCCTACCGGAAAAGCCCACTGAGGGTTCGGCTGCAGATGCTGTCGAGAAGTATAACAAGAACTGTTCTGACAGTACTGATGCTACACGTGTCATGCTTGCTTCTATGACACCTGAACTGCAGAAACATCATGAGTCTATGGATGCCTACTCAATCATGGTCATGTGAAGGAACTTTATGCTTCTCAGTCTCGCACTGAGAGGTACGAGGTCTCGAAGGCCCTGTCTGGTTGTAAGATGGCATCCGGCACTGCTGTGGGGTCACACATGCTTAAAATGATCGGGTACATAGAGAGGCTTGGGAAGCTGGGCCACAAGTTGGAACAAGAATTGAGTATTGACTTGATTCTGCAATCTCTACCTGATTCATTCTCGCAGTTCGTTATGAATTATCACATGAACAAGATAGATTGCTCCATTGCGGAGTTATTGAACATGCTGAAAACTGTTGAGGGCACTGTGGGGAAGGGAAAGCAAGTGTTGCTGGTCACTTCATGCAAGGGCAAGGCAAAAGCCCAGAAAAAGTCCAAGAAGGTGAAGGCTGCACCTAAGCCAACGCCTAAGATAGAAAAATACAAATCCAAGGATGCTTGCTTCCATTGCGGTGAGACCGGACATTGGAGGAGAAACTGCAAAGGCTTCTTGAGCACCAAGAAGAAGCATTCTGATGCTTCGACTTCAGGTATATTTATGATTGAGGTCAACATTACTTCTTCTAAGTCTAACCACTGGGTATTAGATACTCGTTGTGGTTCTCATATTTGTACGAATATGCAGGCACTAAGAAGAACTAGAGATCTGAAGAAAGGAGAGGTGGACCTACGCATTGAAAATGGAGCAAGTGTTGCTGCGCTGGCCGTAGGAGTTTATTTTCTTTCATTGCCCAGTGGGCTAGTACTTGAACTTAGTAACTGTTACTTTGTTCCCGCTCTTACGAAGAGCATTATTTCCATTTCCTCATTAGATGCTGATGGTTTTTCATTTACGTTTGAGAATGAATGTTGTTCTTTTTCACGTGATGGAATCTTTTATGGTACTGGCATGCTTAGCAATAGTCTCTACATATTAGATATGAATGTTGACGTACTTAATATAAATAACAAGAAAGCCAAGACAAATGACTTGAATGAATCCTACTTATGGCATTGTAGACTTGGCCATATAAATAAGAATCGCATTTCCAAACTCCATAAAGATGGAATGTTGGATCAATTCGATTACGAATCGTTTGATACATGTGAAGCTTGTTTACTTGGCAAGATGACAAAGTCACCTTTTAGTGGCAAATGGATAAGATCCAATGAATTGCTTGAGCTCATACATACTGATGTGTGTGGCGCAATGTCAATTCAAGCCAAAGGAGGATACTCTTATTTTATCACTTTCACTTATGACCATTTTCGCTATGGTTATATATACTTAATGAAGTATAAGTATGAAGCCTTCGAAAAGTTCAAGGAATTCAGAAGTGAAGTGGAGAAACAACTAGGTAAAGAAATCAAAACGCTTTGATCCGAACGAGGCGGAGAATACCTAGATAGAGAGTTTCAAAGTTATTTAAAGGAGAATGGGATTCTACCTGAATGGACCCCTCCAGGGACGCCTCAAATGAATGGCATATCTGAGAGGAGGAACCGTACTTTGTTAGACATAGTACGAGCCATGATGAGCTACGCAGTTTCCAAAATCGTTTTGGGGGTATGCTCTAGAAACCGCATCCTATACACTGAACCGAGTTCCATCAAAGACGGTTGAGTCCACTCCCTATGAAGTGTTCAAAGGGAAGAAACCAACACTAGGTTACATGAAACCTTGGGGATGTGCAGTTTATGGAAAGCGGACCATGCCTGATAAACTGGAACCTAGATCTGACAAATGTCTGTTTGTGGGATATCCTAGGGAAACCAAAGGGTACCAATTTTACCACACTGAGGAACAAAAGGTGTTTGTTCCCAGGACTGGCCACTTTCTGGAGAAAGAGTTTATTCTGGATAGGGTCAGTGGGAGTAAGATTGATCTTAAAGAAATTCGAGAACCACTTACGGATAACAGCCCGTTGATGGAAGTAGAGGAGACACCACATACAGATGTGGGGCCACCCTCTACCGTAGGCACACTAGCACCTCGAAGATCCACCACGGAACGCCGTGAACCTGAAAGGTACACTAGCGTATATCTCATGGAAGATGAGGACCCTAGAACTTATGAGGAAGTGCTATTAAGGCATGACAAATAGAAATGGCTGGAAGCCATGAATTCTGAAATGGAATCCATGAAAGACAACCAATTTTGGAACTTAGTTGATCCACATGAAGGAATAGTTCCTATAGGGTGTAAATGGGTCTTTAAGAGAAAGACGGACATGGACGGTAACGTGACCACCTACAAGGCTAGGTTGGTGGCAAAGGGTTATAAGCAAAGACAATGAGTTGACTATGACGAAACCTTTTCGCCTATTGCCAGGTTAAAATCCATTAGAATTTTACTCGCTATTGCAGCATACCATGATTACGAAATCTGGCAGATGGATGTGAAAATAGCTTTCCTTAACTGGAACCTGTCTGAGGAAGTGTATATGACACAGCCTAAGGGTTTCACAACCAATGATGCCAGGATGGTGTGTAAACTGCAAAGATCCATTTATGGATTAAAGCAAGCTTCTCGGAGTTGGCATCTTCGCTTTGATGAAATAATCAAATAGTTTGATTTCATCAAGAACGAAGATGAGCCCTGTGTTTACAAGAAGGTTAGTGGGAGTGCCATTGTGTTCTTAGTGCTTTATGTAGACGACATATTGCTCATAGGGAATGATGTGCCTATGTTACAATCAGTCAAAGCTTGGTTATCCAAGAACTTCTCAATAAAGGACTTAGGTGAGGCAGCCTATATTCTAGGAATAAAGATCTATAGAGATAGATCTAAAAGGTTGCTTGGTCTGTCCCAATCCACCTATATAGACAAGATGCTGAAGAGATTCAGCATGGAGAAGTCCAAGAAAGGATTGCTGCCCATGTCACATGGGGTCTACCTGTCAAAAGGAATGAGTCCTAAGACAGAGGAGGAAAGGGCACAAATGAGTAAGATCCCTTATGCTTCGGCAATCGGGTCTATCATGTATGCCATGTTATGCATAAGACCATATGTCTCGTACCCTCTTAGTATGACTAGTAGGTACCAATCCAATCCAGGTGATGGTCACAGGATTGCTGTCAAGAATATCCTCAAGTATTTAAGGCATACCAGGGATATGTTCCTGGTTTTCGGGAACGATGATTTAGTATTACGAGGTTACACAGATGCCAGTTTCCAAACTGACAAGGATGACTTTAAGTCACAATCTGGATTTGTTTTCACGCTTAACGGCGGAGCAGCGAGCTGGAAGAGTTCCAAGCAGGAGACTACTACGGACTCTGTTGGAAAGGTGTCCTAAACCCAATCGGGTTGGACCGGATCCGACCGGGTCGGGTCATTTACAGTCTATTTAGTTCATGTAATAACTTTATTATGATTAATAAAAGCACTTATGTTATTATATATTGTTTAATCTTCATATTATTTGTTGTATATATATAGTAACGTCCCTAGTATCAAACTGTGATAGAGAAACCATGATAGTGATTATGGTTGATGAGATCTCTAATCACTATAACAAGTTTGGTACTTAAATGTCTCTAGTCTTACATATTGTCAAATAGGACATTGATAGTATAATCAGACTTGCACTTATTGGATGTCTTCTATCTTTTAGAAGATAGGGAGAGATCTCGTCTATCGAAGTGTAGGGACACTTGGACTGTACGTGGACGTGTATTAGAGAATGCGTACGTTAGATTGACCCACTTACATTAAGTGTCACACTATGTGGCGGTTGTGTAATTATCCTTTTGACCGGAGTCTTCATGGCATCACGGTGTGGATTGTCATGCTTTGACACTATTGAGGTTTCCCTTAGCCACGGGGCGATCATGCGGTAGTGATTGGGTATGATATTGAAGCATGCGGAGTATACGTGATTGGTCGTCCGGGAATCGCGTGTCCTATGATTGGGATCGAATATCCGAAATGGCCTTCTTATAAGGAATGTCTAGCTCTCGAGAATCTTTGCAAAGTGGGAGTAAATGTGTTATTCCGAGAGAGCATGATATCCAGATTATAAGATACGATCGTTAATGTATTGACACTCGAGATACGATCGTATGGATATTATTTCAGCGATAGGATTGTAAGTTACACGGTAACTGCTTCACATGAAAGGTAGTAGTCATTGCTTTTGACTCTTCCGATGATTGGGGGTCACGGTGTGTTGCTAGACGCTATCCCGTGATCGTTAGGCATGAAGGGCATTTTAGTAAATTGCACTTTGTGTCTACGGCCAACATATTCGGAAGCCTATCGGGTCACACACATATGAACTTCAAGTCGGATTAAAATGCGGTTATAGTTGATAACCAAATAAGGAAAGTTTATCTCTAGACTATAAAGGTTATAGTGGTAAATTAATATGGTGGTATTTATTTATTATGAATAAATAAAATACAAGATATTAATTATATATAAAATTATATTAATTAAAGAATATTCTGGAAGTCAATCTTTTGACTATTGGGGCGCCACATTGAAGTGTATAAGATACACTTGGATTGTGCACTTTAATTAATAAGATTACCATAATATTAATATAAGATATTAATTGATTTTGGAAAAATAGATTTATGGTAATAAGATAATTATATTCAATATAAGATATTGGCAAAATTAATTATAATAAAAGAGATAAATCAATCTAGAAGATTTTCCTTATTTTATTGGGAAAAAGTTTTCTTCTCTTCCACACATATGGGGCGCCACTTTTGACTATAAATAAGAGGTGGGTGTCAAGCTCTTTTGTACATCACAATTGCAAGAGCTCATAGTTCTTGTGTAAAATAGAGAGCAACCTATAGTGAGTTTGTGAGAGAGGAAAAAGGCCGGTCTAGCAACCGGAGTTTTCCAATAGCAATCCAAGGAGGATTCCGGCGAGGAGTTCGTGTGGATTAGCGATAGAGGCCGGACGCGTGGACGGCTTGCGCACTGTACTACTCTCCGTTGACGGTCAAAGCGACGATCTTATAGATCATCTAAGGTATAACCATCAAACTACTTAACGTGTTTATTGCATTAAACGAAGAACGATCTAGTAAAAGGAAATCAAATTTTAAATTCCGCTGCGTTAAACTAGTGATTTCCTAACAGAGGGTATCGGAGCCAGACTTCGAGCTTAAGCAATAAGCATAATTTAATTGCATAGTAATTAATCGATAGATGCAAGATTTAAATCACGAGACGTTACAACAAAAAAATATTTAGGGTTTGATTTGGGGGCTCGGCCGACTGGCGGCGGCCCCCTCCTCTGCGGCGGCGGCGGCGGCTTTAGGCCTGCCGTTTGCCGGTTGTCCTCTTCCAATGGGGAGATCGACCCTTTTCGTTTTGTGATATTTATTGTGCATAGATATCTCGTTTGTTTAGTTGTGTCATATGGCCAACCAATGGTTCAAATAATTTGGGCCATTGGGAAACCATATGGCATATTGGCCTTTCCAAATTTTGATTTGGAATAGGCCTAGCCCTTTTCAAATATTTGATTTGTAAAAGGCCTAGGCCACTTCCAAAATTTTGATTTTGGAAAGTGACCAGACCTAAACCAAAAACTATTTGGCCTTTCCAAATTTTGATTTGGAATAGGCCTAGGCCCTTTTCAAATATTTGATTTGTAAAAGGCCTAGGCCTAGGCCTTGGCCACTTCCAAAATTTTGATTTTGGAAAGTGGCCAAGGATAAAAGGCAAATTTAGTTTTGGAAAGGAAACAAAAATGAGACTTAATAATTTTAATTTTATTTTGAATAGTTCAAATTTAATTGAAATTAAAATCGATTTAAAATTAAATGTTAATTTTAATTTTCGATTAAGTCATATAATTAATTAAAAGTTATTTAATTATTTGATGTGATAAAATAAAGACGCATAAGTAGTTAAAATTAGAATTTAATCTTTTTTATAAGATAAAATTGTATGGATTAGATGTGTAGATATAATGTGATTATATGGACCTCGATTGATCATGGACTCGACCAATAGGATAGATGAGAATGTTTTCTTTATGTTGGTTTTTGAAAAATTGTCCTAGGCCGTTATGAAGAACGTGACCTAGTTTACTTTTTGCATTTATCCCATTCCCGTTAGCTCCCCCCCCCCCCATGTGCGGCGGGTGTAATTATTTATTTAATAAATTATTATGTAACAAGAATGGAGCAAGAAGATGAAGACCAAGGAGAGATAAAGAACCCATTGGCGTACAAAGCAATAAAGATCCTATTGGCGGTTGCGTATACCCTTAGTTTGTGACCCGCGGTTTCGTCGGTTGTATTCGAAACCGCACCTAGAAAAGTCCATGATCATACCGGTTATTTTGTGCGCGGAATGTTGTGTATGTTTTACTTTATATGATATTGTAGTAATATGCACATAGTAGATGAGACCATAATTAAACCAAATTAATTAAGTGAATTAATTTAAAATTATTCCCACGCCAAAAATCGAGCCAAAATTGTCTCCCAATATTATAATGACGGTGAAGAGCCCTTGTTCGGATCCAACTGATCGACCACCGTCGGGAGTTGACCTACCACGGGTATATCGTTATTATTGAGATATGATCGTCACGAGATCTCACGAATATTGGGTTACGACTCGACTAAAGTCTTTCGGTGATTGGCCACCGTCAGGGCCGTCTGACTTTAGAGACAAGGGTTGACTACCACATAGAGATGCGGACTGTCAAATAGTTGACTAGTCAACCACTGGGAGTCGCATATGATGCGACTGGTAGGAGTACCTACTTTTCGAAATTGCCAAGATTGATCGACCACCGTCGGGGATTAAGGCGACTAGATTAGATCCCAGCCACTAAAGAAAAATTATTTTCTTGAAAGCCAATTGGGAATAGTTGGCTAGTGGGAGTAAAACCTTATAAAATTTTTAAGTGCAAATTTAGGGTTTTTTATACATGAGCTTTTACTTATTCTATCTTTATTTATTGTTGTAGAAAATGTCAAACAAATTGAACCTTCGTTTTATCATCGAAAACAAGCTTGACGAAACTAATTTTCTCGATTGGGAAAGAAACCTCAAAATCGTTTTGAGGCACGAGAAGATTGGCTATGTCTTGGACGAGGCCCTACCGGAAAAGCCCGCTGAGGGTTCGGCTCGCGATGCTCGTCGAGAAGTATAACAAGCACTATTCGACAAGATCGATGCTACATGTATCATGCTTGCTTCTATGACACCCGAACTCGCGCAAACAACGCATGAGTCTATGGACGCCTACTCAATCATGGTCCACCCGAAGGAACTTTATGCTTCTCGGTCTCGCATGCCGAGAGGTACGAGGTCTCGAAGGCCCCGTTTGGTTGTAAGATGGCATCCGGGACTGCCGTGGGGTCACACGTGCTTAAAATGATCGGGTACATAGAGAGGCTTGGGAAGCCGGGCCACAAGTTGGAACGAGAATTGAGTATTGACTTGATTCTCGCAATCTCTCTACCGATTCATTCTCGCGAGTTCGTGATGAATTATCACATGAACAAGATAGATTGCTCCCTTGCGGAGTTATTGAACATGCTGAAACTGCTGAGGGCACTGTGGGTAAGGAAAAGCAAGTGTTGCTGGTCACTCAAGCAAGGGCAAGGCAAAAGCCCAGAAAAAGTCCAAGAAGGCGAAGGCTACACCTAAGCCAACGCCTAAGATAGCAAAAGACAAATCCAAGGATGCTTGCTTCCATTGCGGTGAGACCGGACATTGGAGGAGAAACTGCAAAGGCTTCTTGAGCACCAAGAAGAAGCATTTTGATGCTTCGACTTCAAGTATATTTATGATTGAGATCAACATTACTTCTTCTAAGTCTAACCACTGGGTATTAGATACTGGTTGTGGTTCTCATATTTGTACGAATATGCCAGGCACTAAGAAGAACTAGAGATCCGAGAAAGGAGAGGTGGACCTACGCGTTGGAAATGGAGCAAGTGTTGTTGCGCCGCCGTAGGAGTTTATTTTCTTTCATTGCCCAAAGTGGGCTAGTACTTGAACTTAGTAATCGTTATTTTGTTCCCGCTCTTACGAAGAGCATTATTTCCATTTCCGCATTAGATGTTGATGGTTTTTCATTTACGTTTGAGAATAAATGTTGTTCTTTTTCATGTGATGGAATCTTTTATGGTACTGGCATGCTTAGCAATGGTCTCTACATATTAGATATGAATGTTGACGTACTTAATATAAATAACAAGAAAGCCAAGACAAATGACTTGAATGAATCCTACTTATGGCATTGTAGACTTGGCCATATAAATAAGAATCGCATTTCCAAACTCCATAAAGATGGAATGTTGGATCAATTCGATTACGAATCGTTTGATACATGTGAAGCTTGTTTACTTGGCAAGATGACAAAGTCACCTTTTAGTGGCAAAGGGATAAGATCCAATGAATTGCTTGAGCTCATACATACTGATGTGTGTGGCCCAATGTCAATTCAAGCCAAATGAGGATACTCTTATTTTATCACTTTCACCGATGACCATTCTCGCTATGGTTATATATACTTAATGAAGTATAAGTCTGAAGCCTTCGAAAAGTTCAAGGAATTCAGAAGTGAAGTGGAGAAACAACTAGGTAAAGAAATCAAAACGCTTCGATCCGATCGAGGCGGAGAATACCTAGATGGAGAGTTTCAAAGTTATTTAAAGGAGAATGGGATTCTACCTGAATGGACCCTCCAGGGACGCCTCAAATGAATGGCATATCTGAGAGGAGGAACCGTACTTTGTTAGACATGGTACGATCCATGATGAGCTACGCAGTTCTTCCAAAATCATTTTGGGGGTATGCTCTAGAAACCGCATCCTATACACTAAACCGAGTTCCATCAAAGATGGTTGAGTCCACTCCCTATGAAGTGTTCAAAGGGAAGAAACCAACACTAGGTTACATGAAACCTTGGGGATGTCCAGTTTATGTGAAACGGACCATGCCTGATAAACTAGAACCTAGATCTGACAAATGTCTGTTTGTGGGATATCCTAGGGAAACCAAAGGGTACCAATTTTACCACCCTGAGGAACAAAAGGTGTTTGTTGCCAGGACTGGCCACTTTCTGGAGAAAGAGTTTATTCTGGATAGGGTCAGTGGGAGTAAGATTGATCTTGAAGAAATTCGAGAACCACTTACGGATAACAGTCCGTTGATGGAAGTAGAGGAGACACCACATACGCGATGTGGGGCCACCCTCTACCGTAGGCACACTAGCACCTCGAAGATCCACCAGGGAACGCCGTGAACCCAAAAGGTACACTGGCGTATATCTCTTGGAAGATTAGGACCCTAGAACTTATGAGGAAGTGCTATTAAGGCATGACAAAGAGAAATGGCTGGAAGCCATGAATTCTGAAATGGAATCCATGAAAGACAACCAAGTTTGGAACTTAGTTGATCCACCTGAAGGAATAGTTCCCATAGGGTGTAAATGGGTCTTTAAGAGAAAGACCGACATGGACGGTAACGTGACCACCTACAAGGCTAGGTTGGTGGCAAAAGGTTATAAGCAAAGACAAGGAGTTGACTATGACGAAACCTTTTCGCCTGTTGCCATGTTAAAATCCATTAGAATTTTGCTCGCTATTGCAGCATACCATGATTACGAAATCTAGCAGATGGATGTGAAAACATCTTTCCTTAACGGGAACCTGTCTGAGGAAGTGTATATGACACAGCCTGAGGGTTTCACAACCAATGACGCCAGGATGGTGTGTAAACTGCAAAGATCCATTTTTGGATTAAAGCAAGCTTCTCGGAGTTGGAATCTTCGCTTTGATGAAATAATCAAACAATTTGATTTCTTCAAGAACGGAGATGAGCCATGTGTTTACGAGAAGGTTAGTGGGAGTGCCATTGTGTTCTTAGTGCTTTATGTAGACGACATATTGCTCATAGGGAATGATGTGCCTATGTTACAATCGGTCAAAGCTTGGTTATCCAAGAACTTCTCAATGAAGGACTTGGGTGAGGCAGCCTATATTCTAGGAATAAAGATCTATAGAGATAGATCTAAAAGGTTGCTTGGTCTGTCGCAATCCACCTATATAGACAAGATGCTGAAGAGATTCAGCATGGAGCAGTCCAAGAAAGGATTGCTACCCATGTCACATGGGGTCTACCTGTCAAAGGGAATGAGTCCTAAGACAAAGGAGGAAAGGGCACAAATGAGTAAGATCCATTATGCTTCGGCAATCGGGTCTATCATGTATGCCATGTTATGCACAAGACCAGATGTCTCGTACCCTCTTAGTATGACTAGTAGGTACCAGTCCAATCCAGGTGATGGTCACTGGATTGCCGTCAAGAATATCCTCAAGTACTTAAGGCGTACCAGGGATATGTTCCTGGTTTTCGGGAACGATGATTTAGTATTACGAGGTTACACGATGCCGCTTCCAACCGACAAGGATGACTTTAAGTCACAATCTGGATTTGTTTTCACGCTTAACGGCGGAGCGGTGGTGGAAGAGTTCCAAGCGAGGAGACTATTGCGGACTCTACAACGGAAGCCGAATACATAGCGACCTCGGAGGCGGCAAAGAATCGGTTTGTATGAAGAAGTTCATTACTGAACTTGGTGTGGTTCCCTCCATTGAAGGTCCAATGCCTCTGTACTGTGATAATAATGGAGCGATATCTCGTTCAAAGGAACCAAGGTCTCATCAGAAGTCCAAACATGTGCTACGGCGCTATCACTTGATTAGAGAGATAGTAGATAGAGGAGATGTAAAGATAGAGAAAGTCCACACGGATGATAACATAGCTAATCCGTTAACCAAGGCATTGTCTCAAGCAAAGCATGAGAAACATGTTCACTTGCACGGGCTTAGGCATATGGGTGATTGGCTTTAGGCCAAGTGGGAGATTGTTGGAAAGGTGTTCTAAACCCAATCGGGTTGGACCGGATCCGACCGGGTCGGGTCATTTACAGTCTATTTAGTTCATGTAATAACTTTATTATGATTAATAAAAGCAATTATGTTATTATATATTGTTTAATCTTCATATTATTTGTTGTATATATATAGTAACGTCCCTAGTATCAAACTGTGATAGAGAAACCATGATAGTGATTATGGTTGATGAGATCTCTAATCACTATAACAAGTTTGGTACTTAAATGTCTCTAGTCTTACATATTGTCAAATGAGACATTGTCAAATGGGACATTTATACTATGGTTGCCGGAGAGGAGTTGGAAGGGAGGAGGGGGAGCCGGAACAAATTTTGGAGGTTGCTCTCTATTTTTTAATTTTTTTGAGTTATGTTTAATTTTATATAGGAGAGGTTAGTTTTGTTTGTTGACAATATTTGTCTACATATTTGCTTTGACAATAAATTTAATGCCCTGGCAATACCAGAGGCCAATCAAATTTTGTAAATCCACAATATCCGATTCATTTCCTTCTATTTCCGTAGAAAACCCTCCATAACCGTATTCAATGCACATTTAAAATGAAGAAAAGATACCACCGTAATTATTTTTATTTTTATTTTTTTTTGCAAGTGAAAACAACGTCGTTTTGGTGATTATTGTAATCAGAAATCATCAACTGTTTTCCATTAATCATATTATGAGTACAATTGTGTTTATATAGAAATACACAAACTTAACCTCCAAGTAAATAGAAATACAATATATATTAATCTAATTATGTATTGACAACTATATCCTCAACACGCCCTCGCAATCCCGTGGGAAGAGGCTGAACACGGAGATTGGACTTGAGAAGATCAAAGCGAGGCCGAGCGAGAGGCTTTGTGAGGAGATCTGCCAGCTGGTCTTTCGTGCTAAGAATGAGATGGAAAGACGTTTGGCCGCGACTAACTCGCGGACATGATGAAAATCAATTTCAATGTGCTTCGTACGTGCATGGAAGACTGGATTGTGGGCACGGTAGGTGGCGCCGATATTATCACACCACAGAACCGGGGGAGTAGGAAGCGAAATGCCCATCTCACCGAGAAGACTACACAACCATTGAACCTCTGCAGCAGTGTTGGACAAGGTTTTATATTCAGCCTCAGTGCTACTTTTGGAGACTGTGAGATGTTGCTTAGAGCGCCAGCTAATCAAGTTGCCACCGAAAAATACACAGTAGGCCCCAACAGAACGGCGAGTATCCGGATCAGCCGCCCAGTCGGAGTCAGAATATGCATGAAGAGTAGGTGACAGATGCCGAGAGAAAAATAACCCATCAGAAATAGAGTGCTTAAGATAGTGCAAAATGCGTTTCACTGCAAGCCAATGATCATCAGTTGGGGCATGCATGAACTTGCTAACCTTGAAAACTGCAAACGCAATATCGGGATGAGTAGAGCTGAGGTACTGTAGGCCACCGACAATGGTTCGATATAGGGAGGGGTCGGCGAATGGGGAGGTTGACACAGCCGTAATTCGGGTTGAAGCAGACATAGGAGTCGGGCATGGCTTGCACTTATCCATCCCAGCACGCTGAAGTAACTGAAGTATGTATTTGCGTTGAGTGAGATAGAGACCATCAGGCGTAAAAAGAGCTTCGACGCCCAGAAAGTAGGAGAGGTGCCAAGATCCTTAACAGGAAACTGTGAGCCAAGATACTGGATGACCTGTTCAACGAGTGTAGGAGAAGACCCAGTGATAATCACATCATCGACATAAAGAAGGATATAAACCCGATCCGGGCCACGGGAATATGTGTAAAGTGATGCATCGGCTTTGGAGGCCGTGAACCCATACGTGGAGAGAGCTTCCGTAAACCGAGCAAACCAGGCACGAGGGGCCTGGTGAAGGCCATAGAGACTGCGCTTGAGACGACAGACATAATTCGGATAGTCTGGATGAATAAAGCCCTGAGGTTGCTGCATATAGACTGGCTCAGAGAGATGTCCATGCAGAAAAGCGCTCTGAATGTCAACCTGTCGAATATTCCAACCCTGCGAAACAGCAAGAGAAAGCAAAAGACGAATCGTAACCGGTTTGACAACCGGACTAAAAGTTTCAAAGAAATACACACCTTCATGTTGATGAAAACCCTTGGCAACCAACCGAGTTTTATGACGCTCGAATGTGCCATCCGCATGATGCTTTGTCCGGTAGAACCATTTGTTACCTACCACATTCATATTAGGATTAAAGGGAACAAGATCCCACGTATTAGTGCGCAGTAGAGCATTAATCTCATCTCTCATCGCATTACGCCAAACTCGATGTTTGGAGGCTTCAGTATAGGATGTAAGGTCGGAGTTGTGAACTGTATTGACGAGGGCCCGAGGTAAAGGATAACGGATGAAGTCAGGCATCTGAGTAGGTTTGAGGGAGTTAGTTCGAGTTCGGGTTACCATGGGGTGGGGAGGAGGGTTTGTAGGAGGGGAGGGAGGTGGAGTGGGAGCCAAAGAAGAGATAGAATGGGCCGGGGAGGGTGGGGAGGGGTATAGGGGGCTCGGCCGAGAGGTTGGTGGTACCGGCAGGGGTTGGAGAGGAGACCATGGGTGCGGAAGGTGGTGCAAGTGTGGTGGGTAAAGGGACAGTGATAAGGTTAGGGACAATAGGGTTCGGTGATGGCATATAGGGAAAGACAGATTCATCGAACACAACGTGGCGTGCAATGTAGACACGACCCGAGGAGAGATCTAGACACTTATAGCCATGGTGATTGGGCTGTAGCCAAGGAAATTGCAGGATTTTGAACGAAAGTCTGTTTTGTGATGATTATAGGGGCGGAGGTTAGGCCAACACACATAGCTGAAGACACGGAGGTAGGAGTAGTCAGGGGAACGACTGAAGACCATCTCATACGGGGATTTGTCATTGAGGACACGTGTGGGTAGCCGATTAATAAGATAGGTGGCGGTTGTGAAGGCATCTTCCCAATAAGGAAGAGGAAGGTAGGACTGAGCTAAAAGAGAAAGACTGACCTCGACAAATTGGCGATGTCGGCGTTCAACAGCACCAACTTGTTTGTGAGTGTGTGGGCATGAAAGGCGATGGATAATACCAAGAGAGGTGAGGTGTTGAGAGAGGTGACGATATTCACCGCCCCAGTCGGTTTGGATGGCCTTTAATTTAGTGTTGAATTGTCGTTCAATCATAGTCAAGAAATCACGAAAAACAGATTCTACATCCGACTTACCTTTAAGAGGAAATAACCATAAATACTTTGTAAAATCATCAAGAAAGCTAACATAATAGCGTGAACCATAAATGGAAGATTGAGTACAAGGACCCCAAACATCCGAATAAAGTAAATCAAGAGGTGCAGAAGACGTAAAATCTGAAACATACAAAGTTTGACGATGACTCTTAGCTAATTGACACGGTGCACACACAGTAGTGGGTGCTTTATTGGGAAGACTAATTGAAAGACGACCTAAGACTTGACGCAGAACTGGAAATGAGCAGTGCCCGAGACGTCGGTGCCATGTTGAAGAAGAGCTAGAGGTGGCGGCAAAAGCTTGAACGGAGGAGGAATTGAAGGTGGAGGAAAAGCGGTAGTGACCTTCTTTGACAAATCCCCTATGATGGATGCGACCCGAGTAATCCTTGACAAGAAAGTAATTATTGTGAAACTCAAAATATACAGAATTATCATGAGCAAATTGACGTACAGAAATTAAATTTGTAGTAAGGGAAGGGGAAACAAGAACATTGTGCAATAGATAATTACGAGTGGGGGAAGAGATAGAACACGAGCCAAGATGTGAAATTGTCAAACCTGTACCATCACCGACGTGAACTTTATCGGGACCATCATAAGGTTCATAGGAGAGGTTTAAATTCTGAAGGTCGTTTGTCATGTGATGAGTAGCACCGGTGTCGGGGATCCATTCATGGGTGTACGGGCGGGGTTGGTTATAGTAAGTGTGATAGGCATGAGGGGGTCGGGCTGTAGCTTGTGGACGAGGAGCAGGGTAGTTGTACGAGGGGTTTGGGTTTGGGGAGGGAGGCTGAGTGTACCGGTAATAACAAGTTTGAGCGGTGTGACCGATCCGAGAGCAAATCTGACAAGTTGGGGCGGGTTCACCATTGTAGGAGGAACGGTAAGAGCCACGACCACGACCACGCCCCCGTCCTCGATAGCCATTATTTCCACGACCACGGTTGGGGTTGGGGCTGGAATTGTTGTGCATGGGGGAGGAGGCAACATGAGCAGCAGGATGGGTGGATGATGTAGACGGCGGAGATGGTGATGGGACAACAGGCCGGTGGTTGAGCAGCCGAGATTCCGTGGTGAGAAGTTGAGCATAAACCTCATCAATAGTAATTGAGGATCGAGAGCCAATCATTGTTACCAAGGCTTCATTATCAGGACCTAAACCTGAGAGTAAGTACGCAACAAAATCATCATCGGTGAGGGGGCGGCCGGCTAAAGCAAGGTCATCGGCAATACGCTTCAGTTTGAAGTAGTAGTCGGTAGTTGATAAATCGTTTTTGGGTGGACGCAAGTTCAGATCGAAGTTGAATGAGCTTAGATCGGGTGGCAGATGCAAAGGCTGTTTGTAATGCGTTTCAGATTTCCGACGAGGTCGTGGCTGTGTACACTTGTGTAAGAACATCATCCGACAGAGATGAAGTGATCGTACTCAAGATTAAGTTGTCCTGTTTTACCCATTCGGTGTATGCTGGATTCGTGGAAACGACACCGGCTGAGTTGGTGATGGTTTTGTCCGGTGCCGGAATAGTGTCATCGAGGTAGCCGTAAACTCCCTGGCCTCGAAGATAGGGGATCAATTGAGCACGCCATAGATGAAAATTTGTCCGAGTGAGCCTGGTAATGTGGATCGAAGAAGATGGGGTAAAGGAGGGAAGAGAAGAAGAAGAAGTATCGGTGGTGACGCCGGACATAGTTTCCGGTGGGGTGATGAAGAAGACGCTGAAGAGGACGGCTAGGTTTTTTTTTTTTTTTTTTTTTTTTTTTTCGTGGTTAGAGGAAAGACGAGTTTAGCGTAGAACGACGAGAGAGAGAGCGAGCCTAGCTCTGCTGCCATATTGTAATAAAAAATCATCAACTGTTTTCCATTAATCATATTGTGAGTACAATTGGGTTAGTAAATATATATACAATAAATATTAATCTAATTATGTATTGACAACTATATCCTCAACAGTGATTAAGTGTATCAAACCACTAGTCATTTTACCCTCCACTCGAGGAAGCCATTTGAGAGGATCCTGGTTCCGAGGGAGGGTTCGGGTTCGGGTTCTCTCTCTCATCCACTCTCACAAACCCGTCTCTTACTGCACGTAAGAGCATCAATGCATCTTTTATTTGCATTCTTTCTCTTGCAAATTGAGCTGAACACAAAACCCCGATTCGGAAAACCGAGGTCAAGCAAGTCACAAGTCTATGACTGTTATGCTGTCTTCCATTTTCCTCTGATGTGCTATATGCTGTATTTTCCGGGTCGGCTAAGAGCTGAGGATCAACTATCTTCATCACATGATCAGGAACAGCCATCTTCACGTAATTCCAAAGAGAAAAGTTATGTTTAAACATGCTGTCTGTCGGTCTTTTTCCTGTAAACATCTCGAGTAACAGTATGCCAAAACTGTATACATCACCTAGTGTTGACACTTTTCCACCCGTCCCGTATTCTGAAAATTTAAGAACATACAGGTTGTTAGTTTATCAAAAAGCATATTCTAGCACTAGCACTAAGATGAGGTGATTATCCACTTAAATAAAAGCCAACAATGAAGCACCAAGATTCTCACATATATATATATAATAATGGAGGTATTGAATAGCTTAGGAATGATGGTCACCTAAAGCAACATATCCAACTGTTCCAATAATTCTGACTGTCATTGAGCGGGTTCGTGCTGATGTTTCATCAACAGGAAGTAAAAGAGACTTTGCAGATCCAAAGTCTCCAACCCGAGCACGAAGTTCATCGTTAAGAAGAATGTTGCTTGGTTTTATGTCATGGTGAATAACCGGCATATCACAGCTATGATGAAGATAAACTAATGCCGAAGCAACATCGATCGCAATGTTAAACCTCTGAAGCAGATTCAAATTCTTAGGCTGTTGTTCTAAGTCATTCGATGTAGGATGCAACCAGCTGTCTAAGTCCCCATTACTCATGAATTCATATATCAAAGCTTTGAATTCATTGCGATTGAAATCCGTGCTTGAGCAAGAAGTAATAATCTTTACTAAATTCGTGTGGCGGATACTCTTTAAAACTTCACACTCGGCCAAAAAACTTTTTTCGGCTCCTCGTTCTTGAAGGTTGATTACTTTTACTGCAACTACCTGTTTACTAGAAAGAACGCCTTTGTAAACCGAACTGAATCTTCCCGTACCGATCAAATTATTCGGAGAAAAACAATCAGTGGATTTACGAAGTTCAGCATAAGAGAGTTTAAGATAGCCTGGAGAATATGAAGGTGCCTCAATAGTTTTTGGCCAACATTGAAAGATAAAGAAGTAAGCAATTAGCATAAGAAAAATAACACCAAGAGATGGAAGGACTAACACTATGGAAAACTTGACCTTGCCTTTTACTGATCGACATTCAGATAAATGTAAGGACTTTATACCTCCACATAAATTTTCATTCCCTTTGATTGAAAATAATGTATCATTAATAAAGAGACCTTCTTTCGGCACTTCTCCTTCCAAGGCATTAAAAGAAAGATTAAGGAACTGTATGAAAGGAAATGAGGTGAGATTTGGAGGGATTTGACCGGAAAGATTATTACCCGAAAGATCAAGAAGTTGAATGTTTTTCAGTAGCCCAAATGATGGTGGAATGCTGCTAATAAAAAGGTTGCCCTGAATGCTGAATAACTGAAGGGTCACACATGAACCGATTGTGGATGGAATCCCACCAAAGAACTTATTGTGTGAAATATCGAAGCTTATTAGATTCGTCAATCTACCTATTTCAAATGGTAAAGGTCCAGTAAGAAGATTATTCGCCAAATTGAGATAATATGTCAGTGTGAAAAGGCTAAAAATCAGCTTATTAACAGTACCAGTGAGCCTGTTATATGAAAGATCCAATGCTAGCAATCTTGTACAATTACTCAAAGAAGCAGGTATGCCTCCTCCCAGCATGTTTTGTTGCATTTCGAGAATACTTAATAGAGTAATGTTACCAATGCAAGATGGGATTTCCCCAACAAATCTGTTATTTGACAGATAGAGGCCCTGTAACTTGGTGAGTTCCCCGATCGACTCATGTATAGTTCCCGTGAGACTATTCTCACTCAATGCCAATCTTTCCAGGTTCTTTAAGCCTTTCCAGACAGCAGGTATCTCTCCAGAGATGTAGTTTTCGTCGAGCCTTAAAGACACGAGTGTAACAGAAAGATTTGCAATAGAACCAGGCAAAATACCACTATGATTATTGTCATTCAAGTGCAAAATTTTGAGGTTAGTACAATTATTCAAGGAAGTAAGGAAGTTTAACCCATTACTTGTAAGAGAATTTCCACCAAAATCCAACCTTTGCAACTGTTTAAGATTTCCCAAGTCCATAGGTATAAGCCCAGATAAAAAATTCCCACTTAAGTCTAGAATTACCAACACTGATATATTGCTCATAGAAGCAGGAACAGATCCATGAAAATGGTTTTGTCCAAAAGAAAAAGTTTGAAGATTTGGGAGGTGAAAACCGAATTCCCATGGTAAAAAGCCACTTAATTTGTTGGAAGTAAGCACAAGATGCTGAATGGAGGTGATATTATAAAGAAGCAAAGGTAAAGGACCAGACAAATTGTTAGAGGATAATTGAAGAACCTGCAAATTGGAAAGCTTACCCAATTCTTGTGGAATTATCCCTTCAAGATTGTTGAATGATAGACTCAACACCGTTAGAACAGACAGATTCCCAAGAGTAAATGGGATTGTTCCACTCAAATTATTTAGAGAAATATGCAGTTCATGAAGATTAGACAATGAACCAATTTCAGCAGGAATCGTACCAATAAGACCGTTTCTATCCAAATCAATAACACTAAGCTCAATTAAAGAACTTAGATTTCTTGGAATTTTACCCACAAAAGAATTATTAGAAAGTACAAGACGCTGTAGATAATACAGCTGACTGATTTCTTGAGGAATTGAGCCAATAAAAAAGTTGTTCTCAAGATTAAGATCCGTGAGAAAAGTCAGATTGCCAATGGAAGAAGACAAGGTACCTCTAAATTCCAATCCTGATAAGTTTAGTCCCAAAACACTTTGGTGTTCATGATTGCAAGAAACACCTGTCCAATTGCAGAAATGGAGGGAATTATTCCAGGAAGCAAGTATTCCAAATGGGTCTTGAGAAATTTGATCCTTGATTGAAAGCAAAGCTTGCAATTGCAGGTCTCCTTCAGTTGGAGAACCAAGAAAATGGCTGCCTGCAGCATGTGAATACCATAACATAGAGATGAAAAAGAGCAGTATAGGGAAACACATGAAAGAGACTGGAATATTCACTTCAAACTTCATACTTGGGATAAGAGATCAGTATTACTAGTATTTTTTTAATTTTCAATGGCAAAAACATTCCTTGGTTAAAATTAAAAAAAATTACAAATAAATAAAATATAACAAATAAAAAGACAAAAAAGAATTCTATGGCTTGAATATTCCATTATCACCTCTCATATTCCATCTCATTACATACTAAAGAGATGGACAAAAGCAGCAAAGCAAGGTGTAGCATTTCAGGATCATACTCAAAAAAATGATAATACTTTATCTTCTTCCATTACGATCAGACATAACAAAATCGTATCACTTTTAAATAGTTTGTTCATTATAAAAAATTACTTGCCAGTATGTGTTACCACTAAAATACTCAAATAATACTAAAGTCAAAAGTCAAACATAAAGGATTTTCAAAAAAATGATAATTGTTTCTTTTATTACGGTTCATAACAAAATCGTATATTTTAAATAGTTTGTTCATTAATCTACTTCCCATTTAGTCAAAAATTTTCTAAACATAAAATTTACAATATCTTGATTTGTTCAAGAAATTACTTTGGTAAATGCACTTATTATTGTACGTCTTAGGCTTTCAATTTTTTGCAGAACATAATGGCAAATGTGTTAATATACATTTTTATTTAGTTTTCCACGTGTAATTAAAGTAAATACATAACAAAAAAAATCTTATCAATATCTTATTAGTCTAAAAACTTTCATGTGAAAACAAACATAAAAATATGTACCTTACTATTGTTACATACAATAATTATAAAATTGTTAAAATAAACGATTTTAAGATTTTAACAAACGGGCCCAAACTCAAAAAAATTATAATTGTTTTTTTAAACGACATCACATAGTCTTCCTTTTACATACTCCCTCCGTCCCATTATATTCGTTCCGTTGAGTTATCACCCAAATTAAGTAAAGTATAGTTAATGTTTAATTTGAATCTCATTAAATTATTCAATATTTTACACATATGTCCTTTAAATAATTATTGGAGAATTTAGTTCTACACAATTTATATTATAAATGTTGTAAAGAAAGAATGACATTTGAAGAATTTGGCAATTAATGCACAAAGTTCTTATTTTGGGACAAACCAAAAATAAAACGTGAACAAATAAAATGAGGGACAAACCAAAAATAAAACGTGAACAAATAAAATGAGATTGAAGGAGTATTGTTTTTTTTTCCCTTATAGTTCATCTCTTTCCCGTCAAGTCACAATTAGTCACCCGGCAAAACAAAACAAAAAAGTTTCGTTAATTTATTGCCATTACTCAAATAGAACCTTTTCAACTTGATTGATAATCTACTACCGCTGAACGTACGTTATTGCTAATGATTTAGATTATAAATTACAAAACAAATTAGCACTATACAATTAGTATGAGAAACCTCGATTATTAATTAGAGGAAAAATTAGTTTATAGTCGATTTTTTCGAAAAAAAAAAAAAAAGTGTTAATTCGAACGATTTTTTAATACAATGGAGTCTCTGGTTTAAAAAATGCTTCACTTTCGATCCGACTGATGATTTGGTGGATGTTTGGTGTCAGAAGCTTGGAGAATACATTGACTTACTTGAAGTCCCTGTTCTTTTCAAAATTCTAATGCGGGAGGAAAAATAAATAGGAAACTTTTTGAAAATCACCATGGCTTCATCTTTATTATTATTATTATTGCCAAATGGAATATTGATTGGGCAGGTCATACTTTAGTGGTATACATCAAAGCTACTAGAAGACAATGGAAGAATAAAATGGAGGCTAAAAGAAAGAAGATGAGATGAATAACAAACAAGTGTTGAAGAGGCCAATGGAAGATAATCAAACAATGATGAATATGATGACGTACAGTTGTTTGAGAGGAATGAAATGCTAGGAAATTTGTGATGCTTGAGCTGGAAATTAATGGCTGTTTGATATGGTTTTGAGCAGCAAATTGAAGCTTAAACACAACAAAAAATGAGGCTGCAAATTTGAGGATTTTACAACAGCAAAATCGAAGCTATAAAAGTGAAAAATCTGGGCTGATTTTGAGGAGCTATGTAGATGGTGAATTTGTTGGGCTGATTATTGATCATGGTGTGACCTATTGATGGTCACTCTTCTTAGTCTTTAGCTTAAGTGGCATAAGTACAAGTAGAATTGTAAAAGATGGATCCATTTTTAGAAAGATTTTATGTATGTTTTGTTTACTTAGAAAGCACCAGCCATGTAAGATTTTGAACTCTAGGTTGGTATTGAGAAGGTTAAATAATAGGTTCAATTTGTTGAGCATATTTCAAATAGTGTTTAAAGCTAGATTATCAATGCCCTTTTTAACGATGCTACAGGTTCCACCCAAGTGAATCATATCAATATTCATTAATTAGAGATGTTGAAGGACAACATGCTTAATATGTGTCTTGTGTTTAAGTGTACGTTTTCTGAACTATACCATCGGTGTCTTGAATGGCATCCGGTTAAATTATGTTTCGAGCAAGTTTTTTTTGCGGAGGATAGGAACTTGTATGGTGCCGGTGTGCTCCAGATATGATATCGTGTCCCTTGAATTAAGCCTTATATGAGCCGGATATGAGTGCCTTGAAGTAGTCACTTGAATTAAGTCTTAAATGAGTCTGATATTGTTTACTGATACTGATACTGATACGGATACGGATACTGATACTGTTACTCTTGATATTGTGTGCCTTATATGATACTGTTAGTGATATTGTGTGCCTTATATGAGCCAGATATGATATGAGCATTGAGTTTCTATTTCATTTCACTTTGAACAAAAATAATAATAGTATTAAGAGTTCCTGAATTTGGTTATATCATTTTCCAATGTTACTATTTCTACCATTGATGAACTGACCATTAATTTCACAATTTATTGCTTGTAGGTGCAACTGGGATTCCCAAGCCTGTTTTTGTAACTGCTGGTGCTGCTGGTGCTATACACAACGTTAGAGCAGCAAGAAATGCCTATGATCTTCATCCCAATAGTGTAATTGTATCATGGTTACCACAGTACCATGATTGTGGGCTAATGTTTTTGTTGCTATCTATTGTATCAGGAGCAAAAATCTTATATAATGTCTACTGCTAATAAAAAATCTTTCAATTCTTGACATTATTTATCTTTCAAACCCCAAAAATACGTGGTTCTGTCTTTTCCTTTCTCTCTTAAAAACAAAAATGGACAATTCAATCACTTACTTACTGATAGTCCCCCAAAATATTTCTTTTTCTCTCCTTTCTTTCTAGTATCTCCGGCTTCCGATCTCTCTACACCTATTTTCTTAATTCTTTCTAGTCATCAAAATACATTATTTCTCTCAATTGACTCATTTCATTGGCACCTATCATTTCACTTTCTTGAGTTGCTCTATCTCAATCTATAAATTCTTCTTTCTTCTATTTCTTTTTTAGGGTATTATATTCCCTCCTTATCCATTGAATTAAGCCTTAAATGAGCTAGATATGTGTGCCTTGAAGTAATTATACTCACAATTTCAAAACCAACGGAGTCGGCTAAAATGAGAAACCTCGATTTATAGGCAAATCGCAATTGCTTTGATCTGAACTTCTTGAAAGCTTCACCTTTGTAATGTTTAAAACCAAAAATTTAGAAACCCTGCAAAAATAAAACAACTCAATTAGTTGAGAGAAAACCGAAAAAACGAATGAAAAACTTTCAAGAAGATAGAACCCGAAAGCTTCAGCTTTGTAATGCTGAAAAACATATATATAAAAACCCTGCAAAATTAAATAAGAAGATGAAAGAGACAAATCAACGTTTACTTCGACATACATTGCATAATTTTCATTAACTTGTCATGAACGAACTAAAATAATTTGTATTACAAAAAAAATGGTAAACCCTACCATTAAGGGTCCCCTCACCCCCGATCCCACAGGAAAGTGAGGAGAGGTTAATCAGGTAACCTAGTAGCTCCAACATGGGCTGCCTTTGAAACCTCTGCACTGAAGGGTGTTATCAATCGGAAATCAACCCCATTACGGGAATCGAACCGCTGACCTCCAGCTTAGGTTAGAGGTTGCACTACGCACCCATGCCTTCACCACTAGGCCGTATCCAGGGGATAAATAATTTGTATTACAATACCTTATAATACCTGGAAAAAGGCTACCGTTAAGAACAATTGAAAAGTTGATTTGTAAGTTATATTTTGTTCAATGACTGATTATATAGCAGTGTGATGGTTATAGTTATTAATAAACTATGAGATGGAATTATCATTAAAATTGAAAATAATCCATATCATCTTTATATCTATATATAATAGATAGAAGAAGGGAAATAAAATCAATTGACTCGTTTACCCAATTAATCCGACCCGTACCCATTCAATATCCTGCTATCAAAAACACGTGTCATGTTATAAATATACACATAATATGTGGACGTCTATTAGATAAAATACATCTTAAATATACGATGTGATCGACAAATGTTTTCATACCGTAAAGCCACGTGTGACATGACATAACTTTAAATGGTATGGCATAGCTAGGATAATACTAGTTAATGTTTTATAAATAGGAAGGATAACAACAATTAATTCTTTATCCAATATCTTACATTTGGAAACCGGCTTCGAAGTAAATGCCAGAGCTCAACGGAGGATTTCAGCCAACTTTCATTTGGTAAATAAATATGGGCATTGTAAGACTTAAAGAGAGATATCTTTTTGAAAAGCAAATAGTACAAGTGCATTATTATTTATATACTAAGGATTACTTTTCTTTCTACAAGATATGTATACCATTTAATATTCCCTCGTTCCGAATGATTAGAATTACTTTGCATACTAAACACTTTATTAAATTGGACTTTAATATCCGTTGATTGCGGTATCATAATTTTTGGAAACTGGACAATGGTCTTTTGGTATCTATTTGAAATAGTCTTGGTAGTCATTTGTTCTGGAAATGCAGTATCCTTGTGGCAGGGGTTCGTTTTCATTTAGATATGTTATGGTTTGGTAGTTTGGTGGGTTTTATTTTATTGGAAAAAAAGTTTGTAATTCATTTAGCATCTTGCTGATCTATGAGAAATCATTGGTTGTTCAAAAAAATATTATATATTATATAACACGTTATCATCACGAGTCTCTATCAATTGAGCCGTGTTAACAAAATCTCCCCAGCAAAATAAAAGACGTACCACCCTGTTGGTTTGCCGTCATAATATCCACATTAATGGATATATTTCAAATAAGAGAGATATTTACTTTATGTTATTGTTACTAAGAAGAATAATCTTACACAACAAATATACCCCCACCAAAATAAATAGCAGGGACGAAATTAAAGGGCCTGCTTGAGCCACTTTATAGATGTTGAGTTGTATGAAATGGATTTAACCAATTATATATGAGTTTGGAGATGGAAAATTTGACGACAAAATTCCTACTATATATGTCGGCCACAGTTGAAGCAATCGGTAAAAATGGATGCTTCATAAGCGACTCCTTCGGCTTTGTGTCACAACAATGATATATGATGGTGTTCGAATTATTATCGGGAAATTCTATTGTGTATTCCTATCTTATATTGGACATCTCCCTGCAAAAAGGATGATTATCCTATATGCTTATATCCCCAGCAACTACATCTTTATTTGTTTCTCCCTTTTTAATCTTCTTTTTGTTTGTTTTTTGATTTCTCCTTTCTAGTCTTTTTTGGGTTTTTTTTTGGTAATTTATTTTTCTCATTTTCTTATTAAGATAGTTTGATAGCTTTCTCTTATCTTGTTATTTGTCATATGGTCTCTATACATAAAAATTTTATTATATGTCTATTAATTCATCATTTTAATCATAAACTTACATAATTAGTCTATTAGACTAGCACACGTACATAACGTGTGCCTATTGTTAGTATTAAATAAAATGGCTAATACTATAGAAAACGATAGATCTAGAATATCTGAATAAACGGAAGCGGAAAAGATCATCAGGGTCGTTTTCCTACATCAATTGTTATTCGACTTATGCTCTGTTTTTCCCTAGCGTTCCGGCCCCCGGAATAGAACAAAGAGAAGAACTCCATATGCACTATTAGGTCTTCTGGTCTATGCCTAATTTTCTGAATGATCACCGATCGATGGTACACAGACAGTCTTTATATAGGCAAGACAAGGGACCTAATGCATTATTAGATAATGATATCAAAAAGCCCAAGTCATCATTGGATTCTCTAATAATGCTATTTAATAAACCAGATAAATACAAAAGAACCATAACGTGATAACTTTAAGGGCCACATAATATTATCTATATTTATTAGATAAATAAGAGATAGTTCTAACATTCTCCCACTTGGCCCGATGGTTAGGTTAGCAGAAATTTAATGAGAAACTTCAATATATTGCATGCACATAATGTTACTCACTGATGTATTAACACAACTTCAACTAGCAAACATTAGCACAAGAACAATAATGGGTACGCTCTGTTAAGTCGAACAATCCTTCCATCATTACGTGTACAACATCAACTAGTCAAGTTACTTTATGAATGAGCTAACCAAAATGTCATTCAGGTGTGTAAATCCAAAATGGATTCTCTTGATACATGAACTCGGTGCACTTTCATGTAATTGCTACATCACTATGATGTCAATTTCGACAATTTACGATTCAGACGGATCAATTGTATGTGTCCATAAGTCAGATATGAGTACAACATGATTGTGACATAATGTAAGCCGGCAAAAGCCACAATCCATAATCACATATTATCCTACTTACTTGACACTCGTCTTATAGCTAGCGTACCTTTGACAAAATGTCTCATAAACGTCAATTTGCTAATTTCGACATGCAAAACCATTCCTCGTTAAAAGGACAATGCAGTCGAACTGAAATTCGGCCAAAAGCAAAAATTGACTAAAAACCATAGGCCAAAACTCATAAAGCATGTGACTTAACAACACAAAACTTTCGGCTATTGGACATATGAGCTACTTCAATCAATACACAAGCTTACCTTAAAAGCACTGAACGCAAGGTTGATGAGATGTTCGAATAAATCATCTCAGTGAACCTCTTAATCATTATGAGATTCACCATAATCTTGCAACATGACCTTCTATGGAAACTTGTCTATCAAACAAGTTGCTCAACACAAAATGAAAATCTAAATATGGTTAATGCTCCCACTGGTCTTACGTCAAACCATGTACAAAATCGGAAGCTTATAAAATCCATCTACAGACCTGCAAACCAAAAATAAACTTTCAGTACTTTTATTCCTCAACAGATGTTGTGTACATTTGTATGGTTTACCACACAAATGACAGACACTATAATTGTCTAATTAAACCTTTTATAACGAGTCACTATTAAGAAATGACAAATAATTCTTCAATAATCAAATAGAATAATTTATAGTCTAGGGTTCCTCATAGAGAAAATTCTCAACCAGTGCAACATAACTTTGTTCATCACAACAAGAATAAGTTTCAACTTGATTTATAGATCACCAATATGGAACTTTATAATGAACAATAAAAGACTAGTACAAAACATGAACTTCCTCAAGAAGTAATAATGCAACTCATGCTTACATTGTTTAAAAGAACAATTTCATCCAACCAATGATCAGATAGATTAATGCACACAACTCAAAATAGAATTTGTTTTAATAATTGAGAAATCTACTCCTACTATTTGTAATTAGTGGTTTTAAATGAGTAGACACATAACGTGATTGACCTTAATATGCGATCAATCGTTAAGTGACTCAATAAATATGAAATAAATGTATTCCATTTAGAATCAACAAGTTTCTCCAATCCATGAAACCTTATGATTAATCACTTAGAACAATCACTCACATTCAATTAACATTTCTCAAAATCGGTATGGTTTCTAGCTTCACGCTATGCTAGAACACATGATCAAAATATCTATTTACATACAAACACTTACTTATCCAAAACCTATATAAAGAGTTATGAACTCCTATCAAAATAAGGATATATTTGAATGTGTAATATTTCAGAATAATTCTCTCCGTAGCATAATATTTTCAATATGACAACCTAGAGGAGAACTAAAAAACCTTACACTGTGTCTAATTAAATAGACTTTAACTTTATAGATTACTAACAAATTTCATTTTCGATAAGATTCTCTCACTCAATCACACGGTGTTGCATACATGTGTGATTGGATCAATTAAGGAGAAAATGGCATGTTGTTATTATTATTATTATTATTATTATTATTATTATTATTATTATTATTATTATTATTATTATTATTATTATTATTATTATAACGTGTCTTTTGCTCTACACTTTCAAAATGAGCTTTCTTTATACTTGATTATAAAAGCTTTGTGGACAATATAAGCTTCAATACGGATAAGAATGTACCAAAATGGATGATTTCGAAATTTGAGGTAAATTCCCAATCCATCCGAATAAGAACTAAGACGCTTATGTTAATATGATCTCAAACGATAATTCGACAATATGTGTGGACTTAATGATTTTTCGTATCATTATACAAACCCCACAAAACACAAATAGTGTTGATAAATACGTTAAGCTCTAAATCTCACCACAATTCAAGTTTTATTTAAAGAAGTATACTGTAACTTCATATATCGAAACTGTGATATTTACCTTGATGTCACTTATTTCATGTAAGTTAGATATAACTTAGCATGCCATCAATCTCAACAAAAAAAGATTCTAAAATCTTAAACCGAGCATGACTTTTACTAAGTGTTTCGCATCATGAAGGATGCTACCTTATAGTTATATCCAATCTACTTTAACTGACTATGTGAAGCATATGTCGAAAGCACTTCACTTTGTATCACAATCGAATGAAACGAATATCAATATGAGATCAACAATCCGGTAATTTCCATACTAATGAGGTAGCTAACTTTAATGTCCTTAACAAAAGTAAGCGCCTATTATTATTATTGACATTTATTCAATATGACATAATTACCTTCACGTGTAATAAAAATATGAGACAAAATATATTTTTTTTGCTTTGATAAAAAAACAATTGATCAAATACCACTTGTTTTATGATATATTCTTTATATGTCTCAAGACCACTTGTCTTTATGTGTCCATAAAATAATTGTGAACACTTTCAAACATGAAGAGGGAATTTGATTACACAATCATAAACATAAATCACCAGAGACATTAGGAAGATCATAATAATAGTAATCCAAATTGATCTATAAACCAACAATTATAACCTAACTTCATTATTTGTTATGTACTGAAAACCTTAAATTTTGGGTCATTGAGGTCAACTCTTATGTTAAGGTGGTCAAAATTGGACTTAATACATAATGGAAATGCATACCTTATATGGTCTGATTATACTTAAATTTAAGAGCATTAGACATAAGCGATCAGGTCACCCGTATGCTCATAAATCAACTCAACAGTTGACAAAATTGATTTCGTAAGGCGTGGAGCACCCATACGAAACTCAAGGTTCAAACCTATGCATTCCAAAGTTTTATATGAGTTGCCTCGGAGAGAATAAACTAATGTTAACTCTCAAATAGTAAATTCAAAAACCTTCCTTTGGACAGAGGTCGTAGACACTACATAGAATTTACTTTCAAAAGTAATAAGACTGAAGAATCAATAAAAAATAGAGAAAGACAATCTATACATTTGGGCATAAGATAAATTCCCTCATCGTTATATCAATTTTCATATTATTTCAATTAATTTCATTAAACAATTGCTTCCCTTTGGGGCCGAGCATTGTTCAATGAATTAATTGGTCTAAATGTATGTATCACTTGTGTAACCACTATTCATTATGTGATCAACAATTTATTACTTGTCCTACATTCTGGATGCTTTGGCTACTCCAAGAGATGCAAGAGAAATAAACTTAATGTGACACATACGGTTTGATTATATAGTCTCTCCGGATAACGCATAACAACAAATAATGTGTATACTAACAAAAATATAGAAAGACTAAACAACATTAGTTAATCAAACCTATTGATCATTAGATTCCACCAAACTGCACAGTGTAAATATGGTTCGTTCAAACATGTCAATAACCTTTTAATCACAACTAAAATATGTATTAATTTAATTAATTGCGTAACATCATGCAATTAATGTCATCATTTTATCACCAACTATATGTGATTAAGTCTCTTTATTTGTCAATCATTGAGCTGCTTTGGCTACACTCAAAATTGACAAAGAATATGACATATTTCAGGAGTTAGTAAATAAGGGTATTTAATTGACTATTGGTAAATATTTAATAATTACACGTAATGTGATTAAAATCTTTATGCATCAACATGTCAAGCTGCTTTGGTTATACCCAACGCGTGACGCTACCTGATGATGTTGTAATTATCTCAGGTGGTCAGCGGTGGTGTTATGGTGGATATCTGGCTATTTTAGTGGTGTTAATTGTGAAGGCTCATGGAGGAGCTATGTATGCAGGTGGTGGTGCCGTGCTGTTGAAGAAGAGAGTGGGAGAATTTGGCTTTGCCTTCTCTTTTATTTATCAGAAAAGCTCATCCCCTTGGAAGGGTTACATATGGCCCTATTTATAGGGAAGTTGTTATACATTATCAGATAATTACGACAAAGGACATAGATGGTGCGGACACTTAGCAAATGCTCTATCCGCTGGCGAGGTAAGGCGGCTCAGAACTTGGGGTTTGTGCTTCATGCTAGCAGATTATCCCGATGGTGGCCGATCCCTTCTCTTACCGTGGACGAGCAGCCGGTCCTATGAGTATTCAGCCGGTGCCGTAGTGATCGGAGCGACAGATTCAAACCGGAGGTAGGAATATCCCTATCAATGGCCCCCTACCCCGTACCCTTGGCATTTATCGATGTCGGGTGGGGAGTACTTTCTTGGAAAATCGCCACCTACAGGATGGTTCCACTTTCGCTCGATCCGATACCTTGGTCCTTTAGCTTAGCCTGTGGCGAAGTTGTATTTGGGCGGATAGCCTTGACTTCAAATGATTTGGCATCTTGGACTTTTAGCCTAGCCTGGGGCGAAGTCGTATTTGGGCGGATAGCCTTGACTTCAAATTATTTGGCATCTTGGGCTTTTAGCCTAGCCTATGGCGAAGTCGTATTTGTTAGGTGTGATGCCCGAAAGACAATTTTGTAATTGTTTTATTTAATAAATGAAATGATATTGTTATTCATATTTATTATTCTCATATTCACCGACGTGACAATAGTATTTACACTACAGAAAACCCTAAAGTATATCGTTTATGTAATCACTTAACTCAGTGTATGGGATATACACGGGAGGATTGAGTTAGTGAAGATGTACTTAAAATACAATTAGCCCGTAGTGAAGTTAATCAAGAGTATCGGGTCTCTCCTTTAACGTGCTATTAATGCGCCCATAACACAATAGGTGTGATTGTCTTATCCGGACTTTCGGTTAAGAGAACCTAGTGGGGCATTTATATATGATAGATATATCATATAGGGCTGGACCGATTTGATTAGAGTTCACGATATAATTCCGTGATCGAGAAGTCTTATTGAATCAATGAATGATCATATTTATGGATATATCTTAATCCTGAGGTGATCACAGTACTTGACGGTTAAGGATTACACTGAGTCTGTGGTCTGAATTACCCCATCCTGGCATTGTATTGGATTGAGTGAGTGGTCTGTGTTATCACAGATACGGAATCCATTCCTTCAATTTATGGAAGTAGATAGATAGTTCCCTTATTTGTTAATCCTAGAAACTGATCGATCGTACGAGTTCATACTACACTGATTAGCTACCAGTGAGTTGTATGAATTAATTGATCACTAGGGGTTAATGGTAAATAAGGATAAGAGGTTCTAAAAAGGGTTAACGGTAACTTCCCGATTTAGAATGAACAGTCTATGGAGGATTAATCCATATGTAATGATTATATCAATGAACGCTTATTATTATTCTAGTGAGGAGATAAATATAATCTCATAATCGGAGGAGTGCAGTCACGAGATTATGGTGGCATATTCCTATGATTGATTTATCGAATATAATTATTCTGTTCGTAAGATAATTATTTATTTGATTTATCGGAGCCACTGATTATTAGTCCATGGTCCCCGACGTGCCTCCAAATATAGCATAGCTATTCTCGGATGTCGAATCCTAATAATATTAATTTAGTTCTTGTTGGACTTTATTAAAACGATATGTGAATTAATTGTTTAGTGGACTATTAAATTAGTTGGGCTAAATAATTAAATATGTGGAAAAGACATTTTTCATAATCTTGGCCCAATTATTGTGTAATATCAAAATTAATATTGACTAGGTCAATAAGTGGTAATTTTCGCCCCAAGTCTTTTTATGGAAACAAGAAATTGTTTTCTTGTGTATTAATAAGACATGTGTACAAAATATTTATTGGATAAATATTTATGGTAATAAATAAAGATAAAAATTATTCTAGATTTGTTTTAGAATATTTTGGGATTATCTTTTATTTATTGGATTTATTTATTTGCATAATAAAATCCTTGGAGGTTAAGTTTTACTCTCCTATATAAAGAGAGTTCTCCCAAGCCTTACAACACACATAAAATTCGACATACACCTCTTGGAGAGGAGAAAAGAATTTTCGGCCAAGGGGAGATTTAGGGAAAAATCTTGGAGGTTTTTCCGGGTAGCATATCGGAAGGGTTCGAGTCGAGAATTTCCTTCCACCGGGAGTTGCTTGGATCACACGTACGGAAGATCGTGGTGCTCTTCACATCTTCTTGCATTCTTTCTATTGCGGTTCTTCAACTTGGATTTTGAGATCCAAGAGGTATGTTCTACAACCCCCTTGTAGATGTAGATCTAGTTATTTTATTACGTGTATTTTATAGATCTAGATCCTTAAATCGCTTCCGTTGCGGATGGTATTACTAACAGTATTTGGGCGGATAGCCTTGACTTCAAATGATTTGGCATCTTGGACTTTTAGCCTAGCCTATGGCGAAGTCGTATTTGGGCGGATAGCCTTGACTTCAAATGATTTGGCATCTTGGGATTTTAGCCCAGCCTGGGGCGAAGTCGTATTTGGGCGGATAGCCTTGACTTCAAATGATTTGGCATCGTGGGCTTTTAGCCTAGCCTATGGCGAAGTCGTATTTGGGCGGATAGCCTTGACTTCAAATGATTTGGCATCTTGGGCTTTTAGCCTAGCCTGTGGCGAGATCACATTAGGCCGGCCCCCTGGCAAGCGTATTCACTATGGCTCTGTTCTGCCCGATTCCCACTTGCCCTAGTCTTAGGGAAAAGACTGATGTGACCCACCGCGAGCTCTGATTGGTTGTGACCTTTCGATTATTCGTGCCTAATGATGGCAATCCCAAATTTCGAAATTTAAAAGTCCCGCCTGTAATCTTGTCCATTGGATTTTGGGTGGTGGACCGTTGGATCTGTTTTTCTCTGCCTATATAAAGGGAGAGTAGCCCAACCACAAATATTTTCCGTTTTCTCGTTTTAGCAACTTTACCGACTGTTCCTGAGTAAAAGTTTTCCGACGAGGCGATTTCCGGTAGGGTTTCAAAGGTTCATTTCTCGCTTCCTGCTCCCTGCTCGTACTTCCTGCTAATCATCAAATAAGCTTATTTCTCCTCTCGATTTCTAGCATTTCGTATTTCTTCCAATTCTGGCTTCATTTTCATTTGGGTTGGCGTGATTGAATTTAAATTCGTTGTCTCCATCTCCCTGTCTGATAATGCTCCGGCTAGTCTGGGGTATTGAATACCTTGAGCCCTTGAATTGGGTTTGGCACGATTGTTGCTGTAATGGGTTTTTCAAGATTGTTCCCTCTGATTGGTAGGGCTTGTTTGTAAGATGAAAAGACGGGGTGTCAAGATGGACTGGGTTAGATGGTCTCGGCCCGGCTATCGTTGTCCTGGGTGATGACTTATCCACCTCGTTCTTTTCTTATGTAGGATGTCTAACAGCGACAGATCGGGAAATAGCGATGATGATGGTGTTCATGGCTATGCCTCTGAAGATGCCGACGAGGTGAGTACTAGCTCTGGTGAGGGCGACGAAGGTGAGAGTACGGAGGATGATTTGGTGTTGGCCCAATTGGCTCCCCTGCAACCTGGTCGTTTAAGGTCTGCAGCTCGTAAGATACCGAAAGGAAGGCTCGTCTCTTCGGTTGTGGCCCCCAATGAGTTAAAGAGGTTTGGGAAAAAATCCGCTAGGGCTAAAGGTTCCTCCTCCGGTGTGGTTGTGCCTGAGAAACCCCAGCGGAAACAGAAAAATGGCGATGATGTGGAGGAGCCGAAAGAGAGCAGCAAGACTCCTAAACCTCGCAATGTCGAGGCCCTCAAGGAGGATAATGAGATCGACGCCCTTGACAAACAGGTCGAAGCAGATTGGGCGGCCGTTTGTTCCCGCCTTAGGGACCCTCAATTCCTTTCCGAATTTAATATTTCCTCTGATTTTCGTTTTGGCGGCTTCGAGACGTCGGAGAACCGAGCCGGTCTGAGGTTGAAGAAGGACGGCTTGGTTTTGTTCTATGATCACTTTGTGGCGGGCCTTAGGCCGCCTTTTGACCCCTTCTTTGTCGAGGTCATGTAGAGCTTGGTGGCCCTCCTCTGTGATTTTACTCCCGGCGCCGTCAGGGAGGTCATGGCGTTCATCGTTCTCTGCCGGATTTTGGGCTATGACCCCTCGATGAAGGTGTTTTTGAAATTTTACACCTTCAGCAAAGCGGCCACAAATAAGGCCGATTTAAGCAATTTTCTGGCGACAAGGGCGAAGAAGTGTCGCCTGTTCTACTGGACTTTGAATAAGGTTCGCGGCTGGAACACGAGGGCCATGATGGTCGAGTCGAAGTCTGGGTGGCCTTTTCCGAAGTTCGAGGCGTGCCCCCACAAGAGACAGAATAGTGTTGTCATGTCCAAAACTCTCGATCATGCAGAGCAGGAACTTCTTGTTAAACTTCATGTGCTTCTCGGCTGGGATGAGGAGAGTGAGACTCAGAAACAGACTTTTAGTTTGAGAAGCTTGATCGATCCTAAGGCCCCTTTCTGCTGGGTAGCCGGTATTCCTGGGCCGATCAACGCTCAGCCCGTAGTGAAGGCGTCAAACCTGGGTGTTTACGAGGATTGGTATGCTGAGTGTCATCATGGGAAGTGTTTCCCTACCCAGTGCCCGATCTGTACGGGGGTTAATTGGAGAGCTGCGGCCCGCTAGTAATTTGCCCCCTTGATTTTGTTTTTCTTTCTCTAACTCTTTTTTGATAGCTTTATCCATTCATTTTAGGATTCTGACCATTTTTCCCTTGTGTGTTGCAGGTACCATGGTGCTCGCCAACACGAACAGGAATGCTATGATGACCCGTCTTAGTGATGAGAGGAATGCTAGACAGGCCCTGTTGGGTGCCTGTGAGCCTATGGATCCTCCCTCCGCTGTGAGTATGGAAGACCTTCCTGTTGCTGAGGGATCCTCTACTACGGCGCCGCATGACGTTTTGTATGCAGGCAGCGGTGCCGTTGTTGCAAAATCGACCAGATCTACCGCGGCTTCAGAGGTGAAGAAAACCGCTGCGGTCAATAAGGTGAAGAGAAAAAGACCTGCCGGGAGGAAAGATTCTATCCTGGTAGATGAGGAAGAGCCCTCGATTGATGTTTGTGCCGACCTCTCGTCCAAGGGACCTAGGGCTGAAGGTGATCGGGGTTCCGGCGAGGTAGTGGCCGCTGTTGATCTGACCGAAAGGCTGCCGAAGAGGGTCGGCGCGATGCCGAGCACCGCCGTTCTTGGGGCCGGTGCAGGGAGACTTGAGCAAAATAAAGGTCCCCGCGGGATTCAAGGGGAAGCCGACCCTATGGTTGGACCATGATTTTCTCAAACAGCCCCTTTCTTCAAAGACAGCTGGGGAATTATCTGCTTCTATTTCTGATGTGATTCCCCTGTGAAATCTGAAGTTAAAGCTGCCTGATGCCCCTCAACTGATGGTCGGTCACGGCGTTGTCAATCGGATTGCCCAGGCCGACGTGGTGGCGTCGACAGCCTCCTTGGGGCCTTCTTCCAGTCGGCAGCTCTTGTTCGAGACACTTGGCCTTTACGGGACTACGGCTAGCGCGGTAATGTACATTTTCTCTTTGAGTTTTCTTTTTTGTCGAGTTTTCTGGTTCTGAACCTTTTTCTTTTCGGTTGCCACTAAGCTTAAGCGGTCGAGTGGGCTTGTGATGAAGACGCGAGGCAAATGGCGAGTCGGTTTGGCGAAATGAAAATGAAGATGATTGGCCGAAGAAGCGGATCGAGCAAACGCGGCGGAAAGCGGAGAGGAGAAAGAGCTGCGGCCGAAGTTCGGACCTTCTCTCGAAAAGCTCAATCTGCCGCCGATCTCCGAAGTGCGAGTCGGAGAGGGAGAAGGATCTTGCTAGGGTGACAGAGGCCCATGAGCTTGTCGACCGGCTGAAGAGCGAGTTGAATGAGTCTGAGGCCGCTGCTGCTGACACCGCCCGAAAAGTTATTGATGCCCTGCTAGACGGATTTGATAAGGGTTTCTACCATGCCTCAAGGTGTCTGAAGGCATTTTGTGAAGATTCCCCGGACCTCGAAACCTTGCAGGATTGGCTAATCATGGATCAGGATGACCCTGAGCTGAGAGTGTTTCATCCCGATCTTCCTTATACTGCCGTTCAAATTGAGGATTTCCGAGTCGAAAATCTGAAGCATGGGAAGCCGGTTTGGGATCCCCCTGCGGTCAACGAAAGAAACCTTCGTGGCATGATGTTGGAAATGGAG
This sequence comes from Gentiana straminea, assembly GCA_036785695.1. Taxonomy (NCBI): domain Eukaryota; kingdom Viridiplantae; phylum Streptophyta; class Magnoliopsida; order Gentianales; family Gentianaceae; genus Gentiana; species Gentiana straminea. The sequence goes on along the minus strand of JAVUPR010000424.1, from coordinate 2,224,265 downwards.
AAAGAAGCTCTCGAGCTTGCTGTGAAGGAGGCAGGGGCCGCCACTGCTGTTGCTGGAGCCGTCACCATTAGTGCCGGCGAGGGTAAGAGTCCCGAGGAGGATTGCGATAAGTTTTTGAATTTGACTGGGCCTCATGCTAAAACTCCTCCTTCAGATATACAATCTTGATTTGATACATTATGGTTTTTGTTGTATTTTTTAATCCGACTGCTATCTTTCGGCTCCGGCCCTCTGCCTGTATCTTTTTTATAATGGCTTTATATTTTGAGCGGTGATTGATTTTTGCTTGTCCTGCATTTTTTCGAGTCCATTTGCTTTGTTAATGTATTGTATGTACGCGGGCCCCTCATCTTGGTGAGGCTGGTAGCTCTCGTATCTGGGGTCACTGAGACGAATAATTGAAACAACTTTTATCCAAATAAAAAATTCCAAAGCGTGACCCCCTTGTTTCAAGTAAGATCGACTCGGGCTTGGTTGAAATAGAGGTAGATTGTAAATAACCCGTCGTCGTTTGAAAATTTTCATCTCTGTTCCCCTTTGTTTCGAACAAGATTGAGGACGAACTTGGTCAAAACAAGTTTTGATTCATCGCACTCGTGCCCATTGTGAAAAACTCCTCTTGGTTCTTCGGCTCTGGCGGCTTGATGAATGGTTGAAAAATTCCAATTATGCAGCTCCCTTGTTTTGAGTGGGATCACGGGATTTGTGCCTGGGTCCGACTCTAAACAACGTTCTCTTTGTGATTTGACGGTTCGACTTCCCCTGTCATGTCCCGTCATAAAGTTGCGACGTTTGGCCAGCTGCCATTATTTTCCTGTTGCTGACGCTTGGGAAACCTGCTGCTGACGCTTGGGAAACCGTGAGCACACCAACCTGCTCAGATAACTGTTCCCGCATTAATGAGATTTCGATTTTCGAAATCTGAATAGGCGTCTCGCCCTTTCCGTTGGATCAGAATTTTTTCCTTCGTTGGATCATTTATTTTTCGCTATAAATGGAGGGTTTTCTTTCACCTTTCTTCCATATATCACTCTGTTTTAATTTTCCCCCAACAAAATTTGTCTCTGACTCAAAAAACCTCCACTTTCTGATTATTCTGCAGTCATGGCCAACTTTGGTGATTCAATTTTCTTTCAGACAGCCTCGCCTCTTGCGATTTCCAATTTTCTGTCTGTCTTTAGTGTTCTTCCTTTCCTGCCTGAAAGGGTTTGAACCGCCGGAAAATCTGTTATGCTCAACGCCAGCGTACTGCCGATGGGGTGGTCTGATTTTCTGGGGGCACCCAGGGGGGTGTATAACGCCACCATTGTGCGGGAATTCTATTCCGCATTATCGGTGGTGGTTCTGCCTAACGCCTCCTCCACTGTTGTTCCTCTCCGGGGGGTTCATGTTGTTCTCTCCCCTGAGATCATCAATGAAGTCTTCCATTTACCTTCCCCTCCGGCCTATGCACATTATGAAACGGCTTGGAGCCTGGGCGAAGAAGTGAGGAGGCGTGTTTACGGGGCCGCTGCACTTAGGCGGTTGATCCCTGGTGATTAGAATCCATTGCCCGAGGGCTATGCTTTAGAGATATCCCAAGCTAATCGGGAGTGGAAGAGGTTTATTAATTCCAGGGTTTTTCCTTCTTTCGACGCTGAAGAGATTTCTGAGGCTGAATCGCATCTTCTTTATGCGATTCTGGAGGGATGTGAGGAAGTGCGCATCGACTGGGGGCGGTTGATCTATCGCTCCATAATTACATTTGCTGCCCAGACAGACCTCCATGGACCTATCCCCTTCCCGAGGCTGATCTCGCACTTGTGTGTTGGTGCTCCTGGGATGCCTGCGTCTCATGATGATGTTCTTGTGCCGCCCCGTGCCAACGTCGAGTTCACCCGTATTGATTCGGACACGTCGACGGATTCCGAAGCTAATTGAGTTTAGATTTTCTTTTCGTCGTGTCTTGTAAATAATCGGCCTTGTAGGTCTTTGTTTGAATAAAAAATTTCTTTCTGCATCGTTTTTGTTTTGCTTATCCGGCTTCTTATTCGTTGGCAAGGTCGAAGTCGTTTGGAGTCTTGCGACCTTTTTGACCTAATCCTTGCGATTATGAATCGCTGCAACTGTTGGCCTAATCGGCGCATTAATGACCGTTGTTTTTTCGAAACGTCGGCCCCATTAATGTTGGGGTTGGCGTCTGAATTCAAACGTTCATGAGCCCTTATCTTCCCGCCTCTTTGGTTTCTTGGCCTATAAAATGAGGGTCTTCTCCTCCCTCTTTCTTTGCTATTTTTCTGCGATTTTTCTTTATTTTGAGAGTATATCTTCAAACTCTGTGTATTTCTATTATTTTGTTATGTCTTCTTCGTCTGAGAGCTTTGACCCAGAGTCTGATGTCTCTAACCTTGCTTTAGATGAGGGGCTTTCAGTATGCTTCCGTCTGACTGCCTCTCCAATGGCCAAACGTTACTTCCATAATTTTTTCAGCAACTGCCCTCTTATGCAGGAGAGAGGGCTGAATCTGGATCGTATTGGTCCAGGCCACCGGACTAGAATTCTTGCCAATGGTTGGGAAAGATTTGTGGCCCCTCCGGTTGGGGAGTACAACCTGACATTGGTGGGTGAATTCTATTCCGCCTTGTCGGTGGATAATGATGCTGAGGATACCACCACCGTTGATGTTCGTGGAGTGATGGTGAACTTTACTTCGGCCGCTATCAATGAGTTTTATGGCCTCCCTAATCCTGCTGAGGATTATGACGTCCTTTGGGAACTTGAAGATCCGATCAACTATTTTGGCACTCTTGCCGAAGCATTTGAGTCTCTGTTGCGACACGAGTGGGTGAATGATATGGAGGTCAGAGTCCATATGCTCAGTCGCCCGGAGAGGGAATGGAAACGCTTCTTAAACACTCGGGTTTTTTGCTAGCCCGATTATAAGGTGGTCACTGAACCTGAGGCGTTTGTTCTTCACGCCCTTTCGTTGCCGGACGTGCCAATTAACTGGGGTCGAGTGATTCACCAAGAGGCGATCAAGTTCGCCCGGTTGAGGGATGGCGTTCTGGTTATGCCATTTTCTTGGATGATCTCCAACATGTGTATCCGAAGCCTTGGCATGCCGGTGTGTCCGACCACTGATGTGTACATAGCGGCTCCAGCCCCAGAAGCATGTTTTTTTTTTTTTTATTTTGGGGAAAATTTCCTCTTGTACAAATTTTTCCTCAATGAATTTCTATTTTTGACCGCGTTGTTCACCCCGCCCCCTTCTGTGTCGGACGGGCTTTGCTTGTCGGAGATAGAATTCGTTTATAATAAACAAAAATTAAAAGAGGCTTGGCGCCTTTATATTAACATTGCTTTAAAACAAAAATACAAAGCTGGTGCCTCTGGTCTTACATGTAATATTTCTTCAGATTGTCAGCGTGTCAGGGCCTGTTGAATTCATGGCCCTCTCTGTCTAAGAGAATGTAGGTTCCCTTTTTGACAATCTTTGACACTCGCCAATGACCTTCCCAGTTTTCGACCAGCTTTCCTTTGTCTGTTTTTTGGCCTGTGGCCTGCCGCTTTCGGAGGACAAAATCCCCCACCGCCAGCGAGTGATCTCGGATATGCCGATCGTGGTATCTTTTGGCGGCTTGTTTGTAATTAACCAGTTGGGCTCGGGCTCTTAGGCGTTTTTCTTCGGCCAGATCCAATTTGATCTGTCGATTTTTCTCATTGCTGGCTTCGTCGAAGTGAGAGACCCTAATGCTTGGGAGTGCCATCTCTACCGGTGCCATTGCCTCAGAGCCATATGTTAGCGAGAACGGGGTTTCCCCCGTTGTTGCCTTTCGAGTTGTTCGCAAAGCCCGAGAGGGCTTCGGCGAGTAATCCACCCACTTGCCTACCTTATCATCTAGGCTCTTTTTCAGCACTTTTAGTACCTGCTTGTTGGCATTTTCCGCCTGTCCGTTTCCTTGGGGGTAGCACACCGAGGACTGCCAATGTTTGACATTGTGCTCTTTGCAAAAATCGTCGAACTCGTCCCTAAACTGTGGACCGTGATCGGACACAATGGCTCGCGGCACTCTGAATCGAGTCCAGATTTGGTCCAGCAAGAAATATATGATGTCACTGGCGCATATTTTCACGAGTGCTTTTGCCTCGATCCACTTTGTGAAGTAATCCATGGCGACGACCACGTATTCGCATTTCGATCTCCCCTTTTTGAGCAGACCAATGAGGTCGATGGCCCACATGTCGAAAGGCCAAGCAGCGGTGACTATGCTCTGTTCCACTGAAGGTAGCCGGGGAATATCGGTGAAGCGTTGGCATTTATCGTAGCTCTTAGCGTATCATTCAACGTCCTCCGCAAGCTTCGGCCAGTAGTATCCTGCTAACAGCACCTTTTGGGCGAGGGTGCGACTGGAGGGGTGGCCGCCGCATACTCCCTGGTGAAGCTCTGTGAGAATTCCATGTACTTCAACTGGCCGCACACACCGTTGTAGCAGTTTCGAGAATGATCGCCGGTATAAAATTCCGTTTAGTACGGTGTACCATGCCGCCCTCTTTCTCAAGGCCTGAGCTTCCTTAGCGTCCTCTGGTGATACCCCGTTTTCTATATACATTTATTAAACAATACCGGCCCTTAGCATCTTTAAATAATAAAACATAACAATTTATTTCCATAATCAATATATTTTACAATGACTCGTCTACTAAACTCTAATTCACGTTAAAACGACTTGAGTAAAAAAAAAAGATTCTTGCACATCCTTAACTTAACAGTCATTGGAACACGACAAAAAAAAAAGCTCTTATCGTCTAACGTTACTTTTATTGACTCTAATAAAAGAAAATAAACTATGAAATTTAAAAAAAATAATAGAGATAGTTCTACATTTTAAGTCTATAGCTCGACTTCCCAAAAAAATATATATCACTCTCTAAGGATTGTTTTTGACTTGCCAGGTCTTCACCCGACTAACCTTCACCGAAAACGTCTTGCCATTTCGTTGCACGAGTGCCTTTCCGTGGGATGTGCGTCTGACGAAAAGACAGTCGAACTGTCCATCTAAACAGGCACCGACTTTCGGGATCGTTTCGGACTTTGATGAGCTTTCTTGAACACGAACTCTACGAGTTCTTCGCTTGACTTTCCTCCTCCTATCCTTAGGTTTTGAGATAGGCGAGGCTTCAAAGCATCATTATTATTATTTACAGGCGCGGTGGCGAGGCTCTATCTCGGCTTAGGATTGTCAGGATCTCTTTCTCATCTCTATCTTCAACATTGTCATCATCACACTCTTCTGGGCTTGGGATCAAATCTGGTTTAGAACCAACGACTTCTATAATATTAACACTTACCGGAATAGGGAACTCATGATTCATTATCCCAAAAGTCTCAGAACCCTTAGCATCAAACAATGTGATCTCATGCCTAGTCATACGAATGAGGGCTCTAGAGGTGTTAATAAAGGACCTACCCAAGATGATTGGACTATACGGATGCTCCTCTATGTCCATCACAACCAAATCTATCTTAAACCGAAGTTGTCCGATACCAATGATCATGTTATTCATTCTTCCAGACATGATGGTTCTAGTACTATCCGCGAACCTAACTTTCAGCGGGGTGTTTGTGGGAGTCAGAATCATATTCCTCTCGCAAAGGCTCTTAGGGAAAATGTTTAAGCTTGACCCAGAGTCAATTAAAGCTAATCCCAAATGAGCTTTTTCTAGGGTAACATGTACAAAGAATGCCTCAGGGTCACCTAACTTGGGCATTAACCGAGATTCATCTCCAACATGTTTTGCCTCTTTAGCACAGATGACTATAGGTCGTTCTATATATGCTATTCTCAGAACCAGACTCTATCTCTGACATGTAGTCCATATAATCAATATCTGAATCTGAATCCGAAGAGATCTCTTCGGGATTTAAAGCACACATACCTCTTTTTACATAAGCTTCGCTAGCTTCATTTGACTTTCTGGCTTCCTGAATTCGTTCTTTCATTTTTGCTATTCTCTCTTTTAGCTTTTGCGTCATCGGCTTCATTGGTGTTGTCTTAGTTCTTAAAACGTTAACTTCCTCTTCTCTAACCTTGGAAAATTGCTTTGATGACATATTGCTTATCACGAACGATCTTACTTGAATGACTCGGTTCGATTATCCGCAACACGAGAAAAACAACAAACGGTTAGTAAACTAACGATCGATACGATTGCTCATACCGTCGCTAGACTTACAACCTACGACGGGGAAAAACAAAACAAAGGGAAAACAACACTATCGAGAAAAAATTAAGCATGAAAATGGGTTCGGTCGACCGAGTGTATTCATTCGGTCGACCCAACAAATAGGTTCGGTCGCCCGAGACCTCCTCTCTCCGCTTTCTGCTTAAATTTCCCGGTAGCGTACATATGCGGCTAATCTAGAAGACTCTATAGATCGAAATAAAAATTTGAAAAACATAAAAATGAAATAATTAAATAAACTTATTTAAACAATAATTGGACCATTGATTTCCCCGGCAACGGCGCCAAAAACTTGATTGCGGGTCAAGTTATAAAAATAACTCGATGCCTAAATAACCAACTAGCAAGTGAACTAGGTTCAATCGTAGCATAGCTAGATAGAGTCGAGGTCGATCCCACAGGGAATCAAATTGTGGATCCTAAAGTTTAAATAACCAATTTATTTATTTCGTTTAACAACGGTGGTCTACGACCAACAAGGGGACTAGAAAAGAATCACAAACTCAGACATATAGACAAATAACGTAATTAACCTCCCAATTATAGTCTTTATCGTTTGGACCTAAACAGTTTATATAATAAACAAAGCTTATTAACTATCAATCCGTTTGTACCTATTTCGTATTGGCTACGGGAGTCATCCTCTTAAACTTGACTTAGCACCCGTTAGGTCGCTAGATCACTGTGCTACATTACGTGACTTCGCCTGTTAATGCCTCCGTCTCATATAACTCACACGCTTATGACACTAAGGATGCCGATATTAATCGTACACCTCGTCTAGGCAACATTCCTATGGTTAGGCGTACTTATACTTCCTAAACGATTACTCAAGCTCTCGTCCAACTAGCAATTACCCAGTTATAGTCTCATGCTAATCTATGACGTACGTATAATCAGGTGCGCGCAATTTCCGAATATAAACCTACCTAGATAACGCTGAACGTCCGTGAAGAGCAATTCATAAGCCTACCTAAGAGTTTTATGTTGGTATTTCCTTTTTACACGTTTTAATTAAACTAAGCGAGTAACGTAGCCATAGCCATACCTACTAAGATGATAAATTCAATTGGGTTAACCTAACCATAAAGACGCGGCTAAATTAACAGGACAATGGGCCTCGGTCGACCGAATGGAAGGCCTCGGTCACCTGAACCATTCTGTCCCAGATTACATCTCCGAACGTATATCTTAGCGTTTCTCATACAATACGGATTAAAACAGCAATTCGTCAAGCTATTATATAAATATATCTAGATACACGGTAATCAAACAACGTAAAATTCATACATAGATACTAGGTAGAGGACGTAGGGTATGTGATCCTCATAGACAAGGCGTCGCCACCTCCCTAACGTCATAGCCTAGATCTACATCATCTACTATGAATAATCAACTCAAACGATAAAACCATAATTGGGGAAATTAATTACGGAAAATAAAGAAGGCAAGAAAATATACAAGGGCTTACATATTGAAAACCCTAGAAATCTTCAATCCTACTCTCTATGATTGCTGAATTGTTGTATATGAGTTGTTGGTGTGGTAAATTATTGTCTATTATAACTACTAAAGACATAGTGTTTATATAGAGTCCTGGCCGACCTTGGAAAACCGACTTAACTCGGAATTACTAAACCCTAGCCGCCTTAATAAGGTGTCGGATCTTCTTCCGGGCTTGTGGGCCGCTCGGTCGACCGAATGGACATGCTCGGTCGACCGAATGTCTTCATACGGTTGGGCTTCTTTTTCCTTTGTACTGGGCCTACTGCATTGTCTGCAATTCTATTAAATCTCCTCCGAAGTTTATCCATTCTGCTCCTGAAATAGCTCACTGCAAATATTCCATAAAATACGGTTTGTAATATCAAATAATATACTAAAACATCAAAATACATAATAATGAATCGTAACTCAGTACATATGTAAATTAAGCATATTACGACTTATTATTACTCTATTAAGGCTCTTTTTAAACTAGAATCGGGGATAGAGATCATAGAATAATGGGCACAAAATGACCGTTATCAGCTACCCCCCACTTAGCCTTTGATCGTCCCGATCAAAGTGTCAATAAGTTATTCCCCATGCAATCTCTTTCCAATGGTCACATCATACTGACACAAGAAACTCGAATCAACTCATACCATTTATGCTCATAAGACATTCATTATCCACTACTCGTCATGAATCGAAGTGATGTGTGCATGTGCATTAGTTTTATATAATTGTGGCAAGATTAGAGTTTATGCCAACTTCGTAGCCTTCACCTACCAACATCAGTATTCTCACTTCTTAAGCCTCTCAATGGTTAAAGCACTAGAACAATAAGCAAGAGCGTATCTATAGGGATTTTGGACTTGGAGACCGAGTACAACTCAAAGCCTCTAAAACTTGAATTTTTCTTCAATTCTTCATATTTTTCGAATAATATCAATATCAAGGAAGAAAACTTTTTAGAGTATCCCCCTATCTTAGATCAAGCATAGCATCAAATATCACCACAAGCGCGGGGCTACTTTGGTAATGTTACTACAACCCCAGTGTTTAACATTTTGTTAAAACACAGGTACGTCTCAAGCTTATTACTCTGCTTTGATGGCTAGAATTTAGGAATACATCAGACGATAAATATCAACACTAGGTCAGCATAACCAATCATCTACGCAATGTACACAGAATTCTTTCATTTTTTATCATAAGCGCGGTATTTGTCGATTCATCTATTTGAGTAATTGAATAATAAATAACTACTCGCAACATACAGTATGAATATCATTAAGTTTACTAACAATATATCAAGAGTATAAAGTGATCACGTACTCATGAAACATGGTTCCTTCCTTATTAAATACAACATCGGGAACACTCAAAAGTAAATGTGATTCTAAGTTTAAAAGTTTAAATTTTACTCATTTAATTTATTATTTGAGCTAAGTGACTTGTACCCCCCACTTAAAAAATGCAGTGTCCTCACTATATAACAATAAAAAGTAAGAATAGGGACTTAGCTCCGGATAAGCGCGGAAGTGGAACAAGTCTTGTGAACTTCGGCAAATTTCTAACAGATAAAACAGTGGCCGATTTGCAAGGAAGAAGAATAACCGCTGCAACACACATCTTAAACCAAACTCGAAACTCGTTACAGGGTTAGTCCAAGAAAATGTAGGAATCATATAAAAGAGGGACCGTAAAAAGGATAAAAATTCCTTAAACATCTTACTTTTAAGTCCACAGTTAATGATTTCAGTGAAACACAACATATAGATCCAACACATTACATAGGGGAGAATTACTCCTTAGGGAAATAGTAAGACACTTATTACAGACTTTAAATAACATGACTCGATTTACTAGTAGACATGAGTCAAAATAAAAACATATTAATAATATGAAATACAAATACATAAAAAAATGCTTAATCCCAGAACCGAGGGTTATTGGGATCATAAGACTCCGAGTTCGGATCGAACGAGGCTAAAGGTAGATGGCTAGGACCGGCTTCATCAGCGTTATTGCCAAAATCTTGAAATGGAGCTTCATCTTCATCCGGGCCCCCAGCTTGGGCTTGATCATGGGCATGGCCAAGAGGTGGTGGAACAGAGTCTAAAGATAGAATAGGCATAGGTTCCACGTAGGAATCACTACCTAACAAGGGACACTCTGCTGTCTCACAGAACGCAGTAATCAACGAACCATAGGGCAACATGTGGCGAGGCTTAAGAGCATCTTCCGTCATCTCATTCCGCATTAGTGCCCCAACATTCACTGGCCATCCCATGCACAACCAGTAGAGCAGTGTAGCATGTGCATAATAGACTGTGGACACGTGCTTGGCTGGGAAGAGGTTGGAACGAATAAGTTTATGGAGGTACTTATCCTCCCATCTCCGGAAATCAGGTTCCGCAAATGTTCGAGCAACATCTCCGATTGTCCACTGTATACCAAGAAGAGCGCCCACATCTTCTAACCAAGCATCCGATCCATCGAAGACCAATGTATACTCGGGTCCCTCCTCCGGGGTATCAAGACCAAAATAACTATTAAGCATCCCCGGGGAAATAACTATTGACTTTCCACGAACCTGAACAATATTGGTGTAGGGGTGTACACGTAAGTAAGCATAAAATTCCCTTACCAAATCAATATTGACTCGGCCAGGAGGCGCAACGACATCCTTCCACTGATATTGCTCCACCAGGGAAAATAGCTCGGGACCATAGTTGGTCAAATCCAACCCGCGCGCCCTATGCACCGGAGCATTTGTGAAATAATTCCTATATGCGGAATATACGTCACGACTAGAAAATTGCGGCACCCCGTTGATTAAGGGTACAACATCTCCATCCACAACGAACTGAGCAGCTTGGCGGCATCTGGTTGGCATCCTGATAAAAATCAATCACCGCAACAGAGGACAGAGGAGCTCTCGGTCGACCGAGAGTGGAGACTCGGTTGACCGAGCTAAATGGTTCGGTCGACCGAACGGTTGGACGATCAGTGTCTTCCATGTATCCTTGACAGTGATGATTTTGGCCGATCAGAAAAAATGGGTAGACAAGCGTTCGATGATTCAGACTATGAAAGGTGTGTAGATGGTGGCAAAAGCTTGGTTTGACACTTTGTTTGCCATTTAATTCCTACAAGGATGGGGGTGTAAGGTGGAAATGGAGGTTTGGTGGTGGAGATATTGGTGGAAGAAAAATGAGAATAAGAAGAAGGTAATAATGGTGGAGAAAGAGTTGTTGTGTAAAATTGGGAAGAGAATGAGTGGATTAAATAGGATGTATTGGGGAAAGGGAAAATTTGAATTGTGAAAGATGATTGGTGGGTAGAAAAAGGTTGGGGATTGATGAGTTGGAAAGTTGATTTGGGAGAATAAATGAACGGGGAAGAGTAAAAGGTGAATTGGTAGGAGATATATTGGGATATGTAGAATTAAATGGTGTTTGACCACTCAATTTTGACACTCACGAAATTTGCATAAAATATATCACAAAGCCATATCAAAATCATCATGTTACACTTTCACTTTCATAATCCTTATCACAAAAATTATTCCAACTATTTAATCAACCATCATGAACATTTTATTTCAATCTCAATATCCTCATTCTTTCCATATACATTTATTAAACAATACCGGCCCTTAGCATCTTTAAATAATAAAACATAACAATTTATTTCCATAATCAATATATTTTACAATGACTCGTCTACTAAACTCTAATTCACGTTAAAACGACTTGAGTAAAAAAAAAAGATTCTTGCACATCCTTAACTTAACAGTCATTGGAACACGGCAAAAATAAAAAAAAAAAGCTCTTATCGTCTAACGTTACTTTTATTGACTCTAATAAAAGAAAATAAACTATGAAATTTAAAAAAAAAATAGAGATAGTTCTACATTTTAAGTCTATAGCTCGACTTCCCAAAAAAAAAAATATATCACTCTCTAAGGATTGTTTTTGACTTGCCAGGTCTTCACCCGACTAACCTTCACCGAAAACGTCTTGCCATTTCCGTGGGATGTGCGTCTGACGAAAAGACAGTCGAACTGTCCATCTAAACAGGCACCGACTTTCGGGATCGTTTCAGACTTTGATGAGCTTTCTTGAACACGAACTCTACGAGTTCTTCGCTTGACTTTCCTCCTCCTATCCTTAGGTTTTGAGATAGGCGAGGCTTCAGCATCATTATTATTATTTACAGGCGCAGGCTGAGCAGCTCTATCTCGGCTTAGGATTGTCAGGATCTCTTTCTCATCTCTATCTTCAACATTGTCATCATCACACTCTTCTGGGCTTGGGATCAAATCTGGTTTAGAACCAACGACTTCTATAATATTAACACTTACCGGAATAGGGAACTCATGATTCATTATCCCAAAAGTCTCAGAACCCTTAGCATCAAACAATGTGATCTCATGCCTAGTCATACGAATGAGGGCTCTGAGGTGTTAATAAAGGACCTACCCAAGATGATTGGACTATACGGATGCTCCTCTATGTCCATCACAACCAAATCTATCTTAAACCGAAGTTGTCCGATACCAATGATCATGTTATTCATTCTTCCAGACATGATGGTTCTAGTACTATCCGCGAACCTAACTTTCAGCGGGGTGTTTGTGGGAGTCAGAATCATATTCCTCTCGCAAAGGCTCTTAGGGAAAATGTTTAAGCTTGACCCAGAGTCAATTAAAGCTAATCCCAAATGAGCTTGTTCTAGGGTAACATGTACAAAGAATGCCCCAGGGTCACCTAACTTGGGCATTAACCGAGATTCATCTCCAACATGTTTTGCCTCTTTAGCACAGATGACTATAGGTCGTTCTATATATATGCTATTCTCAGAACCAGACTCTATCTCTGACATGTAGTCCATATAATCAATATCTGAATCTGAATCCGAAGAGATCTCTTCGGGATTTAAAGCACACATACCTCTTTTTACATAAGCTTCGCTAGCTTCATTTGACTTTCTGGCTTCCTGAATTCGTTCTTTCATTTTTGCTATTCTCTCTTTTAGCTTTTGCGTCATCGGCTTCATTGGTGTTGTCTTAGTTCTTAAAACGTTAACTTCCTCTTCTCTAACCTTGGAAAATTGCTTTGATGACATATTGCTTATCACGAACAGTCTTACTTGAGTGACTCAGTTCTGATTATCTGCAACACGAGAAAAACAACAAACGGTTAGTAAACTAACAGTCAGTACGATTGCTCATACTGCTGCTAGACTTACAACCTACTGACGGGGAAAAACAGAAACAAAGGGAAAACAACACTATCAGAAAAAATTAAGCATGAAAATGGGTTCGGTCGACCGAGTGTATTCATTCGGTCAACCCAACAAATAGGTTCGGTCGCCCGAGACCTCCTCTCCGCTTTCCTGCTTAAATTTCCTGGTAGCAGACATATGCAGCTAATCTAGAAGACTCTATAGACAGAAATAAAAATTTGAAAAACATAAAAATGAAATAATTAAATAAACTTATTTAAACAATAATTGGACCATTGATTTTCCCGGCAACGGCGCCAAAAACTTGATTGCGGGTCAAGTTATAAAAATAACTCAATGCCAAAATAACCAACTAGCAAGTGAACTAGGTTCAATCGTAGCATAGCTAGATAGAGTCGAGGTCGATCCCACAGGGAATCAAATTGTGGATCCTAAAGTTTAAATAACCAATTTATTTATTTCGTTTAACAACGGTGGTCTACGACCAACAAGGGGACTAGAAAAGAATCACAAACTCAGACATATAGACAAATAACGTAATTAACCTCCCAATTATAGTCTTTATCGTTTGGACCTAAACAATTTATATAATAAACAAAGCTTATTAACTATCAATCCGTTTGTACCTATTTCGTATTGGCTACGGGAGTCATCCTCTTAAACTTGACTTAGCACCCGTTAGGTCGCTAGATCACTGTGCTACATTACGTGACTTCGCCTGTTAATGCCTCCGTCTCATATAACTCACACGCTTATGACACTAAGGATGCCGATATTAATCGTACACCTCGTCTAGGCAACATTCCTATGGTTAGACGTACTTATACTTCCTAAACGATTACTCAAGCTCTCGTCCAACTAGCAATTACCCAGTTATAGTCTCATGCTAATCTACGACGTACGTATGATCAGGTGCGCGCAATTTCCGAATATAAACCTACCTAGATAACGCTGAACGTCCATGAAGAGCAATTCATAAGCCTACCTAAGAGTTTTATATTGGTATTTCCTTTTTACACGTTTTAATTAAACTAAGCGAGTAACGTAGCCATAGCCATACCTACTAAGATGATAAATTCAATTGGGTTAACCTAACCATAAAGACGCGGCTAAATTAACAGGACAATGGGCCTCGGTCGACCGAATGGAAGGCCTCGGTCACCTGAACCATTCTGTCCCAGATTACATCTCCGAACGTATATCTTAGCGTTTCTCATACAATACGGATTAAAACAGCAATTCGTCAAGCTATTATATAAATAGATCTAGATACACGGTAATCAAACAACGTAAAATTCATACATAGATACTAGGTAGAGGATGTAGGGTATGTGATCCTCATAGACAAGGCGTCGCCACCTCCCTAACGTCATAAATTTCGGTCAATATCTTTCGTGTTTCATTCTTAATCATCAAATACAATATTTATAGCCACTAGTAGGGCTTTAACACCAATACAAAATTACCAAACTACCCTTACTACTCTAAAGACAAATACGTCAATATTTCCATAACACAATATTTTCCATAAATCATCTAAATCATCTCGTAATACCCCCCCTCAAGTGGGAGCGTGAAGGTCTTTGAACGCCCAACTTGCGTAATAAAAACTCGAACTGCTGACGACCTAGCGCTTTCGTAAAAATATCCGCCAACTGATGCTTCGTAGGAACATACGAAGGAAGAATCAAACCATCCGTGATAGCATCACGCACAAAATGACAGTCTGCCTCAATATGCTTCGTGCGTTCGTGAAAGACCGGATTCTGGGCGATATACAATGCCGATTGACTGTCACAAAAGAGACGGATCCCAGGAGGGTGACGAACACCGAGCTCAGCAAGTAACTGTTTCAACCACTTCAATTCATATGTAATCGACGCCATAGATCGATATTCCGCTTCGGCCGAAGAACGGGAAACCGTAGTTTGTTTCTTGGACTTCCAAGATATCGGCGAAAGACCAAGAAAGACAAACCAACCGCTCAAAGAACGGCGAGTCAGGGGGCAGCTCGCCCAATCAGAATCGCACCAACCTTCAAGGAGAAGAGAACTGTCAGCGCGCAGAAATGCCTTGACCCGGATGTTTCTTTAAGTACCGAACGAGACGTAAAGCCGCGTCCCAATGGTCAACTCGAGGAGCCTGCATAAACTGAGATAACACATGCAAGGAATAAGCCAGATCGGGTCGAGTAACCCCTAGATAGATAAGCCGGCCAATCAGCCGACGATACGGCCCCGGATCACTCAACAACGGGCCGAGTAGCAAGGGCCAACTTGTGATTCTGCTCAATCGGGAAATCGGCGGGCTTGCTCCCAAGTAACCCGGCTTCATGGATAATATCAAGGGCATACTTGCGCTGATTTAAGAAAATTCCGTCCCCGTTCCTAGCCACCTCGATCCCAAGAAAATATTTCAGAACCCCAAGATCCTTCATCTTAAAACATTTTCCCAAATAGTCTTTAAAAATCGTCATCGCAACCTTATCATTTCCGGCAATAATCATATCATCGACATAAACGAGGACATGGAGCTGAATCTCACCACGAATCAAAGTAAATAACGAATAATCGGAGTAGGACTGACGAAAACCATACTCACGTAATGCAGAAGCAAGCTTCGCAAACCAGCATCTCGGGGCCTGCTTCAACCCGTACAATGACTTACGCATCCGGCAGACTAAGTTCGAACCGTTCTTCTCAAAACCCGGAGGGATCTTCATGTAAATCTCCTCCTCCAAATCCCCGTGCAAAAATGCATTATGCACGTCCATTTGGTGAATATCCCATCCTTTCACCGCAGCAACACTAAGAAAAGTGCGAACAATAACCATTTTCGCCACAGGCGCAAACGTCTCCGTGTAATCAATACCCTCTTCTTGATGATGCCCAAATGCCACTAACCGGGCTTTTAACCGCTGCAAAGTCCCGTTCTCGTCATATTTTTCTGTATAAACCCACTTACTCCCCAATGCCTTTTTCCCGGGAGGAAGGGGTTGTAACTCCCAAGTACCCTGGTCTTCTAGGGCCTGAATTTCTTCAGCCATGGCCCTACGCCAACCTTCATGTTTAACTGCCTCCTTAAAAGATTTAGGAGGGTTCCCAACTGTGATAGCTGCCAGAAACTTGCGATGCTTATCAAAAAAACTTATCATAATTTACAAAATGCATAAGAGGATACGGAGTACCTGAGGATGCCGAGGAAGTGGAAGAGCGTGGAGTAGGACTTTTCGGTGCAACCAGAGTATGTGTCACGTAATCCTGAAATCGAGAATTCGGGATCTTCTGTCGTCTACCTCGGCCTAATTCTTCCACACCGTCACCAGGTTGTCGAGGTTGTGGTGATGGTGCAATATCATGTGCAAGATCATCTGTCGAATTGCCTGTATCATCATGCCCATGCGTCCCCCCCTCAATTCGAGGACCCGGCAATGGTGGATCCCCGGGAAGAGAAGGAGAAGCCTCGAACCCCGTATCTACAATGTCAACATCCTCGAAAACAGGATAAGGGATGGGAGGAGACACACTACCCTCAGTCTGGTGAGAAAAAGGGAAAACATGCTCATAAAATTTTACGTCTCGGGATACAAAAATCTCCTCCGAATCAAGGTCATACAAGGTCCACCCCTTCTTCCCAAAAGGATACCCTAAGAAGACACACTTACGACTACGGCTGGCAAATTTATGCGAAGGACGATGGTCATGGGCATAACACAAACAACCCAAAATTCTAAGCATCGATAAATCCGGTTTTTTGTGAAATAGACACTCATGAGGTGTTTTGTAGTTCAAAATACTTGAGGGGGTTCGATTAATTATATAGGCAGCTGCCATAACACACTCTCCCCAAAACTTAAGAGGTAAATGACCGTCAAACCTGAGGGCTCGTGCAACATTTAGGATGTGTTGATGCTTACGTTCTACCCTTCCATTCTCTTGTGGAGTCCCAACGCAAGAAGTTTCAAATATGATCCCTTCATTTCTAAAATAAGGAAGTAAAGGCCTAAACTCAGTCCCATTATCACTACGAACTCGTTTAATCGTGACCTCGAACTGACGAGAAATCAAAGCGACAAAGTCCAAAAAAACAGTTTCAACCTCCATTTTATTTAACAAAGAAATAAATCCACACTGAACGAGAGTAGTCATCAACAATAGTTAAAAAATACGTAGCACCACACGTCGATGGAACACTATAGGGACCCCACAGATCACAATGTATCAACTCAAATATACGACTAGCTTTATTGTCACTAAGGGGAAAAGGTTCACGGGTCTGCTTTGCCCGAAAGCAAATATCACATCCATCTTTATTTAAATTTTTGGAAATGGAAATATTAGGAACCTGCCGAAGGACCTTTTCTGATGGGTGTCCCAAACGCCGGTGCCACAAATCCGCAGTTGGCGCACCATCAATGGCAAGAACCCGAGCCTCTGGAACGCCCACAAACCAAAAAAGTCCATCCACACGCTCACCCAGTCCGATCAGCGTCCTCGTGACTCGGTCCTGCATAACACATAAACAATTGGTGAGCTGCATCACACAATTATGATCATGCAAAAATTGGGATGCCGAGACCAAGCTACAATTTAATTCTGGTACATATAAAACATTCAAAAGTCGTAAATTCCCCGACAAAATAACCGTTCCCGAATGAGTGGCAAACGAGGAACGTCCATCCGGTAACCTAATCGGACACTCCTCAATCGGTCGTAGTTGTACAAATAAAGTTCGGTCACCCGTCACGTGATGAGTTGCTCCGGTGTCAATAATCCATGTGTATTTACTAGTCAAACGATCACTCGATTTAGAGACATTCAAAAGATCTAAAATGTCATTCCATTGAGCTTCGGTAATGTTAGAAAGTCCTGATTCTTCCAAATTTTTAGAATGAGCTGGAGCAATGGGCTGAGCCGAGCTCACCATGCCAATCGGCTCTGTTTTATTCACCTTTCTCTGACCCACAGCAAATCCACATTGAGCTGCACCTCCCTCACGTCCTGAAGCACAAGTCCGGCCGCCGCTGCTCCCCCGTCCATTGCCTCGCCCCCCACGGGGAGGATCACCCCACCGCTCCAGGTATCCGTGGAGCTGGTAGCAGAAATCAACATCATGGCCATCTCTATGGCAATCGGAGCATTTAAAAGAGGGCTGCTTTGCCCGAGTTCGTCCGTCGGAGTGTGATCGGAAAGCCATCACCGGGTCATCTTCACGCTTTTGGAGCCCATTGGAACCACCACGCAGGCTCTCTTCTTGATCCAATATCGTTTTCTTAGTCTCTTCAACAAACGCCATGATCTGCTCCTTCTGCGAGGATGACGTTTGCCCTAAAGGATTGCCGTTGAAGACGACATGTTGTTGTCTAATTTTTTTTTTTTATTTTTTTATTTGATTTGATTTTTTTTTTTCTTTTCAATCAGCTAAGCAACCTGTAGCTATAAATTATTTTGAAAATCTTGATCAATGCTCCTGTACATCTCCACTTCTAGCTGCCATCGGCACAGCTGCTCCAAGGTTGAAGACAATGGTTTTTTTTTTTTTTTTTTTTTTTTTTTTTTTTTTTTTTTTTTTGGGGGTGTCGTGTGCTAAGGTAAACCTTTCTCTGATACCATGATAAATTTCGGTCAATATCTTTCGTGTTTCATTCTTAATCATCAAATACAATATTTATAGCCACTAGTAGGGCTTTAACACCAATACAAAATTACCAAACTACCCTTACTACTCTAAAGACAAATACGTCTATATTTCCATAACACAATATTTTCCATAAATCATTTCCATAAATCATCTCTATCGTAATAACCCTAGAAATCTTCAATCCTACTCTCTATGATTGCTGAATTGTTGTATATGAGTTGTTGGTGTGGTAAATTATTGTCTATTATAACTACTAAGGACATAGTGTTTATATAGAGTACTGGCCGACCTTGGAAAACCGACTTAACTCGGAATTACTAAACCCTAGCCGCCTTAATAAGGCGTCGGATCTTCTGCCGGGCTTGTGGGCCGCTCGGTCGACCGAATGGACATGCTCGGTCGACCGAATGTCTTCATACGGTTGGGCTTCTTTTTCCTTTGTACTGGGCCTACTGCATTGTCTGCAATTCTATTAAATCTCCTCCGAAGTTTATCCATTCTGCTCCTGAAATAGCTCACTGCAAATATTCCATAAAATACGGTTTCTAATATCAAATAATATACTAAAACATCAAAATACGTAATAATGAATCGTAACTCAGTACATATGTAAATTAAGCATATTACGACTTATTATTACTCTATTAAGGCTCTTTTTAAACTAGAATCGGGGATAGAGATCATAGAATAATGGGCACAAAATGACCGTTATCAAAAGTCCGCTAGGGCTTGGGCCTTTATAGCCTTTCTGGGCTCGTATCGAATGTCGAATTCGGTCAGCTCTATGGCCCATCATAGCATTCGGCCTGAGAGGTCTGGCTTGTGTAATAGCTGTCGTAGAGGGCTATTTGTTAGGACCACGATTGTGTGTGAAGAAAAATAAGCCCTGAGTTTTCGGGCGGCGACAACAAGCGAGTAGGCTAAATTTTCTGCATTAAGATATCGGCTCTCAACGGGACTGAGGGCCTTTGATACATAATAAACGGGCTTTTGGAGGGTCCCATCCTCCTTGACAAGAACAACACTGCAACGGCCCGGTCCGAAGCGGCGGATACAAAAAGAGTTCATCCCCTAATGCTTTGGGCCGACTAACGAACGAGGGGCTTGCCAAGTACTCTTTGACGGCTTTAAAGGCCTGAGAGCATTTTTCTGTCCATTCAAAGGTCTTGTTCCCCTTGAGAATTTTGAAGAAAGGGAGACACTTGTCTGCGGATCTGGAGACGAATCTTCCCATAGCGATGATTCTTCCGTTTAACCTCTGAACCTCTTTCACACATCTTGGCTCTTCCATGTTAGCCAGAGCCTGAATTTTCTCAAGATTTGCCTCGATCCCCCTCTGAGTCACCATGAAGCCTAGGAATTTTCCGGCTTGGACTCCGAAGGTGCATTTCGCGGGGTTGAGCTTCATAGAATGTGCCTTGACATTGTCGAAAGTTTCCTGGAGGTCGGCCAGATGGCCAGTGCTGGAAGATTTGACCACCATGTCGTCGATGTAAGCTCCATGTTCTTGCCGATCTGGGAGTCAAACACTTTGTTAACCATCCTCTGGTACGTGGACCCAGCATTCTTCAGACCAAACGGCATCATTTCATATTAGTACATTCCGCCCCCGGCTCGAAAAGCTGTCATCTCTTTTTCCATGTTGGACATCATTACTTGGTGGTACCCTGAGTACGCGTCCAAGAAACTTAACATTTCGAAACCGGCTATTCGGTCGACCATTCTGTTGATTCTGGGCAGCTCATAAGGATCCTTGGACAAGCCTTGTTCAGATCCGTAAAGTCGACGCACATGCGCCATTTTCCATTATGCTTCTTGACCATGACTACATTGGCTAGCCAAGTTGGGTATTGAAGCTCCCGGATGATCCCAGCCTCAATTAGCTTATTCACCTCAACTTTAATGGCGTCCTCCTTTTCTTTGGAGAACTGTCGGGCTTTATGCTGGATGGGTTTGAAGTTAGGATTCACATTCAGCTGGTGCAGCCCTATTTCAGGCTCCACGCCCCTCATGTCCGTCACTATCCAGGCGAACGCGTCCAAGTTTTCTTTCAACATCAGGATCAAATTTTCTCTTTCTTCTTCACTCATCTGAGCGCCCACCTTTATCTTCTGGTCATGGTATTTTTCATTAATGATTACCTCAACCAACTCATCTTCAGCCGTGAAGTCTGACTCGTCCCTGACCTGAAGGGTGTCGCAAATGACCGCTTTGGGTTCGATGTAGGTGTCCTCTTCGACCGGGCGCGGCTCGCTTCGAGCTTTCGTCGCCTCTATAGTGTCGATACGAATTCGTCTCGATGCTGACTCAGACGCCTCCCCTTGGGGCCTTTTGCCCATTCCCCTGGTAGGGTAATCATCTCGGTTCGTGGTGACATGACTCAGCAGGGTTTGAGGCCTGCTAACGGCCAGCCCGATCCCTTCATCGGTGTAGAATTTTGTCCTCTGATGAGGAATTGAAACAGTCATTTGAAATTTTCTTTGAGAGGGGCCTCCTAGAATTGCCGTATAGTGGGAATGCAGATCGACCACTAGAAAGTTCACTTTTTCTTTTCGGTATGGTGGGTGGTCGCCGACCTCCACCTCCAAGTCGATGACGCCCAAGACGGATACTTTGTCATTGGAGAATCCCTCCAGCATTCCCAAATAAGGCTTTAGTTTGGATATGCCGATCTTGAGCTGTTTCAATGTTTCCAAATAGATGATGTCGCGAGCGGCCCCAGTATCCAAGAGTACCCGGTTGACCCCAAAATCGTTGATTCCGACTTGTATCACTATTGGCAACTCCATTGCCCCTGGTGGGCCCACTAACTCACTCTTGGTGAACGTTATAGCCTGTTCGTCGGGAGCTAGAACGATTGGTTTTTCTCTACCCCTGACATTGATCGCATTAATCTGGCTTTTGATGAGATGGTTGCTGGGGAAGATGAATTCCAACGACCAAGATCCACACCAGTGTTGTGCTTTACAAAAAAGAAACGCTCTGACTATTTCTTCTTGGTCTTATCTTTGCTGGACAGAGGGATAATATGGGCTAACTTATCGGATCTACGACAAAAATGGTACCATCCTCCACTACCCCGTGTCAATTTACACCGATAGAAGGGGAAACCTTAAACCACTATGAAGCTGATCAGCATATACTGTGCAGAAACCTGCTGGGGATTGTAAGCATATTCAGTAGGTTTGGGAAGAACAACTGCAAAAGGGTCGGTACGAATCTGATAGGTTTTCAATAGACTAGCCATTTCGGTTTTAGTCATTTTACTAGAGACACCATGGCAAGCCATTATTGCCTTGGTTTTATCAAATCGATTGATTTCCCTCTTTAAAGTGTCTAAGAAAGCAGTGTGGTCTTCTGGATATTGATGGACGATGGAAGTGGGAGTAAAAATCCCAGGAGGGAGAAGATGAGAAGGTAACAGGCACAGAGGATTATCCCCAAAAGTGGAAGTATTCCCTAAATCAATCAGAGAGGAAGGATGATTGGCCGGTATTGCAGTTTCAGGGTGCAGGACAGGGTTGGATGAACTTACTTCCTCACCGTCTAAGGCAATCGAAATTTTTTCCGGAGATTGAAACAATTTTTCTATAGAATCGCTAGAGGCGGTATCGGCTCCCAGACTCATGAATGAAATGAAGATTCAAAAGAAATAGCAAAATGACATAAGGGCAGAGACTTACTTGTAACTGCTGGGGTGCGATTCCAAAGGTTCGAGATAGACGAGTTATTTGACAAGAAGTGGAAGCGACGTAAGGGTTCACTTCACAGTTATAATAATGACTGGTTGTAACTTGGCCTCGATTCACGGTACAATAACAACGGAAGTTAAAGCGATTCAGACTAGGGCATCCTTGGACTAGCCCACCCTAGTCTGGGGGGACTTATGATGATATGTAGGCCCACTGGGTCGGATTATTCGTAATTGGGCCGGGCCCAGTATGAAAGTTAGATAATAAAGATAAATGAGCCAGTCGAGCTAGACCACCAAGCGCTGACCAGATCAAGACGCTGGACGAATAGTCTAGAGGAGCAAGGACTCCACCGTATTCGACCAGAAGGGTTTCGGACTAGAATAATAGGCTGAACGTGGTGAAGACCGGGTCAACAACGTCTCAACTGCTTACGGACGTGGGTAGACCCCACGTCCAGAAGATAATCGATAATAACTTCCCAGCACATCCAGGAAGAGATTCACGATCTACTACTATATAAAGAACACCCTGAACTACGAGGGGGACTTGATTCCAGTTTATTCTATAAATTGGATACGTAGGCAGCTCTCTCGAGGAGTTCAGTCCGAAACTATACACAAATCTCTTTGTTCATATATTGTTTTCCTAATTAGAATTACCCAATTACCCGATTGTAATATTCAAACATCATCAGATTTTATATAATATTTAAATTTTTTTTTTTATATAATTTTTGTTGTGTGACGTAAATAATATTAAAATCTATAACTTATTATTTTTGCATTTGCACTTTATGTTTTATACGGAACTCGAGTCAAACTCAAGTCAGAAGACAATAATATGTTTTACGATGCCAAATATCTTTGTTCCTCTTTAGAGTAACAGGCTTCTGGTGGGCCCGGTTGTCAAGGTGTAATGATCACATTTCCTTTTCCCATTCATGATGCTGTTTTTGGGAAAAATTCTTAGATAGGGATTCTCTATTAGACTCGATCGATCAGATGTGCGCGTGTGTATATAAAAACAAAACTGTTTTGTTTTATTGTCCACGTGTCACAAATCTGACGATCGAGTGTAATAGAGAATTCCTACGACGAGAATCACTCAGTTAGCACTATAGTAACCTCTTACTAAAAATATCCCTGAGCCCATTCATAACGAATAAGCGATAAAGTACATTATTTGTCATTGTTGTGATAAAGGTTCTATATCTCATCCCTTTTTAGAAACGCCTCTCTTACTGCTTGCAATTGCATCAATGCATCTTTGATTTCCATTCTTTCTTTTACTAAATGAGCTGAACACGTGACCCCGATTTGAAAAATCGAAGCCAAACACTTGTTCAGATTTCTTCCCATATCCCTTGTTGTTGTGCTATGTGAATTATTTTCCAGTTCAGCTAAAAGCCGCGGATCAGCTATGCTCATTACTCGACCCGGGGCCAGGATAGCCATTTTCACATAATTGCGAAGAGAAAAATCGTCTTTGAACATGCTGTCTGTCGGCCTTTTCCCTGTAAACATCTCGAGTAACAGTATCCCGTAGCTGTATACATCAACCAGTGTCGACACTCTTCCACCCATTCCGCATTCTGAAAATTCAACAACACAAAGAAAGTCAAGAAAACCAAGAACATCTCAAACACATATTCAAAATATACTGAATATTGATGATGATTACCTAAAGCAACATAGCCCACAGTTCCCACGATTCCTATTGCACTGGAGCGTATTCGTATATGTGTCGTATTATCAATGGGATGCAAAAGAGATCTTGCAGAGCCAAAGTCTCCCAGATGAGCACAAAGTTCGTCGTCAAGAAGAATGTTGCTCGGTTTTATATCACGGTGAATGACGGGAAGCTCACAGCCATGATGGAGATAAACCAACACCGAAACAATGTCAACAGCTATGTTAAGCCTCTGTAAGAAATCTAAGTTCTTGGGTGTTACGGGATGTAACCAGCTATCTAAGTCCCCGCAACGCATGAATTCATATACTAAAGCTTTAAATTCATTGCCATTGAAATCTGATCCAGAACAGGAAGTGATAATCTTTACCAAGTTTCTATGGCGAATACTTCTAAAAGCTTCACATTCAGCTATAAAACTTTTTCTTGAACCACTTTGGTGAAGGTTGATTACCTTCACAGCAAATGTTTGTTCACTTTTTTAAGAATGCCCTTATACACGGAACTGTATCTTCCGGTACCAATCAACATAGTCTGAGAAAATCCATTAGTGGCTTCAAGAAGCTCAGCATAAGAAAGTTTAGGATATTGATCACCTAATGGAGAGCTCAAAGGTTCTGTGATACTGTGAATTCTTCCCATTCTTGACCATTTATAATAGACACAAACGCATGCAACGAACATAACAACGAAAATACATACAGATGGAAAAATTAAAACCATTTGATACTTGGTGAGAAAGTGTTTCTTGGTGAACACGTGTTTTTTGCGTGACCTCTCTTTTGGTGACCTCTCTTTTGGACAATCAGCTAAGTGTAATGACTTTATGCCTCCACATAGCTTTGCATTCCCTTCAACTGAAAAAGCTGTAGTGTTTAAAAAGAGACCTTCATTTGGCACTTGTCCTTCCAAGGCATTGTTAGAAAGATTTAGGAACTGTATAGAACGCGATTTAGCAAAACCCGGTGGAATTTCCCCAAAAAGATTATTACTGGAAAGATCTAAAAACTGAATGTTCATCAGGTGCGTATACGACGATGGGATGCTACTTCTGAAACAGTTACCCTGTACACTGAAAAGCTGTAGAGCAACACAGTTTCCAACTGTGTCTGTAAGCTCTCCAGACAAATTGTTATGAGAAATATCAAAGCTTAGAAGATTTATCAATTTAGAAACTTCGAATGGCAAACGTCCACTGAGAAGATTATCTGCTAAATTTAGAGTAAAAGTCAGTGTTGAAATCTCGAAAAGTTTCACAGGAATAGCATTTGTAAGCCTATTATGTGAAAGATCCAATGATAGCAAGCTACTACAGTTACTTAAAGAAACCGGTATGTCTCCTCCTAGCAAGTTTTCTTGCATTTCAAGAATACTTAATAAGGTAATGTTACCAATGGAAGGAGGAATTCCCCCAACAAATCTGTTATTTGATAAATACAGTCCCTGTAATTTAACGAGTTTCCCGATCGATCCAGGAATAGTTCCCATTAGACTATTGTAGCTTAAAGCCAATCTCTCCAAGTTCTTAAGTCTTTCCAGGCCAACAGGTATCTCTCCAGAGATGTAGTTTCCATCGAGCCGTAGCGATACAAGTGTGGTGGAAAGATTCACAATGGAATCAGGCAAAATACCAATATGGTTATTATCATTCAAGTGCAAAACTCTGAGGTTAGTACAATTAACTAAGGAACTTAAAAAGTTCAAGCCAATGATGTCATTATTACCAAGAGAATTGCCAGAAAAATCCAACCTTTGTAATTGTTTAAGGTTTCCTAAACCCATAGGTATTGGCCCAGATAAAGAATTTCCACCAATGTCTAAAATAACCAATCTTGAAGAATCTGATATAAATGAAGGAATAGAACCCGTAAATCGGTTTCCACCAACAGAAAATGTCTGAAGATATGGGAGGTAAAAACCATGTTCCAGTGATAAAGAACCACTTAACCTGTTAGATTCAAGGATAATATGTTGCAATGAAGTGATATTGTAAAGAAACTGCAAACTGGAAATCTGGAAATCTGTCAATCTGTTAGAGGACAGCTGAAGAAACTGCAAACTGGAAATCTGTCCAAGTTCTTGTGGAATGATCCCTTCAAGATTGTTGTCTGAAAGAGACAGAACCTTGAGAGCAGACAGATTCCCAATAGAAGAAGGGATTGTTCCATTCAAATGATTTTGAGAAATATGCAATTCAACAAGATTAGGCAAGAAACCAAATTCAGTAGGAATTGTACCTGTAAGATTATTCCTATCCAAATCAATTAAACTGATCCCAGATAAATAAGTAAAATTTCTAGGGATTTCACCTTCAAAAGAATTATTAGAAAGTACAAGGTGCTGCATATTATAAAGCTGGCTGATTTCTTGAGGAATAGAACCAAAGAACAAGTTGTTCTCAAGGTTGAGATTACTGAGGAAAGTCAGGTTACCAATAGAGGCAGACAGAGTACCCCTAAGTTCTAAACCTGATAAGTTTAATCCCAAAACTCTTTGCTGTGTCATATTATTGCAAGAAACACCTTTCCAGTTGCAGAAATGAATAGAATTGTTCCAAGAAGCAAGAATCCCAGATGGGTCTTGAGGGATTTGAGCTTTGATTGAAAGCAAAGCTTGAAAGTCGCCTCCATTTGCAGAAGTTACAAATTGGCTGCTTGCAACAAGTGAAAACCATATTATTGAAATGAAAAAACTCAGTATAGGGTGATGATTTTCAAACTTCATTTTCATTCTTTGAAAAACAAACAAGAAATCTCCTGTTTGATTTTGGTGGGAAAAATGATTCAGTGCTATTGAATTTCAAAGTAGGAAGTATTCTTAAATTGGATAATCTTCTTAACTGAAACCTCTATGCGGGTTATTACCACACTACAAATAAACCGACTTTAACTGAAACCAATTTTTTGGTTGACTCGGTCCACTCTCAGAAAGTCTGTTTTGTTTTGTTTTGTTTTTGTTTTTTTTTTTTTTTTTTTGTGTGCTTTTCTCATCAAAGACGAAATTTCTATTACGAGATAACAAATTTACAACAAAACCAGTCGAAGCTAGACTAAACACGCGGTCAAACGCCGCACTACAAGTCTAGAACGCAGCCAAACGCCGCACTACCAGGACGGCCTACCGCCACACTACAAACCGTGACAAAACACAACGAAGCGGGTAATCGATTAGGAAGAGGGTGCTGAACAAAAAAGAAAAAAAAAATTCTCCGAAGGAAAAGACGTTCAGAACACAAGGATCCCCTATATGCAATCTATTACCCGACCAACACAGAAAACAAACAAACACATATAACAAACAAAGAACTAAAACACACAAAACAAAAAGTACTAATATTTATTTTTTTGTTCTTCAACGGGACTACCGCCGGAATATTACCACTCCACCCGCGCACCGCCGCAATCTACCACCGGATCGAAAGAGCCTGAAAGAAAAGCTTTCCTTTCCAACCAGAGAGATAACAAACAGAATGAGACGGAGGCATAAATAGAGGTTGCAATCGGCCGTCGAAGACACCGAGCAGAAAATCAAAGATCCGCTCCCGAAACCAAACAAGACGGCCACAGATCTAGCCACCACCACCGCATGCAAGCAAAGCTTGTAGAGAAAGGTTAGGGGGAGGCTAAGCCTCCTGATGGGGAGGAGCAGAGATCCTCAATTTTCTCCAAACCGGAAGAAGAAAAGGTTCAATGAGAGACAGCTCACAAAAGCAGGCGCAACCACCACCACAAAATCCCAGCAAAGCACCGGAATCTTGCCGGAAAGCTCAATTCCGGGCGTCGGGATGGTGATAGAGCTCACCAAGCAAAAGGGAGAGCAAATCAACCCAAAGATCTAAGGAAGAGAGGGAAAGAGTAGTTGTAAAGTCTTAATTGTTAGATATTTTATTCACAAAGTCTGTTTTTTTTTTTAATTGTGTTGTTGCACACTGAGTGCGACACGTGTCGCCGAAAAGAAACGGGGCAGCGCCCCCCGTGGGGGCTCGAGGGCAACGCCCCCGAAACCTAAACGAACCTATGCGAATGACACATCATTTCGTAGAAGGGATTTTTCATTGGGACACACCATTTTGGTGGTGCATGTTCATTGGGACACATCCTTTGAAGACGAATTGGTTTGTTCTTTCGTGAAGAGGTATGTTAAGGGTCAATTTGTAGTGTTTTATAAGGATATATTTTATATCAATATTCCCCATATATGGATGTTTTTCGTAGAATTCGAGCTTATAATCGATTAATTGAGTAAATAGTGTTTTTAATAGGTTAATTGCAAAATGTAACGATTTATGTGCTTAAATTGGGATTTTATGTTATTTTGGGATTGTGTTACGCTTTGGTATATTTTCCTATGTTATAGATACATATTTTGGCATGCAAGAGGATTAAATGATGAGGTTTTGCATGGAAGAGAAGTGAAATGGAAGGAAGATGGAGATAAAGCTTGGAATGAAGCTTTCAAGCAGCCGAACTTCCGATGCAGTTCTTGATATGATATACACTGATTTGACTCTCGACCTCAAGAGAAGAGTTGTAGTGCTTGAAGAGAGGATTCTACAGGATTTTGAATCACTTCATTCCGACTTACGATGCCCGAGATATGAGCGTTACAAGTTTGGATAATGATGCTGTGGTATTGGAAAATCCCGAAAACGACTCGTAATACGACGGGCTAATCAAAAAGGCGTTTTCTGAAGAAGAGTCCTTAATGAAAGTTGTAGAGTTTTCCGAGAGCTTAATTATGACATTCGGATCATAATTTTTGGAGGTCTACAACTCAAGATATGAATTTTAGAAGTTTCATTCCTAAATTCATGCATTGAGCAGCCGACATACTCCAAATCCTAATTAAATAAGGAATTCATTCAGCCGACATCAGCATGCAACCCTAATTGTATCCCAGCCGCCTTTAATTCATATAAATATGCGCATGCAATATCCCATAATTCATATACACAAATTCTTCACAGCCGCATATTGACAGAGAGCAGCGGCAGCTTTGCAGTTCAAGGCCGGTCACCCGAGCCTTGTGCTCGGGTGATCCGGGTTAGATTAGGATGTCGTTTTTCTTCCGTTTTCGATTCATGGATTCAATCATGTACCAAACTACGTGAGTTTATTTATTTAATTTATTCAGTCCTTATTCGTTTTTTATGATCTTTAATTTATTTTGTATCGTTCTATGATTTTGATGCTATGATGTGAATTAGATCGAGAGATCAGTTTACTAATTGATATGTTTACAACATACGGAAGTTGCGTAAACTAGATCACCATAGAAAGATAGGATTTTTAATCATTAATGATGACAAATTAATTGATTAATTATCTAGGTTGTTAGATTCTAAAATACGAGAGTTAACCTGAATCTACACCTTTGTTTTGTATGGAATATTGGTCTCAACATTCGGAAGAGGAGAGATCGATAATTGAATTCACTAAGGAATTAGGGATTTGTATCTCGTGTAAAGGTGAAACCACAATTTGAATTAAAATCATGAGATGAACTAGGATTGAAATCACTTGGTTTGTGCACTGTTTGATCCCATGTATCTTTAGTTTAGTTTAGGTTGTGTTATTTTATTTCGCAGGTTAGATTTATTTTAATTGCTTTTTCGTTTATTTTATTTGTTCTTTCGTTTATTCGTTTTTCCTAAGTAACAATTGAAAGGAATTAGTGAAATTAGATTCAACATCCCTTTTCCCTGAGGATCGACCCTGTACTTACCCTACTATGCTATCAACTACCCGATATTTGGTCAGTTAGGAGTTAGTTTGCATGGTAGTATAGGTTTATAAATTTTCTTTTGTTTTAATGATGCAAAATCTCCGCAACAAGGTACATTATCTTTCCGTTGTCTGTATATAGAGAGACATCAGCATTCGGTGTAAAATACGAAGTTTTTTTAGAAGCATCATCAGTACAAACATATTGTGTCTCTAAAGTAGTACTCTATTGAATCCTGAAAGAGATCTTAAAACATCTTTTTAAAGAAACGTTTTATACGTGCCTTGGAGATCATTCAATTCTGTTTGTGTTATCACATTTTTTTTTCTAACATTAATCTCACAAAGTTATTACATGAAATTCATGCATGAATTTTTATAAAGAGTTACCCTTTGTTAGGATTAAACGCTTACCGTTCTACTAAAACCAATTGATGTTAATAAAGGTGCTACTTTATTTCCTTATCATTTAAGAGTGTGGGCAATCTCTCCCAACACCCCCCTCAAGTGTTGACAATCTGTCCAAAACTTTGGTGTTAATAAAGGTGCTACTTTATTTCCTATCATTTAAGAGTGTAGGCAATCTGTCCCAATACCCCCCCTCAAGTGTTGACAATCAGTCCAACACTTGCACAAATTTTTTTTCAAGAGTGTGAGAAATATCTCCCAACACCCCCCCTCAAGTGTGGGCAATTTGTCCCAACACTTGCACATTTCTTTTTAAATAATCTTTCAACCAGGGTTCGATCCCATGACCTCTGGCTTTGCTACCATGTTAGGATCAAGCGCTTACCGTTCTACTAAAACCAATTGGTGTTAATAAATGTGCTACTTTATTTCCTTATCATTTAAGAGTGTGGGCAATTTGTCCCAACACCCTTTTTTTTAGCTCGGTCTCTACTCTGATGATACCAGAATATCGCAGTTTTGTTTAAAAGGCTAATAACTAGCTATAAGGTTATTTAAACGATAAAAGAAATCGACTAAGACGATCTTTAGTTCAAGTTATTTTCCTTAGATTATTCGGAATTGATCAACCTACCTCCTTCCATTATTGTTCTATTGCGTGAATGGTACATTTCTAAGCACGTGATTTTCCCTCCTACGAGTGTATAAAATCACACTATGCCTTATCCTTGGTTTAAGCACCTTAAACCTAATGACTTAGCACGATAAACTCTTGAATGCAATATTCCCCGGATAAGGAAACGAATTCCGTTAAGGTCGATTCTACCTTCCGTCCCTCATGCCCTCGTCTCACAACTAACGTCTCTGTTCGGTATCTACTAGATGTGTAGGTACATACATTGGTTAACTACTCCAATATACATATTATGAATCAAAGCAAACAAGAGGAGATTCAACACAATAAAAGCTAGCAACATAAACGATCAATTCCAAACAACAAAAGAATTAACTGTCATTACTATATCATCTTAGCCAATACAAAGAACTAGCCACTCATTATTATAACTACTAACAAGTTAAAGCTAGCATTCATAATAATGAGAACAATTAGATCAAAGTAAAATTTGATAGAATACCAAATTCGGACGATGAACTCAAAGTGAGGTTCATCCACTCTAGTTTTTTATGAAGATAGAACACAAGTTAATTGCTCCCTATATCCATGCAAGCTTTTAGTTCCAAAATGATGATTCTAAAGTGTTTACAAAAGATTTATTTGTTAAAATGATGGAAATTTTGGCTAAGAGAGCCTTGAGATGAAAAGTTGCCTTCAAGTCCTTCTCAAAAAACTATCCGTCCAACTCCTCTCCCTTGTCTCTGATGTGCAATAGTAATATTGCCAAATTCGCATTTTTTAATACATGGCCTGTGCCATGGTTGTTGTGGCTTGCGCCATATGTGTCAAGAGTAGTTGAGATTTGACATTCATTTAATGCATCTGCTGTTAGGCTCTTTGATGTCATGGCCTGCGCCATATTATGTCTTGGCATGCGCCATGACATCACCAAATCTGAATTTCTGCATGAAATTGAGCCGATTGCTCTTCAATTTCCCTTATTGTGTTCTCTGATCCATTGCACACAAACAATAACATAATACCAGTAGCTTCTAAAAATGAATTATAATTAACAAGCTTAACACTTATTGATAATATTTAGATATTACTTATATAAAATTATGAAATGAACTCGATTTGATTTATAACGAATTTTACTATAATTGAAATGAATTGTCACTATATATATAAGGAATTGGAGTAAAACATCATGGAAATTCATCATCCGGTTGACATACATCAACCACTCCCCACTTATCTTTTGCTCGCCCTCGAGCAAACAAGCGATGAAATAACTAGAGTTACAGTTAAGATAATGCAATGTCGAGAATTGGATGTCAACTAGGTGATGTAACTAATCAGAATTATAAATATACGTTTTCCGTGATCCAAGATAATAGCGGAGTGTGTGTGTGTGAATAATTCTCAGATTTGTTATCAAGCAACCCAAAATATGAAAATCACGCATGCAAACTCGTAAAAATGCAATCCATAGGCTTAGGAATGATACCAATCTCCACTAATCGAGGCATTCAGAGTCAAGAAGATAGATCGAGCAGGACTTGCAAGCTTGTAACGTTAGGCTCGGGAATTGGCTTATCGAATGGATAAAAAGGATATATCAAAAGAGAATGAGCAAGATAGTAAGCATTCTACACCTTTGAATCCAATGAAATATGAGCTGGTACTTCTACTCTCGTATAGCCACTAAAGTCGTCTCCCTCATAACCAACACGAGAATAAATGCATCAAATCAACTTAATCAACTTCCCAACCCACATTACTTGATTTTGATAATCTATCCTTCCGCATTTTTCTTTGAGCTACAACCATTATTTGATCATATTTACACTAGAAATGAAAACGTTTATTTTTTTTTATTCCAACAATAAAAGGATTAAACGTAGATGATATAATGTACAATAATGGCTCCGAACTCGATAAAATAATATCTCAACCATGTGCCACGAATATCATCCGACTCTAAACTCCTGAATCGTCACCGCACAATCCATAGAAACTTACTATACTTGCGGGATAACAAGGAAATGTAGACCAAGATTCGGTTAAAGGTCGGGTCATAGCGAGGTTAATCACAAATGGCTGTTTCGAGTGGGGTCTCACAACTCTACAAAGCTGAGATGGGGGGCAGGTGGAAATTTATGTTCGGGTAGGCCATTTGGCTCTAGCTAAATAAAAGAAATGCCAGGACCGTCATCCCTAACTCCGACTCTAAATACCTTTCTATTTCGCCTCGAAAGGATATCAAAACTAAGTTATAGACGCTAAGGGAGTATGCTTGCATGATCACATAAAAGTTTACTTGTTAACAAAAATTTGAAATATACGTACTCTAAGAGTTCACACTATAATCACAGAATCACGATAACATGCATTTATAATTTATTAAAGTTACTCACTTTGTTAAAACATCTATTCTCTTAATCACATATCTTAACTCGTACCAAAATTTATTTTATCCACTTAAGTGTTCGAGTTTGATTAAAAGTTAAGCGTTTCTTAAGTATATAGTGAAATAATTATGTGTTTTTCCCGACTACGGTTCCACTCCCCACTTACGATGTAGCATTGTCCTCAATGACAAGTGAGGGTAGAAGTAGTAAGAGGGAAAATCACAAAATCAATTATAATAATGGGTTATAACTCGAGTCGAGAAGTAGCATGCAATTAAAATAGGGAGAAATAAAAGGCATGGTGCAGGCCATGAATGCCCATGGCACAGGGCATGGGTCATTTAAATCAGAATTATGGAATTAAACTGGCGCAGGCCATGAATGCCCATGGCGCAGGCCATGACTTCAGCTAGTGAACCGAAAACACTATTGCTTAACAGAGAGCAAAACACCCAAAATTCCAAACTTAGAAAAATTTTATAACATCCAAAAACACACCAAACATCTCAAGGAAAAGGGGCTAAACTTAGAAATATAAATTTATACAGTTTAACAGGTTGCCTCCCGCGAGCGCTTTCGTTTAACGCGTTGGCTCGACGAGCTTATACGGTAGAATTAATGGATTTATACAGATCAATCGTAGGGATTACTACCAACTAACACCACTTAAACACAAAGCATAGAGGAACAGAAACTTACCAAAGTGATGCATAAGCGGTAAAAAGATAGATAGTACCCGGGGTTGCTAAGTTTATAGTCTATAGCTAGACTATGCTTCTTTTTAGTCAGAAGGGGGGTCGGTAAGGAACATCACATCCTCAGTTCGAGGGGTTCCTTCCTCCTTAACGAACAATTTCACTCGGTGTCCATTGGCTAGAAAGTTGGTTTTTTCCATCAGTAAGCTCCACTGCTCCGGATGCATATACCTTGGTTACTTTGAAAGGACCTGTCCACCTCGATCTCAACTTCCATAGAAACAACTTCAGACGTGAGTTATACAAAAGCACCTCATTACCTACATGGAACTCACGACGAAAAATCTTTTTATCGTGAAACAACTTCGTGCGTTCCTTGTAGATACGGGCGTTTTCATAAGCATCTAAACGAACCTCCTCAAGTTCCGTGAGTTGGAGCAACCTATGATCACCTACAACTTGGGGATCAAAGTTAAGAAACTTAATATCCCAAAAAGCTCGGTGCTCTAACTCAACCGGAAGATGACAAGATTTTCCGAATACTAATTTATAGGGAGAGCAACCAATGGGTGTTTTAAAAGCCGTTCTATATGCCCATAATGCATCATCGAGTTTCACCGACCAATTTTTGCGGTTAGTGTCTACCGTTTTTTCAATGATCCGTTTCACCTCTCGGTTAGACACTTCCACTTGACCACTAGTGTGTGGGTGATACGGTGTACCTCTCTTGTGCTTCACACCATACTTTTCAAGCAATTTTGTGAATGGTTGATTACAAAAATGAGATCCTCTATCACTAATGATAGCCCGAGGAGTGCCAAATCTTGTGAAGATGTTCTTTTTAAGGAACTTCATCAATACTCCGGCATCATTGGTGGGAAGAGCTTGGGCTTCAACCCATTTAGATACATAGTCAACCATTACCAAAATAAACTTATTACCAGACGATGGAGGAACCCATAAAATCGATGCCCCAAACATCAAACAACTCACACTCTAAAATAGGGTGGAGAGGCATTTCATGTTTCTTAGATACATTTCCCCATTTCTGGCATGTCTCACAAGATTTAGCATAATGATGTACATCTCTATATAATGCAGGCCAGTAAAAACCACATTGTAAAACCTTATAAGCGGTTTTCCATCCACCGTGGTGGCCTCCGACTTCACGTCCATGACAAAAGGATAATAGACTTGGAATTTCATTATTAGGAACGCATCTCCTAATGATGCCATCCGAACACCTCCGAAAAAGGTCCGGTTTCTCCCAATAATAGAATTTCAAGTCATGGAAAAATTTCTTCTTCTTTTTCCATGTCCAATGAGGTGGAATATAACCATGTGTAAAATAATTAACAATGTTACCAAACCATGGTGAATCCTCTTTTTGCATCGGGTTGTTTCCAATAAGTTGCATGGATGGGGGTGCATCGATCACCATAAGTTGTTCATCCGGGAATGAATCTTGTATCTCATTTCTTTTTCCTTCCTCTTCGACAATCTCTAGTCTACTCAAATGATCCACCACGACATTGTCTTTACCTTTCTTGTCTTTAATTTCCACATCGAACTCTTGAAGAAGTAGAATCCATCATAAAAGTCTTGGCTTTGCATCCTTCTTGTTTAATAGATGTCGTAGTGCCGCATGATCGGTGTGGACAATAACCTTAGAACCGATAAGATAAGAACGAAATTTATCCAAAGTGAATATTATCGCCAAAAGTTCCTTCTCGGTTGTGGCATAGTTGATTTGTGCCACATTCAAAGTATGAGATGCATAGTAGATTGCTTTTAGAACTTTATCATGACATTGGGCTAACACGGCCCCAACCTCTAGATCACTCGCATCACACATCAATTTAAATGGTAAAGTCTAATCTGGGGCTACTAAGATGGGTGCACTTACCAATCTCTTCTTCAATGTGTCAAATGTTTCCATAGATTTCTCATCAAAGTTAAAAGGTACTTCTTTCTCGAGTAGATGGCTTAAGGGTTTAGCAATTTTTGAAAAATCTGCAATAAAACGACGATACAATCCGGTGTGTCCAAGAAATCCTCTTAAGGTCTACCAGTGGTGGTAGCTTTTCGATCACCTCAATCTTTGCTTTGTCAACTTCGATACCATCTTCTAAAATTCTATGGCCTAGAACAATGCCATCGGATACCATCAAGTGACACTTCTCCCAATTTAGAACCAAATTCGTATCTTCACAATGTTGTAGAACGCGTTCCAAGTGAGATAAGCATTGATCAAAGGAATCTCCAAAAATACTAAAATCGTCCATAAATATCTCAAAAAATTTCTCAACCATATCAGAAAAGATTTCCATCATACATCTTTGAAATGTAGCCGGAGCATTACATAGACCAAAAGGCATTCTTTTATAACCAAAAGTTCCATAAGGGCAAGTAAATGTTGTCTTCTCTCGATCACCGGCCGCAATGAAAATTTGTAGGTATCCCGAATAGCCATCAAGGAAACAATAGAATTTGTGTCCACACAACCGCTCCAACATTTGGACTATGTACGGTAGTGGATAGTGATCCTTCCTTGTATGTTCATTCAGTTTCCGGAAGTCAATACACATGCGATATCCGGTCA
Source organism: Gentiana straminea (assembly GCA_036785695.1). NCBI lineage: Eukaryota > Viridiplantae > Streptophyta > Magnoliopsida > Gentianales > Gentianaceae > Gentiana > Gentiana straminea. Next base: position 2,187,820 of record JAVUPR010000424.1, on the reverse strand, counting down.
CTTCCCTAGTAGGAATCCATTCATGTTTCTCATTCTTTTTAACTATGAAACCGCCTTTCTTTGGTACCACTTGAGTAGGACTAAACCATTCACTATCCGAGATAGGGAATATTATGCCCATTTCTAGCAACTTGATAACCTCTTTCTTCACAACTTCTTGCATATGTGGATTTAGACGACGATGTGGTTGTGCACATGGCTTAGCATTGTCGTTCAAGATAATTTTGTGTACACAAATTTCCTGGCTAATTCCATGAATATCCGCTACTGTCCAACCGAATGCCTTCTTGTGCTTTCTAAACATCCTTAGCAATTGATCCTCCTGCAAATCGGTTAGTGACGAAGAAATAATAACTGGTAGCAAATTATCATGTGCAAGAAAAGCATATTTAAGATTAGAAGGTAAAGGTTTCAATTCCAAATTTCTTGGTGGCTCTTCCACCGAAGGCTTTAACACAGGTCCACTCAAATCTAGTTCCAAATACCGGTGCCATGGTTGTCTTTTAAAATGGCCGCCGGCATCTAAGTGGAAAATCACTTCTTTCATTTCTTTGTCATTCTCTTCTTCTTTATAAATTTTATAAAGCCAAACATTCTTCAAGTTTATCTTCAAAGGATTGCAAGTTAGTACGATCCACGCAAATAGAAGATATAGAATCTATAAAAGAACATGATTCTCATGAGTTGTATGGATGTTTCATTGCCTTGAAAATATTAAAAGTGACTTTATCTTCGTTAACTCTCAAAATTACCTTACCTCCTTGAACATCAATAAGAGTTCTTCCCGTGGCTAGGAAAGGACGACCAAGAATAAGGGGTGTTGAATACCCTTCCTCCATTTCCATCACCATGAAGTCAACCGGGAAGTAAAACTTATCAACTTTTACTAAAACATCTTCAATGACTCCCTTAGGGTATTTAATCGATCTATCCGCCAATTGGAGAGTCATCTTCGTGTTTTTAAGTTATCCTATTCCAAGTTTTTTATAATCCGCATAAGACATAAGATTTATACTTGCACCGAGGTCACAAAGTACTCTCTTAAACAAAAATCCCCCGATTTCACATGGTATGGTGAAACTACCGGGATCCTTAAGTTTAGGAGGAAGCTTATGTTGTAAAACCGCGGAGCATTCCTCATTAAGACAAATTTTCTCATATTCTTCTAAGCGCTTTTTATTTGACAAAATATCTTTTAGAAATTTCCCATAAGTAGGCATGTTAATTAAAGCTTCAATTACGGGAATGTTAACATTCAAATGGCGAAATGTATCAAGGAAGCGAGCATATTTTTTATCCAGCTTCAACTTTTTAATTTGTTCTTTTGGGGGATACGGGAGTGATTCAAGGTCAATTAAAGTGGGATTAGAATTCATACCTCCCTTACCCTTGTCGTTTGTTTGAGATGGGGTAGTTTCCTCGAAAGTTTGTGCATTAGGTGGCCGCCAATCAATGTCTTTTTGCTTTTCCTTCTTTGAAAGTTTCTTCGGTTCCCTTTGAGCTTTTTGAGTGTGAACCGGTGGAGAGTCTTTAGAAATTGCGTGTTCTTCAACGTGATCCTCTCTAACATGTTCATTAAATAAAGTCCTTAGATCACTTGCTCTAGGGTTCTTCAAGATTCTAGGCACTTTCACCCACTCTTCATCATCACTTTCCTTTTCAACATATCTATCCCTTCTCAAAAAGTTGTCAACAATCTCCTCTTCTTCCTCGCTCAATTCCTCTTTTTCAAAATTTTCATCTAAATCACCTTATACCTCATTATTTCCGGGATTTTCCACACCGTTGCCTCCACAAATTCTTCCACTACGAGTAACAATAACATTAATCTCCCTCGGATTCCTCTCGGTATTACTAGGAAGTCCACCGGGTGGTCTACTATTCTTTCTTTCCCCTTCTCTACTCATGTGTTCTTCTACATTCAGCATAGATGCTTCTATGGTCTTCATTCTTGTGTCATGACCACTCATCGTAGTTCTCAAGGAGCAAAGATCCTAAGTAACCGAACTCATAGAAGTCATCATGGATTCCATGTTCTTAGCTTGAGTAGATACAACACCCATAAGATTATCCATCAATGCTCCCCACTTGTCAACATTTTCACTTGATTGAGTCGTGTTTTGAGTAATGGGAATGCTTTGGGTGGTGTGTTGTTGGTAAGATCGAGTTGGTGGTTGTTGTGGATAGTTAGAGGAGTTTCCTTGGAAATTTCGAGTTTGGGAATTTGGATTGTAGGAAGTTCTTTGTTGTAAAGGAAATGGTGGTTGGCCTTGCTTGGTTGCATTTTTGGACCATCGGTAATTAGGATGATATCGTCTTATGGCATTAAAGGAATTTGAATAAGCATTGTTTAGATTTTGATGTTGTTGCATGAAACTAACCTCCTCATTTGTAGGTTCTCTCGACTCATCCGTTGCAAAAATTGTATCATCTTCATAGCTCATTTCCTCAATCGGGCATTCACCTTGTGCATATATGTCCGAATTCTTGTTAGCTTGCATACCGTCGAATTTCTTGTTGAGAGAGGCTAATAGTGCTAACACTTTCGATTGGGATGTAGCTTCTCCTACAAAAGCAACCTTTCTTGTGCTCGATCTGGTTTCCCACATTCTATTATTTTTCGAGATTCTTTCAATAGCATCATATACCTCTTGTGCATCACGCATCATAAAACAACCGCCACATGCATGATCAACATCCGCACGGGACTCATGTCTCAACTGTCTACAAAAGAGTTCGATTTGCATTTCAAGAGTATAACCATGATTGGGACAAGCTCTCAACAATTTCTTGAATCTTTCCCATGCACTTCTGAGAGATTCTTCAATTCCTTGCTTGATGTTTGCAATTTCAACTTTTAGTTTCAAGTTCCTCCCGGGTGTGAAATATTGCTTCAAAAATTCATCTTGTATTTCCTCCCAACTAGTCAATGAGTGATGAGGAAGAGATGAAAACCAATCTTTATCCTTTCCGGTCAATGAAAAAGGAAACATTGACATTCTTGTCAACTCCTTGTGAACACCATGGCTCTTGGCCGTGTTGCAAAATTGCTCAAATAGATGAAGATGTTGATGTGGATCTTCGTGATCTTCACCCAAGAATTGACAACGAGTATCAATCAATCCAAAGAGATGACCTTTCACTTCAAAGTTGTTAGCTCCTTTATTAGGTAAACGGATATGATCATTTGGTTGGTTCCTTCTAACTGTTTGATCACAAAGGGGTCTAAATGGAGGATTGTTGTTTTGGTTGTTTCGGTTATTTTGATTCCGGTTTTGATTTCTGTTTTGGTTTTGGTTTCGGTTTTGATTCTGGTTTGGTTGGTCATTAGGATTTTGATTGTTCGGATTTGGGTTTAGTAGATGAATGGGTGGTGGATTTAAATTGGTTTGATTTTGACCATGTCCTTGGGCATGATTCAATCCTTGTTCGCCTTGTGTTTCATCAATAATCTTGGCCATGTCTATCTCTTGGTTAGATGATCCTTGGGAAGTTTCTTCACCAAGTTGTCCTTGGCTAGTTTGACCTCGTTTGTTCTCAGCTCGTAACTGCCTTTCGTAACTGTTGATGTCGGGCTTGTATGGAGTGAGAGGGGCCTTACCGCTTCTAGAACGGGTCATCAACTGCAAAATAGAAACAACAAGAAAACAGTGAATGACACTTGGTAACTTACCAAGAGGTAAGTACCAAAAGAAAAGTAAAACAGAATTAGGTTAGGAAAAAGTGTTGATTCTTTCTCAAGAATTTTGAACTAATGTAAGTAGAAACCGTAACAAGTCCCCGGCAACGGCGCCAAAAACTTGATGCAAACTTACTAGGGTTCCAATCTCACCGGCAGTGTACCGGGGTCAATCGTAGTCTAGCGTGGCGGTCAAGGTCGTCTCCCAAGGGAAATGTGAGGTTAAACACCGATTAGTTATCATTATCTTGATCTGAATCGCAGTTTTGTTTAAAAGGCTAATAACTAGCTATAAGGTTATTTAAACGATAAAATAAATCGACTAAGATGATCTTTACTTCAAGTTATTTTCCTTAGATTATTCAGAATTGGTCAACCTACCTCCTTCCATTATTGTTCTATTGCGTGAATGGTACATTCCTCAGCACGTGATTTTCCCTCATACGAGTGTATAAAATAACACTATGCCTTATCCTTGGTTTAAGAACCTTAAACCTAATGACTTAGCACGATAAACTCTTGAGTGCAATATTCCCCGGATAAGGAACCGAATTCCGTTAAGGTCGATTCTACCTTCCATCTCTCTTGCTCTCGTCTCACAACTAACGTCTCCGTTCGGTATCTACTAGATGTGTAGGTACATACATTGGTTAATTACTCCAATATACATATTATCAATCAAAGAAAACAAGAGGAGATTCAACACAATAAAAGCTAGCAACATAAACGATCAATTCCAAACAACAGAAGAATTAACTGTCATTACTATATCATCTTAGCCAATACAAAGAACTAGCCACTCATTATTATAACTACTAACAAGTTAAATCTAGCATTCATAATAATGAGAACAATTAGATCAAAGTAAAAGTTGATAGAATACGAAATTCGGACGATGAACTCGAAGTGAGGTTCATCCACTCTAGTTTTTTATGAAGATAGAACACAAGTTAATTGCTCCCTATATCCATGCAAGCTTTTAGTTCCAAAATGATGATTCTAAAGTGTTTACAAATGATTTAGTTGTTAAAATGATGGAAATTTTGGCTAAGAGAGCCTTAAGATGAAAAGTTGCCTTCAAGTCCTTCTCCAAAAACTATTCGTCCAACTCCTCTCCCTTGTCTCTGATGAGCAATAGTAATATTTCCAAATTCGCATTTTTTAATACATGGCCTGCGCCATGGTTGTTGTGGCTTGCGACATATGTGTCAAGAGGCCTATGATTGATGGCCAATATGATGCCGAACGTAGGGCAATCATGGCTCAATAAGGCTAAGATAATAGGATGTGATTGGACGTGGCTGTTACAGTTAATGGGGATTGATTGTGGAGATCTTGCCCACTAATGTTCGGTAGCCGTCTTTCACAGGTCGTGATCGACCTGTTTATCTGTGGAGCGAGCTATATGGCTAGGTTGGCTAATTAGTACTTGAGATGAGGTCGGTTGAGCTCTTAAGGGACCTACGGAGGTCGGCTCATCTTAGACTGAATATTTGTGGACTGATGGCCATACTATGGGCTTTTGTTGACTTTGCCCATTGACTATTTGACCCACGTGAGGCCCAACAATAACAATAATGATAATCTTCGAATTATAACCATGTTCAAACACCCTAGACATGAACTGGGTCATTGAACGCAAGTTAGGTCTACACTTGAAGCTACGTGGCCTGAGATGAGGGGTCAATGTACAAATAATTACGTCGAGTTTGGCTCCATACATTATAAAGCCAACATGCTACTCGCATGCCTGTCGTCGCGGTTTGAGCTCGCTGAAGACATTGCCGAAAACAAAAGGGCGAGATGGATAGTTAGTCACCTAAACTCGATGCAGGGCCGAGATGGACGTGTCCGCCCATCTCGACACCGTGCCCCTCCATTTTTCATGAAAATCGAAGGTACCTAAACCTAGCCCTAGTTATATCGGACATGAAAATGAAACTCCGGAGAAGATCTTCAATTAGTCGTCAGGCATTGAAGATCCGCCCCGGCTCAACGGCAAAAAACGGAAAAAAAAGCATACATAAACAGGTATTCAAGAGGGAGATCTACGTGTTTGTTCATCAAAACCTAGGAAATATGCATGTTCGGATCTACCAGAAAATGAAATTAAATGATGGCTCTTCAAAAAACGGTAAAATCACGTATGGACGGAAGCATGTTATAACTCGAAGCAAAGGTAGATTTGCAACCAATTTACCAAATTACTAGGAAGAATTGGAAGAAAAGCTTGAAGGTTCGGTTGAAAACCACACCGAAAACACCTTCGAATGATCGGCAAGTACCTCGACTCGCCGGAAAGTGCTTGCAGGTTTCCGGAAGTTCTTGCTACGGAAACCTCAAATATGCGAAAAGTGTATAGGTGTCGGAGGACCCTCCTTTATATAGGGGTCGAGGTGAACCGACACGATGTTTCGGAACCCGGTGCAATAATGACTTTACGGTTCCCGAGACACGCTACCCCATCAAGAGACGCGGCATTTCACATTGCAACGGTCCGATCATGACGGTTACATTATCGAGGAAATACTTCACATCCCGCCGCTACTAAGGAATAATCGGCTCACGCCTCAGCTCGCCATCCTTTCAGGTTGTCTCGTTGCTCAACACGGCCTCACCAATGCTATCTCAGCTAGGTCTCTATAAAGCACTACGCCAAACAGCCCGCTCACTATCATGGTCGATAAATTTAAGCCTGGTCGCTATTCAGCATGGCATTATACAACTAGTCACTTTCGAGCCTAACGCTTCCTAGCTCATCACTAATAAGAAGGGCACCCCTAAGCATGTTTTTGTTAATCATATCGCTACTCGACTAACGCAATTGAACTTTACACTATTAAGAAAGCCGCTCTACAAGAGTCACCTTAGCACATGGTAAATCAAGTCGCCTTACAACTTTACTCCATGACTTTCATGTGCACCATGAACATGTCAAGGTAGGGGGTCATCGATATGCCAAGCCCAGAAAAGAGCATGTGGATTCTATTTGGGCATGTACGTAGGCCCAAGAGGAATAGGGTCCTCACCCCATACAGCCTGCATCTTCATAAGCCGACTAGGGTCGGACTTTAATCTAGCTCGCCCTACGCCTTAGTGATATTTATCATTTGCAGGGCAAACGAGAGTCGATCAGCCAAGCCTTCAACCCGCCCCTTACAGGCCGGCGGGAAGTACTAGGGGCCGACCTGCTCGCCCCTTAGCTCACAATCCGACCTGACTCGGACCAAGCCCGCTATCATGAAGCTCGCCCAATTGGATGTTGCCACATCATCAACATAGTTAATTATGACTTAATTGTATTCTCTTATAACCGCCATCTCCTAGCCTTATAAATAGCGCCATTTGTACCTTGAAAATGACATGACGTCATTAATACCAAAAGCAGACAACCTCTGTCAATTTGTCAACAGACGAGCTCGCTTATTTATAGCTTTCTTGTCTTAGCATAGTCTTCATATTGCTCATAATAACCACCGTAATCACCGTCAGACATCCACCGCACAACCACCGTTTAATCACTATCCGATCGCTAAAATACATTTGTGGTGTTTTCGACAACATCACCAAATATCTTTGTTCCTCTCAGAGTAACATGCTTCTAGTGGGGTTGTCAAGGTGTAATGATCTCATCCTTGTACATCTCATTTTCTTTTGTTTCTATCCTTATTTGTCCTTGTGGAGGTGTCTTCTTTTGTTTCCTCTAAGTATGTGGAAAAAAAAAGTAAATAGTTTTGCTCAGTATGTTAGGAAATCAATTAGTCTACACAGCGGAATATAAAAATTGATTTCCAATCCCAAGCTAGACTTCGTTTAATACAATAAATATGTTAAGTAGTTGACGGTGATTACCTTGTTTGATCTAATAGATCGATGCTTTGACCATCAAAGGAGAGTACTAGTGTGTGCGAGCCGTCCACGTGTCCGGCCTCTATCGATATCCACACGAACTCCTCGCCGGAATCCTCCTTGGATTGATACTAGAAAAATCCGGTTGCTAGACCGGCCTTTTCTCTCTCTCTAAAACTCTCTAGAAGAATCTCTCTATTTTTCTCAAAAAATATTAGTCTATTGGAATTGTGATGTATAAAAGAGCTAGTCAACCTCTTTATTTTATTGGTGAAAGTGGTGCCCCTTAGCCCCTAATCTGATTAGGAGAAGCTTAGCTAGTAGATTGATGAGAGAGAAAACATTTTTCTAATAAAATAAGAAAAATCACTTTGATTGATTTATCTCTTTTAATTTAATATCTTACATTAAATAAATCTAAGATATTGCCAATATCTAATATTGAATATCTTTATCTTATTACCATAAACCTATTTTCCAAAAATCAATTAATATCCAATATTAATATATGATAATATTATTAATTAATTGTACAATCCAAGTGTATCATAATACACTATCATCTGCTCCCCATAGCCAATAAATTGGCATCCGGAATATTCTTTAATTAATCAATATAATTAATATCTTGTATTTTATATATTCACAATAAATAAATACCATCATATTAATTTAATCACTATAACACTTTATAGTCGAGATAAACTTTCCTTATTTGGTTATCACTGTAACCGCATTTTAATCCGGCTAGATGTTCTTATGTGTGTGACCCAATAGGCTTCCGAATATGTTGGCCGTAGGCACAAAAGTGCAAATTACGAAAATTCCCTTCATACCTAACGATCACGGGATAGCGTCTATCAACACACCGTGACCCCCAATCATCAGAAGAGTTAAAAGCAATGACTACTACCTTTTATGTGAAATAGTTACCGTGTAAATAGAATCCTATCTCTGTAATAATATCCATACGATCGTATCTCGAGTGTCAGAACATCAACGACCGTATCTTACAATCTGGATATCATGCTCTCTCGGAATAACTCATTTACTCCCACTTTGCAAAGATTCACGAGAGCTAGACATTCCTTATAAGAAGGCCATTTCAGACATTTTCTCCTAAACATAGGATACGCGATTCCCGGACGAGCAACATGAATCCTACGCATGCTTCAGTATCACACCCAATCACTACCGCATGATCACCCCATGGCTAGGGGAAACCTCAATAGTGTCAAAGTATGACAATCCACACCGTGATGCCATGAAGACTCCGGTCTCAGTATAATTACACAACTGCCACATACTGCGACACTTAATGTAAGTGGGTCAGTCTAACGTACGTATTTTCTAATACACGTCCACGTATAGTCCAAGTGTCTCAACACTTTGTTAGACGAGATCTATCACTATCTTCAATAAGATAGAAGACATCTAATGCGTGCTAGTCTAATCATACTATTAATTTCCTGTTTCATAGCACATACGACCAGAGACATTTAAGTATCAAACCTTTTAATGTGAGTCGAGATCTCACCAACCATAATCTCTATTATGATTTCTCTCTCACAGTTTGACACAAGAGATGTTATCATATATACAATCACAAATTGGTTCATATAGACAAATAGAATATATAATAACATTAAAGCCATTTGTCATATGTATAAACATAAAGAAATAGTAGAAATGATCCTACCCGGTCGGATCCGGTCCAACCCGATTGGGTTTAGGACACTATTTCAACAATCTCCCACTTGGCCTAAAGCCAATCACTTACACACGAGACCAATTTGAAACACAAGAATCTCATGCAATACTCGCAACCGGCCCTGAGCGTGAACGGATCACTATCCGTGGGGACTCAGACTATCTTTACATCATGCTCCAAATGACCAAGTCAAAAGGGCCCACCTCAACACACACATGAATCTCTTACGAGACCATGGTCCTTGCTTCAAGCAATGAATCCACTACTATATCAGCTATATAGAAAAGGTGGAAGAACCGTACAAGGTTCATGAATGAACCTTATAGATCCATGTATTGCTACTACGCGCCTCCAAGGCAGCCCAGTTGAAGAATTTCAGTGATCTCTTTCTAAGAACATTTCCAGCTCACCGTCTCACTTAGTCAAAGTGACTGCAAAAACCCAGACTGTAGCTCCCACTATCTTTATAAGATTCAGGGTGCATATCTGTATATCTACGTTTATTCGATTCCAAGTTTCAATAAGCTACGAACCTATCTTTAACACCTTTATGGGTATCCTTGACATTTACCCGAATCACTTTCACACTTGTTCATGACTCTTCATGAAGTATGAACATCTGGTTTAACTCACAAGACTTATGATGGACCATATTGCAGATGCAAATGGCACCGTCCGTAAGTATCATCTTTCACCTTATCTTTTAGGACTGTCATCCTATCATTGATAGATCCTAGAATACTGGCCAGCAGTATCTATTGCTATGATCTATGCTAAACTCTTTTAGCATCTCATCTATAAGGGTGAACTGTGATAATCGTACAGTGTCTAAATCTATCACTATATATTCTTAATTCTAAAATAAGAACTGTCACTCCAAGAGCTTTCGTAAAGACCTTGAACTACCAAACATTAATTGACTGTGACACGGGGTGTTGATTCCGAGAAGATATCCAATATCTTGCTCGAGAACTATGACACTCCCACTAACCCTTCTGCACATAAGGCATATCTTTCCTCTTGATGAAATCAAACTCTTTTGATTTATCTATGCAAAGAACTTATATAGAGGAACTTGTTTGAGTCCATAAATGGATCTCATAAGCTTACACATCATGCTATCATCTAAGAACATCAAGCCATTGGCCTAACGTTTTCAACACTATCATATAGCCATGATACGTAGCTACAACAAGCACTATCTGAATAGACTTAAGCACATCTGATAGTAAGAAAGTAACCACAAGGTTTATGTTGAAATAGTGTCCTAAACCTAATCGGTTTGGACCGGATCCGACCGGGTCGGATCATTTCTACTATTTCTTTATGTTTATACATATATTAAAAGACTTTTATGTTATTATATATTTGTTCGTTTCGAGGACCAATTACGATATTGTTATATGATAACGTCCCTAGTATTAAACTGTGATAGAGAAACCATGATAGTGATTATGGTTGACGAGATATCTTATCACTTTAATAAGATTGATACTTAAAAGTCTCTTGTCGTATGTATTGTCAAACATGACATTGATAGTATGATTAGACTAACACGTATTGGATGTCTTCTATCTTATTGAAGATAGGGATAGATCTTGTCTATCAAAGTGTGGAAAGTGTTGGATATACCGCTAATTCTAGTTTAAATGTTGTAGAATTGATCAAAAAAGGGATATTAGTTATCGAACCCGCCCGTCTGTCTGTGGACGTGTATTGGAGAATGCGTACGTTAGACTGACCCACTTACATTAAGTGTCGCAGTATCTGACAGTCGTGTAATTATCCTGAGACCGGAATCTACATGGCATCACGGTGTGGATTGTCGTGTTTTGACGCTATTGAGGTTTCCCCTAGCCATGGGGTGATCATGCGGTAATGCTCGGGTATGATATTGAAGCATGCGTAGGATTCATATTTGTTTGTAGTAGGAGTGAATATCCGAAATGGCCTTCTTATAAGGAATGTCTAGCTCTCGTGAATCTTTGCAAAGTGGGAGTAAATGAGTTATTCCGAGAGAGCATGTTATCCAGATTATAAGATACGATCGTTGATGTACTGACACTCGAGATAAGATTGTATGGGTATTGTAACAACGATAGGATTCTATTTACACGGTAACTGTTTTACATGAAAGGTAGTAGTCATTGTATTTGACTCTTCCGATGATTGGGGTCACGGTGTGTTTCTAGACGTTATTCCGTGATTGTTAGGTATGAAGTGCATTTTCGTAATTGCACTTTGTGTCTACGGCCAACATATTCAGAAGCCTATCGGTCACACACTTAAGAATATCTTGCCGGATTAAAATGCTTCCATAGTGATAACTACATAAGAAAAGTTTTATCTCGACTATAAAGTGTTATAGTGATAAATTAATATGGTGGTATTTATTTATTATGAATAAATATAATACAAGATATTAATTATATTAATTAATTAAATATACAATTAATGTATATGTATGTCGAAATATATTGTGTATATTGATACACATGTATTTTGTAAATTAATTAATCATAGAATTATATTAATTTAGAATATTTTGGATGCCAATATATTGGCATATGGGGTGCAGGACTTAGGTGTATAAGATACACTTGGATTGTGCAATTTAATTAATAGTATTATCATATATTAATATTAGATATTAATGACTATAGATTTGCATGCATGTGTAAATTGATTTATGGTAATATGATGAAGATAATCAATATTAGATATTGACAATATCTTGGAAATATTTAATATGAGATATTGAATTAAATGAGATAAATCAATCAAAGATATTTTTCTTATTTTACTAGTAAAATGTTTTCTTTTTCATTAATTTACATAGAAGTTTTTCCTATTTGGAATAGAACTACATGGGGCACACCACTCCCTATATAAGCAAGGGGTTTGCTAGATCATTTGTACATCACAATTCCAAGAGACTAATAGTTCTTGTGAAAAATAAGAGAGCTTCTTAGAGAGAGATTTGAGAGAGGGAAAAGGTCGGTCTAGTAACCGAGTTTTTCTAGTAACAATCTAATGGTGGATTCCGGTGGGTTGTTCGTGTGGACTAGCGGTGAGGCCGAATGCTTGGGTGGCTCCGTGGAACATTACTCTCCTTAGACGGTCAAAGTGTCGATCTTTTAGATCAAGCAAGGTATTCACCGTCTACTACTTATTTGTTTATTGCTTAAACGAAGTCGATCTTGATTAAAAGGGAAATAAATTTTAAATTCCGCTGCGTTCCCGCGTAGATTTCCGAACAATTTATGTCCCGTAGCCTTCAGCCATCAACTTTGCATTAACTAGTAATCATATTACCTTCCATGTCAGTCTTTCACAAAGACCTGCAACACTTTTTAGGGACATTCCCTTCAGGTAAGACATACTAGGTTCATAACCCGGTTGTCATCATGGAATCTACTTCAGATACTACGGCTCCTAGCCATATCTCTTAATCTTGCCTTTCAAGCATTCCTTCATAAGTCATGAGATATGGCTTATGTCACACCTTTCTCGTATAGAGTGTTGTTTCCATTTTAGAAGCACAATCTGATTGCGTATCCGAAAATGGTATCCTTCAAGGGAGAATCTTATTCCTTTTCAGACAACTTCTGAAACACCATTCAAGTATTAATTGCTTCAATCCAATTAAAGATTAATTCCTCAGTAGCTCATCAATCTCATATTCGTACTAACTCGAACTTTTCGGGGTTTCCGAATTGTCGTACTTCACTAAGTACATTCAACTATTTCAAAAAATAATCATAGAGATTAATAAACTATTATTTGTGGCATTAATTGTCACAAGCCAACAAACATCGGTATGTGTTGGACATATTTTAAGTTTTAGTGATGAGTGCCAGACTAGCTGTTATAGAGAAAAGGCAAAAAGATGTCTAGATCAAATGTATAGGTTTATTTGGGTTTGATCTTTGTATAGGTTTGATCAAACAAGCATTGTAAAAGGTCGGTCGACTTTCATCGCGGGCTTCGTCTAGGTCAGTAAGGTACCTGAGTCAGTAGACTAGTTTAGGAACCTGCTGAAGACTGAAGGCTAAGGGCTCAAACTCAGTTATTGAAGACTAAGAGATCAAACTTAGTGTTTAAAGTCAAGGATATGGAATCAGAATTTAAGGAAGTCTGTGATGACCTAAACTGATTACATATACCTTGTGTAGAAGGTCTAAGTGGTGATTGGAACATAGTTATGTTCAAATTGGTGTAATCTAACTTCATAATAAAAAGTTAGATGAAGAGAAGTCAGCTGCAGTGTTTTGTAAACACAGCAACTTTGGATCAGCTGACTGATATGTATTTCAGCAGACTTATATACACAGGAACCTGCTGAATGCATATTTCGATTTAATCAAAGGTTACATTGGAAGTTACAAGGATAAGGACAAATAACAACTCTTGATTTTGTCAAAAAATCAATGGTTAAGATTAAAGGAACGTTGGAAAGAATCAGAGCTTTATCCAATGAATACAAGTCAAAGGGAGTCTGAAAACTGTCAAAAAGTAAACTGACAGTGTCAGTACTATGTACATGGACAGAAAGCAAGTAAAGATGGGACAAATCTGAAACGGCTATGTTTGAATTTCAAACATAAGTCACAAGGATTCTCACCTATGAATAGAAGACCCCCTGTTACAAGAACAAGTGATGAATTGTGATGAACAACAAGATAATTTTCCTGAAGCTATCTAGTTTATTAACAAGAAAATCACCCTGCTGACCCTACTGAACTTAAAGCTACTGATCCAGAAAATTCTTCAAGTGTAATTTGTTATCAAGCTACTTCAAGTTCACACACTTGAAGACATCAAGCTGCTGATCATTTCATCCTGATCAAGCTGCTGAAAGCTGAATCACTTACTTGATTCAAACTTTCTTTTACAAGAAACCTGCTGAAGACAGAGAAGCACTTAGGTGTCAAGAACTGTTGTTTGTGGTGGAGCTGGTGAAGAGGCAATCCTACCCTTCAAGGACCAAGGTGGAAGACTTTGGAGCAAAGAATCCTACATGTTCCAAGTGTTCGCTTTGTGAAGCCATAGTTATTGGTGAAGGACAAACAACTTAGGGATTTTTGTAACTGCAACCTCAAAGATCTCTAGTGAATTACCTCCAACATCACAGGAGAAGAGTGGACTGATAGGATTACACCACCTGGAACCACTATAAAAATTGCCTACTTACTTTCTGCATTTAGTATATTAAGCACATCAACCTACTGAAACTAGCAACTGAATCACACACTTACACTACTGAGTATCTAATACTTAGTATCATATTTTAACAACAAGTAATAAGGCTTAACTTGAATATATTCCACTGCAACAAATTCAAGAAAAATCAACAACAAATAGACATCGAGTCAATTTTGTCCGCAAACTATCGAGTGGTCGGCGGACTTCGAGCAATCACAGGCTACTGAACTTGCTGAGTTTGTTAACTCCAAAAGTTTTAAGTGTTAAGTTTATTCACCCCTCCTCTAAACTTAACCAAAGCCTTTTCAAGGGACCAACTATTGGTATCAGAGCAGTGCTTCTATTCTGAAGTAATCCTACTTGTTGTGCTTGTGAAAATACTTTGAAATTTTTTTCAAGTTTCTAATTTTCAAAGCTTTGCATCATGGATAACAATCAGTATGCTAGAACAATGTTGATGTGTTCTTTAGATCGTTTTGATGAGTATAAACGTCATATGCAGTCTTTTCTAGCTACAACACATGATGAGATGATGGATGTGCTGACTGATGGACCACTGGAAATCACAAAGGCTATAACTGTAGATGGTCAAACACAGTACATTCCAAAACCAAAATGAGAATGGAATGCTGAAGATAGAAAAAGAGCAAACCTCAACAATATTGCTATTGATATCATATACAGAACCTTGGATAGCAATATGTACATGAAAGTGAAAGATTGCAAGACTGCAAAGTAACTTTGGGATAAGTTACAATTAATTTGTGAAGGCACTGATGCAATCAAGAAGAACAAAATCAGTGTGGCAAAGAAGAAGTTCCAAGATTTCAAAATGAAACCAAATGAAACCATTGAACAAATGGAATCAAGATTCAATGACATCATGGATGAACTCACCCTACTGAGTGTAAACTACTAAAAAGAAGAAATCAATTCAAAAATCTTGGAAGCCTTACCTGCAAAAGAAGTTTGGGAAATGAAGGTGACTGAAATAGAAGAAATGAGGAGTCTACATGAAGATGACACCTTCAAATTATTCTCAGATCTCAAGGCTTATGAATTCAGTAAGAAACTTGTACCTGAGACTGAAAAGGAAGAACCAAAGACCGCTGCATTGGATGCTACACATCAAGAAGAAACATCAGGAGCTCAAGATGATCTACTGGATGAGATGTAAGAGCAAATTTCCCTACTAAGCAAGAAAGTCAGAATGATGAAAACTGGAAAGGGTTCTCCAAGGAATTTCACAAAGAAATCTAGTGAAAAGAAGAAGGATGAATCCAAGAAAGACAATGATTACTTGTGCTATCAATGCAAGAAACCAGGAACATTTCAAACCGGACGGTCCTGAACTAAAACAGAAGAAGGAACCCTGATTATCTTTGCTTCAACTGTAAGAAGCCTGGACATTTTAGACCTGATTGTCCAGACCTACTGAAGAGCAAAAGTCAGCAAAGAAGATTTGGCAAGAAAGTTATGGTTGCTGAAGATGAATCTGGATATGAAGTTGAATCAGAAAAAGGAAATGAATATGATGATACTGCACTTGTTGCTGATATGGATGATTATGCTTTAATGGTAAATATGGAAGAAACTGAGGAGGTATACAATTCTGTATCTATAAACACTC
The DNA here is from genome assembly GCA_036785695.1 of Gentiana straminea. NCBI lineage: Eukaryota > Viridiplantae > Streptophyta > Magnoliopsida > Gentianales > Gentianaceae > Gentiana > Gentiana straminea. Next base: position 2,171,746 of record JAVUPR010000424.1, on the reverse strand, counting down.
CTGCTGAAAGTGATTGTGAATCAACTTGTGGTTCAAATCCTAAAAATTCTGACAATGAAGAAACTTTGGATGCCATCCTTAATCAGTAAGGATAATACAATCTGGTTATGAGATTATGCAGGCTGAAAAAGAGGCTCTTCAAGCAGAAGTTGAAAGGTTAAAAGCTGAATTAAGAATTCTCAAGGGAAAGGAAAAAGATGTTGGACAGAATCAGCATAAGCCTACTATACATTCAGTAGCTGCTGAACCTGCTGAACAATCTAGTTCCACTACTCGTGATAGAACAGGCCTTGGATTTGGAACCCAACAATCCAATAAGAGTGGATCCAGCAAGGTTACTAAACCTAGTGCCAAAATTGGTCCTAAGTTTGTGCGTGCACAAGATCCAACACTCAAAAAGGTTGTTGAGGCAGTGAAGCCTACTGAGAATGCTTCAAAGAAGCAAAATCTGAAGTCAAAAAGGGTATCGGTACCTAACAAAAACAATAAATCTAAGAGTAGGACTGTTGTACCTTCTAGACCTGCTGATAGCAGACCTGCTACCAAGTCTGCTGGACCACAAAAGGGCAAAAAGCAGAAATATTCCAAGGATAATAATCATAAACCTAAAAATGTCAATCATTCTAGGGATACTTATCTCGGGGGAAAGGTAGATTATTCCCTACTGATGATGATTGGAATATTCCTACCCCTACTTCTAGAAACAACAGGTATAACCATGCTGCCAGGGTGAAACCTCAGCAATGGAATCGGTAGAGGACTCAACAGAGGACTTATACAAGACCTCAGCAGGGACCTCAGCAGACTCCATTTAATAGGCCTGCTTCTAACAGACAGCAAACCTATGGTTATGCTAGTACTTCTAACAATAGAAATCACTCCAAACAGCATTACATACCAAAAGGCCGTAAAGCATATATGAGTCATACACAACCAAATGTTAGACCTTATGGATGTGTAGAATACATGTATGAACAAAAGTATAATACTTTCATGGCAAACAAGGATGATGTTCATATTGGCACCAGACAAAGTGTAAGAGGCTATGTGACAGACTGTCACTCTACTGAACTAGCCATTAACATAGGACGAAGAATCAGACGGTTTGCTGGTTTGGAAAACATTATCAACAGAAGGCTGGAAAGAATTTCATATCTTAATGTGTTGGAGTTCTGGATGAACATTGTTCTACATGAAGGTAAAGAGGCCTTCACTACAACAGTTAATGGAAGAGAAATTGAAATTTCCTCAGACCTACTGAGAGAATTATTCCATTTTGGACCTGGAAATAATGCCCCCACCAATCCAGAAGCTATGAATCTGCCTAGGATGAAGTTTGTAGATGCTATAAAGACAAATGATAAGATAGCTTCAAATCTAGGCATCAATGTGAAGCACATTGGATATGAGTACAACCTGGTGAGCAAATTGAATGCCAAAACTATTTTAGGATTCATTGGGAGTCTAGATACACTGTCAGGACCTAAGATAGATATGCTGATCATCATCTACAGAAGTATGAAGTTTGATTGGGCTGGATTCTTCATACACTACATGAAGAAGGTATTTACTGAAGACAGAGATGGTGTGAGGAAGTCCAAAGTCAAGCCCCTAGGCCTACTGATTCAGACCTTGTTGAAACATTTTCAGATACCTGATATTTCATCTGAAAAGATTAACAAATCAAGGTATAAGCCAGAAGTTACTACTCCTATTCCTGGCTTAGATGATGATGAAGATGTGGATGATGAAGCCACAGAAAGTGATGATGACGGAGGAGATGATGATGCTGGTGGTGAGCAGGTCAAACAAACTGTTAAGGAAGTTACTAAGTCTGCTGCACCTAAGAAGGTTGTTGAGAAGAGAAAGGCTGTTAATACAAGAAAAATAACAGAAATGATAAAGACTAGGAAGACAAAGAAGTAGACAGTTGAAGTTATTGATATAGCTGAAATTACAAGGAAGAGGAAAGCTACTGAAATTGAAGAAGAGCAACTTTCCAAAAGAATGAAAGAAATTGCCAAGAAGAAGAAACATGGCAAAGGAAAACAGTTGAGGATTTTGGAGACTCAAAGGGAAGAAAAAGAAGTAGGAGAGACTATTAAGGCTGAGCCCTTAACAATTATCAAGCCAACTGAGAAAGAACAGGTTGTTGTTGAGCAATCTCCTGGAGAATCACAGCAGGCTGCTGAACCTGAGCCTGCTGAAGAAGTGGAATCCTCACCTGTAATGGCTGTTGAGCCTATTGAAGCTACACAAGTTGTTTTTGAGCAACTTGTTGAAGACCCACAGCGGACTACTGAGTCTGGGCCTGCTGTGGAAGTTGAGACATTGGTACAAGACCCTGCAAATTCTGCAAGAAGTCAGGGGGAAGAGCAGTTTGCGGTTAACCCTGCTGATGAGCATGTAAGTCAGGGAGAACCAAATATTGAACAGATGGAGGTAGTAGGCACTAATATACAACCTGAGCAACCTACTGACCTAGAGGCATCTGTTGAAGAAACTATGACTCGCTAGTTGAGACCTTTGGAGGTCAGCAGAGTGGACAGACAGCTCCTAGAAAGCCAACCATGCCCTTTGAAAGACAAGAGAAAAAGAAGAAAGAAGGGTATGTTGATCCAAAGCTCCAGCTGGTAGCTGTTTATTTTCAGTGGAAGTTTGGTTTTTATAAAAGACAAAAGCCAGCTGCAGAACCAATGATAGATTTTGAGGAGTGGGCTTTTGAGAAATTAGGAGTGGAGAATCTCGCCGGATTTGGTTGATACCTCTCTGTTGGAAGCAAGACTGATGGATCTTATTGATGAACAAAAGAAGGAAGAGGGTATCAAATTCAGAGATCCTAGAGATGAATCAGATAGTGATGACTCTTCATCATCTGATTCTGGTGATGATCATCCCTCTGGTCCAGGAGGAGTCAGTGGGACTGCAATGATTATTGAACCAAGAGTAGAGCGCAACTCGGTGCCGGGACGACTATCGAGAGGCAAGAAAGTGAACAGATGGATGAGGATCTGGAGGATCTCACCATAGATGGTCTAGAGGCCTTGATAAATGATGGGATAAATCTTGGAGGCAACAGACTGGTTGGTGCATTAGATACTTCATTTGTTGTGGAAGCTACTGAGAAATCTGATGATCAACAGAATGAAGATTTGGATGATGAGAGGGGATCATAGTGAGCCTGATGTCAGTTCTGAGGATTCAATTCAATATCAATACTGGATTGACACTCAGGACACTCTATTCAAGACTGCCAATACTCTAAGAAGGATTGCTAATACTGAAGGGTTTCAAGAAGAAAATAGGGCTGAATTGTTAGGTGTGATGCCCGAAAGACAATTTTGTAATTGTTTTATTTAATAAATGAAATGATGTTATTATTCATATTTATTATTCTCATATTCACCGATGTGACAGTAGTATTTACACTACAGAAAACCCTAAAGTGTATCGTTTATGTAATCACTTAACTCAGTGTATGGTATATACACAGGAGGATTGAGTTAGTGAAGATGTACTTAAAATACAATTAGCCCGTAGTGAAGTTAATCGAGAGTATCAGGTCTCTCCTTTAACGTGCTATTAATGCGCCCAGAACACAATAGGTGTGATTGTCTTATCACGATAAGGATAAATGGATTGACGCAATGAATCAAGAGATGGAGTCTATGTACTCTAACTCGGTCTGGAAACTTGTAGAACTTCCTCGGGGTGAAAGGCCCATTGGATGTAAATGGCTCTACAAGCGAAAGAGAGGAGTAGATGGGAAGGTTGAAACCTTCAAAGCACGGCCGGTAGCCAAAGGTTACACACGGCGAGAGGGTATAGACTACGAGGAAACCTTCTCACCCGTGGCCATGATGAAAACCATCCGCATCCTCCCCTTTCGATTGCCGCATGTCCGGATTATGAAATCGGCAAATGGATGTTAAGACGCAAATGTTTCTAAACGGCTTTCTTGATGAGGAAATCTATATGCAAAGAACCGTAGGGATTCATTGAAGAAGGTCGAGAGCACATGGTGTGCAAGTTGCTCGATCCATTTATGGGTTGAAGCAAGCATCTCGTTCCCGGTATCATAGATTCGATCACACGATCAAGTCTTATGATTTCGAACAACACTTTGCTGAATCTTGTGTGTACAAGAAGGTTATCAAAGATAGTGTTGTATTTCTAGTGTTGTACGTTGATGACATACTCCTAATTGGCAACAATAAGGGGATGATGTCCGACGTGAAAAGTTGCTTGACCACGCAATTCCAAATGAAAGATTTGGGAGAAGCGAGTTATGTTCTAGGGATCCAAATTATAAGGGATCCTAAGAACAGGATGTTAGCTCGTCCCAAGCAACTTATATAGATAAGGTGCCGGCACGCTTCGAATATGGAGAACGCAAAGAAGGGTTTTCTACCAACCCGTCACGGCGTTTACCTCTCTAAGACTCAGGGGCCTCAAACCCCTGAAGAGGATGAAGCTATGGGAAGAGTGCCATATGCCTCGGTTGTTGGTAGTCTTATGTATGCTATGAGGTGTACGAGACCTGACATTTGTTACGGCGTTGGATTAGTCAGCTATTTTCAGTCAAATCCAGGGCAACCGCACCGGACAACGAGAAAGAATCTCATCAAATATTTGAAGAGAACCGTAAATTATATGCTCGTCTATTCGAGTGGGAGTTTGGAGCTAGCGGGGTACACCGATTCGACTTTCGCCGACGGAGATGATTCTAAATCTACCTCTCGGTTCGTTGTTTACACTTGGTGGCGGTGCGGAGAATGGAGAAGCCAAAAGCAATCCAAAGACGGCCGATTCAACAATGGAAGCCGAGTTCATAGCGGCCTCGGAGGCGCTAAAGAAGCGCTTTGGTTAAGAAAGTTCATCGGCGGATTAGGCGTTGTCCCGAATGCGAGGATCCTATTACTCTCTATTGTGATAACAATGGGGCCATTGCCAACTCTAGGGAACCTCGAAAGCACAAGAAGTCGAAGCATATAGAGAGAAAATACCGGGTGATCAACGATTTTGTCGATAGAGGGGACATTTCCGTCAAGAAAATCGCCTCCGCCGATAATCCCGCCGATCCGTTCACCAAGACGCCGTCGATTGAAGCTTTTAGTCGACACTTGGAGACTATAGGTATTAGAGACATGTCTCATTTGCTTTAGAGCAAGTGGGAGTGATAGTTTGCTGTATTTTAAATAATAGGGTGTGCTCTAAAACAATTAATCACATGCTTTCGTGCAAGTGGGAGATTGTTAGGTGTGATGCCCGAAAGACAATTTGTAATTGTTTTATTTAATAAATGAAATGATGTTATTATTCATATTTATTATTCTCATATTCACCGATGTGACAGTAGTATTTACACTACAGAAAACCCTAAAGTATATCGTTTATGTAATCACTTAACTCAGTGTATGGTATATACACAGGAGGATTGAGTTAGTGAAGATGTACTTAAAATACAATTAGCCCGTAGTGAAGTTAATCGAGAGTATCGGGTCTCTCCTTTAACGTGCTATTAATGCGCCCCGTAACACAATAGGTGTGATTGTCTTATCCGGACTTTCGGTTAAGAGAACCTAATGGGGCATCTATATATGATAGATATATCATATAGGGCCGGACCGATTTGATTAGAGTTCACGATATAATTCCGTAATCGAGAAGTCTTATCGAATCAATGGATGATCATATTTATGGATATATCTTAATCCCGAGGTGATCACACTCAACCGCTTGAATCGCATGAAGTTTGACTTGACGGTTAAGGATTACACTGAGTCTGTGGTTTGAATTAACCCATCTTGGCATTGTACTGGATTGAGTGAGTAGTCTGTGTTATCACAGATACGGAATCCATTCCTTCCATTTATGGAAGTAGATAGACAGTTTCCTTATTTGTTAATCCTAGAAACTGATCGATCGTACGAGTTCATATTACACTGATTAGCTACCAGTGAGTTGTATGAATTAATTGATCACTAGGGGGTTAATGGTAAATAAGGATAAGAGGTTCTAAAAAGGGTTAACGGTAACTTCCCGATTTAGAATGAACAGTCTATGGAGGATTAATCCATATGTAATGATTATATCAATGGACGCTTATTATTATTCCCATGAGGAGATAAATATAATCTTATAATCGGAGGAGTGCAGTCACGGGATTATGGTGGCATATTCCTATGATTGATTTATTGAATGTAATTTTTCTATAATTATTTATTTGATTTATCGGAGCCGCTGATTATTAGTCCATGGTCCCCGACGTGCCTCCTAATATAGCATAGCTATTCTCGGACGTCGAATCCTAATAATATTAATTTAGTTCTTGTTGGACTTTATTAAAACGATATGTGAATTAATTGTTTAGTGGACTATTAAATTAGTTGGGCTAAATAATTAAATATGTGGAAAAGACATTTTCCATAATCTTTGCACAATTATTGTGTGATAGCAAAATTAATATTGACTAGGTCAATATATGAAATTTTCGCCCCATGCTCTTTATTTTGGAACAAGAAATTAGTTTTCTTGTCATTAATGAGACATGTGCATAAAATATTTATTGGATAAATATTTATGGTAAATAATAAAGATAAATATTATTCTAGATTTGTTCTAGAATATTATGGAATTATCTTTTATTAATTGGATTATTTATTTGCAAAATAAAAATCCTTGGAGGCTGAGTTTTACTCCTATATAAAGAGAGTTCTCCCAAGCCTTAACACATATGATATTTTCGACTTCTCCTCTTAGAGAGAAGAAGTGATAAAATTCGGCCAAGGGGTATAAGGGAAGAATCTTGGAGATTTTTCCGGGTAGCATATCGGAAGGGTTCGAGTCGAGAATTCCTTCCACCGGGAGTTGCTTGGATCACACGTACGGAAGATCGTGGTGCTCTTCACATCTTCTTACATACATCCTTTTGCGGTTCTTCAACTTGAATTTTGAGATTCAAGAGGTATGATGTAACATCCCGACTTTTCGTAAAAGGGTAAAATAGTCATTGGGTGTATTTACTACGACCTAATTATTATTTGTCCCATTTATTTAAGTGAAAAGGAATTAATTAAAGGATTTAGTTATTTAATTAATAAATTTGATTAAATGGCTATAAAAAGAAATAATCCCAATTATTTCCTCATAAGTTACACACGCTGATTCTGAAAAAAAATAGAAGAAGGAACGGCGGCAACATCTCCACAGACGCAAGAAGAAAGCGAAATAAAAGGAAGAACCGTATGATCAATCCGTTCATCTGTTCAAGATGCCGCAGGAGAGAAAAGTGATCAGCGCGAGGAGACGCAACTTTGGAAAATAAAATATCCTTATTTCGTAAGTTTTCGGTTTAGCCCTAGTTTTCGGTATTCGTAGAGTTCGATTCTTGAAAAATTCGTATCTTTAAATCCGTAGCTCTGTTTCGCAGCCGTGAGTAGTCGAAACGATCGTCTTGAAGCGTAGAATAATCTAAAAATAGTTTCACAGCAGTAAACCCAGGTAATCTTCAGTTTTACAGGCTTTTTCAGTTTCGTTTTTCTGCAAAGAAATAGGATTTTAGGGTTTCTTATTGATCACATAGGTTTTGGGGTTGAGGATCAACAGTGGTTGCAAATTGCTTGGTGTTTTGTCGTCGCTTTTGCAAGCAAATAAGGTAAGAGGCTCTTCCTACGATTCCAATTATCGTTTATAAGGTTTAGATCAAGTTCTAAGGTGTTTAGATGATAGAAGACGTGTCTTTTTGTTGATCAAAGGATCATAGACGATAGGGTATGTTTAGATATGAATCTATGTGTTTTCTGTGTTAAAGTTGCTGATGTTTATGTTAGAATCGGATTAGAAATCGAGTTTGAAGATTTGGGGTTTTGGGAAAACCGCAGGTGGACGGGCGTCTGCATAAGCGGACGGGCGTCTGGAAGCTTAGAAACTCAAACGGGCGTTTGCCTTAAGCGGACGGGCGTTTGAGGAGTGATTTTACATACAGGTTGTAGCGTTTTTAGGTGGACGGGCGTCCAGTTATAGTGGACGGACGTCCGGGCCCCGTACGGACGTCCATAGGGTTGGACGGGCGTCCGCAGGGTTTAAACGAGCGTTTAGGGTTTCGTACGGGTGTTTGTTCGGGTTACCTTGTTTTATTGATCTTAATCGATTCAGTTTTGTTCAGGCTTCAATGTTATGTTTTCTATTGGTTTGAGCTTTTAATTATGATGTATTAAGATTAATTAAAAAATTGAACTAGCTTCGATTGTACTTCTGATGCGTTCAGTTAAAACACCGAATGTACTCTTAAAGGGAGTTGAAGTTCGGATCCGTCGGAAGTGGCATGAAAGTGGCTTGTGCTTTGGTGAACTAGAGTTCATCAATGTCGGTGTATTTGCTAGGACTTGTCCGTGTCTAGTGGTCTAGGTACGAGAGTAGGAGATGCGAGGGAGCTTACTTGAAAACACTAGGGATGGCTAGTTAATTCACATCAATACTTACATATGTGTAGTAAAAGATAAAGCATCATCTATTCTCGGTTAGACACTATTCCATATCGGCGATTGACGTGGCCTTTTCTAGTGCTAATACCAGTCCTTAACCGACAGTGTATCGGGTCAAACTGTAGTGCTAGTATGGTGAGTCAGAGTATCGTATCCTCGTGGAACTTTGTAATTCTTCTAAGTGTGGTTAAACACCAAAGAGCCGTTATTAACTCAATCTAAATCTCGCTTTATAGCACGTATAACTACTATTTTACTTAACATAAAATAAATGCGTAATTTAAAATTTATTCTAATATAATATATATAGATATATAAATATATACGATATGCATAAGTTGCAAAATATATATATAGATATAAATATACGTATACCGTATATATAATTAAAGAACTAGCCAAAGTTTATATAATTGATTTATACGATCTTTTCAAAGGTGAATGGAATGTGCTCGATCTTTAGGTTCAATTGAGTAAATGAAACGGTGCACTCCTAAGGTTAACAATTCCTCCTCACATTAGCGTGTGAAATTGTCATATGTCCATTGTCATCGATCCAAAGTCCACAACCGTTACGGTTTTTCCGAACAGTCCCGAGTACGATTCTACCTTTGAATAAAAAGGAGTCATTCCGTTCGTCAAACGGTCAATTTTATTTAAAGGCTCCGGTTGTCAAGGCCGGGCGATTCAACTTTCCGGTTTAAGTTTCAATTAAACCGATGAATTTAACATTATTACGATCTTGAGTACAAATTTTAATAAGATTCATCTTTTAGAACAAATCGCCCCCGGGTAGGAAACCGGGTTCCGTTGTCACGTTTTCACTCGGCCAATTTTACCCTCCGGTTTTTCTATTAACGAGTTCATAACTTAATTACGAGGTGTCAATTCATAATTAGATTATGAATTCTTTCAAGTCAAACTTTATCAATAGAAAAAGATTCAATTAACTCAATTTTATTCAATTTTACTTAGACAACATTCCTTTACCGAAAAGATCGAAATAAAACGATTACATAACTTTGGCTAGTTATTAGATTTAGCCTACTAACATTATACGAAAATAGAAACGTACAAAACAAACATAAATACTTTAGAAATTTTACCCGATTACAACGATTGAATCGTAAGTCGTATTCTTCCGGATGCTACAACAACTTCAACAACATTGATCTTCTCGATAATTTCTCGAGCATTATAACGATACTACTTTATTTATGGCATAAGGCCTATATATATACATACTACTACTACTAAAGAGAGGTGAAGAAAATATATTTGGTACCCCCCTTTATGTGCCTGCAATGCTGCTCTATTTATAGGCAGTTTTTCCCAAGCCGGATCGATCCGAGAAAGGGCCGGATCGATCCGGGAATAAAAAATATTATCCCAGGATATTCTCTGCAGGGCCACATGCTGGTCTAATCATGATGTTTCCTCGGATCGATCCGAGGTAAATCCGGATCGATCCGGATAGATTTTTTTCCAATCTTAATTCGAAACTTGATAAAATCATAACTTGAGCTCTGGATCTCCAAATGACATAATTCAAGATGCGTTGGAAAGCTCTTGAGGAGATCTATAACTTCCATGAAGACTTATTTTTCAGAAAATGCCTTTTTGCTGGGCCATTTGTTCGTCGAAAATATAACTTGATACGGCGTCACGAACCATTGATCCACTTGAACTTTAAATCTCGTGGCACTTCTTTTATTCCTTCAAAAGATATGATTTTACTCCACAAAATGTCGTCACTCGGGGTCTTGGTTTACCTATGGTCTGTAAAATACCAAAAATACCCACGTGAATCTGACACGACACTCCGGTTATTAACCCGGTACAAAATTTATAACTTTTTATCATTTTTACTAGATTTTTATAATATTTAGATTTATTCATAGCTATTAATATTTTATAAGATTATCTGTTATAATTACTTATATTTTATATAAAAATAGTCGATAACGTATATAAAACATCGTAATTTTTATCATATAAATGTTATACATCAACTACTCCCCACTTAGCTCTTTGATCGTCCTCGAGCAAAATAAGCGGTAATATATAAAAATTACGATAAAAATAATATAAGTGGTAGATAAAATTTTTAAATTAGTAAAATATCATTTCAATATTATAAACATATTAATTATATCTTTCTTAGAAATTAATAAGATAAAAAGTGTAGATAACTTTGATAAATTATTATCAACTATTATTCAAATGAAATTTCACAAAATCTACTCAATAAATATAATTAAAATTCTAGAATTATTTTCCTATCTCAACTTATATGAAATATTTGGAATCAAAGACTAAGTCAAGTAATTGACAAGATGGCTAATACTTTTTAGGATAGGACATTGGTTAATCGAAAAGATAGAAAAAGAAATCAAAAAGAGAAAGAGGCAAGTCGTACGTACTTACACCTTCACGTTTGATCAAAAACAGCTTCGATTAATAATATCTCCTTTTCCAACTATTTTTCGATTTTCTCTCTTCTTTTTCAATATTAAGAACTAAAAGCGTGAGTGTGTGTAGAAAATCAAATTTACAAGCATTGCTTCATCAAGATTGATCGGAGTAATACTCTTTCGATCTAAAATTACGAGTCCGGTTTCATTAAACTCGTAATCATTCTTGAGATCTTATGATTCGAATTTTTATCGGGAGCTTTATACCTCATAGTGATATAGGACGTTTCTAGATAACACCCTACTGCACTCAAATCATTGGAAGCTACTACCGATATCTGTCGATCAAAGATAAGGAAGATACCCGGTATTCGATTAATTCTCTCGTAAATATGGTGCTTCGTTCTTATATAAATCTTTTTTTTTTTTTTTTTTTTTTTTCACCTCAGCATATACCATCCTTAGCTTCTGTGCTATCATCTCCTTTCATAAGCACGTACAAACTCGTGGGATTTTTAGGAAATGTAGACCAAAATAAGCCAAGGGTCGGTTATGATAAAAAATGGCTATTTCGAGTGAGGTCTTGATCACTCTAATCAAGGTTGAGGTAATTTTTGTGGTGTCAAAAATCTCATCATTCCTAATCCGATTCCATATTCATATTTCGTTTTACAAAGAAAATTATTCTAAAAAAAATTCATTATAAATATAAGTATATTTGCTAAAATTTCATATGAAACTTACTTGATAATATTTATGTATAGTTACATATACTTAAAATCTTATAAAGATCTAAAATTGACATATATAATATACTTATAATATATCTAATTTACTTTACTTAATTAAAATCTATTCTTACCAATTTATATTGTTTTTATTCATACTAATTATATATTATCTAATTATTTTGTTCCAAGAAAAATTAAACTAAGTATTGAGCAATTAAGTATAAATTTATATAAGAAAATTTTAATTTTTATTTACTAACTCACTTCCACTCCCCACTTACGAAATGACATCGTCCCGATGTTCAGTGAGTAAATAAAAAGTAGTTTGCAAAAAAAATTAAAATTTTATATGATTTTGATTATTATTTATTATTTTTAGCAACCATATATTATTTCGATTAAAGAAAATGACATATATATTAAACACTATTACAAACTATAAATAAAAGTAACAAACAACAAAAACGATTAAACAACTAATTTAAACAACTACCAACTTAACAACATAACTTCTAACTGATTATCAAACCGTAGATGAACATCCGGGAGTATCCACCGGAAGTAATCCTAACCGAGAATCACGAGATGGAAAAATCTCGCGCAGCCAACTCGTGCACGTGATTCAGCTTGGATACAAAGGTGAGAGATAACCCAGTGCAAATGGTAGCGGTCTTCCCCTATTACGTCTTTCTACCGCAAAATTAATTGCGCCTTAAAAATCAAAACTCCCCAATCAATGTATGCTCCCACAAGCTAATGCATACAACAAAAGATCTCATCATCCGTAACCCCATAAAAATCTCTAGTTGGATAGATCCGAGAATTAATGAAGCGTTTCCACGCCCTTAAATGAGAGGGTAAAGCCAGAGTTGAGGAATCATAGTTATGATCAAACAACGGAAATACGAACTGAAAGGCTTCTGCAGTACGATTTACAACATTATACGCATCCCCAAGTTCCCAAAGAAACTCGAAGTGTGGGTTTCGATCAAAAGCACATGGTGGGATTTGATAGATTTGATTTATGATGACTGGTGAAAATGAAATAACGATTCCCCTAACTGTAATAAGTTGCGATGAGGCTACTGTCGTTATCTGAGTGAGAGACGCAAAGAAATCTCTAACAATCGAAATGTTTATTCGACCTCTCGGGAGTCCTTATCAACTTTTTCCACCCGCAACCTCGGATTAGATTACGTCCCCACCGATCAATTTTTTCGTTGTTTAAGCCTTTCTCCATCGAATAGAGAACGGACGAAATTTAGATGTCTCGGGACGTTAGTATGAAAGCAAGAGGCATGCCCTTCGGGAACCACACCATCGCGTATGTGGTTCATAACTATTAACCGAGGGAGAGGATCGGTTAGACATTTCTGATACAGAGACTAAAAATAGAAGGAAGGGAAGAATGAGCAAAGTTTATGGCTGTTGCTCTTTCCTTTTATAGAAACATATCTATCAAGCAAAAGTAGAAAAGATCTCTTTTCTGCGCGTTTTTGTACTTGCCGGATCGATCCGAGAAAGGGCCGGATCGATCCGGCCTCTGAACTAGTAATGCTGTCAGGTCGGTATACTCACATCGGATCGATCCGGTGAATAGCCGGATCGATCCGGAACATTACTGTTCACGGACAGAGTTGATTTTGCTTGAAAAAAAATGCCTAGTTTTTTCTAGGGGACAAGTTTTCTTCCTATTTTTGGTTCATTTTCATTTTATTATAACGATAAATTTTACTACACGATGCGTAATACCATAACATGCAATGAAAACATGAAAATCGTATTAAAATAAAATCCTTCCAAAATCAAAATAACTTAAAGTAAAATGTGTCAATGCCAAAAATCATAGAATGTTTAAAAATCACTCCTCTTCATCACTCAGCTCGACGTGGCTTGAACTTGGCATAGCTTGAGAACGGGTCGATTCTTGGGATGGATCTTGAAAATAAGTTGACATCCGCACCGAACTATCTAGTCCCATCGAGCTCATCTCTCTCGTGATATCAGAAAAAGTGCTTCCCCATCCCGTCGTGGTATGGCCAAATGATCCAGATCCAGTCCATTCTGATGTCGCAGCTACCGTAGTACCTGTCGAAAAATCCCCTACACCACTAGTTTGAAACCCAAAAGAATGTGGCATTTGTTGGAAATCTGAGGGTGGTGGCATTGGTGGAATGAAATCGGGCAAGGTATAAGGCTGGGTTTGGCATTGCGGAATATCCATCTCGGCATAGGTAGGGTTTTGCGTAAGTATATTCATTTGATATAAACCTCGCATGCCTTGACGTAAATCTTCGACCATAATTTATTCCTTTCCGCAAAAAAACCCATATTGGCATTAGCACGATGAACATCATAGGCCATGGATTGAAACATGTCGTAAGTGATGGTATTCGGAAGTTGAGGTTGAGTTTGACTGGATGAAGGAGGGACAAGAAGTGGATGGAGTAGGCCGAGGTCGTTGACGGTTAGTGGTCCAAAAAGTTTATTCTTCCCGCCGGCCTAAGTGGTAAACTAGGACCTATAAGTGTGTCATCCACCATCATCAAATTATCACTTGGGAGCTCAGGGACTCCTATCTGACGACACAAGGAAGAAATAAAACACGGAAAAGGCATGTGACTACGCTTGGTCTAGCAGTCAGAGCAAATTCCTTGGCCCTTCTACACATTACTCTGCCTACATCCACGGGTATATCATTGACCATAGCCCAAGCAATACACAAATCCTCTTTACCAAAAGATGTAAAATGTCGAGTAGGGTAAAGAGTGTGACTAATAAAACGTTTAATGGCTCTCATATCCCGGATACATTTCCCATAAGAAAACCTGTTTTCATGCCAGACGGCAGTGGGATCTAACTCATTCGGGCTAGTGAAACAATATAATCAAAGTCCGCCGGTTCATCCAAATTTCCATACAGATAATAATCCTCACTCTCTTGGTATATCAGGAATACCATAAATAGCATTTATAATGTGAGGAGTAAACGGCACTGTCCTAGTTCTCAGGTTGACAGAGGTTAACTCACCATCTTCCATAGCATTGTGAGTTGCTACCAAAGAATAAAATTCAGCTACTAAGGTTGTGTTAATTTCTCCCGACCTTAAACTGGCTAATTCCATCCACTGTCGCCTTTCAAAAATCTCTTTTACCTCCCTTCCCAAATCTTTGAAGGCTAAGCCCCTCTCTATTGCAACTAAACACTGTCCAAATTTATTCTTCAATGCTTTCTTAGCTGCAGCAGACGCGGTTCTTTCAAAACTAACTGCCAATTCTTCTTCTGTTAAAGGCCTAGTTTCTATGACTGGAATTTGGGTAGGGATATGCGGCTTACGTTTTTTACTAGCTTTTGATGATTCGGCCATTCTACGATAGTGACACAATAACAAAACAACACAAAACAACAAAACAACACAAAACAACAGTACAAATGTGAGTGACAAAACAGTTGAAAATAAAAAATTGCATAAAAACGAAATTAACAAAATAAATGACTACAATATTACCTTATAATGCTTAAAAGGTTGAAAAGTTGGCCGGAAAAGATGAAAAGTCGCCGGAATGAAAGTTGAAGCTTTCCCTTGAAAATTACTTCAATAAAATCGAAAATTTGAAGAGAAGAGAGGAAAATGAGAAGAGTGTAAGGATTGGGGTAGTTTAATAGTAATGTTGTGTGATGATTTGAAGAAAAAAATTCGAATTGAGGGGAAAAGGGGAGGGGCGGCTGTTTTTAGAAAAGTGGAAGAAGAAGAAGAAAGAGGGACCCCGTCCCTTTTTTAGGTTTTTTTTTAGGTACCGGATCGATCCGGGGTTAGGTCGGATCGATCCGACCACTTTTTTTTTTTTTTTTTTTTTCTTAAAAAAAATATTTTTGGTATGATAATCCTCAATTATATCATATAAATCATATATATGATAAAAATAAGTTTTATCATAAAAATTTTTGAAAAATTAAAATAAACATAAACTTAATCTAATTCTACTCCCACCATTCTTAAATCTTCAAGATTTCTATAATAACGGTCCATTAACCTAATCTTAAGAAATGAGGCGTTCGAATTTTCTCTTTGATCTCCATCGGGATTTTCGGATAACCACCTAATCGTTCCCTTCTTAACAACATTCAAACACTCATCCTGCGATTTGGTTGTGCTTTCCCTACATTTCCCTTCATGCTCACTTTTTCCACAGCTTCTACACCTTCTTAAAAACTTTGCCCTTCTCTTTATCGAACTTCTCGATTTTCCATTACATAGTTCTTTCAGTCTGATCTCTCTCAACAATTGCTTGTTTTTCTCAAAAACTGAAGCTTCTATTTTAAACGCGACATCTTTATCCAAGCCTAATTTCAAAAGCAACATAAAAATTCCTATTCTATCTAAAAAAGACATCCAGCTTCTTTTACGTCTATCCGGTAAAAGACGAAACTACTTTAAACATAAATAAAACACATAAAAGTAGAGTAAAGATAGATAGCACTCCGGTATTCGGCCGAGTTTAACTCCTCTCGCTTTTCGCTTTCTTGATTTCTCTCGCTTTTTACTTTGTCGGAGGATCGCTAGTAGCATTATTTCTTCTTTCAAAGGCGGTTCCTTCTCCTTCCACAAATAACTTTACTCTATGGCCATTGGCTATAAAAGTTGTATTTCCATCGCTAGTTCAACAAATTCTCCGCATTTGTAAACTCTCGTTACTTTAAATGGACCCGTCCATCTTGATTTAAGCTTTCCCGGAAATAACTTTAAACGTGAATTGTACAAGAGCACTCGATCACCTACATGGAACTCACGACTATAGATTCTCTTATCGTGAAAGGATTTCGTGCGTTCCTTGTAGATTCGAGCGTTTTCATAAGAATCGAGACGGAATTCTTCTAGTTCTCGTCAATTGAAGCAATCTATGATCACCGACAAACCTTAGGATCGAAATTCAAAAATTTAATAGCCCAGAAGGCTCGGTGTTCTAACTCAACTGGGAGATGACAAGACTTGCCAAAAACTAACTTATAGGGAGAACAACCAATTGGTGTTTTAAAAGCTGTTCTATATGCCCATAATGCATCGTCTAGTTTAACTGCCCAGTTTGTTCGATTTGAATCCACTGTCTTTTCTACAATTCTTTTGATCTCTCTATTAGACACCTCTACCTGACCACTGGTTTGCGGATGATAGGGCGTTCCTAACTTATGCGTTACACCATATTTTTCAATTATCTTGGTAAATGGTTTATTACAAAAGTGTGAACCTCTATCACTAATGATAGCCCTTGGAATGCCATAACGTGTAAATATATTCTTTTTAAGAAATCGTATGACAACTCTGGTATCATTAGTGGGAAGAGCTTCACTTCTACCCATTTCGAAACATAATCTACCATTACTAGAATAAATCTTTTTCCAAAAGATATAGGAAATGGTCCCATGAAATCTATACCCCAAACATCAAATAACTCACATTCTAAAATAGGTTGCATAGGCATTTCATGTTTTTTAGATACATTTCCCCATTTTTGACAAGATTCACAAGATTTGACATACTTATAAGCATCTCTATATAGCGTAGGCCAATAAAAACCACATTGTAAAACTTTAAAAGCAAGCTTTTCAACCTCCATGATGACCTCCCGCCTCACGATCATGACAAAATGATAAAATACTTAAAATTTCATTATCGTGCACACACTTTCGATTATCCCATCCGAACATTTACGGAAAAGGTATGGTTCCTCCCGAATAAAATTTTAAGTCATAAAAGAATTTCTTCTTCTCGCCGCCAAGTCCAATGAGACGGAATATAATCACAAAGTTTAAGTAATTAATGATATCTCCAAACCAGGGTGACATTTCCTTAGAAGGAATTCTATTCTTTAATAACCGCATGGTTGAAGGAGTATCTATTCTAAAAAGTTGTTCATCGTGAAATGAATCTTTAATTTCTATTCCCTTTTCTTCATCATTTTCCATTCTACTTAGATGATCCGCTACTACATTCTCACTTCCCTTTTTATCTTTAATTTCAATATCAAACTCCCGAAGTAAGAGAATCCATCTAAGAAGACGTGGTTTCGCATCTTTCTTACTCGCAAATACTTCAAAGCCGAATGGTCCGTATAAATTATTACCTTAGAACCAACAATATACGATCTAAACTTATCTAAGGCAAAAATTACAAACCAACAGCTTCTTTTTCTCGTAGTTGTATAGTTCAATTGAGCCGCATTTAACGTATGAGATGCATAGTAAATAGCTTTGAGAATTTTGTTATATCTTTGTCCTAAAACTGCTCCTACAGCTAAATCACTTGCATCACACATAATCTCAAACGGCAATTTCCAATCTGGTGCTATTATCACTGGTGCAGTAGTTAATCTCGCTTTTAAGGTCTGAAAAGCTTCTTTACATTTACTATCGAAGTTAAAAGGTACTTCCTTTTCAAGCAAATGACTTAGAGGCTTTGCTATCTTTGAAAAATCTGCAATAAATCTCCTATAAAATCCTGCATGTCCAAGAAATCCTCTTAGAGTCCTTAGATTAACCGGTGGTGGTAATTTTTCAATTACTTCCACCTTGGCTTTATCAACTTCAATTCCTATTTCAGAGATTCTATGGCCTAGGACAATTCCTTCTGATACCATTAAATGACATTTTTCCCAGTTTAAAATTAAATTGGTATCCTCGCAGCGTTGTAACACTCAATCTAAGTGCGATAAACATTTACCAAAAGAATCTCCGTAAACACTAAAGTCGTCCATAAAAATTTCCAAGAATTTCTCAACCATATCGGAAAATATAGCCATCATGCATCTTTGAAACGTAGCTGGAGCATTACATAAACCAAACGGCATTCTTTTATACGCAAAAGTTCCATAAGGACAAGTGAAAGTAGTCTTTTCCCTATCTCCTACTGCAATGAAAATCTGTAAATAACCCGAATAACCATCTAAGAAACAGTAATATTTATGACCACTTAACCGTTCCAACATTTGAACTATGAATGGAAGTGGATGATGATCTTTCTTAGTATGATCATTTAGTTTCCTAAAATCAATGCACATTCGATAACCCGTAATTTCTCTTGTTGGAATCCATTCATTCCTATCATTTTCTTTCACCGTGAAACCTCCTTTCTTTGGTACCACTTGAGTTGGACTTACCCATTCACTATCCGATACGGGAAAAATTATTCCCATCTCTAATAGCTTAATGACCTCTTGCTTAACAATTAACCGCAAATTTGGGTTGAGGCGGCGTTGCGGTTGAATACAAGGCTTAGCATCTTCCTTCGAATTATCTTATGAACGCAAATCTCGTGGCTAATACCTCGAATATCAAGAATCGTCCATCCAAAAGCTTTCTTATGCTTTTTCAACATTCTAAGTAATTGATCTTCTTGTTGCTCGCTAAAGTTGATGAAATAATAATCGGTAATAGATTATCGCTTTCAAGAAAAGCATATTTCGATTTAAAGGTAATGGTTTCAATTCCAGTGTTCTTTGGCGGATCTTCTATTGACGATTTAAGAACTGGTCCTTCTAGTTCTAATTCCAAGTACTTATGCCATGGTGGTTTAAAGATAAAACTTTCTGTATCTAAAGAAAGAATTATCTCTTTCATTTCAATGTCTTCCTCATCTTCTTTATAGATAGACAGAGTTAAGCATTCTTCTAATCTGTCTTCAAAAGTTGGTAACTGATTATCATAGACAGAATGAATATCTTCTATAAAAGAACATGATTCCGATGATGCATGATTCATAGCTTTGAAAATATTGAAAGTAACTTCGTCTTCATTGACTCTTAAGATTAATTCTCCTTTCTGAACATCGATTAAAGTTCTCCCTGTAGCTAGAAATGGACGACCTAAAATAAGAGGTGCTGAATAACCGTCTTCCATTTCCATAACTACAAAGTCTACTGGAAAATAGAATTTGTCTACTTTAACCAATATGTCCTTTATAATTCCTTTAGTGGTACTTAATCGATCTATCCGCCATTTGCGTAGTCATTTCACTTTAGTAAGCTTTCCTATGCCTAACTTTCTATAATCCTCATAAGACATGAGATTTATACTCGCTCCTAGATCACATAAGACCTTCTTAAACGTAAATCCTCCAATTTCACACGGAATGGTAAAAATACCAGATCTTTCGCCTTAGGTGGTAAATTATGCCGCGTAATTGAGGAACATTCTTCATTTAGGCATATATTCTCATATTCCTCTAATTTTTTCTTGTTTGACAATTTCTTTCGTAAATTTTCCATAGGCAGTATATTAATCGTAGCTTCGATAACAGGGATATTAACTTGAATATGACGAAAAGTGTCAAGGAAACGAGCATACTTCTTATCGCTTTTTGCCTTTTTGATTTGATCTTTAGGAGGGTAAGGTAAAGATTCTAGATCTATGACCTTTGGCTCCTTTGTCGCTTTCTTTTCCTTTTTCCTTAAACCTTTGAGTATTACTCGCCGCCATGTTTCGTGTTCTTGAATTCTTTCTTTTAAATTGTTCCCCGAATCAATCTCTACTTCGCATTCCTTCTTTTCTTCCCGTTTTTCATCCTTGTTTTCATTATCTTCCATTCTAATGTGTTCCTTAAATAAAGTCCTTAAATCTTTATCCATGGGATCTTTCGTAATCCTTGGGATTTTTACCCAATTTTTCCTTTCACTTTCGTGTTCCAAACTTTTATTTCTTTTCAAGAAATTGTCTATAATTTCTTCTTCCTCATCTCGTAAATTCAAGTTCATCTTTAGTTTTATCATTCTTACCATCTAAGTCATCTTCTACTTCATTATTCCCAAAGTTTTCAACTCCATTACTTCCACCGAGCTTCCTACTTCTCGTAACTACAACATTTACCTCTCTTGGGTTCCTTTCGTGTTACTTGGTAATCCTCCCGGGGGTCCGCCGTTATTACGTTCACCTTCCCTACTCAAATGATCTTCCATATTCCTTAATGAGGCTTCTATCGTTCTCATTCTCGGTATCATGTCCACTCATAGATGTTTTCATTGAACTCATATCCTTAGTGACTGTACCAATAGAAGTCACCGTCGTTTCTATATTTTTAGCTTGAGTAGATACTACACCCATCATATTTTCCATTAGTTTTTCCCATTTTTCAACTCCTTCTGCAGGTTGAGTTGAACTTTGAGTTACTGGTATACTTTGAGTGGTATGTTGAGGATAGGATCTAGGTAAATTCTGATTAGATGTGTTTTCTTGATAAACTTGATTATTATTCAAGTTCCTATATGAAACTGGATACGGCGGTTGTCCTTGCTTGCTAGGGTTTTCGACCATCGATAAGTAGGGTGATCTCTTCTAATAGTATTGAACGAGTTTGAGTAAGCATTGTTTAAATTTCTATGCCGTCGAAGAAAACTCACCTCCTCTCTTGAGTATCCCGTCGGTTCTTCAATCCCTAGTGGTATTTTATCCCGATTTGAGTATTCGCTGGTGTACTATTTTCTCGAACTTTGATTTTTGTTTGATTGTAGGCCATCAAATTTCCTACTTAAATTTTCTAAATGTGCTAGAACTTCGCATTAGACGTACATTCTCCCGCAAAAGCTACTTTTCCGGTGCTAGAACCGGTTTCCCACATTCTCGTTATTTTTGGAAATCTTTTCTATGGCATCGTAAACTAATTGAGCCTCACTCATCATTAAAGAACCACCACATGCATGGTCTACATCAAGACGTGAATCTTTTCTTAATTTACGACGTAAAAGTTGAATTTGCATGTCTAAGGAATAACCATGGTCGGGACACGCTCTTAACAATTTTTTAAATCTTTCCCACGCATTCCCAAGCGTTTCTTCGCATCCTTGTCTAAAGTTAGCAACCTCGACTTTTAATTCCAAATTCCGTCCAGAGTGAAGTATTGTTTCGTAAATTCAGCTTGAATCTCCTCCCAACTTGTAAGTGAATGATGTGGAAGAGACATAAACCAATCTCGGGCTCGTCCTTTTAGAGAAAAAGGAAACATAGTCATCCTTGTTAATTCCTTGTGAGCACCTTGACTTTTGGCTGTATTGCATAGTTCTTCAAAAAGATAGAGATGATGATGCGGATCTTCATCATCTTCTCCTAGGAATTGGGCTCTTGCGTCAATTAAACCAAAAAGATGAGATTTAATCTCGAAATTATTCGCTCCTTCATTAGGTAAAAGTATGGGATTATTAGTCTGATTTCTTCTTATGGTTTGGTCACAGATAGGCCTTGGGTTTACTGGGTTGTTACGATTATTCTGGTTCCGATTCTGATTATTTCTATTATTATTATTATTATTTTGATTATTAAGGTTAACAGGGTTTTGTCCATGCCCTGAGCATGTTCCACTTTGTTCGTGTGTTTCATCACCGATTTCACCATTCTCGTATTTCGTTTGAAGATGATTCGTCGTGATTTCCCCGACTAGTATGACCACGGTTTCTCTCTACTCTTAACTCGCCTTTCGTAAGTGTTTATGTCGCTTATAAGGAGTGAGTGGGGCCTAACTACTTCTGGTCATCAACTAACGAAAATAGAAAATAACACGAAATTGATAGTAGTAAAAAATGGTAACTTACCTATAAGGTAAGTACCGACGAAAATAAAAATAGAAATGAGATAAGAAAAGTGTTGACTTATTCTCGAGAATTTTGAGCTAATATAAGTAGTAACCATAGACACAAAAAAGAAATTAGCGTCGTTCCCCGGCAACGGCGCCAGAAAGCTGACGTGGCCTTTTCTAGTGCTAATACCGTCCCTTAACCGACAAAGTGTATCGGGTCAAACCGTAGTGCTAGTATGGTGAGTCGAGTATCGTATCCTCGTGGAACTTTGTAATTCTTCTAAGTGTGGTTAAACACCAAAGAGTCGTTATTAACTCAATCTAAATCTCGCTTTATAGCACGTATAACTACTATTTTACTTAACATAAAATAAATGCGTAATTTAAAATTTATTCTAATATAATATATATAGATATATAAATATATATAGATATGCATAAGTTGCAAAATATATATATAGATATAAATATACGTATACCGTATATATAATTAAAGAACTAGCCAAAGTTTATATAATTGATTTATACGATCTTTTAAGTGAATGGAATGTGCTCGATCTTTAGGTTCAATTGAGTAAATGAAACGGTGCACTCCTAAGGTTAACAATTCCTCCTCACATTAGCGTGTGAAATTGTCATATGTCCATTGTCATCGATCCAAAGTCCACAACGTTACGGTTTTTCCGAACAGTCCCGAGTACGATTCTACCTTTGAATAAAAAGGAGTCATTCCGTTCGTCAAACGGTCAATTTTATTTAAAGGCTCCGGTTGTCAAGGCCGGGCGATTCAACTTTCCGGTTTAAGTTTCAATTAAACTCGATGAATTTAACATTATTACGATCTTGAGTACAAATTTTAATAAGATTCATCTTTTAGAACAAATCGCCCCCGGGTAGAAACCGGGTTCCGTTGTCACGTTTTCACTCGGCCAATTTTACCCTCCGGTTTTTCTATTAACGAGTTCATAACTTAATTACGAGGTGTCAATTCATAATTAGATTATGAATTCTTTCAAGTCAAACTTTATCAATAGAAAAAGATTCAATTAACTCAATTTTATTCAATTTTACTTAGACAACATTCCTTTACCGAAAAGATCGAAATAAAACGATTACATAACTTTGGCTAGTTATTAGATTTAGCCTACTAACATTATACGAAAATAGAAACAGACAAAACAAACATAAATACTTTAGAAATTTTACCCGATTACAACGATTGAATCAGAAGCTGTATTCTTCCGGATGCTACAACAACTTCAACAACATTGATCTTCTGATAATTTCTCGAGCATTATAACGATACTACTTTATTTATGGCATAAGGCCTATATATATACATACTACTACTACTAAAGAGAGGTGAAGAAAATATATTTGGTACCCCCTTTATGTGCCTGCAATGCTGCTCTATTTATAGGCAGTTTTTCCCAAGCCGGATCGATCCGAGAAAGGGCCGGATCGATCCGGGAATAAAAAATATTATCCCAGGATATTCTCTCGCAGGGCCACATGCCGGTCTAATCATGATGTTTCCTCGGATCGATCCGAGGTAAATCCGGATCGATCCGGATAGATTTTTTCCAATCTTAATCCGAAACTTGATAAAATCATAACTTGAGCTCGGATCTCCAAATGACATAATTCAAGATGCGTTGGAAAGCTCTTGAGGAGATCTATAACTTCCATGAAGACTTCTTTTTCAGAAAATGCCTTTTTGCTGGGCCATTTGTTCGTCGAAAATATAACTTGATACGGCGTCACGAACCATTGATCCACTTGAACTTTAAATCTCGTGGCACTTCTTTTATTCCTTCAAAAGATATGATTTTACTCCACAAAATGTCGTCACTCGGGGTCTTGGTTTACCTATGGTCTGTAAAATACCAAAAATACCCACGTGAATCTGACACGACACTCCGGTTATTAACCCGGTACAAAATTTATAACTTTTTATCATTTTTACTAGATTTTTATAATATTTAGATTTATTCATAGCTATTAATATTTTATAAGATTATCTGTTATAATTACTTATATTTTATATAAAAATAGTCGATAACGTATATAAAACATCGTAATTTTTATCATATAAATGTTATACATCAGCGATGTGATACGTTCATAAAAGGTGGACAACACCGCCGGCCTTAAACGGCCGAAGGGTAGTGGAGGAAATCCATCGGACGTATACGCATACCGGGGAGACCCCGGAGCTAATCGGTGCTAATCACCGTTAGTTAGCAGTATATCTTCAGTCGATGAACGCCATGCGCAGTGTCCTTGAGTAATGACGCAACAAAGATAAGCTAAGTAGAAACGTTTAGTCAATTCATGTTGATGGACATGAAATGAACCCTAGATTGAGTCGGTCACACAAAGATAACTAACTAAACGATTAAATATATTTTCTTTATAAATCTTAATTGTTGTCATAGCTTCTCACTTTTAATAAGTACTTTATACTTACCTCCTTTGCATTTTCTTTTGTATGTATTGTGGGGTGAGAAGACGAACAGGTTGATCAAGTGTAGACGACGGCTTTTGAAGACTTAAAGTCTTGACGAAGCTTCTAGAATATTTTCTTTGTAAATGTTGTATTAGATTGGTTGTATCTCTTCTCTTAGATTTGTCTTGTACTTCTACTTTTAAGACATCGTATTGTATAAGTCTTTGGGTTTTTAATCGTTGTAATCTTAACTATCCATCTTTAGTATGGTTAATTTCTATTCATAGTAGCTTTTATGTTTTTACCCGAGTCTTTTTAGCTTCCGTTTGCTTTTATTTGATACGACGACGTAGAGGTTTGCGTATAATATTAGACTTATTTAATGCTATACGCGCCGAACGTTTCTCTTCCAGATAAGGGCTCGGTATCCGGGAGCGGGGCGTTACATATGATCTACATCCCCCTTGTAGATATAGATCTAGTTATTTTATTACGTGTATTATATAGATCTAGATCCTTAAATCGCTTCCGTTGCGGATGATATTACTAACAGTGGTATCAGTCGACAAGGTGATCGATATTTATACGTATAAAATATTAGATCTAGGAGTGGTAAAACATGTAGATTTTTTGTCCCAATTTTTTTTTAAAAAAGGGGCCGAAATTTTGTTTTATTTTTTTTTATGTTATGAATGTCTTGGTTGAAGAGATGGATTGTGATTGGTACTGTTTACTCGTTAGATCTATTGTAGCTCCTTTGTTTAGTAACAATTGAGCATAGGAATTGTATTTATTTTATGTCAATTTTCGAAATTTATATGTAAAAGTAGCACCTTTTATTGTAATTTTGAATATCCGGGCTGGAAAAGATGAAGATCTTGCTGGAAAATTGAAGATCAAGGCGAAACCCAAGGTATGAACGAGGAGAAACTGATAAAAAATTTTATCAAAAACTGCTACAGGACGTTCTGCGACGCTGGAAAGCGTCGCTAAAAGTCCTGTTTATAAAATATTGAATGCGGCTAAGTTTTTTTTGCATGCGGCTGCATGTGATTTTTTTTTTGGCAAACCTATTTTTTTTTTCCCTACAAAACTGCCGACTGAAAAAAAAAAAAAAAAAAAAAAATTTGGAAAATAATTTTTTTTTGTAACAGCCGCATGATACAAATAAAAAAATAAAATAAAATTTTGGATTAATTATAATAATTGGATTTATTTAATTAAAAAGACCTTTTCTCCTCTCGGGTGTTCGTGGTTCGTGATCCGGCGGTTCGAGTTCAAGATTCGAAGATCAAGACTCGAAGACAACAAGATTGATTTATTTTTCCTAGGATAGATTAATTAGATACGGGGGTACCAACAATCCATCTCGGTGTTTAAATTTTCCGCAATTTATTTTTTATGTGTTCGATCATAAAATAGATATAAAAATCGGAATTGCCATTACATGCATCATATCATAAACCCACTCCATGCATACATGTAGAATTTTAATTTTGGTAATTAAAATAGGCATGTATACAAACTCGTGTAATTAGTTGAAATTTAATTAATACGTGGTAATTAATAAATTTAGTAACTAATTAAAGATCCGAGGACGGGTTATGAAATCGTTAGGCCTTTCGGTGTGTGTTCTCGGTGAACCGCCTTAAAGCCCAAACGAGATCACGTTTTCAATTCGTAGTGTCTACGAGATTGAATGATGGTAAAAGAACAATAAATCTTGGATAAAAACGGTTCGCTTATAGGTTGGGTGGTCAACTGAGCTAGGCTCGACCGACTTAACCCTCCTAGTGTGATGTATGCACGGGGGTCCGGCAAGACTAAGCTACACCGGAGAGCGGAGGGGTGATTCCTTCTTATCTCAATGAGGCTGTCTTGACCCGATTTCGTCCGACTGTCACATATGTTCCAACGAATAGGACGGGTAGGCTTGCCTATGTTACCGACACCATTCGGAATCCTTGATTTGATGAGCTTTTATGATAACATCAAAAAGACGTGGTTAGTTAACCCACAACCACTTCCAAATTATTGAGTGGGAGCGGGGGAGGCGACAGCCAAACCCACGGCCTCTACTATAGATACAAGTAAGTGAGAGAAGGGTGACGCCTCGCGGCGCTTTGATTTCGTCCCCCTACGGATGGTGTTCACCCCTATCAACATTCATGGCTTAGTCTCCGAAAGGATAGGATTTCTGGGTACTCGTCGGGTCACTGACCTATCCTACGACGGCACACTCGGGGCGTACCTAAGAGATCCAATATAGTAGGTCACACTCATAAAGGATATTTTGGTAATATCTAGGCTAAAAAAGGAAGGTAGTCAATGAATAAAGGGATGTCCGATTCTCGTGGGATGTTTGATTCTCACAAGTTATTCATTGATGAGATTGTCTCGATTTAACCGTCATCTCTTTGACCTACCCTACGGCGGCACTGAGATGCGAGGTTAAAACCTTGGAATGGTAGAGTAGACTTAATTATTAGTTTACAATTCCTAAAATTTATATAGTAGTGTTAAACTTGAATTAATGTATGTCATTTTATTTTCAGCAAAAATGTCTGCTCAAATTTCTGCTTTACTGTCTGAAAAATTAACGGGAAACAACTTTAAGAAATGGAAGAGTAACTTAAACGTGGTACTCACGTATGAGAATGTGCAACATGTACTTACTTCTGAATGCCCTACGCTGGCGGTCCAAAAACCTCGGTAAAGCCGAGATCGAACAACCGTAATCGCCGGATCGGCGTATAACCGGGCTCGTGGGATCATCCTAGCGGCGTGTCGGAGGTTATTAGGACCCGATTGAAGAGTTTGAGTCTCAGGAGAAATCATGCGGAAACTTACTACGATGTTTGGATCACCTAGCAACCAAGCAAAACACGATGCCATCAAAGTTGGCCGTTAACACGAAATTGAAGAAAGGTCAAGCGCTGAATGGTCATGTTCCGAATATGATCGCTTACTTCAATGACGCCGGTATTCATGGATCAAAGTTCGATGAAGCAACTCAAGTATCGATGATTTTAGAATCGTTGACTCCCGAGTTTATCCCGTTCAAAACTCGCATCCGATGGGCAAATATGAGTTGACCATGACACGTATGCCGAATGAACCGACTATCTACGAGGGCCTCGCTATCGAAAGATAAGGTCCAAGTTGGGGATAAGAAAGTCGAAGCCAATATGGCCGAAGCCGTGTCATCAAACAAGCCTAAGGCCAAACCAAAGAAGAAGGGTAATGTTGCACCCGTGCCCAAGCCAATGAAGAAAAAGACTGCCAAGAAAGTTGACGAGGCCAAGCCAAAGGGCAAATGCTTTTACTGTAAGGAGGTAGGACATTGGCGACGCCATTGTCCCGAATATCTTCGTGATGTGAAAGATGGCAAAGTCAAGGCTGTCGCTCGGAAAGATAAGAAAGGTAATTTGGAATTACTATTCTTGGAATCTTTTAACGTAGCTAAAGATATGACCACTTGGATACTTGATACTGGAGCTACTAACCATGTATGTTCTTCATTGCAGATTCTTAGTTCGTACGAGGAGCTGGAAGAGGGTTCTCAAGTGATGCGAGTAGGCACCGGGCGCTCATTTCGGCTAAAGCAAAGGGGGAGCCGTGGACTTGCATTTTAATAATAGAATTTTACATTTAGAAAATGTTTATTTTATTCCGAATTTCGGGAGAAATTTGATTTCTTATTCTCGCCTTAGTTGAACAATCATTTTCTCGTTTCAAATTTGAATGGTGAATTTGTTATTTCAAAGAATGGCTTTGAATTGTGTTCAACTATAAATGAAAACGGTTTATATTTTGTAAGACCACATAAAGCTCCCCTACTTAATACTGAAATGTTTAAAACTGCTCATCAAAGATCTGCTAAAAGGCAGAAAGTTTATCAAGTAAAAGAAGATAAAACATACTTGCGGCATCTGAGACTTGGCCATATTTCCTTGGAAAGACTCAAAAGACTTGAAAAGGTTAATGCCTTAGGTGAGTCATCAGTTGACACACTACCTGTCTGCGAGTGTTGCCTGGAAGGAAAAATGACTAAGCGTCCTTTCTCATCAAAGGGTAATAGAGCCACAGGAACTCTAGACTTAGTGCATTCAGATCTTTGTGGTCCGATGAACGTACAAGCTAGAGGCGGATACGAGTACTTTGTGACTTTCATTGATGATTACTCGAGATTCGGTTATGTTTATCTCGTCGCATAGAAAGTCCGAGGCTTTTGGAAAGTTCAAGGAGTTCCAAGCGTAAGCCGAAAGGCAACTAGGCAAGTCATTGAAATGCCTCCGCTCGGATCGTGGAGGTGAGTATTTAGATATCGAGTTCATTGACTACTTGGTTGAAAAAGGAATTTGTTTCCAACGTTCGCGCCTAGGACACCTCGGCAGAAACGGAGTTGCCGAGAGGAGAAACAGGACATTGATTAACATGGTTAGATCAATGATGAGCTACGCCTCACTACCTACATCCTTTTGGGGTTATGCTTTAGAAGCAGCGGTCTACATTTTGAATGCAGTACCGTCAAAGTCTGTCAAAAAGACACATATTGAGATGTGGTCGGGACATCGCGAAAGCATGCGTCACTTCCGCATATGGGGTTGTCCTGCACATGTGCTGATGGACAAGACTACCAAGCTACAATCACGTACGAAAGTATGTTTGTTTGTAGGCTATCCAAAAGGTACACGTGGTGGTCTATTTTACGATCCGGAAGATAACAAAGTGCTAGTCTCGACTAACGCTACGTTTTTGGAGGAAAGTTATATGAAAGACCACGTACCTCGAAGTACAATTATACTAGAGGAATTACTCTCCGATGACATCGTGCCTATTGTGGTCGCCGATGTTCCCGTTAACAACACTAATAATACAGCAGTCACTTCCGACATTCCTGTTCCACCCAGACGTACTGCGAGAGTGGTTCGGCCACCGGCTCGGTATGGCATGGATTTAGAGGCAAACGTAGTCGCCTCTGATGGGGTGGAAGAAGATCCTCCGACTTATAAGAAGGCCTTACTGGATCACGATAAGGATAAATGGATTGATGCAATGAATCAAGAGATGGAGTCTATGTACTCTAACTCGGTCTGGAAACTTGTAGAACTTCCTCAGGGTGAAAGGCCCATTGGATGTAAATGGCTCTACAAGCGAAAGAGATGAGTAGATGGGAAGGTTGAAACCTTCAAAGCACGGCCGGTAGCCAAAGGTTACACACGGTGAGAGGGTATAGACTACGAGGAAACCTTCTCACCCGTGGCCATGATGAAAACCATCCGCATCCTCCTTTCGATTGCCGCATGTCCGGATTATGAAATCGGCAAATGGATGTTAAGACAAATTTCTAAACGGCTTTCTTGATGAGGAAATCTATATGCAAAGAACCGG
Source organism: Gentiana straminea (assembly GCA_036785695.1). NCBI lineage: Eukaryota > Viridiplantae > Streptophyta > Magnoliopsida > Gentianales > Gentianaceae > Gentiana > Gentiana straminea. Next base: position 2,141,714 of record JAVUPR010000424.1, on the reverse strand, counting down.
AGGGATTCATTGAAGAAGGTCGAGAGCACATGGTGTGCAAGTTGCTCGATCCATTTATGGGTTGAAGCAAGCATCTCGTTCTCGGTATCATAGATTCGATCACACGATCAAGTCTTATGATTTCGAACAACACTTTGCTGAATCTTGTGTGTACAAGAAGGTTATCAAAGATAGTGTTGTATTTCTAGTGTTGTACGTTGATGACATACTCCTAATTGGCAACAATAAGGGGATGATGTCCGACGTGAAAAGTTGGTTGACCACGCAATTCCAAATGAAAGATTTGGGAGAAGCGAGTTATGTTCTAGGGATCCAAATTATAAGGGATCGTAAGAACAATGTTAGCTCCGTCCCAAGCAACTTATATAGATAAGGTGCCGGCACGCTTCGCATGGAGAACGCAAAGAAGGGTTTTCTACCAACCCGTCACGGCGTTTACCTCTCTAAGACTCAGGGGCCTCAAACCCCTGAAGAGGCTGAAGCTATGGGAAGAGTGCCATATGCCTCGGTTGTTGGTAGTCTTATGTATGCTATGAGGTGTACGAGACCTGACATTTGTTACGGCGTTGGATTAGTCAGCCGTTTTCAGTCAAATCCAGGGCAACCGCACTGGACAGCAGTAAAGAATCTCATCAAATATTTGAAGAGAACCGAAATTATATGCTCGTCTATTCGAGTGGGAGTTTGGAGCTAGCGGGGTACACCGATTCGACTTTCGGTCGGACGAGAGATGATTCTAAATCTACCTCTCGGTTCGGTGTTTACGCTTGGTGGCGGTGCGTAGAATGGAGAAGCCAAAAGCAATCCAAAGACAAACCGATTCAACAATGGAAGTTGAGTTCATAGCGGCCTCGGAGGCGCCTAAAGAAGCGCTTTGGTTAAGAAAGTTCATCGGCGGATTAGGCGTTGTCCCGAATGCGAGGATCCTATTACTCTCTATTGTGATAACAATGGGGCCATTGCCAACTCTAGGGAACCTCGAAAGCACAAGTAAGTCGAAGCATATAGAGAGAAAATACCGGGTGATCAACGATTTTGTCGATGAGGGGACATTTCCGTCAAGAAAATCGCCTCCGCCGATAATCCCGCCGATCCATTCACCAAGACGCCGTCGATTGAAGCTTTTAGTCGACACTTGGAGACTATAGGTATTAGAGACATGTCTCATTTGCTTTAGAGCAAGTGGGAGTGATAGTTTGCTGTATTTTAAATAATAGGGTGTGCTCTAAAACAATTAATCACATGCTTTCGTGCAAGTGGGAGATTGTTAGGTGTGATGCCCGAAAGACAATTTTGTAATTGTTTTATTTAATAAATGAAATGATGTTATTATTCATATTTATTATTCTCATATTCACCGATGTGACAATAGTATTTACACTACAGAAAACCCTAAAGTATATCGTTTATGTAATCACTTAACTCAGTGTATGGTATATACACAGGAGGATTGAGTTAGTGAAGATGTACTTAAAATACAATTAGCCCGTAGTGAAGTTAATCGAGAGTATCGGGTCTCTCCTTTAACGTGCTATTAATGCGCCCAGAACACAATAGGTGTGATTGTTTTATCCGGACTTTCGGTTAAGAGAACCTAATGGGGCATCTATATATGATAGATATATCATATAGGGCCGGACCGATTTGATTAGAGTTCACGATATAATTCCGTAATCGAGAAGTCTTATCGAATCAATGGATGATCATATTTATGGATATATCTTAATCCCGAGGTGATCACGCTCAACCGCTTGAATCGGTATGAAGTTTGACTTGACGGTTAAGGATTACACCGAGTCCGTGGTCCGAATTACCCCATCTTGGCATTGTACCGGATTGAGTGAGTAGTCCGTGTTATCACGGATACGGAATCCATTCCTTCCATTTATGGAAGTAGATAGACAGCTTCCCTTATTTGTTAATCCTAGAAACCGATCGATCGTACGAGTTCATATTACACCGATTAGCTACCAAAGTGAGTTGTATGAATTAATTGATCACTAGGGGTTAATGGTAAATAAGGATAAGAGGTTCTAAAAAGGGTTAACGGTAACTTCCCGATTTAGAATGAACAGTCTATGGAGGATTAATCCATATGTAATGATTATATCAATGGACGCTTATTATTATTCCCGTGAGGAGATAAATATAATCTTATAATCGGAGGAGTGCAGTCACGGGATTATGGTGGCATATTCCTGTGATAGATTTATCGAATGTAATTATTCTATAATTATTTATTTGATTTATCGGAGCCGCTGATTATTAGTCCATGGTCCCCGACGTGCCTCCTAATATAGCATAGCTATTCTCGGACGTCGAATCCTAATAATATTAATTTAGTTCTTGTTGGACTTTATTAAAACGATATGTGAATTAATTGTTTAGTGGACTATTAAATTTATTGGGCTAAATAATTAAATATGTGGAAAAGACATTTTCCATAATCTTGGCCCAATTATTGTGTGATGGCAAAATTAATATTGACTAGGTCAATATATGAAATTTTCGCCCCATGCTCTTTATTTTGGAACAAGAAATTAGTTTTCTTGTCATTAATGAGACATGTGCATAAAATATTTATTGGATAAATATTTATGGTAAATAATAAAGATAAATATTATTCTAGATTTGTTCTAGAATATTATGGAATTATCTTTTATTAATTGGATTATTTATTTGCAAAATAAAAATCCTTGGAGGCTAAGTTTTACTCCTATATAAAGAGAGTTCTCCCAAGCCTTAACACATATGATATTTTCGACTTCTCCTCTTAGAGAGAAGAAGTGATAAAATTCTGCCAAGGGGTATAAGGGAAGAATCTTGGAGATTTTTCCGGGTAGCATATCGGAAGGGTTCGAGTCGAGAATTCCTTCCACCGGGAGTTGCTTGGATCACACGTACGGAAGATCGTGGTGCTCTTCACATCTTCTTACATACATCCTTTTGCGGTTCTTCAACTTGAATTTTGAGATTCAAGAGGTATGATCTACATCCCCCTTGTAGATATAGATCTAGTTATTTTATTACGTGTATTATATAGATCTAGATCCTTAAATCGCTTCCGTTGCGGATGATATTACTAACATGAATTCCCTGCAATCCTTGTACAAATGGTGCTAATCACTAAGGAACAGACAGTGATTGCACAGAGATTGGATATGGTGATGGGATTTGAAGGATCACCATTGTTGATTGAGGAGGAACAGATTGCTGAGGATCCGACAGCACCTGAACAAAGGTTGGAACCGGTGGTACAGGTTGCTGAGGTACAAACAGCACCTGAACAAAGGTTGGAACATGAGGTACAGGTTGCTGAGGTACAAACAGCACCTGGACATAGGTTGGAACTATCTATGGGTTTGGAGGAAACCCCTGCTGTTGTTGGAGAACAGGCTGTTGTAGTAGAGCCTGCTGGAGGAAAGGTCACTGAGGGTAAGGATAGTCAGCAGACTGTTTTTTGTTGATGAGGATGAACAGCTGCTGGACTATGATTACAGTGATGAAGAGTTTCAAGTGCATGAGGAAGAACCCATTGATGATGAACCTCAACAGGCATTTGTACCAGTTTTTCGTGAACCTACTCTTGATCCTATTCTGGAAGAATTCCAAGGACCTAACCCTGCTGGAAGGGATATGAGCTATGCCTTGGTTATCAGCAGACAGAGGCAACAGGACAATGTAGAAGAGCCCGCTAATGGAGTCGCTTGGAGGAATGGTCGGTGGAGTACCAAAGACATGTTCGGAAGAGTTGAGGGCATCGGAATGACATAACACGCTTAAGGACTCAACTTGACGACAGGAGCATAGATTTGAAGAACTGATGAACCTTGTGGATAATCACAGAAGATCTATTGAGTCAGTTGCTTCAAACTTCACATCTACACAGTATGCTATTGCTGATCTAACACAAGATGTGAGGGGAATCAAACAAGGCAATACACTGAAAGAGAATTTTTTGAAAGATCAGTTTGCCTCTATTCAACATAAATTGGATAGTCTTGTGAAGTACACAGACCTGCTGAACCTGCTGCTGTACCTCAACCTGCTGGATTGGATCCTAAGTTCATTGAGAGGATCAATCTGCTGGAACAAACTATGCAACAAAGGATTACTGCAGTTGATACTAGAACTGAAATCATGGAGGGACAACTGAGTAATCTACTAATCACCCAGGAGAGTGTGCATGGCCTGCTGTCCCGTTTTGTTGATGATGTCAATAAGGGGAAAGAGATTCAGACAGCTGTAGCAAAAGAGGCTGCTAGAATCTTTGCAAAGAAAAGATGGGAAGATGACACTAATGCATGCAGAGAACCTGCACTTGGCAGACTTCCACTCACTGATGATCTTCTCAAAGAATATAAGAAAGTTTACAACAGCAAGAGGAGACCTTATCATGACAAGGGATTTCATGAAGGGTTGAACTCCTTTCTGGGACTCAAGTTTTGGGAAGCAAGAGTCAAAGCCTTGAGAGCTGCATATAGAGGTGGAAGAGGTGGTAGAGGTGGAAGGAGTTTACCTACCACCAATGCAAAGGAATCACTGAATGAATTTAAGGAAGTTTACATGCGTTTAGGCTTTAGAGTACACCAGATCAATCTCACTCTGCCTAAAGCATGGAAGTGGTGGAAAGAAGTGAATCCTCACATTGATTTCTCTCTTATTGAAAATGAATGGATGAGAGAAATGATTAGAGAGATAAGAGCTTATCAAGAGCAAGTAGAGAAGGCAAGAGAAGAAAGAGAAAGAAGACACTAGATCAGCATACTTTATCTGCTTTATATTTTTGCTGAATCTAGACTGTAATAATTTTGAACAAATGATTATAATGAGAGATGACTAAGTTTGTTCTGTTCTTGTATTTAATCTTTTTGCTTTGCTGTAAGGAGGGTATTGGCATCATCACCAAAAAGGGGGAAATTGTTGGACTTATTTTTGAGTTTTAGTGATGAGTGCCAGACTAGCTGTTATAGATCAAAGGCAAAAAGATGTCTAGATCAAATGTATAGGTTTATTAGAGTTTGATCTTGTATAGGTTTGATCAAACAAGCATTGTAAATGGTCAGCTGACTTATGTCGGCAGACCTGTCTATATCAGTAGGGTACCTAGGTCAGTAGACTAGTCAGGAACCTGCTGAAGACTGAAGGCTGAGGGCTCAAACTCAGTTATTGAAGGCTAAGGGATCAAACTTAGTAGTTAAAGTCAAGTATATGCAATCAGAATTTAGGAAAGTCTGTGATGACCTAAACTGATTACATATACCTTGTGTACAAGGTCTAAGTTCCACAAGTTAAGTGGTGATTGGAACTTAGTTATATGAAAAATGGTGTAATCTAACTTCATAAATAAAAGTTAGATAAAAGAAGTCAGCTGCATTGTTTTATAAACACAGCAAAATATGGATAAGCTTACTGATATGTATTTCAGCAGACTTATGGTCACAGGAACCTGCTGATACATATACTTCGAATTATTCAAAGGTTACATTGGAAGATTACAAAGAAAGGGACAGCTAACAACCTCTGATTTTGTCAAACAAATCAATGGTTAAGATCAAATGGACGTTGGGATGATTCAGACCTTTATCCAATGGATACAAGTCAAAGGATGGACAGACTGTATATTGTCAAAAAGGAATCTGACAGTGTCAGTCCTAGGAAAAGTCAGAAAAAACAAGTAAAGATGGGACAAAATCTGAAACGTCTATGTTTGAATATCAAACATAAGTCACAAGGATTCCTACCTATAAATAGAGGACTCATAATTCAGATACAAGTGATGAAAAATAAGGATATATCTTGAGCTATCAGATTTCAATCGATCAAAACACCCTGCTGACCCTACTGAGCATAAAGCTACTGATCCAGAAAAGTTCTTCAAGTGTAATCTACATTCAAGCTACATCAAGTTTACACACTTGAAGACATCAAGTTGCTGATCATATCATCCTGATCAAGCTGCTGAAAGTTGAATCACTTACTTGATTCAAACCTTCTTTTACAAGGAATCTACTGAAGACGGTGAAGCACATTTGTGTGTCAAGGACTGTTGTTTGTGGTGGAGCTGGTGAAGAGGCAATCCTACCCTTCAAGGACCAGTGGAAGACTTTGGAGCAGCAATCCTACCTGTTCCAAGTGTTCAGTTTGTGAAGCCATAGTTATTGGTGAAGGACAAACAACTTAGGGATTTTCGTAACAGCTACCTCAAGAATCTCTAGAGAATTACCTCCAACATCACAGGAGAAGAGTGGACTGACAGGATTACACTCCTGGAACCACTATAAAATCTGCCTACTTACTTTCTGCATTTATATTCTGCACTTAGGATATTTAGCACATCAATCTACTGAATCTAGCAACTGAATCACACACATACACTACTGAGTATCTAATACTTGGTATCATATTTAACAACAAGTAATAAAGCTTAATTTTTGATATATTCCGCTGCACAAATTCAGTAAACTCAATCCGTCGCGACTGCGAGTATCGGTAGACTCGACCCGCCGACAGTCGCTAAAGTTGCTGAGTTTGTTAACTCCAAAAGTTTTAAGTGTTAAGTTTATTCACCCCCCCTAAACTTAACCAAAGACTTTTCAAGGGACCAACAATGCAGGATGCAAAATTGATAATAAAAAAAACACCACAGGAACGTGTCAGATGATGGGAAATAGACTGGTTTCCTGGTTTAGCAAGAAACAGAATTCTATATCAACTTCTACTGCTGAAGCTGAATATATAGCTGTTGGAAGTTGTTGTGCACAAATATTATGGTTAAGGCAATAGTTAAGGGATTATGGAATTGAAGAAAGAGAAATTCCTATAATGTGTGACAACACAAGTGCAATTGCAATCACAGAAAATCCTGTTTTGCACTCAAGAACAAAGCATATTGATGTGAGACATCATTTTATAAGATATCATGTTGAAAAGAAAGATGTGGCGGTTCTTTACATCCCTACTGAAGATCAACTTGATGATGTCTTTACTAAACCATTGGATAGTGACAGATTTGCTAAGTTAAGGACTGAACTTGGAATTATAAAAATTGACTGATACACCTTTGATCAACAATGTACAGGAATTCACCAAGGGGATTAGTCTTTGCTATGTTGGGTGAGCTCACTTAGCAGATTAGTCATTGGTATCAACAATTCCATGTACTTATTTATGTTTGGACAATTGAGCAAATGAAGTTGCCAAGAGGATTGGTCTTTGTCCTGTTGGGTGAGCTCACTTGACAGATCAGTCATTGGTATTAAACTTCATCTTGTATTATCAGTTGGACAAAACAAGAGGGATTGAAGATCAGCAGAGTAACATTGTCAGCAGGCCGCTGAGGCATCTTTGTCAGCAGGCTGCTGAGCCAAGTCAACTGAAGACAAAAGCTACTGAAGCATACGTTACACGGTCAAACTTTAACAAAAGTCAAAAAGCAAATGACCGGGATATTTATCTTATCATTATAACCGCAGTTACACGATCGAACGGTTACAACTCTTTATAGATCAGTTATGAGACACGTGGAAAGATCTCATTAATTCCAATTTTAATCGTGCTTAATGCTACAGTACGTGTACGGTACTTTATCTGACAGTTTCAACCACCTGCCTATATATATACACAGATGCATACACAGAGAAGATACTTACAATCTTCAGATTGATTTTCTTTGAGATTACACCGTGTGAACATAGATTTGAAAACTTTCTCTTCATCTTTTTCATTTCTAATGGCGGATAAAGGTGATGTTCATATTGGAACAAGTCAAAGTGTGAGAGGGTACGTTACTGACTGTCAAACCACTGAGTTAGCTATCAACATTGGAAGAAGAATCATAAGAGTTGCTGGTTTGGAAAATGTTATCAATAGAAGATTGGAAAGAATTTCATACATCAATGTTTTGGAATTCTGAAAGAACATGGTCATACACGAAGGTAGAGAAGCCTTCACTACAACGGTTAATGGCAGAGGGATTGAAATCATTTCAGATCTACTGAGAGAAGTATTTCATTTTGGACCTGGAAATAATGCTCCAACTAATCCTGAAGAAATGGGGTTGTCAAGATTGGATTTTGTCGATAAAATTAAAACAAACAATGCCATCAAATCATCCCTAGGCATTAATGTGAGGCACATTGGATTTGAATATAATTTACTAAGCAAGATAATTTCCAAGAACATTCTGGGATTCTGTGGGAGTCTAGATACACTTTCTGGACCTAAGATAGACCTACTGATCTTCATCTGCAGAAGTGTAAAGTTTGATTGGGCTGGATTCATTATACATTATATGAAGAAGGTGTTTACTGAAGATAGAGATGGTATAAGGAAGTCCAAAACCAAGCCTCTAGGTCTACTGATTCAGACCTTCCTGAATCATTTTCAGACACCTGATGTTGCATCTGAGAAAATCAATAAATCCAGATACAAGCCGGAAGTTGTTACTCATATTCCTGGTTTGGATGATTATGAATAGCTAGATACAGAAAGGACTGAGAGTGACAATGGTGGAGATGATGATGCTGGTGGTGAGCAGACTGAACAAGTTACTAAATCTGCTGCACCTAAGAACGTTGCTGAGAAGAGAAAGGCTGCTGATACTAAAAAGATCACTGAGATGCTTAAGCCTAAGAAAACAAGAAAGCAATCAGTAGAGACTGCTGAGTCTACTGAGGGCCCAGTTGCAGTCAAAGATATTGACCCTACTGATGTTGTAAAGAAGAAGTCTGCTGCTGATATCTTGAAAGAGCAACAGAAGGAAGATAGTAGAAAGAGGAAAGCTACTGAGAGTGAAGCTGAACAACCTTCAAAGAGAATGAAGGAGATTGCTAAAATGAAGAAACATGGTAAAGGGAAGGAGTTGAGGGTCCTGGAGGACCAAAGGGAATTGGAAGAAGAGGCTGTTGAGCCTATTGCTGATGCTGGTGTTGTTGTTGAGCAACACATTGAAGAACCACAGCAGACTGCTGTACTTGAGCCTGCTGTAGAAGTTGTTGAACCTATTCCTAACCCTGTTGTGGATGCTACAACTTAGGGGGAAGAACACATGGTTGCTGACCCTGCTGCTACACATACAGATCAGGGGGAACCAAGTGTGGAACAGATGGAGGTGGTAGGTACAAATTTACAACCAGAAGAACCTACTGACATTGATGCATCTGTTGAGGAAACATTGAATCTGCTTGTTGAGACCTTTGGAGGACAACAAGTTGAACAACCAGCTGCTAAAAAGCCTTCAATGCCTTTTGAGAGGAAGGAAAAGAAAAGAAAAGAAGGATATGTTGATCCCAAACTTAAGCTGGTTGCTGATTACTTTCAATGGAAGTTTGGATATTATAAGAAACAAAAATCAGCTGCTGAGCCAATGACAGATTTTGAGGAATGGGCTTTTGAAAAGTTAGAGGCGGAAAACCTAATTGACCTAGTTAATACTTCCTCGCTGGAAATGAGGTTGATGGAACTCATTGAAGGAGAAAAGAAAGAATGAGGTATCTTGTTTAAGACTCCTAGGGATGCACCGGATAGTGATGACTCGTCATCATCTGATTCTGATGATGATCATACCACTCATCAAGGAGAAGCCAGTGGAACTGCGTTGTCATCTAAACCAAGAGTAGAACAGTCTACTATTACTAGGAAGTCTACTGAGGGCCAACAAACTGATCAAATGGATGAAGATCTGGAAGATCTTACTATAGATGATTTGGAGGCTCTAATCAATGATGGTATAAATTTTGGTGACAACAGGCTGGTTGGTTCATATGATGCATTCTTGGTTGTGGAGTCTGATGTGAATCCAAATGATCAGCAGTCTGAAAATTTGGATAATGAGAAGGTTATTGACACAGTGAGCTCCGATATCGCCCGAAGATTCGCCCGGTATCGAGTGGATTGATACTCAGGGCACTATATCTAAATCTGCTAACACTCTACAGAAGATTGCTGATGCCAGAGGATTTCTTGAGGAAAATATGGCTACTTTTCCTTTTATTTTTGTGGAAGAGAGGGTCCTACTCACTGAGGAACAAACAATGATTGGATAGAGATTGGACATGGTGATGGGGTTTCAAGGATCACCTACACATTCTGAGGAGGTTCAGGTTGTTGAGGAACAAACAGCACCTGAACAAAGGTCAGAACTGGATGTACATGTTGTTGAGGATCAGACAGCACCTGGACAAAGGTTAGAACTCGAAATGTGATTGGAGGAATCCCCTGCAACTGTTGTAAAACAGGCTGCTGTAGTACAATCTACTGTGGCAAAGGCTATTGAAGGGAAGGATAGTCAGCAGACTGCTGTTATTGATGAGGATGAACATCTGCTGGACTATGACTTTAGTGATGAGGAGTTCCAAGTGCCTGAGGAAGAACCTATTGCTACTGAACCTCAACAGGCATATGTACCATTGTTTTAAGAAGAACCTATCTTGGAACATCAACCAGCAAAAGATCCTATTTTGGGAAATATTTTTGGTGCTATGGTTGAAGAAGGTCCTGACCCTGCTGGAAGGGATATGAGTTGGGCCATGGTTGTCAGCGGACGAGAGGCACAATACAATGTTGAAGAGCCCAACGATGAAGCCGCCGGACATATGGGCGGAGGTATGGTTGGTGGAGTACCAGCACAGGTGTTGGATGAGTTGAGGGCAGCCAGAAATGACATTACACGGTTAAGAACTCAACTTGACAGACAAGAGCAAAGATTTGAAGATTTGATGAACCTTGTTGAAAATAGAGGGAGGACTACTGAAACAGTTGCTTCCAGTATCACATCCACTCAATTTGCTCTTGCTGACCTTACCAAAGATGTGAGAGGCATAAAACAAGGGAATACACTGAAGTATCAGTTCTTGAAAGAACAACTTGCCTCTATTCACAAGAAGCTTGATAAAATTGCTGAAGCACCCAAACCTGCTGTGGCTGACCCTACTGGTGCCACTCAACCTGCTGCTTTGGATCCTAAGATCACTGAAAGGATCAATCTGTTGGAGCAAACACTGGAAGGAAGGATCACAGCAGTTGACACAAGAACAGAAATTATGGAAGGTCAACTGAATAATTTAGTGATCACACATGAGAGTGTTCATGGCCTGCTTTCCCGTTTTGTTGATGATGTCAATAAGGGGAAAGAGAGCCAGACAGTAGTAGCAAAAGAGGCTGCAAGGATTTTTACTCAAAAGAAATGGGAGGCTGATACAAATGCATACAAAGAACCTGCACTTGGCAGACTTCAGCTAACTGATGACATCTTCAAGGAATATAAGAAGCTTTACTACAATAAGAGAAGACCTTACCATGAAAAGGGTTTCCATGAGGGGCTAAATTCCTTTTTGGGACTTAAGTTTTGGGAAGCTAGAGTTAAATCCTTAAGAGCTTCACACAGAGGTGGTAGAGGTGGAAGAAGTGGAAGAGGTGGAAGAAGTCGACCTACTACATCAGCAAGAGAGTCATTGGAAGAATTCAAGCAATTATACATGCGTTTAGGATTCAGAGTACACCAAATTAATCTAACTCTACCTGAGGCATGGAAATGGTGGAAGGAAGTAAATCCTCATATTGATTTTTCCCTTATTGAAAATCAATGGATGAGAGACATGGTTAGAGACATAAGGGAATATCAAGAGCAGCAAAAAAGAGAAAGACAAGAAAGAGAAAGGAGGAACTAGATCACCAAACTTACACCTATTTTTTTATTGCTGAATCTAGATTGTAATATCTTTTGAACAAACATAATTAATAATGAGAAATGACTGAGTTTGTTCTGTTTTTGTTTTTAGTCTTTTTGCTTTGCTGTAAGGAGGGTATTGGCATCATCACCAAAAAGGGGGAAATTGTTGGACATATTTTAAGTTTTAGTGATGAGTGCCAGACTAGCTGTTATAGAGCAAAGGCAAAAATATGTCTAGATCAAATGTATAGGTTTATTAGAGTTTGATCTTTGTATAGGTTTGATCAAACAAGCATTGTAAAAGGTCAGCTGACTTTCATCAGCAGGCCTGTCTAGGTCAGTAAGGTACCTGAGTCAGTAGACTAGTTTAGGAACCTGCTGAAGACTGAAGGTTGAGGGCTCAAACTCAGTTATTGAAGACTAAGGGATCAAACTTAGTGTTTAAAGTCAAGGATATGGAATCAGAATTTAGGGAAGTCTGTGATGACCTAAACTGATTACATATACCTTGTGTACAAGGTCTAAGTTCCACAAGTTAAGTGGTGATTGGAACTTAGTTATGTTCAAATTGGTGTAATCTAACTTCATAATAAAAATTTAGATGAAGAGAAGTCAGCTGCAGTGTTTTGTAAACACAGCAACTTTGGATCAACTGACTGATATGTATTTCAGCAGACTTATATACACAGGAACCTGCTGAATGCATATTTCGATTTAATCAAAGGTTACATTGGAAGATTACAAGGATAAGGACAGATAACAACTCTTGATTTTGTCAACAAATCAATGGTTAAGATTAAAGGAACGATGGAAATATTCAGAGCTTTATCCAATGAATACAAGTCAAAGGGTGGACGATCGAAAAGCTCAAAAAGTAAATCGACGAAGTGTCGGTACTATATACAGGGACAGAAAGCAAGTAAAGATAGGACAAATCTGAAACGGCTATGTTTGAATTTCAAACATAAGTCACAAGGATTCTCACCTATAAATAGAAGACCACTGTTACAAGAACAATTGATGAATTGTGATGAACAACAAGATAATTTGCCTGAAGCTATCTAGTTTATTATCAAGAAAATCACCCTGCTAACCCTACTGAACTTAAAGCTACTGATCCAGAAAATTCTTCAAGTGTAATTTGTTATCAAGCTACATCAAGTTCACAAACTTGAAGACATCAAGCTACTGATTATTTCATCCTGAACAAGCTGCTGAAAGCTGAATCACTTACTTGATTCAAACTTTATTTTACAAGAAACCTGCTGAAGACAGAGAAGCACTTAGGTGTCAAGAACTGTTGTTTGTGGTGGAGCTGGTGAAGAGGCAATCCTACCCTTCAAGGACCAGTGGAAGACTTTAGAGCAACAATCCTACATGTTCCAAGTGTTTAGTTTGTGAAGCCATAGTTATTGGTGAAGGACAAAAAACTTAGGGATTTTTGTAACTGCAACCTCAAAGATCTCTAGTGAATCACCTCCAACATCATAGGAGAAGAGTTATGTTTAGACTATATATAATTTTTCTAGAATTTATAACCTCTTCATAAAAGGTTGTTTTAGTCATCTTTAGATAAGATACGTATTACCCACATGATTCATAATCATATGGTTCAGACATCATCAGAATGACATTTGATTACACGTTTCTCTTCAATAGAGTCGACGTCTAGACAACCACAAATATCAAGGATAACAGCCATTCAAACATTTGGTTGAGATTTATCACCTATATCAACTATATAGTGACATAAATCTAGTATGTTAGATTTAATGACCGTTCAACTTTATCGGAATAACATTTGTTCCTTACAATTGAAGATGTCTACTAAATCCTAACAAACAATTGAGCTCATGTTCTTCATAAGAACCGGAACACAATAACATTTATTTAGTTTCTTTGTCAGTTTACTAAACTCAGAATACAAAACCGAAAATGTCACAACGTTTGCTTCACTTTTCGTATCTTGGTGTATTCCGTATTTTAATCTTTCTAATTTCATCACACTCACAAGATATCATATATCTAAGAGTTGACTTAAACTTAGATAGATTTATCTCAACACTCTTGCCTGGAATAGAGACTTCGATAAGATCTCTTATTTTAAGCACATGCCCTAACTTTCCTTTTAATCCTTTAAGTACTCGTGAATATTTCTTAATGTAGTCTTCATAAGACTTAAGAAAAATCACAAGAGCGATGTCTTTAATTTCCTTTCGTAAAGAAAATCTAAAGTTTATTAGATAGTTTATTTGGCCATTTGAATCATATTCAAAACATGAACTATTTAATTTAACCTTCAAGAAATGACTAAAGAAATAAGTCGATACTTAAATCTTACAATCTTGAAAACAACCTTTCCAAAATTCGATATGGTCATTCTTATCAAACGTTTGAATTAATTGTCATCTTATGACAGAATGGTCATATTGGATCGTATCCAATATATGATTAATTCGTTGAAACTTATTTCAAGTGATTTAATCATATAATGAGCTTCCGTTTTCCATTAATAATTAAAGTCTTGGAGTACTCCATCAAATATGTAGTCTCTTTGTCTCTAACTACTATAACAAGGTTGCTCGTGTCATTGCTTATTTACAAGGATTAAAAATTTACTTAACCATACTTGAGAACATTTCTTAGAAAGGTAACAGTCATAATTTGGTTTTACTAATAGAGAATAAAAACATAAATATAAAAGTTTGCTAAAAACTACAACATAAAATAAAGATAAAAGAGTGTTGTGTTTATACATTCAAAATGAAAAATGGTCTTATGGTTTATGATTTTGCTTTCACTAGTCAACTACTCTCAACTGACTTTCAAGAATTATCCAAAATTCTTTAGTGGATGGAATCCAATCTAGTTGACTCGATCCCCGACGTGGACCGATCGACCGGGTCAATTTCGAAAGGTGGGTACGCTTAACGGTCGCATCTCATGTGGCTTCCATTGGTTGACTAGCCAACTCTTTGACAGCTCACATCTCTATGTGATAGCCACCTTTTGCCTCTAAAATCAAACGGTCCTGACGTGGGCCAATCACCGCAAGATTCTTAGTCGAGTCGTAACCCAAATATTCATGAGATCTCATAACGATCATATCTCGATAATAACGATATACCCGAGGTAGTTCAACTCCCGACATGGGCCGATCAGTTGGATCCAAACAAGGGCTCTTCACCGTCATTATAATGTTGGGAGACAAAATATGACTCGAGTTTTTGTCGTGGGAGTATTTATGAAAATTAATTCACTTAATTAATTTTAATACGGTCTCATCAAATATATCCATCTCTATAGACATACATCCTGCATATTCATCTAGATCGTGCCTAGTTATGCATCTATCGTATCGAATAAAATAAATACAAGGACAAAATAAATAAATGCGTAAAATAACCGGTATGATCATGGACTTTTTCTAATTGCGGTTTCGAATACAAACTGACGAAACCACATGTCACAATCTAAGGTAAGCTGCAACCGCCAATAGGATCTTTAATGCACCATTCTCCAATGGAATTTTTATTTTCGTCTTTCTTTGGCCTTCATCTTCCGCTCCTTCCTGTTACATAAATTTTATCTAATAAAATGAATACACCCTCTGCACACGGAGGGGAGGGGGAGGGGCTAACGGGATTGAATAATGCAGAAAATAAACTAGGTCACGTTCTACATATCGGCCTAGGACAATTTTAAAACCAGCGAAAAATAAATCATTCACATCTATCATATTGGTCGAGTCCATGATCAATCGGTGTCCATATAATCATATTATATCTACAACATCTAATCCATACAATAACATCTTATAAAAAGATAAATTAAAATTTAACTATTTGCGTCTTATTTAATCTAATCAAATACTCAATCAACATTTAATTAATTAAATGATTCTAATCGAAATAAAATTAAGTATTAACTTTAAACGATTTCAATTTTAAGTTTAATTGATAAGAACTATTCAAAATTAAATCAAAATTAAAATTAGGTCTCTTTTAGTTTCTTTCCTTTTGATTCTTAATCAAAAGAGGTGCCTTTGGTTTCCAAAGCCAAAACACATCTCCCGTGGCCCTTTCCAAATAAAAATTTTGAAAAGGGCCTAGGCCTAGGTCTATTCCAAAATCAAATAGTTTGAAAAAGGCCTAGTCATATTCCAAACAAAGTTTGGAAATGACCAATATTATTTAATTCCATATGGCATCCCAATGGCTCAAACTATTTGAACCATTAGTTTGCCATAAGACACAACTGAACAAATGAGATATCAATACACGATAAATATCACAAAACAAAAAAAAACGAAATCGGGATCCACCATGCACCACCAGCCGCGGAAGCCCCTAGGCGCCGCCGCCGCCGGCGGTTACAAGGTGGGGAGCCCCGCCGATCGGCCGAGCTCTCTACCCGATTTTTTTTGTTTCTCTCGTTTCGTGAATCTAGATCTTGAATCTATCGATTAATTACTACGCAATTTAATTAGTGCTTATCGCTTAAGTTCGAAGATCGCTCCGATACCACTGTTAGTAAATCAACTAGTCTGTGCAGCGGAATTTAAAATTTGATTTCCGATCCCAAGATCGACTTCGCTTAATACAATAAACACGTTAAGTAGTTGACGGCGATTACCTTGTTTGATCTAATAGATCGATGCTTTGACCGTCAAAGGAGAGTAGTAGTGTGCGCGAGCCGTCCACGTGTCTGGCCTCTATTGATATCCACACGAACTCCTCGCCGGAATCCTCATTGGATTGCTACTAGAAAAATCCGGTTGCTAGACCGGCCTTTTCTCTCTCTAAAACTCTCAAGAAGAAGTTCTCTATTTTTCACAAGAACTATTAGTCTCTTGGAATTGTGATGTATAAAAGAACTAGCCAACCCCTTTCTCTTATAGGTGAAAGTTGCGCCTCTTAGCCCTTAATCTGATTAGGAGAAGATTCCTAGTATATTGATGAGAGAGAAAATATTTTCCTAATAAAATAAGGAAAATCACTTTGATTGATTTATCTCTTTTAATTTAATATCTTACATTAAATAAATCTAAGATATTGCCAATATCTAATATTGAATATCTTTATCTTATTATCATAAACCTATTTTCCAAAAATCAATTAATATCCAATATTAATATATGATAATATTATTAATTAAATTGCACAATCCAAGTGTATCATAATACACTATCATCTGTGTCCCATAGCCAATAAATTGGCATCCGGAATATTCTTTAATTAATCAATATAATTAATGTTTTGTAATTTATTTATTCATAATAAATAAATACCGTCATATTAATTTAATCACTATAACACTTTAGAGTCGAGATAAACTTTCCTTATTTGGTTATCACTATAACCGCATTTTAATCCGGCTAGATGTCCGTATGTGTGTGACCCAATAAGCTTCCGAATATGTTGTCCGTAGACACAAAGTGCAAATTACGAAAATGTCCTTCATACCCAACGATCACGGGATAGCGTCTAGCAACACACCGTGACCCCAATCATTGGAAGAGTCAAAAGCAATGACTACTACCTTTCATGTGAAACAGTTACCGTGTAAATAGAATCCTATCGCTGTAATAATATCCATAAGATCGTATCTCGAGTGTCAGTACATCAACGATCGTATCTTATAATCTGGATATTATGCTCTCTCAGAATAACTCATTTACTCTCACTTTGCAAAGATTTATGAGAGCTAGACATTCCGTATAAGAAAGCCATTTCAGATATTTAATCCTAAACATAGGATACGCGATTCCCAGACGACCAACATGAATCCTACGCATGCTTCAGTATCACACCCAATCACTACCGCATGATCACCCCATGGCTAGAGGAAACCTGAATAGTGTCAAAGTGTGACAATCCACACCGTGATGCCATGAAGACTCCGGTCTCAGGATAATTACACAATTGCCACATATTGCGACATTTAATGTAAGTGGGTCAGTCTAACGTAAGCATTCTCTAATACACGTTCACGTATAGTCCAAATGTCTCAACAATTTGATAGACGAGATCTATCTCTATCTTCAATAAGATAGAAGACATCTAATACGTGCTAGTCTAATCGTACTATTAATGTCCTATTTAATAGCACATACAACTAGAGACATTTAAGTATCAAACCTTTTAAAGTGAGTCGAGATCTCACCAACCATAATCACTATTATGATTTATCTCTCACATTGTGACACTAGGGACGTTATCATATATACAATCACAAATTGGTTCATGTAGACAAACATAATATATAATAACATTAAAGCCATTTATTATATGCATAAATATAAAGAAATAGTAGAAATGATCCGACCCGGTCGGATCCGGTCCAACCCGATTGGGTTTAGGACACTATTCAACACAATACTGATGTGATACAAAGACAAGCCCATAAAATGCACTTTTTATATTATTGGGCTTGAAGAGCATGAAGATGGACTTGAATAAGTTAATTAGAAGTCTTTTATTTAATTTTTGTGTCAATAAGGCCAGCCCATTTGTTTGGGGCGCGACTTTGGTCCTTTGTATTATTTTATGTTGTTTTTAAGTGGTAATAGGCCAAAAGCTCATTCGGGGAGATGCCTATATCATAGTATATTGGGTTAAGTGTTTGTTTTTAGCTAATAAAAGCTATTTGGACTTATTAGAGTCAAGTTAGGCCTACTAGGAAATAAAGTGGCAAAAATTACTAAGTAATTTATCCCACATTACTTAGTAGTTTGTTAGTCTTCTATTTTGTAGCATATATAAAGGCATTCTATTTGTAATATTATGAACAACACATTGCTATTGAATTTTCAGTTGAAATTATTTCTTTAAGTCGAGTCGGCTTAAAACAATCACTTGCGAGTGAGTTTTCTCTTCGTCGTAGAGAAGACACCCCTTAAGAATGAATCAGCGTGTTGTGCAAACGTTGTGTGTTCTTAGCCTCGATCCTAGGTCGGAGACTCTAAGACTATGTTTTCGTAGCTACCATTGATCCCTTAGTTATTTCCTGGGCACGTATCGCATCAGTTGTAGCAACAACTAAGGTATCAAATATTCCATTTATTTTCTTTCTTTATTTTCGCATTATATTAAAAAAAAATTATTTCGTTTTTTTCTCTTAATTATTTCGTCCCCCAGCCAAAAAAATCCCTAATTTTCCAGATCTTGTTTTTTTTATCAGTTTGTTCCTTAACCTAAACCCCTCCAAAAATTCTGTAATTTTTATCACATCTCAAACACATATCGATCTACAATTTGTCTTTACACCCAATCCAGATTCAACGTAAATCCTATCTGAAACTGCCGATCAATCCAAAAGATCTGTCCAGAAAAAAACTGCAGCAGTCAATCGTCGTTTGTATTCGATTTCCGTACTTTGGACGCTCCAAATTACCTGAAAATTGGTCACCTTATAGGAAATTTGCGGATCTACAACTTTTATCTTTTGAGTTTTCCCAGATTCGTCTTTGCTTCACCACAATCGGCACCAAAATTCACTGCTATTAATCTGGAAATTTTTGACAGATTGCACCCGTTTCCGTAAAACGATTGTTTGAGCAACTTCTATAACCCCAAAAAATCTGAAATTTTGACATCCTTTAGAAAACTCTCTGCTTTGAATCTTTCATCTTTTGAGTTTTCTTAGATTCGTAATAGTTTGTTCACAATCTGCACGAAACTTCACTGCTTAAATTCTGGAAATTCTGACAGCATCATATTTAGGGTTTGGTCATTGTTATGATTCGTTCTCTGGTTGTTCTCTTTATATGAGTGAGTGAAACACGAGAGTTGTGCGGATATAAATATTTTGGTCATGGATTACAACATATTTATTCACATTGTCTTATTCGGGAGAGGGAATATGACTTCTGCATTGATCATTGTGAAGAGGAGAATTTGGTTAGCAGTAAGGTGGTTAAAGAATTGAACTTGCCGTTGGAAAGACATGATTATCCTCATTACTTTGTTGAGGGAAATAATAAGTTTTGGGTTACAAGGCAAGCATGGGTTCCTTTGTCGGTTGGAGGTCATCGATCTATGATATTATGTGATGTGGTTCCACTAAAAGGAGAACATTTGATATTAGCAAAGCAATGGATATAGTTGTACAAGGTACGTCATAATTCGTCTCGCACACAGTATTCTTTTTATGATTATGGCAAGAAGTATGTCCTTGAACCATGACCTTCTACACAAGATTTGAAACAAGAAAATATGGTTAGCATTCAAGCGTTGCGGGATAAATGGAAGAAGGAAGATGAGGTTAGGAAGAAAAGGTTGCGGGAGACTGACCAATTATGGGAAAAGTATTATGAGGCCACGCGGGTGGTTGTAGTTAAAGAGAAAAAAGAATTAGTTGCAGAGAAAACCGAAGCATGGTGCGTTGTCACGTCACCTAAGTTTGTTAGATTGTTAGTAGTGGGTGAGCTGCTGATGGTGTATTAGAATTTCTGCTGAGTTGTGAAGTGTATAGCCTTAATGCCTTACAGATAAACCTCGGCATATATATCACTATAATTTAGCAAGTATAGATCAATAAAGCAATTCCTAATTTATTCATTTTATTAACCGTATGAAATTAGACTTGGTCCGTTGGTCCTGAAAACCTATGCCATATGATGCAAACCTTGATGTACATGTGGTGCAATTTCTGTTGTGTGACCTTGATTGTCTTTGTCCATTTTAGGCCATGTCATACATTGAAGAAACCTAAACTTTTTGTTCAATATGTATTGTGATCCAACTTCTCCGTTGTTCTAGATTTTATATCTGAGATACAAGTTCCTGATATGAAGGTCTATGTGATTTTAGCATAGTGTTTGTGGACATTTTAAACCTTTGATCCTAGACTAGTACGGAGATAATATACCTTTTCAGAATTTGAAATCTGTTTTCCAATGGTAGCAAGGTTGACACACAACACTTTGAATGTTCATATGTGATCATTGACAAATTAATCATTTTCCTAAAGTAAGTGACTTGTTGTCTTAAATTTAATTCTCTTTCTTGAGAGTCCCGAGCATAAGCATTTTTCATAGCTTCCCAGACCAGACTACATAGGCTATTTCAAGTCCTATAACCAGAATGAGAGATTTTTTCGGCAATGGTGTGATTAACCAACCTCTAAGCAATCTGTATGATTTTTTCCATGACGAATATTCAATCGTAAGGATTGGGCTTGAGCTTGTGCTGGAATCATTCGTTGTGTATGTGGTAGTGCTTTGTACCTTGGTGTTTGTTACTGAAACCAAATCATAGTTTTCAACAAAAGCTAGAACTTTCTCACGGCATAATGAGTAATTTCTTGATGTGAGTTTTGGAGATATAAAATTTTAAATGTCTAAGGATAATGTTGTGACGGGTGAGCAGCAATGACTCTGGTATCATATAAAACAATAGAACGAAAGAAAATAAAGAACTATATTGTTGCTTAAATTTACAGAGATGGAAAGTTTGGTAAAGAAAGAGAAAACATGCGCTTTTGCGCGTTATCCGAACCAACTTAGTTCAAACACTTAAAACATGCACTTTCCAGATAATGTTAGAGTTACTAGATAAGTCTACATAAAGTCTAAACTTTCATCATCTCATTACACATATTTGAGTTGAAAACAAATTAAAAATATTAAAAATAATAACAATTACGACCATGATCTTACCACAAGATGGTGTTGGTCGTAGAATTATTCGAATTCGATCCTTATATGTGTCTTTATCACTTTGGCAAAATCGACTATGGTTTTTTTTTTATCTATTGTGGTCTTATCAAGGATATAGTGAGAAAATATTTTATTGATACTTGATTGATTCTAGTTACCATGAGGAGAGTAATATAAATAGTGCATTACAACTTAACGAGCAAGTAAAGTAAACGAGCTACACTCACGAATCGACCCGAGCTATTTATTTGCTCTAACACCCTCCGAAAATACATGGGTACGGAGTAGATGTGAAGATTGTTGTGACGCCCCTGTCCTGGATACATTGTCTTTATCCGGAAAAAACGTCTGGTACACATATAATTAAAATTTAATCTAATTATATACGTAAGCTTTACGTAAGCATACATCATAGACAAAGCGGAAGGCAAAATGACAGACTCGGATAACTAAAACGACTAATAAACGATCGAAAGTAACACATGCTACATCTATTACATCATCAAAAGACTTACTACAACCATCAAATACAATAAATCCATTACAACTTGATAACCATAAACTCAACTCATTGATTTCTATCATTACAAAGGATAACAGAAGCTATACCAAAATTACAATGCAGTAAAGAATAATAAACTCCGTCTGCATCATCTCCGGGTCACCCTCAGTGGCCTAAAAACAACCTACAAACACCACCTTCTCGGGGTGGGAACAAGAAAGAAAAAGAGGGGGTAAGTACATACGTACTTAGTAAAGGGTAGAAGAAACGGTTACACATAATATATAACATATCTTACATAACAAGTAAATTCACAATCTCTACCACACACGTTGCATTGAGATCACATTCACCCTCTACTAGATCACATAGTACAACCTCACGCACATACGTTTGTTACATCAATACCAAAGGACACTACGCACGGTGAACAACTGCACCGCAACACGGGAAGCACCTCAAGGGCATAGGCTTAAGTCCTCATGTGGGAGTCACACGCGTCCTTTGGCATCAGACCAAGTAGATGAGTGTAATAGTCCCATGCTAAGAAGAATAGACGTGCCTCACCAATGATAAAAATGTTTTATCTTTTAGACATACACATATGTAATTTACGAGTTAAGTCTAACCACCTGATTCATTCACATAAAAGGCTTCCTAAGAACTTCTAGTCCTAGACCACTAATTACACTACCTAGCACGTTGTAAAATGATCAATGACTACTAAGTCAATGTCCCACAAGGCATAAACAACGCCTTCTGGTGCTTTCACCTTCTCCCCTTCGGTTGTGGTGCCCAAAGCTACCGTAAGTCGCAGAGGCAAAATACTCCCTCCGTCTCACTTTGTTTGTTATTCCTTTTTGGGATGTCCCAAAATTAGTCCCACTTCTAATGTTTAGAATTAAATTTGTCTCTTAAATGTCTAAAATGACCTCATATAACAATTTATTGAAAAATGTAGAAGAACACAAAATTGCAAAATAAATGATGTCTATAATGTCTCAAAGGCATACATACTAAACAGCAACAAGTTGTACACAAGAAATCATATAAATAAGGTGAACAGACTCATTTTATACCTATTATATCATTCATTCAATCGAAAAGATTTCACATTATCTCATTTCATTATATCAATTTTAGACACATGTCTATTACCTTTGCATCTTATCTTATTTCATTCATTTTTTCGAGAAAACAAATACATAATTTTATTTTAGAAGAAAAGAAATAGAAAATAAAGAAATGATTAAACTGTATATCTTTTCCCCTAAGACTTTTTGACTCCAAAGTACTTCTTATTTTTATATTATTATTTTCTTTCCTTCGGCAACATGCAGGGCAACATAATGGGAGCAAGTCTTACTTTTTTTCTTCGGGCAATATTACAAATAAAGAGAATCGACCCTATAACAAATAAAAGATCCACAATAATAAATAAATATACATAATTAAATAATGTCTAAATATTCAAAATCCGTTAGGAACACCCCTTATATTTTTAGCAATTTGAAAACTAATCTAAAAGTAAACAAAAAAAATTGCTTGAATCTTTCAATTCTATAACTCCTATGATCAACCTACGATAATTAAACGGTACATTATGATTAAACAACACTCTATTCTATTAAAACTCAGATTTTCCTAAAAAACGATCAAGATTCTAGATTTAGGGTTAAAAACAAAACTTATTGTTTATAAAACGAAGAGTATGGAAACGATTTTCTTCTCCGAGTGATTAATTTTTTCTACTACCGTCTGCCCAAATTTCTCGACGGATTAGCCGCACGGTTGAATATTCTTCTTCTGCGTCATTTCTCCTGTATTTGTGTAAAAGACATTATTAGAAGATTTTGGGGATTATTTCCTTTGTATAGCTATTAATTATATCCACTAAATTAATAACTAGATCCCCATTTTCTTTTAATTATTTACATCGTTTTTAAATAATTAATTTAGGTAAATAAAAATTAGGTTAAATAATTAATTAAACCCAATTTACTATCTTTCCTTTACTAAAAATCCGGGGTGTTACAATTGTCCTTCAAGGGTTGGAAACAAGGCTAGAGAAGAGGCTTGGTAAGAATATCTGCGAGTTCATCAGTAGTGCTAATGTAGCCGACCTGACTAATTTTCCAAGCAACTAACTCATTAACATGGTGAACATCGATCTCAATGCGCTTAGTCCGGGCATGACATACGGGATTGGCGGCAAGATATGTGGCACCAACATTATCACACCACCGAATCGGAGGAGATGAACGAGAAAGTGGAAGCTCGCAGAGAGAGGACAAGAGCTATTGAACCTTAGTGGCTGCAGTGGAAACCGACTTATACTCGGCCTCAGTGCTACTCTTGGCAACAGTGAGTTGTTGCATGCAGGACCAGCTAATAAGATTGGAGCCAAGGAAGACACAATAACCACCAACAGAATGACGATCATCTGGGTCAGAGGCCCAGTCAGAATAGGAGAATGCATGAATCTGAGACCCCGAGCGAGAGGATAAAAACATACCATCAGTGCAAGTTCTCTTGAGATAACGGAGAATGCGTTTAACAGTCTGCCAATGCTCAGCCGAAGGAGAATGCATGTATTTATTGGCCTTGTGAACTGCAAAAACAATATCGGGCCTCGTGTATGCCAGATATTGGAGACCATCAACAATCATGCGATGCAACTGTGGATTCTCAAACAGTTGGCCCTGAAACCAATAAAGTGGTGGGGATGTAGCCATAAGAGTGGCATAAGGCTTGGAATCTTGCATGCCAGCTTTAATCAATAAATCAGATGTATACTTAGCTTGAGAAAGATATAGCCCGTCAGTGGTACGAGTGACTTCAATGCCAAGGAAATAAGATAAGTCACCCAGGTCCTTAACAGGAAAGGTAGCAGACAAGGAGGAGATAAGCCACTGAAGATTCTACGAGGTGGACCCTGTAATAATGATGTCATCAACATAAAAACTTAAGATTATAAGTACCATCACGGCGATAAATATACAGGGAGGAGTCCGCAGAGCAAGGGCGAAAGCCGAGAGTAATCAATAGTTGAGTAAGCTGAGAGAACCAGGCTCGTGAGGTATGTTTTAAACCATATAAATTGCGATTCAACTTGCACACATGATGCGGGAAAGCAGGATGAACATAGCCCGGTGGTTGTTGCATTTAGACAATGTCATCCAAAAAACCATGCAAAAATGCTTTTTGTATGTCAAGCTGCCGAATGGGCCAATTAAGCTGCAAGGCAAGAGTAAGCACGGTAAGAATAGTAACAGGTTTAACCACATGACTAAAAGTGAAATCAATGCCTGAACTCTTTTGAAAACCCTTGGCAACAAGGCGTGCCATATATCGCTCAATTTGACCTTGAGAATTACGTTTAATCTGTAGACCCATTTGCAGTCAATCACATTTCCGGAGGGGAGAAGGGACAAGTGTCCAAGTATTATTGTTCAAAAGGGTAGTGAATTCGTCATGCATTGCCGCATGCCATTCAGGAAAACGGGAAGCTTCGGTGTAATTATTTGGTTCAACAAGTTTGGCAGGGGCCTCAGTATTGTGGGCACGTAGGGGGTGGTGAGGAAACAAAGTTGGCGGGAGGCTTTTAGGTTTGAGAGAATGTATGCGTGAGCGTGCGGTCATAGGGTGGGCTGGCGGGTCAGCCTCAACGACAATGGGCTGAGGGGCAGGGGACGGGCTGGAAGAATGGGCCGAAGAGGGAGACGGAAGTGATGAGCTGGCCAAATGGACTAGACTGGGAGGTTGGGCCGGACAGGAGGGCTAGGGAATATGAAGCATATGAGAACACTGAAAAAGTGACAAAAGCCACACGATACAAACAAAAAACTGTAACAAAAGAGAAAACCTATAAGACAAAAAATAAAAAAGAGCACATCGACAAAACAAAAGAGCACCGACACAAATAAAGTAAAGCAGAAACCAGGTCGAAAGAAAAACAACTACGAAAAAGACAACATGAAACCGGAAAAGGAATGGAAAAAATTAGGTAAAATGTGGACAAAATAAATGCGAGTTTTCAACACGAAGTTCAAACAATAATTCATGAATAGATAAGAACTCACGTGAGGCGAGATTTCAAGAACACCACACACGCAAGTGTACTAATATGAAGTATGAACTATATGAACTATGAACTATGAACTATGATACTGTATTCAGGGGCGGATCCACGAACCCTAGGGGGGTTCACGTGACCCCACTGGATTTTTAAAAAAAAAAAAAATTAGTATTAAAACAATTTAGTTTTGTTGTTAAAAAATATCGTTTTGTCGATAAAAAGTGATGTTTTAGATTCCGGTGACCCATTGGAATTTTTTTTTATTAAAAATGTAGTTTTAGACTCCAATGACACCACTAAAATAAATTCATAGATCCGTCATGCTGCTCGTACTATGAACTAAAATATACTTGTTTTAACATCTTTTGGACAAACCACACGCAATTGGAGTATCATAAACTCAAATAGTTAATATTATTAATATACTTAATGTGCTAATAAGGGCAAGTGATTGTGCTCGCAACATGCTACCCTACTTTAATAGATGATTCGCATAAAGGAGGAGCAGAAACGGAATATTATCAGCAGTTAGGCCCATAATTTTTTTCAAGAACTTTGAAGATGTTAAAACAAAACGAGGAAATAAATTCCACTTTTCATATTCACAATCTTTATATCTGCAACTGTTCTCTATATTTTTCTCCGTGTAAAAACTTTTCTCTCTCTTTTCATTCAAAATTCATTTTACCGTAAAAAGTTCACATTTTTAATTTTAAGCTCTTTCCTATGATTTTTTCCTTTGTCCTTTTTCCCCCCCTCACTATGAGAATTGAGACAATGAGACATGTACTATTTAGTACAATTGGATACCATCATGCTGTTTTCTTGCGTTGAACTTTTCAATTATATGTGGGTTTTGGTTTAGCTAATCAAATGTCTGACTAGGAACTTTCAACCAATCTAGTTATCCTGTTTTCCAAGTTCAAGGTTTCAACTTTTTGCTCAAGAGTTGAATAAAGATTAGAATTTTCTGTGTGATTGTGTTGAATCGTGTGTTTGGACTTTTTGGTATCGTGGGTTTGCGATTTTTCATCAGATTTTGTTTCAACGCTTTCAATTTCGATGGACTTTTGCAAATTGGGCTTGAAGCTCCGGTGGATTTCTCTTGCTTGTTTCGGGAACATCTGCAGTCCTTGAAGCATGTTCGGTTTAATAGCTCTTTCTTGGACCAAGTTGTGTTGATTTGTTGTTATGTGATGGTGATTGGGAGTTGAATAAGGATTAGGAGCTTTGTTGACTTGGCTGGTTTTGTAGTCAAAGTTGTGCAGCTGCCCCACTGAGATGTTTACTTCAGTTTTGATTATTTTATTGACATAAGTTATAGATCAAGAACTTTCCCTCTTGGTGTGAAAGGATTTGCAGCAAAAAAGCATGGAGAAAAATGAAAAGGAGGAGTGGAAAGAGATGATAAGGAAGATGCTTCCTGCTGGGGCTCCCCTTCCTGAAGAGGGAGACAATCTTGATTATTCTATAGCTCTAGAGTACAAGGGCCCTCCTGTTGAGTATGAACTTCCTAGTGTAGAACCACTTGATATGAATGCAAGTGCAATTCCAACTGCATCTGTTGCAGAATCCTCTTCTGAGCCGAGGGGATCGATGAATTTGGAGAATACTCCGATTATAGAACCGATCCCTTTGCCTGTATCTCGTATAGTTAGTGTCACTAGTCCACCTGATCAAAGTCCCAGGTTGTCTGGAAGTTCAGAATCAGTGGTGTCTGTGTTGCAGAACCTTGATTCTTCTTCTGCTTCGCCTTCCGCGTCTCCATTGTCGGTGAGTAATCCTCGGGATAGTCCTCCTAAACAATCTGCAAATGAAGGAAGGAGAGCCCCTATGGTTACTTTTAATACAGTTGATAGATCAGAGCGGAAGTCCGCAGATTCTGAGAAGCAGGTTTTCCCCGAGTATGTGGGTGTTTCAAGGGAAAAGAAGAAGAAAAAGAAAAGTAGAGTCTGTTATAGATGTGGAAAGGGTAAGTGGGATAGAAAGGAATCATGTCTTGTCTGTGACTCGAAATATTGTAGCAATTGTGTGCTTAGAGCAATGGGATCAATGCCAGAGGGGCGTAAATGTGTTACCTGCATTGGTGAACCAATTGATGAGTCAAAGAGGAGTCAATTAGGAAAGCATTCAAGGGTACTATCGCGTTTGCTTAGTCCTTTAGAAGTTAAGCATATTATGAGAGCAGAGAAAGAATGCTCTGCTAATCAGATTCGTCCCGAACAGCTGATTGTCAATGGTTTTCCTTTGAGACCAGAAGAAATGGCTGAACTGTTTGCCTGTCCTTTGCCCCCTCGAAAATTAAAGCCCGGAAAATATTGGTATGACAAAGAGTCTGGTCTATGGGGAAAGGTACATCCTTACTGTCTTTGTTAACAGTCTACTGAGTCATGGATTTTGTTGTTTCTTTTAAAGAAGATTGCTTAATTCTGTTGAGTTATTTCTTGCTAATTTTGCAGGAAGGAGAGAAACCAGATAGAATTATAAGTTCAAATTTGAGTTTTACAGGGAAACTTAGTCCACATGCTAGCAATGGGAACACTGAAGTTTATATCAATGGCAGAGAAATCACGAAACTCGAGCTTAGAGTGCTGAAGGTAGGGTTTTGTTTTGCTTGTTTTGTTGGCATTGATGATTTGCAGAAGTTTCCATTGTAACATGGTGTGAACTTTGAGGAACCAACACGTTTTCATGCTAGTGTTCTTTGATGTGTTCCTTACTGTAGTCCATTAGTTACTTTCTAGACATGTTTAAGTAGAAATGTTGAATTTGCTATGTTGAAACAGGGGTTAGTTTAGTATGAAATGCTCCTTACATTCCAAATAATTGACTTAAGGGGTTCTTAAAGCTAAGGTTACCGTGCTTTTTCTCCTGGAGCACCGGGATGAAGGTGATATGTGAAGCTCTATGTTACCAAGTGTTTTTTTTTTTTTGGAAACGAAATAGCTTTTCTAAAGGGCTTAGCATTTGAATTGACATTACTGCTGTTATTAATGACTTGTGCTTCTTTAATACCGCATGTATGATGTGCCCGTAAGCTGTGCTAGTGGATTATTTGAATGAGCCCGTCTGGACTCTGGAATTGTATATGAGACTGCTCCAGAGAGTAATTGTGTCTGTTTTTTCAATGGGTTAATGGAGAGTGCTTAGTCTTACTTTCTGGAAATGATGATACCTCTTTATTCTCTTTTTCGGTAAAAGAATAGTTATTATGTATTCACTAGGATAGTTCCTTCTGTATGTTCGTATATCATAAGTTAAGTGTTTTTGTTTTCCTCGTGATTACAAATTTCCATTTCCATTTCCATTCAAGCATTTTTCCCTTGAAGATTCTCCTCCATTACTTAAAATGTATGACAAGCTGTGGCCTTTGATCTATTTAACGAACATAGTGTTGTTTCAGTTTGCAAGTGTGCAGTGCCCTCGGGATACTCACTTCTGGGTTTATGATGACGGGCGTTATGAAGAAGAAGGTCAAAATAATATCCGAGGGAACATATGGGAAAAGGTGATTGTTAATTACATAGTGTAAAATTACACTTCTTAAATGATTAATCTCTGATCAATATTTGGAATGGGAGAAGTAAATTTTAAATCTTTTTTTTGGGACATATTTCTTATTCTATAATTTGATCTCATTTTGAGGGTGTTTTACGCAGGCGTTGACAAGGTTTGTCTGCTCATTTTTCTCCTTGCCTGTTCCCCATGGCCAGCCTCATACACAGAGAGATGTACCAAGTAACTACGCAACCGTTCCAAATTATCTAGAACCGAAAAGAATTCAGAAGCTTCTTTTAATTGGACTCCAAGGATCAGGAACTAGCACTATTTTCAAACAGGTATCTCGTTTTAAAGTTCATAGACGTGAGCTTTTTCCTGTAAAGTAATTGTCGTTTAAGCATTGATTTACTTACTGGAATTTGCATATTTCCTTCCTACGAGATGCACGGATGCTTTGTTTGGTAGCGAGTCTTGTATCCAATACATATCCAGCACGATTGCATATCGGATACTTAGCATACACGTCTGGAGCGAATTCACAGTTTCTTTAAAGTTGGATACGTAATCCGGATATGTATATCTGTAATTTGGATACGTGAAATGAAGAAAACGTGTTGCAAATTGATTAAAACCGCCGGTAATTTATTGATAAACTGCAAAACTAAGAAAAAAGTCACTAACATTGTTTTATTTTTGTATTTTGAATATGTACAGTTTAGTCTTATCTCTTATGGTTTTATTGTGTACAGTTTGGTCATTATATTTCAATCTTTATGTGTATCCTTCCGCACCTGTATCCTATATTTTTCAAAATCCCACACCTGTGAATCCTTGGCATGGAATTGTGAAAGATAGGTATCTGCAAAATCTTCATGATAACTTTTTCGCTTGATGAAATTCCGTGTTGTTTTCTCATGATAGATAGATCAAATGTTCAAAATCGTTCTTGACATGCATTTGTTATTCTACTTCTTTTTTTTTTTTTTTGAAAAACGATCTATCTTTATTCAATAAGTGGAAAACCACCATCCCGGTAATTAGTTATTCTACTTCTACCTTACATTATAACTTGTTTCCCATTTCTTATCATCAAGTTTTTTCCTTTTCCAAATTGTATTATTTATTTGTCGTGTTTATCTCATCATTGTATTGTTACCATAAATACAAAGAATCAAATCAATCCCAAATTAAAGGGATTTTACAGTGATATTACAGCTAATCCTTGCACTAAACATGTGCAAAACATGAGTAAACAATAAAAGATTAAATCTTTCTAATTAACACCAAAACATTCTACAACATTTCTCCTTGCAATATACAACACACACTTAATCCGATGCACTCCGGACGACATCTTAACTAAAATTTCTTCACTAAATAATGATGAAGACGGAAAATTTCGTGTCTCGGTGGACCCGAGGATATTCTTGTGCCATCATTGAACTAGATATCAATTGCTGCATTGAATGTTACATCTTTCTCGTTCTTATGTCACTTGGTTTGCTGTACGTGTTAAAGTGTCCCACATTGGAAACTTGTGATTGTTTCACCCACCATATTAAGAGATGGACTTCCCTCGTTTTGGGGATGAGGCCCCTCCTCTTATATGGGTTTGGGCGCCTGATTTAATTTTGGCATATTACATTGTGAGTTATTTTAGAAATCACCTGCTAATAATAGATCAATTTCAGTTTGAACTTTTTATAATTGAATTGTCAGGCTAAAATTCTCTATGGGAACAAGTTCAATGCTGAGGAACTGCAGGATATTAAGCTCATGATACAGAGCAACGTGTACAAATATCTTAGTGTTCTACTCGACGGGAGGGAGCGTTTTGAAGAGGAGGCCATGTCAAGGATAAGAGCACTTAATTATGAAGAAACAGGTCCAGCATCACCGCAATATTGAGTTATCCCTTATTTTCCAGTAGTATGAACATATTTTCTAGTCAAAAAGAGGGGGGAGGGGTTCTTTTTTTCTTTATTGTGGTTGGGGGCTACGGGGATAAGGGGGTCTTTGGTAGCTAGTTGTTGAATACATCATAGTACTTGTGATGTAAATCATGCGGTAGTCCAAACAGTTAGGTGATACGAAAACGCTCTTGGTATGCATATCCTGAATTTTCATTATTATCTCAATCATATTCCTTTTTTCTTCCTATCCTGAGGATTGCGAGTGCAATTCTCGTGGTTGGATCATCAAAACCTCTGGGTCCGTTTGGACATGATATATTTCGCCTTTATTCTTATTCATTGAATAAATATTGGTTCAAATATTATTTTGATTGCATCAGGTATGGTGCCAATTAAAGTCGATTTGTGTATTGTTGGGAGAAAAGTATGAGAAAATCACTTTATTTAGACGAAGAAAATTGCTTATTTATATGAAAAACATGGCGTGAATAAAGTGATTTAATGCACGGGCCTGTTTAAAATAACTCCAGCCCTTTTTTCCCCTTCCTGCGGTCATCTGATTACAACAATATTTCTTAGGGACTTAATACACGAAGATGTCTGAAAGTACTTTGATCTCATCTGATTACAACAATATTTCCTAGGGACTTAATATATGAAGATGTCTGAAAGTAGTTTGATCTCTTGGGATTTTCTGAATTTGAGTCTGAAATGCATGTGTTCAGGTGGAGATGGTGACACCAGCGGTAATACTCATTGCATGTATTCCCTGAACCCGAGGTTGAAGCACTTCTCTGATTGGCTCTTGGATATCATTGCTACTGGAGATTTAGATGCATTTTTTCCAGCAGCGACACGTGAATATGCCCCATTAGTCGAGGAGGTCTGGAAAGATCCAGCTATACAGGAGACTTACAGAAGGAAAGATGAGCTTCACTTCCTTCCAGATGTGGCAGAGTACTTCCTAAGCAGGGTACCTCCTTACATGTCCCAATTATTCATGAGCTCTGTTTACATGCCTAGTAAATGTTTGTTCTTTTTAGGAATAAACACACTTTTAGTCCTTTTGTTTTGAAGGAATTTTGCACTTTTACCCCTCATGTGTTCATTTTTAACCTTTCGAGTCCATTTGTCAGATGTCAATCTTTTATGGATTTTGGAAAATGATTGGTTGTTGGACACGTAGCACATTGGATTGAAAAGGTAGGAAAGAATATGCATAAACGAGGGGTAATTTTGTAAACATAAAAAGAAACGTCTTTATTTTGTTTTTAGTCTTGATTATTCATTTCCTTCTTGGCGGTGTTCTTGAAGTATCCATTTATATGAGTATCCAGGATTGCACTACCTCCGTCCCAAAATAAGAGTCATTTTGGAGGTTTTCACACATATTAAGAAAGTGGAAGAATGTAACTAATATCAGTTCGTCTAAAATGCCCTTTGCCTTTAACATTAATGCAATGGTTTTAATATTTAAAAATTGTTAGGTGGAAAATAAATCAGTGGTAGGATGAAGAAAAAACCTAATAAATGTTATCTTGGTATTTTAAAGTGACTTATTTTGGGACAAATTTGTAAGTCCAAAGTGACTCTTTATTTTGGGACGGAGGTAGTATATTCCAACACACTTAACCACCTTAGGTTGTTCTGTTGCCTATTTTCTAGTAAATGAAACGAGTTGAGTTGGGTAAACGTCCCGTTTGTTCTTTCAATACAAATTTACTCTGGCCACGAGGGTATAACACAATTGTGACCTCTTGTTTATGTACATTATATACACCTATCGTCTCCATCTGCAACTTAATCCACAGCAAAGAATCAAATGAATTCAGGATTATGCTTGTTTTTCTTCCTCTTATTCTTTTGTTGCTTTCTTCAAACCACCTAAATACCTTGCAGGTGTTTTATCTAAGAGATCTTTTACTCCCTCACCTCAAATTTGCTACATAGCTCATTCAGCTAATTTTGCATTTTTTGGGTTATTCTTTATACTGCTATCATTTAATATTGGATACTTGTTCACTTTCCACATATGTGTGTTTTTTGTTTGAAAACGATCCAACAAAAGACAGAAACAAATTCACTATCTGTTTTACGTCAAGTAAAACGTGGAGTAAAAACAGAAAATAGTTCATTTGACATTATTCACGTGTTATTGTCGTGAATTGGTGACAGTATTTGCTAGACCTTTGTAGCTCCTTAATCAAAAGGCTTCATTTTGATGCCCAAATTTGTTCTTTTTGATAATGATTTCGGATTCTCAGGCTGTAGAAGTATCAAGCAATGAATACGAACCAACAGAGAGGGACATACTTCATGCAGAAGGGGTTACCCAAGGTAATGGTTTGGCATTCATAGAGTTCTCCCTCGATGATCGTAGCCCTATGTCAGAAACCTACACGGACAATCTGGACGCACCACCCCCTCCTCTGACCAGGTGTGTTTTATTCCTCCCTCATTATATGTTCAATGGTATGAAAAAAAAAAAAAAAAACGTAAACTTGGTCAATTTCGTGAATCGTTTCTTTTCTAGACTCTTTATACAAGAATTTACTTCCATTTTTGCTGGAAAGTAATATTCTCAGTGTCTTGACATTCAGATACCAACTTATTAGAGTGAACGGTAGAGGGATGAACGAAGGCTGCAAATGGGTAGAGATGTTCGAAGATGTTCGTGTAGTTGTCTTTTGTGTTGCTTTAAGTGATTACGATCAGATGTGGGTCCCTCCTGAAAACAGTAACAATGGAGTACAACTCAAGAACAAGATCATTCAAAGTAAAGAGCTTTTCGAAACAATGATCCGACATCCATGTTTTAAAGACACCCCTTTTGTGTTAATCTTGAACAAATATGATATCTTTGAAGAAAAGGTCAATAGGGTACCTCTAAGTACCTGCGAGTGGTTCACCGACTTCAGCCCCGTGCGGACCCACCATAATCAACAGTCGCTTGCTCACCAAGGTTACTATTACGTGGCGAAGAAGTTTAAAGATCTGTATGCATCTCTCACCGGTCGGAAATTGTTTGTGTGGCAAGCTAGGGCTAGAGAACGAGTGACGGTTGATGAAGCATTTAAGTATATAAGGGAGGTTGTTAAGTGGGATGAAGTAAGAGAAGAAAACTACTATGGTCCGGCGGAGGATTCTTTTTACAGCACCACTGATGTTAGCACCTCGCCATTCGTGCAACAAGAATGAAACTGCCGTGTCGTATTGTATTGTATTGCATGTTGATTTGTATAGTAGATAGATGAGAGAGAGATTAATAAGCCAACTTTGTTGATGTACTGTTTTCATCTTTATAGTTAATGAGGTTGATGCCTTTCTGAGTATTCTGAGGCCGGCGCCATGTTGAAAGATCTCCTGGCCAGACCTTACCTCTGAGTAAGAAGAGTCAGACTCTGTGGGCACGACCCAAAGTGATCTCTGGATTAGTGGGGCTAGTTTGGTCCTGGATACCGGCCTTTACACAAAAGAAAAAATGATACTCATCGTAACATTGTGTCACTATAAACAATTGATCGTGTGTAGTGACACTGTGTAATGACGATATCATTTTCTTTTTTGATTTTACCTTTAAGAACTGTAGCAGGCTGAAGTTCTTGTTTTGGTTAATTTAGATGTAGTGATTGTTGAGTTGAATGATGGTGACAAAATCTGTACCCCTGCAGTGTATTCTTCTGATAAATAAAACTTCCTATATTAGAGTAACTGAGAAGGAATGTTTTAAGTAGGGGGTCACTGAAATTTATGTATTTAATTTTGTGTCGATTTCGTTATCTTATTAATGTTCAAAATGGTGTTTTTTCCGGACTAACACCAGAAAAAAAAAAACAACGAAACGAACCGGAAACAATCAGCAACCGGTTGGACTACATCCCAGCATCAAACTGGACTAAAACCTAAATAACGAAACACCGGGACAACCTGCACCTGCCTAAACCAACCGCTATAGAAAATTATGAGAGCAAAAACTTCTTCTGTTCAGGTGGAAAGAATCATGCACGCCAGCAAAGTCAGACGCATTGTTCGATCCTTGTTCTTGTTTTACGTTCACCGGCTCTCCATATCCATAAAATGTTTCGAGGTACTACAAGGCCACTACACTGTAGTAGTAACGGACAATGCAACGGGTAATTAAGAAATTTAAGCTCAAAACAAAAATTGTACAAGTGCCATGACATCACGATGGCTTGTATTTCGGACATTGATTATGTGATTTCCTGGATTTTCGAAAAAGGACAAAGTTGTCTTTCAAAGAAATTTTGGAATTTTTAATTTCTCTTTTTCATTTTCTTATTATTTTTAAAACTTATATATAAAAAATATTTAATAACCGATGGGAGTTTATTTCTTGTCCAAATAAAACTGCCCTCAATGTGTATCAGTTGTTAGAAAAATCGAATCCAACTCCAGTGGCATAGTTGGAACTATATAGAGACAGAAAAAAAAAAATCCTGGAGGAATCTCTTAAATTCTAAGAAATCCGTGTTGCAAAACTTCATCGAAATGAAGAACATATCAAGAAGCAAGAAAAGTACACTAGAACTTTAGAGGAAAGAGGAAAAACATAGAAAAGAGAATTTTATTCATATCATTGATTCAAGTTTACAACTAATGATTATTCTATGTAATATACAGTATATATACACCATACATTCGATTAATCAGCTACTAATTAAGTTAGTTACAACAACTCCAACAACTTTCAACTGTCTCCAACCGTTTATGTTATCATGTGTTCGACCAAATGCCCCAGTGGCATTTGGTGTGACTTCTGTTTTCAGCTCCATGTCTCGAGTCTTGTTCAGGCAGTCTTGAGTTTTGTCCTGGCAAACTACCTTGTGCATTATGCATTTGGTAGATGATCTGCAACACCCCTTCTCAAGTTGTAGTTTGGTGCCAAAGTACAACTTGCAATCTACCTTGTGCATTATGCATTTGGAGCTGCAAAGATGTTGTGTATAGGATATCTTGGTAAGAGTCTGGAAAAGGTTGCCTTGTCAACAGGTTTGGTGAGGATATATGCTAGATTATCTTTACTTTTGACATGAAGATGTGTGAGTATCTTTTGTTGATACTTTTCCCTTACAAAATGACAGTCATGTCTATGTGTTCAGTACTCTCATGGAAAACTGGATTTTCCACTATGTATGTAGCACTTTGATTGGCATAAAAGAGTTGAACTACTAATGAATGAGGCACCTGAAAGTTAGTTAATAGGTAAAGAAGCCACTGAATCTCACATGTTGTATGAGCCATGGCTCTATATTCAGCCTCTGAACTACTCCTACTGACTATTGTATGCTTCTTACATTTCCAAGCTAGGAATACTATGTAACCAGATATGGAGCTTCTTGTTTCTAGACAACCTGCCCAATTAGAATCACTTAAGACTTTTAGGACTTGTGTACCACTAGATGGAAATAATAAACCCTGGCCAATTGACTTTGAGAAACTTTAGTAGTTTGTGAGCAGCAGCCAAATGGTTTTTTGTTGGAGCATCTAAGAATTGACTAAGTTGATGTACTGGAAAAGCAATATCAGGCCTGGTATTACTAAGATATAGTAATTTTCCTACAAGACTTCCTGTAATACCTATTGTCTAAGAGAAGAGGAGAATCTTTAGGTTCAAGCTTCACTTTTGGATCCATAGGAATAGTAGAAGGTTTAGCACTTAGATAACCAAACTCCTTTAACAAATCCAGACAATACTTTCTCTGGTTCATTATAATTCCACGTTCAGATCTTGCAACTTCATATCCTAAAAAGTACTTCAAAGTTCCCAAGTCCTTGATGGTGAATGTCTGATGTAGAAGGTCTTTAAGAGCCTGTATTGCTTGCAGATTAGGATTGCCTACCACTATATCATCCATATAGACTAGGAAGGCAATGAAAGTAGAACCTTGGCCTTTGGTAAAAGGGCAATGACCATTCTTGGATTGTGTGTAACCTGCTGCAAGAAGTGCATCTGTGAGCTTGGCATTCCATTGCCTACTAGCCTGTCTAAGACCATAAAGAGATTTAGTCAATTTACATACTTGTTTGGAGTTTCAAACAAATAAACCAGGTGAAGGTCTCATATAAACCTCTTCATCTAAATCACCAAGTAGAAATGTACTATTAACATCCATTTGGTGAAGATGCCATTTATTCATTGCTGCTAAACTCAATAATAATATGACTATAGACATCTTTGCCACAAGAGAGAAGGTTTCTAGAAAATCTATGCCTTCTGTTTGGGTGTAACCCTTAGCTACCAGTCTGGCCTTATGTAAAGCTTGCAATTCCTCCTCCATAGCTTTCTGCCTGTTTGGATCATGAGATGCTTGTAGATAAGAACTAGGCCCCTGTTCAATTTCTAGATTGCAGGAGAACACTTTGTATTTACTGGATAGATTGTCATAAGATAAAACCTTATCTAAAGTATGAGGTGTAGTAGTGGCAGTTTATTTTGGTGTGATAATCCTGAAGATGTGCAGGCAGCTTTCTTTCTCTAGTGGATCTCCTCAGAGTTTCAGTATCAGTAGATTGAGACAGTGTCTCCTGTCCTATAGCATCAGGAGGAATGTACTCCTGATCATCCACATGTTGTGGAAAAGGAGGAACATCAATATCTTGCCCTAAAAGGCCAGAATCAATGTTGTTAAAAGTAGGAATAGGTAAAACAGATTGATCATTAAAACATGATATATGAGAGAGATATGGAAATGAATTTTCATGAAACAAGACATCTCTAAAGATAAGAAACTCCCTTGTTTTGAGATCAAGCAGTATGTAGCCTTTTGTGTGAGAAGGATTTCCCAAATACACACATGGCCTACTTCTACTGTCAAACTTGCCTCTCAATAGTGCTTGCATATGCTAAACAACCAAACACTCTTAAGTGACCAATTTGTGATATTTATCGGCATGGCGGAACCGTAAATCCCGATACACCATGTCAAGACCAATTTGAAACCTAAATGCCCTAGCCACATTCAACAAA
Source organism: Gentiana straminea (assembly GCA_036785695.1). NCBI lineage: Eukaryota > Viridiplantae > Streptophyta > Magnoliopsida > Gentianales > Gentianaceae > Gentiana > Gentiana straminea. Next base: position 2,103,400 of record JAVUPR010000424.1, on the reverse strand, counting down.
TGTTGGTATTTTCTTTCTACTACACCATTTTGTTGAGGTGTGTGAACACATGAAGTTTCATGGAAAATACCTTTTTGAGCATGAAAGGCATCCATTTTGAACTCTAGGCCATTATTAGTTCTAATAACTTTGATGTGCTTATCAAATTGTGTATTGACCATGTTACAAAATTTCTATAATAAAGCTCTAGTTTCAGATTTATGCTTCATTAAATGTACCCAAAGAAATCTAGAACAATCATCTACAACAGTCAAAATATAATATTCACCATTGTAAGTACAAAACTTGTTTGGACCCCAGATATCTACATGAAGCAAATCAAACACATTTAAAGCAACAAAAGTACAATGAGTAAAACTAAGCCTCTTTTGTTTGGAAGGAGGACAAACAAGACAACAAGTATCTGTATGAGATTGAATTACAGGCATGGACTTATGTAGCACATTAATTCTCTATAAGGAAGGATGTCCTAGCCTATAATGCCATAATAGAAAGGATGGAAAAGTAGCAGAATTACAATCAACATATGTAACATATGTGCTATTTGTGCTGTGATTGGTAGAAACAGGATTGACAGAATTTGCTCTATAAAGACTTGTTGCAATTTAGCTGAACCAATCATTTTCTTCAATGTATGATCCTGCACAACACAACCATGAGAACCAAAAGACAAATAAAATCTATTGCCATATGTTAGTCTTCTAACGATTAGTAAATTATAAGTAAACTAAGGCACACAAAGAACATTATCTAATACCAAATCTTTGTTTATTTGAAACCGTCCTATGTGTGTGACCTTAGCTTGTGCACCAGTACGTAATGTAACTATAAGACTACTAACTTGTCTAGCATTAAACATAAGAGATAAGGTGTATATCACATGATCTGTAGCCCCTGAGTCTACTATCTAGTCAAAGATAGTACCTAAAGTGTTAGTGGTATGAACATTAGCAGTAAGAGCCACTGGCTGACTTGGAAATGAATCAGAAATCTTCACATTCCTCAGCATGTCCATGATTTGTTCATATTGGGACTTGGTCATAAAATTTGTAGCAGCTGGCTGAGGCATCTCTGATCTCTGTGAATCTTGAAAACCTTGGCCAGAATTCTGAGTGCTGTCATCAGCATGGACAAAACCTTGATCTAAACTAACATTATGAGCTCGGGTTTGACCTCTACCCCCACCTCTAGAGCCATTTGGAAATCCATACTTCTTATAGCATTTGTCAACAGTATGACCCTCCTTTCCACAATAAGTATATTGTGGTCTTTGAATTACCACCAAAACCTATACCAGAACCAGAACTCCTACCACCGCCACCATCTCTACCATAACTACCATTTGTTTGAGCCAACAAAGACATATAATCTTGTGAATCTTGCCTAAAACAAGAGTCTTGGCATTCAATATTGTCTTATCAAGACTTAATTCAGAATAGTTGAGATGGCTTTCATGTTGCAAGGCCATAGTAAAGTCTGTTCCTAGATCAGGAATTGGCTTAGCCATTAAAACCTGAGATCTAAAAATGCCAAAAACATCATTTAATCCCTTTAGGAACCTAATCACTTGATCAGTTTCATTCTGCTCTCTATAGATGGGTAGAGCAGCACAGGTACAAGGTGGGGTAAGTTTCAGAATGAACAGCTGATCCCATAAACTCTTAAGCTTTGTAAAATATCGAGTCACGGACATAGTACATTGTTTGGTGGCATAAATTTCTTCTTGCAGGTTGGAGAGTCTATAAACATTTCCTGTTCCAAACCTATGATCAAGATCCAACCAGATTTCTCTTGCTGTTGGCAACCAGAATACACTCTGATATATAAAAGGATCTATATAATTGACAAGCCATGTGGAGACCATGTCATTACATTGACACCATACTTTGAAATACCTATCAGTCTCTGCAATTTTAGGCAAAGTGCCATCCACAAACTTTAGTTTGCCCTTCATGGACAAATCCATAGAAATTGCCCTTTTCCAAGGAATGGAAATTCTCTTATCCTTTAAGAACTGGTTGCACTATCACAGCAGATGGCTTCTCTCCTGGATGAATATGATAAGGATTAACAATCCCTTCCCCTGCAACTTCCGTCATAGAAACTTGCAAGAACAGAAAAATAAACTATTTGAATACAAAAAGCAAATCTGCAGTTTCACACTTAAAGAAACTAGAATACAAGATATATAACTTGTGAAATCAGCCGCTGGAATTATGCATGCTCTGATACCATGTTGCAAAACTTCATAAAAATGAAGAACGTATCAAGAAGCAAGAAAAGTAGTTTGAACTTTAGAGGAAAGAGGTAAAACAGAGAAAAGAGAATTTTTATTCATATCATTGTATCAAGTTTACAACTAATGATTATTCTATGTAATTTACAATATATATACACCATACATTCGATTAATTAGCTACTAAGTTAGTTACAACAACTCCAACATCTTTCAACTATCTCCAACCGTTTCTGTTATCAAGTGTTGACCAAATTCCCTAGTCGCATTTGGTGTGTCTTCTGGTTTTAGCTCCATGTCTTGAGTCTTGTTCAGGAAGTCTTGAGTTTTGTCCAGGCAATCTACCTTGTGCATTATGCATTTGGTAGATGATCTGCAACAATCCGGCCATCAATTCTTCGAACAGAATATAGGAAATTGTTCATGGAAAGATCGTACTGATATATATTTTGTATGGATCGGGAAAGGTATGAAATTGCTCTAATTCGTGGAATCTTGAAGTTTTGATCATGTTTTCTGCTCCAATTCCCTTCCTTCGTAGTTCTAACCGCTTAGATGCTTGGAACCATAGTTAATTCATGATTAAGTTGTGATTTCATAGTGTCAGAAAGTGACTTAAACTCTATATCTGGTAGAACTAATCTGGTAGTCAGCTGTTTGATGGCCTGCTGACAAGTGTATCCAAGTCAGTGAAAGTCAGCTTGGAAGTCTTTGAGGTTCTTCTGGTGTCAGCAGCCTACCGAGAGTTTGCTGAGTTTTTGGATACAGCTGAGTTCTACATTTGGGCAATGGTCAGTTTGGTTGGGTTAGTAGAGGGACCCAACATCTGGGGCATTTATGGCAATCCGACAAAGATTCTTGGTGGTTACGGTTTAGGGATCTGTGCCAATAAATACCAACTGTATTGATCATTGTAGTGTGTGTAATCCGTCTGATATTCAGTTTAGTAAAATATCTCTTTTCGGTCCGTGGAGTAGTTGGCACAACGCCGGAAACCACGTTAAATCTTGTGTTCTTCTTGTTTCTGTTATTTCTATTGATTGTTATTGTTAGATTGCTTCTATTAATTATCTATCTTGTATATGGATTCCCTATCCTGTTATAACAAACTGGTATCGGAGCATTGGTTTTTAGGAATTATCTGTATGGACAACCTTTATCTTCACCAAGACCTTCACCGATGCTAGGACTCTGTGATAAAATTTGTGATTTTTGGCAAGAAAGATGTCTCAGTTAACGTAAAAATCGATAAATTTACAGGAAGAAACAATTTTAGTCTGTGGCAAATCAAGATGCGGGCCTTGTTAAAACAACAAGGATTATGGACTCCTTTATCTGGTAAAAGAAATGCCAGTTCAGCAGATTATGCCAATCTGGAAAAGAAAGCACATTCAACCATCACGTTGTGCTTATCTGATGATGTTATCATTGAAGTTTCTGAGGAAGACATAGCTGCCAAGTGGTGGGAAAAGCTTGAAAGCCAATACATGACTAAGTCATTAACCAACAAGTTGCTGCTGAAGAAGAGGCTATTTAGTCTGAGTATGCATGAAGGAGTCCTGCTGAGGGAACATTTGGATCAGCTGAACACAATATTACTTGATCTCTGGAATATTGATGTTAAAATTGAAGATGAAGATGCATCCCTAATTTTGTTGGTGTCATTACCTAGTTCATATGAAAACTTTGTGTAGTCCTTCATAGTTGGGAATGACACAGTGGCTTTAGAGGATGTGTGGGAAGCCTTGCATGCCAGGGAACTGAGACACAAGGCAGCAGGGACAGACAGTCAGGCTGCTGGACTAGTAGTCAACAGCAGTGGGAAAAGATATGGATAGCAGTCAGGGGAGAAAAAATCCAAGAAGTCCAAAGGTCCTAAAGCCACAGATGTCTGTAATTACTGTAAAGAGCAGGGGCATTGGAAGTCCAATTTTCCAAAGAAGAAAAGGCAGGAGCAGAACAATTCTAGCACAACGATGGGGCTGCTGAGTAATTTGATGAGGATCTGGTTCTAGTTGCTGAGGAATTAACACATCATTCTGATGTTTGGATCCTAATTTCTGGAGCATCCTATCATATTTTTCCACACAGGGAGTGGTTTTCTACTTATGATCAGATAGATGGTGGTAATATTTCTATGGCAAACAACAAGGTCTGGCAAGATAGTGGGAACTAGCTCAATTCAGCTGAGGATAGAGGATGGTAGATTCTGCACACTGAAAGATGTAAGACATGTTCCACAGATGACCAAGAACTTGGTATCTCTTAGTCTACTGGACAACAAGGGGTTCAATTTCAAGGGAGAAGGTGGAGAGGTGAATGTCTACAAAGATTTAGCTGTGGTCCTCAAAGGTATCAAGGAGGGAACCTTGTATATATTACAAGACTCTACTATATCTGGCTCTGCTTCTGTGGCATCCTCAGTAGTTCATCAGTCACAGCAGACTCAGTTGTGGCACATGAGACTTGGCCACATGGTTGAAAGAGGAATGCAAGTCCTTTCTTCAGCAGGTTTTCTTGGGGGATATAAGGTCAAGACACTGGACTTTTGTGAGCATTGTGTGTTTGGGAAGCTACATAGAAGAAAGTTCGCAACAGGCAAACACAGTACAAAGACATCACTTGATTATATCAATTCTGATTGCGGGGTCCATCAAAGGTGGAATCATTGGGTGGTCACAGATATTTTGTGTCATTCATAGATTAATATTCAAGAATGACTTGGGTGGTGATGATGAAATACAAAAGTGAGGCATTCAATAGTTTCAAGCAGTGGAAGGCTCTAGTGGAAAATCAGACAGGCAAGAAAATTAAATGGCTCAAGAATAGATAATGGTCTAGAATTCTGCTGGTCAGAGTTTGATACATTATGTAAGGATGGGGGTATTGCCAGACATCATACAGTCAGGATACACTTCAGTAGAATGGTGTAGCTGAGAGATGAATCAAACTCTTCTGGGGAGGGCAAGATTTATGCTCTCTAATACACGTTTATCAAGGGGATTTTTGGCAGAGGCTGTAAGTACAACATGCTACTTAATCAACATAAGTCCTCACACATGGATCAATCTCAAGACACCATTTGAGATATGGTCAGGCAAGCCTGATGACTACTCAATTCTAAGGGTTTTGGAAGCACGGTTTACTATTATATGAATGAAGGGAAGTTGGAACCAAGGGCCAAGAAGAGAGTGTTTGTAGAATATGGAGATAGGGTGAAGGGTTATATAATTTGGTCATCAACAGACTCCAGGGTCATACTTAGTAGATATGTGGTCTTTGATGAAAATTCTATGATCAGATCATTGGGGAGGTCTGCTGAATCTGAAACCAGTGCTGAATCTGAGAGGGCTAAGAAATAGGTGGAGCTTCAAGTGGAGTCAGCTGAGATGCAACAATAAACTGATCCAAGTCAGCACTCATCTAATCTGGTTGCTGAACCAGAGTCTGATCCAAGACAGTAGCTGAACAAGAGTCAGCTGAGCATCAAGCATGGAACATTGGTTAGCAGAGTGCTGTCAGCAGGGCTGGAAGATCAAATGTTGGGTTACCTCCCAAGAGGTATGGTTTTGATGATATGGTTGGATATGCACTTCAAGTTGCAGAAGAAGTGGATGGTTTTGAACCTTCTACTTACAAGGGAGTAGTGACATGTTCTGAAGCATCTCAATGGCTTGCTGCCATGGGAGATGAAATAGAGTCATTATTGAAGAATCAGACTTGGGATCTAGTTAAACATCCAGCTGATAGGAGAGTTGTTACTTGCAAGTGGATCTTCAAAAAGAAGGAAGGAATGACTGAGGTAGAAGGGGTCAAATATAAGGCACATTTGGTTGCAAGAGGGTTCAGTCAGAAAGAATGGGTAGATTTTGATGAATATTCTCACCAGTGGTCAGACACACTTCAATCAGAGTGTTACTAGAAATGGTGGCACAGAAGGATCGTGAACTTGAGCATTTAGATGTGAATACAACTTTTCTACATGGTGAGGTAGATAAGGAGGTATACATGACTCAGCCAAAGGGATTTCAAGTTCTCGGCAAGGAAGGTTTTGTGTGCAAGTTGAAGAGGTCATTGTATGAACTGAAACAGGTTCCTAGGCAGTGTTATAAAAAGTTTGACAATTACATGATCCAGCTAGGCTATAACAGAAGTCCATATGACTGTTGTGTATATCACAGTCAGCTGAAAGATGGATCACATATCTATCTTGTCCTGTATGTGGATGATATGTTAATAGTTGCTGAAAAGAAGTCTGATGTTCAAAATCTGAAGAACCTTCTCAGTCCTGAGTTTGAAATGAAAGATTTGGGTGCTTCCAAGAAGATTTTGGGGATGGAGGTTTGGAGAGATAGAAGTCAAAATAAGTTGTTCTTGTCTCAGCAGGGTTATATACAAAAGATATTGGCTAGATTTGGCATGTCTGCTGCAAAGACAATAGATACTCCTATGGCATACCATATTCATTTGTCTGTTTATGCTTTACAATCAACAGAAGAGAAGGAGTATATGTCAAAAGTTCCCCATGCTAGTGCAGTTGGTAGTCTGATGTATGCCATGGTGTGCATTAGGCCTGATCTGGCTCAGGCAGTCAGTGTTGTCAGCGGGTTCATGGCTCAACCTGGAAAGGAACACTGGAAAGCTACGAAAAGAATGTTCAGGTACCTTAGGGTTACAACTGATATTGGTCTCATTTATGGAGGTGATACTCAAGGTCTGATCACAGGGTACTGTGATGCTAATTATGCAAGTGATGTGGACAGTAGAAAATCAATGACTGGTTGTGTTTTCACATTGAGGAATTCAGTTGTCAGCTGGAAAGTAACTCTTCAGGCAACAATGGCTTTATCAACTACTGAGGCAGAATATATGGCTCATACTGAAGCAGCCAAGGAGGGTATTTTGTTGAAGGGACTAGTCAGTGATTTGGGGATACATCAAGATCAAGCTGAAATTTATTGTGATAGTTTGAGTGCAATTTGTCTAGCTAAGGATCAGGTTCATCATTAGAGAACCCAGCATATTGATGTGAGGTATCATTTTCTGAGAAATGAGTAGAGAGTTGTAGTGAAGAAGATCAGCACCAAGCCCTGCTGACATGTTCACTAAACCAGTTTAGTAGAGCAAGTTTCAGTTGTGTCTGGACTTGCTTAATATTCAAAGCTTTTAATCTGGAAATTTGGAAGCTCGGATGAGGGCAGGTCAGCTGAGTGGATTCAGTGGAGAAATCTAGTACAGTACATCTGGCATTGACGAATTCATCGGGTACAAGTACATATGTTTATGCAATATGGTTTGACTGTGAGTGAGAGTTCAAGTCAAGGTTTAGATTTGTCAGTAAAGTGACTTAAACTCTGCATCTGGTAGAACTAATATGGTAGTCAGCTGAGTGATGGTCTGCTGACAAGTGTATCCAAGTCTATGAAAGTCAGCTGGGAAGTCTGCTGAGGTTCTTCTGGTTTCAGCAGCATGCTTGAGAGTCTGTTGAGTTTTTGGATACAACTGAGTTCTACATCTGGGCAATGGTCAGATGAGTTGGGTCAGCAGAGGGACCCAACATCTGGGGAATTTATGGCAATCCGACAAAGATTCTTGGTGGTTAGGGTTTAAGGATATGTGCCTATAAATAACAATTGTATTGATCATTGTAGTTTGTGTAATCCGTCTGAAATTCAGTGCATAATAAAATATCTCTTTTCTGTCTGTGGAGTAGTCGGCACAATGATCGCGTGCAAAGCACTTACTAGCAATAGGACTAGGTCTATCGTAGTAGAGTACCGGCAAATCAAGGTCGATCCCACAGAAACTCGTAAGAACGTCTAATTATCAAGATTGAGCTTGTCACGAATAACGGTCTACGACCAACTTAATATAGACATTAGTAAATTTGGTAACAATCACTAGCAAGATTATGCAAGTTCAACAGAGCAACAAGAGTTTCTAATGTATTAGTTCAATTATGAATAATTAGTTATTTCCCCCACACATGCAACAATCCTCCCCATTGATGAATTTATTCATTGTTCAGCTACGAGTACAACTCCTAACCCTATCTACTCCGACAATGGTAGTAAATAATCTATACGCAAGCTACCCTCCTTAATTGGTCCGTAATAGCCCATACACATAAAGAACTAGAGCTGTCGATATTGAGTGCTAACTCATACCGCAAACCCGTCTAGACAGCTGTCGACATTGATCATTACGTTCCTAGGGTCCATTCTAGATAATGTCCAAACATAGCACTTCACTATTCGTATTTCTTGCAAGTTTATGATGACATGCAAATAGTTGATCAGGCTAAAACATGTAAATTAAGTCTATCGATCAACGTAGCTGGCGCCGATTATCATGAATTAGTAATTTACTAGGTATTCAGATCTAGCGAATAGACCGTCGCAGATCTGAAGAACGCAACTACTATTTCATGATTTCTTCACCAACGAATCAGATCTATAACACACTGGGTAAAATAAACTAACTCCTATATAATTAAACTAAATAAGCAATTAAACCATACTAGTCGAATAGAACAACGATAGATCTACATCTTGGAAAAGACAGAAAATCATACCCTCGAAGATGAGCGTAGATCTCCCTCAAATCTCTCCCTAGGTTGCAACTCCGTCGTCTTTCCGACCAGAACTCATAAAATAAATAAAAATAAAGAACAAAGAACTTTTATTGCATAATATTTGTCTTGAAAATTGTACACTTTTTGTTCTGAGGCGAAGCCTCTTATTTATAGCTATCTAAATCGACTTAGAAACATCTAGTTCTACCCCTCGTCCAAGAAAACGTGTTTCTGAAGGTTCGGACTCTCGGTAAGTCGGTGGCCCTCCTCGGTAAACCGGAGGTATTTTTGTCCATTTTTTTCAGCCGACTTAACTTGGAATGTTCTGGAATACCCTAGGCCCATTCCTTTCATTCAGTCCACTCCAGATTTGTCCATGATGCTCAGCCCAATATTTCGTATCCTGAAAATCATCAAATAATGCATGAAATAATATCAAAATAGGGAAAATAAACGCTAAGTGCAGATTTCTCGACTCACGAACCCGACATATGATATTCAACATAAATGGTTCATATTTATAGGTCGAAACAACTATTTTAGCTCATAATGGATAGAATGTTGATACCGTTGGATAGACTATTTTAACCGTCATCACACAACGCCGAAACCACGTCAGATCTTGTGTTCTTCTTGTTTATGTTATTTCTATTGATTATTACTTTTAGATTACTTCTGTTAATTACCTATTTTGTATCTGGATTCCTTATCCTGTTATAACACATAGGTTTTGCTTGAAGGTTGTATGTTATGGTTGAATTGCTTTGCTTTTGGGACCGTTTTTGCTTGAATTTAAGGTAAGAGGATGTTCATATTGAAACTTTGTTTTTTTTATAGTGTTTGACAAGTAATGTGGTCCTGTTTTGTGTATCTTTTGTGTTGGAATCGAAGTATATCATTTGGATTTGGTTTGGTTCTTGAAATTGCAATTTTTTTGGCAGGTATAGGGACGTTTTTGACCGTTTCACGTTGGCCAAAAGTGTTTGGTGCGTGCCAAACATGAACAGAGACCAAACATAATGCTTTCAGACATTTTGGCGTGGTTTTTTGCACGAGCCAAAATGGTGTATCGAGGCCAAAACCAATTTTGTGTAGTTTTTGAGTTATAAATCTTAGATCAACAAAACCAGAAAACGCAGTTGTGTCAGTACCTGTAATAATTATATCACCAACATAGAGCAAAACAACAAGGAAGGTAGGGTGAGACGAAAATATACACAATGAGGAATCCGTTGTAGAGTTGCAAAAACCAAGAGAGATAAGAAACTGCTTCAGTTCATGATACCATGCACGAGGAACCTGCTTGAGGCCATAAATGGCCTTATGCAGCCGACATACATAATCAGGATGGTCAGAGTCAACAAATCCCAGATGTTTGGCCATATAAACCTACTCAGTCAAAGTACCCTACAGAAAATCATTGTTAACATCTAACTGGCGAAGAGGCTATCCCAAGGAACCAACAAGAGATAAACCAAGCGAATAGTCGTAGGCTTGACAACTGGACTTAAAGTCTTAAAATAATCCACACCAGGGCGCTGAGTGAATCCCTTGTCAACTAAACGGGCTTTATAGCGATCAACTGAACCATCAACCTTGCATTTAATGCGAAAGACCCACTTGCTATCAACTAGGTTATCCTGTGGAGGAGAAGGAACTAAAGACCATGTACCATTGGTAACTAAAGCATTAAATTCTTCAGACATGGTAGTGCGCCAATGAGGATATTGGAGAGACTATTTGTAAGAAGAGGGTTTAATATTAGAGTATTTTGAATCTAACTAGGAGTTAAGGTTGAGGATTTGACGAGGTTTGAAGATGTTATTGCGAGCACGGGTAGTCATAGGATGAGGAAGATGTGGAGAGGGAGAAGGTGTGGGGAGAAGGAGTGACTGAAGAAGATGGGGAAGAGAACGTAGGGGATGGGGAGGGAGACTCGGTGGATAGGGAGGTCGAGGAGGGCGGATAGTCCAGGAGTTGATCAAGGGGCTGAAGGACACTTATGGAAATCGGAAGGGTGGAAAGAAGAATGGGAATCCATGAATCAGAAGTGTAGGTTTCAAAAGAGCGGGGAGAAGAGGAAGATAGGAAGGGAAAGATAGACCACACAAATTTAACATCACGAGAAACATATAAGCGAGATGTTTCAAGATGAAGACATAGATACGCACTTTGGGTTAAGGAGTAACCAAGAATGACACTACGAAGAAAGGTGGGTTCAAGTTTATGATGGTTATAGGGCCGCAACCTGGGGTAACATAAGCAACCAAAGACATGGAGTTTGGAATAATTTGGGGCTTGGTGAAATAGTTTGTCACAGGGAGAGGACTTGGCAGCACATAAGTGGGCATTCTATTGATAAGGTAAACATCAGCAGTGAAGGCATAAGTCTAATAAGTTAAGGGCATATGAGCATGATTAAGAAGGGTAAGGCCTATTTCGACAATGTGTAAGTGACAACATTCAAAGACGTCATTGTATTGAGGTGTGTGAAAGGGGAAAGTGTGGTGAGCAATGCCATGATCAGAGAGAAAACCATGGATGTCAATAAACTCTGTGACATTGTTTGTGTAAAGAATTTTAATGATGACATCAAATTGCTTTTCAACCGATGTTTTAAAGCATGGAAAAATAACGGGTTAAATGATCCATGAAAATGACATAATATTTCAAATAATCCACATAGTATACATGTGATGTCCATACATTAGAAAAAATTATTTTTAAGGGGAGGGAAGACTGTAAAGTAGAAACTGAAACAGAAAGGTGATGACTCTTATGGCTGGAACACGCATCACAATAGGGAGACATTAAGAGAGGGGTTGGTGGCCAGAGAGTGCTGATGGATGATGTGCTGGAGAATGAGAGAAGCAAGATGACCCAAGGGATGGTGCAAAGTCACAGAGGTTGTTTTATTCGCGGAAAAAGCTAAAATTGGAGAAGATATCCATAGATACAGGCCATCTTTAACTTCCCCCTCGTGGAGACATGAGCATGTCTGATGGTCCTTCACAAGAAAATAATCCGGTGAGAATTCAATAGAGACATTATTATCCGCACAGAATTGAGAAACATATAGTAAGTTATGAGTAATACGGGGAACACACAAAACACGAGATAAACGAAAGGAATAATTAGCAGAGTAAAGAGTAGTAGAAACAATATGAGTATTGGGAAGAGAGCTGCCATCCCCAATCTGAATGTCATCAGAACCATGATAAGGGTCATGTAAGCTGAGGGTCTGAAAATCTACAGTCATATGGTGATAAGCCCCACTATCCAGGAGCCAAGGCTGGGCAGCGGCATGATGAGCATGGGGTGGTGGTGGGGTGGGACCGAGCTTGTGAAGTGGATAGCTGCTGAAAGAATGGGTAGGTAGGGCATCTCTTGGGACTGTCACATTGGACCCCAAATATAGTTGGCATTTACCTAGATAAGGCCTCGTTTGATAAGGAGCATGAGGGAGTGGTCATGTAGTAGGTGGGGCCGATTGGGTGGCCGTGGGTTGAAATGCCGACGGGGAGGGGTTTGTAGTAGTGGGGATGCCATAAGAGAAGTGGGGTGGGGCGCATGTAAGGCTGCATGCTTGGACTGCAAACCGGCTTCAAAATTGAGCAATTTTTCATATAGCTCCTCAAATGTAATAAGGGAATCCCGAGCTTGAACCGCACGAACCAATTCAGCATATTCCTCTCCTAGATGTACAAGTATATGATCAAGGAGATCTTCAGAATCCATGGGTGCCACCAACATGGCCAATTCATCAGCTTTGGCCTTAACCGCGTGAAGATACGTGGAAATAGACTGAGAGCCTGTGGTGAGAGTACGCAAGGAAAATTTGAGATGTTTAATGCGCCCTCTCAAGGGCTTAGAAATAAATACCGGGAAGAATATTCCAAGCTTCACGTGCGGTGTCAACATGCAAAATATATGGCATCTCATTGCTAGTAAGAGAGCCGAGAATGGTGTTGAGGATATCCTGCCGAGTCCATAGGTTGTGGTCGGAGTTGGGCACGGTGATGACATCGCAAACGAGGGTGGTGGGTGGGCAGGGCCGAGTGACATCAATGAAGCCGATCAATTCATAGGCGGAGAGAAGAGTCGTGAACTGAAATTTCCACGTCATATAGTTTGTGGAATTTAGTTTAATGGGGGCATGAAGTGCTGTTGTTAAGGGGATGATGAAGTGTTTCCGGAAGTTATGGTGGAAGTAGCGGCTGGAGGAGGACTCTGAGATGATTAGGAAAAGTGAGGGGTAAAGTCGAAGGGAGGTTAGAGATGGAGGAGAAGGAGCCACAAGAAAAACAGGAGGCGGAAGATGGGAGAAGCTGGCGGCGGGATGAGCAGAGGGGAGAAGGGGACGACAGCAGGAAGGAGAAATGAGGAGATTGGGGTTGATAGAGTAGAGAGATGATCCCAAAATTCAAAACTACGCTGATATCATAATTAGGGGTGAACAAAATAACCGGAAACCAAACCAACCGGTTGAACCAACCGGTCCAAACCGGAAAAACGTAAACCATGGTTTTTTGGTTGGTTTTTGTATTGTTAAAAACCAAACCGTGAAAAACAATTTGGTTTTGATTTTTTAAAATAAAAACCGGACCAAACCGGATATATATGTATATATATTACATATACATATGTGTGTGTCCGTGTGTTTTAATATTTACATGTGTGTATATGTATGTGTGTGTATATGTCTATGTATATCACTATTGATTTTGGGGGCCTTTAATCAAAGTCGGTTCGCACAATGCAACCACAAAAAGTTGGTTCTACTGTAGTGCACATATAGAGTGGTCCACGAGTAGATTAGGTGTGGTGCAAATAAAATCTCCCTTAATTATCACTAAATGTAAATAAGTAATATCTCAGACCATTATCTATTAATACTCCAATCAATTACCTCACACACGTAGGTTTTGGCCCCAGCCTAATAGGACCTATGACATGATTAAACAAAATAGTTTACATGACTTTATACGATCAACCTAATTGGAATGTATGACAACATAATGTTGTGTGTATGTACACACACATATACATAAAAACCCGGGAAAAACCGGAACCAAGCTGATCCAAACCGGACCGAATAAAATGGTTTTACCTAGTTATGGTTCGGTTTTGGTTTGTGAATTTAAAACCGTAAAAAAAAGTTTGATTTTAAAAGTGGTAAAAAACCGGAAAACCGAATCATGTGCACTCCTAATCATAATAGAGAGATTTGAGAAAATATGATTTTTATTCACAATTGAAGAAATACGGTATGTGTTACATATATAGCACATGACAGTGCATTCCAGAGACCATAATACATTTACAGAATATTTTATGATAAATACGTATATACAGTTGATAAAAAAAAACTTGGGGGAACGAGACTTTTTTCTTCTTCTTTCTTTTATGTAAAATTTTACAATTTTAACTTGGATCGGACCAACCGATCATACGTTGGCTCATCGACTTGGAAATATACTTGGAGAAAAGTGGTGTACGGAATATGGCTCTGGCGAAATAAAGTTCTACACGAAGCAGAAGCAGAGAGGCCGCCGGCCTTCGTGTTTGCTTCCCAGACGGTTGAACGAGCGAAGAATTTGAGGCTAGCTTGACATTAGTATAGTTTATGGACGCATTTCTGTTTTTATTTTTCACGATTGAGCATAAAGACTATGTAATTTCTTGCATGTTTGATGGCTTTGTGATTGAATAAAATGATTGGTTTAAAAATAAAATAAAAATTTACAATTACACGAATTCTCTTTGCCTTAAAACTTTGTCTAGTGTCCCAAAATAAAAATGAAAAAATAAATAAAAAAAAATCCATTAAAAATTTATAAAACCTTTTTTCCCCGGGTAAATTTCATTAATTTCGTCGTAAAGGAGTTAAAAACCCCATACATGCTACAAAATCCATCACCACCGATCGCTTGCTGCCGCCATAATACGTACGTCCAGCCTAGAAGAGCCCCCCATCAAACACCGACGAATTCTGCCTGCCAAGGTGCGTGTGCGTCCTAACTCCTCACCTTTGTCCATGTTAAAGTGTTCATCCTTTTTGTTTTGTTTTTTTTTTTTTTTTTTTTTTTTTATAATTAAAATTGCTTTGTCATGTTTTTCTTTTCCTAGTTTTCATGGTTTATGTGAATCCACGGCCCTGGTTGTGTCTTGTATCTGTCTCAATTTTTCGCAGTTCTCGAACGGGAGTAGTGTATATTGTTGAATTCTACTGCAAAAGAAAAACATGTAATAAGAATTTCCCCTATTGGTTCTCTTCCCCACCCAATGCGAGTCCTGAGGTTTTTTTTTTGTTTTTTTAAGGGACTGATTGCTAATATGTGGTGTCTAAAATTTGGATCTTTGACCAGATTTTAGAAATAAAAGATGCTAGACAAAAAGAAAATACAATGGAAGCTCAAGGGGCGGCTGCACCTTAGAGAGGTTAATGGGGGGCAGCTTAAAAAAAACATTACAAAATGATTTTTATATACGTACACATAGATATGTGAAATTGATCCGGTTATTTTAATATATTGATCCATAATATATAAGACTTCACTAAGTTTGATAGGTACAAAATATGACAAATTATCGACCCGTATCCCCCAATTCTTCTTGCAGCAGCCCATGGCTCAGACATCATAGAAAACACTAGAAAACCCCATCACAAGGATTGGGAAATCAAACCACATAGATAGTTGAACCAACTACAGAAAATCTGTAAATCTTCAGATACACAATTACTACTACTAGAATCAACTACTATTATATGCCACTTCTCTGCAAAAACAAGCTTTCTTTGATCTAACTGTATCTTGCTGGTTTGGTTCTTTGATTATTTTGCAATGTAGATTATCATTGGGCTGAGAGCAGAACTTAAGACACTGACCACATTGTTAAATGCGTATGAAAAATGTGTTATGGGATTTTGATCCAAGCATTTAAAATGTGTAATGGAAAGTTATGATTGTAGCTTTGCGTATAAACGTGAAAATGACATGGAAAGCCCTTTTAGAAAAAGTCTTTGCTGCTGCTTATGTTTTCCCTTTCGGTTGTTAGGAGCATGGGGGAATCCAAGAACATTCTTGAGGAGGATCGTAACGTGGATAGAATCTTAAATCTTCCTAGAAAGGTGATAGAATGTATTATTGATTTTTTGCCCGTCCGTGATGCAGCAAGAACATGTGTGTTATCAAGTAAATGGAGATATGTTTGGGCGAATCATCCCTCACTGATACTTGATATGGATTTTTGGGATGATATAGAGTGGAATAGATCACCCTGTAAACCCGACATTGACTATACAAACATCGTGAGTAGCATACTATCGTATCACGTTGGACAGATAAGGAAATTCGAACTTATCCTTGAAAACTCTGATGGAAATCATTACCAAGTACCATCTTCTGCTTTCTTGACCTCTAAATTGACCCACTTGAGTCTATCTAGTTGCATTATCAAAGCAGTCGACTGTACTGCCGGATGTTTAGCCAATATTCAGAGTCTAATTCTGGATGATGTCATCTTGCCTTCGGTTGTCCTTACAACACCTTTACTTACATCTTTAACCCTAGAGAGATGTTGCGGGGTTCGTGATTTTGACGTATCTGCCCCCAGACTAGCATCTTTGACCCTTGATGACAATGATTATCTGAATCTGAAACCTTTCTTGATGTGTTCGGGCATAAATTACGCATATCTCTCATCAACTGAAGAAACCGAATCTTTTCAAGATTGTGATGAGAGTGTAAGTTTGGTGAAGCTTCTTGCTGCATTGCCTCGGTTATCAGATCTCGTGGTGGATGGATTGTCTTTTAAGGTCCGTATCAATACCTAGCAATTCTTTCTTTTTGTGATAGTTAGTTTATCTGCATATTTGATGAAAATGGATTCTTTCTTTTTATAGTATTTGGCTACAGGCAGTATACCTAGTACACTTCAACTGAATTTGAGATACTTTTCGCTCTGTGATTTCAACTTGGATCCGGACCTGATACCATGGATTCTTTGCATGCTGAAAAGCTCTCCCTTGTTGCATACATTTGAAATTTGGGTAAGATTTGATGATGACGATGACTAAAAGCTTCTAAATTTTAGTTCGAATTAAGGTTGTAAAAGTTGTACTGTATAACAGATGTTGGATTTTTTTTTATTGCAGTTTTCTGCTGCCAGTGATTCGGTACAAGTGAATGACATTGACAAAGCAAGCGTTATGGATTTGAGGATCGACCAACTTCCAACGGTAAAGATGAAAGATTTCACTGCTTCAAGAAACGAAGTTAAGTTTGCAAAGATTCTTCTGCAATGTGGTGCACATGTAATGGGAGGAAAAATGCTTGTAGATGAGAACGAGGAAGTTGATGAAGAAGAACGTATAAAGATATTAAAGAAGCTGTTGTTGCTTCAACGAGCTTTTCCAGAAACAGAAATCGTCTTCGGGCCAAATCTTGTTCCTCCTTAAAGCCCTGTTGGAAAATTGATGGTTAAAATGGAATATTTTAAATGATATGTCATATTGGGCCTATTGGGCTTAAGTGTGTGAATGGAAAGTGTTCTGGAAAGGAGAAATAGGAAGAAGCTATTTCTCCCACATTGGTTGAAAGAACGGAAAAGAGTTAATATTTATATGATGTTGTTTTAGTATAGTTGGAATAAGAAATCAAGCCATTCCTTCTTCCATTTGCTAAGACTTTCCAGTTCCATTCCTTCTTCCATTTCAAAACAGAATTATAAATTTTTCGTGGAGTGATCATCTAAGACACTCACGAATATTTTGAGTAATCATACAAGATTCTCAAACGATTTGTTCAAGAATCAAGATAGAAACAAGTTTGAGATTGTTTTATATAATAGAAACAATTTCGAGATCATTTTATATATTATTGAAAGAAATTTAACAGAAACAATTTCGAGATTGTTTTAATTAGTATAGTTCGGTTCACGAACGTTCTATACAGTATTGAAAGGAATTTAATCGTTGTGTGTTAAATTTCATAAATGGCAACCAGTGAAAGACAAAAAGGTGCTGATGATCACACTCAAGCTTTGGTCCAGCATGTGCCGAATCGAGTTGTTGCTCCTCTGAAACAGCATGAGAGGCCTGAAAAATTCAATGGGCTGAATTTTAAGAGATGGCAACAAAAGATGATGTTTTATCTCACAACATTGCGTTTGGCTAAATTCCTGACTGAGGATCCACCAACAACTGAAGGAGAGACAAACCAAGATTTTATGTTCGCAATTGATGAATGGAAACAATCTGATTATCTTTGTAGACATTATATAATGAATTGTTTAATTGACTCATTGTATGGTGTATATTGTGAGAAAAAGAATGCAAAGAATTGTGTGATGCATTAGATAAGAAATATAGAACTGAAGATGCAAGTACAAAGAAATTTGTAGTTGGCAGGTTCTTGGAATACAAGATGGTGGATTCTAGACCACTCATGGAACAGGTGGAAGAATTTCAGTTGATTCTTGACGAAATTCAAGCTGAAAAAATGGAGCTTAGTGAGACTTTTCAAGTCGCATGTGTAATTGAAAAATTACCTAACGGTTGGAAAGATTTCAAGAATTACCTTAAGCATAAGCGAAAGGAGATGAGCATGGAAGATCTTGTTGTTAGGCTTCGTATTGAAGATGACAATAAGAAGTCTGATAAAAGAGGAAACAATTCTAATAATTTTCCAAGAGCTAATATGGTGGAACATGGCCAAAGCTCGAAGAAGAAGAACAAATTTGTGAAAGGGTCTAAGTCGGGACCAAAAGTTAAATTGAGACCGAAAGGTGGCATATCAAAACCTAAGTTCCAAGGAAAATGTTTTAATTGTGACAAGATTGGTCACAAATCAGTTGACTGCAAGCTGCCAAAGAAGAAGGTTTCTGAAGCAAATATTGTTCAAGGCATGGAAGATATTGATCTTTGTGCTGTTGTGTCAGAGGTGAACATGGTGGATTCAAATCCAAGAGAGTGGTGGGTAGACACAGGAGCTACAAAGCATGTGTGCTCCAACAGGGATGTGTTTACTAAGTTCGTGCCAGCTGTCTCGGGTTTTATGCAAAGCAAAATATAACAAGTAATAAAATAAATCCGGTTTACCCCAAGTGCAGGGATCGTAGTATAGCGATTAAAAACCGGAGTCGATCCACAGGGAATCGAGGTTTATCTAGTTCTTATTAATTTTTTTCTAAATTGTCACGACTACTATTATAACTAAAATTTTAAGAAAATAAAAACGGTTAACACTTAACAAAACTAAAAACGTAAACAACAAAAGTAAACTGGACAGAAGATCAAGGATCTAAAGCCAGGAAAGATAATTACGAACCGAGCTAACTAAGTTGTACTTATTTTATAACTAAAACTACAATAAATTTACTACGGTTACTACGATGAAAACGAAGCAAAACAGCACAAACGATTTTTCTCAATTAATTTAACAACGAACAAGCAATGATCCACCGATTCCCGCAACCCTCAATTTCGACTCTAGATTATCTTGTGATGATTTAACGAAAATTGTGATTCACCTATATAAGGTATGAACTCCTAATCTCTTAAAGTTCGCCTGTCAATCTTTTATCTTTCGATTTTAAAGATTAACGCTTTCATAACAAAGGTGTGAAATCTCTCAATTTCGCAATCTAGATATTCAACCTAACAACTATCGTTAATTAGATTAAAAATCCAATCTTTACTATGGTGATATAAAGTTTAACAACGACTCTCGTCAACCGTTAAATATCAAATAGCAACAATCCATCGATATAAATTGCATAACAACAATAAAAACACCGAAAAGATTTAGCTACTCATTATGGTTAATATATATAGATATCAGACTCCGTCAAAATGTCATGGATTACAAACGGCGGGAAGTTTTACATAATATCCTTCTGTCAATAAATTGTTGTATATATGATACAAAATTTATGCCAGAATTCTATTAAAACCAAATTAAAACCTTAATCCAATCAATTGCCGTATTCTCATATATATATATATATATATATATATATACTATTATAGATACTTATATTTATATATATACACGTATAGATATATATATATATATATATATATATATATATATATATATATATATATATATATATATATATATATATATATATATATATATATATATATATATATATATATATATATATAGATCTAACTATATATCTAATGATAACAACAATAAAACACAGAAAAGATACAACTTTTATTAAAACTCACAAGATAATCCAAATTCGAAATCGAGATATTGCTAAGAATCGGCTTCACAAGGCTTGTTCCACGTGCTTTAGCTTCTCATCATCATTTTATTACAACTTTATTTATACATACAATCATATACATATACATACATAGACATATGTATACATACTTGAGCTCAAAATAAGAAAAAAATGAAGAAAGAAGCTTGCATATATGCTTACATAGAGATATACATAGACATATATGTATATATGCATACACACAACTTCAAATCTTCAACAAGAAAAGAGATAAAAAGTGGAGAATTACATGAAGAAAGGGGCGGCCATGATGGCCAAGAAAAGAGCTTCCATTATGGGTGGAGATGGAGGTGTAATGAGGGGCATCTCCCTCTCTTTCTCCCGTGTGATGTAAATTGGAAGGAGGGTCTCATATATGGAGATATATCTATATATATATATATATATATATATATATATATATATATATATATATATATCTAAGAGTGTATAAGAGAGGTAGTATTTGGGGAAGGGGTGGTGAATCACCAATAGTTTGTTAGGGAGGCTTGGATATAATCATGAGTTTGCATGTGAAGGTGATGAGTCATGCAAAAATTTGTTACAAGGAATCATTGCAAGTAACATGCATGGATTTCAACCAAGATATCTCCAATTCGTCCAAATTTCAGCTGTTCGGTAAAAAAAAATCATAACTTGAGTTGTAGACCTCCGATTTACGTGATTCAAAATTCGTTGGAAAGCTCATTTTAGTATCTACAACTTTAATGAAGAACTCTTCCCCGTAAAATGCCTCTAAGTCGGGTCAAATGTCCGTCGAAAATTGGTTACGGTAGAAGTGCGTTGGAAAAATTATCCGTTGATCTCGTAAATTCGTGGCATCTTCTTCTTTTCCTCAAAATCCATCTTTTAAGCCTCAAAACATATTGTTATGTGGGATATTTTGAAAACCTTGAACTCCAAGTTTGGGGGTCGATTCGAATCGAGCTTTCTTCAGTCAGGCAATTCTCGTCTCGTGATTCAGTATTTAGTTCCGTTTCCGCAGTAAATCTTATCTTTTTTACCTGAACACAAAGAAACGAACCGCGAGTAAATCTGAAAACAAAAGTTTTAACAGTACAGTATTTGTACTGTGGATACATTTTTTTACTGATATATATATTTTTTTGGTTTTTGATAAATAAACATAGATAAAAACTAAACGTAAATTCTACATGACACTCCGGCTACTAAACCGGCACAAAAACTAGTAAAAACATAATATTTTATATAATACTTACTACTTATGCATTTAGATAAATCTAATGAATTAATGACTCGAAATGATATATAAGTGCTCAAAATGGTATCAGAAGTGGGGTGAAATGTTATAATAATAATAGTGAATTTTTCCGTCATCACAAACCCCCCACTTAGCTTTTGGTCGTCCTCGAGCAAAACAGGCGATAAAATAAAATGAATGAGGAAAAATTCATGAAGATACAAGATATAAGGGACAATCAGATGATGCAACCAATCGAATCATAACTACACGTTAACCTTAATATAAATGTATAACAGAGTGAGTGGGTGACAAGCCTTTTCAATTTCCACTATCCACTCTTGAATAATTCAAGCAAACGCACAAATATTCATTCAGCCAGTCCTAATGATTTTCCTAGGTATTGGCAGTAACAGTTCCACACAACGTCCTCCCGTGTACTTATTAGGATAATCCCTAATGCATATCATTCAGTTTATATTGGAGATAGTCAGAAGATAACTAAATTTTCAACCATGCTCTATTTTTTTCATAGAATACTAACATATCCGAACTCATTGCCAAAATCGACTTTCTTGCAAGCGTCATGAGGTGAGATCAAATACATTAATACCTATCTAACTCTTTTTCCTTTTTTTTCTTCATATGTGTAGCATATGCCCTCATTCCCAGCAATAGGATGTTTTGTGATAACACCTTATTATCATCAGGCAGTCGGGAGCTTTTAAACCTCATAGGGAAATAGGACGTTTCGTGATAACGCCCTACCGCACTCAAATCATTGGCGCTACAACCGGCATATAAATAGTTCAACTTAGTTTGAAATTCTTTCTATCACATTCAAACCTTCGTATATTCACAAGACACGTTTAGAAGTCGGGTATTAAATTACGTTATTACTAAGGATCAACCACTAGGATACTGAATGGGTACAGTTTAAAATTTTCGCTTCAATATCAAAGGCTTACGTGAAGAAATTCATGTTACACAAATAAATTTGGGGTTAAAATGCATTTATGGGTCAAATTGATTATACATATCTAAATTGATCATTACATCTTCAAATCCATGAAATATATACCTTGTACAGTTTATTTTAATCAACTAAGTAATGCTTGAAAAAGATCAGAAACTAAGGGTTTTTTTCTGATACAAAATAAACACTTAATGCCATTGCTTCAGACCATCATCGACTCTACCTCCCACTTACGATTTTGCATTACCCTCAACATGTGAATGAGATAGAGAGGAAGACTTAGCTTATAAACCTGGCAGAAAGGTGCTATCGAATCACATAACAGCCATGAGAAAACACGAACCGAATCCCTATACCAAAACAAAAACAACCAAAACAAAGCAAACACGGGACATGGTCCTCGTGCCAAGACATCGAATAGGGATATGGGAATAATAAGTAAATGGCCCTGTCACGTCAGAAAATTCGATAGTCAATATATATATATAGTCAATCTCATAAAAGCTTTAGATGGAAAAATAACCCACACGGGTAAAGCACAGAACATCTAAGCATATATGTATCATAGAGAGTATCACATGAGCAAATATCATAGTCAAGTCATAAATTCATGTTGGAAACAGAGTAGATCATAAAATGAAATGTGTGAAAGAGTATTGAGTCTTTTATACCCAGATCCTCAAGGATTAAATCATTCTAACAACCTAAGTCCAAGAAATGATGTATTTGAATGTTTTCTTTAATCTCCCTTGGGATTTTCGGATAACCACCTAATCGTTCCATTTTTAATGATATTCAAACATTCATCCTGGGACTTAGTTGCGTTTTTTTTTATTATTTATTTATTTTATTTTAAAAAAAAAACTTAATATTTTTACGGGCTGCCTCCCGGTAGCGCTTTTGGTTAACGTCGTTTGCTCGACAAATCTAATCTCAGCCTGGATCAGGCCACTTCACCTTCCTTCCAGCCACTACATCGTGTAAGCTCGATCATTGGTGTGGGTGCGCGAAACGACATCTAACACATGAGGTCAAGTTTCGATTGCTTTCCAAACACTTTTAATCCTCCCCATTGTAGACTTCTTCTTTTTCGGCTTTCTCTTTAATTGTGCCTCCCTTTTGAGTTCTTCCATATCCCAACTACCAGCCATAACTTCCTCTAATAAACCACTGCCGTCATCCTCAGAAAACAAGTCGGGTGAAAATTCATCAAACTCAGTGACTTCAGTCATACCACACCCGAGGATGTCGAGGAAATGAACAATCAAAGGTTTCTCTTTGGTTTGTCCTATATAATGCTTGCACCTTTGACCATTCACTCTGAACGGCTGGTCACCATGACCTCTTAGTTCTAAAACACCTCCAGGAATGATTTGCAGAATTTCAAAGGGGCCGGACCAACGCGTCCTCAACTTTCCAGGAAACAGATGCAACCTGGAATTATAAAGTAAGACTTGCTCCCCAACTTGAAATTCTCGCTTCTTGATTTTAGCATCATGAAGGAGTTTCATTTTGTCCTTGCTAATCCTGGCACTCTCGTAGGCCCGGAGTCTAAACTCATCCAATTCATGCAACTGCATCAGTCGATGTTCACCACATGACTGGGCATTAAAGTTCAAGAACTTAATGGCCCAATATGCTTTATGTTCTAATTCGACTGGCAAGTGGTAGGGTTTTCCATACACCATCTGATAGGGTGATGTACCCATGGGGGTTTTATAGGCAGTACGGTATGCACATAGTACATCATCCAGTTTGAGACTCCAATCCTTTCGATGACTGTTTACAACTTTTTCCAGGATCCTTTTCAAACTCTGATTACTTCTCTCGACCTGGCCACTAGTCATAGGGTGATATGGTGTGCCAATTTTGTGCCGGACACCATATTTCTCAAGGACTTTTTTCTAGTGGCCTGTTGTAGAAGTGCGTTCCCTCATCACTGATTAAGGCACGGGGACATCCAAATCTCACGAAGATATTTTTCTTGAGAAAGTTCATGACTGTTTTGAGGTCATTGCGAGAAGTGGCTTGAGCCTCCACCCATTTCGATAAGTAGTCAACGCAGACTAAGATGTATTTTTTTCCACAGGAAGATGGAAACGGGCCCATAAAATCAATACCCCATACATCAAAGACCTCACATTCTAAAATGGGCTTCAATGGCATGTCAAAACGCCTAGTTAGAGCACCGGTTCGTTGGCACCTA
The DNA here is from genome assembly GCA_036785695.1 of Gentiana straminea. NCBI lineage: Eukaryota > Viridiplantae > Streptophyta > Magnoliopsida > Gentianales > Gentianaceae > Gentiana > Gentiana straminea. The sequence goes on along the minus strand of JAVUPR010000424.1, from coordinate 2,078,903 downwards.
TCACAAGCCTTGCGAAATGTTAGGTGTGATGCCCGAAAGACAATTTTGTAATTGTTTTATTTAATAAATGAAATGATATTATTATTCATATTTATTATTCTCATATTCACCGATGTGACAATAGTATTTACACTACAAAAAACCCTAAAGTATATCGTTTATGTAATCACTTAACTCAGTGTATGGTATATACACGGGAGGATTGAGTTAGTGAAGATGTACTTAAAATACAATTAGCCCGTAGTGAAGTTAATCGAGAGTATCGGGTCTCTCCTTTAACGTGCTATTAATGCGCCCAGAACACAATTGGTGTGATAGTCTTATCCGGACTTTCGGTTAAGAGAACCTAGTGGGGCATTTATATATGATAGATATATCATATAGGGCTGGACCGATTTGATTAGAGTTCTCGATATAATTCCGTAATCGAGAAGTCTTATCGAATCAATGGATGATCATATTTATGGATATATCTTAATCCTGAGGTGATCACAGTCAACTGCTTGAATCAGTATGAAGTTTGACTTGACGGTTAAGGATTACACTGAGTCTGTGATCTGAATTACCCCATCTTGGCATTGTACTGGATTGAGTGAGTAGTCTGTGTTATCACGGATACGGAATCCATTCCTTCCATTTATGGAAGTAGATAGACAGTTCCCTTATTTGTTAATCCTAGAAACTGATCGATCGTACGAGTTCATACTACACTGATTAGCTACCAGTGAGTTGTATGAATTAATTGATCACTAGGGGGTTAATGGTAAATAAGGATAAGAGGTACTAAAAAGGGTTAACGGTAACTTCCCGATTTAGAATGAACAGTCTATGGAGGATTAATCCATATGTAATGATTATATCAATGGACGCTTATTATTATTCTCGTGAGGAGATAAATATAATCTTTTAATCGGAGGAGTGCAGTCACGGGATTATGGTGGCATATTCCTGTGATTGATTTATCGAATATAATTATTCTGTTCGTAAGATAATTATTTATTTGATTTATCGGAGCCGCTGATTATTAGTCCATGGTCCCCGACGTGCCTCCTATATAGCATAGCTATTCTCGGACGTCGAATCCTAATAATATTAATTTAGTTCTTGTTGGACTTTATTAAAATGATATGTGAATTAATTGTTTAGTGGACTATTAAATTAGTTGGGCTAAATAATTAAATATGTGGAAAAGACATTTTCCATAATCTTGGCCCAATTATTGTGTGATGGCAAAATTAATATTGACTAGGTCAATATATGAAATTTTCGCCCCATGCTCTTATTTTGGAACAAGAAATTATTTTCTTGTGTATTAATAAGACATGTGCATATAAAATATTTATTGGATAAATATTTATGGTAAGAAATAAAGATAAATATTATTCTAGATTTGTTCTAGAATATTATGGAATTATCTTTTATTCATTGGATTATTTATTTGCAAAATAAAAATCCTTGGAGGCTAAGTTTTACTCTCCTATATAAAGAGAGTTCTCCCAAGCCTTAACACACATGATATTTTCGACTATCAACTCTTAGAGAGGAGATAGAATTTTCGGCCAAGAGGGTTGAGGAGAAATCTTGGAGGTTTTTCCGGGTAGCATATCGGAAGGGTTCGAGCCGAGGATTTCCTTCCACCGGGAGTTGCTTGGATCACACGTACGGAAGATCGTGGTGCTCTTCACGCTTTTCTTCGTTCATCCTATTGCGGTTCTTCAACTTGAATTTTGAGATTCAAGAGGTATGTTCTACAACACCCTTGTAGATATAGATCTAGTTTATTTTATTACGTGTAATTTATAGATCTAGATCCTTAAAATCGCTTCCGTTGCGGATGATATTACTAACAGTGGTATCAGTCGCCAAGGTGATCTATATTTATACGTATAAAATATTAGATCTAGGAGTGGTAAAACATGTAGATTTTTTGTCCCAATTTTTTTTTTTTTTTTTTTTTTTTAAAAGGGGCGCATGCATGATAATTTTTTTTTTATGTTATGAATGTCTTGGTTGAAGAGATGGATTGGGGTTGGTACTGTTTACTCGTTAGATCTATTGTAGCTCCTTTGTTTAGTAACAATTGAGCATAGGAATTGTATTTATTTTATGTCAATTTTCGAAATTTATATGTAAAAGTAGCATCTTTTATTGTAATTTTGAATATCCGGGCTGGACAAGATGAAGATCTTGCTGGAAAATTGAAGATCAAGGCGAAACCCAAGGTATGAACGAGGAGAAACGGATAAAAATTTATTAAAAACTGCTACAGGACTTTCTGCGACGCTGAAAAGCGTCGCTATAAGTCCTGTTTATAAAATAAATGCATGCGGCTAGGGTTCTTCATGCATGCGGCTGTATGATTTTTTTTGGTAAACCTAATTTCCTTTTTTTTTTAATTACTGCCGTTATGGCAGAGAAAAGAAAAAGAAAAAAAAAATTGGAAAATATTTTTTTTTGGAAAATAGCCGCTTAACAAAAATTTTTTTTTATTATTTTTGGAAAATAATTATAAACAGCCGCATATAATAAAATATATATATGATTAATTATAATAAATTGGATTTATTTAATTAAAAAGACCTTTTCTCCTCTCGGGTGTTCGTGGTTCGTGATCCGGCGGTTCGAGTTCAAGATTCGCAGATCGAGACTCGAAGACATCAAGATTGTAATTTATTTTTCCTAGGATAGATTAGATACGGGGTACCAACAATCCATCTCGGTGTTTAAATTTTCCGCAATTTATTTTTTATGTGTTTGATCATAAAATAGATATAAAATCGGAATTGCCATGACATGCATCATATCATAAATCCACTCCATGCATACATGTAGAATTTTAATTTTGGTAATTAAAATAGGCATGTATACAAACTCGTGTAATTAGTTGAAATTTAATTAATACGTGGTAATTAATAAATTTAGTAACTAATTAAAGATCCGAGGACGGGTTATGAAATCGTTAAGCCTTTCGGTGTGTGTTCTCGGTGAACCGCCTTAAAGCCCAAACGAGATCACGTTTTCAATTCGTAGTGTCTACGAGATTGAATGATGGTAAAAGAACAAGAAATCTTGGAAAAAATCGGTTCGCCTATAGGTTGGGTGGTCAACTGAGCTAGGCTCGACCGACTTAACCCTCATAGTGTGATGTATGCACGGGGGTCCGGCAAGACTAAGCTACACCGGAGAACGGAGGGGTGATTCCTTCTTATCTCAATGGGGCTGTCTTGACCCGATTTCGTCCGACTGTCACATATGTTCCAACGAATAGGACGGGTAGGCTTGCCTACGTTACCGACACCATTCGGAATCCTTGATTCGATGTGCTTTTATGTTAACATCAAAAAGACGTGGTTAGTTAACCCACCACCACTTCCAAAATATTGAGTGGGAGCGGGGGAGGCGACAGCCAACCCCACGGCCTCTACTATAGATACAAGTAAGTGAGAGAAGGGTGACGCCTCGCGGCGCTTTGATTTCGTCCCCCTACGGATGGTGTTCACCCCTATCAACATTCATGGCTTGGTCTCCGAAAGGATAGGATTTACGGGTACTCGTCGGGTCACTGACCTATCCTACGACGGCACACTCGGGGCGTACCTAAGAGATCCGATATAGTAGGTCACACTCATAAAGGATATTTTTGGTAATATCTAGGCTAAAAAAGGAAGGTAGTCAATGAATAAAGGGATGTTCGATTCTCGTGGGATGTTTGATTCTCACAAGTTATTCATTGATGAGATTGTCTCGATTTAACCGTCATCTCTTTGACCTACCCTACGGCGGCACTGAGATGCGAGGTTAAAACCTTGGAATGGTAGAGTAGACTTAATTATTAGTTTACAATTCCTAAAATAAATTTATATAGTAGTGTTAAACTTGAATTAATGTATGTCATTTTATTTTCAGCAAAATGTCTGCTCAAATTTCTGCTTTACTGTCTGAAAAATTAACGGGAAACAACTTTAAGAAATGGAAGAGTAATTTAAACGTGGTACTCACATATGAGAATGTGCAACATGTACTCACTTCTGAATGCCCTACGGTGGCGATCCAAAAACCTGGTAAAGCTGAGATCGAACAGCGTAATCGCTGGATCGAAGCAGATAACCGGGCTCGTGGGATCATCCTGGCGGCAGTGTCGGAGGTTATTAGGACCCGGATTGAAGAGTTTGAGACCGCGGGGAGAAATCATACGGAAACTTACTTCGATGTTTGGATCACCTAGCAACCAAGCAAGACACGATGCCATCAGGATGGCTGTTAACAACACGAAATTGAAGAAAGGTCAAGCAGTTAATGGTCATGTTTTGAATATGATCAGTTACTTCAATGACGCCGGTATTCATGGATCAATGTTCGATGAAGCAACTCAAGTCTCAATGATTTTGGAATCGTTGACTCTTGAGTTTATCCCGTTCAAAACTCAGTATCTGATGGGAAAACATGAGTTGACCATGACACAGATGCTGAATGAACTGACTATCTACGAGGGCCTGCTATCGAAAGATAAGGTCCAAGTAGGGGATAGGAAAGCGAAGCCAATATGGCCGAAGCTAAGTCATCAAACAAGCCTAAGGCAAAACCGAAGAAGAAGGGTAATGTTGCACCTGTGCCCAAGCCAATGAAGAAAAAGAAAGCCAAGAAAGTTGACGAGGCCAAGCCCAAGGGCAAATGCTTTTACTGTAAGGAGGTAGGACATTGGAAACGCCATTGTCCGGAATATCTTCGTGATGTGAAAGATGGCAAAGTCAAGGCTATCGCTGGAAAGATAAGAAAGGTAATTTGGAATTACTATTCTTGGAATCTTTTAATGTAGCTAAAGATGTGTCCACTTGGATACTTGATACTTGAGCTACTAACCATGTATGTTCTTCATTGCGGATTCTTAGTTCGTATGAAGAGTTTGGAAGAGGGTTCTCAAGTGATGCGAGTAGGCACTTTGGGCGCTCATTTCGGCTAAAGCGATGGGAGAGCTTTGTGGACTTGCATTTTAATAATAGAATTTTACATTTAGACAATGTTTATTTTATTCCCAATTTCAGGAGAAATTTGATTTCTCATTCTGCCTTAGTTGAACAATCATTTTCTGTTTCAAATTTGAATGGTGAATTTGTTATTTCAAAGAATGGCTTTGAATTGTGTTCAACTACGAATGAAAACGGTTTATATTTTGTAAGACCACATAAAGCTCCCCTACTTAATACTGAAATGTTTAAAACTGCTCATCAAAGATCTGCTAAAAGGTAGAAAGTTTCTCAAGTAAAAGAAGATAAAACATACTTGTGGCATCTGAGGCTTGGCCATATTTCCTTGGAAAGACTCAAAAGACTTGAAAAGGTTAATGCCTTAGGTGAGTCATCTGTGACACACCGCTGTCTGCGAGTGTTGCCTGGAGGGAAAAATGACTAAGCGTCCCTTCTCATCAAAGGGTAATAGAGCCACGGGAACTCTAGACTTAGTGCATTCAGACCTTTGTGGTCCGATGAACGTACAAGCTAGAGGCGGATACGAGTACTTTGTGACTTTCATTGATGACTACTCGAGATTCGGTTATGTTTATCTGCTGCATAGAAAGTCCGAGGCTTTTGGAAAGTTCAAGGAGTTCCAAGAAGAAGCCGAAAGGCAACTAGGCAAGTCATTGAAATGCCTTCGCTCGGATCGTGGAGGTAAGTATTTAGATACTGAGTTCATTGACTACTTGGCTGAAAAAGGAATTTGTTTCCAACGTTCAGCGCCTAGGACACCTCAGCAAAACGGAGTTGCTGAGAGGAGAAACATGACATTGATTAACATGGTTAGATCAATGATGAGCTACGCCTCACTACCTATATCCTTTTGGGGTTATGCTTTAGAAGCAGCGGTCTACATTTTGAATGCAGTACCGTCAAAGTCTGTCGAAAAGACACCCATTGAGATGTGGTCGGGACATCGCGAAAGCATGCGTCACTTCCGCATATGGGGTTGTCTTGCACATGTGCTGATGGACAAGACTACCAAGCTACAATCACGTACGAAAGTATGTTTGTTTGTAGGCTATCCAAAAGGTACACGTGGTGGTCTATTTTACGATCCGGAAGATAACAAAGTGCTAGTCTCGACTAACGCTACGTTCTTGGAGGAAAGTTATATGAAAGACCACAGACCTCGAAGTAAAATTGTACTAGAGGAATTACTCTCCGATGACGTCAGGCCTATTGTGGCTGCTGATGTTCCTGTAAACAACACTAATAATACAACGGTCACTTCCGACATTCTGTTCCACCCGGACGTCTTGCGAGAGTGGTTCGGCCACCGGTTCGGTACGGCATGGATTTAGAGGCAAACGTAGTCGCCTCTGATGGGGTGGAAGATGATCCTCCGACCTATAAGAAGGCCTTACTGGATCACGATAAGGATAAATGGATTGACGCAATGAATCAAGAGATGGAGTCTATGTACTCTAACTCAGTCTGGAAACTTGTAGAACTTCCTCAGGGTGAAAGGCCCATTGGATGTAAATGGCTCTACAAGCGAAAGAGAGGAGTAGATGGGAAGGTCGAAACCTTCAAAGCACGGCTGGTAGCCAAAGGTTACACACAGCGAGAGGGTATAGACTACGAGGAAACCTTCTCACTTGTGGCCATGATGAAAACCATCCGCATCCTCCTTTCGATTGCTGCATGTCTGGATTATGAAATCTGGCAAATGGATGTTAAGACGGCGTTTCTAAACGGCTTTCTTGATGAGGAAATCTATATGCAGCAACCAGAGGGATTCATTGAAGAAGGTCGAGAGCACATGGTGTGCAAGTTGCTCAGATCCATTTATGGGTTGAAGCAAGCATCTCGTTCCTGGTATCATAGATTCGATCACACGATCAAGTCTTATGATTTCGAACAACACTTTTCTGAATCTTGTGTGTACAAGAAGGTTATCAAAGATAGTGTTGTATTTCTAGTGTTGTACGTTGATGACATACTCCTAATTGGCAACGATAAGGGGATGATGTCCGACGTGAAAAGTTGGTTGACCACGCAATTCCAAATGAAAGATTTGGGAGAAGCGAGTTATGTTCTAGGGATCCAAATTATAAGGGATCGCAAGAACATGATGTTAGCTCTGTCCCAAGCAACTTATATAGATAAGGTGCTGGCACGCTTCAGTATGGAGAACGCAAAGAAGGGTTTTCTACCAACCCGTCACGGCGTTTACCTCTCTAAGACTCAGGGGCCTCAAACTCCTGAAGAGGCTGAAGCTATGGGAAGAGTGCCATATGCCTCGGTTGTTGGTAGTCTTATGTATGCTATGAGGTGTACGAGACCTGACATTTGTTACGGCGTTGGATTAGTCAGCCGTTTTCAGTCAAATCCAGGGCAACCGCACTTGGGACAGAGAAAAGAATCTCATCAAATATTTGAAGAGAACCGGAATTATATGCTCGTCTATTCGAGTGGGAGTTTGGAGCTAGCGGGGTACACCGATTCTGACTTTCAGTCAGACAGAGATGATTCTAAATCTACCTCTGGTTCAGTGTTTACGCTTGGTGGCGGTGCAGTTGAATGGAGAAGCCAAAAGCAATCCAGCACAGCCGATTCAACAATGGAAGCTGAGTTCATAGCAGCCTCGGAGGCAGCTAAAGAAGCAGTTTGGTTAAGAAAGTTCATCAGCGGATTAGGCGTTGTCCCGAATGCTGAAGATCCTATTACTCTCTTTTGTGATAACAATGGGGCCATTGCCAACTCTAGGGAACCTCGAAAGCACAGTAAGTCGAAGCATATAGAGAGGAAATACTGGGTGATCAACGATTTTGTCGATAGAGGGGACATTTCCGTCAAGAAAATCGCCTCCGCCGATAATCCTGCTGATCCATTCACCAAGACGCTGTCGATTGAAGCTTTTAGTCGACACTTGGAGACTATAGGTATTAGAGACATGTCTCATTTGCTTTAGAGCAAGTGGGAGTGATAGTTTGCTATATTTAAATAATAGGGTGTGCTCTAAAACAATTAATCACATGCTTTCGTGCAAGTGGGAGATTGTTAGGTGTGATGCCCGAAAGACAATTTTGTAATTGTTTTATTTAATAAATGAAATGATATTATTATTCATATTTATTATTCTCATATTCACCGATGTGACAATAGTATTTACACTACATAAAACCCTAAAGTATATCGTTTATGTAATCACTTAACTCAGTGTATGGTATATACACGGGAGGATTGAGTTAGTGAAGATGTACTTAAAATACAATTAGCCCGTAGTGAAGTTAATCGAGAGTATCGGGTCTCTCCTTTAACGTGCTATTAATGCGCCCAGAACACAATTGGTGTGATAGTCTTATCCGGACTTTCGGTTAAGAGAACCTAGTGGGGCATTTATATATGATAGATATATCATATAGGGTGGACCGATTTGATTAGAGTTCTCGATATAATTCCGTAATCGAGAAGTCTTATCGAATCAATGGATGATCATATTTATGGATATATCTTAATCTGAGGTGATCACGAGTCAACCGCTTGAATCGGTATGAAGTTTGACTTGACGGTTAAGGATTACACCGAGTCCGTGATCCGAATTACCCCATCTTGGCATTGTACTTGGATTGAGTGAGTAGTCGTGTTATCACGGATACGGAATCCATTCCTTCCATTTATGGAAGTAGATAGACAGTTCCCTTATTTGTTAATCCTAGAAACGATCGATCGTACGAGTTCATACTACACTTTGATTAGCTACCGGTGAGTTGTATGAATTAATTGATCACTAGGGGGTTAATGGTAAATAAGGATAAGAGGTACTAAAAAGGGTTAACGGTAACTTCCCGATTTAGAATGAACGATCTATGGAGGATTAATCCATATGTAATGATTATATCAATGGACGCTTATTATTATTCTCGTGAGGAGATAAATATAATCTTTTAATCGGAGGAGTGCGATCACGGGATTATGGTGGCATATTCCCGTGATTGATTTATCGAATATAATTATTCGTTCGTAAGATAATTATTTATTTGATTTATCGGAGCCGCTGATTATTAGTCCATGGTCCCCGACGTGCCTCCTATATAGCATAGCTATTCTCGGACGTCGAATCCTAATAATATTAATTTAGTTCTTGTTGGACTTTATTAAAACGATATGTGAATTAATTGTTTAGTGGACTATTAAATTAGTTGGGCTAAATAATTAAATATGTGGAAAAGACATTTTCCATAATCTTGGCCCAATTATTGTGTGATGGCAAAATTATTTCGCCCCATGCTCTTATTTTGGAACAAGAAATTATTTTCTTGTGTATTAATAAGACATGTGCATAAAATATTTATTGGATAAATATTTATGGTAAGAAATAAAGATAAATATTATTCTAGATTTGTTCTAGAATATTATGGAATTATCTTTTATTCATTGGATTATTTATTTGCAAAATAAAAATCCTTGGAGGCTAAGTTTTACTCTCCTATATAAAGAGAGTTCTCCCAAGCCTTAACACACACAATATTTTTGACTATCAACTCTTAGAGAGGAGATAGAATTTTCGGCCAAGAGGGTTGAGGAGAAATCTTGGAGGTTTTTCCGGGTAGCATATCGGAAGGGTTCGAGCCGAGGATTTCCTTCCACCGGGAGTTGCTTGGATCACACGTACGGAAGATCGTGGTGCTCTTCACGCTTTTCTTCGTTCATCCTATTACGGTTCTTCAACTTGAATTTTGAGATTCAAGAGGTATGTTCTACAACACCCTTGTAGATATAGTTCTAGTTTATTTTATTACATGTAATTTATAGATCTAGATCCTTAAAATCGCTTCCGTTGCGGATGATATTACTAACATCTCACCGCCCTTTTTATCCTTTATTTGAACATCGAATTCTTGCAAGATCAGTATCCAACGTAGTAAGCGCGGTTTAGCATCTTTCTTTTTCATAAGATAGCGCAGAGCAGCGTGGTCAGTCCAAACAGTGACTGAGGCGCCCAACAAGTAACTATGAAATTTGTCCATAGCAAAGACTACAGCCAATAATTCCTTTTAAGTGGTTGTGTAGTTCACTTGTGTAGGGTTCAGTGTGTGACTGGCGTAAGAGATGGGCGGGAATTTTCCCTTAATTCGCTGACCTAAGACTGCACCAACGGCGTAGTTGAATGCATCACACATGAGTTCAAAAGGTAGGTTCCAGTCAGGAGAGATAAGGATCGGGGCGGAAATCAGTTGACTTTTAAGCTCATCAAACGCATGCTTGCAACTATCATCAAAATTGAAAACAACATCTTCTCGAGTAAAGTGGAAAGGGGCTTAGCTATCTTGGAAAAATCCTTAATGAATCTCCTATAAAAACCAACGTGTCCAAGGAAACCTCTTACTTCACGCACATTTTTAGGGAATTTCATCTTCTCTATAGCCTCAACTTTTGCCCTATCTACTTCCATTCCTCTTTCTGATATCTTGTGGCCAAGAACTATTCCTTCGTCTACCATAAAATGGCATTTTTCCCAGTTTAGGACTAAGTTCTTCTCCACACAGCGGGATAATACTTGTCAAGATTATCAAGACAAAGTGATCAAAGGATTGACCAAAGACTGAGAAATCATCCATGAATATCTCCATACACTTTTCAACAAGCCCATCAAAGATTGCCAGCATGCATCTTTGGAATTTAGCTGGGGCATTGCAAAGACCGAATGGCATTCGCCTATAAGCGAATGTACCATAAGGGCAGGTGAAAGTGGTCTTTTCTTGGTCGATTGGGTCTATGGCTATTTGGAAGTATCCTGAATAACCATCAAGAAAACAAGTAGAATGCATGTCCCGCCCGGACGCTCAAGCATCTGGTCAATGAACGGAAGGGGGAAATGATCTTTTTTCGTGACTTCATTGAGTTTTCTGTAGTCAATACAGATTCTATAGCCAGTTACTAGCCTCAATGCTATTTCGTCACCCTTTTCATTCTTCTCGATAGTAATTCCTCCTTTCTTAGGAACTACTTGAGTAGGGGACACCCATTCACTGTCAGCAATTGCAAAAATAATACCCATGTCCAAAAGCTTGATAATCTCTTTCTTAATCACTTCTTGCATGTGAGGTTTGAGCCTCCTCTAGGGCTGTCTAACACACTTAGCACCCTCTTCGCTTTTGATCTTGTGCATGCATATGTCGGGAGATATCCCTCTAATGTCTCCCACTTGCCACCGAAAGCCTTTTCATTCTTCCTTAAAACATTCAACAACTTCATTTCTTCTAACCGGGATAACTTGGCAGAGATAATTAAAGGAAGATTGTCACCTTCTCTCAAGAAAACGTATTTCAGGTCCTGAGGCAAAGGCTTCAATACCAAATCCGCAGGTGGTTCTTCTAAACTAGATTTAAGCTCCCCACTTTTCAACTCAACATCACCGAGTTTACTCGGTGGTCCCACCGCCAAAGCTTCACCATTCAACGAACCTTCATCAACTTCGGCTCTAGTTGTTCTAGACTCACCCAACCATGATTATTCGATTCTTCACTAATCGCTCATACTCGATCTCAACAGACCATGACTTGCTTTTCTATATAGTCGTTAAAGTCATCGACATGTCTTCAATGGAAAAGCCGGTTGGATAATCAGAGGGTCTCTGAATAGCTCTAGAGACGCTGTAGCTCACCTCCTGATCACCAACTCGTATAGTCACTTTGCCACCATCACAATCAATGAGGGCCCTGGCTGTAGAAAGAAAAGGTCTGCCGAGTATTAAAGGAACATTCTCATTATTCTCGATGTCAAGGACGTACCAGTCAACTGGGAAAGTGAATCTATCGATTTGAACTAAAACATCCTTTAACATCCCAAAGAAATTTTCTTTCTTGGAAGATCTATCAGCGAATTGAAGATTCATGGTTGTGGGTTCTAAAAGATTATCTAAACAAAGTTGTTTACAAACAGACAATGGCATCAGACTAATGGATGCACCTAGGTCACATAAAGAATTTGGAAAGACTAAGCCTCCCATCAACAATGTGAGCACAAATTTCCCAGGGTCACCCTCTTGATTGGCAACTCATCATAATCAATCACAGAGCAATTCTCACCAATTAACTGATCCATGTCTTCGAGCTTCTTTTTAGAGGACACAACATCCTTGATGAACTTTGTATACTTAGGCATCTCAACTAAAACATCAGATAATGGAAGATTTACCTGAGTATTCTTAAGAAGATTAAGCACTTTCTCATACTTTTTGTCTTCATGCAAGGAGATGTTATTTTTTCTGGGTGGAAACGGAAGTTTCTTTAAATCATTCTCAGAAAACACTTGCTTTGAGGATGAACAAACAGCTTTATCTTCCAAATCTTTCCACATCACCACTTTTTCACCTTTCTTGCCAGTCAGGGGATCAGCCACCTGACTTCCACTAAATTCCTTATTTCTCAAGGGATCAGCCACCTGAGTACTTTCAAACTCTTTATTTCTCAGGGGATCAGCCACCTGAGTACTATCATCCAGAACACGGGGGCATGGATGTACGACTTCCCTCCCCGCCTCATCATTGGCGGGGAGGGGTTAGTGGTTTCCCCGGTTCGGGGGACCACTAATCCGAGTGCCGGATCTTAAATTCATAGCACCGGCCTCTTCTCTACCATAGGGAATTGTGGGAACTAGATCAGTGCATTGGCTTTGATTTAACTCGGTTTGAGCCACTTGACCACCTTTGGGGTTCTTCTCGGTGAAGCCGGGTAACTCGCCGAGGGTCTAGAAGCTTTTGGTCGCCTACTTGCCCGAGTCGCCTTTCAAGATTCTTGATTGAACCGAGAAGGAATTGGAAATTATTATTCTCGCTCCTTCGATAGGAATCCAATTTAGTGTCAAGATTACTAGATTGAGAGGGGCCTTGAGAATTCGAAAGTTTTGTGGAAAAGATTGGATATACCGACTTTGAAACATAGGATTTGGATTGTTCGGCCGGCTTCCGGTTGAACCTCGATTAGGAAAATTCATATTATGGTTCGATTGAAGTTCGGATTTTGATTAAAACCCCGGTTTTGAAAATTGCTTTGGCCGCAGAACTCGATTGTTGAATCTTTGATTTTGCTGGCCGTTGAAAGCATTAATTTCAGCGTTCTGTCCACCCATAGGACAGAAACGAGCGGTATGCCCCATATTATCACATGTCTGACACGTGACTGGACTGAACTGTCCCTGATTCTGGACAGTATTGACTTGATAGGTATGAGGGGAAATAAACTGACACTGGCCAACCACATGGCCAAGGGTTGACAACAACTTTCACAGAACAGAACTTGAGAGTTCTGAGAGAATGACTGATTCTGACTCAAAGGATTGGAGGATATTTTGAGAGCTGCCACCTGCTATTGCATGGCGATCTGATTTTGCATATTCACCTCCTCAATCCTGGGTGGAGGAGGTGTCTGGATAGCGGAGATGAGAGGGCATAGTTGTACTTGGAAATATCTTCAAATAATTGACATCCCTCTTCAGGCGTTTTTCTTAAAAATGCCCCTCCTGATGAACTATTGACCATGCCCTTGGTGAGTTCGGTCAATCCACTGAAGAAAGTGTTGACTTGCCTCTGCAAGTCTAGACCATGATGAGGGCATTTCCGCAGGAGAGCCTTAAATCTCTTCCAAGCATCAAAGAAAGATTCATTTTCCTTTTGGAAAAATGTGAAGATTTCACTCAAGCACTGGGCTGTTTTGGATGGTGGAAAATATTGACTCAGGAACTCGTGCTCGAGTTCAGCCCAGGTTGTAATTGACTCGGCAGGAAGAGAGTTGTACCACTCTTTCGCTTCCCCTCTTAAGGAAAAAGGAAACAATTTCAATTTAATTGCATCCTCACTAACTCCTTGTATGCGAGTTGTACCACATATTTCTAAAAATGTGTGTACGTGAGTGTGAGGATTCTCAGATTGAAAACCATGAAAGATAGATGCGTGTTGCATCATTTGAATAAGACCTGGTTTAAGTTCGAAGGTTGGTGCATTAATAGCTGGTAAAACGACTGCCGGGTTGACTTTGACTACACCAGGCATGGCGTAGTCAGCCAACGTGCGTCTTTCATTCGCAGTCATGATAATAATTTCTTCAATCTCCTCTGCTAAACGTCGTTCGAAATCTTGATCATCCGTGTTCCCTTCGTCAGGAAGAACCGCAGGACGGACTCTTCGCCTGTTTGGTCTGACTATGGTTCGCTCGAAGTCAGGGGTGTAAAGCAGTGGACCTTTCTGACTCTGAGTTTGCATAAACCAGAACCAAAACCAAGCTGTCCGCACGAAATTTTTTTATAACACTCGGTCGACCGAGTGTCAGGGTTCGGTCGACCGAACGAAAATTATTTATTTATTTATTTTTTCTTCTCTTTTTTTTATGTAAACAGAGAAACTGAGAGCACCTGCCTACGAAAACTCAAAACAGAAATGGAAAAATTAATAAAAACTAGACAACCGTACCGGTTCCCCGGCAACGGCGCCAAAAACTTGTCTCGGATTTTATGCAAAGCAAAATATAACAAGTAATAAAATAAATCCGGTTTACCCCAAGTGCAGGGATCGTAGTATAGCGATTAAAAACCGGAGTCGATCCACAGGGAATTGAGGTTTATCTAGTTCTTATTAATTTTTTTCTAAATTGTCACGACTACTATTATAACTAAAATTTTAAGAAAATAAAAACGTCTAACATTTAACAAAACTAAAAACGAAAACAACAAAAGTAAACTGGACAGAAGATCAAAGATCTAAAGCCAGGAAAGATAATTACGAACCGAGCTAACTAAGTTGTACCTATTTTATAACTAAAACTACAATAAACTTACTACGGTTACTACGATGAAAACGAAGCAAAACAGCACAAACGATTTTTCTCAATTAATTTAACAACGAACAAGCAATGATCCACCGATTCCCGCAACCCTCAATTTCGACTCTAGATTATCTTGTGATGATTTAACGAAAATTGTGATTCACCTATCGAAAGTATGAACTCCTAATCTCTTAGAAAAGTTCGCCTATCAATCTTTTATCTTTCGATTTTAAAGATTAACGCTTTCATAACAAAGATGTGAAATCTCTCAATTTCGCAATCTAGATATTCAACCTAACAACTCTCGTTAATTAGATTAAAAATCCAATCTTTACTATGGTGATCTAAAGTTTAACAACGACTCTTGTCAACCGTTAAACATCAAATAGCAACAATCCATCGATATAAATTGCATAACAACAATAAAAACACCGAAAAGATTTAGCTACTCATTATGGTTAATATATATAGATATCAGACTCCGTCAAAATGTCATGGATTACGAACGGCGGGAAGTTTTACATAATATCCTTCTGTCAATAAATTGTTGTATATATGATACAAAATTTATGCCGAATTCTATTAAAACCAAATTAAAACCTTAATCCAATCAATTGCCGATTCTCATATATATATATACTATTATAGATACTTATATTTATATATATACACGTATATATATATATATATATATATATATATATATATATATATATATATATATATATATATATATAAATGATAACAACAATAAAACACAGAAAAGATACAACTTTTATTAAAACTCACAAGATAATCCAAATTCGAAATCGAGATATTGCTAAGAATCGGCTTCACAAGGCTTGTTCCACGTGCTTTAGCTTCTCATCATCATTTTATTACAACTTTATTTATACATACATAGACATATGTATACATACTTGAGCTCAAAATAAGAAAAAAATGAAGAAAGAAGCTTGCATATATGCTTACATAGAGATATACATAGACATATATGTATATATGCATACACACAACTTCAAATCTTCAACAAGAAAAGAGATAAAAAGTGGAGAATTACATGAAGAAAGGGGCGGCCATGATGGCCAAGAAAAGGGCTTCCATTATGGGTGGAGATGGAGGTGTAAGGAGGGGCCTCTCCCTCTCTTTCTCCCGTGTGATGTAAATTGGGAGGAGGGTCTCATATATGGAGATATATCTATATATATATATATACTAGTGAGGTCCGTCCGTGCAAGGCACGGCAACCAGATGCCCAGGCTAACTAAAACATCGATAACATGATATTGAAGACAAATTTGAGCAACTGAGTGTTAGATGATTTAAAAAGTCTGCATACAAAACCTGAAACAGTGAAATCAATACATATTTGTTGAGAATCAAGGATTTTAGCTAGGATTACATAAAAAAAGAAGCAAAAGAAGTTATTAGGCCGTCATAATACGACTCATATTACTAAGCAATGCATATGGTAAACAGTTTTTCCTTACAGGAAAAATACAACATTTTTAGGGTTTTTAATCACAAGGTGCCTACCTATGCTCCCGTTGGTCCCTGCCCTTCTTCATTTTCACATTGCTGACTCTTAGGACGTGAAAGGCGTTTCTTGGACAACAATAGACACCATCGACTTACCAGCTGCACCTTTTACTGCTTTCTCAGACCCTGTAGGTGGAGAAACAAAGTCAATGTTCCTTTTAGCGGATGGGCTGGGTCGAGAAACCTGTCCAATTCACAAATTTATAGAGCAACAAGAAGTAAGCAATTTAATGCAAGATGATCGAAGAAAGCAGCATAGATAACATGGATTCATGAAATTGATACAAACTGGTCCGTATAGAAAAAAGTTTAGGTACCATCACAAAATAATAAGTAGAATCAAAAGCAGATGTTCTTTAGGTTCCTTCGATGGTGTGCTGTAAGTTCAAATTTGTTAGTTCAATGATACACATGATCAAACGCCACTATCATAACAATAAAGGGAAACTGTAAGTTCTACAACCTCAGTTGGAACCAACAATCCATCAATAGGGGCGGCTCCAAATGGTAATGCTTCTGAGAGTGATATGCTCATAGCGATGTCGTAAGTAAAAAACAAATAACAAGCATCACATCTGATTGGCGAATAAAAGAAGGTGAAATACATGGGACAACGAAGAACATGAGAAACAAAAGAAAAAACCTCAATAAGATGTTGCGACTACTTTCATTCTTCGAGCAGTTTTAGTAACTAACATGGTTAAAAATCCTTAACATTTTATCTAGTTTTATAGGAGATGGCACTTGACAATAAAAAAGAAAATCCAATAAGATGTTGCTGCTTTCATTCTTGGAGCAATGTTGATACCTAACATGGAAACACAATTCTAATAATATTAGCTTGTTTTATACGGATAAGACGGACATGCCAAGATCACACAAAAAAAATGATAAAAAAATTAAAGGCAACAATATACTTACCATGAAATTGCAGCCGTGTATCTTGGCAAGCACATATCAGGGTTTGCATCTTAGAGAGTCTACAACAAAAGAAGAACAATTGAGGGGAAAAGATATATAGTAATAAAATAATACACATTAACTTCTTGTAAAAAAATATAATAAAAATTCGTATGCTACTGCTGTGAGAAATCAAGTCGGCTTCCCCTGCATCATACTTTTCCGGCCATCGCACCACCACCTCCTCCTGTTTATTTTTCGTATTCCTCCCATCCAATATCCAGTCCTTAAAAAATAAAGGATCGCACCACCACATTTCACAAGGGAAAATTCAAGGTTAAAAAGAAAAAAAATGATTAGAAGTAAAATATAATATAAATGATTAGAACAAGAATCCAAGACATCATTACCAGGTTGTTTATCCCCAGGCAACCTTGCGGCTGGGACAGGAAACCTGAATTTGAATAGCTTCAGATATAGAATGAAATAAAAACGCAAGTAACGACTTCATTTTTTAGCATTCCAAAAATCTGATCATTCTAAGCAACAGAATGCAAGTAAGGATATTTGATAATTAAGGGAGAAAAAAATGATAGAACTAAGTATCGTAAAATAAAATACAAAGATCAGGCACATCAAAAACCGAATAGTCAATACACTAAATCTTGATTACAAAAAATGCATCTCCAAGTAAAGGAAAACACCCCTTTCATGAGTAACAGAGTTACAGAAATGAGAAAAACAACAGAATACGAAGAACAAAAGCATGATGGCTGCTCTAAAAGCAATTTAAGCAATATTATAGGCTGAAATTACCTTGTGTACATGAAACTTCACACCGTCTACCACCAAAGTGATGTCGTTTGGCAGACTGCAAAACCTGCACACACAAAAACGGAAACCCGAATTTTAAGGCATATGAAACGGATATACTCTTCTACGACGTTCAAGAACTTCCTTATCATCTACAACATACCCTTTACAACCTTGTACAGGAGCAAAGCATCCTCAAATTCAAATCAATTCAAGATTGATCAGTGTTCCATGTTGGTAACTCGCAGCCAAAAATTTCCATTAGAACAAGATCTTAGGGAAACACATTTATACCGGATCGATACATGAAACGAAACGAGTCATCCTACAAATCCAAACCGTACAGACCCACTACAAACCGTCTGCAATAGATATGCTACTTAGATAACAAGTCGAACTCGAGCTTTTTGAAGCTTGAATCGAATGCTCATAAGCTTTATCAAAGCTGTTTAATATTATACACATACACACACACACACAATAATTTGAACCCCTAAGATCTCATAGCAGTTGCTTCTGTCGCATTTTTTGGGTGCTCTACCGAACACCTTTGATTACAACTACTAAAAAAAATCAACTAAAATCGAAGATTCTTTTTCTATGAAAACAAGAATAAATCAAACAACAAGTGAAAACCGTTAGAGCAATAAAGCTGATACACCGGGGAGTTTGGGAGTTCGAAGAAGACCAAAGAAACCTCCCGCACCAATTCGTCAATCAATAAAGCAAAATTCAAGATGACAACAATTCATGAGTTTGAGGATTCTAACACGAGAATTGCGTGAAACCATCACGGACGAATATCACCCTCGACCGCATCAAAAGCCGGTGTCTTTCTCGTGAAATCAAACCCATCACGGACGCGTAGAGCTACGACGGTGTAGATAACCCATTTGTATTGGAGAGGCCGGTAGTAAACTTCAAAACGACCGGAGGCATGGGGGAGAGTGGTGAGCGAAAGCCGTCGCCGTATAGAACTTTTTTGGACGATTTTATCGGCGTTTGAGAGGAAAGAGGAAGGAAACCGCAGCCGCTGTGTAGAGAAGATGTAGTCGATATGCTAATGTCCGAATTGAAAACCCTAAGAATGGAATAGAAGTAACGACGGGCTTTTTTTTGCTGGACAGATTTTATCTTATGGGCCGTGTTAATGCAGTGCCGCGAAGCCCACACGCGAATTAATTCCAAAATGCGTCGACGTGTACACCTTGAATGCAATTTTCCCCTCTTTTCATATAAGGAAAGATATATATATATATACTAGATGGGAAGGCCGCACAACGCGCGGCTTGTACACACTCGTTGGATATGAAATGGGGGATACATAATTGTGCTTCTTTGACATTTTCCAAATGTAATTAAATTGGAATCGGATACATCTTAAGCACAACACACATAATAAGATTAAGAATAAATTAAAGCTAATGTGTAGATTAAAAATACAATTAAGTCCTCTAAAATGAAACAATTTAACTCAAACCCTTCACAAAAAAAAATGATTTATGTATTTATGTATTATGTCATAAATCCGGATAACCGCTAATGAGAACCCGGGGAAGGTGAACCTAGGAAGAACAATCCAACTAAGAACACGGTGCAAACACAATAGAAAGATTAGAAGCGAACCTTGAGAAGAGAATATGAGCATGAAGCGTATGGAAACAAAATGAATAGTGTCTTGGTACGTAATAACAGAATGCTACATTCAAGAAATACATTCGGGGGATAATGTATTGCTTACCCAACAAAGAAATGTTAGAATCAAAGCTAAAATGTTATAGATTCAAAAGAAGCACTAAAGTAAAACAAATGTCCACCTAGTAAGATATAGTCCGATACAATAGGAGAAGATCGAGTTATCAAGTATCAAGTCAAACAAATGTAACGTCTTTATGTCACCATCCAAAGGCAAATATTCCATTAAGAATGAATTGTTTCTGAGTGGAACATTTTCTAATCAAGTATGGGCGTATTCAACGTGGTATCAATCGAAAACAATCGACCCCGAGAAAGTCGATGCTCGCTTTTGAATCGTCATTGTGGTGCCACAATGGTAGATTTGGATTATTGCGGTGCGACAACGGCATATATCGTGTCATACCAAAGATAGATGACCCTAAGAATCGGGGAAATGACTGCTCGATCACAAAATGAAATATCCCGCCAATAGAAAACACAATATGTATACGTATACATCACTACGACAACTTCTATTTCTTATCAGTTTTTCATTAGCTCCCTTAATCTGTCGATTCACGTTAACACACATAAGCTCTCTTCAAGCGAAACAAAAGGTCAAACGATTATTTTCTTAATTCTCCCCTTACAAATAAAAACTCAATTCCTTTTGAAGGATCCAAAATTGTACTAACCACATATGTATTGTAGCTCTATCTACAAGGTTTTCCATAGCAGAAACAGGGAGAGCATCATCAAAAAATACCACATCGACCATGCCAACAAGCATTCTATACTTCGATGGATGCCTAGCAGCTTCGATAATTGGAATAACATTGGTTCGCCTTTTAGCCGTGTTTATCAAGTCCCTAACACTCCTATGAGAGAACTCCACAACATATACCATTCCAGTCTAATATGCAAGCAAACGAAGAAAAAACTATAAGAATCGAGGAAAGAGAACTTGTAAGCATCATTATGTTTGGCACTTACCGGGCCAACGAGATCGTACACGTGAAAAACGGTTGAATGAGCCGGAGGCGTGGGGAGAGTGATGAAAAGAAATCGCAGCCGCCGGTAGGGAAGGCTACTACCAATTGAAACGAAAACCTTAGCAACCTTAACATATTCTTCTTATTTTTTTGGCTAAAGCCATTAACATGCCACTTTTTATATATACATATAAATAGCTTTTTAAGATGAAAAGAACAAAACAAAAGAGGAAGCAGGAAGTGGGGCGTGTTGAGACTAAATAAATTAAACATGGAGTTGAATACTCACAAGGCTTGCAGGGTGGAAGAGAAGATGATGAGGGCAACATCGGCATGACAAAGAACAGAGAGATTATAGAGCCTGACAAACAGAAACATTAAAGTAGAGACAAACAAAAACATTAAACATGAGTTAAATATAGCTACTTCTTTCTATAAAACATTAAACATAAGTTAAACCACCTATTATAGTCCTCATGTGATTCTAAAAACAAAGTGTAATACAACTACTTCGTTTTATAAATAGAGAGCTTTTAAGCTTAAAATTGGAAAAAGGTGAGGACAATATAAGCACAGACAAACAGAAACCTTAAACATGAGTTGATACACATAATATCACTCCATCTTTGATGATTAAAGACTAAAACCGACAGAGAGATTAAACATTTAACATATTAAGCAAGATTTCAGCCAATTAAGGCACAAGCTATTACTACTAAGGTCCAACGGGCTTGTTTGTCAAAAAAGGGGTTCAGATTAGCAAAAATTCAAAGAAAGGTCGAGTCTTTTACCTTTAAAACATGAAATAGACACAAAAGAGGAAAGATAATACCTGATTGTTTGAATATAGATATTGATAGTCTTGACTTTGGAGTGATAAATACATTGACTTTGGAGTGATAAATACATGATCGCATATGTGTTTGGCGTAAACAATGGTAGCCCCTCTATGTGATCAAACCATCATATTAGAAAGTACTCAAAATGTTGTGGACATCAAGAGGCCGTAAGTCGGAACCATCCTGATAGTTGAAATATTTATAGGAATGTAAAACAAGCGATCTACAAGCAAAGACATATATGTTCACATTCTTCTTTGAAAAATTCCAAGAAATCCATCCTTGCTACAACATCGAGATCGACCTTCACCTCATCTAGCAAAAGAACCTGAAATTATTGGAGATGCCACATAGTCCAAGGAATTAGTCCCATGGCAGTTGAAAGCCAAAATTTGGAATTCAATTACTGGATTTGAATGATGAAGAACATAACTATAATACAAGTAACGTAGCTGCCTTAATTCCATCAACGGCAAAAAGAACAAAAGAGAACGAAAGTATAACAGAAAAAAGATTCCTGAAAATAACATAGGGCCCGATTAACAGGCTGATAGGTAGCTACTCAGACAGCAAAACAGTAACATAGGCTTCTTAGGGTAGTGGCTTCTTAGGGTTTGAAGGACAAGCAGAGGCTTTTTTTAAAGTACATTACATAATAAAGGCTTCAGGATGCCAAATAGTGCCTTGTTACATAACAACCTAATGTTACATTGTGGGCTACCTAATGTTACATTGAAAGCTAAGTTTGCTGTGCTTAGGTATGTGAAACCTGTAAACCTGCAACGAGACACCAAAATAACAAGCGCAGACCCGGAATACCCAAAATGTTAATAAAATCTACCAAACTGTATATCATTTGCTTGATTTTCCAAAAGTTTATGAAATGAATGCTAAAGCGTAAATCATGCCAAATGAGGTCCAAATCAATGCCAAAGTCCCAAATAAAGCTCAAAAAAGGGCCATAATGTGTCAAAATACGACGTAGAAATATGCAACAGAGAAGAAAAGTAAACGATGCATACTTCAAGGGCATTGGTTCATTGGTCCATCAGATCAAGCTTTGTCACTACTCCAAATGTTCTTTCCCCTAAGACATAAGTAGTCCAGGTTAGAAAAA
The DNA here is from genome assembly GCA_036785695.1 of Gentiana straminea. Classification (NCBI taxonomy): domain Eukaryota; kingdom Viridiplantae; phylum Streptophyta; class Magnoliopsida; order Gentianales; family Gentianaceae; genus Gentiana; species Gentiana straminea. The sequence goes on along the minus strand of JAVUPR010000424.1, from coordinate 2,056,247 downwards.
ACGCCATTACCTATTCATTGCGTAACAACTACATTATATTATTTATGACCGTGTCCGATACCCGTGGGGTCGACTTCTCGTGCAAGCTTTATAGCATCGAAGTTGCAATATCTTGATTGGCGGGAGAATGGCCAATATAATGCAAAGAATTGAGCATCAACCAAAGAGTAAACACCAAAATTGGAGCAAAAACTTAGCTCAACAACACCAATTGCGCAGAACTAAACTTGGCTCAAAAAACACAAATTTCGAATCATGAGAATAACAAAATATGAAACACATCAAAATTACAAACGACATCAATTAAATTTTGGGATATAAAAAAAAATCATACCAGGCCTCGACCACACATCTTGCTTGAGCTTCTTGGTAAGTTGCTCCCTTATTGATTCAAGACATCTCTTTTAACCCAAAGCAACATATTTTGTCAAATCGGAAGCATCGTAAACGTCCGGAGATGTACGACGCTACAACCAAGCAAGTCAAACCCATCTAGATGCGTGGAGCGATCGACGAAACCGCACCGCCGGGAAGAACCCCCACCTTACCCTCTACCGAGCAAAACCGTGTCTTTCTCGTCAAATCAAACCCATCACACACGCGTAGAGGTGTACGACGGCATAGATAAGCCATTTGAAACGGCCGACGCCGGCGGTAAACGTCAAACGACCCGGAGGCGCGGGGAGAGGGTGAACGAAAAAATCGCCGCCGACAACCCATACATACCCATTCTTGAGTCTTGAATGAATACCCTAGCAACCCGATCTTCTCGATTTTGTTTCCATTAAACCCATTACCGGGCTAATATTTGCCGGATATTTTTTTTACCGGGCTAATTAAAAGCAAGCCCAAACGGAAATAATTCAGAAACCATCGACGTGGACACCCTTGTTGGAGTTTCACAAGTGGTTATTATAAATAGGTATATATCTAAGAGTGTATAAGGGAGGTAGTATTTGGGGAAGGGGTGGTGAATCACCAATAGTTTGTTAGGGAGGCTTGGATGTAATCATGAGTTTGCATGTGAAGGTGATGAGTCATGCAAAAATTTGTTACAAGGAATCATTGCAAGTAACATGCATGGATTTCAACCAAGATATCTCCAATTCGTCGAAATTTCAGCTGTTCGGTAAAAAAAATATAACTTGAGTTGTAGACCTCCGATTTACGTGATTCAAAATGCGTTGGAAAGCTCATTTTAGTATCTACAACTTTTATGCAGAACTCTTCCCCTGAAAATGCCTCTAAGTCGGGTCAAATGTCCGTCGAAAACTGGTTACGGTAGAAGTGCGTTGGAAAAATTATCCGTTGATCTCGTAAATTTGTGGCATCTTCTTCTTTTCCTCAAAATCCATCTTTTGAGCCTCAAAACATATTGTTACGTGGGATATTTTGAAAACCTTGAACTCCAAGTTTGGGGGTCGATTCGAATCAGCCCATTCTTGATTCGATTCGAGTTTTCTTCAGTCAGGCAAAATTCTCGTCTCGTGATTCAGTATTTAGTTCCGTTTCCGCAAGAAATCTTATCTTTTTTACCCGAACACAAAGAAACGAACCGCGAGTAAATCCGAAAACAAAAGCTTTAACAAAGACGGTATTTGTACTGTGGATACATTTTTTTACTGATATATATATTTTTTGGTTTTTGATAAATAAACATAGATAAAAACTAAACGTAAATTCTACATGACACTCCGGCTACTAAACCGGCACAAAAACTAGTAAAAACATAATATTTTATATAATACTTACTACTTATGCATTTAGATAAATCTAATGAATTAATGACTCGAAATGATATATAAGTGCTCAAAATGGCATCAGAAGTGGGGTGAAATTTTATAATAATAATAGTGAATTTTTCCGTCATCACCAGCTTAAGAGAATGAGACTTTATTCATGGGAAACTCGGCTACTTCTGCTATAGCTGGAAAAGGTGAAGTAATTCTCAAGATGACTTCTGGCAAGCATTTGACTCTGAAGAATGTGCTATATGTCCCATATATGCGTAAGAATCTGGTGTCTGGAGTGCTACTGAATAAAAATGGCTTCCGTCTTGTTTTAGAGTCCGACAAGTTTACTTTGACCAAGAGTGATATATATGTCGGTAAAGGGGTATGCATGTAATGGCATGGTGAAGCTGAATGTAATAGCTATTAAGCCAAACACTATTAATAATAATATTTCCGGTTCTGCTTACTTGGTTGAGTCTCCTTCCTTATGGCATGGTAGACTAGATTATGTTAATTACGATTCCCTGCGTAGATTAATAAATCTAAAACATATCCCCAAATTCGATATTGATAAGGAACATAAGTGCGAAACTTGTGTTGAAGCAAAATTAACAAGAGCGCCTTTTCAAAATGTTGAAAGAAATACGCAACCACTCGACTTGATACATAGCGACGTGTGTGATCTTAAAGTTGTGCAATCGAGAGGTGAAAATAATTATTTTATTACCTTTATCGATGACTGCACTAAGTATTGCTATGTATACTTGTTAAAAGGGAAATATGAAGCGATAGATAAATTTATTCTATTCACAAAAGAAGTTGAAAATCAACATGGGAAAAAGATCAAGACACTCCAAAGTGATAGAGGTGGTGAATACTTGGCACCACTCAATGACTTTTGTGCTGAACATGGGATTATACATGAAATAACTGCACCTTGGTCTCCACAATCAAACGGAGTGGCTGAGAGGAAAAATCGAACATTGAAAGAAATGATGAATTCAATGTTGTTAAGTTCGAAGTGTCACAAAACTTGTAGGGGAAGCTATCCTATCTAGCAATTATCTTTTGAATAAGATACCCCGAAAGAAACAAGAGAAAACTCCTTATGAACTATGGAAGGGTAAACCTCCATCCTACAAATACTTGCGAGTGTGGGGGTGCCTTGCAAAAGTGCTCGTACCTACACCCAAAGTAGTAAAGATAGGATCAAAAACTGGTTGATTGTATATTCATTGGATATGCACACACTAGTAGTGCTTATCGGTTTCTTGTGTATAAATCAGATAATCCTGAAATACACAAAAATACGATAATGGAATCAAGAAATGCATCATTCTTTGAGAATGTATTCCCGGCTAAAACAAATGAACCTAGTTCATTAAAGCGTGTTCATGTTCAGGATCACCATTCTGAACAAGTGAATGAGGAAGAGCCAAGAAGAAGTAAAAGGTCGAGGACTGAAAAATCTTTTGGTAAAGATATTATCACATATATGATAGAGAAAGATCCTCAAAATTTCAAGGAGGCGACAACTTTTTCTGAAGGTCCAATGTGGAAAGAAGCAATAAATAGTGAAATAAATTATATATTGCAAAATCATACATGGGAGTTAGTTGATCTACCTCTAGGATGTAAACCACTAGGATCAAAATGGATCTTTAAAAGGAAAATGAAACCTGATGGATCTATTGATAAATATAAGGCCCGACTGGTAATAAAAGGTTACAGTTAAAAAAAATGTCTTGACTATTTTGATACATATTCTCCAGTAACGAGAATAACATCCATTAGGATGGTACTTGCTATAGCCGTTTTGCGTAATTTACAAGTACACCAGATGGATGTAAAAAAAGCTTTCTTAAATGGAGATTTAGATGAAGAAATCTACATGGAACAACCTGAGGGTTTTTCTAGCCCAGGACAAGATAAGAAAGTGTGTAAATTAGTTAAGTCTTTGTATGGCTTAAAACAAGCACCAAAACAATGGCATGAGAAATTTGATCATGTTATGCTTGAAAAGGGTTTCAAAACCAATGAATGTGATAAATGCATTTATATGAAAGAAACAAAAGATGGCTATGTCATTTTGTGTCTTTACGTTGATGACATGCTTATTATTGGAAGCAATGATAAGATGATCAAATCTACCAAAGATATGTTAAACGTCAGATTTGAAATGAAAGATATAGGTTTAGCAGAGATGATACTGGGAATTAGAATTACAAGAAATTCAAATGGTCTCATTTTGAGTCAATCTAATTATATTGATAAAATCCTGGAAAAATTCAATAAAGATGATTCAAATGAAGCCAGAACTCCGATAGATCAGAGTCAGCCTTTGTTAAAGAATAAATGTGAAAGTGTGTCTCAATTAGAGTACGCAAGGATTATTGGAAGTCTAATGTACTTAATGAGTTGTACTAGACCGGATATCGCTTATGCTGTTGGCAAGCTAAGCAGATATACTAGTAATCCGAGTAATGATCATTGGAAATCTATAGTGAGGTTACTGAGATATTTAAGATATACTCGTAAGTATGGCCTTCACTATACAAGAGAACCTACTGTTATAGAAGGATATACTGATGCAAATTGGATATCAGATTCAAAGGATTCAAAATCCACAAGTGGTTTTGTATTCACATTAGGAGGTGAAGCTGTGTCTTGGAAATCTTCTCAACAAACTGTGATAACCAAATCCACAATGGAATCTGAGTTTGTAGCTTTAGATAAATGTGGAGAAGAGACAGAATGGTTGCATCAATTCCTAGAGGATGTTCCTCAATGGCCAAAACCTGTGCCAGGAATATGTATTCATTGTGACAGTCAATCTGCGATTGGACGAGCACAGAACAAAATGTATAATGGTAAGTCAAGGCATATACGCCGAAGACATAACTCCATTAGACAACTAATTTCTACTGGTATGATTACCTTAGACTATGTTAAGTCAGGATAATCTTGCGGATCCGCCAACCAAAGTTTTAAATAGAGAAGTAGTTGCAAAGTCATCAAGAGGAATGAGACTAAAGCCCATGGAATAAACTATTGTGAAGGAAAACCCTACCTTGTAGATTGGAGATCCCAAGATCTTGGTTCTAAGGGACAACCTAACTGCAAAACTAGAGATCACTATGGGGGGTTACCCTCCATCTCATTCCTAAGATGAAAAACAGTGAGAACAAGAATAAGCTTACCGGTAAAGCTTTTAATGATTTGTGTAAGAAGAATAATTCGAGAAATTCTGAATTACGAATCACCTATGTGAGAGAGAAGAAGGGCCGCTTCATAGGGGAATTGTATAGGGCGCAATTCTTAGAAACTCTTGCGTAAACCAGTGCGTATGTCCACGGCCAAAATGGACATAACCGCAAGAACTAAATGTTGCTAGGTAGATGCATTGTGGTAAATATGTCATCATTTACATCAACAGCAGAATAGTTCAAGGACATCGCGTCTACTAATCAGCTAGTAAAGTAAACATATCTTATCAAGGGAAGGTTCAAAGGGTCTCACCTACCTATCATATGCATTCATCTACCGCTGAACTCTCTATCATTCTTAGAGCCTTTGCTAGGGTTTTACACAATTTCCATTCATGTGGGGGATTGTTGGAAAATTAATGGTTAAAATGGAATATTTTAAATGATATGTCATATTGGGCCTATTGGGCTTAAGTGTGTGAATGGAAAGTGTTATGGAAAGGAAAAATGGGAAGAAACTATTTCTCCCACATTGGTTGGAAGAAGGGAAAAGAGTCAAATATTTATATGATGTTGTTTTAGTGTAGTTGGAATAAGAAACCAACATTATACACGATCTCGCGCGCGCAGGGGGGGTGCAAATCCAATCCGGGTTTACCTTTGGGCTTGTGCATGCCCGCGTGTCCTGCGTACACGATAAGGCTCGGTTTTGCAAATAAAATAAAGATTTTATTTTTCTAATACTGAATGCTGCTGTGAGACTGTTCCAAATCCAACTGAGGCGTGGCGTGTTTAAGCTGAGACTTTCCAGTTCCAACGTGATTATGCTGAGGCGTGGCGTGTTTAAGCTGAGACTTTCCAGTTCCAACGTGATTATGCTGAGACCTTCCAGTTCTGCTACACTTATGACATTCAATACAGATGATGAGACTGTTCCATTCCTTCTTCCATTAGTTTTTCCACTCTCCTCTACTAGAGCCTATATATACTGCAGCTTTTCTTCATCTAACATAACCTGAAAAATCTGTTTCTTCTACCCTTTCTTATGCCTATATATACTGCAGCTTTTCTTCATCAAACATAACTTGAAAAATCTGTTTCTTCTACCCTTTCTTATGCCTATATATACTGCAGCTTTTCTTCATCAAACATAACCTGAAAAATCTATTTCTTCTACCCTTTCTTATGAAACTAGAGAGTTCAAGCAACAAAGTTCTTAAGCAGCTGAAAGCGTGGTGCATCTTGTCGCTGCTAACCGTTCTATCCTGGGAGACTAACGTTCCGTTGAAACTCCAAGCACTCGACGGTGAGGGGACGAATTAGTCTTAAGGAAACTGTGTTCAACACAGGGCTCGGTTCAGTTTATCTTGTTAATTCGTTTTCATTTTGCAATTGTAATTCGATTCAGTTGTGTTTTCGTTTTAATTGTAATTGTATTCTGGTTAATGTAATCAGATTGTACCCCATCTTGCAACAAGCCCCATGTGGTTGTTTGCCAATGCCTAGTATGTGTAGATATTAAGTTTAACATGATTCCAGTGGGAGAAATTATTTTCGTACCAAAATGTATTTTTTTTCTTGATCATATGGCTGTGTGTGTTTTTTTTTTGTTTTTTTCCTTTGAAGTTTGAACTATTAGCTTTTACCATGTTAAGGATGTCACCGTTGCTATCACCAATTAAACCCCTCACTGGCTGTTGAGGATAATATAGTTTGAATATTATAATTACTGAACCTTATATATTTGTACTCTCCGTTTTATTTAATGAATGAAATACGATTATTCTAAATGTTGATATGGTATCGAAGCATCTCGATTTTCTCTCTCTCGTTATGCCTATTCTTCCCTAAACGCTAACCATTTTCTTTATAAAATAAAATTTAATTCGCAGCCTATTTTGTGTGTTTCTGCGGTATGTTTCCGGAGACGATCGGATATCGAAACAAACTCCGATCGTGACAAAATTTGGAGGGTGTTTTCTTAGTATGTTTTTCTACGATCTGAACGGTGGAATTGACGTTTGGACGGTTCAATTTCTCCGAATCATCCGTCGACCGACCTGCTGTGATTCCGTGTTTCAGCAGAACCTTTCTTGCGATGATCGGATATTGAAACAAACTCCAATGCTGACGAAATTTTGAGAGCTTGTTCTTATTACTTTCTTCTACGATCTGAATGGTGGAACTGACGTTTGGACGGTTCAATTTCTTTGAATCATCCCGAAACCGAACTGTTGGGATTTGGGTGCCAATAATAACCCATATAAATAATTATGTTTTATTTGTATCATATACATATGGGCACCATAATTAAACACATTTTTGTAGGAGATAATTATATACATATACTAAATTAAATTGACGACTTGAATAAATACATTACGGTTATGAAAGTTGGCGGTTGATAACCAACAAAATCTTACTATAAAACTGACACTCTCAATTCAAAAAACAAAAAAACAAAAAAAACAAAACTGACACTCATACATTATTCGTTTCTTACCAGCTCACAATTTACAGTAATGGGGTATTCTAGGGTTAAAGCTGACATAAACATTCATCAGAACAATATCATTACTTTCAATAAACAACTGGATGAGCGATCATTACCACAACGAGACGAATGGAAGCCCTTTTACCAACAAGAAAAAGAGCCATGGAATACCTCCATTCCGAAAGTAGTGGTTGGTCTCCCGGAACTCATTGAAAACGGTAACATCTTCTTTTATTTACATTGAAGTAGTTCTTGATTTTTATTTTTATTCTAACTGATTTGCATGTGGTTCTTGGTTGTAAAGTGTAATTGATTGTATTGGAAAAAAAAATCGGTTCTGGGGTAAGTTAATGCAAATTCTTTTGCCAGTTGTAGGCCTCTTTTTGAACGAAGGACCCATGCATAAAATTGGAACGGTGGTCAAAATCCAAATATTACTGGATATAAACTTTACCGTAATCTCCATGTTAATAGTTCAACTGATGAGATATCAATGCCAGGAGAATACATCACTCTATTCCTTCTTCAAAGAATACAGGGACAGAGGATGGATACATATACTTCATTGATGACAACATGTTTGACATTTGATGGTATAACTGCTCATGATAATATCTATGCTCTCGAACGTATGTTGAAGCATTGCCGCCGAACTTCAAGAAGCTGCTGATCTTAAGGAGGGTATTGTTTGCAGAGCATATCTATTCTGATTAATGAGGTAAAAAATGAATTCAAGCAAATGAAATGCCCCCTGCAGAATGTTCAAGAACCGAGCACCGGATTAGAAAATTCGTTGGAGCAATTTAAAATGACCATATCTTCTCTGATTAATAAGGTAAAGGAGGAATTTGAGGTAATAAGATGCCCAATGCAAAATGTTCAAGAAGTGTGCACCAGATTAGAAAAGTCCTTGAGCAAGTTAAACCGACCATATCTTCTCTGATTAATAAGGTGAAAAAGGAATTCGAAAAACTATCATGCCGTTAGGACATTCCCATAGAGAATGTGGGAGAATGCATCAGATTAGAAAATTCCTTGGAGCAATTTAAACTGACCATATTGTTTCTGATTGATAAGGGAAAAAAGGAAATTGAGGAAGAGAGATGGGAATTTCCTTGATCATATTGATCATTTCCTTATATTGATCATATTGATCATTTTCTAATCTGGTGCATTCTTCCAAATTCTGCATGGGAATGTCCCTACAGCATGAGAGTTCCTCGAATTCCTTTCTCACCTTATTAATCAGAGAAGATATGGTCGGTTTAACTTGCTCCAAGAACTTTTCTAATCTGGTGCACACTTCTTGAACATTCTGCATTGGACATCTTAGTACCTCAAATTCCTCCTTTACCTTATTAATCAGAGAAGATATGGTCATTTTAAATTGCTCCAAGGAATTTTCTAATCCGGTGCACGGTTCTTGAACATTCTGTAAGGGGCATCTCAATACCTCAAATTCCTTTTTAACCTCATTAATCAGAGAAGATATGGTCAGTTCAAATTACTCCAAGGAATTTTCTAATCCGGTGCACGGTTCTTGAACATTCTGCATTGGACATCTTAGTACCTCAAATTCCTCCTTTACCTTATTAATCAGAGAAGATATGGTCATTTTAAATTGCTCCAAGGAATTTTCTAATCCGGTGCACGGTTCTTGAACATTCTGTAAGGGGCATCTCAATACCTCAAATTCCTTTTTAACCTCATTAATCAGAGAAGATATGGTCAGTTCAAATTACTCCAAGGAATTTTCTAATCCGGTGCACGGTTCTTGAACATTCTGCAGGGGGCATTTCATTTGCTTGAATTCATTTTTTTTACCTCATTAATCAGAATAGATATGCTCTGCAAACAATACCCCATTGTATCTTTCTCCTTAAGACCAGGAGCTTCTTGAAGTTCAGCAGCAATGCCTCGACAATGCTTCAACATACGTTCGAGAGCATAGATATTATCATGGAAACTATCACCTTCAGTCATCTCTTGTTTACAGAAACCAATAGACGTACACATGCAACGGATTAGAAAATTCCTTGGGGCAAATTAGACTTCTACTGGGTATCAGATGAAGCTGTATTTTCTTAAGGTGAAGAGAGCAGATGTTATCGTATCCAAGGAGTAGTAAAATCGTCTCAGATTAGAATTTCCACTTTTGCTTTTTGATTGTACAAAGACCACCTTCACTTGTTTTTTTTTTTGTTTTTTTGTTTTTTAAGATTTGTAGTTTATTCTCTTGGAAGGAGTGATTTAGATGGATGCATATTTTGTTACATTTGCTATATTTTTTGGTACCACAGATTCTAATTTGGCACCTGAACTTTGCACTGGCTGGGGAAAACCATAGCGAATTGAGCCCGCAAGTGATGCATCTGCTCCAATAGTTTTGCCCAATTTCCTTTTTGTTTATGCTTATCGCCTCATACTGCTATTGCTTCTTATTTTGTTGGTTCCCCTAACCAACAGAGTTATACAAACATAAACATCTTATAAAAACAAAAGAATCAGCAGTAATGAACAAAAAAAACTCAACAACAACATCGATTGCGGATGAACTGCAATATTCGATAGTTGTGATCCTATGCAAGCCCATCTCCCAAAAAAAATGCTTTTCAAATAATAGACATCTTAACGAATTCAAAGGTAGTGGGAAAAAACCATCTTAGTAACTCTCTAACGTAAGGCTGGTGCGTTGTAAGTGCATTGAGAGTATTTGAGGAATATGCCTTGCAAACTTGGCATAAAACTATTTTGAAAGCCATGTCGCACACATACTGGATAGCAAAAGGAGAGCAGAATGAGGGAAATTCTATCAGAGAGTATCTTTTAAAGAGAACGCTAGACGGACACCACATGCGTAAAAAGAGAAAAAATGTTTTCTTGCTTTACAAACGTAATGCTCATGTCGGTCCAATCCAAAAGAGAGTCTTCATATTACAGTTTCGATCACTAGTATAACTGCCATGCAGATCCAAGCAATTGCAACATTCACAATTAGCAGAATTTGTTGGAGAAAATAGTGGAATTGAATTAAAGTGAATAAAAATGATTTTATAATCATTTTATTCAGACGACTTTGCAAGCTTAATTTGATTATATTCTTGTATAGAATATATACAATGTTTTGATAATTCTGAAAACTACGTAAGTCGTAGATGAATTCAGGATTTAGAATCATTCAATTCGGAGTACGAGTGAATGAGAAATTAACGCTTGAAGTCGGGTGTTTGAAAGAACTTTTGTTGGAAGTGGAAGTTGAAGAGTATTCAACTAAACCGCGTACCACATTGGAAAAAGGGAGAAATGTTTTCCAAGATATATGTGGGAAGAATGTTATATGTGGTATAAGCTCCTAGAAGAAGGAGAGATAGCGGGTTGGTTTTAGCAGTCAGACGTTCTGCTAAAATGGCCACACGCGCGCGCGCCGCCGCCGCCCGCCCGTACCCGTTGACCGTTGACCTTGACCTTGGGCTTGACCTTGGGCTTTGGGGAATGGGCCTTCTGGGCCTGAGGGCCCTAGGCCCAGGCCTGTGTTAAACTTTTTATACAAAAGTTAATTGGGCTTGGTCCAGTTTCATATACATTCGATTGAGATTGAGTTCAGCTCGGTTCGGTTATCCAACATAGTTCGGTTCAGCAATAATTAATGGTTAATTCATTGTCAGAATCGATGAAACGGCCGTAATAAAGATGAGTTATGGTAATTCATTGTCAGAATCGATGAAACGGCCGTAATTAATTCATTCCAAATTTCACCCTCTCTCCTATATATAGCCTCCATATGGATTGAAGCTACATACACACATTCGAAATACAACACCGTAAAAGCTTCATACATTCATATAGTTCCGAAATGGTTGCATACGAGTTTGAAGAAGAGATTCCGAGCACTAGAAGAGTTCGTTGAAGGTTCGTGTAAGAAGTACCTCTATACGAATCGCAATCCGAGTTATCCCGGGAGACAATTGGTTTTAACCGGGTACACACCGGACCAAATTTGTCTTAAGGACAGAGTGTCCTACTCGTCTCGGAGTTATTGTATCCACCTTTATTTTAGTATATATTTCATTTTTCATTTGTAATTCGTTTTATTTTCAATAAAATTGTTGTTTAATTCGTGTTAATTATTTTAATTGCGTTCGGGCTCCTACAGCCTTAAGACAAATTTTCGGAACCGATGTTCGATTTTAACCCGTGCGTAATCGAAATTTTTTATACGAATTTCTACTCAATTTTTCTGAGTTTAGACGAATTAAATAAACTTGTTTTAATCAGAATTCGATTCTGATCAGCTCGGTTCTGATCAGTTCGGCTCGTTTACTGATTAATTCGGCTTATTTCTGAATTTTCAGCTCGTTTACTGAACATGTCAGCTCTTATTCTGAACGGTTCAGTCTACTTCTGAAACTTCAGCTCGTTTTATAATTAGTTAAATCTTCCTTTTTGGTATCGGTTTCTGGTAAAATCGGTCCACTTCCTTTTTGGTATCGATTTCTGGTAAAATCGGTCCACTTCCTTTTTGGTATCGATTTCTGGTAAAATCGGTCCACTTCCTTTTTGGTATCGATTTCTGGTAAAATCGGTCCACTTCCTTTTTGGTATCGATTTCGGCAAAATCGGTCCACCCTCCTTTTGGTGTTTTCTTGGTAAAAACTACCACGTTAAAACAAGATTGAAATACAAACATTGTTGGAGAATCGAGTTGAAACAAACTTGAGCTTGTTCGACGAGTCAAAACAATCTTCACATTGTTTTCTTTGGGTGAAAAACCTACGTGTTGTATTATCGCTTATCCTTTTCGATAAAAGTTTATCTTCCGTTTGTGAACGTAAATGGAATTTTATAATCGATGACTCCTATTGGTGCGCCAATTCAAGGAGAAAGCTCCCGAGTTGCGGGAAGTGAAGTGGTTTTAAAACAGTCAAAATTGAGCCCGACGAGAGACCTCGATGAAGAGACATATGATTGGTGTGTAGACAATCGGAGCTACTCAACATATGTGTGCGAACAAATCTTTGTTCGGGGATACCAGGAAATTCAAGAAAATGTTTTCATGGCAAATTTAACAACGTCCGAAATTGTCGGATATGGGAATATCACGTTAAATTTAAAGAATGGAAACTATCTCGGTTATCCGAAATGTTTTGCATGTGCTTTGGACCTCGGTAGAAATTATATTTCGGTCCTCGCCTAACTCCGTTCGGGTTACAAGTTAGAATTTGTTGCAAACAAATTCACACTTTCTCAGAATGGATTGGTGGTTGGCGAAGGCACTCTGGTCGATAGATTATTTTTTATGGACCTTCGTATTGTAAAATAAAATTAGAATAATTTTATGTTTACATAAAAGTGATGGTTGGGTATGCAAGAGAAATCTTTTGACTATTGTACCTAAATTAAATGTGCCCGCTGAGGCTAATAAAAGTGCTTCTACTTTTGTTTACTTGATTGAGTCTTGTACTTTATGGCATAATCGTTTAGGACACGTTAATAATAAATCAATTCAAAGAATGATGAATTTGGATTTATTACCTAAACTTAAAGTTAATGAAACTGCAAAATGCCAAGTCTGTGTTGAAGCTAAAATGACTAAAGCGCCGTTTCCATCCGTGGAAAGAAACACAGAACCGTTAGAATTAATTCACACTGATTTGTGTGACTTAAAGTTTGTGCAATCGAGAGGCGGTAAAAAGTATCTTGTAACTTTTATCGATGATTGTACAAGGTACTGTTATGTATATTTGCTAAGTAGCAAAGATGAGGCTATCGAGGCATTCAAAAATTATAAGAATGAAGTTGAGGATCAACTTAGCGTACGAATCAAGAAGGTTCGTAGTGATAGAGGTGGAGAGTATGAATCGCCATTTGAAAGAATATGTCTAGATTCGGGCATTATTCATCAAACTACCGCTCCATATGCACCTCAATCTAACGGAATTGCCGAACGCAAAAACCGTACTCGAAAGAGATGATGAATGCTATGTTGATTAGTTCCGGGTTACCTCGTAACTTGTGGGGGAGGCCCTTCTCTCCGCCAATAAAATTCTCAACAGGGATTCCGTCTAAAAAGATGGATAAAACTCCATATGAGATGTGGAAAGGCCACAAACCAAGTTATAAATACTTGAAAGTGTGGGGGTGTTTAGCAAAGGTGGAAGTGCCTAAGCCTAAACAGATTAAGATTGGGCCAAAAACGATAGATTGCATATTTATTGGGTATGCTCATAACAAGAGTGCATATAGATTTCTTGTGCACAAATCCGACAATCCCGATGTGCATGTAAACACAACATGGAGTCAAGAAATGCGGTGTTTTTTGAGGATGTTTTTCCACATAAAGAAAGACACAATGAAGACTCAAATAAGAGAGTACACGAAAATGTGGGGGATAGTACTCCGTAAAACGAGGAAGTGGAACCTCGAAGGAGTAAGAGGGCTAGGACTTCAACGTCTTTTGGGCCGCATTTTCTAACCTACATGGTAGAAAATACTCCAAGGACATATGCCGAGGCTATGTCTAATCCGAAGCACCTTTCGGAAAGAAGCTATTAATAGTGAAATAGATTCTATTATGCAAAATCACACTTGGGAATTGGTTGACATTCCACCGGGAAGTAAAGCACTCGGGTGTAAGTGAATTTTCAAAAAGAAGCTTAAGGCTGATGGATCTATTGATAAGTATAAGGCCAGGTTGGTAGCCAAGGGTTATCGACAAAAGGAAGGTCTTGACTTCTTTGATACTTATTCACCAAGAACGAGAATCACTTCTATAAGGGTTCTTATTGCTCTTCTGCAAAGCCTATAACTTGGAGATCCATCAAATGGATGTTAAAACCGCATTTCTAAATGGTGAATTAGAAGAAGAGATATACATGGAACAACCCGAGGGGTTTGTGGTTCCAGGGCAAGAGCACAAGGTGTGTAGACTCGTTAAGTCTTTGTATGGATCGAAACAGCACCCAAACAATGGCATCTAAAGTTTGATCAAACTATGCTATCTAATGGGTTTAAAATTAACGAGTGTGACAAATGCGTCTACATCAAACAAACACCTAATGCTTATGTGTTAGTGTGTTTATATGTTGATGATATGCGATTATGGGAAGTACTCATGATATCATCATGAATACCAAAAAGTTGCGACACGCAATTTTGATATGAAGGATATGGGACAAGCGAGATGTAATTTTGGGGATTAAAATCTCCGAGAATATCGAGGGACTAGTATTATCACAAGTCTCACTACATTGAATCCGTTCGAGGAGATTCAATGTTTTTGATGAAAGTCCTATGAAAACACCCATTGACTTAAGTCTTCACTTGGTCAAAAATAAGGGTGAGCACGTGTCTCGGTTGAAATATTCACAGATTATAGGGTGTCTAATGTACATAACCAACTGTACTGACTCGATGTTGCGTGTGCCGTGAACAACCGAGCGAGTTTACAAGTAATCCCAAACAGGATCATTGGAAAGCGCCGATGAGAGTACTCGGGTACTTGAAATATACAATGAACCTTGGATTACGTTACACAAGATATCCGGCGGTATTAGAAAGGATACTTTGTGATGCAAACGGATTTCGATTCTAAAGAGTCAAAATCCACAACCGGATATATCTTTATGATTGGTGGTTAGCTTTGCGGTGTCCCGGAAGTCCACAAAGCGTACATGCATATCTCGTTCCACAATGGAAGCCGAGTTTATTGCACCGGACAAAGCCGGGGAAGAAGCGAGTGGCTTCGAAATTTCCTAGAGGACATTCCTTGTTGGACAAAACCGATTGCTCCTATTAGCATACACAAGGATAGTCAATCGGCTATACACCGAGCACAAAATAGTATGTATAATGGTAAGTCTAGACATATACGTCGACGACATAATACCGTTAAACACTTGATCTCTAGTGGTGTGATTTCCATCGATTATGTAAAATCGAAGGAGAATCTTGCGGATCCGCTTACTAAAGGTTTACCTGAGATCAAATGTCAATTTTGACCCTCGGAATGGGACTTAAGCCTATTGAAAGTTAAGTTTTGTAATGGTAACCCTACCATGTTGACTCGGAGATCCCAAGATCTTGGTTCAAGGGGACAACTAAGTTATGAAGTTGTCGATGAACACTTTCCCATTCTCGTGAATAAAAGTGTTGTCTCCGGGAGTGTGAAGGTTAAGTGAAAACTTTTAATGATTCCTATAACTTGATTAAATTCGAGTGGGGTATGACGAATACTCTTGATAGGAAGTCACCTATGTAAGTGCGAAGTGGGGCCGCTTCTATGAGAATTCGAGGCTAGAATTCTCTAAAGCACTTTCTCGAAACCAGTGTGATTCAGGGCCAAAATGAATCCAAATCATGAGAACCAAGTACGGTGCTAAGGGAAATATTGTGTGAGTGCTATTGTCCGGTTCTACACTAAAGGCCGAACAGCTTCAAGACTTAAGTTCACCGATTAGCCGAGTAGATCCGATAGTACTTCACTAGTAAGGCGGTCAAAGCCGAAGCTACCTCTCCCGATGCAATGTTTTTCCGTCGAATCTCTTCGTGTCCGCATTTGCATTAATTTCCATTCATGTGGGGGATTGTTGGAGAAAATAGTGGAATTGAATTAAAGTGAATAAAAATGATTTTATAATCATTTTATTCGACGACTTTGCAAGCTTAATTTGATTATATTCTTGTATAGAATATATACAATGTTTTGATAATTCGAAAACTACGTAAGTCGTAGATGAATTCAGATTTAGAATCATTCAATTCGGAGTACGAGTGAATGAGAAATTAACGCTTGAAGTCGGGTGTTTGAAAGAACTTTTGTTGGAAGTGGAAGTTGAAGAGTATTCAACTAAACCGTGTACCACATTGGAAAAAGGGAGAAATGTTTTCCAAGATATATGTGGGAAGAATGTTATATGTGGTATAAGCTCCTGAAGAAGGAGAGAGATAGCGGGTTGGTTTTAGCGGTCAGACGTTCTGCTAAAATGGCCACACGCGCGCGCGCCGCCGCCGCCCGCCCGTGCCCGTGCCCGTGCCCGTTGACCGTTGACCTTGACCTTGACCTTGACCTTGGTCTTGGTCTTGGTCTTGGTCTTGGTCTTGGTCTTGGTCTTGGGCTTGGTCTTGGTCTTGGGCTTGGGCTTGGGCTTGGGCTTGGGCTTGGGCTTGGGCTTTGGGAACGGGCCTTCGGGCTCCGAGGGCCCTGGCCCGTGCTCGTGTTAAACTTTTTATACAAAAGTTAATTGGGCTTGGTCCAAGCCTCATATACATTCTGATTGAAATTTGAAGAGATGAGTTATGGTAATTCATTGTCAGAATCGATGAAACGGCCGTAATTAATTCATTCCAAATTTCCCTCTCCTATATATAGCCTCCATATGGATTGAAGCTACATACACACATTCGAAATACAACACCGTAAAGCTTCATACATTCATATAGTTCGAAATGGTTGCATACGAGTTTGAAGAAGAGATTCGAGCACTAGAAGAGTTCGTTGAAGGTTCGTGTAAGAAGTACCTCTATACGAATCGAATCCGAGTTATCCCGGGAGACAATTGGTTTTAACCGGGGTACACACCGGACCAAATTTGTCTTAAGGACGAGTGTCCTACTCGTCTCGGAGTTATTGTATCCACCTTTATTTTAGTATATATTTCATTTTTCATTTGTAATTCGTTTTATTTTCAATAAAATTGTTGTTTAATTCGTGTTAATTATTTTAATTGCGTTCGGGCTCCTACAGAATTGTCTACTATACACAAGTCACGTTTTGTGAAACAAGCACATACATACTCATTCAGACAAAAGATTTTTTTGAGCTAAAAGCATGTGATCAAGAAGACTGCATTAATCACCTACTTAAAGGTCTTTTTAAACTCTAAAATAATTTGTGGACTCACTATAGTTCATCATCACACTTTCTTGGTATCCTAACAAGAAAGTTTTTACGGAATCTATAAACTTGATCATATAAATAAGCTAGCAAGGGAAAGAATGTTTGATATGATGGATGATCCTCAAATAGTAGGACAAGTAGCACATTGTGGGTGTTCAAAGCTAAATCATCTTAAATTCAGCAATTCAGTGACAAGTTTTTGATCCTACATCCAGCCCAAATCTGATCTTAAAGAAATCATGAAAATGAACTAAAAGATATAATTGTAAGAGAAAGGACACAAGAATTTATAATACTCACAAGCACTCTTTCCTTGACTGACTCCTTATTTGTAGCAGACACATGTCTCGGTCCACGCTGCCAACATGGCTGTCGTACCAAGCGCCAAACTCGCCAATAGACTTATATGTATTCCGATATTCATCAAATTCAACTTTGATCTTCTCGCCATGCTTATGAAAACAAGCCAACATCTTGGCTCCGACGGTAGTCCCTCGTCGTGCGTAGCAATCAGGTTGCACACAAAGCAAAAAGAGCCTGAAAAAGTATCCAGTCCATTAAAAAACCAAATATAATGAATCATCTAATCCATTAAAAACATCTATTACAAAATAAATAAGTTCTATGTTATGTTTTTTTTTTTCCTTTTTCTTTTCTCGGAAATGATAGACACAACAACTAGCTGGATAAACTAAGCACCACATACGTTAGACATTCCGGTGCTTACGTTAGACATTCCCTACAATTTGAATCAGTTAGTCCTAAACTATCTACTACATGTAACACTTAGAAAACATGTTTTTGTACTTATATCATCTGATTCCTACTCATTTCACATTGCAAAAACATTTTTATTCATTTCAATCGCACTTACCTTCATAAACGATTCTTAGTGGAAGGTAATCTATGTAACTAAGTCATAATAAAAGGTGATGGCCCAAAATGTCCACTAACAGACTTCAGAAGATCGCAGCTATAAGGAACATTGTTCAATGAATTTATATTTTGATAATTATAAAAAGAAATGCAGCCATACTTATGGTTTAATTATAGTTTCATCATTACAGCAATGGTAATAACACATGGATTAATATGATACATTCAATTTATCTATATGCATTCTTACCTTGTGAAAGTATATGAAAAGTTACATAATGTTCATCTAATATGAATGAACTTGACATAAAATTTCTACCTAAAAAAAATCATCTTTAATCCATGTAAAGACAGAATATCTGAGGGATCAATGACTGACCACTTCATCTCGTGTCAAAATGAACAACAACATCAACAACGAGGCAGGATCCACTACCGTATACAAGACCATCCTATAAAGCTTTACACTCAAAACGTACACATGACCATCCTATGAAGATTTATGCTCAAAACAACATCGTTATTTTTATAACGTTTGATCAAAACAACATCATTTTGATCGTAAAACATTCACATGATGGTCATGTATACAATAGAGTATCCCAGCTCCAACAACGTTAAATAGAAGTAGGGATCCCCTATTGTATAAAAGACCATCCTACGCAAAACCAGATTGACCAAGACATGGACAAGAACCATACAAGTCCATCAAACATACCACTAATGCATAAAAAACAGACTCAACCTAAGCAGGCGAAACCTAGACTGAATGTAAACAGATAAACATACATCAGGCTCATGACACAATGAACTTAAACAGACCAATAAGACCAGTCCTAAAGATTCACGTCAGATGCACAACCTGACTCTAAAACAATCTGGATCTACACAGACCTCAAACTCTGAGCTTTAAATAATAGGCAAGCAAGTAGTTAACACAGTTAAACAGCCTGATCAACCTGACAAATAGCAAACTGTTTAGGCAGAGATAATGAAGACCTTAAAACAGAGACTTAAGACATCCAAACCAGATTATGTAAGAAACAGAAGTATCATCGCGTGGAGGTTGTGCCCAACCGGCTGATCCTGCGCATGTGGCAACTCGACCCGTCATCTGTAATATACGCCTAAAAGAGCTTGCAACGATATTTGTATTTGCATATCATGTTTGAATGATAGTATACAGAAAAAAAAATGCATTTGTTATTCATAGGATGTATGATATGACAATCTGATTGTGGTAATATAAAGAATCCAAAAAAATTAGTAGTATTGCCATCTTCATGTTTTCTAATAATTCATATCAAGCATTAAAAGTCGTCCAACAAAAAGCATAAAACAAAAGGAATGCCTTGCTACAAAAAAATGAAGCCTAACTAAATCAAGAGAGACAATTGACAAACTGATGCAAAACTAACAACAGGTTCATGTACAAACAGAGTATATTGAACTTATGGATAGCGAATTGTAAGTAACAGGCACTAGCAACTCAAACAAGATAAAATCATACACAGATTATGCAGCCAGATTACGGCTTTAGAAGTTGATCACAACTTAGCAAACTGACTCTGCTTCATTCCAAAATAAGATTACTTCAAAATTAGAACATCAACCCTTTACTCAGTTAGTCAGCTTGACAAACTCATTTTAAATGGAGTTCAAGCAAGCTAACTGAAGATCAAAACAGATACATGATATGATCCTATTCCAGTCTAAGACAAGGCACAAAAAAGACTCACTTAGCATGAAACAAGCTTAACATTTAAACCATAAGACTCACACCAGTACAAAGTCCAAACCAGATAAATTTAAGTCTAACAGGACTCTAGCTCAGAGGCTTTTCATTAAGTACAAGCAAGTATTCGGATAAGTGAAATGCCATTACATTATATCATTCATTAAATTGGACTTGAACTTGTTGCTGTTTTAAAATTTAAACCAGGTACAAGCAGAAAATGAAAAAAAAAACCTGATGAATTTACCAGCAAGCTTCATTTGGTTTCATTAAACTTTACTCGAAGGATCAATTCAATGTCGATGTAAGATAGTCCTAATATTTACTGCTGAATTGAAATCTTAAGACCAATTATAAACACAACACCTTAAAATCACCTCTGAGCCTAGTAAGGAACCTCTTTTGCGGCTGAAGAGCTTTCCAGTATTCCCCAACATTTGTTCCAACAATCAGTAAATCCACTATAAAATTGCAACAGATCGTTAACCAAGTGTTCAATTACTAAAAATATATTTCTCAAAAAACATTTACTATAAATCTACGGGAGATACTGACATCAACACCATTGCAGCTTAGGTTAACCAGAAAAAGAACAAAAAAAAAATTACCTGAAATTGACCGATGGTGCTTGAGTATCTGAAATTGACCGACGGTGCTCCGGCGAAGTTTGGGTACACAAAATTTACCGATACCCGGAGGGAAGGAGAGAGCTTGGGTCCATAGTTTTTATCATCAGATAATGCCTGAAATTGAAAGTAATACTATCAATTTTTTACTGCAATTTTTGGCGGACACACAGATAATGCTTGAAATTGAAAAACATATCAAATTTTTTACTGAACTTTTAGGCGGGGACACAAACGTGGCTGCTAAGACTCTCTCCACTGGGCATTTTGAACACCACTCCACGTAGTATTCGGAGAATTATAAAGTACTTTAACCTTACAATGAATCCTTTAAAGACACCTTACCCTTGAAATCTGCTACTTTCCTCTTGAGAATTGGAGTCTCTCTTCTAGTGATTCCGGTGCTTCAAATTGCTATGATTTTCTCTCTCTTGTCAATTTATTTTCCAAAGCATTATGTTGATTGGATGAAATGCGTATAGAGTGGTGTATAGAGTATTATTACTGGAGCATCTTCTTTTTAAAATGTCAAAAAAGTGTAACTGGAACAGAAAACGATGTGCTTAGAGGGTGATTTAAAGTGATATTGTTGTGGACAGTCTAAGAGCATCTCCAACCATCAACCTTTTAAAAGGTTTATAACTGTGTCACGCCATCTAACTTATAAACATTTTCTTTATAAACCTCTTATTCACAATCATAAACTTTTTCATACTTCCACGTCATATTTTACAACTTTACAATATGAACCCACTGTAAATAAATATTTTATTATTTCATAGCATTAAAAAAACATTTGTTCCCAAAGTTTGAAATAAAAAAGAAAAATTTTATGGTGCAACCGTTGTATGAAGGTTGTACCAAGTGGCATACTTTACCACCTTTCATTTCTAACCTCTCACACACGCCAAAAGTGTATTATGTGAAAGAGAATTAAAATGAATGGCTCTAAAGTATGCCACTTGGTACAACCTTCCTACAACCGTTGCACCATAAAATTACTCAATAAAAAAACGGCAGAAGACAAATTCTGCAAGTTGTTAGATTGGAGGAAGAAAAAAAATGAAAAATAAAATTCCAACTTGTCAAGGCTTAAAGCGGTTCATCTGCGTGAACCTTTTGCCATAAATCTTTAGAGCATCTCCAACCATCAACCTTTTAAAAGGTTTATAACTGTGTCACGTCATTTAACTTATAAACATTTAAACATATCTAAAAGCTTTACAAAAAAATTTAGAGCTCCCGTTGGAGATGCTCTAATACTTAAAAGTACACATTAGACTAGCTTACGTGGATGGGTATACTATTAGCTATGTTGCACGTACACGGAAACGGACACGTCGCACGACACGACACGAACACGGCGATACAAAATTTAAGGACACAACACGCCGCCGACACTATATATATATATATATATATATATATATATATATATATATATATATATATATATATATATATATATATATATATATATATATATATATATATAATGTAAATAAAATTCAATTTATCAAAAAAAATATTCGTTAACATCTAAAAAAAACTAGACAAAATAATATAGGTATTACATAAACTCTATGAATATCTAAAATGGATATTCGACCTTTATAGGGTGCCAAAAGAAATCGTGATTGACCTTCAAAATATTACAAATTGTAAAAATAATTGTTTATCAACAAAAAATATATAAACTTGATACGACGTATTATTTATTTAATTATTATAGAAATGAAAATCATATAATTTAACGTTTCCATCGAAGAAAACTTAAATAAAGAAAAAAAATTAAAAAATTGGGTTCAGGAGTGTCGGGAAGTATCGATAGTGTGTCGGAAGCGTGTCGGATAGTTAAATTTTAAATAATATTAATTTAATCAGCCGACACGTGTCAGACACGGTGTCAGAGCATGTCATGTCGTGTCTTGTGTCGGACACGGCGCACGACGACTATATTAAAGTGTCGGTGCATCATAGACTATTAGTAACCATCGGTAGTTGCTAATAAGTAGGAATATTTGTAGATGATTTTGCCACTACTTTTTCATTGTCTTAAAAAGTGATTTCCCGCCGCACAATAGGAGGGCGCATACTTTTTTCCGGCAAAAATTTGGCGCAAATATACAATTCATTTATTGTGATCACTTGTAGTCGCAATTGTTCGATTATTCACGACTACGCCCAGTCGCAAACATATAATCTATCCAATTGACGCCATTTGAGACTAATGTGCAGTCACAAAAACCGATATTTAAGACCACACTTTGTGGTCGCAAATAATCTAGTCGCAAAAAGACCAAATTCTTGTAGTGTAAAACCTCTCCCCATTATTTGCTCCACTAACCCCTTTAATTATTTTCTAATTACAAAACAATCCCCATTAGATATACTTATATATATATTTCGCAGATGATATATATATATATATAAACTTTAAATCCATAAAAGAATTAAGCATAATATTTCGTTCTCGCAAAT
Organism: Gentiana straminea; assembly: GCA_036785695.1. NCBI lineage: Eukaryota > Viridiplantae > Streptophyta > Magnoliopsida > Gentianales > Gentianaceae > Gentiana > Gentiana straminea. Next base: position 2,033,201 of record JAVUPR010000424.1, on the reverse strand, counting down.
TGACACGTCTGCCCCTCAATCAAATACCTAAATTTCGGATTACATCGGAAATCAAATACCTAAATTTAGGATTACATGAGATAAAATGATCCTCGCTCATCCCCATATTTTCTTTACGTGAAAAGTGTAAAAATGAATTTAAAAACATTTATCCCGATTAAAATGTTAAAGTGAAACCCTATGATAGAGAATAATAAATAAACAATTCATAGAAAACCAAATATAATACAATAATTCGTCTAGAAGACACCTCGCGCGAGACAACAAATAGTCAAATTCCGCAACAGCCGACCGAGCCGCCGGACGTAAGCCCAAGCGCTATTAATCAATCACATCGATAACTAATGCATTATTTATTTATGTCCTCCTCGTCATAACTTTTTTAACCTCCTGCTCATTATAACTTTTAACTTCATATAGGAATAAAACTGGTGTGAAGTGAAACTATCTTCCCCGGCCAGCTTGTCAAAAAAAAAAAAATCATCATGAATTCCGGCATGTTCTGTTTTTATTCATTTATGTCATTGCTTGTTCGGTTTATTAATCATTTATGTCCTGGCTACGGTCTTGGTATCTTTGTCGTTAAGCTTGGATGGAAGAACAACTCTTTGCCGCAGATAAAACTCAGAGATACATTCTCCACATTCGTTTCTACGCTCATGTCCTTTCTTCTTCTGATGAAAACGAATCAAGAAACTAAAATGCAGAAGAAGAACATGAACAAGAAATTTGAAAATACAAAAGTGCGGGAAAAGGAGAAAGTTTCATTTCATTGAGAGTTGATCAAAATACTAGAAGTAGTGATTATAACTTTGATTGATAGTTTATATAGACTGCTACTTGAACTAATTGAGCTCCTAAACGGTTATAACTTCTCCAACTAATCCTAACCGCATATAATTCTTTTTCCACAGAATGTGTTCGACAAATGCCTCACTGAAGTGTCTTGCATTTGATCACATTGAATTAAACTTAGGGATCTGCCTTGTGTGTTCTAACTTGATAGCATCTGCAACATCCCCCTCTCAAGCTGCAGTTTGGTACAAACTACAACTTGGGATTTGCCTTGTGTGTATCTTACTTGATAGCATCTGCAAAACTAGTATACAAAAGATATCTTGGGACAAGTCTGGTGAAAGTAGCTTTATCAACAGGTTTAGTCAATATATCTGCTAGATTATTTTCTGTCTATACTGGAAATGGGACTAACACATTTTCTTGATACTTCTCCCTTACAAAATGGAAATATATCTTTATATGTTTAGTTCTCTCATGAAATACAGGATTTTCCACAATGTAGGTTGCACTTTTGTTGTCACAGAATAGAGGAACAACTTGTTTGTGTTGAAGGTGAAAGTCTGATAATAAGTAGATCAGCCATTGGATTTCACATGCTGCCAATGCCATTGCCCTTTATTCAACCTCAGAGCTGCTTTACTGACAGTTGTTTGCTTCTTGCTCTTCCATGAGATAAGAGAGTCACCTAGGAAAATTGTGTATCCATATACTGACCTTCTGGTGGTAGTACGACCTACCCAATCTGAATCACTAAATGCTTTTAGAATAGTGTGACCTGTAGATGGGAAAAATATGCCTTTACCTGGTTCTTCCTTTACGGAATTTCAACACTTTATGTGCAGCAGCTAAGTGATTTTCGTGGGAGCATCTAAGAATTGACTGAGTTGTTGGATTGGGAAGGCTATATCTGGCATGTTGTTACTGTGATATAGAAGTTTTCCTACTAAACTTCTATAGTACTTGTTATCTGTTAGGAAATGAGAGTCTTTATGTTCTAACTTTATCTTAGGATCCATAGGAATGTTGGAAGGTTTGGCACTTATATAGCCAAATTCCTGAAGCAAATCAAGGCAATATTTTCTCTGATTCATCGAAATTCCTTTTTCTGATCTGGCCATCTCATAGCCTAGAAAGTATTTCAATTGTCCCAGATCTTTGATGGTAAAAGCTATATGTAGAAGGTCGATAAGATCCTGAATTTCCATTAGATTTCTACTTCCTACAACTATGTCATCCACATAGACAAGAAAAGAAATGAAGATGGAACCTTGGCCTCTTGTAAATAGACAATGATCATATTTGGACTGAATGTAGCATGCTTTTGTTAGAGCATCAGTAAGCTTAGCATTCCACAGTCTACTAGCCTGTATAAGGCCATATAATGACTTTATTAGTTTGCAAAACATGTTGTTTCTAGAAATAGAAAGCCTTGGGGATGGTCTCATGTAGACTTCTTCATTTAGATCCCCATGTAGAAAGGTTGTGTTGACATCCATTTGGTGGAGGTGCCACATATTCATGGATGCCAAGCTTAAGAACAATCTAATGGTGGACAGTTTGGCTACAGGGGAAAAAGTCTCCAAAAAATCTATTCCTTCTGTCTGAGTATATCCTTTGTCAACAAGTGTTGCCATATATCTATCTATAGTGCCATCAGCTCTCCTTTTTATTCTATATACCCACTTACAACATATAGGTTTATTGCCTTTTGGTAAATGTACTATGCACCAAGTATTTGTCTTGTGTTTCCAACTCTTCTTTCATAGCTTGTTGACCTTGCTATTTGTAGCGGTATGTTGTTCTTTTTAGATTGCAAGAAAATGTTCTTTATGATGATGATAATTTTTTGTAGGAATGTACTTTGTCAAGAGTGTGTGGTGTACTGGCAACAGCTACTAATAGAGTATGATAATCCTGTAAATGTACAGGTATTCTTCATTCCCTGATTGATCTTCTTGGTTTTTGATGATTAGGAGGTGTTATCAATGCTTCTGATGCATCAAAATCCACATCCCCTGGATATCCAGGATCAATATGTGCTGAATGAACTTCATTCATTGTTCGCGGCACATCATAACGCTCCGTTTGAAATGAAGGAACTGGTAAAACAAGTTCAGTATTTGGGCATGTGTCATTTGATAAAAAAAAAAGGAAAAGTATTCTCATGAAATATGACATCTCTAGAAATAAAAAAAAAACTCCCTGGTTTGAAGATCAAGTAGATTATAGCCTTTTGTTGTTGGAGAATGGCCTATATAAACACATCTTCTACTTCTACTATCAAATTTATGTCTACCGTGAGATATGGTGATGGCATATGCCATACAACCAAAAACCTTCAAGTCAGTATAAATTGGTTGCTTTCCATACATAATGAAGTAATGAGTTTGTTCATCAAGAAGAGGTGTGGGAGTAATATTAATCAACATAGTAGCATGCTTAACACAAAGTCCCCAATGAGACATAGGAAATCCAGAATGAAATCTTAGGGCTCTTGCTACATTCAACAAATATTGATGCTTTCTTTCCACAACATCATTCTGTTGTGGTGTGTGGACACAAAAGGTTTCATGAATTATACCTTTTTGTTCATATAAAGTAGGCATGTGAAACTCAAGTCCATTATCAGACCTAATTTTCTTTACATTTGTATTAAACTGTGTAGAAACAAGACTACAAAAGTTTTGTAACAAGGTCCTAGTTTCAGATTTGGATTTCATCAAGTGTGTCCAAAAAAATCTAGATTTATCATCAACAATTGTTAAAATGTAGAATTCTCCATTGTAAGTACAATGTCTATTTGGTCCCCATATATCTACATGTAACATGTCAAAAAAACTACAAACAACATAATGACTGACTGGAAAACTTTGTCTCTTTTGTTTAGCAAGAGGACAAACATGACAATTACTATATAGACAAGACTTAATAGCAGGTATAGACTTGTGTAAGGTGTGTAATCTTTGATTGGATGGGTGGCCAAGTTTGTAATGCCATAATAGTGAATCGGGTACAGTGGTGTAGGTGCAAACAACTGGTGCATCAGATATAGCAATAGTAGCATCAGCTCTCAAGATGTATAATCCTCTAGTAAGACTAGTTGAACCAATCATCTTCTTGAATGGATTTTCCTGTAGAATACACCCATTAGCTCCAAAAAACAATGAATATTTGCCATCAACAGTCAATCTCCTAACAGACATTAGATTATAAGTAAATTGAGGAACACATAAAACATGATCTAATACTAAATCTTTATTCATTCTAACCTGCCCTATATGAGTGATTGGAGTATGTTCTCCATTTGGTAGGGTAACAGTTAAACCAACGACAGATTTAGCATTAAACGTCAAGGATAAGGAATAAATCACATGGTCAGTGGAACATGAATCCACTGTCCAATTATAGATGTTACCTGTGGATGTGGAAGTTTGAACACTAGCAGTAAGTTCCACTGGTTGATTTACACCTAGTGGATCTGAAATCGAGACACTTCTTAACATGTCCATAATGTGTTCATACCGTGACCTTGTCATGGTGTTAGGATTGGACTGTGATAGTTCACTTCTATGGTCAACTAACTTGGATGAAAACCTTGATCTAGTGGATTGACATCTTCCGATCCAATTTTTCTCGGCGAACTTGGATGAAAACCTTGATCTACATGATTAATTAATAACTACAAGAATGATTAGCCGGTTCATGCTTTCTCTACCTACGATTTAGTTGGATTACTAGGTCTAGGATCATTAGCTCGTCATTGTTCCCCTTAGTTACTTCCTGGGCAAACATCGGATCTGATTCCAACCGAAATTACATCAGTTGGTAGCAGAGCTCAGCAACTTCGGTGAGCAAAGATCCCTTTTTTTTTTTTTTTTTCCTCTGATCTTATTGTTCTTGATTCGTTACTGTTCATAAAAAAAAAAGAAGAAATAAACCTGCGTCCTAATTTCCTTTTGTCAATAATTTGTCTTGTGAGTGAACATCATCCTGTTTAAAAAAAAAAAAAACATTGATACCTGTTCTAATTTTTTTCCCCTTGCATCGTCATTTATCATCATCAACAACCAAAAAAAAAATAAAAATCAGTTTCTTTTGGTTTTGGATCCTTGTTATTTGTCTTGTGATAGTGCTACTAGAATTCTCGGGCTAAATTACAATTTTAGTCAACTGGACACGTTTTCAATTTTGGTCCTGTTTTTTTTCCGGTGACAAAATTGGTCATTTAAATGGATATTTTTTGCAAAATTGATCCTAGCCATCAGAAAATGCTGACTGGGCTAGTTTTCCGGCGAAACTTGATGCCATGTCAACTAAACATTTCCACCTATGTAAATTTTAATAAATAAAAAAAATAAAATTTATCCAGTCAGCATATATATATTTATTTATTATTTGATTAAAAATCTAAACCTAATCCTAAAACAAAAACTTAACTTAAATAAACTCTTTCTTCTTGTGGAAACCCATTTTACCATAGAGAAGAAACTCCATCGGTTCTGCCCAAATCCCTAACCTTCTTCCCTCCACAAAATCCACAATCCATGGCTTCCATTCACTAAACCGTGAGAAATTTCGAGGGGTGGTCACAAGATATTCAAAATCTACTCCTGAATTAGAGACGCGAATCAATTTCCCAAAATCTGCTCCAGGTCGACATTGATATAAGCCACCGGAAACGAATCGCCATTCTTGGATCCGACCGCCATCAGTTATGAATGTCGGAAAGGTTCTCTTCTCCGGTAAGTTTTCTAAGCTTATGGTGGGTTCTCTTCTCCGTGTGATAATTTGGGAATTTTTTTAAATTTTGTTTTTGTATATTGTGGGTTATGATCCTTTGCATATTGTGGTTAAACATTGATAATGAAATCGAAAGTTCATCGTCATAGCATGAGAGATAGTGTTTGCAGCCATGGCTTGGCCGTTTCTCTTTTACCTTGAATCATTACAGATCTGAGCCTATTTTAATGAAATTAAAAGTTTCCAAACCAGTAAATAGCCAGACCTGATAGGAGGCCAAAGAGATTGCCAACAAATTCGAAATTAAAAGTTTCCAAACCAGTAATGTATCCGTTGTTGATATGTAAATTATATTCATCTTTTGAGGCAAATTTGTTGGCTATACCATGTGTAAAACTAAAGTAACTCTAATATTCTAATAGTCTAATTTGGTCATTGCTTTTTGTGGCTTTGTGATTGCAGGTTTCTAGTGTGGATTGTGTATATAAATTTATATCGTGGTCATTTATTTCTCGATCAACTAACAAACCCCATTCTTTTCCGTTCGTTATAAATACACATTATTCTGCAAATCGGTCTTTTTAGTAATTCAAAAAAAAAAGTAACATTCAAAAACAAGCTTTTAGTAGTCTGTTAGGCCGTTAGATATTATAATTTATTTAGTCGTTAAAAAAACACATGTAAAGACAGAGCAGTAATGCCAACGCAAAAAACAATAAAAGTAGCAAAATGAGTGAGCAGCCCCTCTAAAAAGGTGATAAGCATCATCCAAAAAATTATGAGATCCAAAACATCATCCACTAAACAATGCAACGCCAAACAACATTGTAGCCTTTAAAAAAAAAAAAAAAAAACATAGCATTGTCAATGATCATCAAGTATGGATAGTTGGCAAGTAAATTTGCGAGCAACTCCAAGTGGCTCGGACAAGTATCCTAGCAAATGGTTGAGAGAGAATTCAAAAGCAATAAATGAGACACATACAGAGCTATTGTTAATCGAGAAATGCAGCTTAACCATCGCTGGTGCATCTATTTGGACACCTAATTCTTCATCAACATCATCAATCTTAACTTTGCCAATTCCTACCATGTACTGATTGTCTGTATGCGAAACTCAACACCACTATATATAGCTATGTTAAAAAGCCAGGGATTTCTCCGGGAAGAGGAGCCAACTATCAGCTTCTGTGACATATGGGCTATTTACTGGTTTGGAAACTTTTAATTTCATTAAAATAGGCTCAGATCTGTAAACACTATCTCTTATGCTATGACGATGAACTCTCGATTTCATTATCAATGTTTAACCACAATATGCAAAGGATCATAACCCACAATATGAAAAAACAAAATTTAAAAAAATTCCCAAAATATCACACGGAGAAGAGAACCCACCATAAGCTTAGAAAACTTACCAGAGAAGAGAACCTTTCCGACGTTCATAACTGATGGCGGTCGGATCCAAGAATGGCGATTCGTTTCCGGTTGGTTATATCAATGTCGACCTGGAGTAGATTTTGGGAATTCGCATCTCTAATTCAGGAGTAGATTTTGAATATCTTGTGACCACCCCTCGAAATTTCTCACGGTTTAGGGAATGGAAGCCATGGATTGTGGATTTTGTGGAGGGAAGAAGGTTAGGGATTTGGGCAGAACCGATGAAGTTCCTTCTCTATCGTATAGAATTGGGATCGAGGCTCCTATCGTAAATGGGTTTCCACAAGAAGAAAGAGTTTATATAAGTTATAAGGTTTTGTTTTACGATTAGGTTTATAATTTTAATCAAATAATAATTAAATATACATAATGCTGACTGGATAAATTTTTATTTTTTTGTTTAGTAAAATTTACATAGGTGGAAATGTTTAGTTGACATGGCATCAAGTTTCGCCGGAAAACTAGCCCAGTCAGCATTTTCTGATGGCTAGGATCAATTTTGCAAAAAAATATTCATTTAAAGGACCAATTTTGTCACCGGAGAAAAAACAGGACCAAAATCGAAAACGTGTCCAGTTACAGGACTAAAATTGTAATTTAGCCAGAATTCTCGTATTGAGTTGCACATTTGTTTTGCTTTTTGATTCACCTGTCAATTCCCTGTGCAACAGCCGAATATATAAAAAAATAAAAAATAAAAAATAAAAAACCTGGTTGACCTAATTCTTTTTTTTATTCAGAAAGAATTCGGCCAATTTAAAATTAAAAAAAAAAAGAAGTGCCACCTTTTGACGACACCGTCAAAGAACTTCAATTATGAGGAGTTTCGCCATCTACAAGGCCTTTGAACAGTGTTCAGACAAAATCGTTCCCACTCCATTGGTTCATTCGGTTGAAAGAACTCATTGTTGGTAGCTGCATCGTTAAAATTCCGCACTCGACGAAAGAGCTTTACAAGCGGCATTACCCTTCTTCACTCACGCGACATTGCTGGATCGGGCTTTCGCCCATTGTCCAAGATTCCCCACTGCTGCCCCCTGCGGGAGTCTGGGCCGTGTCTCAGTCCTAGTGTGGATGATCACACCCGTGAAACGTTGCAGTCACCTAATTTCATTACTTTTTCCGTGACTTTTACTTCTCACCTTTCATACTCATATTAGCAACTCTTCACACATCATCCCACTCATTTCTATACCTTTTCTCGGTCTGAAAACCTAGTGTCCTTTCTAGAGAGTTGGTTTTGATTGCTGCTTACTTTTACTTGCTTTTCTGCTTAGTTTGACAAGGGTGCTTTATATGACTTAGAAAGAGGGGAGTGTAAACACGAGAGATAGTGAGGTAACATGGGTGGACGTGGATTAGGTGTTGCATTTCATGCGGTAATGACACCTTTACGTGGGGATATACATGAGATTCGTGAGGCACTTGCTACTTTGTTGGCTGCTGCAAACCGAGGTGATGACGGAGGAGGTAGAGGCGATAGAGGTGATAGAGGAGGTAAAGCAAGAAATGAGGAAGATGAGTGGAGGTGGTAGGAATCCAAAGTGAACTTGCAGAAACAATTAGACATGCTTACGGCGGAATGGAAACAAACAAGCCTGCCTCGCAAAAAGCAACGGACTTGCCCACGGTTGAGGACACACTCCAGTTGGAACCTTGTGCCGTTATTACGCATGAGCACATTAGTTCTGCGGAGTTGCCTTCCCTCATTGAGGCTGAGGTAATTACACAGGTAGATGCGTTGGTTGATGTTCTTGATGAGCATAGTGAGTGTGTTGTCACGTCTGAGGTTGTAGTTGCTGTTCATGATGGTACAGAGGTTGAGATCGTTGTTGAGAATGAGGAGGCAGCCATGCTCACCATTGAGCCACTTTTGAATTGTGTTGCCCCAGCATTTTCTTTGTAGGTACATGCTCCTTTTGTTGGTGGCGTTGACAATGTTGCCAAGTCGGCTGGGTCACTTGCGCACTTAAAAGATATACAAGCAGCACATCTTTATCATGATCCATTTTTGGTGCATTGTCGTCCTTTCGATTTTGTGGTTGCTGATTATTATGATGGCCCCGTTTGTTTGTACAAGAGGCTGGTTACTAAAGTGTTCACCTCTATACTTTTCCTGATGTACTTCACTATGAGGGCCTACTCACATATGTTCGGCCATGCTTACTGATCGAACTCAACCTGAGATGTATAAAAGCTTTATAGTCTTTCTTGCTCTTGGATGAAATGGAGAGTAGTATTTTCTTCTTTTTTTGGACTGAACCTGTGGAAAGCTGCCTACGTATCCAAATATATATTTGGAATCAAGTTCAACCATAGTTCGGGCGGTTATGCATAAGAGTGGAGTTAGTGGGCAGTTATACACTCTACCAACGTCTCACGTCTACACATAACTGTTCTTTATATATCCATATCTCTAATCTATTCTTTCCTAATTAAGGACTTGCCCTGATTATCTGACCAATAGGGACCTGCCCTGGTCGTCTTGATCTAGTCATTTAACCAACAGGGACCTGCCCTGGTCAGTCGTCTTGATCTGGTCATTTAACCAGCAGGGAAATATATCATTGGTCTGATTTATTAATTTGTTAACGGGATATGTGCCACGTGGAGACACTCGGGTTATCCTCAATCAAAGCCCCTCAGATCATAATGGATGTGACCCTACCTTGACACGTCGATTAAGATCTGAAACTTATGAATCTTCCACGTGCACCATATAGGTGGTGTAACCAATGTTGCCTCGGTTATTTCAAACGCCACTATAATTACTTGTTGTAATCTCTGCCATTGATACGTAGTCGAAACGTTCCATCCTTTGACTAAAGGCTATTAAACTCACCAAATCCTGTGAACAATTGTCATTATTTATAGCTAAAGATATCAAATTTGCCCGATTTGCGCCTTGAAAACACCAAGTAAGTTCTTCTCATTCTTGTGCAATTTCCTTATTTCTTATGAATCCAAACCAATTTGACACATCTAATCCTGGTGAGAATCCTCTTTTTCTATTCTACCTCCTCATTTAATTGCTTCTGTTATCCCTGCAATTCATGAATCATCTTCGATTGAGTATAACATTTCTGGGTTATCTGCACCCATTAGAGCTCTAAGAACACGAGACGAAAAAGCTAATGGCTTGTCATGCGATTGACTCCAATCTGAGTGATGATGATATCACCAAAATCTGTGATCGGTACGGGATAAACAAAGATGTTTATGCCCTTGTTCGACTTGTTCCTGGGAAGAGTGCTGCCACTCCCACTCCGGAGTATTGTACTGTCTACAGGGAACAATTCGAGTGTGGACTTAGGTTCCCTCTTCCTCCCGGTTATTTAGAAGTACTCAGGTTATACAACCTAGGTAATGGTCAGGTTGTCCCCAATAGTGTTAGAGCTATAACTGGGTTCTTAATCTGGTGTAGATGTTTCGTTACTCCTTTCACATTGTCCTTATTTAGGACTTTTTACCAGTGTAAGCAGGTGAAGAACAATCCGGGCTGGTATACTTTTTGTAGAAGAACCGATGAACTGAGTGGCATCCCACTAATCAAGAAAACTGATCAATCTTTTCCTGATTGGAAAAAAACATTTCTTTTACATTAGGTCTAGAACCACCAGGAACTTAGGCAAATGGAACACATATACTAGAGGTAGTGATGTGTTGGAAAGTAAAATAGGTAAAAAGTTGCTTGAGGATATCAAGAAATCTAGCATATATTTGGGTTTAATGAAATATAGCTCTAATTTAATTGACGCCGCTCGCCTGGAGACAGCTGGTCTGGATCCTTATGTTGAGCTATCATAGGAGAGATACAATATAAGTAGGTTGTTTCCTTTTGAATTCCTGCATACTTTGTTTAACACTTGCTTTAACATGATTGTTTGTTGATTTGTGCAGTGGCAAGCTTTACTGATATTCTCTAGGTTGCTGATGATGCTTCACCTCCTAGGGATCTGGGTGTATTGGATCCTGTTACTAATCCGGAGGCATATGACCCTTCGGCTAATCCTACTAAAACCCATCCATCTGATCCCTCATTCCAGGTAGATCCTGCTGACGATGATTCTGAGAATACCATGGATAACCAAATGGTTCAACGCTCTTCTCCTTTGGAGATTATCGCTGAGGTTAGCCGCCCTTCGAAACATACCAGATTGAGTGCCCCCATTGATGAGAGTACAGGCGCCTCTGAACAGGCTAATGAAGAGAGGTATGATTGGAAGGAATGGTCTAACCAAGATCTGTCAAAATTTGTAAGTATCCTCTCCCTGTCATGGTAATCTGTTTTCATTTACAAATATTCTGATCTTGCTCCCTATAACTTCTTTTAGGGTGCCAAATTAGGTAGGGAGGTCCTGTCCAGATTGAAAAATTCAAGAAAAGTTGAAGAGAATTTATCCAAATCTTTATCTGTATGGAAGGCCAAATATGAAAATTTACTGAATACTTCTACAGCTGAGAGAATTGCCATATCTGATCAACTATTAGCAAAGAATGATGAGTTGAAGATCAAGGCTACTGAGCTCCAGACTCACGTTGCTACTGCCAACAAATCAAAACTAACCTGGAAATGATGGTAGCTGATCTGGAGTCGGAGAGAGACAACTTGAAGACCACCTTTTCTGAGTAGATTGCCAATGTCCTTTCTGATTACAAAAAATCTGATGAGCTAGCCAATAATATAAAGATGTTATTTGCTCCGATTATCTGGTTTGGATACTCCTCAGCCATTGAAGATGTAAAAACCGCAGGTCTTGATGTTGATGCTTCCAAACTTCTCCATTCAGGTTGGAATAGGAAGGATGGATCTCAGACTTATGAGGTCAGCTTCAAGGAATTTAGAGATGGAGTTGACTTGATTTCCAAATATGGTTAAAAGTCTCCAACTGTTCAACCTGGCTCATCGTCCCAATCTCAAGCTCCCTCCAGTTCAAATTAAAAGATATTTAACTTGTTTTTTTTCTTTCAATCCTGACTCTAAACATTGCAACTTTTGCTGTTGTTGTTTTCAAAACTTTGTTGTTTTGCTGTCATTTTGTGTGATCTTGAAATTTTAGTGCCTTTGTGGAACTATTTTGCATAATTTCTATATCTTGTGTTTGTCTTTATGCTTTTATACTCTGCACCCCCAGCATGACATGTGATTTGTCTGTGAAGCACACGTCATACTTTGGTTCTTTAAACGTTCTCCGATTAGGCTTCATATGAATTTTAACACTTGCCCTGAAGCCTTAATTGGGTTTGAATTATCAAATTTAACGAATTACCCTCTTTGTAAGAATTTAATGGGCAGGTCTATGACCTGTTGATTATAAGACCTGATATGATGTCTGGGGATTTAAGACCTGTCATGAAGTCTTAAGCTGTTCTGATTTTCAGGCTTAAAAAAATATTCTCTTTTTTTCAATTTTTTTTTTAAGAGTTTATTGACCTGACCTGAAGTCTCAAACTGGTCTGATTTTTCAGACTTAAATAACTATTTCTCTTTTTTTAAAGAGTTTATTGACCTGGCCTGAGGTCTGACGATTTCAGACTTGACCTGAAGTCTCAAACTGGTCTGATTTTTCAGACTTAAATAACTATTTCTCTTTTTAAGAGTTTATTGTCCTGACCTGAGGTCTGACGATCTAAGACTTGACCTGAAGTCTCAAACTGGTCTGATTTTTCAGACTTAAATAACTATTTCTCTTTTTAAGAGTTTATTGTCCTGACATGAGGTCTGACGATTTAATACTTGACCTGAAGTCTCAAACTGGTCTGATTTTTCAGACTTAAATGAATATTTCTCTTTTTAAGAGTTTAACAACAGAATTGTATCACAGCCAACACAATTTCATTCAACATAGTTCAAGAGTTAACATAGTATCATAATGCATAAAAAAATTTGCAGAATAATAAAACGACAATTACTTGCCTTAAACATAAAATTTCTTCAGATTAACCGCATTCCAACTTCTGGGAATGGTATTTCCCGTACCATCAGCCGACTGGTTAGCTCCCTTTCCATGTACTTTAATGATCTGATAAGGTCCTTCCCAGATAGGACTTAACTTTCTGCTTGGTTCTTGCCTGCTGACTTCGTTCTTATGCAAAACCAAATCTCCAACTTTAAAGTAAAACTGTTTGACTCTTGACTTATAGTACTAGGATACTTGTTGCTTATATTTAGCCATTCGGATCAAAGCAACATCCCTTTTCTCCTCCAATTCATCTTTAGCATGCCTCATTTATTCTTCATGGATTTGATTATCATGTAGAGCCGTTCTGGGAGATGGCAATCCAATTTCTGCTGGTATAACAGCTTCACATCCATATGCTAGGGAGAATGGTGTTTCTTGGGTTGATGTGTTTGGCGTAGTTATGTAAGCCCAGAGAATATTTGGTAGATGTTCTACCCAATGCCTTTCTTCATGTTCTAATCTTTTCTTGAGACCCATCTTAATTTGCCTGTTGGTCTGTTTCACTTGACTATTGGCTTGTGGGTGACCAACAGAAGTGAAGTGTTGAGTTATGCCCAAATCAGTACACCATTCCTTAACTCCTTTGTCTTCAAATTGAGTTCCATTGTCCGAAATTAGGACCTTGGGTATTCCGTATCTGCATACTATATTCTTCCATAAGAACTTCTGGATCTGTTTGGCTGTGATAGTAGTTAATGATTCAGCCTCTACCCATTTAGTGAAATAGTCGACAGCCACTACTAGAAATTGATAACTTCCTGGTGCTTTAGGCAATGGTCCCACCAGATCTACACCCCACTGATCAAAAGGCCAGGCTGAGATAACTGGGGTTAGATTTTCAGATGGCTGATGGGATAAGTTACCATGAACTTGACATGACCTGTATGCCAAGACTAACTCCTCTGCGTCCTGCTGCATCTTAGGCCAATAGTAGCCAAACAACCTGCATTTTTGAGCTAAAGCTCATGACCCCATATGACTTCCACAGATCCCCAAATGGATTTCTCTTAACAAGTAGTTGCCTTCTTCTACGGTGACACAACGTAACCAAGGGGATATAAAGGATTTTCTATATAAGATATCATTAAATTGGGCATACCTATCAGATAAACGTTGGATCTTACGAGCTTGCCCTTTATCTTCTGGTAACTGTCTGTCTTTCAGATATGCTACAATGGGATCCATCCATGTTTCCCTCCATGTAATCGGTTGTATTTCAAATGCTTCATAACTACGCTGATTTAGTTGCTCGATCAGGACCTTTTTATCTGAAAAAAATTTTGAGGCTAACTTGGACAGAGCATCTGCTCAGGTATTCTGTGATTTGGAGACCTGCTCCACCTGAATTTCTTGAAATTGATTTATCTTCGACTGGGCCAGAGATAAATATTTTTTCAAGGGTTCCTCTTTGGCTTCGTAATCTCCTCTAATGTGATTTACTACTAGTTGAGAGTCACTGTAGACCTTAAGCCGTTGAACTCCCAATTTTAGAGCTAAATTCAAGCATGTAATCAATGCTTCATACTCCGCTTCGTTATTGGTTGCATGAATATTAAAGTGTAAAGCATAAGGAAATTCTTCACCCATTGGACTGATAAGGAGGAGACCTGCTCCTGATCCACTTCTACTAGATGCCCTATCAACGAACAGCTTCCATTGGCCTGATTCCTTTGGACATATGCGCTGATCAATAGAAATGGATTTCTCTTCTGCTAAAAAATCTGCCAATGCTTGAGCTTTTATAGAAGTTCTGGGTCTGTATTCCAAATCATAACCTGCCAATTCAACAACCCATTTGGCTAGACGATCTGAAGTATCCGGCCTGCTCAATATCTGCTTCAAAGGTTGGTCAGTTAGGAAAATGATCGGATGACTTTGAAAGTAAGATCTTAACTTCCTGGATGCATGGACTAATGCTAGGACTAACTTCTTCTTCTGAATACCTCATCTCAGGTCCATGTAAAGCCTTGCTCGTGTAATATACCGGTTTCTGAAATGTTCCCTATTGCCTGACCAAAACAGCGCTGATGCTTTCATCACAGACTGACAAGTAAAGATACAAAACTTCTCCTTCTTGAGGAGATGTTAAAGTTGGCAATTCCAAAAGATATTTCTTCAATTCCTCGAAATCTTTTTGACAATCCATATCGCATTGAAATGGGGTAGCCTTCCTCAAAATCTTGAAAAAAGGCAATGATCGTTGTGCAGATCGTGAAATGAACCTATTCAGAGCTGCTAACCTACCCGTCAACCTTTGAACTTCTTTGATGTTAGTAGGTGGTGGTATCGTTTTTAGAGCATTCAACTTATCTGGATTTGCTCTAATCCCTTCCTTTGAGATTATATATCCCAGAAATTTTCCAGATCTGACACCGAATGTACACTTCTTTGGATTCACTTTCATCTTTGTACTTCGGAGTACATCACAAAATTCTTTTACATTATGTAGATATTGATCTAAAGTCCTGCTTTTGATCAATAAATCATCCACGTAAACCTTCATGGATCTGCCTATCTGAGCGTTGAAAATTTGATTGACTGCCTTTTGGTAGGTGGCACCTCCGTTTTTCAATCCAAGTGGCATGGTCACATAGTAAATGTACCAAACTCAGTTATAAAGGCCGTTTTTTCTGCATCTTTAGGGTCCATAAAAATTTGATGATATCCTTTATATGCGTCTAGGAACCCAAATATTTCAAATCCCACGGTTGAATCCACTAGCCTGTCAATTCTAGGTGACGTGTAGCTGTCCTTAGGGCAGGCTTTGTTCAAGTCCGTAAAATCCACACACATTCTCCAGGATCCCTCTGATTTATTCACCAATACTGGATTGGCTAACCACTCTGGATAAATCACTTCTTTGATAATTCCTGCTTGTTTGAGTTTTGCAACCTCCTGTTCAATAACTGAGATTCGTTCTGGTGCAAAATGTCGCTTCTTTTGACGAACAGAGGATCTGTTTGGGTCCGCATTTAAGCTATGGACTATTAACTCTGATAAAAAACCTGGCATATCATCTGTCTTCCATGCAAAAACATCCTTATACTCTTCAAGTAAATCTGTTAGAGCCCTTTTATGTGGATTTGGAATCCAAGATCCTATATTGACCGTTGAATCTGATCCCAGATCATCGACCTGAATTGCCTCGGTCTGGTCTGCAGATACCCAGGTCTTATCCTCCTCTGGCAATAATTCCTCCAATGTTAGCTATTGAACAGATTTTCTTTCATCGACTACAGATGTGTAACAGCTCTTAGCTACTTCCACATCTCCTTTTATTTCAACTGATCCAGAATTGAGGGGAAACTTCATGCTGTTATGTGCTGAATAGATAACTGCCTGTAAATTGATGATTGTTGGTCTTCCCATAATAACGTTATATACCGACGGTGCCTTAACAACAATGTAGTTCACCGTTAGGGTCCTGCCCCTAGGCAACTTACCATAGGTTGTAGGAAATTTAATCATGCCCATAGGATGGATAGGTGGGCCTGCAAATCCGAATAGAGGGGTGGATACTGGAATTAGGTTTGAATCCTTCAACTTCATGGCCTGAAAGGCCCTGTAGTATAGAATGTTAACAGCACTTCATGTATCTACACAAATCCTTTTCACTCAATTCTTACTGATGAAAGCTTCAATAACTAACCCTTCATTGTTAATGATGAGTGGTAATGGATCCTCTGGTCTGTACCTTACCTCTCCTAATACTTTCTGTCGTTTACCAGAAATTTGATTCTGCTTCACAGGATCTGCTATCTCCTCATTTTCCTGACCTGTCCTCCTGGGACTTCCCATAATCGTATTGATAGTATCCACTGGCCGATTATCGATCTGACCATCTTGATCTGGAGATAGATTTCTGGGCCTCATCTGTTCATTATTCCTATTCCTATCATTCTGATGATTTCCTCTCTTGAATTCTCTGCGCCCCCTGGGCTCTTCATTGCGAGACCTATCGACGACCTCATCAAGTTATCCTTCCATAACCGCTACATCGATATCCCTGATCAATTCTCTACACGTCTCCGTATCATGACCAACATCCTGGTGGAATCTGCAGAATTTGGTCTGATCTCTCTTTTCCATGGGTCCTCTCATAGGAAATGGGGTTCGTGCTATGCCCTTGCATTCCATGATGGACAAAACTGCTCCCGCGATCTGTTCAACGGTATTAGGTCTCTGTCCTGCAGAGCACCTTTTTTACCCAATCTTTCAGTTATAGGTGCCTGGACTCTGTCCAAATTGATTTACTCTTATCCGACTTCTCTTCTACCTTGCCTAGTCTGTGATCTCCTTTCTCTAACTCACGCTTGGCGCGGTTGGCCTCTTCACCTTGAGGATGCTTAAAGGCGATAGCCAGACATTCCTCCATGGTTCTGGGATTTTTTCCATTTAACTTAGCATGTAACCTCCCTTCTCGTAGTCCTGCTACGAATGAGGCTACCAAAAAACGATCATCAACATCAGCCACCTGGGTTGACTCAACATTGAATCATTTAATGAACTGTATAACGGTTTCATCAAATTTTTGCTTGATAGTGAGCAAATGAGTAATGTTCCTTTGAAAGGGTCTTGCAGCAATGAACATACTCATAAACTTTTTGGTTAATACTGCAAAACTGGTGATAGATCTGGTTGGTAACTTGTTGAACCAATCTCTAGCCCTCCCAGATAAGAGTGCTTAAAATGCCTTACATTTCATCTCGTCTGGAGCATTATACAGGTGCATATGCGCTATGTATTGATGCATGTGATCGTAAGGGTCCTTTGTTCCATCGTACGAACTGATTTTTGGGATCTTAAATCCTCTGGGACAGGGATAGGCATCAATATACTCTGCAAAGGGTGAGGTTAAATTGAATTCATCCTCCTCATCCTCCAACAAAGCCTTTAGCTCTTCCCTTGCCGCTTCATTCGGTTGTCGAGCTCTTCTCTTGACAATTCGACAACTGGACTCAACCACATCTTTGTAACTGTCCCTTTCTTTTACTGGTGGGGATGCTTCTTCTAAAGGATGCAGTTCATGTTCCTTAGGATTTAACGTAATTTCTTTTCATTTCCTTACACTATCGAAAAGAGCCTGGAATTCGGCAGCCCCCATTGCTTTTAAAGCATCCATTAGGACCTGCCTAGCCGGATCTTGAGCATCTGGTTGATTTTCAGGTTGTTTTTCAAGATTGTGGTCACGATGAACCTCCTGCAAATTCTCCAAATACTGGGTCGTACCTGCTAGGTCCTTATCCTGTTGGTTTTTCTTTGGTGGCATATTTACCTACTCTGCAAATCTGTACTAGAAACAAGAATTACCCTCCTTCTAGCGCCAATGATCGAACTCAACCTGAGATGTATAAAAGCTTTATAGTCTTTCTTGGTCTAGGATGAAATGGGGAGTAGTATTTTCTTCTTTTTTTGGACTGAACATGTGGAAAGCTGCCTACGTATCCAAATATATATTTGGAATCAAGTCCAACCGTAGTTCAGGCGGTTATGCATAAGAGTGGAGTTAGTGGGCAGTTATACACTCTACCCACGTCTCACGTCTACACATAACTATTCTTTATATATGCAGATCTCTAATCTATTCTTTCATAATTAAGGACTTGCCCTGATTATCTGACCAATAGGGACCTGCCCTGGTCGTCTTGATCTAGTCATTTAACCAACAGGGACCTGCCCTGGTCAGTCATCTTGATCTGGTCATTTAACCAGTAGGGACCTGCCCTGGTCAGTCGTCTTGATCTGGTCATTTAACCAGCAGGGACCTGCCCTGGTCAGTCATCTTGATCTGGTCATTTAACCAGTAGGGACCTGCCCTGGTCAGTCGTCTTGATCTGTCGTTTAACCAGCAGGGAAATATATCCTTGGTCTGATTTATTAATTTGTTCACGGGATATGTGCCACGTGGAGACACTCGGGTTATCCTCAATCACTTACTATTCGATCCAGGTGGATTCGAGGACGAATCCTTTCGAACCGGGAGGGAATGATGTGATCCGGTTCATGCTCGGAGGATACCATCATTCGTGCTATTTATGAATATTATTTAATTAATTAGGAGTTGGTTTTATTTTATATTGGATTTTCAGCACTTTATTTATTTGTTCTTTTATTAGCCAATAGGAACATTTCGTTTCTGGCCAATAGGAGGTAGGCACATTTTCTAGTGGGATTTTCTCCCACATTGCTTTTGTCTTTCTAGTTCTTTTGGTTGTAAGCCTATATAAGGCAAACACTAGCTTTTCATTTGGAAGACAATTATTATATGAGAAACCAAATTATTGAGTTTTACTCAGCCAAGTCGTGAGGCTTGAATATCACTTGCGAGTGAGAATTTTCTTCGTCGTAGAAAGTTCACCCCTTGAGGATTTACCAGCATTGTGAGCTATTGTTGGGCGTTCTCTGCCTACAATTTAGTTGGATTACTAGGTCTAGGATCATTAGCTCGTCATTGTTCCCCTTAGTTACTTCCTGGGCAAAACATCGGATCTGATTCCAACCGGAATCACATCATTTACCCAAACCGGAGAGAGACGAGAAATAACCGACCAAGGGAGAAGCCGCAGTCTTCCGGATTGTATCTCTTAGCGACAACTGGTGGATGTCGATCCTCGCCGTAGAACCTCCTCGAATATGCACAAGAAAAACCCTAGGTTTTTCTTCTCTTAATGACTAAGGCAAGAAACTAATTTTTCTTCCATTTTATTTCATTGTGGCGCCAATTAATATTGTGTATTGTGCTAGGAGGAACTCTCTTTATATAGAAAAATAACTAGTCAAGAGAGTTATCCTTTTCAACACCACAATTACCTATTCCCATAAGGAAACGATATTTTTGCCATAAAAATAAGAGATAATTCCCAAAAAATCAATTTCTTATTTTTCCATTAATTATCCAAAAAATAGATAATTAATTAATTACACATGTGACATAATCTAGGAAAATTTCTTTTCCCAACTTTATCACAAATGTGGCACCATTATTGTCATTAAATTTAATAGAAATGTCTTTTCTATTTTACATATTATTTACCAAATAAATAATATTTGCATATTCATTAAATAGACCAACTATTTAATTTAATCTCGAGGTTCCATTAAACGAGAAAACACTCGCGTGTTAGGAGCCAACCCGGGGACCATGGACCTATAACCAGTAGCTACAATAAATTAAATAAAATATTCATCGAACATAATATTTCTACTTAATTCATTAATTCCGGAATTATGCCACCATAAATCTGAAACTGAACTCTATCGATTATTGATATAACTTATTCTCAAAACGTCGAGTCGAGTCGATAAGTGTCCATTGATATAATCTTTACATATAAACTAATCCTCCATAAACTATCCGCAATGAAGCAGGATTGTTTCCGTAAACCTTCTTCAATACATCTTATCCTTATTTACTATTAACCCACTAGTGATCAGTTAGTTCATAACCAATACGATCTCCATGGATCGATCAGTTTCTAGGATTAACAAATAAGGGGATTGTCTTTCCACTTCCCGCAGGAAGGAATGTATTCCATATCTGTGAAACACACACTTCTCACTCATTCCAGAATAGTGCCAACGTGAAAGTGATTCGGACCGCGCCTCTTAGCGATCCTTAACGAACACATCAAACCCTATCCTGAAACCAGTAGGAGTATGCAATCACTTCAGGATTAAGGTTAATCCATATATGATCATCTTGTGATTTAATAAGATTTCTCAATCACGGAATTATATGAGAAACTCATATTAAGTCGGTCCAGTCCTATATAACTCTCATCATATATAAATGCCCCACTTAGACAACCAATGTCGACGGTCCGGATAAGACGGTCACACCATAAAGTGTTCTAGGCGCATTAATGGTGGTTTAACCAATAGACCCCATACTTTGATTAAGTTCACCACGGACTAACATTTCAAGTGTATCACCATAAACTTAATCCTCGCGCGTGACACACACACTAAGTTATATGGCTACATATGACATGACTTAAGGTTTTCAGTAGTGTATTACTTATAAGCATGAAGCAAATAATAAGATGAGAATAAATCTGTCATTTATTGCCTTTGTTTTCTTGGGATAACCATATTTCTTATAACAATTGTTTATGGTATGTCTCTCTCCACCACAATAAGTACATTGAGGTCTCTTTGTATTTCCAATATAACCTCTTCCATAACCTCTACCTCCACCTCTGCCAGAAGATGCACTAACTTGATTTGGGAAAGAAAGAGAATCTTGATTAACATGGCCATAACCAGAAGCATGTGCACTCAACATTGTCTTATCAGCACTCATTTCTGAGTATGTAATCTTACTTTCATGCTATAAAGCCATGTTAAACACGGTTTCCAAGATCTGGTACAGGTTTGGCCATTAAAACTTGAGATTTGACATTATTAAAAACATCATTCAAACCTTTTAAAAACCTAATTATACGATTTGTTTCATCTTGTGCTATATAGATAGGCAAGGCTTCACAAGTGCCGGGTGGGGAGGGCCTTAAAATGAGCAATTGATCCCACAAACTTTTCAATTTAGTAAAGTATTGAGTGATTAAGCTAGAGAATTTGCCCCTGTATTATCACACCAGAGAATTGGTATCTGAGGAAGTTGAAACCGTGTTTCTTTTAGGAGATGTGTGATCTATTTGACTTCTGCTGCCAGATTAGCTAGGGATCTATACTCTGATTCACAGCATGATCTAGATACCACTGTTTGATTTTTAGAGATCCAAGAGAAGAGGGAGTCTCCTAAATAGACACAATAACCACCAGTTGACTTTCTATCAATTGGACAAACAGCCCAATTTGCATATGAGAATCCATGTATTTCCAGGGTTCCTAAAGGTTTAAACACCAGTCTCATATCCAAAGTTCCATGTATATACCTTAGAAGTCTCTTCAAGGCTTGCCAGTGTGATGTGTAGAGATCCTGCATAAACTGGCTCAAAGTATTGACAGCAAAAGATATATCCGGCCTTGTTAGAGTGAGGTACTGCAATGCCCCTATTGCACTTCTATAGACTGTAGGATTTCTTAGAGGTTCTCCTTGTTATGGCATCAGTTGTTTTCCAGACACCATAGGAGTGGGACAGGAATTAAGATGTTCAAATCCCAACTTCTTGAGGAGTTGTGATGCATAATAGGACTGAGTAAGATGCAATCCAACTGTGTTTCTAGAGACTTGCATACCCAAAAAATGTGAGACAGGCCCTAGATCCTTAAGAGAGAACTTGGAGTCCAGGATTTTGATGAACTTCTGAATCAGTGTTCGGGAGTTACCTGTCAGTAGAATATCATCAACGTAGACCAGTGCAAACAGAATCTGGTTGTCTTTTCTGAACTTAAACAGAGAAGTATCACAGGTGGTTTGTGTGAAACCCCAACAAAGGAGCTGTGATTTCAAGGCATTAAACCATGCCCTTGGGGCTTGTTTTAGACCATAGATAGCCTTGTTTAATCTGCATACATATCCTAGCCTACTGTTATCTTCAAAACCTTCTGGCTGTAACATATACACAGGTTCTTGTAGAGGACCATTCAAGAACGCATTATTTATATCAATCTGATTGATGGGCCAATTCATGGACACAACTATGGCAAGAACAATCCTGATGGTGGCCAATTTTGCTACAGGACTGAAGGTTTCTGTGAAGTCAATCCCATAGTGCTGATCATACCCTTTAGCCACTAATCTTGCTTTATGTTTAAGTATATACTCCCATCTGGTTTCAACTTCAACTTGAACACCCATTTACTGCCCACTGTAGTACAATTACCAGATCCTATGTCTTGTTGTGAATAAGGGCTTTATACTCATCCATCATTGCCTGCTTCCATTCATCACTCTTCAAAGCATCTGATACACTAGTAGGTTCAGTTGGAAAAGCATGAAATTTAGCCACCGAGGCATTGTAGACTTTTGGCTTAAAAATGCCACTCTTTGACCTAGTCTGCATATGATGTGTGACTTGTGCATGAGGGACATTTTGATTGTTATTGTGAGTGGAGGAGTGGTGACTGGATTCTGTGGACTCATGTGAGGATGATTCAGGATGATCATGAGAATGTGCTGATGTTGTGATGATTGGTGACATATACTGTGTAGGTGTCCTGTGAGACTCAGACTCAGGACTTGTGTCGGTATGTTGATCCCTAGGTGTGTGTGTGTATGAACTGGTGTAGTGACCAAAGGAGGAGCATCATAGTTACCAGTGTTGTTTGCAGTTTCAGTAGTACATCTCAAGTATGGCTCAGTCACTGATGTTGTGTGCCCCTCTAAATGAGTCAGACCAAATGGTAGAGAAGTGACAGTAAGATCAGAATTGGGAAGTTGTTGTGTGGAAGGGCCCTGAGTAAAACCTTTAGCAAAGGGAAACTGGAGTTCATTAAACTTAACATTATTAGAAATATAGATCCTACCTGAGGGATCAAGGCACTTATACCCTTTATGATAAGGACTGAGACCTAAGTTAACACATTTGTTGGTATGGTATTGGAATTTTGTGGTATGAAAAGGCCTGATGTAGGGGTAAACAGTACATCCAAATACTCTGAAGACTTGGTAGTTAGGCTTTTTATGAAACAGACATTCATAGGGAGATTTAAGATCAAGGACAGGTGTATGTAGACAGCTAATGATAGACACAGCAGCTTGAAAACTGTGCCACCAGTATCTAAGAGGCATATTTGCTTGAGCAAGCATGGTGAGACCTAATTCAGTGATATGTCTATGTTTCCTTTCTGCCCTTCCATTTTGGGCATTGTCATGGGGACAAAGATGCCTAAAGAGAACACCATGTTGTTTCAGAAAGGACTCAAACACCCTATACTCACCCCCCAATCAGATTGAACACACTTAATTTTGGTAGAAAATTGAGTTTCATCTAGGGTTTTAAATTGAGTAAAGGTTGAAAGAGCATCAGATTTAGCTTTCAGAGGGAAAATCCATGTAAATCGTGTATAATCATCAATGAAATGTATGTAGTACATGAATCCTTCAGTAGACTTAACAGGGGGCAGGGCCCCAGATGTCGGTAGGCACAAGTTGAAACAAATGATCAGCATGAAAGGAAGATGGGGGGTGAGGCAAAGCATGAAATTTACCAAATTGACAAGCATCACAAAAGACCAATTTTCCATTAATAGAAGAGTTAAAATCATTCAACACATGGTTCAAAATCCTAATGGAGGGATGACCTAACCTCCTATGCCAGACATTTGGATCCTTATTTAGATCATCTACTACTACATGCTTAGACCTAGCTGCAGCAGGCTGAGATGTAACTTGACTGAGATAGACAGCTCTAGGCCGAGTTTTAGAGTGAAGGGAGGTCTGATCTGACTCATTGTCCAGTGGCAGAATTTGATAGAGACAATCCTTGAGTTGACCCCTGAGAACTATGCTCTTTGTTGACTTGTCCTTGACAAAACAGAAATCATCTGTGAATTCAACAGTTATATCATTGTCAGACATAAGTTTAGACAAACTAAGCAGATTTCTAGTGATTTGTGGAACATGTAGAACAGCATTTAGAACTAAGGGACCAAAATAGTGTGACCAATGTGCTCAATGAATAAATGTTCACCATTACCAACTGTCAGTGTATCAGTACCATGATAAGGAGTGTTTGGATTTAGGTTTCCCAGATCTTAAGTCACATGGTTGGTAGCTCCACTGTCAAGATACCATGCATGATCAGCTACAGAGCTTGGTGTGGCCACAAATGCTGAAGGAGTAGCAGCTCTTGCTGGTGGATTCTGATCAACAGGTTGAAAGTCAGTCTCAAATCTGTGCCAGCAAATGCCCACTGTGTGACCACTTTTACCACACAACTGACACACCATCCTATTTCCAGATGAAGATGACCGGCCACCACCTCTTCCTCTACTTCTACCACCTCTGGAACCACCCATGTCCCTATAGGAAGCTTGGCCTGAGCTAGGAGGTCTGGTATTGCCTGTTCTTTGACCATTTCCACCCGTGTAATTAACAAAATTGGCAGAGGGATTGAAGACTTGAGTTCCAGGATTAAATCTAGCCAAGAGTCATTCATGTGTGACCAACTGAGACTGAACCTCTTGCCATGACAGAGATCCAATTCGAGCTGTAAGATTTACTATCACAGCTTCGTATTCTTTATCCAGGCCCCCCAAAGTGGCAAGAATCAGTTCAGATTTGGATATAGGATAAGCTGCTGTTGTGAGGTTCTCACTATAAGATTTCATCAAGGCTAAGTAGTCTGCCATGGATCTGGTGCCTTTCTCAGCCTTAGTAAGAGCGCTCAGATTTCATGTGAGGTAGAGCAACCAATTACCTCTGTGAGAGCCTGTTCGGTCATGGAGCCTACAAGCCAACCCATAAGAAGATGATCGACTGAATCCCATTCATCAGTGGCTGGATTCAAAGGCAAACTAGGGATCTCTGGTGGTCGAGGTTTCGTTCCCAGTAAGAATCCATCCAGCTTATACCCCTTGACCACTGGTAAAATCATATACCTCCATAGAAGATAGTTATCTCTGTTGAGTTTGACATTGGAGACTTGATTCAGATGACCGTTGAAAGGTGCCGGAGTGAGAGTGTTGAACGGTGACGTTGGGCTTGCAGTCCTGAACGTGGGAGTGTAAGACTCCGATCGTTGAAATGCATGAGCAGAGAGTGGTGGTAATCCAGTACCGAAGCTCAATCCGGTCACTGATGAACCTACATGTGGTGGAACATAGTTGGATGATGACGGAAAAGGGTTGCCCATAAGGTGTGTAGTTGGTGGTGATAATGTAAAGCTAGAAACGGTAATTCCAGTAACAATATGACTGGAGGTTATGGCAGTGGAAGCAAAAGGTGGATTTTCTGTCCTTGCTCCAACTCTGGTGATGGAGGGAGTACCGGAACTCGGCGGCGGTAGAGGCTCCGCCATAAACCTTCTCTGATACCAAGATAAAATCTAAGAGGGGAGCAAATCTTTCATTCAAGATAAGATTGTCTGATTACACACTCCACCTTATATCCACAAGGTTGTTACAACTATATCACTTATCCCAAGACATAATCTATTATGTGTCATCACTAGTGACAATCATAGTACCTTGTTTTGTAGCATAAATCTCTTCTTGTAAATTGGATAATCTGTAAGCATTACTAGTGCCAAGATCCTCCCAGATCTCTCTTGTGGTTAGCCAAAAAATACTTTGCTAAATCGAAGTATCAACAGAATTAACCAACCACACTCGCACCAGATTTCAAAATTTTTGTCATTCTCAGCAGGCTTGGGCAAAGATCCATCAACGAATTTCAGTTTACCTTTCATCGATAGAACCATAGAAATAGCTCTCTTCCAACAATGATAATTCTCCACCCCTTTGAGAAGTGGTTGAACAATAACAGTTGAGGGGTTCTCCCCAGGATGAACTAGATAGGGATTAACCGTCCCATTTCCAACTTCTTGTGCCATATCTGAAGATCTTGCAGAAAATACGCAAGAATAGAATGTAGTTCCACACTACAAAGATGAAGAAAAATTTGAACGAAGATGAAGATTTGCAGTTCCACACCACAAATTGTATCAAGAACTAAAATAATATGCAACAAGCGTATAGCTTTGATACCATGATGAAAACGAATCAAGAAACTAAAATGAAGAAGAAGAAGAACATGAACAAGAAATTTGAAAATACAAAAGTGCGGGAAAATGAGAAAGTTTCATTTCATTGAGAGTTGATCAAAATACAAGAAGTAGTGATTACAACTTCGATTGATAGTTTATATAGACTGCTACTTGAACTAATTGAGCTCCTAAACGGTTATAACTTCTCCAACTAATCCTAACCGCATATAACTATTTTTCCACAGAATGTGTTCGACCAAATACCTCACTGAAGTGTCTTGCATTTGATCACACTGAATTGAACTTAGGGATCTGCCTTGTGTGTTCTAACTTGATAGCATCTGCAACATCTTCAGTAATCGGAAATATCATAAAGCATTATCTGAAATTGACTCGTAAAGACTCACCTAATCTGATGAAATTCGCAGCAGGAACGATTGGCTACTTAGCTAAATACGTTGAAAGTGTAATCCGGCTTGTGTTGTTCCAAATGCTTCTTGTACCTTTTGCACTGGTCACAAGAGCTCCAAAATAGCATTCATCTGCTTATTTATTATGGCTGGAGCGAAAGGGGTCGGGTTCTATTACGCTATGAAGGACTTGATTCCAATTAACGACTTAAATTGGATACGTAGGCAGCTCTCTCGAGAGTTCAGTCCAAATTATATTTAATATTCTCATTCTTGTACTATTTTCCTAATTAGAATTATCCGATTACCCGTTTATAAGATTCTTAACTACATCATTTGGCGCTAGAAGGAGGGCACAATTCTAGTTAGTGAGTGATTCTTACGAAAAAATGGCACGAAATCAAGGAAATTCGAAAAAGCAACAAAATCAACAAGAGAACGACAAGAATCAAACTAGAGATAATAGCCCAGGTCGAAATGACCAAGATCCTGGAAAAAGAATTTTGGAAGAAGGGCAAACGAGTAATCCTGACGCCATTAAACAAATGTTAGTAGAAAATCTGGCCAATCTCAAAGGAGAAGAAATAAAAGCTATCTTTGAGGCTGTTTTGAGGGCGAGGAATCAGGATAATGACGTTTCTGAAGCACCTACTCCGCTTCAAACTACGAAGAAGGAGAAACAAGAAGCGGAATCTAGCATCAGAGTGGTGGTTACTCACCCAGGTGGTGATAACGCACGAGCAGAGTTAGACGCAATACTTAAGCCTAAACACGATGAGTTTAGGCTAGTGTCTCCATTCACTGAGGACATCGGTGCATTTCCGTGCCCTCCAGGATTCAAAATCCCAAAAATCCAAGCATATGATGGAACTAAAGATCCATATGACCTTATGCACCAGTACATTCAACACATGAACCTGTATAACGCTCCAGAAGAGATGAAATGCAGGGCATTTGCAACTCTTCTAACAGGAAAAACAAGAGATTGGTTCAACAAATTGAACCCCAGATCCATACCAGATTTCCCAACTCTGACCAGAAAGTTCATGCACGCATTCATAGCAGCAAGGCCGTTCCAGAGGAACCGTACATATTTGCTGACCGTCAGGCAAAAAAGTGATGAAACCGTCTTGCAATTCATCAAGAGATTCAATGGAGAATCATCCCAAATAGAAGATCTGGGTGATAAATTTTTAGTAGCATCCTTTGTGGCAGGTCTTAGAGAAGGGCGCCTACATGCAAAGCTGAGCAGCAAAAATCCGGATACGATGGAAGAATGTTTGGAAATTGCATACAGACACTGCCAAGGTGAAGAGGCTAACAGAGCCAAGAGGTGTTAAGGGTCAATTTGTAGTGTTTTATACGGATATATTTTATATCAATATTCCCCATATATGGATGTTTTTCGTAGAATTCGAGCTTATAATCGATTAATTGAGTAAATAGTGTTTTTAATAGGTTAATTGCAAAATGTAACGATTTATGTGCTTAAATTGGGATTTTATGTTATTTTGGGATTGTGTTACGCTTTGGTATATGTTCCTATGTTATAGATACATATTTTGGCATGCAAGAGGATTAAATGATGAGGTTTTTCATGGAAGAGAAGTGAAATGGAAGGAAGATGGAGATAAAGCTTGGAATGAAGCTTTCAAGCAGCCGAACTTCCGATGCAGTTCTTGATATGATATACACTGATTTGACTCTCGACCACAAGAGAAGAGTTGTAGGGCTTGAAGAGGGGATTCCACAGGATTTTGAATCACTTCATTCCGACTTACGAGGCCCGAGATATGAGCGTTACAAGTTTGGATGCTGTTGCTGAAACTACTGGAAAATGTCGTAATATACTCGTAATACAACGGGCTGATCAAAAAGGCGTTTTCTGAAGAAGAGTCCTTAATGAAAGTTGTAGAGTTTTCCGAGAGCTTTTTTATGACGTTCGGATCATAATTTTTGGAGGTCTACAACTCAAGATATGAATTTTAGAAGTTTTATCCCATAATTCATAATAATTGCAGCCGACATAAAAAGAAGCACCGACCTATTTTTTTCTATATAAACAAAGGCAGCTTTTTGGAACCCTAATTATTCATACACAATACAGCCGCAATTTTATAACATCGGCCGCAACTTTTCGAGAATTCACCGCACCAAAAACAACTAAAGAGATGAATTCTTCCATCATGTCTTGGATCATCACAAGCATGCAAGGCTAAGCACATCGCGGTAGAGCAACGGGATGAAACCACATCAACGTCATCACAACCATGATTCGTTAGTTTTATTTTTATTTATGATTCGAACATCGTTTTATTTATCGATTGATTTTGGATTGATTGTTAAGCGTTTTATTAGATAGGAATGTCAATAAAACCATATGTTGCTTTGAATTTATATGGAAATATGATTCAATAGTAGAGCCTTTCAATCGATACGATTAATGTTATTTTGAGGAATCATGTGATGTTAATTGGGTTGTTTAATTTGGGAACGAATTAATGATCTTGTGTTGAATGTTAAATTGTTTTGCTTGGAAAAGAAAACAAGAACCCTAGAATTCGATTTAAAGGAATTTAGTCGAATTGTGATTGATCATACCAATAAATCGTATTTAGATCATAAAAATGGTTGTGTGATTGTTGTGTGGTGGATCCTTGTTGTTTTACCGTCCTTTTAAACCTTTGATAAACCGAAATCGTTCGTAACAATTGTTAATTGCTACGTTTAATTAGTTAATTAGTGTTAGAACCCTAGTTGTCAATCTTTATTTTTTCTAAAAATTCACTTGTTCATCGAAGTTACTTGTTCATCGGCGTTTTTCTTGTTCATTGCCTTTTAGATTATAGTTAGTATAAAATTTAATTTTAGTTAATAAGTTGTGACATTATTTGTAATAGCTATATTTTAATCCGATAATTGTACGATTCCCTTAGGACGACTCGGTAACACCCTATACTACGAACCTTATACTTGGGGTGTTCCGGTAATTATAAATTTAAAACAAGTTTTATCGAACAAGTTTTTGGCGCCGTTGCCGGGGAATCGGTGTTTTGTTGAATCTTCTTTCGTTAATTTTTCTATTTTGTTACGTTTTATTTATTTTATTTTATTTCAATAAAAGTAGCGTTTAACAAATCGAGAGTTTTTATTTTTGCCGTGTTTCGATAACCGTTGGGTTAAGAATGTGCAAAAAGTTTTTTACTCGATTTGTGAAACGTGAACTATATGTTTGTTTGTTATCTAGTCTAACCCTCTGTGCTTTAATTTGATGTGGCTGCTCTGTGATATTTGATGTATGATCTTTTAAGAAATTAGGGTTTGCTGTGCTTCCTGCGTTTTCTATGCAAATTCGACTGTTGGACGAGCGTTCAAGTAAGTGAACGCCCGTCCAGTCCCTAACATTGCGGGTGAACGAGCGGTTGAGACTTTGGACGGCCGTCCGGTGCGAAATTTCCGGGTGAACGCCCGTCGCTTGGTTGAACGCACGTCCAGGTTCCAGAATTTCTCTTAATTTGATTTTTAATACTTTATTTGACTTGGATATTTTCATATGAGCTTCTGTGGCTAATTGTTTTTACGTAGATGTTCTGAACTTGCATGTTTAAATCTTTCCATCTACTTGATCCATGTTAAATAATTGATTTATTTTTATATACTTGATTCATCCATGCAAGTTATAGTTACTTGTCGGTTCTCGTACGCTATAAGCGTTCTTATTGTTAATTAGTAGCTAATGTCGGTTTCCGTATGCTACTTACCGCCGTGATGAATCTTGTTAGCTTTTAAGACTTATGTGCTTCCTTGTTGTTTATGTAACTCATTTGGGTAGCTACTTTGTCGGTTTCCGTAATGCTACCATCTTGGGCTTATGAGTTATATCTGTTTAGTATAGCTAACTGTTGGTTTTCCATAATGCTATCACCTTCAATGAGTCTTAAAGCGCGTCTACACTGCATGTAATGAACAGTATTGTCGTTTATCGTAACCTGTCATTATTTGGTAGACGTTTATTTTATATATGTCGTGTTGCATATAGTGGGCTAGTTTTCTTTCTTTTATTTTATTTTCTTTTTGCATATCATTTAAATGCATATCATTTAGTTGCATGTCATCTAGTTGCATTGTTTTTCTATTTTTCTTTTATTTTTCCTGAGCGTAGTTAACTGTCGGTTTCCGTAATACTACCTCGTTTTTATGTTAGTTTCTGCATAGGCCGTAGTCACTGTAAAGTTGTCAGGGGTCAACTTGCTCAGCCTGAGCCTGTCAGAATTTATTTTTTTTTATTTATTTTATTTTTAGGATTGCATATCATGTAGATTGCATTGTAGTATACTTTCATATAGTTGCACCTAGCCTACGACTTTGTAGTATTTCATGTATAGTATTCAATCTTTAGTTGAGCTTAAGTTGAAAAATCTCTATGATTCTTTTCCATGTGCTTTATTTGTATAAGTCTAATCTTTTCCCCGTAGACTCTTTTTGCACTAATCAAGTCTCACGGGATACTTTCTATAGCTATTGTGCACTTTAACGATGAATTCGGTTTACTGTGATGCTCCACGATCTCTACGAGCTATGCAGCAATTTTGGTTTTTACCGATTTTTCCGGAATTGCCAGCATCCAATCAGCTAAGTTCTCTAATTTATTATTTCTGCACAACTTGAGGACATGTTGTAATTTAAGTGTGGGGGAGGGGAATAGCTATGAGGTATCTACATTCATTTGCCATACTTTTCTATTTCTATGAAAAAGTGCTAAATTTTTAAAATTTTTGTTTTGTCCCGAGTGAGCATTGCATGTCTTTGTTCGATGTTTATAATCATTGATGCTGTATTCTGCATATTTAGTAATTTTAGTTGTTTCACCCGACACTCTTTTTCACATGCCATAGTAAATGATGAGCTAAATGTTGAAAGCTACCCCATTTTAGTTGGAGATTTTTAATGATTATAGCATGTTTCTTTGCTTATGTACAATTCTTGAAAAGTTTAGTAGTTTGTATTATAGGATTAAAGTATGACATACTGTGAATATCTGTAAGTTTGAATGTGATAAGTGAAACGTGATTAAGTCTTTGCAATAGTAATAAATTTTTTACTTGAGGTGTTATGCTCAGTGGTCTGTGCTACTAGAAAATAATCTTTTCCACTTTGCCACCGAAATCTCTAAGTAAACATAATTGTAATTGTGTGTGTCGGAAGGCTGGTTTATGATTTGGGTGAGGTAGGGTGTACCACGTATGTCCTATTCCACTATGATGACCAAAAGCTCACGACAGTCAGTTTATAGCTGCCTTATGATTGGAGTAAGGTAGGGGATTATCTTGAAATGTCCTACTCTGCTATGAGGGCAAAAGCTTATTCTGATGTGTGTTAGAAAAGTGTAAAAAAAGTGAAAATATTGAAATATATTATTATGAATAAGTAAGGACATAGTTATCGTTAATCTTATACCCGGTATAAAGCGAAGGATATGTTGTAGGGATTATCCTCTCGAGTCCGTCGAAATGTTTTAGATATTCTCTACTATTTCTTTTTGGGATATGTATGTTTTGTAAAGTGCATTTGTTATAATTTTTGAATATTTCTAACTTAGATGGGAAACCGGGCTAGTTTTGGTTTGAATAACTTTCAAATTGTGGAACTTAGTGGAAGTTTATTATGGCTATGCACACACTACACGGGTGAACTTCTAAGTTATTGAATATACTTCATATTTGTATGGATGTTTATTTGTCTCGAGTGATGATTATGTTTTGTCTTGCTCGGGACGAGCAAGGTTTAAGTGTGGGGGAGTTGTTAAGGGTCAATTTGTAGTGTTTTATACGGATATATTTTATATCAATATTCCCCATATATGGATGTTTTTCGTAGAATTCGAGCTTATAATCGATTAATTGAGTAAATAGTGTTTTTAATAGGTTAATTGCAAAATGTAACGATTTATGTGCTTAAATTGGGATTTTATGTTATTTTGGGATTGTGTTACGCTTTGGTATATGTTCCTATGTTATAGATACATATTTTGGCATGCAAGAGGATTAAATGATGAGGTTTTTCATGGAAGAGAAGTGAAATGGAAGGAAGATGGAGATAAAGCTTGGAATGAAGCTTTCAAGCAGCCGAACTTCCGATGCAGTTCTTGATATGATATACACTGATTTGACTCTCGACCACAAGAGAAGAGTTGTAGGGCTTGAAGAGGGGATTCCACAGGATTTTGAATCACTTCATTCCGACTTACGAGGCCCGAGATATGAGCGTTACAAGTTTGGATGCTGTTGCTTTGAAACTACTCTTGGAAAATGTCGTAATATACTCGTAATACAACGGGCTGATCAAAAAGGCGTTTTCTGAAGAAGAGTCCTTAATGAAAGTTGTAGAGTTTTCCGAGAGCTTTTTTATGACGTTCGGATCATAATTTTTGGAGGTCTACAACTCAAGATATGAATTTTAGAAGTTTTATCCCATAATTCATAATAATTGCAAACCGACATAAAAAGAAGCACCGACCTATTTTTTTCTATATAAACAGCAGCTTTTTGGAACCCTAATTATTCATACACAATACAGCCGCAATTTTATAACATCGGCCGCAACTTTTCGAGAATTCAAATTACGCACCAAAAACAACTAAAGAGATGAATTCTTCCATCATGTCTTGGATCATCACAAGCATGCAAGGCTAAGCACATCGCGGTAGAGCAACGGGATGAAACCACATCAACGTCATCACAACCATGATTCGTTAGTTTTATTTTTATTTATGATTCGAACATCGTTTTATTTATCGATTGATTTTGGATTGATTGTTAAGCGTTTTATTAGATAGGAATGTCAATAAAACCATATGTTGCTTTGAATTTATATGGAAATATGATTCAATAGTAGAGCCTTTCAATCGATACGATTAATGTTATTTTGAGGAATCATGTGATGTTAATTGGGTTGTTTAATTTGGGAACGAATTAATGATCTTGTGTTGAATGTTAAATTGTTTTGCTTGGAAAAGAAAACAAGAACCCTAGAATTCGATTTAAAGGAATTTAGTCGAATTGTGATTGATCATACCAATAAATCGTATTTAGATCATAAAAATGGTTGTGTGATTGTTGTGTGGTGGATCCTTGTTGTTTTACCGTCCTTTTAAACCTTTGATAAACCGAAATCGTTCGTAACAATTGTTAATTGCTACGTTTAATTAGTTAATTAGTGTTAGAACCCTAGTTGTCAATCTTTATTTTTTCTAAAAATTCACTTGTTCATCGAAGTTACCGTTCATCGGCGTTTTTACTTGTTCATTGCCTTTTAGATTATAGTTAGTATAAAATTTAATTTTAGTTAATAAGTTGTGACATTATTTGTAATAGCTATATTTTAATCCGATAATTGTACGATTCCCTTAGGACGACTCGGTAACACCCTATACTACGAACCTTATACTTGGGGTGTTCCGGTAATTATAAATTTAAAACAAGTTTTATCGAACAGAAGAGTCCCACAGGGACGCTAAAAAAGGAAAAACTGAAGATAAAGCCGACAAAAAAAGAAAATCAGTTTGGGATAGAGTAACTAACCCCATCTCTGAAAGGTTAGGGAAGAAAGGTGTCTGCAGGACAGAGACCTTATCCCTCTGAACAGGTCTCGTGATCAAGTCCTGGCGATTATGAAAAAGAAAGGAATCGCCAAGACTCCTCCTCCATTGAGGGGTCCAAGGGAGAAGAGAGACCACACAAAATGGTGCAAATACCATAAAGATATTGGACATGATTCGAACAGTGCAGGGATCTGATCAGAGATATAGACGCAGCGGCACTGGAAGGAAAGATCGATGAGTGCATCGATCGAGCACAAGGGACAACCCCCGAGGAAGGAGAGAGTTTAAAAGACAACACAACGGCCGGACGGGTATAATCGAGAGGAGATGCAGAGATCCATCTCCAGATGCAGATGGGCACAGAGAAAACGCCCCAATCAACACTGTGAATACGATTGTGGGTGGACCAGGAGAAAGTAATAAGGATGTCCAGCAAGAAAAGAGTGGCAGCTCAGGAAAAGAAGGGGAAACAAAGAAACAAAAAGTCATGGGAACCGTCCAATACGGTCCAAGAGATGCGCTACCAACCATCGTAAGCAATGAGGGGCTGGTAATTGAAGCGGTTATCCAGAAAAATCTGGTCAGAAGGATTTGTGTAGATACTGGCAGTGCAGTAAACGTGTTGTATTACAGTGCCTTCCAAGCAATGAAGTTAACAGATTCGGAGCTGACTCCTGTGTCAACTCCTCTTTTTGGATTTACCGGGCCACCCATCCATCCTGTGGGTATGTTAAAGCTAATGACAACTATCGGAAAAGGCCCACAGAGCAGGACTCTGATGGTCAATTATGTGGTAGTAAAAGCTTTCTCGGCCTACAATGTGATTCTGGGAAGACCAGCATTAATTGATCTAAGGGCAGTGGTATCGCCAGCACATAACAATATGAAATTCCCAACTTTTGAGGGAGAAGCCACGGTTAAAGGGGATGTGGATGCAGCCAAGAACTGCTACACAGCCACAATCAGTGGAAAAATGAAGGTGCAGCAAGTGACAATGGAAGACCTAGTTCCGGATGAAGAAAAAAGTTGGCAGTCCAACGATCCTGTGGAATCAATCATGCTAGATGGACAGGACCCTGAATCCACAGTCAGCATAGGATCATGGATACCAGCTGAACAGAAACAGATGCTGGCCAGAATCTTAAAGGATTACAAGGACGTGTTTGCATGGAAAGCAAGTGACATGCCTGGACTGTCAACAGAGTTGGCTATCCATAAGCTCAACATCGACCCAACCAGGAAACCAGTGAAACAAAAGAAGAGATCGTTTGCCCCAGAAAGGATACAGGCTGTCCAGCAGGAAGTGGAAAAATTGTTGCAGGCCAACATGATTAAAGAAGTTATCTACCCAGAATGGCTAGCAAATCCAGTGCTAGTCAAGAAACCAGATGGCAGTTGGAGAATGTGTGTGGACTTCACAGATTTAAACAAAGCTTGTCCTAAAGATAGTTACACTTCTCCTAGAATTGACAGGCTAGTAGACTCTACAGTTGGTTATGAGATTTTTGCTTTTTTAGATGCTTATAAGGGATATCATCAGATTATGATGGACCTTGTAGATACTGTAAAAACTGCCTTTATTACTGAATTTGGTTCCTACTACTATGTGTCTATGCCTTTCGGATTAAAGAATGCGGGGCTACCTACCAAATGGCGATCAATACTATTTTCAAACAACAGATTGGAAAATCTATGGAAGTATACGTGGATGATCTATTGATCAAGAGCAGGACTCTTGACCAATATTTGAAAGATGTAGCAGAGGTAAGTTCTAAGACAAACAGGAATGAAGTTGAACCCAAAAAAGTGTACTTTTGGAGTGAGATCAGGCAAATTTTTGGGTTATATGATATCTAAGGAAGGTATCAGGGCCAACCCTGATAAATTAGAAGCTTTAAAAAACATGCCTGAACCGAAGAATATTAAAGAAGTTCAACGATTAACAGGAAGATTAGCAGCGCTAAACCGATTTTTGTCAAAATCAGCACAGAAGTCATTGTCATTCTTCAAAATTCTCAGGAAGGCCAGTCCATTTGAGTGGAATGAAGAATGTAAACAGGCTTTTCAGGAGTTGAAAGATCATATAAGTCACTTGCCGACTCTAACTCCTCCTCAGGAAGGTGAAATTCTATTCCTTTACTTGTCTTTTTGTAAGGAAGCGATAAGTGTTGTGTTAGTAAAGCAACATGGTATGATACAGAGGCCAATATATTTTGTGAGCAAAGCCCTACAAGTGCCTGAAATTAGATATTCAGAGGTGGAGAAATTGGTCTTAGCCTTAGTACATGCCACAAGAAAATTAAGACCATATTTCCAAAGTCATCCAGTAATTGTGTTAACAAACCAACCTTTGAAGCAAATTTTGGAAAATCCAGATAAGTCTGGAAGATTAGCAAAGTGGGTAGTTGAATTGGCAGGATTTGATATCGAATACAAGCCAAGAACAGCAATTAAAGCTCAAGCATTAGCTGATTTCTTGGCAGAAGAAAAAGCCTTGGCTATAGAGCAAAAAGCTGGGTAGAGAAAGGCTGAGAAGCATGAGGCAAAACAGTGGCAGCTTTATGTGGATGGAGCTTCCAACAAAAAAGGAGCAGGAGCAGGACTCCTACTCATTAGCCCAAAAGGTGAAGAATCCCATATGCACTTCATTTTGACTTTCAAGCCACTAACAATGAGGCAGAATATGAAGCTTTGATAACTGGATTAAACCTAGCACAGAAATTAGGGGTGCAAAACCTGAAAGTGTACAAGGACTCACAGCTTGTAATAAATCATATCAAAGGAGAATATGAAGCAAAGGAAGGTCCTATGAAAAAATACCTTGCAGTGGCACAGAAAAAATTGCAGAATTTCTTAATGGTGGAAGTAGAGCAGATCACTCGGGCCCAAAACACCAGAGCAGATGCCTTATCAAAATTAGGATCAAATTTCTTATCTAATAAAAAGGTGTTAGTTGAGCAGCTAAAGCAGAAGAGTTGTGACGAGGTTGAAGTACAACCAATAACACAAGCAGAGACTTGGATGGATCCAATTGTAATGTATCTGAGAGATGGAAGGTTTCCTGAAGATAAAGTACGTGCCAGAAAACTAATAAGACTCTCAGCCAGGTATGCTCTTTTCAACGATGTTCTGTGCAGAAAATCTTATGCGGCACCTTGGCTGAGATGTGTTACCCCGGAAGAAGGAGACTACGTGTTAAGAGAAATCCACCTCGGAATTTGTGGAAATCATTTGGGAGCAAGAGCTCTAGCCAGGAAATGCAGGCTTTACGGGTATTGCTGGCCAGAAATGCAAGAAGACGCGGAGAATCTGGTTAGAACTTGCAGGACATGCCAGGTGCATAGCAACGTATAACATAATCCTGCACAGAAGATGATACTGATTGTATCTCCATGGCCTTTTGATCAATGGGGGAATAGACTTAGTGGGACCATTACCCAAAGCACCGGGAAATTTCAAGTTCTTAGTGGTGGCGGTAGATTATTTCACCAAATGGGTAGAAGCTGAACCTCTAACCACCATCACAGCCAACCAAATACAAAAATTCCTGTGGAGAAATATTCTGTGCAGATATGGAATCCCTAAAGTTCTCATCTCTGATAATGGAACACAATTTGAAGATCAATGAGTGCAAGCATGGTGCACAAACCTAGGAATCTCCCAACACTTTACATCAGTAGCCTATCCCCAAGCCAATGGACAGGTGGAGCAGACCAACAGACAAATAAAGCAGGGACTGAAGAAAAGATTGGAACAGGAGGGATCTCACTGGGTAGACCATCTCCCAAATATATTATGGGCGTACAGGACTACACCAAATGCTGCTACCCAAGAAACTCCATACTCCCTAGCATATGGATGTGAGGCGAGAATACCGGCGAGATCGGACACAAGTCTCCCGGGACGTAATTATACCGTCCCGTAAACACAGGAGGTAGACATGTTGCATGTCAAAGATGAGCTGGAGCATAAACGCGACGTTGCACTGATACAAATGGCCAAATATATACAAGCAGAGGATTGCCCAGTACTACAACTCCAAAATTAGAGGTACGTATTTTAAAGAATGTGACTTAGTACTAAGGCGAAATGACGCCAGTAAGCAAGGCCCCACTGGAAAGCTAGACCCAAATTGGGAAGGTCCCTATAAAATCATCAAAGTGCATGGGAAAGGATCTTATCAACTAGTTAATGCCTCCGGGAAAACAGTTCCTAGAAGTTGGAATGTTGTTCACTTAAGAAAATTTTTTCTTTAAAGCAATTTTATTCCTGTAAATAATGCTACTTTGAATCAATGTTTCCTTTTTAATTTTGTGATTATACATATGCATGCTTTTAACTTGTGCTAAAACAAAGACTTAAGGACATGATACTTAATTTATCAGTAAACTTGCATCACAAAAATTCTGGCCAGAAATCTTGCCTTAAAGAACAAAAATGCCAAACTTGCAGCGCAAGGGCATTCTGGGCAGAAGTCCCACTTAAAAAAATAAATGCCAAGCTTGCAGCGCAAGGGCATTCTGGGCAGAAGTCCCACAAAAAAAAAATAAATGCCAAACTTGCAGCGCAAGGGCATTCTGGGCAGAAGTCCTACTTAAAAATAAAAAAGCCAAACTTGCAGCGCAAGGTCATTCTGGGCAGAAGTCCCACTTAAATAATGAAATTGCCAAGTTCGCAGCGCAAAGGCATTATGGGCAGAAGGCCCCAAACAACTGTTAAACTTGCGGTGCAAGAAAATTCTGTGAAGGAAACGTATGTTCCATGCGGATATAACGTAAAACTAAAGAAGCTAAGGATAACAAATCCTAACTTCTTTGCAGCGCAACATGAAGACAAGGATCTCTAAACAGAGAATGTCAAATTCAAAGATGCAAAGGATCTAAACAGAGAATATCAAATTCAAAGGTACAAACTCAAAAGGTTCAAAAGATTAAAAATGTCACTGACAAGAAATAACATACATAGTTACTACATCAAAAGCTTCTTGAAAAAGCAGCAAATTTAAAGTTTTCAAAAGGAAATAAATTAAGATGCGAGAGGAGTCGAAGGCCGAGCACTCGAATGCCGAGCGTGTCTCTCGAAGGTTGAGCGGATTTTTCTTAGCATATTTGCGATTATGTCTTCTCCATTCTTGTATTCATCATATCGCTTCGTGAAGATCTCCCCCGCTTTTTTATCATACAACCGGTGATTAGGCGAGTGTTAATCACCAGTCGGCCGGTTTGGCCTCATCAACACCAAGTGTATATCCTCTGCGCAGAGCGGGAGCCAATATGATCTGGATTTCCTTATAAGTCTGAGGAAAAGACTTATACCCAGCGACAACCTTCTGGACGATATTCTGAGCAGGGATTTCCTCCATCTGCCTCAAGGTTTCATCAAAGTCAGCCTTCATCTTCTTTGCAGTAGCAAGATGTTGCAGATGCTCCTCATTCAATTTCGCCAACCGCTGATCTCTCAAGTTCAACTGTTCCTCTTGAGTGAATATCACACCCTCAGCTTTGGCAAGATCAGACTTCAACTTCTCAATCTTTCGCTGATCAACAAGATGGGCCTCTTCCAAACTGGCCACCTTAGCATGGGCTTCATGACTAGATTCTTCCAAGCTAGCAATTTTGGCGTTGGCCTCATCCAGCTGAATCACTTTATGTTGCAAGGCAGAGATATCTTTGGCCATGCTAGCAGTTTTCTTGTGCAAAGCTTTACCCAGGCGGTAACACTATAAAAGAAAACGTCTTAAGAAGACAGAACTTAAAGAAAAAACAAAGGTTTTATGAAAGACCACTTACAGAATCTGCAAAGTCGTCAGCAGACATATCTTCAAAATTGAAAGAAGAACCGCTTGTAGAACTGCCAGAAGGAGTGGACCTATGCCTTTTCTTCTGCCTCTGAGAAATGGTCCTGAGGGGGACTGCCTCCAGCCCAGTAGTTTGACCTCCAAGATTACCTTCGACGCCAAGTCCACGGGATTAATGTTGCTCGCAGTATTCGCTCGAAGGATTAGCGGTGTGAACCTCTTCCCCGTACGCCGGCACGAAGTAACCGGTGCCTACTTCCGCATCCTCTTGCTCGGCCGTAAATTTCACCGCCTTTGGGTGGGATAACGGATAAAGTCCGCTCAGAATCTTCTACCATTTGCTCCGGTTCCTCCTCCTCGTCAACATCGATATCGATCAAGTCATCCACGTTGGCCACTACAAAGAGAAAAAATAGTCAAAACACATTCATAAAGCAAAAAACAGGAGCAAAGACAAACATACATTTTCGATATTGTTTCTTGGTAAACTCTACGTAACCAGCAGGCCCCGCGCTAGAAGGCCGGCGATCCACCGATGCGTGCGCCGATAGTGCTCAACGTCGGAGTAATGTTATTCTTTGAAAGGTATTTAACCGAGCTTCGTCTATAGGATCCTCTAGTTTGTCCTTCATGGAGGAAGAGTTCCAAATACCAAGATCCACCCCAGTGTTGTGTTTTACGAAGAAGAAACGCTCTGACCATTTCTTCTTAGTCTTGTCTTTGGTCGACAGAGGGACGATTTGAGCTAACCTACCAGATCTACGACAGAAATGGTACCACCCTCCACTACCCTGTGTCAATTTACACTGATAAAAATTCCTGAATAACTTCACAGAGAAGGGCGTGGTGTTCAGGCGACACCAAATCATAAAACCTACTAGGAATTTAACGCTGTTCGGATGTATTTGGCCAACCCCTAACTTATAATACTTTAGTACCTCAATACACCCAGGAGGAAGAGGGAACCTTAACCCACTATGGAGTTGATCAGCATATACTGTACAGAAACCATCTGGGGGATTATAAGCATACTCAGTGGATTTAGGAAGAAGGACTGCAAAGGGCTCCGTCTGAATCTTATAGGTTTTCAATAAATTGGCCATTTCTGTTTTGGTCATTTTGCTCGAGACACCATGGCAAGCCATAATCGCTTTGGTTTTATCGAATCGATTTATCTCTCTTTTCAACGTGCTTAGGAAGGCGGTATGATCTTCTGGGTACTGATGAACAATTGAAGTGGGGGTGAAAACCCCAGGAGGGAGAAGATGAGAGGGTAACAGACACAAAGGATTATCCCCAAAGGTGGAGGTATTTCTCAAATCGATCGAGGAAGACGGATGATTAGGATTTATTGCCGTTTCAGGACAGAACACGGGATTAGAAGAATTCACCTCTTCACTTTCTATGGCCCTAGAAACTTTTTCTGGAGACTCGAACAATTTCTCGATAGAATCGCTAGAGGCAGTATCGGCTCTTAGACACATGAAAGAATAAAGAATTACAAGAAACAAGGGGCAAGGTAAAAACGAAACTTACTTGTAACAGCCGAAATGCTTTCCAAATATCTGATATAGAAGTGGCGTTTGACAAGAGATGTGATTTTATGACAAGAAGTGGATACGACGCAATGGTTCGATTCACAGTTATAATAATAACAAGTGGGTGCAACCTGGCCTCGTTTCGCGTACAATCAATAACGGAAGCAGAACCGTTTCAGACTAGGGTAGGCGGTAAGGCGCCCTACCCTAGTCCTGGGGACTTATGATGATATATGGGCCCAGTGGGTCGGATTATTTGTAATTGGGCCAGGCCCAAAGTTTGATAATAGAGATAAACGAGCCAGTCAAGCCCGACCACCAAATGCTGACCAGACCAAGACGCTGAACAGAATAGCAGGTGGAGCAGGACTCCACCGTGTCCTGACCAGAATGGTCTCTGGACAGAATGCTTGGCTGAGTGCAGCGGAGACCGGGTCAACATCAGTTCAACCGCATATAGATATGGGTAAGCCCCACGATCAGCAATGTGCGGAAATAACCGTTGATAACTTCCCATCACATCAAGGAAGAGAATCACGATCTACAACTATATAAGGGATGCCCTGAACTACGAGGGGGACTTGATTCCAATTAACGACTTAAATTGGATACGTAGGCAGCTCTCTCGAGAGTTCGGTCCAAATTATATTTAATATTCTTATTCTTGTACTGTTTTCCTAATTAAAATTATCCGATTACCCGTTTATAAGATTCTTAACTACATAAGTGGTCTTAATCAATTTAAACATTCTTAAAAACCTGGGAATATGATAGTAAATTTAAAAATAAAAATAAAAACACGCAATTAAATTAAAAAAAACACGGCATCAGAAAACCATAATTGGTATAAAAAAAGAAAATTGCAAAAGCATGCATAAAGCTGAATAAGTTGTAAAGTACATATGATTTGCTAATACCATAAATTGGAGGAGAATAATTGCGAGATATCGTACATCACGGCAGTGGCGGACCTACATGCTGAATAAGTCCGAAAAAAAAACTACTAATATATATAATATGCATGTCTATCATTGCTAATTTTTTATTTGTAAATTTTTTATTGCCTCTCCTTAACGGAGATCCTGCGTCCGCCACTTCATCACGGTATAAAATATCAATCGACAACCTCCAAACCAAACAGCTGGATGTTGCGGTCGATGTCTGAAAAGCCAGATATAGAAGATGGGTAGCCCATCTTCTTGTTTCCATGTGATACTATAATTGCCTTCATCAGAGCAAGAGGAAAGAGAGTACGTGTAGCCTTTATGCCACGATGGTTGCATGCACGGCACATCACCGGTGTCATAGCCTCGACAATCAGTGGAGACCCCACCGGTGTCCTAGCCTAGACAATCAGCATAGACCCACATCTTGCAATGCTATTAAACTATTTCTCATATCACCAAACCGAATCCAAGAATCAGTCAGAGCAATGGTGGACCTAGTTAATTATTATGCATCGTTAGGTTTTCAATTTTCAAAAGAATATATATCTTATAATAATCCATGCAAAATATTTTACCAATTAGTACATCTTCATAAACTGATTATTAATGTAACATATGAATTTAAAAATGAATTTACAATATGGATTGGAGGAGTGGATTATCACATTAACTCTTCATCTAGAAAATGACGAGAACTCTAGATTTTCATAGAAATTCACATTAGCTGTTCATTTACAAACACAATCCATGAATCAATGGATTTTCAGAGCGGATGATGTAAATCAACTCGATGATGTATTCGTTGATATTTTTATCTCTCTTTTCGATGCATTTTGAGAGTATTATCGAGTGCATTTTGAGTATTATTGAGTCATTTCGTAACACTTTTGGCCTAGTTTGTACAACATCGGTAAATAGTACATAGTTGTAGTTATTTAGTTATAATTTACAATTTTGGCTAGAATTTGCCGGTTTCCGCAACCGGTGTTTTGTTATCGGGTTTACACGGGCATTGTTTGTTTGTTTGATTTTTTATTTTTTTTTTTTTTTTTTTTTTTTTTTTTTTGCAGTGCACACATACCATACCGGCACCCAAGAGTCATAATCGTGTTTTGATTCAGGCATTGGAAAATCCTGCTCTGGAAGATCCAATCGAAGATCTACCATATGGCGATCGCCAATCCTACCTCCGGTGACCGCCAGCTCCTCAGACGAAGATATTTTCATTTGAGCGGGAAGATTTTGAAGTTTGCATATCAGCGTCCGCCCGGTCGTCCTTCCCTGTTCAGCATCTATTGCACCTGCAAGAGCCAACTACCAAATCAGAGGGTTTGGCGTCCGCCATCAAGCTTTTGCCGGAGTCCGCCATGTCTTGCCAGCTGCAGGTCTGGGGAGAATTTAATGCTGTGTCGGCACTTCTTGACATTAGTGCCAGCGTCCGCCAGCCCGATACCTTTGGCACATGCCAATGCTCGATAATCAGAATTGGAACTCTATCTAGTGCTGCTTTGAATACACTTGATGAGCTTCTGTTGGTCTTTGGAACCTTATAAAGTCAAACTACTTGTCGAATTGAATTCTCTGCTAAAATCTGAACCTTTTGCAAGGTTCTAACGATGAAATAATAACTGAAAATAGAACAATACAAACAATATCCAAAATAAAATAGGAAAAAATAAATAAATTTATCAGGATTCCATTACACAAACAAGGTAAATAGGGCAATGTGGGGGATCCCGATAAGCAGCAGCTTACACTTTTGATGTCCTGATGAATAAACCAGCAAAGGCTGCAACCAGATATATAATCAAAAACA
Source organism: Gentiana straminea (assembly GCA_036785695.1). Lineage (NCBI taxonomy): Eukaryota > Viridiplantae > Streptophyta > Magnoliopsida > Gentianales > Gentianaceae > Gentiana > Gentiana straminea. The sequence goes on along the minus strand of JAVUPR010000424.1, from coordinate 1,988,543 downwards.
AAACATGTAGTAGAGCGCGAATCACGGGGCCCGAGCAAGAAAGAAATCATTCCCCGTTTTCAACCAGGGATACTTCACTGATTTGGCAGCATGGTGTACATGGGACGGTTTAAAACGAGAATTCGATCAAGCAACAATCAAATCGGGTGTCTCTGCCTCCACAGATATCAAAGCTGAGTGTACTTTTCCCGTCCAATTAGTGAGCCGGTCTCGCAAAGACTTGATCTGAGGGATGCCCAAAACTCTTGGTTGCACCCAAGAGACATGAACGGTGCTATCAACTTGGTCGATTATCCCCTCAATCAAATGGACCTACGATGAAAGAATAACAGAGAATATCCTCAGCAGTTAAGTTCCATTGTACTCTGTAATATGATTAGTAACTTAAGAGCACGATAATCATATGATTTACCAAAACAAGCATTTTCAATTTCCAAAATCGACAACATTCATTCTAAAATAACATTGAAAGCAATTTACTCACAGAAAGGCTCTTCATTAGGAGATACTCCACATCCTCCACTGATAGTTTTGTGCGACCCGCAATGACGCTCAATGGAATGGTTCTGTCCTCAGATGGCCGACTGCGCATAAAGACCATGTCTATTTAAGAAAACAACTTGATTATCCAACGGATGAGCAATAGAACGTAGAACCTACCTGAAAATAGTTTCCATTAAGCACAGAATGTTTATCTTTTCCAGCAGTTTTTTCTCATTCTGCACCAGCACTGGTTGAGAACTTAGAGCAGCTCTGTGAATGCTACATAATTCTTGATAGCGAACTAAGTCGCCAGTATTAAACGCTTCCAGAATATAGTAGAGCCATTCAACCTTGGTCCCCAGAAGACTTTTTATCTGTACTAACACAAAGTGTTCAAAAAACACACAATAATGTGAAGATATTTCATAGCAATCACATTAAATAAATAAATTCCATTTCCTTCTTTATTTATTCTATTTCTTTTTCTTTTTCTTCAACAAGCAAAGAATTGTTCTATTTTAGACATAATACGATTTATTGGCCAAATTACCTTAGAAATACAATCACAATAATTTAAGATAAGAGAACAAATCATGAGTGATAACAGAAACACCTATGGTGAAATAAAAAATAAAAAATTAGAACATGCATATCTAATTCTTGAGTATGTTAAATAGTTAGTCATCAATGCTGTTGAAAAAATCTTGAATTGAAAAGAAAAGTTGTAGATCCAGCACGCCAAGTAAAATAAGAAAGAAATTTCTTTGTTTCTTCAACAAAAATATATAAAAAGAATCCAACTTAAATTTTCAAATCAAAGGCATAATAATGTTGCTCAAGGAAAGGATTGCGCGCCCTTACTACCCCCACTTTCATGAGTGGAAAATGTACTAACAATACACCAAAATTAAGTCAAAAGAAAGATAATCGTGGAGAATATGCTTCTCTGCAGCACTGATATACTGTAACATTTTTATCTTAAAACAAACTGATTACAGCCCTTACATATCCCATCATACCAACATAAAAACAAAATAAGCAAGCAAGATAACTCCATCAAACATAATAAAGAATCCAGATTTGCTCTTTGTTTGCACATAAAGCCCTTTGAAGTATCAATTCAAGGTGAAGCAATAATTGGTACCATTACAAAGGAAGATCCAATAACATATGCTCAAACACTGAGTTGAAAACAAAATGGCCAATGGCCATGAACCCTTTTTTTGTTTTCCTCTATTTTATCGATGGGGACAAAAACGGAAACAAAAATCAACAAACCAACATTAGTATATGACTACAAAAGTTTGGAAAGTACCCCTAACAGAATTATGATACACAGAAAAAGAAAGAAAAAGTATTTCATGTACTTACGGTAGGATGTGCAAGCAGCTCCCCAAAGTTGTAAATGTTTTCTCCCAGCAGCGCTGCCAGAGATAAGTCAAAGGCCAGGTCCTAAAGGGCAAGAAAAATACTAGGTATTCAATTAAACAATGATTTGATGAAAGGATACTACACTTGTCAAACTAGCTCGTTATAAAATTTAAAAAATTAGAAAGGTAAATTCTGAGCACAAAGTCTTGTACAACTAATTTTAAAAACTGCTCAACATGAAAAATCAGACAAACAACAGGAAACAGAATCCAGCAAAACAAACAGATTCAAAAATGAAAGCAGCTTTCTCCTAAACAAACATAAATCCCATCAAGACAGATCAAGAAAACAAGTGTAGACACTAAAATGCTTCAACATAACATTGAACGTAAACCATTGAAGTACCTTCTTTACCAACCATAAATATATGACCCTTCCATGAAAAATTGAAAAAGAAAAACGAAATGGATAGCTTACCAGCTTAAATGAATCAGATAACGACTCCACTGAAGTATAAGCGAGGTACAGAAGGGCACTTTTATAGAACTCTGCAAACTCTTGAAGAGATTTATGGTATTGAGAAGAAACCCAATAATGGGTGGCATATACAGACGGATCTATGTCAGTCATGCTGTCCAGGGTACTCTTCCCCTCTTCTAAAAGTTTTTTGCACTCTTTTAAATCACCTTGTTGAAGGTTAAGATAAGCTATCTGCATTTTAGTGTAAAGGATTGGCTCTTCAATGCGCAGTTCTCTGGTATTACGGAGCTTTTCAATCACCCCTTCAAGGAAGCTAATTGCAGCGCCTTTCTCTGAGTACTGCCTAGAAACTATGACAGCAAAATGCGCAAGCTTGAGAAGATTGATCTTTGTCTCAAAATCAGCAATGAAATTATGATATAACTGGATTAGGGCATCCCCGCTCTGAAATTTCAAAACACAAGGAGAAAGCAAAAGCAGTTACCACTTGTACAGTTATACCAAGGAAAGGTTAAAACTGTCAAATGTTTTGCTATGTCTTGCTTTTGAAAATAAGCAAACAAAATATATTCGCAAAGATCCATAACGACTAATAAGAAGTCCTAGCTAGCTACTTCGGACGTAGTCCACAGCATGCAGTAACCATGTTACTTCCCAATTATTGAACGTAGATTATTAGCTAATATCATAGTAATATTTACTTCCACTTCAGCTTGTCATTCTGGATCTGATAACCAGCATCTCAAGTAAAGTGAAACTAGATGTTAGATTAAAAGGTGTTTGACTCCTTAAAACCAACTCATCACAAGAAGACGAGCATGATACTCCACATATTATCAGGCCTGTATTATCTCATTCATATTTGCCACTACAGTTGTAAATGATCTGAGTTGATTCAAACATTAAATTACGTAGTCAACAGACTTTAAATTTCCAAACTTGAGTTCAAGCAAAACTTTGAGATGATTATTGAACACTCAAACTCGAGCCAAAGTCTAACAAAATTAAAGCATTGTTCGAGCTAAATAGAATATGGGTTTTTATTAGAGTTTTCTTTTTCCTGCCAACATTCAGTTTCCACCCCCTTCCCCCCTTCCCCTTCCCCCTCCCTCTCTCCCACCTGAACTTCAATTGAACTTCAATTGTAAACCCTTGCTACAATAGAGAAATAATTTATCTCCAGTATGGTTTTAAATTTGCACCCCTCACGCAGTCGCAAACCCCACCTCATATCAGAAATATATCATTTACACATCAGAGAAACAACCCTCCACCATGTGCTAATAATTCACATAATTAACACATACACCCACGAGACAAAGGGCGTTTGCAGCAGCATTACCGCACGTCCAATCTATTCAATCGCCTAGCAAGCGTATTTTACACATTATTTAAAAACCTCTAGCTCAGTAACAAAAATAAAACACTAGCAAAGAAAATATGACCACTCTGTACGACGGCATTAGTCGAGAGGAAGTCAACAAGCATATGCTGCATATCAAATCAAAATTTCGAAAATAGAGATGGCCGTGAAACCTGGAACAATGAGAGGGAAACGAACTGCTCCAGTTTAAGGGAGAGCTGATGCCAGAGCTTCCGTTCGTACAGATCTGCTAGGGTGTTGAACCAATCGGAAAGCTCCGGGTGAGCGTTCCTCAGAGAATCAAGGTATTGTATCGCCGCCATCGTTTCAGGCCACCGCCGCCGTTCGACGCTCCCGTGGCCGATGTGGGGAAAAGAAGTGTGTTTGGAGGCAGAAAGAAAGGAAAAAGGGTTTAATTTCACAGTTTAGCAGTTCTGAAGTAACCTCCCCATTTAATCGGCTTTCCTCTCCCCCATCCCCACATTATATCCTCTTCTAGCATTGTTCAACCTAATTTCATCTCCAAATTACTTCTATTGTTGTTGATTGGTTCCTCTTTCACGTTACTCCACAAAACAAATTGGTGATGAATGTTGATGAAATGATGGTTCCACCAAATTTAGTACTGTTTAATAATTATACAGTGCATACATTTTAATTTTTAGGATTACGGTGCACATAAGAACAGAGATATCCACACATTCATATGTAAATTAATAAAGTTAGATAACTGGGCACCATGAAACACCAATTAGGAAAAGGTTTTGAGAATGATCGATTGTCTTTGTTAAAATTTTGAAGGTTTTAGATTAGTGAAGATGATTAATAATTAGGAAGATGAATAAAAGTAAGGGTTTGAGAATGATGGAGTTGATAAACAAAAGTAGGGTTTGATGAATGAAGAACGAGGAGGGAAAAATTCTACGCTAGTTTACATGATGAAGATGATAATATGATATGAAGATGAAGTAAATATGATATAAAAAGCTAGGGACCTTTTTTGTAATATGTTTTTGGAGTGGAAATAGGATGAAAATAGGGTGTGTAGGTAGGTATGGCAAAATTGTAATTAATGATGTGGTGTAAATAAATAAATAAAAATGTTGTAATTTAAGTGTGGTGCACAAATAGATTTGGATTATTAGGTGCGGTGTAATGTGTATAGTGATGTATGGGTATATTAGGTGGGGTGTAAATAATATGGCCCTTAATTAAACCTCTTGATATTTACTTTGTACGGTGTTTTAGGAAAACCAGTTCCCAATAATATAAGGATTAAGGATTTTTAATTGATTTATCATATTAATATTTTTTTTTTGAGGAAAAAAACTTTTATTAAATAACATCCGCCAAACAAGCTGTCAAAACGTCACCAGGAGTGAGCTACCTCAAGATGTCCGAGTAGAAATTAACAAAGCATGTCGAGCTTATGCGTGCCGAACAAAAGCGAAAGAGACAGCTATGAAACTAGATAAAAGAGCCAAACAGTTCTGAACTAGGCACCCATGTGCCGTGAGATCCTCCACAGGGTTCCGAAGACGCGCCACACATGCTAAACAATCACTCTCTACAACTAGTCGCTGGAACCCCAATTGCCCCGCCTCTTTCAGGGCCGAGGAAATGGTCTTTAGCTCTAAGAATTCTATCGGGTCCCCTGGGTCGAAGTGATACACAAAGGAATGCAGGACTACCCCAGAGAGTCACGGAAAATGATGCCAATACCTGCCCCCACATCCGTAATCGACGCGTCCACATTACCCTTAATTACCCCTTCAGGTGGCTTTACCCATTTGTCTGCCAGACGTGGACCCGCGGTCTGCGTTTGATAAAGTGCAATAGCCTCCTAATACTCAGTCGATGCTGCCAGAGAGCGGGCACACCTACGGAAACATAAACAGTCTTGTCGTCAAACACCGCAGAGCATCGTGCCTTCCAAATTTCCCACATAAGCCACACAAATCGCGCAGTGTCCTGAACTCCCAGCTCCTCTAATAGGCGTAGGAAGAAATCCGCAAATGAGGCCGAGAGAAGGCGCCCAAGAATCCCATAAAATGACGACACCCTCCAAATCATGTCCACCATTTTACACTCAAAAAGCACATGTCGCATAGTTTCCAGACTCCCACCACATGCCAAGCAAACACCATCTCCCATACTCCTATGCCTCAGCCCCTGCCCAATAGCCATAGTATTAATATCTAATACTATCTTATATTAAATATTTTTAATAGATATATTATCAATATCTAACATTGAATATACCTTTATATTATATTGCTTAAACATATATCAATTACACATGTGTATATATCATAACACGCATATATCCATACATGTATATATTAATATCCAATATTAATACATAATATATACTATGGTTAATTAAAAGATGCCCATGGGATCAACGAAGTGATTATAACGCAAGGAGAATAATAAATTGAAGGACTAATAATGATGAAATAACATAAACATGAAATATGTAAAACCTTTATGTAAAATTTAGGCGGATTCTATCGGCACAACCAATTAACTATCGGCACTCTTTGTTTTTATTTTTTATTTTTCATTTACTTCAACATACCACAAAATTACTATTATGACACCACAAAATAATAAAATTTCAACATTTTACAATTTAGTCCTTAAGTTTTTTTTAATTACAATTTTCCCTTTTAAAAACCCTAATTCCTCATCTACCCGCAAAACAGCTCCATCTCCTCCCCCCTCCCCCTCCATCTCCTCCCTTCCCTTCTTCAGCCATCACCACACCACAATCCTTCAAATCCGTTTCTCTGAAAATCAAAACCCCCCTTTCACTGCAAATCCAACACTACCTTTGTTCCTCCATTTATTAAAAGAAACCCTCATTCCTCCCCCACAAAATCGCGCCGCCGCTGCTGAAAATCCCACCGCCACCGCTGCCTCTACAAATTTAAGCATTGGGCAATGATGATACAGTTGAGCATTTGGCAGCAGAAATGGCGAAGAGGGCATGGGGCATTGACCTCCGGTCGAACAACTACAGCCTCTGCTGGATCGGCCGTTCAACCCACATGGATTTGAACCACCACGCCGGCGAGTTTCAAATTTTTTTTTTAAAACGGTCGACTTACGATTGAAGGAAAAAATGGAGATGGATTTACTACAGGAAGAGAGGGAGGAAGGATTTACAGTCGGGGGTGGGGGTAGGGGTGGAGTAGGGGTGGGGCGGCATTATTGAGTGATGAATGGAAGTGAAGAAGTGGTGATTTTGGTGTGTAAATGGGAGATGATGGTGGGAATGGGTGGTGGAAGGTGGAAGGTGGAAGGGGGGAAGGAGATGGCGGTGGAGATGGATGGTGTTGGTGGATGGAGAAGATGGATGAAAGGTGTGTTAATTATAAAATTTTGGATGTTTTTGTTCCATTTTTATTATTAAAGGACTCAATTGTATTTTTTAAAATTTGTGGTATAAGTAGTAATTGTGTAATTTTTTTGTGGTGTTGAAGTAAAAAAATAATAAATATATTCAATGTGGTGTCAAAAGTAAGTTATAGGGTGTCGGGAGTAATCGTGGTGCCGGAAGCAAATTCGTGGTGCCGATAGAAGACGCCAAAATTTATACATTCTTTGAATTTTAAAATGTTTGAGATACAAATGTGGAGATACAAATGTCAGAAGAGTCTTCACTCTTCCTTCTTGCCGTCTTTGATTTTGCTAATGAATAAAATAAAATTTTGTTCCTATTTTGCAAAGAAAATAAAACTTTGTTAATGGTATTATGAGGAGTCTCCCTTCCTAGCTCCTTTCTGAATGCTTCTATTTATATGCAGTTGGTAATAAGTGTAATAATTTGAAGTCTTGTCTTCATTTGTAAGTGGTGTCTTCTTTTGTCTGCCATATTGATTTTTGCTGTGCTGTGTGTTGTCATCTTCTGATAAGTGATGTCCATTACTTGCTAGTGATGTCTTGTTTTGTCTGCCATTTGTAGTGGTCACTAAAATTTCTTCACGATGAATTTTACTCCGAAAGGAATACAAAGAAAAGAACTTGGTTCTTTGACAAATTCCTGTTAAATCGACAAAAATTTCAATACTAATACTACGATTTTGTAAATACTTATAAGATTCATATACATTTCTTTGGCTGGTTTGAAATTTATTCACTAGAATATTGTATTGACTACCCTTTCTCAACTATAATCAGTCATATTACCATTCGTAATAAAAATCCGGAATGAGAAACTATCCAAAATTCTGCAAAAATAAAATATTTTCACCCACTTTTCCAAGGCATAAAAGTACAGCACCAAGTCCAATTTATAGAAGCTTATCCAATCCGGGCATTTTGATTGGATAAGCTTCTATAGGTGCTGTTTTTTTATGCCTCGAAAATGTGGGTGAAAAGATTTTATTTTTGCAGAATTTTGGATAGTTTCCCATTCCGGATTTTTAGTACGAATGGTAATAGGACTGATTATGCTTGAGAAAGGGTAGTCAATACAATATTCTAGTGAATAAATTTCAAACGAGTCAAAGAAATGTATATGAATCTTATAATTATTTACAAATTCGTAGTATTTGTTTTGAATTTCTTGTCGATTTAACAGGAATTTGTCAAAGAACCAAGTTCTTTTCTTTGTATTCCTTTCAGAGTAAAATTCATCGTGAAGAATTTTTTTTATTAATGGTAAAATATTTTTCAATTATATTTAGTTCATTAAAATTATCAGTAATGGCTGAAAAAGAGGGGCTGATAGGTTCCGGAGGGTTTGTTGGTTCGTTTCCTATCTCGTTGTCAGCATGGTAAAAAGATCTTGGTATTTGTGAAACATAATCTACGTTTCTTAACCTTGTAACAGGGATATCGGAAACTGAATTCCTTGGTTTTGAGGTGCCAATAACCGATGGGATTTGTGATACTCTGCCTAGATCAATATATATTACATGCGACATGTTTTATTAAATGCAACATGGACGCATCAGTTACGGATCAGGCGGCCAGGGTTGGTGTGTTGTTTCGCAACAACCGAGGTGAGGTACATGCATCTTTTTCTTCTTATTATTATGATCCCGGTCCTTCAGTGGAGTATATGGAATTAAGGGCGATCGAGTTGGCATTGATGGAGACAACGCAGATGGGCAATCCTTCGTTGGAGGTGGAGAGTGACTGCTTGACTTGCATACAGAGTCTTAATCGGCATGTTGACGATATTACTGCTCTCGGGTGGCTTCCGCAGGACAAGGACGGTACTAGCACTATGCTTGGGGGTGCTAAGCCCACCCAACATTTTTTTAGTGTATAGCATTAATTTAAAACTCAGCCACCCTCTAAAGTCCAGCCCATCTATTCAATTGTCCAACAAAACTAATACTATTTATTCTTTGTATCTTGCACGCTTTCTACCAACTTAGTATTTATCCATCTGAATATATATTAAATATACTACTTCCGTCCTAAAATGTAAATCCATTTGAGATTTTTCACAAAGATTAAAAAAGCTGGTTAAATTTGTTATTTGTCCTTAATTTTGATGTAAAAGTCTAAAATGACCTATGACTGTTATTAATGTGAAGTAGTGAAAAGTAAGTGGGTAAATAATAAATGAGGGGTAAAAGGAGAAAAATATAATAAATGCTTCATTGGTTATCTAAATGGACTTACGTTTTGTAACGGAGGTAGTATATGTGTGTGTGTGTGTGTGTGTGTGTGAGAATTTCTATTGCCACAAGATGGATTTTACCAAGGCTCATAATGTACCAACTATTAAATCTTGGTTGGAAATTTCTTTTACCTATTTCTCTAGGTAATTTATTATTAACAACCTCGTTTCACCTTCTTTCGTTCTAAGGTATTAGAGTAGTTTCTATTCACGACTTCTCTCAAACAAGAGAAAGAAACAAGTATTTTAAATTTATACATATTCACGATATGTTCCCTATGTTAACTGAGTTGATGAATTATGGTCAACAAACAATACGAGCGCCTCGGTACGTAGGTCAAGGTTTCACAATTACTCTGTCTTATGTGAATCGTTTACCGATAACTATTCAACACCCTTATGAAAAAAATCCTGGTTCCGTCCCTGGTGCAGGATTGCCTTTCTGGACGTAGTCTTTTCATTTCAGCTTCGTTTGTGTTTATTCGGCGCGTGGGAAACGTTCCCGCGAATATTTTAGCAAGACATGGTTTGTGGGTTCCCAATAGGGTCTCTTGGGGCGTGACGCTCCCAGCTGACCTTATTGCCGTGTGTTTGGCGGACGTGATTTAATAAAATGTGTTCCTCAAAAAAAATTAATATCTTGTATTTATTTATAATAAATAAATACTACTATATTATTTAATCACTATACAACTTTATAGTCGGAATAAATAATTTCTTATTTAGTTATTACTATAACCACAATTTAATTCCGGTTCGTTATTCATATGTGTGTGACCTGATAGGCTTTCAAATATGTTGGTCGTAAGCATAAAGTGCATCTACCAAATTGCCCTTCACACCTAACAATCAAGATCATCGCCTAACAACACTTCATGACCCCCAATCATCAGATGAGTCAAGTGCATTGACTACTCCTTTCGTGTGAAACAGTTACCGTGTAAATGGAATCTTATCGCTGTTATAATATTCATACGGTCATATCTCGATTGTCAAAATATTAACGTGTGTATCTTATAATCTGGATATCCTATCATCTCGAAGTAACACATTACTTCCGCTTTATATAGACTTTCGAGAATAAGACATTCTTTAAAAGAATGCCCTTTTGAATATTTACTCATACCATTAGGATACACGATTTCCGGACGAGCAACATGAATCCTACACATGCTTCAATATCACACCCAATTACTACCGCACGATCACCTTGTGGCTAGGAGAAACCTCAATAGTGTCAAAGTATGACAATCCACACTGTGATGGCATGCAGACTCTGATTTTAGGACAATTACACAACCGACACATAGTGCGACACATAGTAAAGTAAGTAGGTCGGTCTAACGTATGCATTCTCTAATACACGTTCACGTACAGTCCAAGTGTCTCTACACTTTGATAGACGAGATCTATTTCTATCTTCATAAGATAGAAGACATATAGTACGTGCTAGTCTAACTGTATTATTAATGTCCCATTTAGCACATACGATTAGAGACATTTAAGTATCAAACCGGTTAAAATGAATCGAGATCTCATCAACCATAATCACCATCATTTGTTCCTCTATCGTAGTTTAACACTAGGGAAGTTATCATATATATATATATATATATATATATATATATATATATATATATATATATATATATATATATACATAATAACGAGAAAAGTCATTTATCATATGTATAAACATAAAGACGTACAAGAAATGACCTTACCCGGTCGGATCCGATCCAACCCGATTGAGTTTAGGGCACTACATCAACAATCTCCCACTTGACCTAAAGTCAATCACTTGCACACACAAGACCAAGTTGAAACACAAGAATCAATACTCGCAACCAACCTATGGGGACTATCCGTAGGGACCGGATCACTATCCGTGGGACTCGAAATATCTTTATATCATGCTCCAAATGACCAAGTCAAATGGAAAAGCCTCAAACACACACATGAATCTCCGATGATACCCTGGTCCTTGCTTCTTGCAATGAAACCACTACAATATCAACTATATAGAAAATGTGGAAGAACCGTGCAAGGTTCATGAATGAACCTCTTAGATCCACGTACTGCTCCTGATGTGCCTCTAAAGCAATAATGTGTTTGTGGCTCAATTGTAGAATCTATATTGATCTCTCGCTAAGAACATTTCCAGCTCACTGTCTCACTTAATTAAAGTGATCAAAAACCTAGATTGTAGCTCCCATTATCTTCATAAGACTCATAGTACATATCTGTGTATCTATTTTTATCCAATTCCATGTTTCAGGAAACTAGGAGCCCATCCTTAACACTTTTAAAGATATTCTTGACATTCACCAGAATCACTTTCATACTTGTTCATGACTCTTCATGGAGTATGAACATCTAGCATGACTCTTATGATGGAGCATATTGCAACAAAATAAGGGAACCTTCCATAAGTATCATCTTTCACCTTACCTTTCAGGACCGACGTCCTATTATAGATAGATCCTGAGAACACTGGCTAGCAGTATCTCTTGATGTGATTTATGCTACACTCTTTTAACATTCCATCTATAATGGTGAACTGTGATGATTAAGCAGTATCCAAGTCTATCATTATAGATTCTTCTTTCCGAAATAAGAACTGCAACTGCCAAGTACTTTCGAAAAAGTCCTTGAACTACCAAACATTAATTGACTGCAACATAAGGTGTCAACTTCTGGGAATGATATGCAATACCTTACTCGAAAATTGTTACACTCCCACTAACCCTTTAGCACATCAGACATATCTTTCCTTTCGATCAAATCAAACTCTTTTTATTATCAAAGTAAATAACTTATATAGAGAAACTTTTTTAGTCTATAAATGGATCTCGTAAGCTTACATATCATGTTAGCATCTACAGACATCAAGCCCTTGGCCCAAATATCTATCGCACTATCATATATTCATGATACGTAACTATAACAAGCACATTCGGAATAGATTTAAGCATATATGGAAGCATAAAGGTGATTACAAAGCAAAGCCCTGCCAAGTCTAGAAAAGAGCCTACGGATCCGAACCTAGCCCGTGCATAATCCAAGTAACGGATAGGGTCATCAGCCTATCCATTCGGCCCCTCTATGAGCCGGACCAAGCCGAGCATAATCTAGCCCGCCTCATGCTATCACGATTCTCATCATTGGCCAAGGAAACGGGAATGAAGCAGCAAACAGCTAGCTCGATACAAAGCACTGAGGGCCGACCTGCTCGCCCTTCCAGCTCACTATTCTTCAACACGAACAAAACCAACACACCTAGGCAACAAAGTTCATATATGACGCTTACAGGTGAAGAGCCCATAGTGAGCCCACATGCTCTCAGCCTATCGGCCCTCAGCCCGCCAGGCCCTTAGCCCGCCAGCTCGCCGGCCTGCCTGCTCTCGCCAGCTGGCCTGCTCTTAGCCTCTATAAATAGCAGCACCGCCTCTATTACAAAGAGAGGAAAGCTTCACTTCCAGAACTACGTGTATTGGGCTTGATCCCTTACAAAATAAGGGTACGTAGGCAGCCACTTCGGCTCAGCTCATAATCACAAACACAACATTTTCTTCATCTTGTTCTTGAGCGCCACCGCGTAACCACCGACAAAATCACCCAAATCAACGAAATATCCACCTCTAAATCCACCCAAATTTGTTTGTGATAATTTTAGCATTATCAGTTGGCTCCGTTACCGGGAAATCCACATTTTCATTATCTTTTCGGTCTGATTTGAGATTTGCAATGGCGTTTTTCCAGCTCCGGCGGCCTTAAACCGCCTATTTTTTGTATTCCGGTTCATCCGGATTTCTAGGACTTCAACAAGATCTCCATCCAGATCTTCAAGTCTTCCTTAAGATCTTCCTCTAGATATCCAAATCTACAAGATCTTAATCCATAACTCTAAGATCTTCACCTATATCTCTAAGATCTTCATCCAAAGGTCAGATCTCCATATATTTTTGGTTTTCCGGCGACCCGAAACCACCCATTTTTGGTTTTCCAACCATAATTCATCAAGATCTTCATCGGAATCTTCATCCAAGTCTCAGAATCTTCATACAGTTCATCATGATCCCCATGTCACTATCATGACCTTCATGGTGTTTATCATAGATTCACCTAGTACGAGCTTGCACAACTTGAGCTCGCCCAACATGAGATCCCACAGCCAGAGCTCGCACAGAATGAGCTCGCCCAAAATGAGCTCTTGTTAACGGTGATTTTTACGATTTATATGAATTTATTCCGTAGCAATTTCCTTTGTGTTTTATTACTTTTTATAGAAAAGTAAGTGTTTAAGTGAAATATTGGAAGAATGCGTATAGAAATGATTTAAGTGCAAACTCGAGCTTATTACGTGGTTTTATTAGTGATTTTCTAGTTATCTATACGGTATTACATTTTTCACATTTCTATCATCTTGTAGGTACGCTTGCATGTTATGGAGGAAGCTAAAAAGATTTCCAACTGAAGATTAAATGGAAAGGGAAAGATGCGAGTTGAAGATGGAATGAAGAGATTTATGCAAACTGAACGAGCGTTTGTCCCCGTCCAATCTGGACGGACGTCTGAGGGAATGGACGGGCGTCCAGAGGAGTAATTCAATTCAGGGTATCGATGTATTTCAGTGGACGAGCGTTCGGAAATGCATAGGACGGGCGTCTGATCAAGCTCGGCCCGACTCGAAGATTTCAAGCAAGATGGACGGGCGTTCAACCCCTTGGACGGGCGTCCAGCCGCCGACATAGCAAGAACCGACTTAAAAACCTATTTATAGACGCGTTTTCTGAACCCTAAAAGAGAGAATTGGATCCTGGCCGCCCCAGGCCCCTTTGGGGGTGCCTTTGCTGCGTTTTTTTTGTCCCCATAAACATCTTCTCATCTACTTTTTATTTATATACCAATGATGAATAGAGGCTGGGCGATTTGAACGAGCTTTGTGAAGCCATCTCTGCAACATCTTGATTTCTTCTTTGGGATTGTTTGTGAGTTTTAATTCAAAGTTTGTATCTTTATTATGTTTAATTTGTTTTTATGCAATTATATCGATGGATTGTTGCATGTTTGATGTTTAACGTTTGATGAGAATCGTTGTTAGACTTAGATCACCGTAGTAAAGATTAGATTTTTAACCTAAAAATAACGAGAGTTGTTAGGTTAATTTCTAGGTTGATAGACTGAGAAATCTTACACCTTTGTTATTGAAGCGTTAATCTTTAAGATCGAGAGATGAGAGATTAATAGGCGAATTATCTGAGAGATTAGAAATTCATACTTTTGATAGGTAGACCACAATCTTCATTAAATCTTCACTAAACAATCTAGAGAGGAAGTTGAGGGTTGTGAGATCGGTGGATCATTGCTTGTTCGTTTTCAATTTATTTGTTATCATCTTAGTAATTTTATTTTCTTTTTAGAATAGAATTATTTTCATTAGTTTGGCTCGTAACTATCTTTCCTGGATTTGGATTCTAGATCCTCTGACCAGTTTATTGTTTTCGTTTTTTTTGTTCTGTTTTGTTTTATTTTTCGTGACAACTTTAGAGAAATTAAGAACTAGACTAACCTCGATTCCCTGTGATTCGACTCCGGTTGTAACTACTATACTACGATCCCTGCACTTGGGGTAAACCAGATTATTTTATTACTTGTTTGTTTTTCATTAGATAAAATCCGAGACAGCTCTGATGGCCAATTTTCTTGTAAGCCAACTCTAACCGACAGGGTACCAAGTCGGTTGTACTATAAACGGCGAGCAAGTCGTATCCCACAAGGAATCTGGTTAAGTATCAAAGCTGGTATCATTCTTAGTTTAGGTAAACACGGTCTTTGAAAAGGGTGATTTATCAGATCACCAGTTCTAACAACTAAATATATGCAAAAGAAAAGAGTTAAAACTATGAAAAAAGAGATAGCCGAGTAATGTTCCAATTTAATACCCACAAACCCTAGCTAAATCTGGAAGTGTTCTTGACTTACCAAAACGTTCTCGATGTTACTCGAAGGGTGTCGTTTCTTATTTCCTAGAATATACATTATTTCAATAATCTACCCTCTTATGTCAGGTTCAACATTCTGATGATCGGATTTAACTGGCCTAGCACGGTCTACGATCAAACAAACGCTCAACAAGTTGATACAAACATCACACACGAAACCGAATCCAAACAACTCAGACGGTTTTACAGGGTGATCCTAGAACCCCGATTCCCGTACCCTCTCGCAAAATACATATATAAAGAAGATACGTGTACTATGATTATCTAGTGATCAATTCAATAACCGAGATCAAGCACAAGTTCTAGAACTAAAAAAGCACCGAGAATCAACAAATCAAACATCTAGAACACCACATGAACAATCTAGGGTTTGATTTCGAAGATTATCGCATAACTCGGCTATAAAATTATTAGCTACTAATTCTAACAACAAAATACAAGAAATCAACAATAAAGGTAACAAGCATCAAGATCTAACGCAAGAAGAAATTGAAATTACCGAAATCGAGACGAAGAACACCGGAGAGAAAACGAAATCCAAATTGAAATTGCAATAGCTAGTAGCACGAGCCTGCAGATTACAATTAATTAAAGCTAATTTAATCTAAAATTATTTAAAAGGTAATCTAATTTAATAAAATGAAGAAAAAGTGCAGAAAATGAGTTGAAACGATCTTGAAGATAACATAATTGAAAAGGGGGCTATTTATAGTGCTGGGGGTGCATGTGGGTGTATAACACAGCAGGCGGCTGCCCGTGATTCATAGGTAGCCGCCTATCAATTGGGCCAATTTGGATCCGTCTCTGCATCAGATAAGCGGCGTCTTGTGTTTTATAGGCAGCAGCTTGTGGATAAATCTTCAGTAAATCGGCCATAATTTGTATGTAGACCTCCAAATCCAGTGATTCAAAATGTGTTGGAAAGCTGATGAAATTGTCTACAACTTTCCTGAAGACTCCCAGCCCAGAAAATGTATCTAAAGTGGATTGAAATACAGATTAATGGAAGGTATGGTTGTAGTACCCACGAGTTTTGATACGTTTGAACGTTTAAGCTTCGGGCGCACGCTCCAACACCCGTATATCCCCTTCCGGTCATCTCAAACACCTAATACCTGCACCAAATCACAACAACCACACGTAACCCCTACAGGACACTAGGGTGACCGAGAATGCATCAAAACTCTGAAAAATAACGATATTTCCGGACTTTATGTCCTATGTATTGAAATGACAACAAAGGTCTATAATGCATCAAAACACAACCAAATGTCTCCGGAAACACATAAAACAAGGTATAAACAGGGTATATCACATAGAAAATGATAGCCGAGTCGACTCTCATCAACTATCCCCTACTTAGCTTAAAAGCTATTTGTTGGATCGAGAACGCGCAATAAATACTCTAGATGGGGGTGAATAGAGTATTATGGACTTTTTAAAAATTGTTTAACCACTTTCATAAATACTTGAGCAGATTTATACAATTAAAGTGGTTAACAGTCAAAATCGGAGTATACTTAACTTAGTTCAGTTAACGACCCTAGGCGGAAGATCTAGTTTCGATTTTTTATAAGAACCTAAGTTAACTTCAGTTGAAAAGTTTCTAAGTGGAGTTCAGTTTGTCAAGATAAGTTCTGCTATGCAGACTGAAACTTAGTTAATTGATACACAGGTTGAACACTATTGCAGTTACAACACTTAACCAAAATTAGCACAACAGAGATGCAGATTCAGATTTTAAGTTGTTGTCCTAGTACATGAATTTCTAGGTGTTCAACTAACAATGCAGTCACAGAATTGCAGATTCAGTTTTATCTTGTTTAAGCCTAAAACATGCAATTCTAATGTGTGTCAAGGATACAAACTACCTAAAGCACATATGTGTGATCTACTAGAGATCACACCCACACACAAAGGTTTCACTAGATATCATTTGAGTCTTGTTACAAAACAAAAACAGAAAGATATAAAATTACAACACTTTTACAGTAAAAGTGTTACTAACCGGATAACCAAATTAGTGTTAGTCTTAAGCGAACAACATACTCCGACTAACACTAAGATGTCCTAAATCCTTAGTAACAACATTCAACAGATTTCAGCATCTATTCCACTTTGATTTCCACTGAGGTAATTATTTATGGGGCAGGGATTTTATTGGGAGTGCATAAAGCGAGTACTCTTCCCTATGTGATGGATTTTCCTACTCTGGGTTTGCCACACATAGGGTTTAAGGAGGCCATGCTATGCACTCTATCACGTAAACTTAGGGCGGGCCGGGATATGGCACTTAACTTTGTAGCTCTTTATTTCGTTTCTAAAATAAAGTTGCGTTGAAAAAAAAAAAACATTCAACAGATTGTACAAAACACACTCACCAAAGGAGTACTTACCAAGAATCACTGCCCGGATTCTTGAACCCGAATTCAGCTCCATGAATTTGTATCTCAGCAGGGACAAACTTGAACTGCTGAACCACAGCTTGGCTAAGTTGTGCCTTGTTATTGATCCTCAATAACAAGTGGAGGACACTCTCAAACTACAATAAACACTCACTAACAAAAGGTAGAGATTTGCACTCTACACTTACCACTCTACTTACACCTCACTTTTCTCACACTCAAGAAATAAAACTAATTTCAAAATACAAGTGTATACAAGAAAATGAGATTGAGATTTAGTCAAGAAGTTGTGTCTTTGGAAAGGCTGTTCTACTTATCTTGGAGTGGTTCGGGCAGTATTTATATTACTAGAGGAGATGTATAGAAAAATACTGAAGTTGGCTTTTTGCAATCCACTTTAGCTTTACATCCAACGGTCCATTATGCAGGTACATCTTTGGCTATGTATCCAACGGTGATGATGCTAAATTAAGCACCACTAATTTAGCAGGGCCAAATATAATCCAAGGATGAACTAAGAAGAATATGGACGGCTAAAATAATAGTAGAGATAGGGTTTTTAGGGTTTTGTGGCCAACCCCAAGAATGTATCTCGGATTGCCTACGTATCCTGTGTATTGTTCAGGAATCAAGCCTTACGTAGTTCCTGGAGTGGTGTATTTATAGCCATAAATCCGCATTAAGCCCTGAATTATAAGGCGGTGATGTCTATTAACGTTAATAACCCTTATTGGGCCTAACCCCTTTTCCAGGTAATCCCCAGGATATTGGGCTTGTGAAGTTGGGCCGGACTTCTGGTCTCGACTCGAACATCTCTGACATGGGCGTTCGAGACAGGACACTTGTATACCCCGCTGGCTATTGTGGCCTTTATTGACACTTGTCTTGTTTGACCTGAGGTGATTATGATAGGCTTGGGTTCTCTAAAATGCCAGCTGGACCAATCGGATAATTCCACGTGGATGGGTGGATTCCCGTATCGTCATAAGCCCCCTGATCGGAGAGAAGCCTTTCTCGTATGCTAAAGTCGGATCTGGAAATTTGATTTATCTTTCGATTGCGGGTCCTCTTTAGGCGGGAAAACAGCTGTTACCCTAATCGATAAAGGCTGTCGTGGGATGACATCAGGCTTTATAATCATTAACGAGCATAGGGAACGAAGCATTCTTATTGGTCTACACGGGGGTTTTATCCCCGATTACCGTGCCTCTAACTCTATAACTGCCCCAAATCTTGTCTTTTCAAATCATTTTGAAGATCCTTGCAGCATAAAAAGAGCCCTTGGTACCGGAGTCTCTCATTTGCCATTCAACTTCCCTGCTTTATCTGAAAAACTCAAGTAAGCCATACTTTCACTTAGTCTCTTTCTTCATTTTTTATTTCCTTTACCTCTTCTCACTCCTATGTCTAGTAGTGAGAGCGATTCTCAGAATAGGAAGGGATTTGTTGAGGGAGAAGAAGAATCAGCGGAGATGACCGTTTCTGAGCGAATTCAGGTTTCCGGTGAGAG
Organism: Gentiana straminea; assembly: GCA_036785695.1. Taxonomy (NCBI): domain Eukaryota; kingdom Viridiplantae; phylum Streptophyta; class Magnoliopsida; order Gentianales; family Gentianaceae; genus Gentiana; species Gentiana straminea. The sequence goes on along the minus strand of JAVUPR010000424.1, from coordinate 1,969,285 downwards.
GGTAGCCGGAAAAGAAGAGGAAGGAGGAGAGGAGGAATCGTCTTCTCGCCTTGGTGCCAAGAAATAGAAAACCGGGATGAAAGGCCAGGGGCCTTATGGTTGTGTGTCAATCTTAACCCCAAGAAAAGCACAAGCCGCTTGCATAAAGTACGGCATTCCTTACTCCCCAGAAAATGTCAAAGTCTCTTATGGGAGACATCGGTACGCCTGTGACCCTCCTCATGGGTTCTGTGCTATATATGAGGCCCAATTGAAGGAAGGGTTAAGATTTCCCTTCGACCCAGCCCTCATAGACTTCCTTCGCCATTATTAGATCAGCATCACACAACTTGCTCCGAACGGAATTAGGAGTGTTATGGGTTTCGCAATAGCGTGTCGAATTGCGAGGGTCGAATTCTCGGTTCGTCTTTTCAGACAGTATTATTCGATCCAGTCCCTGCAAGATGAGGGATGGTATACTTTTCAACAGCGTCCCCTGGTCTCGGAATTTGTCCGAAGGGTAACCACATCTCAGGGTGAGTGGAAGCCCCACTTTTTCTTCATCCGACATGGGGTAGAAGACGTCGACATCCACACCTGGTTTAAAGGCCTAAAAAATGGCATGATAAGTTGGACTCTGCTGCTCCCTCTGAGTGTCGGATCCTCGAGAGGGTTAAACCCGATGTCGCGACTCAAAATTTACATTCCTTATATCCTTTCGCTGATATCGAGACGGCAGGTCCGGATGGTTATATAGAACTTGACGAGGACATTCGGATATTGTGTAGGGTTTTTATTTGCTTTATCGAGCTGCCATACTCCGCGCCTTTCCCCTTTTTATTTTTTATTTTTTTTTATCTTTTAGTATTGTGTATCAATGTCTATTTTCTTTTATTCGCAGTGGATTTTTTCTCAAAGCTAGAGGATGTAGGTAAAGTGCCTAACCCCCAAAAAGTCGATCCCAAGAAGATTCAGCAACTGGTGGGTGTCGGGTCGAAGAAACCCGTGTCTGGTACAATAATCTCTGGGGGTCAAAAGACTCCCACTCGATCTTCCACCCTTGCTTCGACATCCGACCTACTACGAGAGCAACCTAACGACGCCTCGGTAACTGAGTAGCCTAAAGGGAGTCTTGTTCTGAGGAAATGCCAAAAATCACTGCAGTGAAACATGGAGCTGGAAAAGAAGCTCGTAAACTCCCTCCTCCTGACTCGAACGTGGTTGAATCGATCCATGGGGTGAGCGTTGCCCAGATGGAGTCTATGGATCCTGAGGAATTGTATGACTATTTTTCAAAAAGCATTCGAGCTGTAAGCCTTCATTTCATTCTCGTGATTTTGGGTCTTTTTTGCCTGCTTCTAGTATAAATACCATTTCCCTTGCAGGCTCGGCTAGCGGCTAAAGTAGCTTTGAAAAGGATTGAGTCCCCATCTGCGGTCTTGGATGAACAGAAGGAAACAATCAGCCGCCTGAACTCAGAGATCGAGAAGCAAAAGTCTGCCATGAAAAAGCTGGAGGGACGTCGTGCTAAACTAGAATCCGACTTGAACACCTCCCAAGACGAATTGTCCAAAACGCGTAAAGATTTATCTGACAAGGAAGCCGAGCTCGCGAAGGTGATATCTGATCTTGATGAAGTGAAGGTTGAATTAGTGGGATCTCAGAAAGCCCGAGATGATCTTCAGTACGAGGTCGACAGCTACGCATCTCGACTTGCTTCTGCCAAAAAGGACTTCCTGCTATCTGAGGAGCTTGCAAACGATATGACTCTGCTGATGATCCAAGCCATGAAGGGAGGATTTTCCAATGCCATCGATCAGGTCAAGATGGTCATTCCGGCTTTCGAAGTTTCCAGCATCGAGAAGGCACATCTATACGATCCTAACGCAGTCCCTAGATATACTCAGTATTTCAAGGATTTCAAGGCTGGTGTTTCTTTGCACGACAAGTATGTGGCCCCCGCTATGGATGAGGATGAAGAGGATGAAGAGGATGCCTCGGGGGTACCAGTCGATGCTGTATCAAACCCAAACGCATCCACTTCGAACCAGCCTGCTACTTGAGATTGTTTCTCGTAATTATCTTTTGAACAATTCTATTCGATTTGGTTGTAGTAACTTCGTATCGAACTTTTACTTTTCTGGTATGATTTTTGTCGAGGCGAATCTATGATTCGATCCCTAAAACTTTTGAATTTTGAATTCTGAATTCTGCTTTTTCCCTTGAATGTCGTTTGTGTTGTTGAATATTTGCCTAGGGTGTAGTCCTTTGGACTTAATTCCCTTAAGCCCCTCGAAGTGTAGTATGAGTGCATGACTCATGGTACACTTGAATATGAGTCGATCTAGCGTTGTACTGCCTTATGGGCTTGACTAGGCTATTTGGTCGGAGCTCGATTCGACTGTCGTGCCTCGTCAGGCTTATGAACTGGTCGAATTAAATAACTCCTTATTCGACTGTCACACTTCGTTGTGCTTATGAACTGGTCGAATATGGTATCCATCGTGGGATCTTCCAACTGCCTCGCATCGTGGCTTGTTGGCAGGTTGGTAGTGATATAAGCACTGTCATTGACTTGGCTTTATTCACTATTTTATTCTAACTCCATCATATTGAGGATTCGTTGTTGTGGTTGACTTTTGCCTATTTTATCCTTTAATCACATGAATTTGTAAGTAAGGCATAATCTGAAAAGAAAACGACTCGAATAAAATGCATCAAAACAAATTGTCGTATCGACTTATTACAAATAACTATGAATGTAAAAACTGCAAATGAAATAAAGGAAAAATAGGTCAAACATAATATTTCCTGAGGTTGGTGGCGTGCCAAGTTCGAGGCACTGTGCTTCCATCCGATCTGCCCAGTTGATACGATCCTTTAGGATGGACTTTCAGAATCTTGTAAGGACCCTCCCTATTCGGCTCGAGCTTGCCTATTGGATCCTGTCGGCTTGCCTCATTTCTCCTCAACACGAGGTCTCCCACTTGGAAGTATTTATACTTCACCCTTGCATTGTAGTACTGCGAGATCTTCCTCTTGTAGTTAGTCGATGCGCAACAATCTCTCTTCTCTCTTCGACATTATCTTTCTCTTGTCGTAGATCGGCTGCATTGGTTTTGATGTTGTAGGTAAGAATTCGAGTCGAGGCTAACTCGATCTCCGCAGGTATTCCTGCTTCACACCCGTAGGCCATGGCGTAAGGAGTTTCCTGCGTGGCCGTATTAGGGGCTGTCCGATACGACCATAAAATACTAGAAAGTTGAGCTGCCCAATCACGACCCTCGTCTTCCAGTCGTTTCTTTAAACCAAACTTTATCTGTCTATTCGTTTGTTCGACCTGCCCATTGGACTGAGGTTGGCTTGTGCTCGATCTTGTACTCTTTAAGTCAATTTTGAACCTTTTCGTCGAGAAACTGAGTCCCATTATCCGAGATCAGGTGCTTTGGAACCCCATACCTACATAGGATATTTTTCCAGAGAAATTACTTGATGGTCGAGGCTCTAATGTCGGTAAGAGCCTTGGCCTCGACCCACTTGGTGAAGTAGTCCACTGCTACCACCACAAATCTAACGTTGCCCGGAGCTCGAGGTAAAGGCCCAACTATGTCGATTCCTCACTCATCAAATGGCCATACCGATTCGATAGAATTCATTTCATGTGCTTGCTGATGCTTTATCACATCGTGCACTTGGCAAGCTCTGCATCTCATCACTAGACGGTTGGCATCTCTTTGCATAGAAGGCCAAAAATAACCTGCTAGCTTACATTTTCTTGCCAGCATCCGAGCTCCACAGTGATTGCCGCAAACTCCTCGATGTATTTCTTCGAGCAGATATGCCCCTCTCCTCTGAGGCACATCGCATCCAGGGGGCCACAAATGATTTACGATAAAGAACGTAATCAAACAGGGCATACCTGGATGATTGTAGTCGGATCTTTCTTGCTCGGGAATTGTCAGATGGAAGAATTCCACCCTTCAAGTATAGAGCTATCGGGTCCATCCATGTCGACTCTTGAGTAACCGGCTGCACGTCGACCACGTCATAACTCCGCTCTGCTAACATTTCGACCAGGACCTTCTTTTTTGATTTAAAATTCGATGCGAGTTTAGACAACACATCCGTCCTTTTGTTCTCACTACGAGGCACTTGTTCGACTTGAACCGTTTTAAACTTTGACATCAACCCTTGAACCACTTTCAAATAATTCTTCATGGTTTCTTCTTTAGCTTTATACTCGCCTCGAATATGATTAACTACGAGCTGTGAGTCACTATACACTAGCAGATTCTCGACCCCTAATTTGGATGCCCTTTACACCCGTGATCATGGCTTCATACTCTGCCTCATTGTTGGTGGCCTTGAATTCAAACCGAAGTGCATAGGGGAATTCCTCTTCCTTAGGACTGATCAGTAGTAATCCGGCTCCTGACCCTTCTTTACTGGATGCCCCATCGACATGAATGGTCCATTGCTCCTCTGGCTCTTGTTTCTCTTGCTCTAGTTGAATGGATAATCCCTCGGCAATGAAGTCTGCCAGGGCTTGGCCTTTAACTGCTGTTCGAGGTAAGAAATTAATATCATACTCAACTAATTCAACGACCCATTTCGCTAACCGACCCGATATCTCGGGCTTAGCCAAAATTTGTCTCAAAGGCTGGTCAGTGACCACTGCGATTGGGTGTGATTGGAAATAAGGCTTTAATTTCCTCGATGCATGAACTAAACTCAATGCTAACTTCTCGGCTTGTGAGTATCTAATCTCTGCCCCACATAGTGCCTTACTCACAAAATAAACTGGAACATGTCCCTGTTCATCCTCTCGAACCAACTCTGCACTCACTGCCTCTTCATAAATTGCCAGATAAATCAGTAGCTTTTCTCATTCTCATGGTGAAGTCAGCGTTGGTAACTCGAATAAATAGTTTTTCAGGTCTTCAAATGCTTTCTAACACTTGTCATCCTACTGAAAGGGACTTACCTTCCTCAATATCTTGAAGAAGGGAAGTGCCCTTTGCCCTGATATTGACAAAAAACGGTTGAGGGCCTCCATTCGACCTGTCAACCTCTGTACCTCTTTGATGTTACGAGGTGCAGGCATGTTTTTGAGCACGTCAATTTTATCCGGGTTAGCTCGAATTCCATCTTTCGATATCATATAACCCAAAAACTTACCAGACCTAACCCCGAAAGTGCACTTCTTTGGATTGAGTTTCATATTCGCAACCCGAAGCACCTCGAAAACCTCTCTAGTGTCTACAAGAAACTGTCCCATTGACCTGCTCTTGATTAATAAATCATCAACGTAGACCTCCATATTACGACCTATCTGCCCTTTGAAGATCTTGTTGACCGCTCTCTGATAAGTGGCTCATGCATTCTTTAGACTGAATTGCATGGTCACAAAACAGAACATACCGAACTCTGTGATAAAGACGGTCTTTTCCGAGTCTTGGGGATCCATGAAAATCTGATAATAACCCTTGTAAGCGTCTAGAAACCCGAATACCTCAAAACCCAAAGTCGAATCGACCAGCTGATCGATTTTAGGAAGTGGATACGAATCTTTAGGGCATGCCTTGTTTAGATCCGTGAAGTCCACACACATTCGCCAACTCTCGTCTGGCTTCTTAACCAAGACCGGATTGGATAACCACTCCGGGTAAAATATCTCCTTTACGATGCCAGCAACTAGCAACTTCTCTACTTCCTTCTTTATCGCATCTTTCCTCTCAGGGGCGAGGTTTCTCTTCTTTTTCCGTATTGGCTTCTTCTTCGGGTCGACATTAAGTCGATGTACTGCAATATCCGACGAGAGACCTGGCATATCATCGGCCTTCCAAGCGAACACATCTCAGAACTCGGCCAGGAGGTCGACCAAGGTTTTCATGCTGGGGTGTTGTATCCACTTACCGATCTGGACTCCTTGGCCTTCCTCCTCCTTCCAAACGCGGACTTCCTCTATCAGGTCGACGGAGACCCAGCTCTTATCTTCTTCTTCCTCAGGAATTAACTCTTCGACCAGAACCTGTCAGACAACTTTTCCTTTTATCGTAACCAGACTGCAATTCCTTGCAACTTCAACATCTCCCTTTACTTCATGGGATCCATACCAGGTGGGAAACTTCATGCTATTATGGAAGGTGGAATAATGGCACACAGGTCGAATAGGGCGGGTCGACCTAATATCGCGTTGTAACCCGATGGGGCTTTAACTACGACATAAGTCATTTACATCGTTCTGCCCTTTTCCCCATCTCCTACGATGGTTAATAAGTTTATCGATCCGACAGGGTGGACGGCCTGTCCTGTGAATCCAAACAAAGGGGTTGATAACGGCACAACGTCCTCATCTCTCAACTTCATGGCTTTGAAAGCTGAGTAGTAGAGGATGTTGATTGCACTTCCACTATCGACACAGGCCCTTTTTATCAGGCCTCTGCTTATTACCGCCTCTATCACCAATCTTTCACTGTGACTCTGAAAGCTTGGAATATCATCCTTGGGCCCATAATCCATTTCCGTCATGAACCTAAGTCTTTTCGCTTCCCTCGCTCTGCTTGGAGACTGTCGACTGGACCGAGGATGATCTGACTCGTGCTCGACAACAATTGTGTTGACACCATATCCGATGTGATTATTCCTATGGGGGTCTCAATTTTGATCTTCCCTGCGATCGTCCCTACGGTTATCTCTGTGGGTTTGCTCAGACGACCCATCCCGACGCATATGATTACCTCGAGGGGGCGACTGGTCTCTCCCGCCATTATAATTCTTCCTTTTATATTCTCGACACCCTTTAGGCTCGTCATTCTGTGATCTGTCGACCACCTCATCCAACCGACCTTCCTGAATGCAAGCATCGATGTCTCTTTTTAGATCGAAACACTCTTCCGTGTCGTGCCCAACATCTTTGTGATAATCGCAGTATTTGTGGGTATTATTCCTATTTTCTGGATTTTTAGACATCGGTTTAGGAGTTCGTGCAATGTTTTTCTTGATCATGATGGCCAACACCTCTCCCCGAGATCGATTGAGGGGAATGAAATCTTGGTCTTTTAAGTTCCCCTTCTTTCCTAGCCGATCCGTGATTGGAGCTGTCAATCGATCGAATACATTTGGCTTTCCTTCACCGCTATGTCCCTTAGACTGAACTTTGGTCTGGCCTCGGGCGTCGTTTCTCGAGTTGAGGCCAAGTGAAATGGTGTGCAGACGCACTGCCTCTTCACCTTGGCAAAACTTATGGACTATGTTCACACACTCGTCCATATCCTGGGGCATCTTCTTAGAAAGCTTGTCATATAGCTTCATATTACGCAGGCCTTCGACAAAAGAATTGATTTGAAGTGCATCACTGGCGTTATGCACCTTCATAACTTCGAGGTTAAAACGCCTCATGAAATCAACTCTTTCCTGCTTGATGTTCATGAGGTGAGTGGCACTGAGGTGGAACTTCTTGTTTCCGATGAAAGCATCTCAAAACTTCTGCCCCAACTATAGAATCTGCCCCAACTGTAGAAAGCTAGTAATTGACCTAGGTCATAGTTTATGAAACCACTCCCGAGCTCGACCCGTAAGTAGGGTATCAAAGACACGACACTTCATGGCATCATTACCATTCCTTAATCTCATCAGTGATATGTATCGATACAGGTGATCCTCTGGGTCCGTAGTACCATCATAGGGCTCCATCTTCGGCGGCTTAAAGGACTCTGGCATCGAGAATTCCTCTATTTCAGAGCTGAATGGTGATTCGAGCCACTATATGACCTGATCCTTTCCCACGATGCGGTTAAACTCGTTTCGAATACTATCCTCGATTTGTCTTTGGTGCTTTTCCTGCACAGCACGCTTCTTGGCGTTGGTGATGCTGACTTCTGCTTCATCTTCACACTCTTCCCGAGGATCGACAGGCTTTTTTCCCTTTGAGCTCTCAGGCTCCTTTCTACCCGGTGGGTCTAAAGGGTTCTGCTCATCAGTGGTGTTATAGATTCCTTTATCTATGAACGCGGATGCCACCACTCGTTTCAGGGCGTCCTCATCTAAAGACGCCAGGTGATCTGCCATGTCTTGCAATTGTGGGGGAAGTTAAGGCTTCAGCGGTTGCACAACTGCAGGTCTAGATCCAGTGGGGATTTCAGGATCCTGGGTTTGAACCCCTGCTGGATCTAAACCCGTGTGCCCTTCAATCGGTAGATTCTTGCTGCCCCTAGGCTTCTGTCTCTTAGGTGGCGGTGCCATCGCGATATCCTTTATAATTCACTGGTAGAAGACCCTCCTTCTAGCGCCAATGATGATGCTAAATTAAGCACCACTAATTTAATAGGTCCAAATATAATCTAAGGATGAACTAAGAAGAATATGGACGGCTAAAATAATAGTAGAGATAGGGTTTTTTAGGGTTTTGTGGCTGAAGCCAAGAATGTATCTCGGATTGCCTACGTATCCTGTGTATTGTTCAGGAATCAAGCCTTACATAGTTCCTGGAGTGGTCTATTTATAGCCATAAATCCGCATTAAGCCTTGAATTATAAGGCGGTGATGTCTATTGACGTTAATAACCCTTATTGGGCCTAACCCCTTTTCCAAGTAATCCCCTGGATATTGGGCTTGTGAAGTTGGGCCGGACTTATGGTCTCGACTCGAACATCTCCGACATGGGCGTTCGAGACATGACACTTGTATACCCCGCTGGCTATTGTGGCCTTCATTGACACTTGTCTTGTTCAACCCGAGGTGATTATGATAGGCTTGGGTTCTCTAAAATGCCAGCTGGACCAATCAGATAATTCCACGTGGAGGGGTAGAATCCTGTATTGTCAAACGGCTATAAGGCAGTATTAAAGTTACCTGCACAATCAACAAACAAATTAAATCTGCGGGAGGGTGCAGATAAAGCAAGGGTCAAAAGACTTTGGGTAATGAAAGAGTCATAAAGTCAAAATAGTGTTCACATGGGAGAGACAAAATAATGCAGCACATTGTTCAAGACATTTTATTACCACACAACATAGGTTTGAAATATATAAAAATATATATGTAGTCATGTGACATACATACATGCGAAATTTTATATATATAGGTGATATGCAGACGACATGGAATATTAAGTTACATATCAAGGATTTGGAGTTAGAGAATACAATATTTCATCAACACTTATTATACCTTATCTTTTGGATTTAAACAGGCAACATCACATCCTTAATCATGTAGTAAAATAGCCATACAATGTTGAGCAAAGAGTTTTAGCAAAATCTGAATATATATATATATATAGAGAGAGATATTTTTATTTTCACAAATTTTACTATGGTCCAGGACCAAATCCTACTTGGTGTGCCCAAACCAATATGAATTCAACTTCCATCAATGAAATCCTACCTGTAAATCTTTCCACAAATATATCCCTTTGAAAGTGCTGACTTGGTGGTCCAAAAACTTGCACCTGGACCACCATAAAATTACTGTTTTATTTTAGATCTATCAGCATTTCACAGATCATCATATTTATAAATTACTCAATATTTACATAAAAGACCAAACAAGTTCTTTAAAAAATATGCACATAACATATTACGGATTAAATAAACGTGTCATATGTTGTAGCTGAGACATTAAAATACATACTACATTCATCAATTCTCCAATTATTAAAATATATGCAGATGCACTAGATAAGAACTTAGACCAAAGTTTCAATTACAAGGTCTATTACAATTACAACAGAGATATAGCACATATATATATACACACGTTAATATGTGTATATATATAATCAGTGCGAAAACAACATTATTCCAAATAATAGATATATATATCACCACAGAATATAGATATATGTATAATATCAGATTTATTGACTAAGATTAACATATTTAACCCATTCTTAATATATCTAATCTTGCAGACAAAAGAAACATATAAAACTTTCAGTCAAAGCCATTAAAAGTCTGATTAAAGGATTCTAACCAAAAAATATCATACTGCTTAACCATTTAACAAGGTAAGCACCAGTTTTGCAGAGCATGCATTTTCAATTAAGGCTCAAAATAACAACTTTTATTATTTCTAAACATTAGAACAAAGATCTAAGACATGCAAAACCGACTAACACATAAAAAGTGTTCTGATAAGGCAGTTAATCACCCAAATATAGAGGAGTTCAGACCTTTAATTAAAAGACTCGGTTTTAGGCAGTCAAATATCATTTGGAGTCATCAGAACAAAAGATTAGCAGACAGATTAGGCAATTAGGTATACAAACGGCTAGTAACAAAGTAAAAGGGGAAACTTCCCTGTTAGTTTGCAGACTAGCTTCATAGGCCTCAACTTTGTACAGAGCTTCGTCAAATTCCTCCAACTTCACGGACAAGGCCTTGAGCAGAAGCATCATGCAAAAGTCTAGGCGTGGCAGAGCATCTTTAACCAGAGAAACGTTTCAATGCCATTTCCGGTGAGAAAGAGAAGCAATGAGCCAAAAGGTTCTTCTTTTCTATTCAGAAAGTGGATGCCATCGGAAGGAATCAGAGAGTTGTTTCAAAAGCAGAGAAACGTTTAAAGAAAAGGAGGTTTCTCAGAGCAATAAACGAGATAGGGACGGTTCACAGAGAACAATAAAGGATTGTGATTTACGATGAGGTTAGGATAGAAAAGGTTTTGTAGTGGAGAAATTTCCTAGAAGATTCTCGGGTAGATAGAGGACGGCAGGAGATAATGTAGAAAGGGAAATAGGGTTTTAATTGATATATTTAGGTTTAGGAGGAGATTGGGCCAAAGAAGATATAGGCTGGGAATTTAAAGGCTTTGGGTAAGAGTACTGAAGGTTTAGGAAGTTTGGGTAATAAGAGAAATAAAAAGGTTGGACTTATACATGATAAGGGCCGACATATATATATATATATATATATATATACTTGCATGTAATTTCTCTCTAGCTTAGAAGAAGGAAGGCTTTCAACTCCTTCCTTCCACGTGGTCAGCTGAGAGGTGAGTATTCTTAGGATTAATTGTTTTGCTTCGTAATATATTCTTTGCCCTTGCAACCCATATTTGTGGTCCGTCCTGTTTCGAAAAAAAAACAAAAAAACAGTCAACTAAAGCCCTTTTCTTTTTGTAGCTTTGTAAACCAGCTCTTCAGGTTTTCCACACAAGCGTTTACTTTGCACCGGCGCTCCAGGTTCGATGATTTACAGAGGCAACCCAAGTGGTGCTTTCGATTCTTGTCGGATCAAAAGCAACCGAATGGCATTTGACATGCACAGCAGATGGAAACTTGCTTCTATTCAATGGATTGTCCGACTTTCGGTGGTAAGTCTTCTCACCTAAGTGTAGATCTGATTATTGCCAATGCCTTATGTTATATGTACGGTTGTGTTGCGTTAAAGAAAGCTTCTTTCCTACCCTTTACTTCTTCTTCTGCTAGGGAATAGGTGTTGGGAAGATTTGTGTGGAAATATTATTTGGGTTTTTCAAGAGTTACCTCGCTTAAGGTCGAGATTTTCAACAACAATGGTGATCATCGATTAAACGGATCAATAACATACACACAAAAAAAGGTTTATAGAGGAAGATCATAAATATGGTGTGGAAGGCCATAGATAATAATAAATAAAATTTGTCGGCCACTTTACACTGGATCAATATCTTCACTTGCAATATTGATTCTTACATGCAGATTTTATTGCAAGGAAGTTTCTGTAAGATTCAGAACCTTCTTCTTTGTTGTAAAGATAGAACTTTGAATTATGAATGGTGTTTGCAATTACATTGTTCTTAGGTTTTGGACTGTTTATATGCTTTACCGCTTCACATTTTAGCTAATACTTGGTCCGTTGCTATTCTTACTTTCTTGCACACATATATTGTATCCAAAAAATGAATTTTTCTTAGCTTCTTAGTCACTTATGAAAATTTACGGTGTGTTTCTTGTACGGTTGTACGGAGACGAGGCTTTTGGAAAGATTGCTTGCTTAACCTTAGGTATGTATTTCTCTTTTGTTTTTTCTCAACTTTTCATTCGTTACTTGTTCAATGTATATTGTTTATGTTGCTTTGTATCTTTGGTTTGTAATGTATGCTAGGAAAGTAGTTCACCTTTAATCGACTTGTTGGTATATAAGACAATTTGTACATTGTAGTTTGTTTTACAATGTCATGTGCGGTAAAGGGACGGCAAAGCCTAGACTCGGATACTTGCATAGCAAACATGTTCATGACATTTTAACGTGGGACGATCCACTTGTACATGCCTTAGAAAACGAAAGAAAAAGGAAATTTCTTCCTCCCTCCCCTTTGTCTCGCTAATTGATAGGTTTGGTATATCGATGAATAATCCGGTTGAAACGCCGTCCTTTCCATCGCAGATTGAGGACAAGCATAAATATAGGCGAGGCAACCATTTTACGATGGAGAGAGAAAACATCTAGAAATAAAAAAACAGTTAAGAGATTTGTTCCACCTGTTAGGTGTGATGCCCGAAAGACAATTTTGTAATTGTTTTATTTAATGAATGAATTGACATTATTATTCATATTTATTATTCTCATATTCACCGATGTGACAATAGTATTTACACTGCAGAAAACCCTAAAGTATATCGTTTATGTAATCACTTAACTCAGTGAATGGGATATACACGGGAGGATTGAGTTAGTGAAGATGTACTTAAAATACAATTAGCCCGTAGTGAAGTTAATCGAGAGTATCGGGTCTCTCCTTTAACGTGCTATTAATGCGTCCAGAACACAATAGGTGTGATTGTTTTATCCGGACTTTCGGTTAAGAGAACCTAGAGGGGCATTTATATATGATAGATATATCATATAGGGCTGGACCGATTTGATTAGAGTTTACGATATAATTCCGTAATCGAGAAGTCTTATCAAATCAATGGATGATCATATTTATGGATATATCTTAATCCTGAGGTGATCACAGTCAACTGCTTGAATCAGTATGAGGTTTGACTTGACGGTTAAGGATTACACTGAGTCTGTGGTATGAATTACCCCATCTTGGCATTTGTACTGGATTGAGTGAGTAGTATGTGTTATCACAGATACGGAATCCATTCCTTCCATTTATGGAAGTAGATAGACAGTTCCTTTATTTGTTAATCCTAGAAACTGATCGATCGCGCGAGTTCATATTACACCGATTAGCTACCGGTGAGGTGTATGAATTAATTTATCACTAGGGGTTAATGGTAAATAAGGATAAGAGGTTCGAAAAGGGTTAACGGTAACTTCCCGATTTAGAATGAACGATCTATGGAGGATTAATCCATATGTAATGATTATATCAATGGACGCTTATTATTATTCTCGTGAGGAGATAAATATAATCTCATAATCGGAGGAGTGCGATCACGGGATTATGGTGGCATATTCCCGTGATTGATTTATCGAATATAATTATTCGTTCGTAAGATAATTATTTATTTGATTTATCGGAGCCGCCGATTATTAGTCCATGGTCCCCGACGTGCGCTCCTATATAAACATAGCTATTCTCGGACGTCGAATCCTAATAATATTAATTTAGTTCTTGTTGGACTATATTATAACGATATGTGAATTAATTGTTTAGTGGACTATTAAATTAGTTGGGCTAAATAATTAAATATGTGAAAAAGACATTTTTCATAATATTGGCCCAAATGTGTGAAATGCGTGGATGACCTAATATATTATGGCACGGGGCGCATATTTTGTCATTTAATTGTCAAGAAATTAGTTTTCTTGTGATTTAATAAGACATGTGCACAAAATATTTATTGGATAAATATTTATGGTAAGAAATAAAGATAAATATTATTCTAGATTTGTTCTAGAATATTATGGGATTATCTTTTATTTATTAGATTTATTTATTTGCAAAATAAAATCCTTGGAGGTTAAGTTTTACTCTCATATATAAAGAGAGTTCTCCAAGCCTTACATACAACATAATTTTCGACTTCTACCTCTTAGAGAGGAGAAGGAAATTTTCGGCCAAGGGGTATGGGGAAAATCCTGGATGTTTTTCCGGGTAGCATATTGGAAGGATTCGAGACGAGAATTTCCTTCCACCGGGAGTTGCTTGGATCACACGTACGGAAGATCGTGGTGCTCTTCACACCTTTGTTTATTCTTTCTATTGTGGTTCTTCAACTTGGATTTTGAGATCCAAGAGGTATGTTCTACAACCCCCTTGTAGAGTAGATCTAGTTATTTTATTACGTGTAATTTATAGATCTAGATCCTTAAATCGCTTCCGTTGCGGATGGTATTACTAACAGTGGTATCAGTCGCCAAGGTGATCTATATTTATACGTATAAAATATTAGATCTAGGAGTGGAAAACATGTAGTTTTTGTGTCCCAATTTTTTATAGGGGCCGGTGCATATTTTTATTTTTTTTTATGTTGCGATTGTTGTGGTTTGAAGAAATGGATTGGGGTTGGTACTGTTTACCCGTTAGATCTATTGTAAACTCATATAAACGATGAAAATTTGTTCATATGAGTATAGGAAATTATGTAATTTATTTTTTTATTGCAATTTTAATTTTCAGAAAATAGATCTGTTTAGTAGCTGTTTAGTTATTTCATTTTTCCCGTTGATCGAGCCGTTGAAACGACGATCCCTCCGGTCAGAATCAAGATTGGAAGATGATGAATAACTCCACAAAATTACGCGTCGATCGGAGTCCGTTTAGATATCCGTTCGTTGCTGCAAAGAAGCTGTTGTAACAGAAAAACAAAGGATTCACAGAAACCCTACCTGTGAGTTCCTCGAATTTCTGGGAAACTTTGGACCGTTGAAATGCAAATCCAACCTGTCAGATCGATAAATATGGAGTTTTTGACGTGGGATAAAAATTTCAGGTCGATCGGGATTCATCTCGATTCCCGATCGGCCTCGGGAAGTCTTTGAGGCACTGCTGTAAAAGTCAGATCCAACAGCAAGTTGAGCGGCTCACTGGAGAAACTTGACAAATCAAAGCTCCGATCCAACCGTCCATATTGAAGCCCGAGAAATGAAGAACAGATCTGGAAATTTTCGTCACGATCCAAGTTCGTTTGGTTTCCCGATCATCGAAGAATTTGAACAGCTGCAGATTATGTTAGAAAGTAAACCCTAGTTAGGGTTTGTTTAATTTATTTTCTGATAGATTAGATACGGGGTACCAACGATCCATCTCGGTGTTTAAATTTTCCGCAATTTATTTTTTATGTGTTTGATCATAAAATAGATAAAAATTGGAATTGCCATGACTTGCATCATATCATAAATCCACTCCATGCATACATGTAGAATTTTAATTTTGGTAATTAAAATAGGCATGTATACAAACTCGCGTAATTAGTTGAAATTTAATTAATAAGTGGTAATTAATTAATTTAGTAACTAATTAAAGATCCGAGGACGGGTTATGAAATCGTGAAGCCTTTCGGTGTGTGTTCTCGGTGAACCGCCTTAAAGCCCAAACGAGATCACGTTTTCGATTCGTAGTGGCTACGAGATTGAATGATGGTAAAAGAATAATAAATCTCGGATAAAAACGGTTCGCTTATAGGTTGGGTGGTCAACTGAGCTAGGCTCGACCGACTTAACCCTCCTAGTGTGATGTATGCACGGGGGTATGGCAAGACTAAGCTACACCGGCGAGCGGAGGGGTGATTCCTTCTTATCTCAATGGGGCTGTCTTGACCCGATTTCGTCCGACTGTCACATATGTTCCAACGAATAAGACGGGTAGGCTTGCCTACGTTACCGACACAATTCGGAATCCTTGATTTGATGAGCTTTTATGTTAACATCAAAAAGACGTGGTTAGTTAACCCACCACCACTTCCAAAATATTGAGTGGGAGCGGGGAGGCGACAACCAACCCCACGGCCTCTACTATAGATACAAGTAAGTGAGAGAAGGGTGACGCCTCGAGGCGCTTTGATTTCGTCCCCCTAAGGATGGTGTTCACCCCTATCAACATTCATGGCTTGGTCTCCGAAAGGATAGGATTTACGGGTACTCGTCGGGTCACCGACCTATCCTAAGACGGCACACTCGGGACGTACCTAAGAGATCCGATATAGTAGGTCACACTCATAAAGGATATTCTTGATAATATCTAGGCTAAAAAAGGAAGGTAGTCAATGAATAAAGGGATGTTCGATTCTCCCGGGATGTTTGATTCTCACAAGTTATTCATTGATGAGATTGTCTCGATTTAACCGTCATCTCTTTGACCTACCCTAAGGCGGCACTGAGATGCGATGTTAAAACCTTGGAATGGTAGAGTAGACTTACTTTTTGTTTACAATTCCTAAAATAAAATAATATAGTAGTGTTAAACTTGAATTAATATATGTCATTTTATTTACAGCATTATATCTCTTACTAAATTGCTTAAAATTTATAATTGACTAGTATTGACTTTTTTAAAAAGTGGAAAGTAACTAGAACGTTGAACTAGTTAATCGATAATGCAATTAATTTTCGGAAGAGATATTTTCTCTTAAGCTTTTTAAAAACCAGAGTGACATACAGGTATATCACTAGTGTCATTCGTGTCAAACGGAAGACAAACTCAGTTTGATCAAAGGTGATTTCGGACTTTGAAATTCTTCTAGTGAATTTTGAGTGTGTAGTAATTACACGAGTAATTTTCTAATTGAAAATCAGAAAATCATGAAGTGTTACTAGTTGGACGATATTTGGAATCGATGAACTAGTGGGAGCTTTATGATTTTTTGTTTTTCTAGAACATTAGAAAAGTGTAAGTGACTACACACGTAACCGTTCTAATTGAAAAACCGGAATGTCACGAAATATCGCTAGTTGGACGATATTTGGAATCGATGAACTAGTGGGAGTTCTATGATTTGTTGTTTTTCTGGAAACATTGGAACTATGTACGAAAGATTTTCTAATCGAAAAATCGGAAAATCATAAAAAATAAAGCACTGCTCGTTAGACGGTATTTGGAACCGATAAACTAGTGGGAGCTTTAATGTTATGATTTGTTGTTTTTTCTGGTATATTAGAAAATCCGAGAAGTCCAGACGAGTAACACTCGAAATAGACATCCCACGGTTCAAGAGTAGTGTCTACTCAAACGAACCGCCGGTTCAAGATTTGTTTCCATTCACGGAAAGTCAAGAATGGGAGAATATGTCTAAAAGTGTTAGTCATATAAACTGAGAAAACTTTAAGGCTGAACCGAAAATTAATTCACTGAAAATCATAGAATAAGGACAGTGATTTTGGATCACCAACCTATGAATCCTTGGCGATTTTCTCGAGCTAAGTTCTTTGGAAGAACAAGGTAGCGGTGCATTTAATGAATAAAAGAGTAAACAACGGGCAGTTAATTTTAGCTAGAATAGTGGGAGTGATACAAGGAAATGAATCTCAGATTCAATCCTGGATATCGCGGAAAAATTATTTTTTGTTTAAGATTCGTTGGAACGAAAGGATTTACCTTCTATTCGATAATTTGTTTGTCGTATAGAAAGTGAATATACCATTTGTAGTACGAATCCAAAACTCGGACTTTTTGTTTGATAAAGTCAAAACCACTTAGAACTATTTGAAATATGTATATAAAACACATCTTAAGAACTATTAAAAGCAATTGGTTTCTATATTTAGATAAACGCTTCTTCATATTCCATAGTTAGTGCATAGTCCCTAAAAGACAAGACCTGAAGACTGGCTCAGGGTGATTCATTTCTCGCAGTCTGGTTATATTGTCTCAAAGGTTCAATGACTGAGCTTCCTCTCAATCGGGAAAGGAAAATGGTTATAAAGAAGTAACACCGCTTGTTCATGATGACCTCGGAGTCTTATGAAAAAAAAATACAAGCTAGTGGGAGTCTGACAACTACTCAGACACTCCGGTAAGTTTATCCAAAATATTCTAAGGTGTCTCTGATTTTGTCGGAGATGGAGTATTCTATACTCAGAAATAGGCCATCACATAGTCCTAGGGACTGATGCTCGGCCTGCCTCATAGTGAAATGCTTTCACCAAGGGAGAAACCGTTGAATTGCTTTACATAGTTGTAAATGTGCTACAATACACTGCTTAACTCAATAAAGATATTGGAAGTGAAATAACGGTCTACATTGAAATGTAAGACCGAGAAGTCTACCTAGAATATGCTTTGGAATTTACGGATAAGGTGTGGATTCGGTTCACCCCACTTCCATAAATATAAGCATTTAGCACACGGTGCTTGAAGGTAAGACTGGGAATTTCGCGCAGACGTTCGGTCAATGACCATTCGTGATATATCTTTTAACCTATTGAGTATAAAGGTTAGATATAGGATTCTTGAAATCGGGAAGGGACAAGTTATCTTGTTGCATCCTTTCGATAGAGTCCATAAACAGCAAAACCTTGAACCTTGAAGTACGTTTACTCAAGGTAGTTACTAACTGATTAAAATCAGACCATATCCAACATCGGTTGTTGGTGATAACACTAAATACTACTAAACTAGATCAGAAAGTCGATCCACCCAGAATGTAGTGGGAGTATGGTTTCTTCATTACCCATTGCGGGTTCTGAGGACTTAATGGTCTACAGGATCGATTGATGACCTATGGCTCTTATGTTAGCTGTATAGGATTCTGATAATAGAGGTTGGTTTACAAGCCATAGCCCTGTGAATGGAGTTTGGTACTCCAGAGCTATTCATACTCTTGTAGAACCACCTGATCGTCTCAGGCCCAGTGGGAGTAATTGGATCTACACGGAAAAGAGTAGAAGGAATAGGAAAGTTTATCTTTCAGAGCAAAGATTGAGAGGTCTAGGGGTAATTCCCTAAGAAGTAGAGAGTTAATCAGACCTTGAACTCTCTTACCACTTAGTATTGCATGATTTCGTCAAAAGCAGAAAATAGGGGTGATTCCCTGAGACTTTCTTGCCAAACAAACGGAGTCTGGATTCATTCGGAACAAAAGGGTATTGCCTTATGAACTTATGACAGGATGACTGTCAAGGTTTTTGTCCTTTATGGATAAAAAGCAAACCTCTCGGTCACTGGAAGTCATACATTTCTACAATATGTGGATTTGACCAGAATATTGATAAGTCTTTTGTAGACTGGATATCAATTTTAGTACAGTAGTGAATATATACATATATTAGTGTTTGTGAAGGATAACACTGCACCAGTTGGAATCAACATGGGTGTGTTATCTGAAGTCAGAATCTGACAATGCCACAATTCTCTGCAACAGAGATTTGGACAACATCCTAAAGATTTTGACTCGGTCGAATTCATTAGAATTAGTCACTGGTTTCCCATCCATCTTATTGGTTAATATGATGCATCTATGTATGCAACATTCAACGAAGAAGTTCTACCCTATGCCTCAGGAATGACTCTCTAAATCTTCGGATCAAGAGAAATGGGATAGATTCTCTTTCTAGTAAGAGATGGTCAGGTTATTGAACGTCAACTTTGATCGAATCTTAGATTCGGCGGTTAAAAAAGCAAGTTTAGTATGTCCTTTAGTATCTTGAGAGAACGAGGAATAATATGCGGACATATTCATGTGTGAGCTTGGATATGTGTGATACACTGATTTTGACTTTAAGTCAGATTGAGGATGATCGTTAAGTCGATCTCGGGCTCAGTGTTTACTCTTGTGTTGAAGCTATTGCTGGAGGAATCCGGAACGCCAACTCGACTTTAACTAGTTGGGTGATTAGCGGCTTTTGTAGTAGCTATAGAGGCGATATAGCTTAAGGATTTCCTTTTCATATCTGGGAGTGATTCTAGATTTGGAAGCCGATACCACATCATTGTGCAAACGATGAAGGTGTAGCTTCTCAGGGATTTTCGAAATCACTAGAGGTCAAAAGCATATTGGGAAAGTACCGCATGATTAGATGGACCGGTAACGTTTCGATCCTACGGATCGTCTCGAGCCGACAACCTGACTAATCATTAAGACCCATGATATTTAAGATGTAGGTGCTCCCCGAGTCACTGACCTATCCTACGACGGCACACTCGGAGTGTACTTTGTCATCTACAATGGTTATCATGTGCTTAATGGGTACTAGAATACGGGATGGATCTCCATTGCTTTAGAGCAAGTGAGAGATGTAGTTTGTTGTAGTTTTGAATAATAGGGTGTGCTTTAAAACAATTAATCACATGCTTTCGTGCAAGTGGGAGATTGTTAGGTGTGATGCCCGGAAGACAATTTTGTAATTGTTTTATTTAATGAATGAATTGACATTATTATTCATATTTATTATTCTCATATTCACCGATGTGACAATAGTATTTACACTGCAGAAAACCCTAAAGTATATCGTTTATGTAATCACTTAACTCAGTGTATGGGATATACACGGGAGGATTGAGTTAGTGAAGATGTACTTAAAATACAATTAGCCCGTAGTGAAGTTAATCGAGAGTATCGGGTCTCTCCGTTAACGTGCTATTAATGCGTCCAAAACACAATAGGTGTGATTGTCTTATCCGGACTTTCGGTTAAGAAAACTTAGTGGGGCATTTATATATGATAGATATATCATATAGGGCTGGACCGATTTGATTAGAGTTCATGATATAATTCCGTAATTGAGAAGTCTTATCAAATCAATGGATGATCATATTTATGGATATATCTTAATCCTGAGGTGATCACAGTCAACTGCTTGAATCAGTATGAGGTTTGACTTGACGGTTAAGGATTACACTGAGTCTGTGGTCTGAATTACCCCATCTTGGCATTGTACTGGGATTGAGTGAATTACCCCATGGACGTTCCCTTATTTGTTAATCCTAGAAACTGATCGATCGCGCGAGTTCATATTACACTGATTAGCTACCAGTGAGGTGTATGAATTAATTTATCACTAGGGGGTTAATGGTAAATAAGGATAAGAGGTTCGAAAAGGGTTAACGGTAACTTCCCGATTTAGAATGAACGATCTATGGAGGATTAATCCATATGTAATGATTATATCAATGGACGCTTATTATTATTCTCGTGAGGAGATAAATATAATCTCATAATCGGAGGAGTGCAGTCACGGGATTATGGTGGCATATTCCTGTGATTGATTTATCGAATATAATTATTCTGTTCGTAAGATAATTATTTATTTGATTTATCGGAGCCGCTGATTATTAGTCCATGGTCCCCGACGTGCCTCTTATATAGCATAGCTATTCTCGGACGTTGAATCCTAATAATATTAATTTAGTTCTTGTTGGACTTTATTATAACGATATGTGAATTAATTGTTTAGTAGACTATTAAATTAGTTGGGCTAAATAATTAAATATGTGAAAAAGACATTTTTCATAATCTTGGCCCAAGTGTGTGAAATGCGTGGATGACCTAATATATTAGGGCATGGGGCGCATATTTTGTCATTTAATTGTCAAGAAATTAGTTTTCTTGTGATTTAATAAGACATGTGCACAAAATATTTATTGGATAAATATTTATGGTAAGAAATAAAGATAAATATTATTCTAGATTTGTTCTTGAAAATTATGGGATTATCTTTTATTTATTGGATTTATTTATTTGCAAAATAAAATCCTTGGAGGTTAAGTTTTACTCTCCTATATAAAGAGAGTTCTCCCAAGCTTTACATACAACATAATTTTCGACTTCTACCTCTTAGAGAGGAGAAGGAAATTTTCGGCCAAGGGGTATGGGGAAAATCTTGGAGGTTTTTCCGGGTAGCATATTGGAAGGATTCGAGACGAGAATTTCCTTCCACCGGGAGTTGCTTGGATCACACGTACGGAATATCGTGGTGCTCTTCACACCTTTGTTTATTCTTTCTATTGCGGTTCATCAACTTGGATTTTGAGATCCAAGAGGTATGTTCTACAACCCCTTGTAGAGTAGATCTAGTTATTTTATTACGTGTAATTTATAGATCTAGATCCTTAAATCGCTTCCGTTGCAGATGGTATTACTAACACCACCCACAACAATAAACAAAGGAACATAGTTGCTCCACAATATTGCTGCAACAGCAATTGAATTAGAGAAATGTTATTCCTTTATGCCAGCCTTGATGTTACTACCTTCTTGTTAACCTGCCTATGATTAGGTACTGCCTTTACTTAAACTAAAAATTTCAGAGTTATTGCTTCAACTGTTGTTGTTCATGCCTTCATTATTTTACACCAGCATTTTTAAAGCTTTATTGCTTAGGAAAGAATCATAATATGGTCAGCTGCAAATTACTATGTGCTCTGGTTTTCTGCACACAAACATGTTTCTTCATTTTGTACGCTTTACAGAATAGTTATGACGATTACATTGCTCAATAAAGGTTTTCTTTTTTTCAGAACCATACCAAGACAAATGCTTGATGCACTTGAGATCCAGCCTGGGAAGAAAGGTTGGACTTGCATTGTCCAAGTTATTAAAAGGCATCATGTCTTGTATAAGACTTTACCCGTTTACCCTTTCCAACAGAGATATAGTCACTATCTCTTCACTGTTATGATGGTTACACGAGCTTGTAATTGCTTCAATCTTTTCCACGAAAAGGAATCGTACGCATACTAACTCCTGAATTTTTTTAACGTAAAACCAGGGGACAAAAATCAAAGCTGAGATGTTTGATAGCGACGTCAACTTTTTCGAGTGTTCTTTGCAGCCTTTTAAAAGATATAAATTTCTAACGCAATTGTCACTCTCCCTGCTGATGAGTATCAACTGGATGACTACAAATTCTCGTGGATTATTACTGCCAAAATGCCTGTCGAAACAATTGTTGATGCTGAACCGTATGTCTTGCCAAGAAAATTTGACGTTTGTAGGTTTGCTGACCTGCACGTGTTTGCAGGAAGCAGATGCAAATATAGGTAAATATAGAATCCATATCTATTCCCAGTTTCCCACCATATGTTAATGTTTATGACGTAGCTGTTAAAAACAAAATACTTACACATGCTATTTACAACATGATTCTTTAACCTATGAACATTGAGTTTTCTTTCTTTAACTAACGAACACTGATTTTTTGCCATTATAGCTATCAGAGGCTTTGTTGTCCATCAATTTCCAGTAGTGGACATTTCAAATACAAAATGTGTTAAGGATTATATTGTGGTTAATGAAGGGTGAGCTTCTTTATATACCTTATCATATTATTTTGATGTAGTGTACAACGAGACTAACAAATGTCTTATCTACGATAGAGAAATCCCTATTGTCCTCCGCCTTTGGAAGGACTTGTTGGCTGCTTATGATCCGAACATTGATAGCTTTCACAAGGAACCAGTGACTATAATTGCCTCCAACCTTGAAGTCAGGACATTCCATGGTATCTTTACTTTCTGATTTTAACTGCACATTACATGCTACGACCCCTATTCCTGCTGTTCATACTGTTACTATTGCAGGTCTGTCTCTAGCGACAAGAAACAACACATACTTAATTGAAAATCCACCACTGCCCGAGGATCTTAGCCTAAAAAATGGTAATACTTGTCTTCACCGTTTATCAAATGCAATGCAAGACAATTTTCAACTATGATATATCCTTTTTGTGTCTTAAAGGGATGCTGAAAACAAGCAAAAAGTTGTTGTTTGACTGAAGAGTAAAGCCTATGAGGATATCAAACGGTTCTTTGTCTCACCAGAACCAGAACAAGTCTTGGATTTGCCTGCTGCAATGTCAGATTTTGAATATGTGAGTGTCCCTTCAGGAAAAAAAAAGATGTGAGGGATTACACCAATACTCTACACTTAGTACTTGTTTCGAAAATTATTTACTTACCTTACTTTTGATTTATGTATAGGCGAAAACATGCTGGAAAAAAGGAAATCTTCGCTTAAGCGTTACACGTAGCCCTTTTCACTACATTGCTTGTGGAAACTGTAGAATAATTGTCGAGGCTGGCTTGGATTGGGACGTCAGGTGCTCTGGATGTGGAGCCCTTTCGCCAATGGAAATTAAGTAATTCTTGAAAATACCGCTTCTCATCAAAGTCTACACGATTAAGGCTTTTAGTTTAATTTATTTACCTTTACTTAACATTCACCTTGACAAGATCTAACTGCCAGAGACTTTGAACGATGAAAACACAAACATGAGGAGCATAATAAAATCTTCAGACGCTGAGAAGCTTATTCCGTACACTGCAGCTGAAATAATGAAGCTGGAAGAAGAGGTACTCAACTAAATATTTCAATTGTTTGATTTGTTTATATATGATTAATACAAGAGTCTTTGTTATTTACTAGCATAACTTAGATCATATAAGTGGACTAAAAGTAACACACCTAAATTTAATTATTTCCCCAGCATTTAACATATCCACAATGAAAACAAAGCTACTGCTGGCTGATAAAAGCACGCATGATGAATATAGATTTATAAGCAACCAATGCTTAAGGTCTTTGGAATATACAACTTTATATTAAGCAATAATAGATTT
Source organism: Gentiana straminea (assembly GCA_036785695.1). Classification (NCBI taxonomy): domain Eukaryota; kingdom Viridiplantae; phylum Streptophyta; class Magnoliopsida; order Gentianales; family Gentianaceae; genus Gentiana; species Gentiana straminea. The sequence continues at coordinate 1,944,874 of JAVUPR010000424.1, read as the reverse complement.
ATAAACAATCAAATACTACACTTTGCACCACACAAACACAGGTGTGAACTTTTGCAGATGTATGAAGCTGTGGAAAGACAATCCTAAAATATATATCGTCATGTATCATGAGTGGCTGGAAAATTTGACATAAATTAACAAAAAAATATGTAATGTATGGATTGATTGTTGTATCTGCTTTTAACTAGAACATTGGTACTTACGATCAAGCTTAAACCTGTACACGTGTATATTTTAAATTATCATGTTTGATTTATTTAAACAAGTATTAAGTGTTTCATAACACAGAGGTCGTGTGTTCTGTCAAGTACTATGATAAGCTAATCGATAGCGCAATGCTTCGAAGATATGTCATACTGAGGACATACACATTTGATGAAATGGAAGCATTTGGTAAGAACATGACACTGGGAATAGCTGCACCTGTCATACTTCATTCTGAAACTCTTGATGTTACGTCTGATGAAACCGCGCTCTTGTCGCCTACTTCAAACAAAGCGGATGACTCACATGCTCAGTTCTTTACACCGACGACTAAAAAGGCTCTCGAAGAAGTCAACCAGCAATGTGTTTGACCAACATCCATCAATTCTCCTTCTTCCACTGCTAAGAGAAACATTAACTTTGAAACCATCACTGTGGAGGATTTGGGAAATGCACCTTCTCAACTACCTGAATTAATAGTAGGAACACCAAAGAAAAAAAACAAGGGACCAGAAAATAAGGTTTGAAAGATTTCTTGCTAATTAGATGTAGACACATTTTGCTTATAATATATTGTAGCTACTGGAACAATGAATGCCTTGCTTTATTTTTCTTTTTTGCATCCATCACAATCTTCATCGGAAGATGTTGATGGAGATCCGATAACAATGCTTACATAGTTATCATCTTAATTGCCTTGCTTAATATGTTATTAGTAATGTAATATGAACTAATAAGATGTTCTTGAATGTTGTATCTGCTACTTTGGACCTAACATTTGCGGCTTTTTTACACCTTTAAGTGCTTGACATGTTCATTACAGATATACTTTCATTCCCTGCATTTGCAACGCTTGTACTTTCTTTCCAACCATTTCTACAGCATCATGCAACCAAATATAATGAAGCTACTGCTAAATCAAGGGACTTGCGGAGGCCTTGCGGTGCAAGGCCGAAACCACACTAGTATATAATAGAAGAAGTAAAACCAAAGAAAATAAGATAATTATAATAATGATGTAGTATAATAATAAAATGTCTTATGTCACATTTTAAGATAAAGTGATGTTATGATAATGATTATTAGACATACTTATAAAATTGAGCTCTTAATATGACATACACATTCTTAGATAAAAATACTTTTAAGATAAATTTATGTCACATATAAAATATGAAAATTAAACTTTATGTGACTTGATAATTTTCAAACAGATGTCACTTAAGATATAAAATATTTAGTGACATAATTAATTATAGAGTAATTATGTGATATATCCCAAAATAAATATATTTTGAAATACATCAACACAAAATACTCAACACTATTGATGTTCAAACTTGTTCAAAAGCTATTACAACTAGAATCAGCATAAAGATAAAAAGTATAAATATGAGTTTGCTGATCTAGTTTCTGTCTCTATATTGATCTCTTTTCTGTTGGTACTCCATGATTTCCTTAACCATGTCTAGCATCCATTGATTCTAAAGAAATCAAACCAAGTATGTACCAACTTCCATCTCTTTCAAGCCTCAGGTAGAGTCAACTGTATGCTTTGCCAGTTGAATCCTTGTCTCATGTAAAATAGCTTAAATTCTTCCAAAGAGTCTTTTGCTGACCAATTTCCCAGTCTTAGTGCACCAGATTGTCCTCTGCCACCAGTTGATATTCCTCCATGACCACCTCTTGTTGTTGTCCTTAAAGATCTAATCCTTTCTTCCCATGGTTTTAGTCCAAGGAAGGATTCTAGACCTTCTATGAAAGTCATATCATGATAAGGCTTCCTTCTTGAATAGTAAGCAGTCTTGAACTCTTTCAGGAAATCATCAGTGAACTGTATGCAGAGGCTCTAAAAGCATTAATATCAGTCTCAAACCTCTTCTTGTTGTAAACTCTTGATGCCTCTTTTTCTTATGATGTTTGCCCTTCTTCTCCCTTATTGACATCATCAATAAAACGGTTCAGTAGGCCTATAACACTTTCATGTGTATTAACCCAATTATTCAGTTGTCCTTTCATTATTTCTATTCTAGTGTCAATTGAAGTAATCCGGCCTTCAATTGTTTGCTCCAGCAGATTCATTCTGTCTATAAGTTTAGGATCAGATGCAGCAGTTGACTTCTCAGCAAGTTTATCAACTTTGTTGTGTAAAGTAGAAATTTCCTCAGTAAGCTTAATGTCACTTCTTGCATGATCAATTTTGATTTGAGACATTTTATGATAAATGTCATTGCATCTGAATTCTACACTAGTGACATTTGAAGCCACTGTCTCAGTAGTCCTTCCTCTGTTCTCCACCAAATTGATCAAATCTTCAAATCTCTGCTCACTGTTTCTCAATTGATTCCTTAGTGTGTAATATCTTCTCTTACAGCTCTCAGCTCTTCCAAAATATATGCTGGTATTATGGCAGCAACACCAGCCATATTTCCAGCAAATTTTCCAGAAGGCTCTTCAATATCATCATCAGCGCTTGGAATTCTTACCACAATGGCCCTTGTTTAATCCCATTCATAGCGCTCATGACCCTCCTCATCCATATCAGAGACATGATCATGGACATGATCTTCTTCTTCTTCTTGTGGTAGCTGGAATTCCTCATCACTGAAATCATAATCCAACAGTTGCTCATCTGATTCTTCTTCAGCAGCCTCGTTGCCTTTATCATCAAAGACACCTTGTTCAACAGGTTCCATACTGTCAGCAGGAGCATCATCCTCAGCAAGCTCCATGCTGATGACAGGGGATTCATCCAATCCCAATAACATATCCAACCTTTGTCCAAGTACTGTTTGATCCTCAGTATTTTGTATCTCCAGACCTTTGTTCAGTTGCTGTTTGAAACTCAGTAGACTGAACCTCCATCTCTACAACAATAGGAAAACATTCATGTTTTCTTCCAAAATACCTCCAACTTCAGCAATTTCCCTTAAGACTAGCCTGTGATAAAGTTTCACCAATATCAATGCTATCTTGATATTGAGCAGATTCCTCAGGAATGACATCAGTCTGCTCAACCATAACAACATCAACAGTATTCTTTAAAATTGTATATTAAAGAAGTGTTGCTGCAGAAATCTATAATTCCAAATCTTCAGTGAAAGTAGCAAACGGTTCTTGTTCTAGATCATCAGTCTGCTGTTATCTTTCTTAGCAGGTTGCTCTGTTGTTTTCTCAGTTGATCCTTGTCCAGCAGGCTTAGTAGATTTCTCTTTCATAACACCACTGGACTCTCCAAGATGCATAAGATGATCATCATCTGAATCAGAGGAAGATGAATCATCACTATCATCAAGAGGTGTGAACTTGGGATCTTTGAACATGATGCTTCCTTCCTTGCTTCCTTGAACATGATGCTTCCTTTCTTCCTTGTCAATCAATCCTAACAGATTTTCTACCCCCAGAGTTCCAAAAACCCACTCTTCAAATCCTAACATGGGGTCTGCTGCAAGCTTCTGTTTCTTGTAAAAGCCAAACTTCCATGTAAAATACTGTGCAGTCTTTTTAAAGTCAGGATTTTCCTTAGGCTTCTTGGTCTTCCTTTCATATGGCATGGAAGGTTTCCTTGCATCAGTCTGATCTTCAACTTGGTGACTCCCAAAAGTTTCCACCAAATGAGATAAAGTTTCCTCAACAGGCACAAAGATATCAGTAGACTCTTGAACAGGTACATTTGTGTCTACTACTTCTATTTGTTGTACACTTTCTTCCCCCTGAATTGTATGCTCCTCAGTAGGGATCTCATCCATCTTATCTTCCCCTTGAGTTATTGCAGTCTCAGTAGGGTTTTCCAACACCTCAGTAGCCTCCATAGTAGGCTCTGTCTCAACAATAACTTCTTCTTCTTCTACCCTTTGTTCCTCCAGAGTCCTCGGCTCTTTCCCTTTGCCATGTCTGCCTTTCTTTTTGGCAAATTGTTTTTGTCTTTTGGAAGGTCTATCTGGAGAACCAACATGAGTTTGTTCCAATTGCTCCTTGCTGATTGCTTTCCTTTTCTTTCATGCCTCTCTGACCTGTTCTCTAAAATATATGCAACAGTCTTCTTAACAGGTTCAGCAGGTTTAGTAGGCACATTAGCCGTGCTAACTTCAGAGGACTTGGCAGATTCTACTGGTTGCTTTGTCTTCTTTGGCTTTAAAATCTCTGTTATATATCTTCCTTGTATCAACAGCCTTTCTTTTATCTGTGGTTTTCTTTGATGCAGGAAGTTGAACATCATCTCTTGCTTTTGTTCTTTGCTCCTGATTGTCATCACTTTCCACTTCTTGTACCTCATCATCATCATCTAGGCCAGGAATGGGAGTTTTGATTTCTGGCTTGTATCTTGCCTTGTTGATGGGTAAAGGAGCAACATCAGCAATGTATAAATGATTCAGCAGGGTCTGAATCATCAAACCCAAAGGTTTTGCTTTGATAAAGAAACCTGAACTCATATATCCAACATGTGTCTTGATGGTTTCTTTCTCCTCAGTCATTACCTTCTTCATATAATTCACAAAGAAACCAGCCCAGTCAAACTTCATACTTCTAGATATGATAATCATCATGTCTATTTTGGGTCCTGATAAAGTATCATAACTGCCAACCAAACCCAAAAGGTTCCTTGAAATGTACTTGCTAAGCAGATTATACTCAAAAGAGATGTGTTTGACATTGATACCCAAAGAAACTGGTATATCATGATTTGTTTTAATCGATTCAACAAATGCCAATCTTGCTAACTCCATACTTTCAGGATTTGTAGGAGCTCCATTACCTTCACTGAATCCGAAGACCTCTATCAGCAAGTCTAATGAAACAACAATCTCCTGAGCATTTACATTTCTTGTAAACTCCTCTGTATCTACTCTAATCACCATGTTTCTCAAAAAATCACAAACATTTTTGTAAGAAATCTCTGCCAGGCTGATGTTAGGTACATTTTATAGGCCTTCATATCCTTATTCTTATTCCCAGATTAATCGTCATTGCTGTTACATTTGCATCGTTGACATAGCCTCTAACACTTTGGCTAGATCCAAGATATACATCTTTAGCCGCCAATGATAAGTTGAATTTGAGACAATGAAGAAGATGAAGATTAAGACTTTTGGTTTCACACTTGTAAGAAATTGCAGATGTTGTAATGTGAAATCTTTGTATACAACCTACAATATATAGGCAGATGTAGTTGGTAAGACACTGTGCACGTACTGTACAAAATACACGATTTAATTTGAATTAAATATGATAAAGCCACGTGTCCCACTAACTGATCCCACTAGTGTAGTAACGGTTATGTACTAGTAACAGATGTAATAAAGATAAGATTAATATTCATTTACTCCACTATTGAATTTCATTAAAGATTGACTTTATCAGCAGCATATGAGTCTCAGCAGACACATTCTTTAGCAGACTTGATCTTCAGTAGTCTTGTAGCATGTATACTCTGCTGATACATAAACCATAGCTGATCTTAATACACCATAGTTTTGTCCGATTGATAATACAAGATGAAGTTTAATACCAATGACTAATCGGCCAAGTGAGCTCACCCAACAGGGCAAAGACCAATTCCTTTGGCAACTTCATTTGCTTAATTTTCCAAACTATAAGAGCATTTTTAGGAATTGTTGATACCAATGACTAATCTGCCAAGTGAGAGCACCCAGCAGGGCAAAGACTAGTCCTCTTGGTGAATTCCAATGTTGTGCTAACCTATCAGTAGGTCAGTCAACCTTGATGATGCCAAGTTCAGTCCTTAACTTAGCAAACCTCTCTTTATCCAAAGGCTTTGTAAAGATATCAGCAAGTTGATCTTCAGTAGGAATGTAAAGAACCACCACATCTTTCTTTTCCACATGATCTCTTATAAAATGATGTCTCAAATCAATATGTTTGGTCATTGAGTGCAAAACATAGCATTGTCACACATTATGTGCATTTCTTTTTCTTCAATCCCATAATCCCTTAGTTGCTGTCTTAACCAAAAGGCTTGTGCACAATAGCTTCCGGCAGCAATGTATTCTGCTTCAGCAGTGGAAGTTGATATAGAATTCCGCTTCTTGCTAAACCAGGAAACAAGTCCATTTCCTATCAACTGACAAGTTCCTGTGGTGCTTTTTCTATCAATCTTGCACCGAGCATAATAAGAATCCAAGTATGATATAACTTTGAAACTTCCATCTTTTGAATACCATATCCTTACTCCCAAAGTTTCTTTCAAATACTTGAGAATCCTTTTAACTGCAGCTAAGTGACTTTTCTTAGGTTTAGATTGAAATCTTGCACAAACACCTATTACAAAGGATATATCAGGTCTGCTGGGTATGAGATACAGCAGACTTCCTATCATCCTTTTGTATAAAATCAGATCAACATCTTTACCTTCCTTATCTTTATCCAACCTGATGCTTGTACCTATAGGAGTTGATACTTTGGTGCTATTTTCCATACCAAACTTTTTAAGCAGCTCTTTGGTATACTTGCTTTGATGAATGAAGATTCCATCTTGCATTTGATTGCCTTGTAATCCCAGAAAGTAGTTCATTTCTTCCATCATACTCATCTGAAACTTACTTTGCATGAGATTAGCAAAATTTTCATATAACACTTCATTTTCAGAACCAAATATGATTTCATCCATAAAAATTTACACCAGCAGGGTGCTGTCTCCTTCATTGATTCTGAAAAGAGTCTTGTCAATGGTTCATTTGGTAAAACCATTGTTCACCCAGAATTGAGATAAAGTCTCATACCAAGCTCTTGGTGCTTGTTTTAGTCCATAAAGTGCCTTGTTTAGTCTATACATATTATCTTTAACTTCAAAACTATGGGGTTGCTGAACATAAACCTCTTCTTCTAGAATGCCATTAAGAATTGCACTCTTTACATCCATCTGGTAAACTTTGAAGTTTGTGTGTGCGGTATATGCCAAAAACAATCTTATTGCTTCTAATCTTGCAACTGGGGCATATGTCTCATCAAAGTCTATTCCTTCAGCTTGTGAATAGCCCTTTGCCACTAGTCTGGCCTTGTTTCTAACAATGGAACCAGATTCATCCAGCTTATTTCTGTAAACCCATTTAGTACCAATGGTATTTTCATGAACAGGCCTCTCCACTAGTGTTCATGCTTGATTTCCTTCAAACTCATTCAGTTCTTCTTGTATAGCAATTATCCAATCAGGATTAGTAATTGATTCTTCAACAGCTTTAGGTTCTAGTTGAGATAGAAAACATGTAAACATTGCTTCTAATTGTCTTCTAGTCCATACACCTTGCTGTACATCACCAATCACTTGTTCAGCAGGGTGATCCTTCAACCATTGTAAATCAATGTTTGCTTGATTTACAGGAACTTGATCTTCAGTAGGGTCTGCTATTGGTTCATTAGGAGGATTGCCAGATTTTTGAGCTGTATCTGTTGTTGTATCAGTAGTATTACTAGCAGGTCCTCCAGCAGGGGCATCTTCATTTCCAGAATCAGAGACCTTTGAGCCACTTATCTTCTTTAAAATATCTACATACTCAGGGTCTGTGATTTCTAGATTTACAGCAGGTTCTGTAACTTCTTCATTCTCCATTCCAGTGAACTTTGGTTCATAAGAAACAACATGTATATATTTTTCATGTTTTAAAGTTCTTTTGTTAAGCCCCCTAAAAGCCTTGCTGACTGAATAATAGCCCAAAAGATTCCTTCATCTGATTTTGGTTGAAAAGTCTTCAGTTCCTTCTTATGATTCAAGATAAAGCATTGCTTCAGCCCAGTACCTCTCGAGTAACATTGCTTCACAGATCATAGTCCTCTCTGTTTCTTTCAAAGTCCGGTTTCTTCTCTCAGCAACCCCATTCTGCTGAGGGGTTCAAGCAGTTGCTAATTGATGCATCACACCATTTTGTTCACATTATTCTCTTATGACTTTGTTAAGGAAGTCAGTACCCTTGTCTGATCTAATCTTTACTACTGTCACACTCTTCTCATTTTGTAATCTCTTTAAAAGTTTAGGCATCTTTTGAAGTGTGTCAATTTTCTTGTTCATGAAGATTACCCAAGTGTACCTTGAATAACATCCACAACTACCAGAGTGTATTTCTTCCCTGTTATGCTTGTTGGTATCACTGGTCCAAAAAAATCCATATGCATTAGCTCCAAAACTCTCTTGGTTGATTGTTGAGTTTTTGACTTGAAACATGCTTTTGTTTGCTTCCCTTGCTGACGGGGATCACATATTGCATCTTTCTTATATGTGATTTCATGTAGACCTATTACAAGCTTTTTCTTCACCAACTGATTGATATCATCAAAGTTTAGATGATTCAATTTCTTGTGGCACAACCAATTGAGCTCTGACTTAGTGTGCACTATGAGGCAAGTTTCTGGTACTGTAGTGCTCCAGTCAACAACATACATGTTTTGTTGTCTTCTTCCAGCAAGTACAACTTGTCTTGCATCTCACTCATGACAATGCACTGATCTTTGTCAAAAGTGACTTGATATCCCATATCACAAAATTGACTTGTACTCAGCATGTTGTAGTCCAATCCTTCAACATATGCAACATTCTTGATTGTGAGTCCATTGTTCACTAGAATGCCATATCCTCTTGTATATCTAGGTGTGTCCTTGTTTCCAAAGACTTTTGGTCCATCTCTGGCAACAAAATCCACCAAACAGTGTTTGCTCTTTGTCATATGTCTAGAACACCCACTGTCAAAGTACCAGACACCCTACAAAACAAATTTAATGTGTTTTAATTACCCAAAATTGTTTGAGTCCATAGTGGTCAGTGGTAAGCACAACCATTGGCAAATTTCCATAAGGTCTTCTTTGAAAAGTGTTGCACTTTCTTTCATATATGTATGCAACGTTTACATAGAATCTAGTGTTTGGTTGTGTAGCATTCATATATGGTTTCTGGCCTTTTGGTACATAATGCTGTTTGAAGTGATTTATGTTGTTATATGATTGCTATCTGTTAGGAACATCCATGTATTGTGGTCTTTACTGAGGTCTCTTCTAAGTCCTCTGGTGAGGTCTCTGCTGAGTCCTCTGCTGATCCCACTGCTGAGGTCTAGCCTTAGCATTATGGTTAAATCTATTGTTTCTAGCAGCAGGGGCAGGATATTCCGATCTTCATCAATAGGGAACAATCTGCCTTTTCCCCTGAGATAAGCATCCCTTAAATGATTGACATTTTTGGGTTTGACATTCTTATCCTCGGAATATTTCTGGCTCTTGCCCTTTTGTTGTCCAGCAGACTTTGCAGCAAGTCTGCTATCACCAGGTCTAGAGGGTCCAGCAGACCTACTTTTAGGTGTACCATTTTTGTTAGGTGCTGCTGTCCCTTTGGACTTCTGATTTTGCTACTTTGAAGTATTCTCCGCATGCTTTACTGCCCCAGCAACCTTTTGGGGTGTTGGATCTTGTGCAGCCACAAACTCAGGACCAATTCTGGCATTAGGTTCAGCAGCCTTACTTGATCCATCCTTAGAAGGTTGTTGAGTGTCAAATCCAAGGCCTGTTCTATCACCATAAGGCTTCCCAGATTTGAATGCAGTTATGGAACTTGATTGTGCAACAGATTCAGTTGCCACTGCTGGTGTAGCAGACTGATACTGATTCTGTTCATAATCCTTTTCCTTGCCTCTAAGAATTCTTAATTCAGCATTCAATCTTTGGATTTCTGTTTGAAGTGCTTCTCTTTCTGCCTTCACAATCTCATAACCAGATTTTTATTATCCTTAGTTGATTAAGGAGGGCACCTAGAGGTTCTTCATTGTCAGAAACTTTTGGATTGGAACCACCGGTAGACTCACATTCACTTTCAGCAGGAGTGTTAATGAAATACAGAATTTTATACCTCCTCAGTTTCATCCATATGAACCACTAAAGCATAATCATCCATATGTGCTATGGGAGTAGTGTCATCTGATTCATTTCCTTTTTCAAAGGTTTTTGGCTTTAAACCAACCTCTTATCAGAATCCTATACAACCCTTTCAAAGAAGACAATAGGTTATCAATCACCCCCTGCAGACTGTGAATTCTACATAGTCACAGCAGGTCAATGGTTAAACTACACTCCCACTGTAGTTGGGTGGATTGATGTTCAGATCTGGTATAGTAGTATTTATCGGTGTTATCCCCAACAACCAATGTTGGATATGGTCTGATTAAATCAGATAGTAAATCCTTGAGTAACTAACAACCGTCACTTTCCGATCTTAGGAATCTTATGACCAACCTTTACTCACTTTATTAAGAACAGTCACCATCTGAACGTGTATGCAAAATCTCCAGTCCTACCTTCAAGCATAAATGCTAAATGCCTTTATTTGCGGAAGTGGAGTAAGTGTACTTCACTCCTTATCCACAAATTCATAAGCATCTTCTAGGTAGACTTCTCGGTCTACATAAAATGTAAACCGTTATTTTGCAACCAATATCTTAATTGAGTTAAGCAGTGTATTGTAGCATATCAATAACTATATAAGGCAATCCATGGTTTATCCTTTCAGTGAAGTTGTTTCACTTGGAGGTAGACTGAGCATCAGTGCAAAAACTATGCTTTAGCTTAGGTCTGCGCATGGAATACTCTCTTCTCTGGTAATATCACAGATTCCTCCCGATATTCAGATAAACTAATTGGCGTTTTGAGTGGCTATCAGACAAGTTGTCTACTACACATATGCTCCCACTAGCTTGTATCCTCATAAGACCCCTAAGGTCAATATGAACAAGCTACGATACTTCTTCAGCTCCATTAACCTTTCCAAATTGAAAGGTTACTTAGTCATTTTTCCTTTGAGATAGTGCTTTTAGACTGGGAGATAGGAATCAACCTTAGCCAGTCTTTAGATCTTATTGTTATGATATATGCACTAATTAATAGATGTTGAAAAATGGTTTATCTCAATATGGAAACCATTTGCCTTAACAGTTTATGATTAGTTACGTATACCTTTTCAGCAGTACTTAGTGGATCCGACTTTATCAAACAAAATTCTGAGTCTCAAATTCGTACTACAAATGTCATATTCACTTTCTCTAAGGCAACTGTATTATCAATGTTAAAGTGAATCCATTTGTTCCAACGAATCTGAAAACATATATTAAACTTTTGCGATATTCAAGGATTAATCCGAAATTTCTTTCCTTATATCACTCCTACTATCTTAGCTGAATAACTGATCGTTGCCTACTATCTTATCATGAATGCCCAGCTACATTATTCTTGCAAAAGAACTTTAGCTTTCGAGTCAAATACGCGATCAAGAGAGTCTCTAAGGATTCATAGGTTAGTAATCCGAAATCACTTTCCTTATTCTGTACTTTCTTTTATTAATATTTTGGTTTAGCCTTTAACTTATTTAGTTTTATATGACTTGTACTTGAGACGTTTACCTTCCCATTCTTGGCTTTCTTTAAAGGAAATTTCCGTGAACTAGCAGTTCGTTTGAGTAGACACTACTCGTGAACTAGGGGATGTCTGATAAGATTGATACCAAATCATTCTCGTCATCTTTGAACTAATCTCGTTTGTCTCTCGTTCAACACGAATGAAAACAGTGACATTCTTATCAATGTCACTTAAGTTTGAAGGCTTAGAGGAGAATCCTATACTGAAAAATTAATTGCATTCTTGATTTATGAGTTCAATGTTCTTGTTACCTTTCCACTTTTACGAAGTCGTTACCAGTCAATTTATCATATTTGGCAATTTAGTTACCTTCAGATGATATGCAGTTGTAAAAGTAAATTATGATAGAAATATAAATCAAATCATACACCACAACCAATAAGAAATTTTAGGAATTATAAACGTGATGTCATGCATGTAGTTTATCCTACCATTCAAAGGATTTAATCTCACACCTACAGTGCCGCCGTAGGGTAGGTCAAAGAGGTGACGATTAAATTGAGACAATCTCTCTCAATAATTAAACCATTGAGAATCATACACCTCCTATTTAATTGTTGATTACCTTCCTTTTTCAGCCAAGATATTTCCAAAAATATCCTTGTGAGTGTGACCTACTGTTTCAGATTTTTAAGTACGTCCAGCACCGCCGTAGGGTAGGTCAGTGACCCGACGAGTACTCAAAATCCTATCCTTTCGGGGGTGATGCCTTGAAACTTTATCACCATTAAAATCCTACCCTACGTCGAGTCACTAACCTACCCTGCGGCAGCATACTCGTGGCGTACTTAAAAATCTGAAATAGTAGGTCACACTCACAAGGATATTTTTGGAAATGTTTTGGCTGAAAAATGAAGGTAATCAACAACTAGACGGAGATGTTTGATTCGCAAGGGTTTAATTATTGAGAGAGATTGTCTCAATTTAATCATCACCTGTTTGACCTACCCTACGGCGGCACTGTAGGTGTGAGATTAAATCCTTGGAATGGTAGGATAAACTGCATGCATAAGATCACGTGTATTATTCCTTAAATTATTATATGTTGTGGTGTATGATATGATTTATATTTCTATCATAATTTATCTTATAACTACATATCATCTCAAGGTAACTAGACTGCTTAATTAATTAAAATTGACTGATGATCACTTCATGAAAGTGGAAAAGTAACAAGAAAAATGAACTCAATAATCAAGAATGCAAATTAAGTTTTTAGAAGAGGATGTTCCTCTTAAGCCTTAACACTTAAGTGATGTTGATAAATATGTCACTACTGTCACTCGTGTTGAATGAGAGACAAATGAAATTAGTTCAAAAATGACGAGAATGATTTGGTTTCAATCTCCCTAGACATCCTACAGTTCATGAGTAATGGCTACTCAAAATGAACTGCTAGTTCACGGCCATTTCCTTTAAAGAAAGCCGAGAATGGAAAGGTAAATGCCTATAAGCGTAAGTCATCTAAACTAAATGAGTTCAAGGATAACCGAAATATTAATAAAAGAAAATATGTGATATGGAAAGTGATTTCGGATCACTAACCTATGAATCCTTAGAGACTTTCTTAACCGAGTAATTTGACTCAGAAGCTAAAGTTCTTTTGTAAGAACAAGGTAGCAGGGCATTCATGATTAAAGAGTAGACAACGGACAGTTATTTCAGCTAAGATAGTGGGAGTGATATAAGGAAACAAATTTCGGATTTTAATCCTTGAATATCATAGAAATTTAATTTCTATTTTTTTCTTCAGATTCGTTGGAATGAATGGATTCAATTTCAAATCGAAAATATAGTTGCCTTAAAGAAAGTGAATATGACATTTGTAGTATGAATTCGATAATCGGACTTTTGTATGATAGAGTCAGATCCACTAAGTAATGCTGAAAAGGTATATGTAACTAATCATAAATTGTTAAGGCAAATGGTTTCCATATTGAGATAAACATTCTTCAACATCTATTAATTAGTGCTTATATCCTAATGATAAGATCTTAAGACTGGCTAAGGGAGATTCCTATCTCCCAGTCTAAGAACACTATCTCAAAGGAAAAATGACTAAGTAAGCTTTCAATATGGAAAGGTTAATATAACTGAAGAAGTATAATAGCTTGTTCATATTGACCTTTGGGGTCTTATGAAAGATACAAGCTAAAGGGAGCTTTTGACTGGTAGACATTTCGTCTGATAGCTACTCAAAACGCCGATTAGTTTATCTGAATATTTGGATGAATCTATGATGTTACCAGAGAAGCGAGTATTCCATGCTCATATATAGGCTATAGCACAGTTTTGGCACTGATGCTTGGCCTATCTCCGAGTGAAATGATTTCACTGAAAGGATAAACCATGTATTTCCTTATATAGTTATTGATATGCTACAATTCACTGCTAAACTCAATCAAGATATTGGTTGCAAAATAACGGTATACATTATGATGTACTACCGATAAATCTACCTAGAAGATGCTTATGAATTTATGGATAAGGAGTGAACTACGTTTACTCCACTTCGGTAAATAGAGGCGTTTAGCACTTGGTGCTTGAAGGTAGGACTGGAGATTTTGCGTACACGTTCTGATGGTGACTGTTCATGAAATATCTTAATGGAATGAGTGAAGGTTGGTTATAAGATTCCTGAGATCAGAAAGTGATGGTTGTACTATCGCAGCCTTTCTGAAAGAATGTTTAAATAACAACCTTGGACCTTGAAGTAATGTTCCTCAAGGAGTTACTATCTGATTTAATCAGACCACATCCAACATTGGTTGTTGAGAGTTACGTTGATGAATACTACTGATCCACATCAGAATATCAATGCACTTAAATTCAGTGGGAGTATGGTTTAACCATTGGCACACTATGATTATGCAGACTTTACAATCTGCTGGAGGTGATTGATAACCTATGGTCCTTTTGGAAGGGCTGTATAGTATTCTGCTAAGAGGGTGGTTCAAAGCCAAAAATGTGTAAGCGGATTTTTGGCACTCCATGTCTGTTCATACTCTTGTAGAACCATCTGAGTGTCTCAGGCCTAGTGGGAGCAATTGGATCTATGTGAAAAAGAGTCGAATGAATGGGAAAGTTAACTTTTCAAAGCAAAGCCAAGTGTCCAGGGGTAATTCCCTGAGAAGTAGATAGTTTAATAGGGGTGATGCCCTGAAACTTTCTCACCACTCAGCCTTTCTTGACTCCATGAATGCAGAAAGATTAAGAGGGGTGATGCCCTAAAACAGTCTTGCCGTACAACGGAGCTTGCATTCATTCGGAGCAGAATGGTTTTTAGCTCAAAGGAGTTGGCAGATTGAATGCTAATGCTTGCATCCATTGGTGGATTAAAGCAAACCTCTAGGTCATTAAAGTCATATGTTTGAAATGTGTGGGCTTGACCAGAATATTGATAAGTCTTTTGTAGACCAGAGAATCAATATTGTTAAAGAGTATACGTTAGTGTTAATGAAAGGTGACACTGCAACAGTTGTATGCAATATGGGTGTGTTATCTAATGTCAGAAACTGACGAGCCAAAGCTTCTATGAATAAGAGAAGTGGACTATATTCTTAAAAATCAATTCGGTCGAATTCATGAGAACAAGTTGTTGGCCGTATCCCATATCCATCTTATTGGTTAAGATGATAATGCATTTTCATATGCAATATTCAATGAGAGGTTACCTACCCAACCCCTCAAGGAATAATTCTCACAATCTTTGGATATAGTGAAAATGGGATAATTCTCTGGTGGACTATGAAGCACGGACACGGACACGGGAACGGCGCACGACACGACTCGGACACGGCGACACGGTTACTTTCAGAATTTGAGGGCACGACACGCCGTCGACACGTTTTAATATATATATATATATATGTATATTAATATATATATATTAAAAAAAAACATAGACGTAGGTTGGTGCGGATGCATTCCTTGCGTGTCCCTTACGTGTCCCCAACGTGTCCCGCCGTGTCCCTTGCGTGTCCCTTGTGTGTCCCCGCCGTGTCCCTTGCGTGTCCCCAACGTGTCCCGTCGTGTCCCCAACGTGTCCCGCCGTGTCCCCTGTTAGGAAATCTACGCGGGAACGCAGCGGAATTTAAAATTTTATTTCCTTTTAACCAGGATCGACTTCGTTTAAGCAATAAACAAACGAGTTAGTAGACGGTGGTTACCTTGGTTGATCTAAAAGATCGACGCTTTGACCGTCTAAGGAGAGTAGTTCTGCATAGAGCCGCCCAAGTGTTCGGCCTCTACCGCTAGTCCACACGAACAGCCCGCCGGAATCCCATCATGGATTGCTATTGAAAAGTTCCGATTGCTAGACCGGACCTTTTCTTCCCTCACAAACTCACTATAGGAAGCCCCCTCTTTCTTACACAAGAACTATGAGTTCTTGCAATTTTTCACAAGAACAATTGCTCTTGGAAGAATGGTGTACTAAAGAGCTTGGCAATCCCTCTTATTTATAGGTATAAGAGGCGCCACTTTTCCTTGGAGTAGAGGAGAAGAAAAATCTCTTTCCAATAAAATAAGGAAAAACAATTAATGTGATTTATCTCTCTTTCCATAATTTAATTTTCCAATATCTTATATTGAATGCAAATTATGTTATTACCATAAATCTATTTTTCTCAAAATCAATTAATATCACATATTGATATTATGGTAATCTCATTAATTAAATTGCACAATCCAAGTGTGTCATACACACAACAAGAATGCGCCCCATATCTTCATTAATTGACTTATGGAAACTTCTTTAATTAATATAATGCTATGATTAATTAATTTGCAAAAATACATGTATATCATATATACATATTTTCGAAAATCATATGTATCAATATACATATTTAATTAATCATCATAATTAATATCTTGTATTATATTTATTCATAATAAATAAATACCACCATATTAATTTACCACTATAACCCTTATAGTCTCGAGATAAACTTTCCTTATTTGGTTATCATCTATAACCACATTTTAATCCGGCTGGATATTCATATGTGTGTGACCCGATAGGCTTCCGAATATGTTGGCCGTAGACACAAAGTGCAAATTACGAAAATGCCCTTCATGCCTAACGATCATGGGATAGCGTCTAGCAACACACCGTGACCCCCAATCATCGGAAGAGTCAAATGCAATGACTACTACCTTTCATGTGAAACAGTTACCGTGTAACTTACAATCCTATCGCTGTAATAATATCCATACGGTCGTTAGTCGAGTGTCAAAACATCAACGACCGTATCTTATAATCTGGATATCATGCTCTCTCGAAGTAACTCGTTTACTCCCACTTTGCAAAGATTCACGAGAGTAAGACATTCCTTATAAGAAGGCCATTTCGGATATTTACCCCTACTGATAGGGTACGCGATTCCCGGACGACCAATCATGTATACTCCGCATGCTTCAGTATCACACCCAATCACTACCGCATGATCGCCCCATGGCTAGGGGAAACCTCAATAGTGTCAAAGCATGACAATCCACACCGTGATGCCATGAAGACTCCGGTTTTAAGGATAATTACACAACCGCCACATAGTGTGACACTTATCCGTGTAAGTGGGTCGATCAACGTACGCATTCTCTAATACACGTCCACGTACGGTCCAAGTGTCTCTACACTTCGATAGACGAGATCTATCCCTGCCCTTAAAGACAGAAGACATCTAATACGTGCTAGTCTGTTTATACTATCAATGCCCTGTTTAATAGTACATAAGCCTAGAGACATTTAAGTATCAAACTTATTAATGTGATTAGAGATCTCATCAACCATAATCGCCTATCATGGTTTCTCTATCACAGTTTAATACTAAGGACGTTGTCACATAACAATTCATAATTGGTTCTTTAAAAGAACATATATATGACAACATAAAAGCCATTTTATATATGTATAAACATAAAGAAATAGTAGAAATGATCCGACCCGGTCGGATCCGGTCCAACCCGATTGGGTTTAGGACACTATTTCAACAATCTCCCACTTGGCCTAAAACCAATCACTCGTACACACGAGACCAAGTTGAAACACAAGAATCTCATGCAATACTCGCAATTAGCCCTAGCCATGAACGGATCGCTATCCATGGGGACTCAGACTATCTTCATATCACGTTCCAAATGACCAAGTCAAAGGAACCGCCTCAACACACACACGAATCTCTGACGAGACCCTGGTCCTTGCTTCAAGCAATGAATCCACTTACTATATCAACTATATAGAAAAGGTGGAAGAACCATACAAGGTTCAGGAATGAACCTTCTAGATCCATGTACTGCTCCCGCTGCGCTTTTAAGGACTACTTGTGTTTTGGCCTAGTTGTAGAATTTACAGTGACCCATAGCCAAGAACATTTCCAGCTCACTGTATCACTTAATCAAAGTGATTGCAAATCCAGACAGTAGCTCCCACTCGCCTTCATAAGACTCAGGATTTACGTCAGTATATCTATGTTTATTTAATTCCAAGTTTCAATAAACTAGGAAATCATCCTTAACTTGTTTAAGGATAATCTCGACCTTCACCAGATCTACTTTCATACTTGCTCATGACTATTCATGGAGTATGAACATCCGGCATTACCTATAAGATGGTTCCTATCGCAGTAGCGAAAGAAACCTTCCATAAACATCATCTTTCACCTTATCTTTAGGACCAATGTCCTAACATAGACAGATCTCGCGATCTATGCTAAACTTCTTTTAGCATCACATCTATATAGGTAAACTATAATCTAACAGCAGTTAAATCTATCGCTATAGATTCTTATTTCTAAAATAAGAACTGCTAATTCAAGTGCTTTCGTAAAGACCTTGAACTACCAAACATTAATTTACTGTGACATGGGGTATTAATTCTCGAGAGAGATATCTAATACCTTGCTCAAAAAATCACAACACACTCCCACTATCCATATTGCACATGGGGCATATCCTTCTTTTGACTAAATCAAACTCCTTTGATTATCAAACAAAGAAATTGTCTAGAGAAACTTGTTTGAGTCCATAAATGGATCTCGTGGGCTCACATATCATGTTATCATCTATGAACATCGAGCTGTTTTCCCAACGTCTTCAACACTATCATATAGCCATGATACGAAGTTATAACAAGTATTATCTGAATAGCACTAGGCTCAGCCTTACAGGGACATTCCCTCTAGGTAAGACAGACTAGGTTCACAACCTGGTTGTCACTGATGGAATCTAATTCAGATATTATGGCTCCTAGCCATATCTCTCAATCTTGCCTTTCAAACATTCCTTCATAGTCGTGAGATATTCATTCTTCAAGATGAACACACCAGCAGCCCTTTTGGGCTTGAGGTTATCCACAGACTTACAGAACTTTTGTGTGCACTGAGCAGTTTTTACACCTCATCGTTATGTGGCGTCTGCTCATGTCCCATTGGTTGAATATATCTTTGTGGTTCTCAAACTACATTTGAGATCTAAATCTACTCCCACTGTTTCTTTTGGAAGAAACACTTCCTCTAGAAGACAGCATGTTTGGAGACAAACACCCTTTGCTCCGCGGACGAGTAAATAATATCTAGCATACTTGCTAAGATATTCCACAAAGTCGCATATGTCGTACTAGGCTCCAAGCCTTTCTGACTTTGCTTATGACAACTTCAAATCATCGGTTAAGATAGATTTGACATTATCGCCTTCCATATCTAATATGGAATTTATTCAACCTTTATTCTTTGGAACTAGGTTAAGTATAAAGGCACTATCCCGAAATGGGTAAGGGATACTTCGCATGGCTTGCGTCACACATTTATCATATAAAGCGTTGCTTCCATTCTGGGAACACAATCTAATTGCGTATCCCAAAGATGGCATCCTTCAAGGGAGAATCTTATTCCTTTTCAGACGACTTCTGAAACACCCTTCAGGTATTAATTACTTCAATCCAATTGAAGATTAATTCCTAAATAGCTCATCAATCTCATATTCGTACTAGCTCGAACTTTTCGGGCTTTCTGAATTATGCACTTCACTGAGTACACTTGACTATTTCTAAAAATAGTCGTAGAGACTAATAAACAATTATTTGTGGCATTAATTGTCACAAGCCAACAAAGATTGGTATGTTTAGGCTTTGGACAACTTTCTAGATTTAATAACCTTTTCATAAAAGGGTATTTTAGTCATCTTTAGATAAGATACGTATTACCCACATGATTCATAATCATATGGTTCAGCATCATCAGAATGACACTTGGTTACACGCTTCCCTTCCATAGAGACTGTGCCTAGAACAACCACAAATTAAGGATAACAGCCATACAAATATTTAGTTGAGATCTCATCACATTTATCAACTATATAGTGACATCAATCTAGTATGTTAGATTCAGTGACCTTCCAACTTTATCGGAATAACATTTATTCTTTACAATTGAATATGTCTACTAAATCCTGACAAATAACTGAAAGTATGTTCTTCATAAGAACCGGAACATAATAACATTTATTTAGTTCCTTTATCAGTTTACTAGATCCAGAATATGGTAAGTGTTACAACGTTTGCTTCACCTTCCATATCTGTATTTAATCTTTCTAATTTAATCACACTTGTAAGATATCATATATCTAAGAGTTGACTTGAACTTAGATAGATTTATCTCAACAGACTTGCCTATAATAGAAACTTCAATAAGTTCTCTATTTAAGCACATGCCCTAACTTTCCTTTTCAACCCTTTTAAGCACTTGAAAAATGTTTCTTAGTGTAGTCTTCATAAGACTTAAGAAAGATCACAAGAGCTATGTCTTTGATTTCCTTTCATAAAGAAAATCTAATGTTTATTAAATAGTTTATTTAACCTTTCGAATCGTATTCAAAACATTGACTATTTAATTAACCTTTAAGCAATGATACAATTAAGTCGATACTTAAATCTTACAATTTTGAAAACAACCTTTTCAAAATTAAACGTGGTCATTCTTATTCAACGATTGAATTAATTGTCATCGTATGACTGAATGATCATCTTGGATCGTATCCAATTTATGACTAATTCATTGAAACTTATTTCAAATGATTTAATCATATCATGAGCTTCCGCTTTCATTAAAGTCTCGAACCGCATCAATTATGTAATCTCCTTGTCTCTAACTACTATTACGGGATTGCTTATGTCATTGCTTATTTTAAAAGGATTAAAATTACTTAACCATATTTGAGAACGTTTCTCAAAATTAACAGTCATAATTTGGTTTTACTAATCGAGAATAAAACATAAATATAAAGTTTGCTAAAACTACAACATAAAAATGAAAATAAATGAGTGTTGTTGTTTATACACGCAAAATCAAAAATGGTCTTTTGGTTTATGATTTTGCTCCCACTAGTCAACTACTTCCAATTGACTTTCAAGAATTATTAATTTCTTTAGTGGACAAGATCCCACTAAACCACCCCGACCCCCGCTTTGGCTGGTGGGCCGAAAATAGCATAACAGGTAGACAACTCTTTGTCAATCGTATCTTATACGACTCTTGTTGTTTGACTAGTCAACTCTTTGGCAATTTTCATCTTATGAAGTAGTCAAACCCTTGCCTCTAAAATCCAAACGACCCCGCTTTGGCTGGTGGCCGAGAGAATTCTTAGTCAAGTCATAACCCCAATATTCGTGAGATCTCATACGATCATATCTCGATAATGACGATATACCCGAGGTAGGTCAACCCCCCTGCTTTGGCTGATGAGTTGGATCCGAACAAGGGCTCTTCACCGTCATTATAATATGGGGAGGCAATTTCAACTTGATTCTTTTGAGGTGGAAGTATTTATGTAAATTAATTCACTTAATTAATTTAATTATGGTCTCATCATAAATATGTCTATCTCTATAAACATACATCCTACACATTTATCTAGATCGTGCCTAGTCATGCATCTATCGTATCATATAAAATAAATACAAGCACAAAATAAATAAATGCGTAAAGTAACCGGTATGATCATGGACTTTTCCTAGGTTCGGTTTCGAATACAAACTGACGAAACCGCGTGTCACAATCTAAAGGTAGCTGCAACCGCCAATAGGATCTTTAATGCTCCATTCTCCAATGGGATCTTTATTTTCTTCTCTTTCTTTGGTCTCCATCTTCTGCTCCATTCTTGTTACATTTAATTCTATCTAATAAAATAAATACACCCGCCACAGACGGGAGGGAGCTAACGGGAATGGGATAAATGCAGAAAATAAACTAGGTCACGTTCTTCATAACGGCCTAGGACAATTTTTAAAACCAACATAAAATTTAAATCATTCACATCTATCCTATCGGTCGAGTCCATGATCAATCGGGGTCCATATAATCATATTATATCTACTATATCTAATCCATACAATAAAATCTTATGAAAAAGATAAAATTAAAATTTAACTACTTGCGTCTTAATTAATCAATTAACATTTAATCTATTAAATAATTTTATCCAATCGCTTAACTAATTAACATTTAATTAATTAAATGATTTTAATCGAAATAAAATTAACGATTAATTTTAAACCGATTTTAATTTTAATTTTAATTAATTAGAACTATTCCAAAATAAATCAAAATTAAAATTATTTCTCTTTTGTTTCTTTCCTTTTGATTCGTAATCAAAAGGGATGCGCTTTGGTTTCCTAAACCAAATTTAGCTTAGGCTCGCCACTTTCCAAAATCAAAATTTTGGAAGTGGCCTAGCTAGCCTTTTACAAATCAAATATTTGAAAAAGGGCCTAGGCCTATTCCAAATCAAATATTTGGAAAGGCCAAATAATTTTGGTTTAGGCGCTTCGCCACTTTCCAAAATCAAAATTTTGGAAGTGGCAAGCAAAGATAGGCCTTTTCCCAAATCAAATATTTGGAAAGGGCTGCAGCTATTCCAAACAAAGTTTGGAAAGGCCATTATTATTTTAATGCCATGTGGCATCCCAATGGCCAAACTATTTGAACCATTGGTTAGCCACATGACACAACTAAACAAATGAGATATTAATCACAACTATGAACAATATTGAATCACAAATACACAAAACAAAATTGGGGACCACCGTATCACACCAGCAGCCGCCGGCAGCCCGGAGGCCGCCGCCGCCGCCGGCGATCACACGGTGGTGGTGCCGCCGCCGATCGGCCGAGCACCACCTTTGCCGCCCCCCTTTTTTTTTTTTCTTTTCATGTATCACTTTTGCGAATCAAAAATCTTTCATCTTTTAATAACGTGATTTAAACGATAAAATTAACTACGCTTAATAAACTGCTTATTGCTTAAGCTCGAAGCTCGCTCTGCTACCACTGTTAGGAAATCTACGCGGGAACGCAGCGGAATTTAAAATTTTATTTCCTTTTAACCAGGATCGACTTCGTTTAAGCAATAAACAAACGAGTTAGTAGACGGTGGTTACCTTGGTTGATCTTAAAGATCGACGCTTTGACCGTCTAAGGAGAGTAGTTCTGCATAGAGCCGCCCAAGTGTTCGGCCTCTACCGCTAGTCCACACGAACAGCCCGCCCGAATCCCATCATGGATTGCTATTGAAAAGTTCCGATTGCTAGACCGGACCTTTTCTTCCCTCACAAACTCACTATAGGAAGCCCCCTCTTTCTTACACAAGAACTATGAGTTCTTGCAATTTTTCACAAGAACAATTGCTCTTGGAAGAATGGTGTACTAAAGAGCTTGGCAATCCCTCTTATTTATAGGTATAAGAGGCGCCACTTTTCCTTGGAGTAGAGGAGAAGAAAAATCTCTTTCCAATAAAATAAGGAAAAACAATTAATGTGATTTATCTCTCTTTCCATAATTTAATTTTCCAATAACTTATATTGAATGCAAATTATGTTATTACCATAAATCTATTTTTCTCAAAATCAATTAATATCACATATTAATATTATGGTAATCTCATTAATTAAATTGCACAATCCATGTGTGTCATACACACAACAAGAATGCGCCCCATATCTTCATTAATTGACTTATGGAAACTTCTTTAATTAATATAATGCTATGATTAATTAATTTGCAAAAATACATGTATATCATATATACATATTTTCGAAAATCATATGTATCAATATACATATTTAATTAATCATCATAATTAATATCTTGTATTATATTTATTCATAATAAATAAATACCACCATATTAATTTACCACTATAACCCTTATAGTCTCGAGATAAACTTTCCTTATTTGGTTATCATCTATAACCACATTTTAATCCGGCTGGATATTCATATGTGTGTGACCCGATAGGCTTCCGAATATGTTGGCCGTAGACACAAAGTGCAAATTACGAAAATGCCCTTCATGCCTAACGATCACGGGATAGCGTCTAGCAACACACCGTGACCCCCAATCATCGGAAGAGTCAAATGCAATGACTACTACCTTTCATGTGAAACGATTACCGTGTAACTTACAATCCTATCGCGTTGTAATAATATCCATACGGTCGTTAGCCGAGTGTCAAAACATCAACGACCGTATCTTATAATCTGGATATCATGCTCTCTCGAAGTAACTCGTTTACTCCCACTTTGCAAAGATTCACGAGAGTAAGACATTCCTTATAAGAAGGCCATTTCGGATATTTACCCCTACTGATAGGGTACGCGATTCCCGGACGACCAATCATGTATACTCCGCATGCTTCAGTATCACACCCAATCACTACCGCATGATCGCCCCATGGCTAGGGGAAACCTCAATAGTGTCAAAGCATGACAATCCACACCGTGATGCCATGAAGACTCCGGTCTTAAGGATAATTACACAACCGCCACATAGTGTGACACTTATCCGTGTAAGTGGGTCGATCTAACGTACGCATTCTCTAATACACGTCCACGTACGGTCCAAGTGTCTCTACACTTCGATAGACGAGATCTATCCCCGCCCTTAAAGACGAAGACATCTAATACGTGCTAGTCTGTTTATACTATCAATGCCCCGTTTAATAGTACATCGGCTAGAGACATTTAAGTATCAAACTTATTAATGTGATTAGAGATCTCATCAACCATAATCGCCTATCATGGTTTCTCTATCACAGTTTAATACTAAGGACGTTGTCACATAACAATTCATAATTGGTTCTTTAAAAGAACATATATATGACAACATAAAAGCCATTTTATATATGTATAAACATAAAGAAATAGTAGAAATGATCCGACCCGGTCGGATCCGGTCCAACCCGATTGGGTTTAGGACACTATTTCAACATCCTCAACGTGTCGGGCCGTGTCCCTTGCGTGTCCCCAACGTGTCGGGCCGTGTCCCGCCGTGTCCCCAGCGTGTCGGGCCTTGTCGGAATTCAAAATTTGAATTTAACATTATTTTAATCGAGCGACACATTTCCGACACGTGTCGGGAGCGTGTCGGGCACGTGTCGGGCTGAAAATGTGTCGGACACAGCTCACGGCGACTTAATTGAAGTGTCGGTGCTTCATAGCTGGTGGATAAAGAATGTCAGTTTATTAAAAGTAAATTAAAGACGAATCTTGGATTCAAGGATTGAATAGCAGTATAGTGCATCCTCAAGTATCTTCGGAGAACGAGGAATTATGTGCGTGTATATTCAGGTGAAAACCTGGATATTGTTGACTACACTGATTCTGACTTTCAGTCGGATTAAGGATGATCGTAAGTCGATCTTGGGCTCAGTGTTTTTACTCATTATGATAAAGTCATAGTCTGGAGCAATCCAGCATCGCCGATTCGACTTTGAAAGTCGAATACATAGCAGCTTCTAGAGAAGCTAGAGAGGCTGTATGGCTTTAAAAGTTCCTTGTTGACCTGGAAGTAAGTGTAGGTCTTGGTAGGCCGCTACCACTTTACTGTGAAAACAATTAAGAGGTAGCTTACGCAAGGATTTTCACAATCACAAGAGGTCAAAAGCATATTGAGAGAGAGTAACACATGATCAGACAGACCGTGCAGAGAGGCGACGTTTCGGTCCTAAACGATCACCTCGATCTGACAACCTAGCTGATAAGTTTACAAAATTGTGTGGCATCTAATGTCACTGATAAGCGGTTGTGGATAGATAGAATAAGGGTGTGGTGCTCTAAAAACAATTGTTGTTTGTCTCTACGGGCAAGTGGGATATTGTTGTATATAGTGCCCGAAAGACAATTGTTGCTTGTCTATACGGGCAAGTGGGAGATTGTTGGAAGTGTTAGGAAATCTACGCGGGAAAGCAGTGGAATTTAAAATTTTATTTCCTTTTTAACCTGGACCGACATCGATTAAGCAACAAGCATAAAAGAAGAAGACGAGAATACTTCGGATGATCTAAAATAGATCGTCGCTTGTCTACGGTTGTAGTTTCTGCACGAAGCCGCCCAAGTGTTTGGCCTCTACCGGTGATCCACACGAACAACCCGCTGGAATCTCATTATGGAT
This sequence comes from Gentiana straminea, assembly GCA_036785695.1. Taxonomy (NCBI): domain Eukaryota; kingdom Viridiplantae; phylum Streptophyta; class Magnoliopsida; order Gentianales; family Gentianaceae; genus Gentiana; species Gentiana straminea. Next base: position 1,918,823 of record JAVUPR010000424.1, on the reverse strand, counting down.
CCCTACCAGAAAAACTCGGTTGCTAGACCGACCTTTTATCTCTATATAAAATCTCTCTCTAGGAAGCTCTCATATTTTTTAGTAAATTAGAACTCTTCTAATTGTGATGTAAAATTACTTGGCACAACTCCCTTTTTTAGGATATATGGCACCATATGCACATCCCATTTTATTGGGAAAAGCTTCCTAATGGATAGAGGAGAAAGAAAATCAATTTCCAATAAAATAAGGAAAATAGATATTCTATATTTATCTCATTAATATTCAATATCTTATATTAAATATTTTCCAAGATATTGATAGTCAATATCTAATATTGAATATATCTTTATTATATTACCATAAATCAATTTACACATGTGTATATATCACATATACATTACACATATAAATCTATATATATCAATATCCAAATATTAATACATAATATAATAATGTGATCAATCGATTTGCAAATTCATGTATATGACATATACATATATGCGCACCAATTACATACGTAAATATGTATATATATTTAATTAATCAACATAATTAATATCTTGTATTATATTTATTCATAATAAATAAATACCAACACAGTAACTTACCATTATAACACTTTATAGTCGATGTAAAACTTTCCTGATTTGGTTATCACTATAACCGCATTTTAATCCGGCTAGATGTTCTTATGTGTGTGACCCGATAGGTTTCCGAATATGTTGGCCATAGACAAAAAGTGCAATTACAAAAATGCCCTTCATACCTAACGATCACGGAATAGCGTCTAGCAACACACCGTGACCCCCAATCATCGGAAGATTCAAATGCAATGACTACTACCTTTCATGTAAAACAGTTACCATGTAAATAGGATCCTATCGCTGTAATAATATCCATACGGTCGTATGTTAAGTGTCAAACATCAACGACCATATCTTATAATATGGATATCCTACTCTCTCGAAGTAACATATTACCTCCGCTTTGCAAAGACTTTCGAGAATAAGACAATCCTTATAAGAAGGCCCTTTCGGATATTACATACTAATAGGGTATGCGATTTTTGGACGAACAATATGAATCCTATGCATGCTTCAGTATCACACTCAATCACTACCGCATGATCGCCCCGTGGCTAGGGGAAACCTCAATATCGTCAAAGTATGACAATCCACACCTTGATGCCATGAAGACTCTGGTATTAGGATAATTACACAACCGCCACATAGTGCGACACTTAATAGAGTAAGTGGGTTAGTCTAACGTATGCATTCTCTAATACACGTCTATTACAGACCAAGTGTCTCTACACTTTGATAGATGAGATCTATCCCTATCTTCAATAAGATAGAAGACATCTAATACGTGCTAGTCTAATTGTACTATCAATGTCCCGTTTGACAATACATACGACTATAGACATTTAAGTATCAAACCTTTTAAAGTGAGTTGATATCTCATCAACCATAATCACTATCATGGTTTCTCTTTCACAGTTTGACACTAACGTCGACGTTATCATATATACAATCACAAATTGGTTCATATAAATGAACATAATATATAATAATAGAAAAGCCATTTAATATATGTATAAACGTTAAGAAATAGAAGAAATGATCCGACCCGGTCGGATCCGGTCCAGCTCGATTGGGTTTAGGACACTATTTCAACAATCTCCCACTTGGCCTAAAGCCAATCACTCGTACACACAAGACCAAGTTGAAACACAAGAATTTGATGCAATACTCATAACCAACCCTAAGCGTGAATGGATCACCATCCGTGGGGACTCATACTATCTTCATATCATGCTCCAAATGACCAAGGCAAAAGGAACCACCTCAACACACACATGAATCTCTGACGAGATCCCGGTCCTTGCTTCATGCAATGAATCCACCACTATATTAGCTATATAGAAAATGTGAAAGAACCTTACAAAGTTCAGGAATGAACCATCTAGATCCATGTACTTCTCCCGCTTGCGCCTTCAAGGCACTACTGTGTTTTGGCCCAGTTGTAGAATTTCCAGTGATTTCAAGCTAAAAACATTTCCTACTCACTGTATCACTTGATTAAAGTCACTGCAAACCCAGACCTTAGCTCCCACTATCTTTATAAGATTCAGGGTGCATATATGTATATCTATGTTTATTCGATTCCATGTTTCAATAAACCAAGAACATATCCTTAACACCTTTAAGGGTATTCTCGACATTTACCAGAATAACTTTCATAATAACCCATGACTCCTTATGCAGTATGAATATCTGCTTTAACTCACAACACTTATGATGGACCCTATTGTAGAAGCAAAAGGCACCTTCCATAAGTATCATCTTTCACCGTATCTTTTAGGATTGTCATCATATCATAGATAGATCCTGAGAATCCAGGCTAATGGTATCTCTTGATATGATCTATGCTAAACTCCTTTTAGCATCTCATCTATGCAGGTGAACTGAATTAATGAAGCAGTATCTAAATCTATCACTATAGATTCTTTTTTCCAAAATAAGAACTGCAACGTCCAAGATCTTTCACAAACCAAACATTGATTGACTGTGGCTGGGGTGTTGATTCCGTGAAGGATATCTAATACCTTACTCGAAAACTGTAACACTCCCACTAACCCCCTTCACAGTTTAGGCATATCTTTCCTCTTGATGAAATCAAACATTTTTGATTTATCAATGCAAGGAACTTATATTGAGGAACTTGTTTAAGTCCATAAATGGTTCTCATAAGTTTACATAACATGTTATCGTTTATGAACATCAAGCCATTGGCCCAACATTTTGAACACTATCATATAGCCATGCTATGAAGCTACAACAAGCACTATCTGAATAGATTTAAGCATAGCTGGCAGGCAAAAGGTAATTACAAGGTTGGCCTCATAGCCCTTTAGCTATCAACTTAGCTTAATGGTAATCCATGTTACCATCCATGTCAGTCTTTCATAAAGACAAGATACATCTTTTAGGGACATTCCCTTCAGGTAAGACATACTGGGTTCATAACCCGTTTGTCACACATGGAATATGTTTCAGAAATTATGGCTCCAAGCCATATCTCTTAATCTTTCTTTTCAAGCATTCCTACATAAGTCATGAGATCTTCATCCTTCAAGATGAAAGTGCCGGTAGCCCTTTCAGGCGTGTGGCTACCCTCAGACTTATAGAGTACTTGTATGCACCGAGCAGTGTCCTACACCTCATCACAATGCGGTGTTTGCTCATGTTCCAACGGTTGCATGTCTCCTTGTGGTTCTCAAACTACATTTGAGATCTATATTTACTCCACTGTTTCATTTGGAAGAAACACTTCCTCTAAAAGATAGCATGTTTAGAGACAATCATTTTTCCTCCGCAGGTAAGTAAATGATATCTAGCGTACTTGCTAAGATATTCCACAAAGTTGCACATGTCATACTACGTCCAAGCCTTTCAGACATTGCCTGCTTACTAGAAGCACGACAACCCTAAATCATCGGTTGAGATGGATTTGATGTCATCGATTCCATATCTGATAAAGAATTTATTCAACCTTTATTCTTCGAAACTCGGTTAAGTATATGTATTGTATAAGGGCACTATCCCGAAACACGTAAGGGATAATTTGCATGGCTTGCATCATATCTTTATCGTATAAAGTTCTATTTCCATTTTGTAAACACAATCTAAATACGTATCCCAAAGATGGTATCCTTCAAGGGAGAATCTGATTCTATTTCAGACAACTTCTAAACAACCTTCAGCGATTAATTACTTCAATCCAATTGAAGATTAATTTCTAAGTAGTTCATCAATCTCATATTCGTGCTAACTCTAACTTTTAGTGCTTTTCGAATTATGCACTACACTGAGTACACTTGACTTAATTCTAAAAACAGTCAAGGAGAGTAATAAATAGTTGCTTGTGGCATTAATTGTCATGAGCCAGCAAACATCGGTATGTTTAGGCTTTAGACAACTTTTTAGATTTTATAACCTTTTCATAAAAGGGTATTTCAGTCATCTTTAGATAAGATACGTATTACCTATATGATTCATAATCACATGCTTTAGACGTCATCAGAATGACATCTGATCACACAATTCCCCTCCTCTAAGACCATGTTTAGAACAACCACAAACATTAATGATTAACAGCCATACAAATACTTAGTTGAGATTTCATCACATATATCAACTATATAGTGACACTAATCTAGTATGTTAAATTCAGTGACCGTTCAACCTTATCGAAATAACATTCATTCCTTACAACTGAATATGTCTACTAAATGAACTCGTGTTCTTCAGAAGAACCGGAACGCAATAACATTTATTTAGCTCCTTTGTCAGTTACCTGACTCAGAATACAAAGCCGAAAATGTTGCAACGTTTGCTTCACTTTCGTATCTTTGTGAATTCCGTATTTTAATCTTTCTAATTTAAACATACAAGATATCATATATCTTAGATTCGACTTTGAAATTAGATAGATTTATCTCAACACACTTGCCTAGAATAGAAACTTCAATAAGTTCTCTATTTAAGCATATGCCTTAACTTTCCTTTTAATCCCTTAAACACTAGTAAAGTTTTCTTAGTTTTAGTCTTCATAAGACTTAAGGAAATTCACAAGAGTTATGTCTTCAATTTCATTTCATTCAGAAAATCCAATGTTTATTAGATAGTTTATTTGATCTTGAATCATATTCAAAACATGACCTATTTAATTAACCTTCAAGCAATGATTAAAGAAATAAATTGATACTTAAATCTTACAATTTTGAAAACGACATTTCCAAAATTCGATGTGGTCATTCTTATCCAAAGTTTGAATTAATTGTCATCTTATGACAGAATGATCATATTGGATCGTATCCAATGCATGATTAATTCGTTGAAACTTATTACAAGTGATTTAATCATATCATGAGCTTCGGTTCTCATTAATAATTAAAGTCTTGGAGCACTCCATCAAATATGTAGTCTCCTTGTCTCTAACTACTATAACCGGGTTGCTCGTGTCATTGCTTATTTTAAAAGGGATTAAAGTTACTTAAGCATACTTGAGAACATTTCTCAAAAGGTAATAGTCATAATTTGGTTTTACTAATTGAGAACGAAAACATAAATATAAAAGTTTGCTAAAAACTACAACATAAAATAAAGATAAAAGAGTGTTGTTGTTTACACATGAAAAATCAAAAAGGGCTTTTGGTTTATGATTTTGCTCCCACTAGTCAACTACTTCAAATTGACTTTCAAGAATGTTTCAAAAAATTATTTAGTGGATAAGATCCCATTAAACTATCGCGACCCCCTGCTTTTGCTGGTGTGCCAAAAATAGTCTAATAGGTAGACAACTCTTTGTCAATCGTATCTTATACGACTCTTGTTGTTTGACTAGTCAACTCTTTGACAATTTTCATCTTATTAAATAGTCAAACCCTTGCCTCTAAATCCAAACGACCCCGCTTTGGCCGGTGGCCGAGAGAATTTTTAGTCAAGTCATAACCCCAATATTCGTGAGATCTCATACGATCATTTCTCGATAATGATGATATACCCGAGGTAGGTCAACCCCCTGCTTTGGCTGATGATTTGGATCCGAACAAGGGCTCTTCACGTCATTATAATATGGGGAGGCAATATTTCGACTTGATTTTTGTTGTGGAAGTATTTATGTAAATTAATTCACTTAATTAATTTCTAATTATGGTCTCATCATATATATCTATCCCTATAGACATACATCCTACACATTCATCTAAATCGTGCCTAGTCATGTATCTATCGGATCATATAAAATAAATACAATTACAAAATAAATAAATGTGTAAAGTAACCGGTATGATCATGGACTTTTCCTAGGTGCGGTTTCGAATACAAACTGACGAAACCGCGGGTCACAATCTAAGGGTTGATGCAACCAATTGGTTCTTTAATGCACCATCTCTAATGGGTTTTTTATTCTTCTTTCTTTGGTCTCCGTCTTCTGCTCCATTCTTGTTACGTAAAATTCTATCTAATAAAATAAATACGACCGCCGCACACGGGGGGAGCTAACGGGATGGAATAAATGCAGAAAATAAACTAGGTCACGTTCTTCATAACGGCCTAGGACAATTTTTAAACCAACAGAAAAATTAAATCATACACATCTATCCTATCGGTCGAGTCTATGATCAATCGAGGTCCATATAATCATATTATATCTACACATCTAATTCATACAATAATATCTTGTGAAAAAGACAAATTAAATTTAACTACTTGTGTCTTACTTAATTGATTAACATTTAATCAATCAAATAATTTTATCCAATCAATTAACTAATTAACATTTAATTAATTAAATGATTTTATTCGAAATAAATTAACGGTTAATTTTAAACGATTTCAATTTTAATTTTAATTAATTAGAACTATTCAAAAAAATAAATCAAAATTAAAATTAGGTCTCTATAGTTTCTTTCCTTTTGATTCCTAATCAAAAGGGATGCTTTTAGTTTTTAAAACCAAAAGACATCTACCTTGGCCCTTTCCAAAATCAAAAATCAATTTTTTTGAAAAGGGCCTAGACCTATTCCAAACAAAGTTTGGAAATGCCAATATTATTTTAATGTCATGTGGCATCCCAATGGGCTAAATTATTTGAACCATTAGTTAGCCACATGACACCAACTAAACAAGGAGATATCAATCACAACTATGATCCATATTGAATCACAAATACACAAAAAAAAAATTGGAGATCCACCAACTTTGACCAGTCAACCGATGCCGCCAGAGGTTGCCCTGCCGCCGCCGCCGCCGCCGCCGCCAACCGTCCGCCAGTGGTGGTGCCGCCGCTAGTCGGCTAAGCACCACTCGATCTCGTTTTTTTTCTTTTCGTGCATCTTTTTACGAATCAAAAATCTGTCATCTTTTAATTGCGTGATTTAAACGTTAAAATTAACTACGGAGATTAACATGCTTATTGCTTAAGCTCGAAGCTCGCTCTGATACCACTGTTAGGAAATCTACGCTGGAACGTAGTTGAATTTAAAATTTTAATTCCTTTTTAACCAGGATCGACTTCGTTTAAGCAACAAGCATTGCTGGTCTCTTGAAAAGGCTTTGGTGAAGTTTAGAGGGGGGGGGGGGGGGGTGAATAAACTTAACACTTAAAACTTTTTGGAGTTGACAAACTCAGCAAGGTCAGTAGTCTGCTGACTATTGAGGTTCTAGAGTTTGTTGCAGCGCAATATAATAATTAAGCCTTGTTACTTGTTGAATAAATATGATACCAAGTATTAGATACTCAGTAGTGAAAGTGGTGTGATTCAGTAGCTAGTTCGGTAGGTTTGATGTGATAAGCATGTAGATAAAGTAAATGCAGAATGTAAATGCAGTAAAGTGAAGTAGGCAAGATTTATAGTGGTTCCAGGTGGTGTAATCCTGTCAGTCCACTCTTCTCCTGTGATGTTGGAGGAAATTCTTGTTGTAGCTGTTACAAAAATCCCTAAACTGTTTGTCCTTGACTAATGACTATGGCTTCACAATCTGAAAACTAGAAACAGGTAGGATTGCTGCTTCAAAGTCTTCCACTGGTCCTTGAAGGGTAGGATTGCCTCTTCACCAGCTCCACCACACAAACAACAGTCCTTGACACCTAAGTGCTTCTCTGTCTTCAGTAAACTTCTTGTAAAAGAAGAGTTGAATCATGAAAGTGAATCTGCTTTCAGTAGACTTCTGATCAGGATGAATGAATCAGCAGCCTAAGTTCTTCCAGTGTGTAAAATGGATAAGTCTTGATTTGCAGGAAACACTTGAAGAAAAACTTGATCAGTAAATTGATAGTTCAATTTAGTTCAGCAGGGTCAGATTGCTCTTAATAAAATTCTTGCTCAAAAACTTGATTGCTTGTTGTAAATTCATGGTTCTCTTGTTGCAGCAATTTGAATCAGGAGTCCTCTATTTATAGGTGTAGATCCTGTCATTTGAATTTGAATTTGAATGATAACCGTTGCAGGATTTTACTGAATATCCCTAAAAATACCTCTGATGTACCTTCTGACAGTCCAAGACTGTCAACCAATTGTTTATTTCCATTTGATATGGCTCTGAATTCTTTACAATGACCCTTTCATCTTGATCATTGATTGTTTGATTAATCCAATTCTTGTAAATCATCCTTATCCATTTAATCTTTCAGAAAATCATAGATTAAATCAAATTATACATTCAGCAGACACCTGTTGTGTAAGTCTGCTGATGTACACAGATGTCAGTTGACTGCTTCTCATCTAACTTTTGTTTATGAAGTTAGAATACACCAATTTAAACATAACCAAGTTCCAATCTTCACTTAACTTTAATGGAACTAAGACCTTCTACACAAGGTCTATGTGGTCAGTTTAGGTCATCACAGACTTCCCTAAATTCTGATCCCATAACATTGACTTTAACTACTAAGTTTGATCTCTTAGCCTTCATAACTGAGTTTGAACCCTCAGCCTTCATTGCTGAGTTTGAACCCTCATCCTTCAATCATCAACAGATTCCTAGACTCTATTGTCCTAGACACTTTACTGACTTGGATAGGTCTGCTGACAAGTCAGATGACCTCTTTACAGTGCTTGTTCGATCAAACCTATACAAAGATCAAACTATAGTAAACCTATACATTTAATCTAGACATCTTTTTGACTTTTCTCTATAACAGCTAGTCTGGCACTCATCATTAACACTAAAATATGTCTAATAATTTCCCTATTTTTAGTGATGACGCCAATACCCTCCTTAGGGCAAGCAAAAAGATAAAACACCAAAACAGAACAAATTTCATTGATTTATCATTGATGTTCAAATATGTTCAAAAATTATTACAACTAAGATCAGCAGAATGATAATAAATGTAAAAGAGTATGCCGATCTGGTGTTTTCTTCGAGCTCTTTCTTCTTCTTGCTCTCTTCTCTGATGGTATCTCTTATCTCTCTTTGCATGTCCACCATCCACTGATTTTCAATTAAAGTTAAATCAATCCATGTATGCACCATTTTCCACCAATTCCAGGCTTCATTCATGTTTAACCGGACTCCTCCTCCCATGTAGCATGTCTTGAATTCATCCACACATAACATTGCTTTTTCCGCAGCAGATGTTTGTATTCTACCACCAGATCTACCAGCATGACCTTCTCTTCCAGGTGTTAGAGTTTTCCTAGTCATCTTCATTGATTTGATCTTAGCCTCCAATAATTTGAGTCCAAGAAAGGAATCTAGACCTTCCTGAAAAGACATGTTCTGGTAGGGTTTCCTTTTTGCTGCATAAGTAGCATTAAACTCCTTCAACAGATCATCAGTAAGTTGTACTCTACCAGGTGTAGGCTTTTTGAATTCATTCATGTCTGCTTCCCATCTTTTCTTGTTGAAAATCCTAGCTGATTCTTTTGCTTCTGCTGTCTGACCTTCTTCCCCCTTATTGACATCATTAATAAAATAGTTAAGCAGGCCAAGAACACTCTCCTGTGTATTTACCAAGTTACTTGGTTGGCCTTCCATAATCTCAGTTTTGTATCAATTACAGTAATTCGGCCTTCTATTGTCTGTTCCAGTAGATTGATCCTTTCAGTCAGTTTAGGATCAATAGCAGCAGGTTGAGGTACCTCAGCAGGTTTAGGTGCGTCAGCAAGCTTGTCAACTTTCTTGTGCAAAGAGGTAATCTGCTCTGCCATATTCTTATTTCTGTTTATAACCTCATTCTTAACATGAGCAACCTCTCTCAGCAAGTCATTAGTTGATAATTGAAGAGAAGTGATGTTTGATGCAGTTGTCTCAGAAGTTCTCCCTCTGTTTTCCACTAAGTTCTCCAAATCTTCAAATCTCCTCTCACTTCTATTCAGTTGAGTCCTCAGTTGAGTTATATCGTCTCTTACAGCTGTCAACTCATCCAAAATATGCACTGGAATAGCATTCATTCCAGCCATAACTCCAGTTAAACCTCCAGCAGGCTGTTCAACATCATCTTCAGCCCTAGGTTGCCTCACAAAAATTGCTCTTGTCCTATCCCATTCATGGGGTTCAGGACCATCCTCAACAACATTTCCAAAAATCTCTTCAAGTCCATGTTCTTCATGAGGTTCAAGTACATGTTGAGGCTCTTGTACTGCCTCCAAAATAGGTACTTCTTCAAAAATAGCTACATGTGCTTGTTGGGGCTCTGCTTCTGCTTCTTCTTCAGGCATCTGGAACTCTTCAACACTGAAATCAAAATCAACAAGTTGTTCCAAATTAGATTTTTCAGCATCCTGTTGTTTATCATTTCAAACAACAGCTCTTTCGTTAGTAACCTCCACACAATGCACAGGGGATTTCTTCAATCCCATCAAAGGATCCAACCTCTGTCCCAACATTGTTTGATCGTCAGTGATTAGGACCTCCTATTCCAACCTGTGTTCAGTAGCTATTTGTAACTCAGATGACTGAACCCCGACTTCTTCAACTATGATTTGAGGAAAAACTGCCACATTTTCCTCTAAAACACCATCAACTGCAGCTATTTCTCTTAGCTTTTCAATAGCCTATGCTAAGGTTTCTTCAGTGTCAATGATATCCTGATATAGATTTTAACCTTCAGAGTTGACTTCAGCTTGTTCAATCATTACTGTATCAGACATATTGACCAATCTGTTATCTTCAAGAGTTGTTGCTGCATATATTTGAGCTTCCAGATCTTCAATAAAAGCAGCATCCAATTCTTGATCTAAGTTATCAGTCTGCTGACCCTCAGAAGATTTATCACCACCAGCTGACTGTTTTACTGTTAACTCAATAGATCCCTGTCCTGCATCCTCAATAGATTTATCTTTAGCAACTCCACTGGATTCTTCTGGATGCATGGAATGATCATCATCAGAGTGAGATAAGGATGATGAGTCATCACTATCAGGAGTGAACTTTGGATCCCTAAACATAATGCTTTCTTTCTGCTTTTCTTCTTCAATAAAGTCCAGCAGCCGTACTCCCAATTCAGATGTATCAATTAATCCAAGCAAGTTTTCCACTCCCAACTTGTCAAATGCCAATGCTTCAAACCTAGTCATAGGTTCTCTTGCAGGTTTCTATCTCTAGTAAAATCCAAATTTCCAAGCAAAGTATTTCTCAAGAAGTCTGATATTTGGATCAACCTTTGACTTCTTTGATTTCTTCTCTTTTCTCTCAAATGGCACAGTTGGTTTCCTTGAAGCAGGTTGCTTATCTTGTTGACTTCCAAAAGTTTCAATAAGATAACTTAAAGTATCCTCAACAGATACCAATATGTCAGTAGGTTCTTCAGGTTGCAAGTTTGTACCTACTACCTCCATCTGTTCAACACTTGGTTCCCACTGAGTCTCATGCTCTACAGTATGGTCTTCAGCAGTTTTTGCATCCTGTTGAGTTAATTCTGTCTCAGCAAGGTCTTGAACAGGTACATTGACTTCCACAGTAGGTGCAGATTCAGTAGTTTGCTGTGGTCCCTTCAGTTTATTGCTCAACAACAACCTTAGTAGCCTTATCAGTAGGCTCAGCAGCAATAGTTGTTTCAATTCCAACATCTTATTCTGCCTCCTTTTGAGCCTCCAGAACTCTCAATTCCTTTCCCTTTCTATGGACTCTCTTCTTTGCAATCTATTTTCTCCTCTTAGCAGGTTGTTGTTCAGCCTCAAAAAGCTGCTTCTCTAACTGCTCTTTATTAGCACCCTTTCTTTTTCTTGAATCTTCTTTGAGTTGTTTTTGAGCAAGCCAACAACAGTCTTCTTCACAGCTTCTGTAGGCTCAACAGCCTCAACATTAACTACCACCTCATTAGACTCAGCAATGCCTACTGTCTGCTGTCTTATCATTTTTGGTTTTAACAACTCAGTAAACGTTCTTGTATCAGTTGTTTTTCTTTTCTCTACTAATTTCTTTGGTGCAGCAGGTTGCACATCTTGTTTTGCCTTAGTCCTCTTTTCCTGCTCACCACCATCATCATGATTATCACCATCATTGTTGTCATCACCACCATCATCACTTTCAGTCCTTTCCAGATCCTCTTCATCATCATCTAGTCCAGGAATACTGTAAGGGATTTCAGCCTTGTACCTTGATTTGTTGATTTTGGCAGGTGCAACATCAGGAATTTCTAAATGATTCAGCAGGGCCTGAATCAATAAACCCAAAGGTTTAGTCTTTGATTTCCTTGTGCCATCTCTGTCATCTAACACAACCTTCTTCTTGGCGATTAACTTACTCAGCAGGTTGTATTCTAAATGAATATGCTTCACATTAATATTCAAAGCTGCTGGAATAGATGTGTTAGTCCTTATTGATCTAACAAAATCCAACCTTGGTAGCTCCATCAAATCTAGATTTGTAGGTGCACCATTTCCTGGTCCAAAACCGAATGCTTCCCTCAGTAGGTGTGAGGTGACCTCAATCTCTTGGCTATTGACAGTGGTTGTAAATGCCTCCCTGTCATTCTTTACCACCATATTTCTCCAGAAATTGTTGACATTTGTGTAAGAAATATTCTCCAATCTGATATTCAAGACGGTTTCCAGTCCTTCATACTGTCTTATTCTTCTTCTAAGATTTATTGCCAGTTTTGTCTGTTGAGCATCAACAACATAAATTCTCACACTTTGACTTGTTCCAAGATGAATCTCCTTGTCTGCCATTGTAAAAACTTGAGAAAGATGAAGAAGAAAACTCTTTGAATCTATGTTCACACTAGGATATTCTTTGAGATTGATCTAAGAATGTTTTTGAGTATATACTGAGTGTATATCTGTATATATAGCAGAAAGTAGTGGGTGAAAAAATCGTCAGTCACGTACTGTTCACGTACTGTACCGTTATTGCATGATCTCAGTCTGAATTAAATAAAATACTGCCATGTGTCCCACTAATTGATCCCATTAGTACAAAACCGTTATGTATTATAACAGCTGTAATAAAAGATAAGGTTAATATCCAATACCTTGACTGTGGGCTTTCATTAAAGTCTGACTTTCATCGGCAACGTTCCATACAACAAACTTCATCAGCAGACTACTTCTTCAATAGAGTGTAAATAGTTTGCTGCACTTCTTCAGTAGACTCAGCAGATTCAGCAACCTGCTGATATGCAAACTTCACAGCTGATCTTTAAAAACTTAGTTTTGTTCAATTGATAATACAAAGTGAAGTTTAACACCAATGACTGATCTGTCAAATGAGCTCATCCAATAGGACAAAGACCAATCCCCTTGGCAACTTCATTTGCTCAATTGTTCAAACTAAAAAAGTACTTAGGAATTGTTGATACCAATAACTAATCTGCAAAGTGAGCTCACCCAACAGGGCAAAGACTAGTCCCCAAGGCAAATTCCAGTACACTGCTGACCTGTCAGAAGGTCAATCAACCTTGATAATGCCAAGTTCAGTTCTTAACTTAGCAATCTTTCACTATACAAAGGTTTTGTAAAGATGTCAACAAGTTGATTTTCAGTATGGATGTAAAGAACCAGAACTTCTTTCTTTTCAACATGATCTCTAATAAAATGATGTCTCACATCAATGTGTTTGGTTCTTGAGTGCAAAACAGGATTTTATGTGATTGCAATTGCACTTGTGTTGTCACACATTATGAGAATTTCTCTTTCTTCAATCCTATAATCCTTTAGTTGCTGCCTTAACCATACAACTTGTGCACGGCGACTTCCAAGATGTGAGCAGTCTTGCTTGGCGATGGAAGTTGATATGGAATTCCATTTGTTACTGAACCAGGAAACAAGTCTACTGCCCGTTAACTGACATGTTCCTATTGTAATTTTTCTATCAATTTTACATCCAGCATAATTAGAATCTGAATAAGATATAACTTTGAAACTTCCATCTTTTGGATACCAAATTCCAACTCCCAAGGTCTCTTTTAAATACTTGAGAATCCTTTTTACTGCAGCTTAGTGACTTTCCTTAGGTTTAGATTGAAATCTTGCACATACACCTACAGCAAAGGATATATCAGGTTTGCTGGCAGTGAGATACATCAAACTTTCTATCATCCTTCTGTATAAAGTCTTATCAACATATTTGCCTTTTTTATCTTCATCCAGTCTTATGCTTGTCCCCATAAGAGTTGATGCTTTGGTGTTGTTTTCCATTCCAAACTTCTTTAGCAACTACTTGGTATATTTTGATTGACGAATGAAGATTCCATCTTGCAATTGTTTGACTTGTAGTCCCAAAAAGTAGTTCATTTCTCCCATCATACTCATCTGGAACTTTCTTTTCAAAAGATTAGCAAACTTTTCACACAACAATTCATTTTCAGAACCAAAGATTATGTCATCCACATAAATCAGTACCAGCAGGGTGCTGTCACCCTCATTGATTCTCAAAAGAGTCTTGTCAATGGTACCTTTGGTAAAACCATTGTTCACCAAGAATTGAGATAGGGTCTCATACAATGCTCTTGGTGCTTGTTTCAAACCATAAAGTGCTTTGTTGAGTCTATACACTTTATCTTCTTGATCTTTGAGTTCAAAACCAGGAGGTTGTTGAACATTCACTTCTTCTTCCATAATGCCATTCAAAAATGCACTTTTGACATCCATCTGGTATACTTTGAAATTCTTATGTGCAGCATAAGCCAAAAATAATCTTATAGCTTCCAATCTTGCAACTGGGGCATATGTTTCATCAAAATATATTCCTTTCTGCTTGAGAATGGCCTTTTGCTACTAGTCTGTCCTTGTTTCTATCAATGGTACCAGATTCATCTAGTTTGTTTCTGTATACCCATTTAGTGCCAATTACATTTGCATGATAAGGCCTCTCTACTAGTGTCCAAACCTGATTCATTTCAAACTCATTAAGTTCTTCTTGCATAGAAATTATCCAATCAGGATCATAAATTGATTCTTCAACCACTTTAGGTTCTATTTGAGATAGAAAACAAGTGAACATTGCCACTAATTGTCTTCTAGTTCTTACACCTTGCTGTACATCACCAATTACTTGTTCAGCAGGGTGATCTTTCAACCATTGTAAATATTGATTTGCTTGATTTACTAGAATCTGATCTTTAGTAGGGTCTGCTGCAGGATCAGTAGGGGGATTAGCAGATCCTTGAACTACATATGTTGTTGTATCAGTAGTGTTACCATCAGGTTGTCCAGAAGGGGCTTCTTCAATTTCAGAATCAGAAACCTTTAAGTCACTTATCTTCTACAATACTTCAACATATTCTGGATTAGTAACTTCTGGATTCACAACAGGTTCTGAAACTTTACCATTTTCCATTCCAGTGAACTTAGGCTCATCAAACACATAGTTGTGACCGATCTGGGCCGGTTCCGGGTCCATGGCACGACCCTCCGGTTCCGGGTCAAAAATGGAACCGGAACCGCCGGTTCCAATTTCTAGCCGGTTCCGCCGATTCCCAGGAACCGGCGGGTTTGGCGGTTCCCCGGTCCGGGTCTCGGCGGTTCCCCGGTCCGGGTCTCGGCGGTTCCCCGGTCCGGGTCTCGGCGGTTCCCCGGTCCGGGTCCAGACGGTTCATATCACGGTTCCGATCACGGTTCCAGAAAAACAATTTTTTTTATAAAATTTGTATAACTTACGTTAAAATTACTAATAAATTCTAATTGGTTATTAAACTATATATAATATTTAATTTTATAACTATGTTTAATAAAAAACACACGGCTTGTATAATATTTAATTTCAACCAATCTATATATAATATTTAATTTCATAACTTATATTCTAGATAATTTGTAAGTAAATTAAAGAATATAGTTTTCTAATTGTTTATTTTTTATGATTGATTTGTAAGTAAATTAAACTTATATTTCACATAGTGATTACGATGATTTATACTTATAATATTATGTATATAAGTTGATATATATCTTAATGAATCGAGGCAAAATGTATATAAAAGTTGTTTTATAATGGTAGATAATATTATAATATGAGAGTTAGAATATGAGAGATAGAAGAGAATTGTGGGTAAAAAGTGATGAAATGGATGTGTATTTATAGTGTGATGAGTGTGTGATGTTTTAAAATAAAATAAAATAATTTCAAAAATTTTGAATATATATAAGTTCGTCAAATTGGAATGTTGGTCAAATTTTGAAGGGAATAAAAAGAAAAAAAATATAAAACCGCCCGTTCAGGTCCTCCAGGCCGGTTCCGGCCGGTTCCTTGAACCGCCGGTTCCGGGCCGGACCGGGTCCGGTGGAACCTAGAACCGGGTAGGAACCATGGAACCGCCGGTTCCATGGACCCGTGAACCCTTGGAACCGCCGGGTTAGACCCGGGAACCGGTGGGTCCGAACCGGATTTTGAACCGGAACCGCCCAGGTCTAAACACAACATGTATTGATTATTCATGTTTCAGAGTCCTTTTGTTTAGAAACCTAAATGCCATGCTGACGGAAGAGTATCCCAAAAAGATTCCTTCATCTGATTTTGGTTGGAAAGTCTTCAGTTGCTCCTTATGATTCAAAATAAAGCATTTACTTCCAAATGGATGGAAAAATGAAATGTTTGGCTTTCTTCCATTCCAAATTTCATAAGGTGTCTTCATTAGCTTCTTGTTCACTGAGGTTCTATTTTGTGTGTAGCATGCAGTATTGATTGCTTCAGCCCAATATCTTTCAGGTAGCTTTGCTTTACATATCATAGTCCTCCCAGCTTCCTTCAAAGTCATGTTCCTTCTCTCAGCAACCCTATTTTGCTAAGGTGTACCAGCAGCTGCTAATTGATGTAGCACACCATTTTGTTCACAGTACTCTCTTATGACTTTGTTAAGGAACTCAGTACCCTTGTCTGATATGATTTTCACCACTGTCACACTTTTCTCATTTTGTAATCTCTTCAAAAGTTCAGACATCTTTTGAAGTGTTTCACTTTTCTTGTTCATGAAAATCACCCAAGTGTACCTTGAATGATCATCCACAACTACTAGTGTGTACTTCTTTCCTGTTATACTTGTTGGAATAACTGGACTAAATAGATCCATATGCATCAGCTCCAATACTCTTTTGGTTGATTGATTTGTCTTTGACTTAAAACTTGACTTTGTTTGTTTACCTTGCTGACAGGTATCACAAACTCAATCCTTCTTGTATGTGATATCAGGTAAACCAATCACTAACGTTTTCTTCACCAACCGATTGATATCTTCAAAATTAAGTTGATTCAACTTCTTATGCCACAACCAATTCAGTTCTGACTTTGTATGCACAATGAGACATGTTTCAATCTACTGCATACTTGTTCAGTTGTCTTCTTCCAGCTAGCACAACTTGTTCTCCAACTTCACTCATGACAATACAATAGGTTTTGTCAAAGGTGACCTTGTAACCCATGTCACAGAATTGTCCAGTGCTCAGCAGGTTGTAGTCCAAGCCTTCAACATATGCAACATTCTTAATTTTTAAGCCATTCTCCACCAGTGTTCCATTTCCTCTAGTGTATCTTGGTGTGCTTTTGTTTCCAAAAATAACTTTAGGTCCATCCTTTGCCACAAAATTTGTCAAACAGTGCTTACTTATTGTCATATGTTTGGAACATCCACTGTCAAAGTACCAGACACTCTATAAAACAAATTAATGTGTTTTAGGTACCTAAACCTGTTTGGGTCCATAATGGTCAGTGGTAAGCACAACCCTTGGCAAATTTCCATGAGGTCTTCTTTGGAATGTGTTGCACTTTTGTTCATATATGTATGCTACATTTCCGTAGAATCTAATTTGGTTGTGTAGAATCTAATCTGGCCTTTTGTTACAAAGTGCTGTTTGAAGTGATTTCTATTGTTAGAAGCACTCGCATAACCATAAGTTTGTTGTCTGTTAGAAAAAGCCCTGTATTATGTAGTCTACTGAGGTCTTTGATAAGTCCTCTGCTGATTCCATTGCTGAGGTCTAGGCCTAGCATTATGGTTATTTCTGTTGTTTCTAGCAGCAGGGGCATGAATATTCCAATCTTCATCAGTGGGGAACAATATACCTTTCCCCATGAGATAAGTATCCCTTGAATGGTTAACATTTTGGGATTAGCATTCTTATCTTTCGAATATTTCTGATTTTTCCCTTTTCATGGTCCAGCAGACTTTGTAGCAGGTCTGCTATCAGCAGGTCTAGAGGGTCCAGCAGTCCTACCTTTGGATTTACCCTTTTTGTTAGGGGCTGCTGTCTCTTTGGACTTCTGATTTTGCTTCTTTAAGCATTCTCAGTAGGTTTCACTGCCACAACAACCTTTTGGAGTGTTGAATTTTGTGCAAGTATAAACTTAGGACCAATTCTAGTACTAGGTTCAGCACCCTTACTTGATCCACCATTAGAGGATTGTTGAGTTTCAAATCCAAGGCCTGTTTTATCACCATAAGGCTTTCCTGATTTGAATGCAGTTGTGGAACTAGATTGTGCAGCAGATTTAGCAGCTACTGCAGATGCAGCAGGCTTATGTTGACTCTGCTGATGATCTTTTTCCTTACTATTGAGACTTCTTAATTCAGCATTTAATCTTTGAATTTCTGCTTGAAGTGCTTCTCTTTCAGCCTTCACAATCTCATAACTAGATTGTATTATCCTCCGTTGATTAAGGATGGCATCTAGAGGCTCTTCAGTGTCATAAATTTTAGGATTAGATCCACCAGTGGACTCACAATCACCATCAGCAGGGGTATTCATTGACACGGAATTGTATACCTCCTCAGTTTTATCCATATTGGCCATCAAAACATAATCATCCATATGTGCTCTAAGAGTAGTGTCATCTGATTCATTTTCTTTTTCTAATTCCACTTCATAGCCTGCTTCATCATCATCAACCAATGCTTTCTTACCAGGTCTTCTCTGCTGAACCTTGTTCTTCAACAGGTCTATAATGTCCAAGTTTCGTGCAATCAAAGCATAGGTAGTCAGAATCCTTGTTTTGTTTCAATTCAGGACAGTCAGGTATTAAGTGTCCTGGTTTCTTGCAATGAAAGCACAAAAAGTCATGGTCCTTTTTGAATTCTTTTTTCTTCTTAGTAGACTTCTAGCCAGAATTCCTTGGAGATGCCTTTCCAGATTTCATCTTTCTGATTGTTTTTATTAGTAGGGAAATCTGCTCTTGCATTTCGTCCAAGACATCATCTTGCACATTTGATGATTCTTCAACATGTGCAGCATCTAGTGCAGTTGTTTTTGTTGCTTCTTTTTCAGGACTTGGAACTAAATCTTTGCAGAATTCACAAGACTTAAGATCAGAAAACCGTTTGAAGGTGTCTTCCTCATGTAAAATTCTAGACTCCTCCATTGCAGTAACCTTCATCTATCAGACTTCTTTTGCAGGTAGTGCCTTCAGAATCCTGGTGTTGATCTCTTCTCTTGTATAAACAACATTCAACAGGGTGATTTCATCCAGAATTGCACTGAATATAGATTCCATCTGTTCAATTGTTTCAGTTGATTTCATTTTGAACTCTTGAAACTTTTGCTTGGCCACACTAATCTTGTTCTTCTTGATTGCATCAGTGCCTTCACAAATAAGCTGTAGTTTCTCCCATAGTTCTTTGGCAGTCTTGCAATCTTTTACCTTCATGTACATATTGCTATCCAAAGTTATGTAGATAATGTCAATAGCACTATTGTTCAGGTTTGCCCTCTTTCTATTTTCAGCACCCCATTCATTCATTGGCTTTGGAATAGTCTGATTTTGGCCATCAACGGTTATGACTTTAGTGATCTCAAGTGGTCCATCTGTCAGCACATCCATCATTTCATCATGTGTTGCAGCTAGATAAGCCGGCATACGATGCTTATACTCATCAAAACGATCAACAGAACACATCAACATTGTCCTAGCATACTAATTGTTATCCATGATGCAAAACTTTGAAAAACAAAAACTTAAAAAGTTTTCAAAGATTTTTCACAAGCACAACAAGTAGGATTACTTCAGAAAAGAAGCTCTGCTCCGATACCAATTGTTGGTCCCTTGAAAAGGCTTTGGTTAAGTTTATAGAGGGGGTGAATAAACTTAACACTTAAAACTTTTTGGAGTTGACAAACTCAGCAAGGTCAGTAGTCTACTGACTATCAGTAGTCTGCTGACTATCAGTAGTCTGCTGACTATTGAGGTTCTAGAGTTTGTTGCAGCGGAATATAATAGATTAAGATTTGTTACTTGTTGATTAAATATGATACCAAATATTAGATACTCAGTAGTTCTAGTGGTGTGATTTCGTAGCTAGTTCAGTTGGTTTTATGTGATAAGCATGCAGATAAAGTAAATGCAGAATGTAAATGCAGTAAAGTAAAGTAGGCAAGATTTATAGTGGTTCCAGATGGTGTAATCCTGTCAGTCCACTCTTCTCCTGTGATGTTGGAGGAAATTCACTAGAGACTCTTGTTGTAGCTGTTACAAAAATCCCTAAACTGTTTGTCCATGACCAATGACTATGGCTTCACAAACTGAAAACTAAAAACAGGTAGGATTGCTGCTTCAAAGTCTCCCACTGGTCCTTGAAGGGTAGGATTGCCTCTTCACCAGCTCCACCACACAAACAACAGTCCTTGACACCTAAGTGCTTCTCTGTCTTCAGTAAACTTCTTGCAAAAGAAGAGTTGAATCAAGAAAGTTATTCTGCTTTCAGTAGACTTCTTATCAGGATGAATGAATCAGCAGCCTAAGTTGTTCAAGTGTGTAAACAGGATAAGTCTTGATTTTCAGGAAACACTTGAAGAAAAACTTGATCAGTAAATTGTTAGTTCAATTTAGCTCAGTAGGGTTAGATTGCTATTAATAAAATTCTTGCTCAAAAACTTCATTGCTTGTTGTAAATTCTTGGTTCTCTTGTTGCAGCAATCTGAATCAGGAGTCCTCTATTTATAGGTGTAGATCCTGTCATTTGAATTTGAATTTGAATGATAACCGTTGCAGGATTTTACCGAATATCCATGAAAATACCTCTGCTGTACTTTCTGACAGTGTCATTGTCCTTCAGACAGTCCAGATTGTCAACCAATGGTTTATTTCCATTCGATATGGCTCTGAATTCTTTACAACATCCCTTTCATCTTGACCATTGATTATTTGATTAATCCAATACTTGTAAATCATCCCTATCCATTTAATCTTTCAGAAAATCTTGGATTAAATCGAATTATAAATACAACAGACACCTGTTGGGTAAGTCTGCTGATATACACGGATGTCAGCTTACTTTTAGTCTTCTGTGTTTTAATAAACACTTCAACTGACTGGTTCTCATCTAACTTTTGTTTATAAAGTTAGAGTACACCAATTTAAACATAACCAAGTTCAAATCTTCACTTAACTTTAATGGAACTTAGACCTTCTACACATGGTATATATGGTCAGTTTAGGTCATCACAGACTTCCCTAAACTCTGATCCCATATCCTTGACTTTAACTACTAAGTTTGATCCCTTAGCCTTCATAACTGAGTTTTAGCCTTCCGTCTTCATTACTGAGTTTGAACCCTCAACCTTCAATCATCAGCAGGTTCCTAGACTCTACTGTCCTAGACACTCTACTGACTTGGATAGGTCTGCTGACAAGTCAGCTGACTTTTTTACAGTGCTTGTTTGATCAAACCTATACAAAGATCAAACTCTAGTAAACCTATACATTTAATCTAGATATATTTTTGCCTTTGCTCTATAACAGCTAGTCTGGCACTCATCTTTAAAACTAAAATATGTCTAAGAAGCATAAAAGAAGTAGACAAGAGAATACCTTGGATGATCTAAAATAGATTGTTGTTTTGTCTACGGTAGTAGTTTCTGCATGAAGTCGCCCAAGTGTTTGGCCTCTGCCGGTGATCCACACGAACAGCCCGCCGGAATCCCATCATGGATTGCTACCAGAAAAACTCGGTTGCTAGACCGACATTTTCTCTCTCTAAAAAATCACTCTTTAGGAAGCTTTCATATTTTCTAGTAAGTTAGAACTCTTCTAATTATGATGTAAAATTGCTTGGCACAACTCCCTTTTTATAGGATATATGGTGCCATATGCACATCCCAATTTGATTGGGAAAATCTTCCTAATGGGTAGTGGAGAAAGAAAACCAATTTTCAATAAAATAAGAAAAATAGACATTCTAGATTTATCTCATTAATATTCAATATCTTATATTAAATATTTTCCAAGATATAGATTGTCAATATCTAATATTGAATATATCTTTATTATATTACCATAAATCAATTTACAAATGTGTATATATCACATATAAATTACACATATACATATGTAAATATATATATATATATATATATATATATATATATATATATATATATATATATATATATATATATATATATATATATATGACCCGATCGGCTTCCGAATATGTTGGCCGTAGACATAAAGTTCAATTACGAAAATGGCCTTCATACCTAACGATCACGGAATAGCGTCTAGCAACACACCGTGACCCCCAATCATCGGAAGAGTCAAATGCAATGACTACTACCTTTCATGGAAACTGTTACCGTGTAAATAGATTCCTATCGCTGTAATAATATCCATACGGTCATACGTCGAGTGTCAAACATCAACGACCATATCTTATAATCTGGATATCCTACTCACTCGAAGTAACATATTACTTCCTCTTTTCAAAGACTTTCGAGAATAAGACAATCCTGATAAGAATGCCCTTTTGGATATTCACCCCTACTAATAAAGTACGCGATTTCCGGACGAACAACATGAATCCTACGCAGGCTTCAGTATCACACCCAATACCTACCGCAAGATCGCCCAGTGGCTAAGGGAAACCTCAATAGTGTCAAAGTATGACAATCCACACCGTGATGCCATGAAGACTCCGGTCTTAGGATAATTACACAACTGCCGCATAGTGCGCCTTTTAATAAAGTAAGTGGGTCAGTCTAACATACGCATTCTCTAATACATGTCCACGTACAGTCCTAATGTCTCTACACTTTGATAGACGAGATCTATCCCTATCTTTAATAAGATAGAAGACATCTAATACGCGCTAGTCTAATTGTACTATCAATGTCCCGTTTGACAGTACATACATCTAGAGACATTTAAGTATCAAACCTTTTAAAGTGAGTCGAGATCTTTCACAGTTTCTCTTTCACAGTTTGACACTAAGGACGTTATCATATATACAATCATAAAATGGTTCATATAAATGAACAGAATATATAATAACAGAAAAGCCATTTAATATATGTATAAACATTAAGAAATAGCAGAAATGATCTGACCCGGTCGGATCCGGTCTAACCCGATTGGGTTTAGGACACTATTTCAAGAATCTC
The DNA here is from genome assembly GCA_036785695.1 of Gentiana straminea. Taxonomy (NCBI): domain Eukaryota; kingdom Viridiplantae; phylum Streptophyta; class Magnoliopsida; order Gentianales; family Gentianaceae; genus Gentiana; species Gentiana straminea. Next base: position 1,895,524 of record JAVUPR010000424.1, on the reverse strand, counting down.
CCACTTGGCCTAAATCCAATCACTCGTACACACAAGACCAAGTTGAAACACAAGAATCTCATGCAATACTCATAACCAACCCTAAGAGTGAATGGATCACCATCCGTGGGGACTCGAACTATCTTCATACCATGCTCCAAATGACCAAGCCAAAAGTAACCACCTCAACACACACATGAATATCTGACGAGACCCCGGTCCTTGCTTCAAGAAATTAATCCACCACTATATCAGCTATATAGAAAAGGTGGAAGAACCATACAAAGTTCAAGAATGAACCTTCTTGATCCATGTGCTGCTCCCGCTTGCGCCTCCAAGGCACTACTGTGTTTTGGCCCAGTTGTGGAATTTCTAGTGATTTCTAGCTAAGAACATTTCCTACTCACTGTATCACTTGATTAAAGTCACTGCAAACCCAGACCTTAGCTCCCACTATCTAATAAGATTCAGGGTGCATATGTGTATATCTATGTTTATTCGATTCCATGTTTCAATAAACCAAGAACCTATCCTTAACACCTTTAAGGGTATTCTCGACATTTACCAGAATCACTTTCATTCTAACCCATGACTCCTCATGCAATATGAATATCTGGTTTAACTCACAACATTTATGATGGACCCTATTGCAGAAGCAAAGGGCACCTTCCATAAGTATCATCTTTCACCTTATCTTTTTAGGACTGCCGTCCTATCATAGATAGATCTTGAGAATCCCGGCTAGCGGTATCTCTTGATGTGATCTATGCTAAATTCCTTTTAGCATCTATCTATGCAGGTGAACTATGATAATCAAGCAGTAACTAAATCTATCACTATAGATTCTTTTTTCCAAAATAGAATTGCTACGTCCAAGATCTTTCATAAAGACCTTGAATTACCAAACATTGATTGACTGTGACAGGGGTGTTGATCATAGATGGATTAACCTTAATCCTGAAGTGATTGCAGACTCCTGCTCTTTTCAAGATAGGGTTTGATGTTTTCGTTAAGGATTGCTATGAGGTGCGGTCCGAATCACTTTCACGTTGGCGCTATTCTGGAATGAGCGAGGAGTGTGTGTCTCATGCACATATATGGAATCCATTCCTTCCTATGGGAAGTAGAATGACAATCCCCTTATTTGTCAATCCTAGAAACTGATCGATCAGCCGAATTCATATTGGTTATTAACTAATTGATCACTAGTGGGTTGATGGTAAGTAAGGAAGAGATTAGCCTTCTATCAAAAACAAAAATTAACATATTATTATGTTGGATCAGATTGAATCTACACGGAATTATTTTTTCTTTTAGCGAAACATGTACTGTTGGGCTCTCCCGACCCCGTTGGGGTTAAGACGGCCGTCTCTCCGGCCTGACATGAGGGCCAGCCCTGGTGATATGTACACCAAAATAGATTTCATTCATTAACATATTTTTCCTCCTTAAAAACATTATATATATATTTTTTTATCTAAAATAACAACTCTTACACATAAAATTAAATTATGTAGGGGGAGTGGGGACCCTCGGGGGTAGGGTTTATCCTTCTTTTTTTGTCCCCAGGACATAACCCAGTTGGCAAGGGGCGTGGGTGCGTAATTGCATCCTAGCGGGAGGTTAGAGGTTCGATTCCCACAAGGGGCGAATTATTCCCTCTTGTTAAAGGTAAGCCCATTGACTCTGAGCTACTGGGGGATCTAGATTTACATCTCCACTCATCCCGTGGGACAGGGGGAGTGGGGACCTTCGGGGGTAGGGTTTACCCTTTTTTTTAAAATTATGTATGATTTTTTTTTGAAATCCAATACGATAACATTTCTCTTTCTACAATTCACATCATTCAATATTTTTCACAAATCCAATTTAATATTCGAACATTATATAATACAAAATGTCACTCAAATAAAGAATACGATATTGTGTAGAAAACTAGGCCCAAACCCATATAAAAGGAGGAGCCTCATCCCCAAAACCTAGGTTATGAGGAGAGGGAAGTCCATCTCTTAATATGGTGGGTGATACAATAGCAATTGCCCAATGTGGGACAACTTTAACACGCCCTCAACTGTGGGCCTATAAAGAGCCAGGGCCACATGGCTCACTAGGCATATAAAGGGCACTCTCAAAGCTAACAAAGAGGCCCAACACTTGCACAACACTTACAAAGTGTTGGGTCTCTCTCTTCCTTCTTATCGGCCCACACTTGAGGGGGCGTGATATAAGGAAATATATTAGAGCCTTTACTACAATCAATTGGTTTTAGTACAACGGTAGACACTTGATCCTAATATGGTATCGGAGCAGAAGATCCCGAGTTCAAGTCCTGCTTCCAGTACAGTTAAAAAAAAACAAAAAAAAAAACCAAGTGTTAGGCCCCACTATCTTCTTATAGGCCCACTCTTCCAAAAAAAAAAAAAAAAGAAGTCAAGTGTTGTGCCTCTCACCCTTCTTATAGGCGCGGCGAGGAGGGATTGGATCCTCTCAAGTACTTAAGGGTCAAGTGTATTTGTTTTTACATATTATCATCAAAACGACGTAGTTTTGAAAAAATAAATATACGGTTAGATGATTTTCACAATTGGGATGTGTGGTTAGATCATTCTACTTGAGAGAATACTTCCTCAAGTTACTTGAGAGGATCCTATTCCCACTTGAGGGAGCGTGATATAAGGAAATATAGTAGCACATTTACTCACAACAATTGGTTTTAGTACAACGGTAAGTGCTTGATCTTAACATATTGAAACATCATTTCGTTTTTACGGCAAATTAGTGACAATTCGTTTGAATATGGATTAATTTTCTTTATTCAATCTAATTTGATAAATAAATTTACTTAATATTTCGTTTAGATTTCATCGAGTCGACATGTCATGTGTCGAATCTAATGATATTTATAAATACTAATGATAAAAATAAAAAGAGAAGAAATATTTTATTTGTTTTATTAAAATTACAACTACTCCAAAAAAAAAAAATTAACAACTGAAACCAAAATAAACAACAAAAAGAAATATATATTCCAAGTACTATTTTTTTTTTTCTAACATTTACGTAGTTTTCCAAGGAAAACCCAAAGAAAATTTGTTCATATTAAATTGTGTGTCCGACACTCAAAATATACGATTAATTACAAATAAAAAACGAAGAAAACAGGAGGGGACCACATACACTGTTAGCACGCAGCAGCCGAAAAATATTGAAAGGGTATTTTTGACCAAGAGCTCTGGCACTGGCAGGTGAGCTCTGGCACTAGTGCCACCCATCCAGCAGCTATCATCTTCATCATTTGTAACCCAAGGCAGTACCTACTCAAGTAAGTGGCATGTACATACTCCCTCTGAAATCACAATTCGGGGAGAGAACAAATATCAGTGTAATTGCATACAACCATGAACCACCTATTGTACTTGTGCCTTGTGCTGACAAAGATTAAGTATTTGACAAATAAGACGGCCATCAATAACACAAATTTAAACAAAAGTCCATACAGGAAATTGTGAAATATTACAATTTCAAATGGTATTTGACAAATAAGACGGCCACTTTCTTTTTTCTTTTTTAGTCAATAATGACAAAGTCTACAATGTTTGAATAAATTACTTTTTCTTATAAAACCTAATAACCTAAAAGGTTGAGTATTTATTGAAATAGGAAACCCTTTGCCACATGAAACCAACCAAAACCCGGAATCATTACCTTTACCAACTAGCAGTTCTTAAAGCTTAAGAAATAAGAATCAAAATACTACAGTCAAAGGAAATAAACAGACGACATTGGAAGACCGAAGAGACTCCCCCGAGACGAGATAAATACTTACTGAGAGTATAGGACTGAAGGTGGCAGTAGATGACGACGATCGACGGCTGAATGCGCCTTCCAGAACAGCAGAGCTTGAAAGGACGAGTGGCAAAAGCCATGGGTCAGGTCAGAACTCTGAAGAGAGAAGAGTCAAGTGCGAACTCTGAAGAGCGAAGAGCAGCGGCGAGTTTGTTTAGGTTTAGGAGGTCAGAACTCTGAAGAGAGAAGAGTGAAGAGCGAACTCTAAAGAGTGAAGAGCAGCGGCGAGTTTGTTTAGGTTTAGGGTAATGGAGTCAGTTCAGATTATATTTATATAATATACATATATTTAATTATATACTCTTAAATTTCGGTTCGGTTCGGTTCGGGTTATACCCGGTTTATTTTCTAAAAACCCGAAAATTGGACTGTTTGTCTGGTTCGGGTTTTTTTTGCATAAAAAACCGACCAAAAAACTGCGGATTCTTTTTCGGTCCGGTTCGGTACAATCCGGCCAGTTAGTCCACTGTTCCATTTTATCTGTACACCCCAAGTTTTCTCTTGGAAAACTGAGGATATGCCAGGTCTGTCCTCGGACTTAGCCTTAAACAGATTAAACATAGATCAGAACAGAAAGCTGGTTCGGCAAAAGAAGAGGCACTTCACCCAGGAGCAAATACTTGCAATTGAGAAGGAGGTAACAAAGTTACTACAAGCTACCATTATTAGGGAAGTTGTATATCCAGACTGGCTAGCGAATCCAGTCCTAATTAAGAAACTAGATGGAAGTTAGAGGGTGTGCGTAGACTTCACAGATATCAACAAAGCATGTCCAAAGGACTGTTACCCTTCGCCCATGATCGATCAGCTCGTAGACTCAATAGTGGGTTCCGAAGTGTTTGCTTTACTATATGCACATAAGGGGTATCACCAGATCGCCATGAACCCTGAAGAAAAATTCGTTTATCATGGAGTTTAGGACGTTCTACTGTATAACTATGCCCTTTGGCCTCAAGAATGCTGGCGCAACATATCAAAGTGAAGTCAACAAGGTATTCAGTGATCATATCGGAAGATGTATAGAGGTTTATATGGATGACCTTCTAATCAAGAGCAAGTCTCTTGATCAGTATCTGGTAGATATGAGAGAATTTTTTGGAGTCAGGAAGACTCAGATGAATCTCAACCCCAAGAAGTGTACATTTGGGGTCAGGACATGCACGTTTCTTGGATATATGATCTCAAAAGAAGGGATTAAAACTAATCCAGATAAGATAGTTGCCTTGAGCAAGATGCCTCCTCAAAAAATATTAAGGAAGTTCAGAGATTGACTGGGCAAATGGACGCCCTCAACAGGTTCCTATCGAGATCAGCACAACGTACCCTTCAGTTCTTCATAATTCCAAGGAAAGCAAGCCCGTTTTAGTAGGATGAAGAGTGTCAAAAGGCCTTTGAGGACTTAAAGTCTTATTTGGCCGAGCTACCTACTCTGACTTCTCCTTAGGAAGGAGAAACATTGTTCGTTTATCTTGCCGTTTGTGAAGAAGTATTGAGCATGGTTCTGGTCAAGGAAAGGCACAACGTGCAAAGGCCTATATTCTGTGTGAGTAAGGCACTCCACGGACCGGTGGTCAGATATTCGAATGAGGAGAAAATAATACTAGCCTTGGTTCACGCTTCTAGGAAACTAAGGCAGTATTTTCAAACTCATCCTATAATCGTGATAACAAATTAGCCACTTCGGCAAGTGCTGGCACGGCATGACACCTCAAGCAGATTAGCAAAATTGGTGGTCGAGCTAAAAGAATATGATCTTGACTTCCACCCCATAGTTTCAAGAAAGCTCAGGCCCTGGCTGATTTTCTAGCGGAAGGATTAGCCATTACTATCGATCAAGAAGAGTCAAGCTGCAAAACTGACTTGTGGACGTTTTATGTCGATAGAGCATCAAGCAAAGGAGGAGCAGGGGCAGGTGTTCTCCTCGTTATTCCTAATGGGGAAGAGCTCCCATACGCTCCATGTTTCAACTTTTAGTAAACGAATAATGAAGCAGAATACGAAGGCTGAAGCATAAGGCTCAACTTAGCAGCAAAACTCGGAGCAAAGAACCTGCAGGTTTACAGTGATTCCCAGCTGGTCGTCAACCATGTTAAGGAAGAATATGAGGCAAAGGAAGAGCCACTCAAGAAATACTTGGTTGTACCTCAGTCTTTGCTGAAAGGTTTTTGAAATGTTCCGATCGAGCATGTTTCTCGATCTCAGAACAGAAGAGAGGATGCACCCTCAAAGTTAGCATCAAACTTCATTTCTAACAAGAAGGTACTAGTCGAGCTGTTGAAAGAGTAAAGTTGTGACTGCCAGGCAGTTCAGCTCATCACACAGAAAGATTCTTCGATGGATCCGATTACATCTTGCCTGAAGGATGGAATCCTTCCCGCTGATAAATCTCAAGCACAAAAATTGAAATTCTTGGCAACCAGGTACTCACTTTTAAACGATGTGCATTACATAAAATCTTTCATAGCACCATGGCTCATATGTGCATAAGAAGATGAAGGAAATTATCTCCTTTGCGAAATTCATTCGGGAATCTACGAGAATCATGCAGGAGCTTAGACTCCGGCCAAAAAAAGTCGCATGTTCGGATATTATTGGCCTAATATGCAGCGAGACGTGCAAGAACTTGTCCAGAAGTGCAGGTGGTTCCAGGTGCACGATAGTATATCACACTAAGCCCTCAGACCATGGTCCCTATAGTGTCACCATGGCCTTTTGATCAATGGGGTGTTGACTTGGTTGGACCACTGCCCCGAGATCCGAGTAACTTCAAGTTTTTGGTCGTTGCAATAGATTACTTCACCAAATGGGTGGAAGCGGAATCACTCACCACGATCACTGCCAAGGAAATCAATAAATTCCTCCGGAATAACATAGTATGCATGAATGGTATCCTAAAAACATTAATCTTTCATAATGAGAGACAATTTAAAGATATGACTGTTCAAGCATGGTGCTCCGAACTAGGAATCACTCAGCACTCCAAGTCAGTTGGACATCCTCAAGCCAATGGTCAAGTTGAATATACCAACATGCAGATCAAAACTGGTCTCAGGAAAAGACTAGAGAAGAAGGAATAAATTGGGTTGAGCATCTACCCTTCATATTATGGGAGTACTGAACTACGCCAAATCTAGCAATATGAGATACCCTAATTTCATTAGCATATGGAAGCGAGTCCGTAATCCCCAAGGAGATCGGACTTCCTTAACCTCAATCCGAGCTCTATTCTGAAACGGATCCAGAAACAAAGCTTCGACATTTCAAAGATGACTTAGAATAAGCTTGAGATATCGCCTTCATTAGAATGGCGAAGTACAAACAAAGGATTTCCTAGTATTAAAACTCCAGAGTGAAACACTCATACTTCAAAGAAAGAGATCTGATGCTGAGAAAGAATGAAGTCAGTAGATAGGGTTCCCAAGGCAAGCTTGACCTAACTTGGGAAGGCCTCTACAAAGTTGTCAAAGTACATGGAAAAGATGCAAGCCAGCTGGCGACTCGAACGATAGGACCATTCCATGGAGTTGGCATGCGAACATCACCGCAGGTTCTATTTCTAGAACAGGTTCCAGACTTTAATACATTATAACAATCTTTCAGTTTCAGTACTGCTATTTCAAATAAGATGAATTACTCCCTGAGTTACTCACTTACGTTAATTCAATGAAATTTCTCATTTAACGTTATGCATAATGTGAATGGAATTAATTAAATCTCCAGGACAGACAAACTGAGCTCCACATGACAGACTTATCCAAATTTGTTAAGTCTTCATTATAGACAAACTGGGCTTTGCAAGACGGATTCAACCATTTTAGCTAAGTCTGCAGGACAGACAAACTGAGCTCCGTAGGACGAATTCAACAAATTTGTTAAGTTTACAAGATAAACAGTCAAAGGTTGAGATCTACAGGTCAGACTCACAAAGTTGGCAGAAGTTTAAACATCCTAAGTCTGTAAGGCAGATAAACTGATCTCTGCATGGACTCATCGAAATTCGTTAAGTCTGCAGGACAGACAATCAAAAATTTGAGCTCTATATGTCAGACTCACATAGTTTGCAAAATTTCAATCTTTCTAAGGCTACAGGACAGACAAAATAAGCTCCACGGGACGGACTCAGCCAAATTCGTTAAGTCTGCAGGACAGACAATCAAAAGGTTGAGCTTTGAAGGTCAGACTCACTAAGTTTGCAAAAGTTCAAACTTCCTAAGTCTGCAAGACAAACAAACTGAGCTCCACAGAATGGACTCAGCCAAATAAGTCTGCAGGACAGACAATCAAAAGTTGAGCTCTGCATGTCAGACTCACAAAATTTTCCGAAGTTCAAACTTCCAAAGTCTGCAGGACAGAAAATCATATTCTAGAGTCCTACAATCAGACTAAAGATAAAAGATTACATACATAACTTAGCATGCCATTCAAAAAGCTGTAAGTTAATGCCTGGCATAATGAGGGGAAACATACCCCACAACAAAAAAGTACTCAAAGCGATCACACTGAAAATGGTACTATAAATCATACCCATAGTTGTCCCGAATCATGCTCAATTGATTAGTGATATATGGAATATTGTACGAAATAAGTGTAGATTGCCTAATACCGGTTCCTCGGTTAGTAATTCTGCATCTTTACATTTTATCCCGATATATTGTACTGTTTCGTCTTGTTTTATGTGATTTTCAGGAATACCATAATATGGGATAAATCGGGATGGATCCGGATTAGTGAAAGAAACATTGGGCCGAAGTCAGAAGAAGTCTATACAAAGTATGCTGGACTAGAAAAGAAGAAAATAGTCCAGAGGCTACGGAAACCCTAGCTGTAGCCACGGCAACTTGGATGGAATGAAAAGAAGAGATCCGTGATCTACATTAAGTCGGTTATGTTAGATCCACTAGGTTGGTTTACAGCTTTATATAAAGTTATGCCAGTTTATTGTGATAATATACGACAGTACATGAATATGATACCATACAATATATACTCTTTTCCATGCAATAAAGAGTTTATTATTTTCTTTGAGTTCGTTGCTTGGTTATCTCCTCCAATCCATCAACTAGCTTGAGTTGATCAAGCTAGGTCGCCATTGATAAATGTATGAAGTTTCGAACGTTCCTTCGTATTTTAATCATGGTAGATTTAGTCAAATTAAAGTGTTTTAATTGATTTGCATGTCTAAACGAATTGTAATTAACTAGAGTAATCAGAACATAATGATGTAGATTTCAAAATCAGGAACCATCGCCACTGGTCCTACGACGGTCTATATCGCAGCCGTGACACCCTAGGTCCTCTAATCTGAAGATTCGGCGTCCGCTACGTTGATCGACAGATTTAATTAACAGTAGGTTAGATCTGGCCAATCTGCTTATTGTATTCATTAATTAACATGAAGGGCTTCAAAGGTGAAGTGTTCGTTTGGACGTCTGATCAATCCTTAGGAACGTGCTAGTCAATCCACGATATCTGCTTAGGGAGGTACTCGGTTTGCACCGGCAATCTCTAATACTTATTGCGTGTGAGTTAATACAACCAACGAAGGAGGTTAACTGCACATAGGCTTCTACTGTCCTTTCAATGGATGTAGATAAGATTAGAAGAATGCACCATAGCTAAAACTGAATAAGAAAACATTTTCGTTTGTTGGTCCCAGAGAAGGGTGAAACTATAGTCAGAGAGGGGGGGGGGGGTGAATGACTATAGTGGAGTTTCAAAAACTTTTCTTCTGTTTAAAAGCTTTTTGGCAGCGGATAAGTCCCTTCTTACTATATTGTTTTCAAATCAGTTTAGGCAGTCACAGGTATAAGTTATGATCTAGGCAATTTAAATAAATGCTGTAAAGTAAATTGCAGAAAATAAATTGACACAAGGTTTATAGTGGTTCAGGGTGGTGTAATCCCTTAATCCAGTCTTCTCCTGTGATGATTGGAGGAATTCACTATTGTTTTCACGGATACAATAGTATGATTGTCCTTGGCTTCCCAAGCTTCACAATCTACAAGACTATCACTCCTTGACTGCAACAGCTTCAGTGATTTAGTCTCTTTCACTGCTCCTTGAGATCAAAGCCCTTTAGCAACTATCACAAACACAACTCCTTCTCAGATTGCTTCTGATTCATTTGCTTCAGTTTGATGTGAATGAGATTCACAAACTTGCTTGATCAATCTCAGTGCTGGATATAATGTTGTAGTTCTGATGTCTGAGTTGATCTCTAGATAAGTCCTTGTAAGTTCAAAGAAGGCTTTTCAAATTGACAGAGTTTCTGCTTAACTTTTCTTTTTCCAATCTCGATCGTTATTTGTTTTTCTGTCAATGCCTTCTATTTATAGCCTTGAATAACCTTGATTTTGAAATTCTGTCCGTTGGCTATATTAATGAGGGAATAATCCTTGATTTTATTCTTGATTCCCCTTTAATTGCATTCTCCTTGATTTCAGTGATCGGATTTTTCCTTCAATCGTATAGCAGAAAATATGTCCTTGATTGATCCTCTATTGATTGTGCATTTAATGCATGATCTTCTGAATCTTCAACATATATTAAATCTGATCTGGTAAGTGTTACTTCGCCGTTTTGAATCTTTCTTCACCGTTTCGTCGTTACTCAGCCGAAAGTCAGTTTACTCAGCCGATTCACTGTTTCCTTCTTTGCTTCAGTTTAAGGAGAATCTTTGTACTTCACTGATCCTTGATTGGGGTGGGATCAGTGTACACCATATTTGAATATTAAGTTTCATCACTTGAAACATAACTTAGACTTATCCAAGGTCATCACAGACTTCCTTGGGTCACAGACTTCCTTGGGTATAAGTCAGACCATAATGTCTTCATTGCATCTCTGCTGATGCTTGGCTGGCTTCACTCTGCCGAATGTCTGTTTTTACTTTGCCGTCCTACCAACTAGTACAATACTTGTCTGACTCAACTTATATAACATGTCAGACTCTAAGTAAAGACTTATACAGAGAATTCTAACTTATTTCAGGCTTGCTATAACAGTTAGTATGGCCATCATCAAAACACAAAAAAAATGTTCCAAACAATTTCCCCCTTTTTGATGATGCCAAAAACCTCATAAGCCTGAACATAAGTAATCCAAATTTTTTCTTAGCAACAGAACAAAAACTCAACAATTTATTCATCCAACATAGGGCAATAAGTTCAAAAGCTTTATTCAAATGTTACAAACTACATTTTGCTTAATTCAGCTTTGTACTCTTGAACTTTGTAGTCTGAACCTCTTCAATGTCTTTCCAGTCAATTTCTGGGAACTTTCACTTCCAGTATGCCATAGCAGTGTATTCAGATACCCCCTTGAATACTTTCTTTGCAAAAAGCCTGTTGAAATCTGGCATAGTCTCATTTGCCCTAGGTTCTCCAAAATATTTCTCAAGTCTTTCTCTAGCCTCAGCAATATGTGAATCTGCAAACTTGAGACTCTTGTAGAGACTCCATTGTTCCTGTTTGTCCATTCTTCCCATGGGATTGAAGAATTTTGCCATATATTTGAATTCTTCTTGTTGTTCAGTTGGCAAGTCTTCTGGTCCTTTTGCAGATAGTGGTATGGCTGAGCTTGGTTTGTTGTTGGTTTGTTTGAGAAGTGCAAACTCTCTTTTGACTTCATTGTAGAGTTTGGCCATATCAGTTCTCATCCTTTCATCCTGATAGCTTAGCCAATCAGCCCATGCTTCGTCTTGTGAGGAATGAGGATAAAGTCCTTCCTGTACTCTGAAAATTCTCTTACATGGTCCAGTACATCTGCTTCATATTCATCTTTGCTTTGGTGACCAGTGTAAGTTCTGTGTTCCCCAGTATATCTGGAGCTGCTGCTGCCCCTGCTGGTGTTTCCTCTGGAGCTAAGTCTGTGTTGACTTGCTGAACCTCTTTGCTGACTAGATCCAGGCTTTTGCTGTCTACCGGATCTGTCCCTATCATCATCTCTTCTTTGCATAGGAAGAGGAAATCCAATGCAGGGTTCATTTAGGGCCTTTTCTCTTTCTTCTCTGGCCCTCCTTTGCTGTTCTTCTGCCTCATCCCCGATCCTTATTTCTCTGTCCCTTGCTCTCAGTTGTTCTTCAGTGAAATTTCGGGGTCTAATTGTTGATCCTTCAGGCTTATCCTGCTTTTCCCCTTTTTTGGCAGCATCATCCCTTTGCTGGAGTAGGATGCTATTTGTGGCCTCAGCCGTTCCAATCAGAGAGTCAAGTTATGATACAATAGATGTCAATCAGTTGTGATGACCATTCAATTTCTCATTGACACTACGAAATCTAGTGCCAAAAGCCACTGCCATTGATTCATTTTCTTGGGAAATGTGCTGCCTGAGGCCTGCAAGACTGTTAGTGATATTGATGTTAAGTTGCCTCATCAGACTTCCCTGTTGTTGAACAACAATATTTTGTGCATCAATGTATTCTGCAATGGCCTGAAGCTTGTGCTCAATGGAGGAGATTTTGTCATTAAATGCTGAAGTCATGGATCTGAGATACATGGCTTGCTGCTCCAATTCTTCAGCCAGCAAATATGCCACTTTTTTCAAAAGTTTCACTTGTAATGCCAGTGGCCAGCTGAGAGAGTTTGTGCCTTATGTCGGTTTGGTTCGGGTCTCGTTTGCTATCCCTTGTCTTGATGTTGAGTAACATCTGCTCCAATTTCCAAATCTTCAAGAATTTGGGTAGATGTGTATGCTGGTGTGACTTGAGCTACTGTTCCCCCTATCTCTATGCCGGGGGTTGCCTTGATTGGAGTGGAAGCAGCTGAGCCAGTGTCCACAATGTTTGTGTTGTCAGCTGGAATATTGACAGACAATGGTTGAGTGGTTGTCTTTGCTGGAGTTGTGGACTTGTTGGATGCTTGTGGTTTTAAAAATGTACAGAGGAGAGTGGTATCATCAATTGCATCAGGTGTAGGATTATCCTCTTCTCTGTCTTTATCAAGATCATCATCATGATGATCATTATCATCATTGTCATCATGACCATCATCATCATCTTGATCATGATCATCTCCACCATCTTCTGAATTATTACTCGTCTGTCAGAGGCCTGGGGCAGTTTTGCCTTGGCTGCATCAACCAAGTCCCATAGAGGTGATTCATCAAATAAACCAACCAGAGTTGTGATTCCCAGAAAATCAAATAGCCATGCCTCTTCTGCAAGCATGCGGTCAGAGTCTTGAAGCTGTTGTCGGGAATCACCTTCCTTCCACTCAAGATATTCTGCAATTGGATCATCTATATCGTTTGCAGATAATAGTGCACCTTCTTCTGGAGATTCCTCATCCTCTCCAGTGTCTTCCTTATTAGGATGTTGTTCATCCTGACTGACATTTTCTTCTTCTTGTTGTTCTGCCTCAGCGTCAGAATCCTCTTCTTCTTCTTCTTCATCGATTAATTTTCCAAAGTCTGTTTTGTCCAGATTCCGCTGAACCTTTTGCTTCTTTCTTTGACTGGTAGTATGTTGTGAGGATTTCTTTCTCTTCCCTTCTTCTCGCCTTCTTTTGTTGTTTAACATAGGTAAACATGACTTTGGATTCATGCAGTTTGTGGAGTTGTACAGTGGGGACTTTGAGGCATTGCAACAGATAGTGTAACTGGATCCCATATGACTTTTTCACCCAGAAATGTCCTTTCTTCGTCTTTCCTTCTTTTGTCCCCTTTTCGCATGCTTTCACTTCACCTTGGATTTATTCTTTTATTCTCAAAAAGAAGTATTTTGCCCAATTGAATTCCAGATTGTTGTAGATAATTCCCATCAGCCGCATTCGGATTTCTGTCATTGCATTATTTGCTCCCAATTTTCCTTCAATAGTCTTGCCAATGAGGGCCCTGAACTCATTGAACGGTTTCTTTAAAGCAGATCTAAGACAATTGACTTTCGTAGATCCTGGATTTGCCATTTTGGCAATGGTTGCCCAGAAATCATCCAAGTCTTGTGGTACCAGTGTCACTTTTGCGTGACCTTTATTGGAAAGTTTGAGATGTTTTCGAATTACCTTTTCTGTAATCACCACGTCTTTGCCATTGACAGATGCAACAATCTTGTCTACTTCGAATTCGTCACCTTCTTCAGCAAGGAGCCCAGAGACGTATGTTGCAGATTTCCAGAAGGAGATGAGACTTTCATAGCAAATGTCGGTTATGAGAGGATTTAGAAAAATTTATAATTTGAGGTTTTTGCATCCTGCTGCCAATCTTTTGGCATCCTCATCATTTCCACACAGTTTCAAGTAATGTTCCTCTGGAAAGAATGATCCAGTGGCGATTGATTTTTCATACCTAGCTTGGGTGTTTGAGGAGGATGAAGACATTGTTGAAGGTTAAAGGAAACTTGAGAGTGAGTTTTGAAATTGCAATAGAGGTTATGATTTGCAAGAGAGTGTAAAGATTTCTGAAAATTTCTAAGTTGCGTTTATATAGGATGATTTGGGTAGTGTGAACGTGGTTTGAATGTGGAAGGATTTTATGACATAATGGCATGATTTTGTGTATGTAAATCGCGATATTCGAGCGTAATGGGGGAGTGGTTTCAGGAAAGTAATGATAGAGCCTGGGAATCGAGGCAATCGTAATTTAAAAAATATGGTTACCTCCATAATTATAAGTTGATCTCCACGTGTATAATCTTCCACAGAATAATCCTCCATAATTTCTTTATTCTCCATGTGTAGTAAACTTGATTTTGTTCACACTTTAATTTGTCCAAGTCTTTAATTCGGTGAAGTGCCTTGGTTGGTCACTTGGCCGAAGTAGTGAATTCTTCACTGAGCTGCTTGATTTAACCGTTCCTAACAATCAGTCAAGTTAACTTCACTGGATACCAGTGCCTTACCTTCTACATCCCCTATAACGGCAAAGGTTTAACCAGTTGATGAAGTCACTTAGCCGATTACTCCAGTTAGCTGCTCTTTGTTACTTAATCAATTTCAATCATTCCTAACTCAGTTCTTAACATGATAAATCTTTCATAACTGAGTGGTTTAGTAAAGATGTCAGCCAATTGATCTTTAGTGGGTATGTATTTCAGAATGACATCTACCTTTTCAACATGATCTCTGATAAAGTGATGTCTCACATCAATGTGCTTTGTTCTTGAATGCAACACTGGATTTTCAGTAATAGATATTGCACTTGTGTTATCACACATGATTGGACTTGTTTCCTCCTCCACTCCATAATCCCTTAGCTGTTGTCTGATCCAAAGTACTTGTGCACAACAACTACCTGCTGCTATATATTCTGCTTCAGCTGTTGATGTAGATATTGAGTTTTGCTTTTTACTGAACCAAGAGACTAGTCTGGTGCCTAGCATTTGACATGTTCCAGAGGTGCTTTTTCTATCTATTTTTCATCCAGCATAGTCAGAGTCTGAATATGATATCAATTTAAATCCTCCATGAAAAGATACCAAATTCCAACATTTATAGTGTTTTTCAAGTATTTGATTATCCTTTTGGTTGCTAGAAGATGTGATTCTTTTGGTTGAGCTTGTACTCATGCACATACTCCTGCTGCAAATGCTATATCAGGTCTACTTGCAGTTAAGTATAGTAAGGATCCAATAATTCCTCTATACATTTTCTGGTCGACATCTTTTTCCTCGCTTCATCTTTTCCAAGAATGACTCTTGCACACATTGGTGTGTCTGCTGTGCCACTTGTATCCATCCCATACTTGTGTATTAAGTCTCTTGTGTACTTGGCTTGATTAATGAAAATACCATCCTTCATTTGCTTTACTTGAAGGCCAATAAAATAATTTAATTCTCCCATCATGCTCATTTGAAATTTGCTCTTCATCAGGTTTGCAAATTTCTCACATAGCTTTTCATCCTCTGATCCAAAGATGATATCATCAACATAGATTTGTACTAGCAATGTACTTGTTCCTTCCTCTAGTTTGAATAGAGTCTTGTCTACAGTTCCCTTGTTGAATCCATTCTTGATCAGAAATTGTGATAGTGTTTCATACCAGGCTCTTGGTGCCTATTTGAGTCCATAGAGGGCCTTCTTGAGTTTGTATACTTTGTCTTCTTTTCCTTTGATTTGAAAGCCAGGAGGCTGTTCTACATATACTTCTTATTCCAAAAGTCCATTTAGGAATGCACTATTGACATCCATTTGATAGACTTTGAAGTTTTTGAATGCGGCAAATGCTAGAAAGAGTCTGATTGCCTCCAATCTTGCTACTGGTGCAAATATTTCATCATAATCTATCCCTTCTGCTTGAGAGTAGCCTTTTGCAACTAGCCTTGCTTTGTTTCGACAACGAGTCCCTTGCTCATCCATCTTGTTCCCGAATACCCATTTTGCTCCAATGATGTTGGCCATATCCGTCCGTCAACCCGGTTCCCGTACTTCATTTCTTTCAAATTCATTTAGTTCTTCTTGCATGGTTGTGATCTAATCTGCATCTTGGATTGCATCATCTATGGTCTTGGGTTCCACTTATGATAGAAAACATGTTAGCATGTGCTCCAGTTGTCTTCTGGTTCTAACTCCTGTGTGAATATCTCCAATGACTTGTTCTTTAGGATGATCTCTTAGCCAATTTAGATCAGGTTGAAGTTGTTCTTCACTTGGTGCTTCCATACCTTCATGTTGAGCATGAACTTCAAATCCTGGTGCTTCTTCTGTTGTATTGATATATGGCTCCTCTTGATTTTCAAAATGATGATTCAGGATATATGCTGGTATGGTTGCATTTGTATAGATTTCTCTGTGTGCTGCTTCCTCTTCTTGATCTTGAAGATCTTCACCATTTGTATTTGGTTCATCAAAAACTACATGTATTGATTCTTCAATCACCAAGGTTCTTTTGTTGAGTACTCTGAAAGCTTTGCTTGTATCTGAGTATCCCATAAAGATTGCTTCATCAGCCTTTTCATCAAAGGTATGCAGCTGGTTCCTATTCAAAACAAAACATTTCGATCCAAACATATGAAAGTATGAGACATTAGGCTTTCTACCATTCCATATTTCATATGGAGTCTTTCCATGATGTTTGTTGATGGTTGATCTGTTTTGTGTATGGTATGCTGTGTTTGCTGCTTCAGCCCAAAATCTTTTCGGTAAGCATGCTTCAACAATCATTATTCTAACTGCTTCTTTGAGAGTTCTGCTTCTTCTTTCGTCTACATTATTTTGTTGTGGAGTTCCTGCTGCAGATAGTTGATGTAACACTCCATTTTCTTCACAGTAGGTTCTGATGATTTCATTTATAAATTCAGTGCCTCTATCCGATCTGATCTTGATGATCTTCAGTTCTTTTTCATTTTGGAGTCTTCTCAGCAAATCTGGCAGCTTTTTGAGTGTCTCTTTCTTCTTGTTCATGAAAATGGTCCAGGTGTATTTTGAAAAGTCATCCACCACTATTAGGGTGTATTTCTTACCACTTAAACTTACTGGTGTGACTGGTCCAAACAGGTGCATGTGTAACAGATGTAGAACTCTTGATGTAGATTGATAAGGCTTTGACTTGAATGAGCTTTTGATTTGTTTTCCTTTCTGACATGCATCACATAGAATTTCTTTCTTGAATATGATCTCTGGCAGACCTTCAACTAACTTGTTCTTTGAAAGTTTGTTAATGGTCTTGAAATTCAAGTGATTTAACCTTCTGTGCCAAATCCAGCTGGTTGATTGTTTACTCTTGACAAGCGGACATGTTTCTGCCTTGGCTGTTTTCCAATCCACCACATCCATGTTGTCTTATCTTCTTCCTGCAAGGACAACTGTGTTGGTTTGGCTGTGAATTACTTTGCATCCTTCCTTATTGAAATGTACATTGTAGCCTTTGTCGCAAAATTGACTGATGCTCATCAGATTGAAGTTAAGTTCTCTAACATATGCTACATTATGAATCTTCAAATTGTTCTTGAGTATTGTGCCTTCCCCCTTAATCTTGCCAGGGTTTTCTTTGCCTCCAAATGTGACTTTAGGTCCATCAAAAGCTTTGAAGTCAGTGAGCCATTTCTTATTTCCTGTCATGTGTCTAGAACATCCACTGTCTATGTACCAGACATCCTACAAAACAAATTAATTAAGTTTAGGTACCCAACACTGTTTGGGTCCATACCTGTTAGCAGTCATGCCTCCCATACCAAGTGTATATCCAAAAGATCTTCTTTTTGGATAATTGAAGTCATCAACTTCATATGTATAAGGCATGGCATAATAGCTTATAATATTTTTGCTGAAGGTATTCTGATACTTTTCTCTACTTTTTGGTGCATTTACATCCTTCTTTACTTTCCAATACGTAGTGGGAAACCTTTCTTGCTTCATGTGTCTAGGAACATATCTAGATTGGTTTTTCTTAAACACATGATGCATATTATGGAATGGTTTCTTCTTGTATTTTGGAGGTGCAACATTCTAATCATCCTCTGAAGGGTAAAGTCTTCTTTTACCTTTCAGTAGGATTTTGATTTTGGTTGACTGGAGTGAGGATTTAGTCTGCTGTTTCACTGCACTAGGTTTTGACTTCATCAGAGCGGGATGATTTGTTGGAACTATGGTCTGTCCCTTTCTAAATTTTGGTCCATTGTTGGTCCTGAATTTAGAACTGTGTTGACCATTATTCCTACTCTCATCCTGACTGTTGTATCCAAAACCAAATCTGGATCCAAACCTTTTTGAGGGTTTGTAAGCTGGTGCATTTAGTGGTGCAGTGGTTACCTTTACTGGTGGGGAGATTTTCTTAACTGATCTGTCAATAACAGATGTATGATCATCTGCTTTTTGTTGATCAATTAAGTGGGTCTCCTTACTGGTTAATTCAACTTTTACTTTATCCAGTTCTTTCTTTAATATCTTATTCTCTTTTCTTAGATCCTTGCATTCCTTTTCCAGAATTTCATGATTCATTTCAATTTCATCAAATTTAGTAATGAGATTCTGGACTAGGTCTGCTGTATCTAATGGGAGAACAGAAGATTGTGCAGTGTCAGATGTGGATGCATTAGATGAAGAGTGAGAGCTAGATGTTACCTCATTTTCATTTGATTCTTTGGTCATTAGACATAAGTCGGTGTCTGAGCTGTCATCTTCATCCTCATCTAATTCTTTGGTCATGAGACATAGACATGCCTTTTCATTGTCTGAGCTGTCTTCTTCATCACTACCATCTGAATCATTATAAGATGATTCTTCATTCTTTTCACTACTGGATTCAGCCTTGAGTGCCTTTTTGCTTTTTCTCTTTTCAAATGGCTTGTACTTCTTCTTATCATCTTTATCGTTTTCTTCAGGGCAATCAGCCTTGAAGTGGCCTTTCTTGTTGCAGTTGAAGCATCTGTATTCTTCATCTTTCTTCTTCATGTCTTTGTTTGAGCTTGATCTCTTGTTTGATGATGAGTTTCCTTTGAATGGCTTATTTTTTCTAAACCTGTCAAAACGTTTAACTAATAGAGCTACTTGTTCTTTAAGTTCATGTGTCTCTTTGCTGATACAATCGGCAAAGTTACTTTGCTGGGGTGCAATCAGTGCAGTGGCTTTTTGTGTCTCTGCCGGAGCACCATCTTCACCGTTTAATTCGAATTCCTGAGCTTTTAATTGTGATATCAGGGTCAGAGTGTTTGTGCTTGTAAGATTTGTTGTTCCTCTGATTACCGATGTTATTATCTTCCATCTTTCAAGTAGTCCTCTCAAGATCTTCAAGCATACTTCTTTCTGGGGATATGTGTGTCCAAGCTGTTGCATTTCACTGATGATGCTAGAGAATCTATTGTCCATTTGATCAATGGATTCACCAGTCTTCATTTTGAAATTTTCAAATTTCTATTTTGCAACAGATAATTTGTTTTCTTTAACTGCTTTAGATCCTTCATTTATCAATGATAGCTTGTCCCACATCTCCTTTGATGTTTTGCAATCTTTGATTCTCATGAACATGTTGCTATCTAGGGTCTTCAAAATCATGTCTTTTGCAACAAAGTCCCGATTTGCTCTTCTCCTGTCATCCTTGGTCCAATCCTTTTTAGGTTTATCAATTTCCTTCCCTTGATCTGCTCCTGTGCCTACCACAGTAGTGATTATGATTGGTCCATCATTGATTACATCCATCATCTCTTCATGAGTTGCGGCAAGATGAGACGGCATTCTTATTTTATATTCATCAAAATTATTAACATTAAAAACAGGTACTTTTGACAAAAAGTTTGAGGAATCCATAAGTTGAAAATAATAGATCTATATGTGAATGAATGGAAAGCTCAGATTTGAAAACTACTTTGAAAATACGTGATCTTCTTGTTACCAGAAATTAGATCCGAACAAAGTTCGATACTAGGAACACCGCTCCGATACCAATTGTTGGTCCCGGAGAAGGGTGAAACTATAGTCGAGGGGGGGGGGGGGGGGGGTGAATGACTATAGTGGAGTTTCAAAAACTTTTCTTCGTTTAAAAGCTTTTGGGCGGCGGATAAGTCCCTTTTTACCATATTGTTTTCAAATCGCTTTAGGCGATCACGGTATAAGTTATGATCTAGGCAATTTAAATAAATGTTGTAAAGTAAATTGCGAAATTAAATTGACACAAGGCTTATAGTGGTTCGGGGTGGTGTAATCCCTTAATCCACTCTTCTCCCCGTGATGATTGGAGGAATTCACTATTGTTTTCACGGATACAATAGTATGATTGTCCTTGGCTTCCCAAGCTTCACAATCTACAAGACTATCACTCCTTGACCGCAACGGCTTCGGTGATTTAGTCTCTTTCATCGCTCCTTGAGATCAAAATCCTTCGGCGAATTGTCACAAACACAACTCCTTCTCGCATTGCTTCGATTCGGTTGCTTCAGTTTGATGTGAATGAGATTCACAAACTTGCTTGATCAATCTCGGTCTTGGATATAAAGTTGTAGTTCTGATGTCTGAGTTGATCTCTAGATAAGTCCTTGTAAGTTCAGAGAAGGCTTTTCAAATTGACAGAGTTTCTGCTTAACTTTTCTTTTTCCAATCTAGATCGTTATTTGTTTTTCTGTCAATGCCTTCTATTTATAGCCTTGAATAACCTTGATTTTGAAATTCCATCCGTTGGCTATATTAATGAGGGAATAATCCTTGATTTTATTCTTGATTCCCCCTTAATTGCATTCTTCTTGATTTCAGTGATCGGATTTTTCCTCCAATCGTATAGCAGAAAATCTGTCCTTGATTGATCCTCTATTGATTGTGCATTTAATGCATGATCTTCTGAATCTTCAACATATATTAAATCTGATCTGGTAAGTGTTACTTCGCCGTTTTCTGAACAGTCAAGTGATCCTTCTGACTTAGCCGTTTTGAATTTTTCTTCACCGTTTCGTCGTTACTCAGCCGAAAGTCAGTTTACTCAGCCGATTCACTGTTTCCTTCTTTGCTTCAGTTTAAGGAGAATCTTTGTACTTCACTGATCCTTGATTGGGGTGGGATCAGTGTACACCATATTTGAATATTAAGTTTCATCACTTGAAACATAACTTAGACTTGTCCAAGGTCATCACAGACTTCCTTGGGTATAAGTCAGACCATAATGTCTTCATTGTATCTCTGCTGGTGCTTGGCTGGCTTCACTCTGCCGAATGTCTGTTTTTACTTTGCCGTCCTACCAACTAGTACAATACTTGTCTGACTCAACTTATATAACATGCCAGACTCTAAGTAAAGACTTATACAGAGAATTCAAACTTATTTCAGGCTTGCTATAACAGTTAGTATGGCCATCATCAAAACACAATAAAAATGTTCCTAACATGGTTAATCTAGGAAATTACGAGGAAATGTAGACATACGGATTAATGACACCAAGTTAGGAGATCGGAGAGGAGAGATACACCAATTACCTTTTCTGCATTTAATGTGGTGAATGGACCGTTATTTTTCTTCTTGTCTAGATTTAATGGTTATTATCTATGTTGCATTGTCTATGTGGGATCGACCCTGACTCGCGTCTACTATACTATGATTGACCTAATAAGCTTGCTAGTATTTCATGCGTATTAGTGGCTTACACGTGGATGAAGTTGGCGCCGTTGCTGGAGACAATGGCCAATGTAGATAATATGTTCATTAAATTTGAATAAGAATTATTCGTGTGTTATTTAGTTTGGGGTGGGCTTACTACTTAGATGCTTTCAGCAGTTATCCGCTCCGCACTTGGCTACCCGGCGTTTACCGTGGGCACGATAACCGGTACACCGTAGGTGCGTCCTTCCCGGTCCTCTCGTACTAGGGAAAGGTCCTCTCAATGCTCTAACGCCCACACCGTTAACAATCAGAAAAATGGAAACAATTTCTGAAGCCGCCACAAGCCTTGCCGCAGCCTGAAAATATGTGACTCAATTTCTGATCGCTTCTTTGTTTTTCTGTGTTCATCCCAGTATGTTACTAGTTAGTAGGTCCGTAACAGGTTGGGTCTAAGCCCGGCTGAGGCGGGAAATTACTAACCGTATTTTTATTTTGTCTATCTTACAGGATACATAACGCTTTCGTAAATCACTAGAAAGATCAAAGGAATTCCAAAACCAACTAGCACAATGACACGAAGACTCATAAATGTTGTGCCCATCTCAATGTACCCAGGTTCGAAGGTATACGAGCAATACCAAGCAGACAACAGGAGAATAGAACTGGAGAAGGAACCAACCGGAATAGAGGAGGAACGGGAAGCCAACCTCAAAGAGTACGAGACCTATAGATAAGGTGATTTTCCTATTGAGTTAATTGATGTACCTTCTACTGACTCCGATCCTGAAGAGGATTGGACACCATGTTCTCTTATTCAGAAGATTACCCGGATTCAGACTTTATAGTGAAATTAGGAGACCCTGGTAAATTTAGGCTCCAGTCTTGATAAATGGAGTATCTTTAGGACTAGGAATGTGCAATTCAGGCTATAGTTGAAATATTCTCCCTCTTTCTCTGTGTAAGCATGCTAAATTTAAGATCGAGTTGACAAAGACGTGCAGTATACGTTTTGTCGATCGTGAGATCGATATGCTCACTGGCACGTTAAGAAACTATAAGCACAGAGTGGGAAGTTTTGAGTTCCCGGCTGACTTTGTAGTTATGGACATCCTCGATGATCCGAATGCAAACGTTTTGCTAGGACATCTTTTCTTAGAAACCAGCCGAGCAATCTTGGACTACGACAACTACGACATCATGCTTAGGGTCAATAATGATGCAAAAACCTATAGAATCCTAGAGCCACTCCTCAACCGACCAGGATAGTACCGCGTCAGCTCAAATTCTGGAGAAGTGAATGTTGTTGAGATAGAGGATATCCGAGACAATACAAGGCAAGTGTAAGTAGAAACCAGAGACCATGAGTTTTTGACAGTTCTACTCTGAGAAAAGGACGAGAAGAATCACAACAATGCGTCAAGGGAGACGGTCAGTCTTGACGAATCCGCCCAAAGCAATGGTGTTTCGAGATTAAAAAAAGGAAGAAGTGAATTCTTTGGGCAAAAAGGTAAAATCTCAAAGTAGACAAAGAAAGCCGAATACACTTGCAAGAAAGGGCAAGAGTGCAGGGCCAAAGGCTCAAGGTTTTAAAGAGGTTCGAGAAGTAGCGCTTCTGGATAAAAAGGAAGAATGCATCTACTTGGGAATAAAAAGCCCATGGAGAGCATTCATATAAAAAGAAGGAAGACACACCTCGGTTAAGGCCTCTCGAGTGCAATGCTGGCGGGTGAAAACCCAAGAATCAGACTAAGTGAAAGACAAAAGAAAGTCGAGCTGGCGATTATAAATTCAGAACTACTTTCTTACCCTTAGGATAATTTTGAGTCAAATAAAAGTTGCAGGATTGGACAACAAGCTTTTTTTCATCCTTCCGCATCCCGAGGTTTTGTGCTAAAGGATGGGGGGAAGGTTTTTTTACTTATTGAGCAGTCCGGTGAAGTAGGTGAGTCGAGTCAGAGAAGAAAAGACTGAGAAAGGCAAGGACTTAGGCTATGAGGAGTCAGTGTTGATTGAGCATAAGTGAGGATTGAATGAGAAAGGAAGTTGATTACAGGTTTTAAGGAAATTAGAAGGAAAAATCTTAGGAAGCCGCAAAGGTACTTCCCCCAGCCGCAAAAGCACTAGCATGGTTCCCGAGGTTTGACTGAATTCTGGAAATTCAGGATGGCGTGTGGACAACATGCGCCTACTCAGAAATCTGATAGGGGTAGTCAACCGTCCCATCCACTTTCTCCACCACTCCACCTTTTCCTATTCCTCATTACTCCCCCTTTACTCCACCTCTCATCAATCCCATCAAACTCTCCCTCAATCCACTCACTATTAACTCATCCCACTCTTCCATACAACCTTTTCAAATTTCAAACCAATTCAAATTTCAAACTCATCTCATTTTCTCCTATATAAACCACCCTTACCCTCACAATTTACTTTATCGTCAACATTATTTCCTTTTTTCTTCTTCTTCTTCTACACCACTCGGCCACCACCACTATCACCATAACATAGCCACTACACCACCAAAACCATTGATCGCGTGTAAGTCGCTTAATACTAGCAAGAGGACTAGGTCAATCGTAGTCTAGTAAGTGCGAGTCAAGGTCGATCCCACAGAGACTATTATTTAATAATGTTAAACACAACCACAATTCATAAGTCAACCGGATAGGGTGGTCGCTGAGCAACATAAATAAATAGTAAATAAAATAGATGCAAATAACCTATGGTCAATCATATATTGAAAAGGCATCAACCAAATTAGTCATAACTAATCTCCCCTTAATCATTATCTGATCTATATTTGTAATTAAGCGATGGGTGCCATCTCCTAACCCTATCTATTTCCATTGTAAGGACATCAGACAATCTATACGCAACTAACCTCCTTCATTGGTTGTATTAGTTCATATGCAATAAGTTCTAGAGATGCCGGATCGAGACTGAAAACCTCCCTAAGCAGCTATCAAAAATGACTAGCACGTTCCTAGGGATCCATCAGGACTTTGTCCTAACTAACATTTCACATTGCAAGTCCTTCGTGTTAATTTACGGATACAATAAGCAGATTGGCCAAATCTAACCCACTGTTAATTAAACCTGTCGATCAATGTAGCTGACGCCGAACCACAGAATTAGAGTTTACTAGGTATTCAGAACTAGCAATAAAGACCGTCACAGATCTGAAGAGCGCAACCCATAATTCCGCGTTTAAAATTAACGAATCGAATAATAAAGATTAAGGTTCGTTTAAGTACTGCATGGTGTATTAGATGCAAGCATAATCTATATCTATCACAAGAACATATCAAATCTATGAAAAGAAATAAAACATTGGAATTGATCTTACCCATAACGAAGAACAGATCTACTTTTAAATTCTCTCTCCCTCCGACGATTCGCATCAATCCATGATGATCGTAAATCAAGCACAATTGAATAATGAAAGACTCATGACTTATTTGCAAGAAAGAAAAGAAGAATTTATAACCAAAAGACTATATTATATTTAGTTGATGAATAGATCTATGAATGAATGTGATAATACAAATTCGCTGCTCTAAATGGGCTTATATAGGTGTATAAACCGATTTAGGTGTAAACCCAATCCGTGGAGGACAAGAAAACGCGTTTCTAGAAGATTCTGGGGCTCAGTAAGTTGTCGGTACCTCCCGATTTACCGGGGGTATTTTTGTCTTTTTCTTCTGGCCGACTTAACTTGGAAGGTTCTGCAATACCCAAGGCCCAGCTTCGGTATTTGGACCATAACTTGGGCCACGTAACTCCAATTTAAATGATTCAAAGTGTGTTGGAATCCTTGTTTCTAGAGCTACAACTTTAATGTAGAAGTCGAATCCAATTCGTCTTGTAAAGCTCCAGAAACGGCGTTGCAAGATCACCAATCAGATTCTTGGGTCCAATCTCCGCTTGAAACAAGTTGACCGTCATCAACTACCCCCCACTTAGCTTTTGATCGTACCGAGCAAAAACCAAATCAATCAAACCCCATAAACAATTACAAACTAATTAAGACAGACTCATTCAAGAATTCTAAATATGATGAGGGTCAACACATTTTCATCAATAATCCATTAAGCACTATCTCATAGTAGAACTAATGTGAGTGTGAATAACTCTCAAACAACATTGATGCAAATAGAATTACATTATATCAATAAGGATTTCAAGCAATACATGCATCATGCACAAATCCATAAGTTCCAATTAATCATCACCTACCAATGCATCAATGTGTCGTGTGATAAATCTTTTGTGATAGTGCATCCAAGAAAAGAATGAAGTTATAGCGACCCCACAATCCTTGCTTATCATTGTGCACACTCGCTCCACTTGCCTTCAGACTCAGGCAAACAATATGAAACCTTACTTGGGCCGGACGGACTTGGGGACCGAGTATCACTCTTAGGTCCTCGTTTGTTTTATTTTTATGCGAGGATCGTGTCCTTTTTGCTACGAGTTCGCTTCCCTCACAGCCTTTATTATATATATTTTTTTCTTTTTTTTCTTTCTTTTTCATATATATATTTATTTTTTTTCGCAGATTTCTCACCCTTTTTTCCTCTCACTCTCGCAAGTCCATTTTGTCCTGGTTTACCTTGTGTGGCATTCAAGTTGCTACCCTCATCCTAAAACAATTGGATAAGTATCCACCGATAAATATCGATTCTCGGTCTAAGATAACTCTTCATCTTATCCAAATTCTTCTCATTCAGATTATGTGCTCAAAAATTGAATGCAATGGTAAAATAATAATTAATAAGTCACTACTTCATGCAACATAACACATGCTCATTCTTTCATATTAAATTGCATAATGCGTCATCTATACTACATACCGAAGAAGTGAGTTATACGTGCTTAAAAAGGTCGATTCCACAACAAGATAGATGATTAATAAACCACTACTTCAAATAGTTGACAAACTTATTATTCATCATTATTGAAATAAGTATGTAATTAAGCAATTTCAACGATTTAAGGACTCTATTTCATTCAATTCAAAAAATCAAAATGCACAAAAGTAAGTGTAAGTGTCACAATTTTTTCAAACTATGTGTTATGCCTACCCCCACTTTAAAACTCAACAGTGTCCCCAATGTGGAAAGTAAAGCAAAAAAAAATTGGAAGAAGAAGAAGAACACTTAGCTTTAGAAAAGAGAAGAACTAGCTGGTTCTATAAAGCGAATCAAAGCAATGAACTGGAGCAAAAGTTGTCTTCTCCCAAGGACTAATCTGCACTAGTAAGCTAATACAAACAATTCTCACACAAAAGCCATTAGTACCATGAGACGCGAATAAGTAATAAAATAATTATGTCATGTGGCAGTATATAGCACAACTGAAAAGAAGAAGTGCAATAAACAATTTAAGCCAATACATAACAACTCTATTACTCAAACACAACAAAACTATTACAAGACTCCAAATAAAAATAAAAAGACGCATACCTCAAAATAATAACCGAATAATCATGCGAAGTAAAAAAAAAAAACTCCCGCACATCCTTTGCTCAACAGCCTCAGGAACATGACGATGAAAAAAAACCATCACACTTTTATTCAATTGTCAAGAAAAAAAATTGACAGAAAAGGTTAACTATAAACTAATGGCTATGCCTAACAATTAAACGAATAGTCTCCGGCAACGGCGCCAAAAACATGATCACGTGTAAGTCGCTTAATACTAGCAAGAGGACTAGGTCAATCGTAGTATAGCAAGGGCGAGTCAAGGTCGATCCCACAGAGACTGTTATTTAATAATGTTAAACACAACCACAATTCATAAGTCAGCCGGATAGGGTGGTCGCTGACCAACATAAATAAACAGTAAATAAAATAGATGCAAATAACCCATGGTCAATCATATATTGAAAGGCATCAACCAAACTATTCACAACTAATATCCCTTTAATCCTTATATGATCCATATTTGTAATTAATCTACAGGTGCAATCTCCTAACCCTATCTACTTCCTTTGTAAGGACAACAGACAATCTATAATCAGCTAACCTCCTTCATTGGTTGTATTATTCTATACGCATTAAGTTATAGAGATGCCGGATCAAGACCGAAAACCTCCTTAAGCAGCTATCGACAATGACTAGCACGTTCCTAAGGATCCATCAAGACTACGTCCTAACTAACACTTCACCTTGCAAGTCCTTTATGTTAATTTACGAATACACTAAGCAGATTGGCCAGATCTAACCTATGTTAATTAAACCTGTCGATCAACGTAGCTGACGCCGAACCACAAAATTAGGGTTTACTAGGCATTCAGATGTAGTGATAAACCGTCGCGGATCTGAAGAGCGCAGCCCATAATTCTGCATTTAAGATGAACGAATCGAATAATAAAGATTAAGGTTCATTAATTAATGCATGGTTGATTAGAAGCAAGAATAATCTAGATTGTTGGGGAGATTTTGCATCATTAAAACAAAAGAAAATTTATAAACCTATACTACCATGCAAAACTACCTCCTAACCGGCCGAATACCGGGTAGTTGCTAGTAAAGTTGGATAAGTACGGGTATCGATCCTCAGGGAAAAGGGATATTGAATCTAATCTAGTTAATCCTTCTTTATTAACTAAAACCTAAACCTAAACTAAAACGGAAAATAACTGGACAGAGGATTGTTAATCCAAAGCCAGGAAGGATAAAAGCGATAAAAACATAAATAAAACTACATCTACGAAAACAGTAAAACTAACTAACAACTGAACAAACATGAACAAACCATGATCAACCTATTCCCAACAACCATCACCCCACCGAAATCAACAAGATAGACAAACATTCATTCATTAGTTATCTTGGGTTATTATCTTTTCTAATGAAGCGTTTCCTCTTCCGATTTATCACGCCATTAATTAGTTTACCTTCCGGTCTTGACTAATATCGATACAAATCAAAGATATGGATTGAATCCTAACCTAACAACATTACCCCTCAACTTCCGTTTGTTGGAATAATTATTGTCAATCTCCCTCACGATAATCTAATAAATCTATTAACTTCCGTTATCTAAATTCGATTAACATGCGGCATAAAAACATGAAAGAGAACAAGAACAACATAATGAATTAAACACATGAAAAATCCTATCTTTCCGGTAACGGTGATATCCCTCAATTCAAATCTAAGATAATCTTGCATCGAATTAATCAAATTGTGGTTCTCTCGTAAACCTAGATATTTAACCTACAAACTTCCGTTATGTATAGATTAAAGATCTAATCTTTCCTATGGTGATCTAAACTACACCGACTTCCGTCATACGGTAGCATCAAATCATGCAATCATCTTCCGATTTATATTGCAAGATACAAATAAACATAGAAAAGAAACAATTCGAATTAAAACTTACAAAACATCCATCGAAAAAGAATTAAAGTTGCAGCTGGAAAGAGGGAGCTTCAAGGCTCATCCATGGCTGCTCAACTTCATCATCACTCGAACAAGAAGAAAGAAAAACGAACTAACTACCTAATCTAACTAACCTCCGGCCGACCAAGCATGGAGCTTGGCCGGCCGGGCTGCTCTCTCGCTCGAAATTTAGGGTTCAAGAGAAGGCTTGGGGCGTATTTGATAATGATTAGGGTCGAAGAGAGCTGCTGTATTTATAGAAAATCGAGGCGGTTGCTACAAGTAACGGTGCCGGACGCCCGTTTGAAGATCCGGACGCCCGTCCACTATTTTCAGCAACAGCATCCAAACTTGTAACGCTCATATCTCGGGCCTCGTAAGTCGGAATGGAGTGATTCAAAATCCTGTAGAATCCTCTCTTCAAGCCCTACAACTCTTATCTTGAGGTCGAGAGTCAAATCAGTTTATATCATAACAAGAACTGCGTCGGAAGGTCGTCACTACCCGGAATCCTGATTTTCCGACATTTATCTTGATTGATTTCTTTCCTTATATCTTTCAATCTTCCATAACTTTGATTGATCCTTTCCAAGCACGAATTTGGCTCTCTAAAATCCTCTCTTCCATCATCAATGAGTATGTACAACAATAGGAAAACATACCAAAGCGTAACGTATTTCCAAAATAACATAAAATCATCATTTAAGCACATAATTCGTTACATTTTGCAATTAACCTATTAAAAACACCATTTGCTAAATATTTCGATTATAAGCTCGAATTCTACGAAAAACATCCATATATGGGGAATATTGATATAAAATATATCCTTATAAAACGTATAAAATCACCCTTAACATAGATCTCTCACAAGAACAATATCAAATCTAAGAAAAGAAATAAAACACTGGAATAGATCTTACCCATAATGAAGAACATATCTACTCTTCAATTCTCTCTCCATCTGGCGATTCGAATCGATCCATGATGATCGTAAACCAAGCACAATTCAATAATGAAAGAATCATGACTTATTTGCAAGAAAGAAAAGAAGAATTTATGACCAAAAGACTACATTATATCTAGTTGATGAATTGATCTATGAATGAATGAGAGAATGCAAATTCGCAGCTCTGAATGGCCTTATATAGGTGTATAAACTGACTTAGGGGTAAACCCAATCCGTGGAGGATAAGAAAATGCATATCTGGAATATTTTGGGGCTCGGTAAGTCATTGGTATCTCCCGATTTACAGGATGTATTTTTGTCTTTTTCTTTCTACCGACTTAACTTGGAAGGTTTTGGAATACCCTAGGCCCTGCTTCGGTATTTGGAATATAACATGGCCAAAATAACTCCGATTTAAGTGATTCAAAATGTGTTGGAATCCTTATTTCAAGACCTACAACTTTCATGTATAAGTCCAAGCCCAATGCGTCTTGTAAAGCTTCCGAAACTGCGTTGAAATGTCACCAATCAGATTCTTGGGTCCAATCTCCGCTCGAAACACTTCAACTTTCAGCTCCGTTCAGTTCTTATCGATTAACTCTCTCGTTCAGCCCAAATGATGCTTAGAACACTTGTCCATTTGTCAATAAAACCATACCACACATAGTAGCTTCTATTTCTAGCAAATAACGCATAAAATACACGGTTAATACGCATAATACCAATTTAGTCACCCCGGACGTGGCTTAATCACATTTAGCTAATTAACTCATGATTTCATACATATTATCACCATTGAGAACACAAATCCGAGGTATATTGATGGTAAAATATGATACCAAGTTGACCGTCATCAACCACCATTTCCACAACCAAAAATCCCACATTTTCCCAAGATTGTTACTATCAATTTTCGATTTCTGTAAAGTGACACCATTTCCATTCATAAGAAGTTGTAGAAAGCTCCTAGAAATCCAGAAGCCCGATTCTTAGTAATTATCGAGACATCCCCTCGCAACATCGGCAACATTTTCTCCGCAGATATAAAGTTAACTCGTCAATTTTCATGGATGGTAAAGGCAATCCGATTCCGAGACGCAGAGAAGCACAATAGAGGCTTTAGGGCGATGTCATGCCCACTATAAATAGTATGGACCAGTTTGCTTCTGTTGCTATTTATGAGTCATTCTAGACTCATTGGAACAATCGGTCGGTTACTAGGGAAAGAGGCATTGACCTCAATGATTGTGGTGACGTGATACCATGAGCTCTTCAATTCCACGGCATAGTGGATATGTCTCTCATTCCGGCAGCTTTTAATGCCACCATCGTTCATGAGTTTTATGCTTATGTAACGGCCAACCCGAGTCTAATGTCTCTATGGTTCGAGGGGTCCATATTGATTTCTCGATCGAGACTATCAATACGCACTACAACATCATCAAAGCACCCCTTCACGATGGAGAATTCACCGCTGCCAAAAAAGATCGTGATTTTGATCCCTTGATGACTATTGCAGAATATTATGATATGCAGTGGGATTTTGGAGCCAACAACTTCCCGACTATCTTTTACTCAAACGAGCTGGCGTGGGATGCTCGTATGCTGCACAGATTTGTCATTACCCATCTTCTGCCCAATGCTCTGAAGGATGCAGGTTCTTAGATCTAAACAAATTAGATCTACGCGCAGCGGATGGATCACGACATATATACCACAATACATAATTAAAGGACTTAAA
The DNA here is from genome assembly GCA_036785695.1 of Gentiana straminea. Taxonomy (NCBI): domain Eukaryota; kingdom Viridiplantae; phylum Streptophyta; class Magnoliopsida; order Gentianales; family Gentianaceae; genus Gentiana; species Gentiana straminea. The sequence continues at coordinate 1,863,670 of JAVUPR010000424.1, read as the reverse complement.
CTACTACAAGGGGGTTAAGATCATGTTACCAATAACGGGAAGAGTCGCCTTGATCTTCCGATGTGTTCTCCAAACGGCGGTTGGTGGACACCCTTCTTGATACACGAACCTCCTTGATATGCAACACCAAGAAAAACTTCAAGTTTTTCTTCTTCTAGAACCCAAGACAAGAAAACTAATTTTTCTCTCTATTTTGTGGCTAGGGTCGAAATTTTCAATGTAAATTTCCCTTGGAATAACTCTCCTTTTATAGGAGAGTAAATCCTTGGCCTCCAAGTATTAATTAATTAAATAATTAATTAATTAATCAAAGTAAAAGGATATTTTTCTTAATGACTAATTGTGACAAGCATTGACCAATAGGAAATCAAATAACAAGTCATCCAACCAATCATATAACAAGAATATCTTTTATTTTCCACATCACAAAAATAATAATTCTTGTGATAATTAATAGATTGAGGCGCCACATTAGGGTTAAAAGCCCACATAAAATGTCTTTTATGTGTATTATATTATTTAGCCCAACTAAATAATATTCATGCATATCAATTAATCAACCCAGCCAATTAATTATCACTGAGGCCCAAGTAACAAGATTATTAGTCCGAATTACAGAAGCCACATCGGGGACCATGGACCTATAACCAGTAGCTTCAATAATTAATTATTCATCGAACAGAATAAGTACATTAATTATTTATTCCGGGATTACGCCACCATAAACCCGAAACTGAACTCTACCGATTATAGATATATACTTATACTCAACCCATAGAGTGAATAAGCGTCCATTGATATAATCACTACATACGGATTAACCCTCCATAGACTGTCCATTCTGAATGGGAAGTCTCCGTGAACCCGACTCAGAATATCTTATCCTTATTTACCATTAACCCCCTGATGATCAATTAGTATGCATATCTGACTAGTAGCTAATTAGTCAAATGCGAAACTCCCGGGATCGATCACTTCTTAGGGCTAACAATTAAGGGGACTGTCTCTCTACTTCCCGCAGAAAGGAATGGATTCCATGTCTGTGAAAATCAGAACTACTCACTCATCTGGAGATAGTGCCAATGAGAAGTGGCTTGGAACACATATTTAAGTGAACCGTAACTAACACATCAAACACTACCCCGGGACAAGCGGACCGTGATCACCTCGGGATTAAGGTTGATCCATATATGATCATCTAATGATTTAATAAGATTCCTCGATTACGGAATTATATCGAGAAAAACAGATTAAATCGGTCCAGTCCTATATGAATGCCATCATATATGAATGCCCCACGTAGGTACCCTCTACCGACAGTCCGGATAAGACTATCACACCCTAAGGTGTTCTGGACGCATTATTGGTGTTTTAATCAAGAGACCCTAAACTCTGATTAAGTTCACCATGGACTAACAGTTTAAGTATATCACCACTAACTCAATCCTCACGTGCATGCCATGCACCGAGTTAAGCGGTTACATACCGATATACTTAGGGTTTGCGACGGCAGTATTACTTACAAGCACAAAGCAAGTAATAAGGTGAGATAAATTCTGTCATCCATTATAAAAAACAATTACACAAATTGTCTTTCGGGCACTACACCTAACATGCTCACGCGGACACCATGACTTGCCCGCAAGCTGAGCTCATGTACTATCTCGATATCGAGAATGACGTAACATTGGTCTGTTGATTCATAGCCGGATTGGCCAGGTTTCCGGGACAAGGAGAGAGATTTTACCATATGGCAACCTGATCGATGCATTGGTAATGGTAGTAGAGTGCCCAGTCTTGGCTGTTGATCAGAGAGTCCAGCCACTGCCAATCCTTGACAGTGTAGCAGTCCAAAAGGACAGGAAGGAGGAGGAGACGGGCTGCAATACCAGCACAAGGACATGCTGGACCTCAGCAAGAATTTCAAGCTGGAGTGAATAAGGAGTTAGCCGAGGTACGGGGAATGCTGATACATATGATGACGCATCTCCACATTTCTCTGTATGACCCACCACCACGAGCCCCTAGGCATGCTCTATCTTCTTCAGGGGCCGGCCCTTCTTCAACAGCACCACCTCCTGTTAATGAGGACTACGAGGACATCGACTCTGATTAGTCCCCTACTTCTAGTTTTTATAGTTTTTTATTCTCCATTATTGTTTTTCTTTTTCCTAACTAAAGTATTTTATGGCTTAAATTGTTTGTATTGGTCCCGTGAAATGGTGACACAAGTTTAGAGGGGAGGTGAATAAACTGGTCCCTAAAAACTGAATCTTTAACCAAATTGAGTTCAGCTTTAAACTTGTGTGGAGTTAAGCTAACTTAGCGGAGTATAAGTCGAAACTGACTTATGCTTAACTGAGTTAACCTACAGCGGATTATTAAAGCCTTTTTATAAAATAAGAGTTTATCAGTTTGTCTAGATGGAATGCAATGTTGTGCTGATTCGGTTTCTTATGTTTGCTGAGATTGTGATCTGATGTAATATAAACTATTATGCAATGGGTAAATGCGTAAAGTAAGTAAGTAAATAAGATAGGATTTATAGAGGTTCCAGGTGGTGTAATCCTGTCAGTCCTCTCTTGCCCTGTGATGCGGAGGAAAATTCCACTAGAACTCTTTGAGGTAGCTCGGTTACAAAAAGTCCTAAACCGGTAGTCCTTGGCCAATCCCTAGCTTCACTATCTAAGAAACTATAGAACAGGTAGAATTGCTGCTCTGCAACTGCTTGCACCACTAGTCCTTGAAGGGTTGTATTGCCTCTTCACCAGCTTATCACAAACATGGTCTTCATGACTGCAGCTCAACTGTCCTTCACACCTTCTTGGTGTTTCACAGCCTAACACCTTCGATAAAATAAAAGATGTGACTTGAATCAATAACTATGATTCAACTTGTGATTTAAGCTTCTTCTTCTTGATGTATATGTTAGGTGTAGTGCCCGAAAGACAATTTGTGTAATTATTTTAATGGATGACGAATTTATCTCACCTTATTACTTGCTTTGTGCTTGTAAGTAATACACTGCTGCAAACCCTAAGTATATCAGTATGTAACCGCTTAACTCGGTGCATGGCATGCACGTGAGGATTGAGTTAGTGGTGATATACTTAAATCGTTAGTCCGTGGTGAACTTAATCGAGTTTAGGGTCTCTTGATTAAAACACCAATAATGCACCCGAACACCTTAGGGTGTGATAGTCTTATCCGGACTGTCGGTAGAGGTACCTACGTGGGGCATTTATATATGATGGCATTCATATAGGACTGGACCGATTTAATTTGAATTTCTCGGTATAATTCCGTAATCGAGGAATCTTATTAAATCATTAGATGATCATATATGGATCAACCTTAATCCTGAGGTGATCACAGGGTGCTGCTTGTCCCGGGGTAGTGTTTGATGTGTTAGTTACGGTTCACTTAAATAATGTGTTCCAAGCCACTTCTCATTGGCACTATCTCCAGATGATGAGTGAGTAGTTCGATTTTCACGGACATGGAATCCATTCCTTCCCGCGGGAAGTAGAGAGACGAGTCCCCTTATTTGTTAGCCTTAAGAAAGTGATCGATCGGCCGAGTTCACATTTGACTAATTAGCTACTAGTCAGATATGTGCACTAATTGATCATTAGGGGTTGATGGTAAATAAGGATAAGATATTCTGAGTCGGGTTTGCGGAGACTTCCCACTCAGAATGGACAGTCTATGGAGGGTTAATCCGTATGTAGTGATTATATCAATGGATGCTTATTCGCTCTATGGGTTGAGTATAAGTATACATCTATAATCGGTGGAGTTCAGTTTCGGGTTTATGGTGGCGTAATCCCGGAATTAATAATTAATGTGCTTATTCTGTTCGATGAATAATTAATTATTGGAGCTACTGGTTATAGGTCCATGGTCCCCGATGTGGCTTCTGTAATTCGGACAAATAATCTTGTTATTTGGGCCTCAGTGAAAATTAATTGGCTGGGCTAATTAATTGATATGCTTGGATATTATTTAGCTGGGCTAGATAATATTATACACATAAAAGACATTTTATGTGGGCTTAATTAACCTAAAAGTGGCGCCTCCTCCTTTATTAATTATCACAAGAATTATTTTTGTGATGTGGAAAATAAAAGATATTCTTGTTATATGATTGGTTGGATGACTTGTTATTTGATTTCCTATTGGTCAATACATGTCACAATTAGTCATTAAGGAAAATATCTTTTTATTTTGTTTAATTAATTATTTATTTAATTAATTAAAACTTGGAGGCCAAGGATTTACTCTCCTATAAAAGGAGAGTTATTCCAAGGGTAATTCACAAGTGTGAATTTCGACTACCACCACTAAAAGGAGAGAAATAATTAGTTTTCTTATCTAGGGTTTTGTAGAAGAAAAACTCTAAGTTTTTCTTGAGTGTTGCATATCAAGGAGGCTCGTGTATCAAGAAGGGTGTCCACCAACCGCCGTTTGGAGAACACATCGGAAGATCAAGGCTTCTCTTCCCTATATTGGTAACATGATCATAACCCCTTGTAGTAGTTTAAGTCCTTTATTTATGTATTGTACCGTGTAAATCGTGATCCATCCGTTGCGTATAGATCTAACTTGGTTAGATCTAAGAACCCGCATCCTTCATGTGGTATCGTAGACAGTTCCACGATTTACATAGTATAATCATAATTAAACGATTTAAAGGAGTGGAATTGCATGTAGGTAAATTTAATTTATTGTTCTATGCATTGTTTATGATTGGTTGTCATGGTTGAAGAGATGGATTGGGGGTTGACACTGTTTACCCGTTAGATCTATTGTAAACTCATATGAACAATGAAAATTCGTTCATATGCGTATAGGAAATTATGTAATTTATTGGTTATTGCAATTTTAATTTCCAGAAAGTAGATCGGTTTAGTAGCTGTTTAGTGTTTTCGTTTTTCCTGTTAATCGAGCCGTTAAAAAGAAGATCCCTCCGGTCAGAATCAACATTGGAAGTTGATGAACAATCCCACAAAATTTGGCGTCGATCAGAGTCCGTTTGGATTTCCGTTCGTTGCTGCAAAGAAGCTGCTGTAACAGAAAAACGCAGGATTCACAGAAACCCTACCTGTGACTTCCTCGAATTTCTGGGAGAGTTTCGACCGTTGAAACGCAAATCCAACCGGTCAGATTGATAAATATGGAGTTTTGGACGTGGAATAAAAATTTCAGGTCGATCGGGTTTCATCTCGATTCCCGATCGGCAGCGGGAAGTCATTGATGCGCTGCTGTAAAAGTCAGATTCAGCAGCAAGTTGGGCGGCTCACTGGAGAATATTGACAAGTCAAAGCTCCGATCCAACCGTCCATCTTGAAGTCCGAAGAATGAAGATCAGATCTGGAAAGTTTCGTCCCGATCCGAGTTCGTTTGATATGCCAATTGTCGAAGATTCTAAACAGATGCAGATTAGGGTTTTATTTTATTTTCGAATAGATTAGTTACGGGGGTGTCAACGGTCCATCTCGGTGTTTATTTTCCGCACTAGTATACATGTGTAGATTGTATGAATAGAACCGGAAAATTGCCATGACATGCATCATATCATGAATTCCACTCCATATGCATACATGTAGAAATTAATTCGAGGAATTAGTTAGGCATGTATAAAACACGCAATTAGTTTTAATTAATTGTTTGATATTGATTAGAAACTAATTAGGGTAAAAAACCGAGGAACACGGGTTTTTTCAATCGTCGAGGTTGGGTGATGGATTCTCGGTGAATCCCACTCTGCGAAAGCATAAGGAGTAAAATCCCGAAACCTCGTGGTTAAGGTGTTGGATTCTCGGTGAATTCCACCTTACCTAGACGAGATTACGTTTTTGTTCCGTAGTGTCTACGAGAAAGTTTGGTGTTTAAGGATTGGATAATCACGGGCAAACAGGTTCAAAAGTGGTTTAACCACGGTTGGGTGGTCAACAGTAGCTACGGCTCAATCGACTTCACCCTCCACGTGTGGCGTTTGCACGGGGGTCCGGCAATGCCGAGCCATCCGAAGAGCCACTACGGCTCAACGGAGCTCTCCTAGCCTTTGACCCGTCCGACGGTCACATATGTTCTAACGAATAGGTCGGGTGGGCTAGCCCACATAACCGACAACATTCGGGCCTATGATTTATTGTTCCTTAATGTAACATCAAGTCCAAAAACGTGATCAGTAAACCCACCACTTTTTCAAATTATTGAGTGGGAGCGGGAGAGGCGACAGCCGACCCCACGGCCTCTAGTGTTAACACAAGCAACGTGAGAGAATGGTGACGCCTCGTGCCGGCTTTGATTTCGGCCCCCTAAGGAAGGCCTTCACCGCTATCAAAATTCAAGGCTTGGTCTCCGAAAGGATAGGATTTTGGGTACTCGCCGGGTCACTGACCGACCCTACGGCGGCACACTCGGGGTCTACCTAAAAATCTGAGACAGTAGGTCACACTCATAAAGGGTATTTTTGGTAGTACCTTGGCTGAAAAAGGAAAGGTGATTGACGATCACAAATGAGATGTTCGATTCTCAATCGATCGTCAATATTAATCGAAACCTCTTTGACCTACCCTAAGGCGGCACCGAGGCATTAGATTAAATCCTTGGAACGGTAGGATAGACTATAAGTAATTAGTTTATGTTCCTAAAATTTTAGTAGTGTATGATTTGGATTTATTTTCCGTCGCTTTATTTACAACTATTTATATATCTCTCTAGGGTACTAGACTCGCTAGTGTATGTAAAATTGACTAGTAACGACTTCGTTAAAAGTGGTAAGTAACTAGAACGTTGTATTTATTAATCTCACATGCGATTAATTTTCGGAAGAGATATATCTCTTGAGCCTTCAAAACTTAAGTGACGTAAATAAGTATGTCACTGCTGTCAATCGTGCAGTACGAGAGACAACCATAGTTAGTTTGAAAGATGATTGGGACGATAAAATTCTTCTAGTGAATTTTAATTGTGTAGTGTCTACACGAGAAATTTTCAAATATAAAAATTGGAAAAAGTGTCGCTAGTTAGACGGTATTTGGAACCGATAAACTAGTGGGAGCTTTTATCTTATGTTTTTTTCTAAATTATTAGAAAATCAGTCCCACTGGGTAACATTTTCATTAGACATCCCACAGTTCACGAGTAGTGTCTACTCAAACGAACTGCTAGTTCAAGACTATTTCCTTTTAAGGAAAGTTAAGAATGGGAAAGAATGTCTATAAGTGTTAATCATCTTAACTAAAGTTTTGAGGCTAAACCGAAACATTAATTAAAGAAAGTATAGGATAAGGAAAGTGATTTCGGATCACTAACCAATGAATCCTTAGTGACTTTCTTAACCGAGTAACTTGACTCAGTGGCTTAGTTCTTTTGAAGAACAATGAAGCTGTGCATTAATAAAGTAACAACGCGCAGTAATTTCAGCTAGAATAGTGGGAGTGATATAAGGAAATGAATTTCGGATTCTATCCTTGAATATCACGGAAAAAATTATTTTTCTGTTTACAGATTTGTTGAAACAATTGGATTCACTTTCAACTCGATATATTGTTGCCTCATAGAAAGTGAATATGACATTTGTAGTACGAATCTGAGACTCAGACTTTTGTTTGATAAAGACGAACCACTAAGAAAAGCCGAATAGGTATGTGTAACACATCTAAAACTATTAAAGGTAAAAGGTTTCCGTATTAAGATAAACGACTTTTCAAAATCTATTAATTAGTTCATATATCCTAGAGATAAGACCTAAAGACTGGCTAAGGGTGATTCCTATTTCCCAGTCTGGGAACACTTTGTCTCAATGGAACAATGACTATGTTTCCTTTCGGGAAAGGGTAATAGATTTGAAAAGGTAACATAGCTTGTTCACCATGACCTTCGGGGTCTAGTGAGAGATACAAGCTAGTGGGAGATTTTGAGTCGTGACATTTTTGTCTGATGTCTACTCGAAACGCGATTTAGTTTATCGAAAGAATACGAGGATGAGTCTCTGGTTTTAGCAGAGAATAGAGTATTCCATGCTCAGAAATAGGCTATCGCATAGTCTTGGGACTGATGCTCGGCCTGCCTCCTAGTGGAACGTTTCTCACTGAGGAAGAAACCATAGACTTGCCTGATATAGTCATTAATGTGCTACAATACACTGTTAAGCTCGATTAAGATAATTGGTTGCAAAATAACGGTTAACATTATTATAACCGAGAAGTCTACCTAGAAGATGCCAGTGAATTTATGGATGATGAGTGAATTCGGTTCACACCACTTCCATAAATGTAGGCATTTAGCATTTAATGCTTGAAGGTAGGACTGGAGATTTTGCGCATACGTTCAGATTGTGACTGTTCGTGAAATATCTTAATGAGACGAGTGAAGGTTGATTATAAGATTCTTGAGATCAGAAAGTGACGGTTGAACTGTCACAAGCCTTCTGATAGAATCTATAAGTAACAACCTTAAACCTTGGAGTACGATTACCCAAAGGTAGTTACTATCTGATTTAATCGTACCACATCCAACATCGGTTGTTGGTGATTACACCGATAAATACTACTAGATCGAATGTCAATCCACCCAAGACACGGTGGGAGTATGGTTTAACCGTTGACCCGAGTGTGATTTTGTGGACTTTATAATCTATTTGGGGTGATTGATAACCTATGGCTCTTGGTGGGTCAGTATAGGATTCGATTATAGAGGTTGGTTTGAAAACCTTAATCCCGTGAATGGAGTTTTGGTACTCCGGTTACATTCGACCTCTTGTAGAACCACCCGAGTGTCTCGGGCCCGGGGGAGCAATTGGATCTACACGGAAAAGAGTCGAATGAATAGGAAAGTTTAAACTTTCGACAAAGTTGAGTGGTATAGGGGTGATTCCCCGACAAGTAGAGAGTTAACCAGACCTTGAACTCTCTCACCACTCAGTCTTGCTAGATTTCGTTAGATAGCAGAAAATAGGGGTGATTCCCTGAGACTTTCTTGCTGAACAACGGAATCTGAATTCATTTAGAATAGAAGGGTTTTAGCTAAGAATGAATAACGGATTCGTTACAAAGCAGAAGATAGGGGTGATTCCCTAAGACCTTTTTTGCGAGACTAACGATATCTTAATTCATTCGAAAGAACCTTTGGTAGAGGCTCGCCATGGCTTATATCCTTTGTGGATTTAAGAGAACCTCTCGGTCATTTAAAAGTCACATGTTTTAAAATATGTGAACTTGACCGAGTATTGATAAGTCTTTCGTAGACTTGGATATCAATATTGGTAAAGTAGTAGTATTAGTGTTCATGAATGATAACACCGAAACAAGTTGGAAACAACATGTGTGTGCTATCCGAAGTCGGAAACTGACAGGCCAAGATTCTCTGGATGAGAGAGTTGGACTATATTCTAAGAATCTGATTCGGTCAGATTCACCAGAGTGAGTCATTGGCTATCCCACCTATCTTATTGAATAAGATGATTATTCATATACATATGAAACATTCATCGAGAGTAGTCCTACCCTAACTCTCAGGAATGATTCTCTAAATCTTCGGATAAAGAGAAAATGGGATAGAGTCTCTCTTGGATAACGGCAAGTCAGGTCATAATAAGTCAATTGCAGTTGAATCTTGGATTCAAGCAATAAGTAGCGGTTTAGTATGTCCTCAAGTATCGTTAGAGAACGAGGAATGACATGCTTGTATATTTAGGTGCAAACTTGAATATGGTTGACCACACTGATTCTGACTTGTAGTCAGATTAAGGATGATCATTAAGTTGATCTCGGGCTCAGTGTTTACTCATAGTGCTTAGAATTTCCTTTTTGGTCTGAGAGTAATTCCAGGTCTGATAAGCCGATATCACTTCATTGTGAAAACAGTGAAGATATAGCTTAGAAGGATCTTCTCGGTCACAAGAAGTCAAAAGCATATTGAGAGAGAGTACCGCCCGATTGGAAGGACCGACAACGTTTCAATCCTAAAGATCGTCTCGAGTCGACAACCTAGCTAATCGTTGTACCAAGTCGAGTGCTTGGAGGGTACGGAATTGATAGATATGTCTCACCTCGCTTTTAGAGCAAGTGGGAGAGTGTTGTGAATAAGATAGGGTGTGCTCTAAAAACAATCGTTGCTTGTCATTTCGTGCAAGTGGGAGATTGTTAGGTGTAGTGCCCGAAAGACAATTTGTGTAATTGTATTTAATGGATGACAGAATTTATCTCACCTTATTACTTGCTTTGTGCTTGTTAGTAATACACTGCCGCAAACCCTAAGTATATCGCATGTAACCGCTTAACTCGGTGCATGGCATGCACGTGAGGATTGAGTTAGTGGTGATATACTTAAATCGTTAGTCCGTGGTGAACTTAATCGAGTTTAGGGTCTCTTGATTAAAACACCAATAATGCGCCCGTAACACCTTAGGGTGTGATAGTCTTATCCGGACCGTCGGTAGAGGTACCTACGTGGGGCATTTATATATGATGGCATTCATATAGAATCGGACCGATTTAATCGAATTTCTCGGTATAATTCCGTAATCGAGGAATCTTATTAAATCATTAGATGATCATATATGGATCAACCTTAATCCCGAGGTGATCACGTGGTGCCGCTTGTCCCGGGGTAGTGTTTGATGTGTTAGTTACGGTTCACTTAAATAATGTGTTCCAAGCCACTTCTCATTGGCACTATCTCCGGATGAGTGAGTAGTTCGATTTTCACGGACATGGAATCCATTCCTTCCTCGCGGGAAGTAGAGAGACAAATCCCTTATTTGTTAGCCTTAAGAAAGTGATCGATCGGCCGAGTTCACATTTGACTAATTAGCTACTAGTCGGATATGTGCACTAATTGATCATTAGGGGCGATGGTAAATAAGGATAAGATATTCGAGTCGGGTTTGCGGAGACTTCCCACTCGAATGGACAATCTATGGAGGGTTAATCCGTATGTAGTGATTATATCAATGGATGCTTATTCGCTCTATGGGTTGAGTATAAGTATACATCTATAATCGGTGGAGTTCGCCGGGTTTATGGTGGCGTAATCCCGGAATTAATAATTAATGTGCTTATTCGTTCGATGAATAATTAATTATTGGAGCTACCGGTTATAGGTCCATGGTCCCCGATGTGGCTTCGTAATTCGGACAAATAATCTTGTTATTTGGGCCTCGTGAAAATTAATTGGTTTGGCTAATTAATTGATATGCTTGGATATTATTTAGCTGGGCTAGATAATATTATACACATAAAAGACATTTTATGTGGGCTTAATTAACCTAAAAGTGGCGCCTCCTCCTTTATTAATTATCACAAGAATTATTTTTGTGATGTGGAAAATAAAAGATATTCTTGTTATATGATTGGTTGGATGACTTGTTATTTGATTTCCTATTGGTCAATACATGTCACAATTAGTCATTAAGGAAAATATCTTTTTATTTTGTTTAATTAATTATTTATTTAATTAATTAAAACTTGGAGGCCAAGGATTTACTCTCCTATAAAAGGAGAGTTATTCCAAGGGTAATTCACAAGTGTGAATTTCGACTACCACCACTAAAAGGAGAGAAATAATTAGTTTTCTCATCTAGGGTTTTGTAGAAGAAAAACTCTAAGTTTTTCTTGAGTGTTGCATATCAAGGAGGCTCGTGTATCAAGAAGGGTGTCCACCAACCGCCGTTTGGAGAACACATCGGAAGATCAAGGCTTCTCTTCCCTATATTGGTAACATGATCATAACCCCTTGTAGTAGTTTAAGTCCTTTATTTATGTATTGTACCGTGTAAATCGTGATCCATCCGCCGCGTATAGATCTAACTTGGTTAGATCTAAGAACCCGCATCCTTCATGTGGTATCGTAGACAGTTCCACGATTTACATAGTATAATCATAATTAAACGATTTAAAGGAGTGGAATTGCATGTAGGTAAATTTAATTTATTGTTCTATGCATTGTTTATGATTGGTTGTCATGGTTGAAGAGATGGATTGGGGGTTGACACTGTTTACCCGTTAGATCTATTGTAAACTCATATGAACAATGAAAATTCGTTCATATGCGTATAGGAAATTATGTAATTTATTGGTTATTGCAATTTTAATTTCCAGAAAGTAGATCGGTTTAGTAGCTGTTTAGTGTTTTCGTTTTTCCTGTTAATCGAGCCGTTAAAAAGAAGATCCCTCCGGTCAGAATCAACATTGGAAGTTGATGAACAATCCCACAAAATTTGGCGTCGATCAGAGTCCGTTTGGATTTCCGTTCGTTGCTGCAAAGAAGCTGCTGTAACAGAAAAACGCAGGATTCACAGAAACCCTACCTGTGACTTCCTCGAATTTCTGGGAGAGTTTCGACCGTTGAAACGCAAATCCAACCGGTCAGATTGATAAATATGGAGTTTTGGACGTGGAATAAAAATTTCAGGTCGATCGGGTTTCATCTCGATTCCCGATCGGCAGCGGGAAGTCATTGATGCGCTGCTGTAAAAGTCAGATTCAGCAGCAAGTTGGGCGGCTCACTGGAGAATATTGACAAGTCAAAGCTCCGATCCAACCGTCCATCTTGAAGTCCGAAGAATGAAGATCAGATCTGGAAAGTTTCGTCCCGATCCGAGTTCGTTTGATATGCCAATTGTCGAAGATTCTAAACAGATGCAGATTAGGGTTTTATTTTATTTTCGAATAGATTAGTTACGGGGGTGTCAACGGTCCATCTCGGTGTTTATTTTCCGCACTAGTATACATGTGTAGATTGTATGAATAGAACCGGAAAATTGCCATGACATGCATCATATCATGAATTCCACTCCATATGCATACATGTAGAAATTAATTCGAGGAATTAGTTAGGCATGTATAAAACACGCAATTAGTTTTAATTAATTGTTTGATATTGATTAGAAACTAATTAGGGTAAAAAACCGAGGAACACGGGTTTTTTCAATCGTCGAGGTTGGGTGATGGATTCTCGGTGAATCCCACTCGCGAAAGCATAAGGAGTAAAATCCCGAAACCTCGTGGTTAAGGTGTTGGGTTCTCGGTGAATTCCACCTTACCTAGACGAGATTACGTTTTTGTTCCGTAGTGTCTACGAGAAAGTTTGGTGTTTAAGGATTGGATAATCACGGGCAAACAGGTTCGAAAGTGGTTTAACCACGGTTGGGTGGTCAACAGTAGCTACGGCTCAATCGACTTCACCCTCCACGTGTGGCGTTTGCACGGGGGTCTGGCAATACTGAGCCATCCGAAGAGCCACTACGGCTCAACGGAGCTCTCCTAGCCTTTGACCCGTCCGACGGTCACATATGTTCTAACGAATAGGTCGGGTGGGCTAGCCCACATAACCGACAACATTCGGGCCTATGATTTATTGTTCCTTAATGTAACATCAAGTCCAAAAACGTGATCAGTAAACCCACCACTTTTTCAAAATATTGAGTGGGAGCGGGAGAGGCGACTGCCGACCCCACGGCCTCTAGTGTTAACACAAGCAACGTGAGAGAATGGTGATGCCTCGTGAGTTCTTCATTATTCAACAACTGAGTCTGTGTCCCTCAGTTCTTCAGCTTCTAGATAAGTCAACCGAGTCTGTGTCCCTCGGCGAACTTACCTTCTTCAGGTGTGCTCTTAGTCAGTTTCTCAATCATCAATTGTGAACTCAGCTTTCATAGTCTCATCCAGTCAATTGCTCGTTTTCTCAGTTCTGATCCTAGAAATATTACAGTGCTTGTCTGATTTACTTATACAACTACCAGACTCTATTAAATCCTATACATCAATATCTAGACATCTTTTTGTTTTGCACTATAACAGCTAGTTAAGGCACTTCATTAATGGGGTAAAAGCAATAATTGAATAACTAATGAATCATCATCAAAACATAAAATTTATTTCCAACAATTTCCCTCTTTTTGATTATGTCAATGCCCTCCTTAGAAGAAATGCAAAAAGATAAGGAAAGAGAAGGATAAGACAATAATAAACACAAAGAACTGAGAAACTGAGTTTTTATTGATGATACGGAGTTACAGAGTACAAGGCATTAAAATACAACAATACATGAAAAGAAACTACGTTTCAGCTTCATTTCCCTTTCCTTGGTCAGTTCCTTCAATTTTCTTGTCATTCAGTTCAACAATTTCTTTCATGGCAAGATTTGTTGAACTGCTCTCAATCCCATTAATATTTGCCTAGACATTCCATGAATTTGTCATATTGTGCTTTCCGAAATACTTACTCTTGAACAATACTGCAAATATAAACACAATTTTTCTTAACTTTTCACTAGTAGTTGTCTTCAGTATATCTTTGACAAACTCAGAGTAAGTTTGTTCAACATTCTTTCCAGCTTTCTCTAGCGTACCGTTTCTTTCCCATTTGTTTAGTTAATTCCAATAATGAAAAAGAACTTTCTACATGATTAGAAAACTTTCTAAGGCTTGTTCTCTTGATTCACCTTCCTTTGTAGGTAGTTCTTTGAAAATGATGTAAAGTTGTGAGTCCAAGCCAAGTCTTTTCTTAGTTGGTTCAGAAAATTTCCCAATTACCTTCATTTCTTCATCATCCATGTCTCTTCTGGCTTTCCTGAGTTCAACTAGTTTCTCATCTATACTTTCAAGAACTTCCGGCATTTCAGCTGCATTGACTTTTTAAATGTCCAGACTTTCCCCCCTTATTGACATCATCTTTATAAATCAAGCTTCTCATATAAGAATTTAAGTGATGTTGATTTGATGCCAATATGGATTGTGCAACCACTGAGTCTCTCATGGCATTTTCCAGTAGAAGCATCCTGCCATGTACATTAGTAACCATGCCTTCCAGTCTCTCTTGAGTCTCAGTTTTCCTAGCTTCGGTTTCAATGGTTGTCTTTCTGATTTCGATTAATGTGTCATGACAATCATTCTTCACACTGTCTAGCCTCTTTTCCATATTAGATCTTTTATTCTTGTTTTCTTCCATTGATTGCAACACCTTTCCGAAGATGCTCATATCTTCATTTTGTATCCTCACAAGCTCATTGAAATTGTATTTAATGAACTTAGCTTGTGTTGGTACATCCTTTTCAGTTTCAGCTTTCTTCTCTGTTTTACCTTCCTCAGTCTCAGATGCTTTCTCAGCTTCCCTTTTTTCTTTGGATAGTAGAGAGATGATATATTTCAGTTTTTCCTTGTAATCTTCAGACTTCCTGTCTTCAGATTGTCTCCTTATTTCATCCAGGGTAGAAGGATCAATCACTCTTACTGGTGACAATTGTACATCAAACTCATCGTCAGTTATTTCTCCTGCTTGATCAGCTTCAGCGTTTGCTATCTCAAGAACTTCTCTGTCAGTCGGTGACTGATAACCTTCTTCATCTTCTTCTTTTTCCTGATTCAGACTGAGTCTCAGAGTCTGAAAATTCACTTTCTTAAGAACTGTCTCTTTCCAATTTCTCTCCAGCAATACCTTTGTCTGCTTCTATTTCTTAGAGAGAGGAAAGAATACCTTTTTGTAGATCGGGATCTCCATGTGAATCATCATCATCATCATTATTATCTTTCTTTGACTTTGAAGTTTCTCCTTTAGTATACTTCTTTTAGTAACTATTTCTTATCAGAGAATATCCATTACTCAAAAATTCTTCAGAACTGAATAGTTGAGATAAATGAGTAATATTGAATAAATCAAAGACCCATTGTTCTGTGCTTTCCATGGCTTCTAGTTGATTTCTTTGATTTTAGATTCAGCTGAATTTCCAATGTTGATAAGCATCAAGTCTTCTACAGTCACCTTCAATCAGTATCCCAATATCGATAGAAGAATCAAGTTGGGTTATGAAAATTTGATTCAGCTAGAGTCCCAATTTGTTCTTAAGTTTTCTTTACTTTAGTTTTGCTGGATCCTCATCAGCAACAACTGGGATGATAGATGATTCAGCTTCAATAGTACCGTGTTCAACAACATTCTCTTTCTCAGCTTCAGCTACAAGTTCAGCAACCTGTTTAGAACCCTCTTTTGATTCAGCTACCTGAAGCTCACTTGGTTCAGTTGTTGGCTCAGTTTCTAGTTCAGCAACAAGTTCTTTTTCTTCCTCAAGTTCATCAATTTTCTTTTGACTTTCTTGTACAGGTTCATCCAGGGTGATGACTTGTTGTGGGGCATATTCAATCTCAACAGGTATTTTTCTTTAGACTGAGAGGATTCCATTGATTCTTCATACTCAAGTCTAAAGGCTGACTTTTGTGGTGTAGATCTTGTTTTAGCTATCAAGCTGAGCATTGCAATTACTCCCGGTCCAATCAACTCTTCAGCACTATCAATTTCTTCATCATCAATCTCAGTTCTCAGGTTTTGTTTCCACTGAGTGTCAGCTTCTGGTAGTGATGGAACGAATGCTTGAACTTCTTCAACTGATTCTTGAATGGGTGCATCTTTAGCAATGAATTTAGATGGGTAGCTTCAGTTCTTGGTTTCTTTGTTTGACCTTCAGTTTCTGAAGTCACATATTTTACTGGTGATGGTCAGTTGCTCTTCTTAGTTACTTCAACAACTTTTGCTTTCTCCAAAGCTTCCAGTTTTCTCTTTTTCTCTTACGGTCTTTCAAGATCTTCCAATGCTTCTTATGTGGTGACTTTCTTAGAGGATCTCTTTCTTTTCTGTTTAGGTTCAGCTTCAGAACCTTCAACTTTCCTTTTTCCAGATTTGTTTATCTCATCTTTTACTGCAATTTTTCCATCAACAATTGCAGTTAATCCTCTCCTTGCAATTCCAAAATGATTAATGATCCTATGTACCATTATAGCAAGTGTCTTCTTGTGATAGAATCTCCTTATCTTTAAGTTAGTTTTCTTCTTAGGTACATCAGATGCTTGTGCTGCCATTTGGTCTAGAATATATCTTTGCTGTTGAGACTCTTCTAGAAGACAAGGAAAATATTATGTAACTAATTGTAATCATCTGCATTAATTGCGTTTACATTCATAGCAATACTATATATGTAACCTTCCTATATTTTGAATCAATAAAATCACAACATTATTTTTCACATTATGGTATCAGAGCAGGTTAAATCTCTCATCTCAATCACGTATTTTCCTCCTATCTCTTAATTCCTTCGATCCTCAGCCAAAAAAAACAATTCACCTTACCTCCAGCTCTCTGCATCCTTATTCGTCTTCTTCCTCTACACTCACCGTCACTCAAACACCTCCATCTCCTATCCATCATTTAATCCCTCCTCAAATATACACATAACTAAACTCACTCGTCAAAATTTCCCATTATGGCGTGCCCAAATTGTTCCTTACCTCAAAGGCCAAGGAGTGTTCGGTTATCTCGACGGCTCAATCCCACCTCCGGCATCAACTACCACCGCAGCTAATGCACCAAATCGCTGAATCCTGAATTTGAATTATGGTAGAAGCAGGATAATCTTGTATTAAGTACAATTACGTCATCACTGTCGGGTGAAGTTTTAATGCAGGTCTATCATGCCACCACCTCTTTCTCCATTTGGGCTTCTCTAAACACCTGTTTCGCTTCCCAAAGCCGGGAAAATCTCGTCCAACTCCGCTCAAAACTCGCATCCACACGCAAAGGAACTCTTTCTACCACCGAATACTACGTTCGTATCAAACAATTGACCAATGAATTGGCCATGGCTGGCCACCCTCTTACTACCGATGACGTAATTGCATACCTCTTGGCTGGTTTAGGGCCTGAATTTGATCCGTTGGTGACCATGATTTCTACCAAGGCAGAAATTACACTCGAAGAAGTATATTCCCTCCTCTTGACTGCTGAATCTCGGCTTCAGAACCATGCTCCGGTGCAGCCTTCTTTACCGCCGGCAAATTCTTCCTCCATTGCTGCCAGTATTGCTGCAGGCTCCTCTCATCCGCCTGCTCCAAACAGAGGACGTGTCCATCATTATAATCAGGGACGGGGGCATCAATCAAATTACGGGGGATGAGGAGGCTCTAGACCTATAGCTCCAACTGGTTCTCCGCCTCCCACCTGCCAAATTTGCGGAAAAATCGGCCACTTCGCCCAAATGTGCTTGCATCATTTTGAAGAGAATTTCCAGCCCCCTCCTTCCCATCAACCCCAGGCTTATACGGCCCATGCACCCCAGCAACAGAACTCTTGGATCCCGGATACCAGAGCAACCCACCATCTTACAAATGATTTTAACAACCTGAACATTTCAGCCGATCATTACACTGGTCCAGATAAAGTACATATCGGTGACGGAACAGGTTTGATTATTTCTCACTCCGGCTCTAGTTCCTTTTCCACTCCCACCCGCACCTACACACTCTCTAATGTTCTCGTTGCACCTAATCTTAAACCAACTTACTTTCTGTTCAAAAATTTGCGTCGGATAATTCCGTATATTTTGAATTTCATGACTCGTACTTTCTTGTGAAAGGACTACTTGGGAAGGGTACATCATAGAGGGTTCGTTAAATATGGGCTTTATCACTTCTCATCGCCATCTCTCAACCCGTTTTCGTCAACGCCTTTGCTGCTGGCAGGTCTTCCCCAATAAAATGGCATTAACATTTGGGTCACTGCTCTCCTGTGGTCCTACGTCATGCCATTAAGGATTTATCTATTTCGGTCCCAAATACTACTCATGTTTGTGTTGCTTGTCAGATGGCTAAAAGCCATTGCCAAACTTTACATGTTTCTGATTTTACTTTTAAAGCACCTTTGGATTTAATATTTTCTGATGTGTGGGGTCATTGTGCTATTATTTCCGTTCATGGATCTTGTTACTATGTTACTTTCTTAGATGATCACACTAAATATTTGTGGTTATATCATTTGCGTAACAAATCTGATGTTGAACATATCTTTACCATATTTCAGTCACTTGTTGAACGACAATTTAACACTAAAATAAAATCTATTCAAACCGACTAGGGGGGTGAATATCGTCGTCTATCCCAATTTTTCTCCACCATTGGTATCCATCACCGTCGTTCCTGCCCTCACACACATGAACAAGTTGGTGCCATCGAACGCCGTCACCGACAAATAGTTGAGGTTGGCCTTACCCTCATAGCTCAATCTAATCTCCCACTCCCTTACCGGGAATATGCCTTTCTTACTGCCGTCTATCTCATTAACCTCTTTCCCACCCATGTTCTTAACTTCAAGTCCCCTATGAAATGGTTCACAATCGCCTCCCTGACTACTCATTCCTCCGTGTGTTTGGTTGTGCGTGTTGGCCCCATCTTCATCCCTATAATAACCACAAAACAGATTTTCGGTCTAAAACATGTATCTTCCTAGGATATAGCACCTCTCATCACGGTTACAAATGCCTTGATCTCGCCTCTTGTCGAATATATATTTCCCGACATGTCGTCTTTGATTAGTCAGTCTTTCCTTATAAAGCTCATGCGCCTCATCTCACTCCTTCCAACATCACTGTTCCACTCCCATCCTCCATTAATCCACCATCATCAAATTCTTCATTAACAATCCCCCATCTACCACCCTCTGACATATCATCTCCAGCTCTGGTATCCTAATCTACAGCATCTCCTACACCCACCTTCTCTCCAGAATCCAACCCTGCCTCCCCCGATGATTCTTTGCCCCCTCCACATCAAATGGCCATCAGGTCCAAAACTAACTCCCTCAAACCCATTCAACTCCCTGATTTTATATGCTATCCTTTACCCAAATCACTTCTTGCTTCCGCTCAATCCATCGAACCATCAACTTATACCAAAGCTTCTAAACACCAAGTATGGCGTGATGCGATGAGAGATGAAATCAATGCACTCATTCAAAATGGTACATGGGATCTCGTTCCGGCTACTCCTCACATGAACATAATTGGTAATAAATGGGTTTTTCGAATCAAACGACATGCAGATGGACATGTTGAACGATATAAAGCTCGATTGGTCGCTAAAGGCTATCATCAGGCTGAAGGTATTGATTTCCATAACACCTTTAGTCATGTTGTCAAGCCTATCATGATACGCTTATTATTATCTCTGGCTATTTCTCGTCATTGGTCTATTCGACAGGTAGATGTGCAAAATGCCTTCCTGCATGGTCACTTGCACGAGGATGTCTTTATGCTGCAGCCAACTGGCTTCATCCACCCAGATTATCCACATCATGTCTGCAAGCTCAAACACAGCCTCTATGGGCTACGTCAAGCTCCTCGTGCATGGTTTTCCCGCTTCACAAATATCCTTATGCAGTTTGGATTTCATGCTTCTAAAGCTAATTCATCATTGTACATTTATTCACGTGGCTCTGATCACATCTATCTTTTAATATATGTTGATGACATAATAATTACTGGCAGCTCTACCTCTCTTATTCAACAGGTTATTGACTTTCTCTCCCGGCATGTTCCGGTCAAGGATCTGGGGTCTCTTTCTTACTTCCTTGGTGTTGAAGCACTACCCACACCCGATGGCTTATTTCTTACACAATGGAAATATATTCTCCAACTTCTTCAGAAGGCTGGTATGGACAAATCAAAACCCTGCCAAACACCTGTGGCTTCGAAAACTCGATTACAGCATGAAGGCAACCCACTATTTTCTGATCCGACACTTTATGACACCATTGTTGGTGGACTTCAGTATTTATAGTTCACTTGACCAGACATTTCCATTTCCGTACACTCTATCAGCAAATTCGTGCACTCCCTTACTGATGATCATTGGGCTGCAACAAAATGGATTTTACGGTATCTCAAGCACACTATCTCTGAGGGTCTCTTCTTCTCATCTTCTTCGGCCATATCTCTCCAGGCATACACCGATGCTGATTGGGCTGCTGATACTGACACTAGACGCTCTATTAGTGCTTACTGCATCTTCTTCGGCACAATTCTCATCAGTTGGTGTTCCAAACAACACCTAACTGTTTGCAAAAGCAGCACTGAAGCCGAGTACAAAGCACTCTCTAATACAGCCGCCGAAATGCAGTGGATCTGTAGTCTCCTTCAAGAAATGTCCATTCCACTGACCTCCCCACCCATACTATGGTGTGACAACATTGGCGCTACATACCTTGCAGCCAATCCAATCTTTCACACCCGCACAAAGCACATTGAAGTTGATTTCCATCATGTACGGGAACTTGTTGCCTCCAAACGTCTCAACATTGCATTCATCTCGTCCAAAGATTAACTGGTGGACCTTTTCACCAAACCACTCAGCAATCCACGTTTCTCCACACTCAAGGCCAATCTCCATGTCCATCCCATTCCTATGGGATTGTGGGGGCATGTTGAGACTCTTCTAGAAGACAAGGAAAATATTCTGTAATTAATTGTAATCATCTGCATTAATTGCGTTTACATTCATAGAAATACTATATAAGTAACTTTCTTATAATTTTCGGATCAATAAAATCACAACATTATTTTTCACATTATCTGCCAATTAAAGTTCACTTCGAACCATATCACATACAACAAATCTAATTTGGTGCTGGATAGATTGCTAAAATTGCCTTTATTCCCAATTACACAATTTGCTAGCATCTTAGTCAGATAATTAAACTCAGGTTTAAGGAAACCTGTTGATCCTGACAATGATTCATTCGAGTCTCCGTTAATTGCAATCTCCTTCCACAGTTTCTCTTTTCTCTTTGGATAATTTGATAGCAGAAGAGTATCTAGACTTCTCGAAACCGAAGATATCTGTAATAAGGTTCTCAGTGACCTTAATTTCCTTTTCATTGACCTTGGTTATGTAGACCTTTTCTTCTTTTATGGTTGTCCTTCCAAACTCATAAAAATCGCCAACGCTTTCCAAATAAACATTCTCCAGACTAATATTGAATACTTCTTCAAGTCCTTTGATTTTTCTGATTTTTTCTTACGATTTGCTTAGCAAGGTCTAAATTTCCATGCTTTTCAAGATATTGATCAAGTGAAATGATCAAACCGGCTTCAACTCTAGTGAAAGTCATAATTTCTGATTATTGGAGTGAATTTTGAAATAATTGAAGATGGAAATAATTTTTCAGACTAAGGATTGAGCAAAAACTGAATGTACAGAATTGATAAGGATAATATAAGGGTATTTATAGGTGGTAGATTTGGACGTTAGAAATTTTGAGTGGGTTTTAAAACGTCTTGTCATAAATAACATTAGGCGATGCGAAAAAGGTGGTGAGCAGAGAAGATGGACGGTTGAGATCTATGTAGGTTATGACTTTTCTGCCAAGTGTAGCCTATATCAGTAAATGAAATTGAAGCACTGTATCTCCAGCTCATCAGTTTGATCTTATCCACATCTTGATATGTCTTCAGTTAACTGTATCTCAGTTTTGTCTTCGTGATCAGTCTTTGAAATCTCAGTTTTGAGGATGTCAGCTTTTCATAATTCCTCAGCAGACAGTTTTGTTGGAAATAAAATTTATGTTTTGAAGATGATTCATCACTTATTCAGTCATTGTTCTAAACCCCATTGATGAAGTGTCATAACTAGCTATTATAGTGCAAAGCAAAAAGATGTCTAGATATCAATGTATAGGATTTAATAGAGTGTGATATTTGTATAAGTTAAATCAGACAAGCACTGTAATACTTCTAGGTTGTGAACTGAGATAACTAGAAAACTGAGATAACAGGAAACTGGAATTTAGTCAAACTGACTCAAAATACACCAATTTGAAACTGAAGAAGATAAGTTCGCTAAGGGACACAAACTCGGTTGATTTATCTACTTGATGAAGAACTGAGGGTCGCATACTCAGTTATTGAAGACAGAAGAACTGAGGGTTCAAACTCAGTTATGAAGACTACGTCGAGACTATAAAGTTAGACTTCAGGCAAGATTGTGATGACCTGAACTGACTTTATGGATCTTGTATGGGAAGCTAAGACACATAAGGACAATGTTGTCTTTGCTAACTAATTCCTTGGTGTACTCGGATTAAGTCAATTATAATCAGATGAAAACTGGAGTACTGATGGTTGAAGAAGAGTAAACACTCAGTTAAAGCTCTTACAAACTGAGAACTGATAATGTTCTCAGTAAATCAGTTTTGAAACTAAGGTTTAACCAAACTAAAAAAATATATTCAACCGTTACAGTATAAGGATCATGATTGGAGGATAATCTATCCATTCTGACAAGTAACGTACAAGCAATAAAGCAGGACCACTAACGGCTACGGCTACAAGGATTTGAACTCACAGAAATTTGACCATTAGAAAAACCCCTTTAAATAGACTACTTCTATCAGAAAGAAACAGGGGTGAAAAGAGAGGAATTATAAGAATCAATCTAGTCAAGAAAGATCAAATTAAGGGGGAAAAGCCATTTTAAAAGAATTCCTACTAGATACTTAATTGCAAGATCAAGAAATTTCTTCAAGTGTTCATTAGCTTCAAAGAAAAATCAAGATCACTCATTTGAAGAAATCCAGAGCTGTGCATAACTTATACATCTAGAAGAAAAGCTCAAATCACAATTGAATCATAGTTATTGATTCAAGTCTCAACTTTGATTCTATCAAAGATTTAGACTGTGAAACACTAAGAAGGTGTGAAAGACAGTTGAGTGTAGTCAGGAAGACTGTGGTTGTGATGAGCTGGTGAAGAGGCAATTCAACCCTCCAAGGACCAGTGTTTCAGACAATTAAAGAGCAACAATTCTACCTGTTCTACAAGTGTTTAGATAGTGAAGCTAGGGATTAGTCAAGGACTATCAGTTTAGAACTTTTTGTAACCGGGCTATCTCAAAGAAGTTCTAGTGGAATTTTCCTCCGCATCACAGGGAAGAGAGGACTGACAGGATTACACCACCTGGAACATCTATAATTCTTGTTTATTTACTTTACGCATTTACTTACTTCATTACGGTCATAATTATCTAGTTCTTATTTATAGCAATCTTAAGAAAATGAGTCAACAAGTTATCTGATAACTTATATTTTATAAAGGCTAATTCTATCCGCTGTCAGTTAACTAGACTAAGAATAAGTCAGTATTGACTTATACTCAGTTGAGTTAGCTTAACTCCGCACAAGCTTTAGTTGAACCCTATCCGATTTAAGATTTAGTTTTTAGGAATGTTTTTGGTGACAAGTTTATTCACCCCCCCCTCTAAACATGTGTTAGCCTTTCCAATGGGCCAACAAGTTTCCATCTGCAAACAAATTAAGAACCTTTTGGTACCCATATATGTTTGGGTCCTTTCTGATTAGCTTTTGGGTTAATTCTTAAGGATGACTTCTTTTTCTTAGAATTAATCTCCTTTTTGAGATCTTTCAATTTTCTGCAAACTGATTTCATTTCTCTCACATATCTTTCTTGTCATTTTGACTTGGTAAAGTCAGTTTTCACAAAATTTTGTTGTTTCGACTCGATCGTCTTTTTCTTGAAAATTTTGTGGGACTGAGTGATCATGGGTCCATTCCGGTATTCATCAGTAGGAAAGAGTCTCCCTTTCCACCTAAATCTATTATTCCATGAATGAGTGTCATTCTTTGGTAAATATGACTTGAATGTTCTATTGACTGATCTCTAATCACTTCTGCCTTTTTCAGCCCTCTGAGTTTTTTTGTAGAATTCAGTTTGTGGGTTGACACCAACTGATTTTACAGTTTTGTTAGTTTTTTATCGAGGCTGTGCTAAGTTTTTGTCAGTTCTAACAACTTTATCAGTTCTCTAAGTTCCCGACTTTTGTGCAGCCACAAACTTAGTTGCAACTGAACTAGGTCTGAACTTAGAATTTTGTTGATTGTCAAGCCTTAAACATGTTCAGTCTCCAAATGGTTTTCCCGGTTTGAACTGGAAATTAGGAACTGGATCAACTGATGACTCAGTGATATTTACTACTCTGTTATCTCATCTGTTGAGCATTTTTTCTGAGTTCCATTGTTAGCCTTGAAAAAATTATCATAATTCAATCTTAGACTTTCAGCTTTCAACAATTCTTTTTCCATTTTGACATTCTCATAATTCTTTTGAAATTCCTCTAATTCCTTTATGAGTATCTCCAAGGTTTCATTGAAATCTGCATTTCTATAATTGTCCATGGAAGTGTGACAGTTGGATGTAGAAGCATTTACCTCATCATGTTTGATCGATAAGTTCTCAATTTCAGCTTCTTCATCTTGCACTGTCTATTTTCCTTTACTTGATATTGCATTGTCCTTTGCTAGTTCAACTCCAAAAAGAATGATTTCTTCATCACTTTCGATATAATCTTGTGCAGCAAGACTTAATGGTAAAATCTCAGAGTTCTCATTGTTAATGGTGTCCATTGGATTTTCAATGAGTCTTGATTAATCTTTCTTGGGTGTCCGCAACAAGAACCTGTAATTTGCTTTTGTATTCATCATATCTTAAAAATGAGTAGTTAATTAAACTTATAAAGTGATGTTGTGTATCCATGATGCAGTTTTGAAAAACTTTGAAAACTAATGGATGATGGCCAGTTACTTTAAACTAAACACTCGAAGCAGTAACAACTTTGGATCAATTCCTAAAGGAAGAACTGCTCCGATACCAATTGTTGGTATCGGAATAACTGATGACCAGTTACTTCGAGCAAACAAACTGATATTTTGATATTCAACTATGGATCTCTTCGGAACAGAAGCACTGCCCCAATACCAATTGTTTGTCCCGTGAAAAGGCTGACACAAGTTTAGAGGGGGGTGAATAAACTTGTCCCCAAAAACTGAATCAATAACCAGATTGAGTTCAGCTTTAAACTTGTGTGGAGTTAAGCTAACTTAGCTGAGTATAAGTCAAAACTGACTTATGCTTAACTGAGTTAACCTGTAGCGGATTATTAAAGCCTTTTTACAAAATATGAGTTTATCAGTTTGTCTAGATGGAATGCAATGATGTGCTGATTCAGTTTCTTATGTTTGCTGAGTGTGTGATCTGATGTAATATAAATGCAATAATTAAATGCGTAAAGTAAGTAAGTAAATAAGACATAATTTATAAAGGTTCAAGGTGGTGTAATCATGTCAGTCCTCTCTTCCCTTGTGATGCGGAGGAATATTCCACTAGAACTACTGAGGTGGCTTGGTTACAAAAAGTCCTATTCAGTTAGTCCTTGTCTAATCCCTAGCTTCACTATCTAAGTAACTATAGAACAGGTAGAATTGCTGCTCTACAACTACTTGCACCACAGGTCCTTGAAGGGTTGTATTGCCTCTTCACAGCTCCTCACAAACACAGTCTTCCTGACTGTAGCTCAATTGTCCTTCACACCTTCTTGGTGATTCATAGCCTAAAACCTTTGATAAAACAAAGTTGAGACTTAAATCAATAACTATGATTGAACTTGTGATTTGAGCTTCTTCTTCTTGATGTATATGATTTTCTCAAGCTCTATTTTTCTTCAAGTGTTTGATCTTAATGCTTCTTTGAATGTTAGAGAACACTTTGAAGATTTCTTGATCTTGCAATAAAGCATACAACTGGAGTTCTTATTAATTCACTTTCCCCTTTACTTGAATCATTCTTAATAAATTTTTCTTTTGAACTCCGCACTTCTTCTTGAGGTAGAAGCGACCTATGTATACGGTTTATCCAATGTTCATCTTATATGAATTTGAATTCTTGTAGCCGTTAGTGGTTACGCTTATTCTGCTGAATGTCAGTGTCTTTTCTGACAATTCTGTGTATCCAATAAAATTGTTTCCTTTATAACGGTCAGATCTTTCTTTAGTTTTTATATCTTCAGCTTGAAACTGATTTTCTGTGGACGAGTCAGTTTTCAGCTTTAAGAGCATTAACTGAGTTGTTACTCTTCTTCAAAAACTCTATACTCGATTCTCCATCTGATTATAATTGACTTAATCAGAGTACACCACAACTTAGATAAATCATCTAAGATAGCATTGTCCGTATGTATCTTAGGTCTTCATACAAGATCTATAGAGTTAGTTCAGGTCATCATAA
This sequence comes from Gentiana straminea, assembly GCA_036785695.1. Taxonomy (NCBI): domain Eukaryota; kingdom Viridiplantae; phylum Streptophyta; class Magnoliopsida; order Gentianales; family Gentianaceae; genus Gentiana; species Gentiana straminea. Next base: position 1,836,769 of record JAVUPR010000424.1, on the reverse strand, counting down.
TCTTGCCTGAATTCTAACTTTATAGTCTCATTTTTTGTCTTCATAAACTGAGCTTGAATCCTCAGTTCTTCATTCTTCAATAACTGAGTCTGTGTCCCTCAGTTCTTCAGCTTCTAGATAAGTAAACTGAGTTTGTGTCCCTCGGCAAACATACCTTCTTCAGTTTTTGTTGGTGTGCTCTGAGTCAGTTTCTCAATCTTCAATTGTGAACTCAGTTTTCATAGTCTCATCCAGCCAGTTACTCGTTTTCTCTGTTCTGATCCTAGAACTATTACAGTGCTTGTCTGATTTACTTATAAAACTTCCAGTCTCTATCAAATCCTATACATCAATATCTAGACATCTTTTTGCTTTGTACTATAACAGCTAGTTATGATATTTCATCAATGGAGTTAAAAGCAATAACTGAATAACTGATAAATCATCATCAAAACATAAATTGTATTTCCAACAATTTTCATTTTATCATTTCATTTGCTTACTGCCAGTCTATATTTTATTATTGTGTCACCTCTACTTTTCCCGAGTTTTGCATGTCATAATTCTATAGCAGATATTCGCATACTTTTCACGACATTGAGCCCAAGACGTGTGCGATAGTGATTCATTTACTTCGCTCAGCGGTTAAACCAAGCTAAGTTCCTTTTCATTATAAATCATTTCATCATTAGGGACAATGCTTCGATTAAGTAGGAGAATAGGAACGTCATTTAGCGATTAACTATGAATTTCGTCAATATTTGTTGATTTGTCACGAGTATTGTCGATGCATTTTTTACAACTTAGACCTTTTGGAAATAGTTAATTACATATTTGCTTCATGACCTAAATAAAAGTCGTGTCACTTTTGAAGTGGTAGCGTATTAACCACATTTTCTTTTCATGGACCGTCCTTCTATGCACATATGACTCACTTCTTCAGTGTGTAGTTAGATGACACATTATTCAATTTAGTATTGAAGAATGAGCATGTGTTATGTTGCATGATGTAGTGACTTATTAATTGTTATTTTACCATTGCATTCAATTTTTTAGCACGCAATCTGAGTGAGAAGTATTTGGATAAGATGAAGAGTAATCTTAGACCGAGAATCGATACTCGTCGGTGGATATACTTTAACTAATTGTGGTATGATGATGGTAGCAACAATGAGGCCACACAAGATAAACGGAATAAAACGGCTTTGCGAGTGAGAGAGAAAAAATAGTGAGAAATCTGCCAAAAAAGGAGAAAAAAAAATATATAATAAAGGCAGTGAGGGAAGCAAACTTGTAGCAAAAAGGGCATGACCCTCACATCAAAAAGAAACAAATGAGGATAACGAGTAAAAGTCGGTCCCCAAATCCGCCCGGCTCGAGTAAGGTTTCATGTTGTTTGTCTAAGTCTAAAGGCAAGAGGAGCGAGTGAGCACATTGAGAAGTAAAGGTTGGGGTCGCTACAACTTCATTCTTTTCTTGAATGCACTATCACAATATATTTATCACATGACACATTGATGCATTGGTAATTGATGATTAATGGGGAACTTATGGATTTGTGCATGATATGTGTTTTGGCTGAAATCCTTGTTGATATAATGTGATTCTGCCTGCGTCACTATTTTTGGAGGGTTATTGCACACACACATTGGTTCATGAATTGAAAAAGTGTTTAATGCACCGCTTATGGATATGAGTTGGCATGATTCTTATCTCGGCTTATAACGCATAGTTGTATGTTAGTCCGGAGTTGAGTTTATTCCGCCTTTTTGTTTGGGACTACCAAAAGCTAAGTGGGGGGTAGTTGATCACACTGAAAATGGTACTATAACTCATACCCTTAGTTGCCCCAAATCATGCTCAATTGATTAGTGATAGACGGAATATTGTACAAAATAAGTGTTGATTGCTAAATACCGGTTCCTCGGTTAGTAATTCTGCATCTTTATATTTTATCCTGATATTTGGTACTATTTCGTCTTGTTTTATGTGATGTTCAGGAATACCATAATATGGGCTAAAGAGGGAAGGATCCGGATTAGAGAAATAAACATTGGGCCGAAGTCAGAAGAAGTCAATTCGAAGTCTGCTGGACCAGAAAAAAGGAAAATAGTCCGGAGGCTGCGGAAACCCTAGCCGCAGCCACGGAAACATGGAGGGCACGAAAAGAAGAGAGTTGTGAACTGCATTAAGTCGGTTAGGTTAGATCCCTTATGGTGGTTTACAGCTCTATATAAATCTGTGCCAGTCTATTGTAATAATATACGACAATACGAGAATATGATACCATACGATATATACACTTTTCCATGAAATAAAGAGTTTATTATTTTCGTTGAGTTTGTTTCTTGGTTATCTCCTTCAATCCATCAACTAGCTTGAGTTTATCAAGCTAGGTCTGTTAGGAAAGCACTAGTTTAACGCAGCGGAATTTAAAATTTGATTTCCTTTTTCTAGATCGTTCTTCGTTTAATGCAATAAACACGTTAAGTAGTTTGATTGTTATACCTTGATGATCTATAAGATCGTCGCTTTGACCGTCAATGGAGAGTAGTACAGTGTGCAAGCCGTCCACGCGTCCGGCCTCTATCGCTAATCCACACGAACTCCTCGCCGGAATCCTCCTTGGATTGCTATTAGAAAACTGCGGTTGCTAGACCGGCCTTTTTACTCTCTCACAAACTCACTATAGGATGCTCTCTATTTTACACAAGAACTATGAGCTCTTGCAATTATGATGTACAAAAGAGCTTGTCACCCACCTCTTATTTATAGTGTAGGGGGCGCCCCAACCTAGAGTGGAGGAGAAGAAAACATTTTCCCAATAAAATAAGGAAAATCAATTAGATTGATTTATCTCTTTTATTATAATTAATTTTGTCAATATCTTATATTGAATATAATTATCTTATTACCATAAATCTATTTTTCCAAAATCAATTAATACTTATATTAATATTATGGTAATCTTATTAATTAAAGTGCACAATCCAAGTGTATCTTATACACAAGGAGGTGGCGCCCCAACAGTCAATAAATTGACTTTCGGAATATTTTTTAATTAATAATTTGTATATAATTAATATCTTGTATTTTATTTATTCATAATAAATAAATACCACAATTATAATTTACCACTATAACATTTATAGTCTAGAGATGAACTTTACTTATTTTGGCTATCAACTATAACCACATTTTAATCCGACTCGATGTTCATATGTGTGTGACCCGATAGGCTTCCGAATATGTTGGCCGTAGACACAAAGTGCAATTTACTAAAATGCCCTTCATGCCTAATGATCACGGGATAGTGTCTAGGAACACACCGTGACCCTCAATCATCGGAAGAGTCAAAAGCAATGACTACTACCTTTCATGTGACGCAGTTACCATGTAACTTACAATCCTATCACTGTAATAATATCCATACGATCGTATCTCGAGTGTCAATACATTAACGATCGTATCTTATAATCTGGATATCATGTTCTCTCGGGATAACACATTTACTCCCACTTTGCAAAGATTCTCGAGAGCTAGACATTCCTTATAAGAAGGCCATTTCGGATATTCGATCCCAATCATAGGATACACGATTCCTGGACGACCAATCATGTATACTCCGCATGCTTCAATATCATACCCAATCACTACTGCATGATCGCCCCGTGGCTAGGGGAAATCTCAATAGTGTCAAAGCATGACAATCCACACCGTGATGCCATGAAGACTCCGGTCAAAAGGATAATTAGTGTGACACTTAATGTAAGTGGGTCAGTCTAACGTACGCATTCTCTAATACACGTCCACGTACAGTCCAAGTGTCTCTACGCTTCGATAGATGAGATATATCCCTACCTTTTATAAGATAGAAGACATCCAATACGTGCTAGTCTGGTTATACTATCAATGTCCCATTTGATAGTACATAAGACTAGAGACATTTAAGTACTAAACTTGTTATAGTGATTAGAGATCTCATCAACCATAATCACTATCATGGTTTCTCTATCACAGTTTGATACTAGGGACGTTACTATAAATGTATAACAAATAACATGAAGATAAAAAATATATAATAACATAAGTGCTTCTATTAATCATAATAAAGTTATTACATAAACTAAATAGACTGTAAACGACCCGACCCGGTCGGATCCAGTCCAACTCAATTGGGTTTAGGACATTTTTCCAATAATCTCCCACTTGGCCTAAAACCAATCACCCATATGCCTAAGCCCATGCAAGTGAACATGTTTCTCATGCTTTGCTTGAGACAATTCCATGGTTAACGGATCATCTATGTTATCATCCGTGTGGACTTTCTCTATCTTTACATCTCCTCTATCTACAATCTCTCTAGTCAAGTGATAGCGCCGTAGCACATGTTTGGACTATTGATGAGACCTTGGTTCCTTTGACTAAGATATCGCTTCATTATTATCACAGTACAGAGTGTTAGTAATATCATCCGCAACGGAAGCGATTTAAGGATCTAGATATATAATTTACACGTAATAAAATAACTAGATCTACTCTACAAGGGGTTGTAGAATATACCTCTTGGATCTCAAAATCCAAGTAGAAGAACCGCAATAGGAAGAACAAAAGATGGTGTGAAGAGCACCACGATCTTCCGCACGTGTGATCCAAGCAACTCCCGGTGGAAGGAAATTCTCGTCTCGAATCCTCCCGATATGCTACCCGGAAAAAACCTCCAAGATTTTCCCTCTTACTTCCCCTTGGCCAAAATTTTTCTTCCTCTCTCTAAGAGATGGAAGTCGAAATTTTGTGTGTGTATGAGTTGGGAAAAGCCTATTTATATAGGAGAGCTTTCCTTGTCCCAATAAATAAAAGATAATCCTAGAATATTCTAAAACAAATCTAGAATAATCTTTATCTTTATTTTTTACCATAAAATATTTATCCAATAAATATTTTGTGCACATGTCTTATTAATCCACAAGAAAACAATTTCTTGCTCACTAAGACATTGTGGAGGCCGAAATTTCTCCTTCCCTCATAGGGTTTGAGATTTCGGCCATGACACACAAATTGGGCCAAGATTATGAAAAATGTCTTTTTCACATATTTAATTATTTAGCCCAACTAATTTAATAGTCCACTAAACAATTAATTCACATATCGTTTTAATTAAATTCTAATAAGAACTAAATTAATATTATCAGGATTCAACGTCCGAGAATAGCTATGCTATATTGGAGGCACGTCGGGGACCATGGACTAATAATCAGCGGCTCCGGAAAATCAAATAAATAATTATCTTACGAACGGAATAATTATATTCGATAAATCAATCACAGGAATATGCCACCATAATCCCGTGATTGCACTCCTCCGATTATAAGATTATATTTATCTCCTCACGAGAATGATAATAAGCGTCCATTGATATAATCATTACATATGGATTAATCCTCCATAGATCGTTCATTCTAAATCGGGAAGTTACTTGTTAACCCTTTTTAGAACCTCTTATCCTTATTTACCATTAACCCCCTAGTGATCAATTAATTCATACAACTCACTCGGTAGCTAATTAGTGTAATATGAACTCGTACGATCGATCGCCTTCTAGGATTAACAAATAAGGGAATCGTCATCTACTTCCATAAATGGAAGGAATGGATTCCGTATCCGTGATAACACGGACTACTCACTCAATCCAAGACAATGCCAAGATGGGGTAATTCGGATCACGGACTCGGTGTAATCATTAACCGTCAAGTCAAACCTCATACCGATTCAAGCGGTTGACTCGTGATCACCTCAGGATTAAAATATATCCACAAATATGATCATCGATTAATTCGATAAGACTTCTCGATTACGGAATTATATCGTGAACTCTAATCAAATCGGTCCAGCCCTATATGATATATCTATCATATATAAATGCCCCACTAGGTTCTCTTAACCTAAAGTCCGGATAAGACAATCACACCTATTATGTTCTGGCCGCATTAATAGCACGTTAAAGGAGAGACCCGATACTCTCGATTAACTTCACTATGGGCTAATTATAGTTTAAGTACATCTTCACTAATTCAATCCTCCCGTGTATATCCCATACACAGAGATAAGTGATTACATAAACGATATACTTTAGGGTTTTCTGTAGTGTAAATACTATTGTCACATCGGTGAATAAGAGAATAATAAATATGAATAATAATATCATTTCATTTTTAAATAAAACAATTACAAAATTGTCTTTCGGGCATTACACCTAACAATCTCCCACTTGCACGAAAGCGTGTGATTAATTGTTTTAGAGCACACCCTATTATTTAAAATACATCAAACTATCACTCCCACTTGCTCTAAAGCAAATGAGACATGTCTCTAATACCTATATTCTCCAAGTGTCAACTAAAAGCTTCAATCGACAGTGTCTTGGTGAATGGATCAGCATGATTATCGGCGGAGGCGATTCTTCGGACGGAAACGTCCCCTCTATCGACAAAATCGTTGATCACCCAGTATTTCCTCTCTATATGCTTCGACTTACTGTGCTTTTGAGGTTCCCTAGAGTTGGCAATGGCCCCATTGTTATCACAATAGAGAGTAATAGGATCTCCAGCATTCGGGACAACGCCTAATCCGCTAATGAACTTTCTTAACAAAACTGCTTCCTTAGCTGCCTCGGAGGCCGCTATGAACTTAGCTTCCATTGTTGAATCGGCTGTGCTGGATTGCTTTTGGCTTCTCCATTCTATTGCACCGCCACCAAGCGTAAACACTGAACCATAGGTTGATTTAGAATCATCTCTGTCTGACTGAAAATCAGAATCGGTGTACCCCGCTAACTCCAAACTCCCACTCGAATAGACGAGCATATAATTTCTGGTTCTCTTCAAATATTTGATAAGATTCTTTACTGCTGTCCAGTGCGGTTGCCCTGGATTTGACTGAAAACGGCTGACTAATCCAACGCCGTAATAAATATCAGGTCTCGTACACCTCATAGCATACATAAAACTACCAACAGCCGAGGCATATGGCACTCTTCCCATAGCTTCAGTCTCTTCAAGAGTTTGAGGCTCCTGAGTCTTAGAGAGGTAAACGCCGTGACGGGTTGGTAGAAAACCCTTCTTGGCATTCTCCATACTGAAGCATGCCAGCACCTTATCTATATAAGTTGCTTGGGACAGAGCTAACATCATGTTCTTGCGATCCCTTATAATTTGGATCCCTAGAACATAACTCGTTTCTCCCAAATCATTCATTTGGAATTGTGTGGTCAACCAACTTTTCACGTCGGACATCATCCCCTTATCGTTTCCAATTAGGAGTATGTCATCAACGTACAACACTAGAAATACAATACTATCTTTGATAACCTTTTTGTACACACAAGATTCAGCAAAGTGTTGTTCAAAATCATAAGACTTGATCGTGTGATCGAATCTATGATACCAGAGAACGAGATGCTTGCTTCAACCCATAAATGGATCTGAGCAACTTGCACACCATGTGCTCTCGACCTTCTTCAATGAATCCTTCTGGTTGCTGCTTATAGATTTCCTCGTCGAGAAAGCCGTTTAGAATGCTGTCTTAACATCCATTTGCCAGATTTCATAATCCAGACATGCAGCAATCGAAAGGAGGATGCGGATGGTTTTCATCATGGCCACAGTGAGAAGGTTTCCTCGTAGTCTATACCCTCTCGCTGTGTGTAACCTTTGGCTACCAGCCGTGCTTTGAAGGTTTCGACCTTCCCATATATTCCTCTCTTTCGCTTGTAGAGCCATTTACATCCAATGGGCCATTCACCCTCTGGAAGTTCTACAAGTTTCCAGACTGAGTTAGATTACATAGACTCCATATCTTGATTCATTGCGTCAATCCATTTATCCTTATCGTGATCCAATAAAGCCTTCTTATAGGTCGGAGGATCATCTTCCACCCCATCAGAGACGACTACGTTCGTCTTTAAATCCATGTGTTGGTACCTTGAAAAGGCTTTGGTTAAGTTTAGAGGGGGGGTGAATAAACTTAACACTTAAAACTTTTTGGAGTTAACAAACTCAGCAACTTCAGCAGTCTGCTGATACCTCGTAGTCTGCTGATGCCTCAGTAGCCTGCTGATAAACAGTAGTCTACTGATGGTTGAGTTTACTGAATTTGTGTAGCGGATTTATATAAAAAATTAAGCCTTATTACTTGTTCTTAAATATGATACTAAGTATTAGATACTCAGTAGTGTATGTGTGTGAGTTCAGTTGCTAGATTCAGTAGGTTGATGTGTATAATAAACTAAATGCGTAATGTAAGTGTAGAAAGTAAGTAGGCAGATTTTATAGTGGTTCCAGGTGGTGTAATCCTGTCAGTCCACTCTTCTCCTGTGATGTTGGAGGTAATTCACTAGAGATCTTTGACGTTTCTATTACAAAGATTCCAAAGATTGCTTGTCCTTCACCAATGACTATGGCTTCACAACCGAAAACTCGGGAACAGTAGGATTGTTTGCTCCAAAGTCTTCCACTTGGTCCTTGAAGGGTAGGATTGCCTCTTCACCACCTCCACCACAAACAACGGTCTTTCACACCCAACAGATGCTTCACTGTCTTCAGCAGGTTCTTTATAAAATAAAGAATGAATCAAGTAAATGATTCAGTTGCATCAGCTTGATTAGGATGATATAATCAGCAGCTTGTAGTCTTCAAGTGTGTGAACTTGATGTAGCTTGAATACAGAATTCACTTGAAGATTTTCTCTGGATCAGTAAGCTTAAGCTCAGTAGGTTCAACAGGATGCTTTTGCAGCTCAGAATTATCTCTTATATTTTTCTCTTAAAATTCATCAATCATCATCTTTTTCTGAGTTGGAAGTCCTCTATTTATAGGTAGGATGGCATGTGACTTGTATTTGAAATTCAAATATAACCGTTCCTGGTTTTTGTCCCATTTGACTTGCTTGCTGTCACTATTCATAGGACTGACAGTGTCAGATTCCTTTTTGATAGTGCAGTCTGTCCACCCTTTGACTTATAACCATTGGATAAAGTCCTGAATCATCCCAACACCCTTTTAATCTCAGCCCTTGATTTGTTTGATAAATCAGAGGTAGTTGGGTGTCCTTATCCATGTAATCTTCCAATGTAATCTTGAATTAACCGAGGTATATTATCAGCAGGTTCATCAGTCTGCTGTAATACCTATCAGTCTGCTGATTAGTAATTTGCTGTGTAACAAATTCAATGCAGCTGATTTCTTTTATCTAACTTTTATCTGTGAAGTTAGATTACACCTTTTTAATTATAACCAAGTTCCAAACATCATCCAACTTATAGAACTTAGACCTTCTACACAAGGTATATGTAATCAGTTTAGGTCATCACAGACTTGCCTAAATTCTGATTGCATATCCTTGACTTTAATCACTAAGTTTGATCCCTTAGCCTTCATTAACTGAGTTTGAGCCCTCAGCCTTCAGTCTTCAGCAGGTTCCAGAAAAGTCTACTGACCTAACTACCATACTGACCTAGACTAGTCTGCTGAAACAAGTCAGCTGACCTTTACAGTGCTTGTTTGATCAAACCTATACAAAGATCAAGCTCTAATAAACCTATACATTTGATCTAGACATCTTTTTGCCTTTGCATTATAACAGCTAGTCTGGCACTCATCATCAAAACATAAAAATAAGTCCAACAATTTCCCTATTTTTGGTGATGATGCCACTACCCTCACCTAACAGCAAAGCAAAAAGATTAAAACAAAAACAGAACAAATATCAGTCAATTCTCATTATAATCATTTGTTCTCAGTTATTATAGTCTAGATGCAGCAAGGATAAAATATAATAAGTATGCTGATCTACCGTCTTCTTTCTCTCTCTTGTCTGTCCTTCTCCACTTGCTCTTGGTAGGCTCTAATTTCTTCTATCATATCTCTCATCTGCTCATTCTCAATCAGAGTGAAATCAATGTAGGAATTCACTTCTTTCCACCATTTCCAAGCTTCTGGTAGAAGGATGTTGATTTGATTGACTCTAAATCCCATTCTCATGTAATGTTCTTTAAATTCATTTAGAGAGTCCTTAGCTTTTGTGATAGAAAAACTCCTTTCACCTCTACCACTTCTTCCATCTCTTCCACCTCTGTAAGTTGCCCTTAAGGCTTTAACTCTTGCTTCCCAAAACTTCAATCCCAAGAAAGAGTTTAAACCTTCATGAAATCCTTTGTCATGATAAGGTTTCCTTCTATTGTAGTACTCCTTCTTGTATTGTCTAAGGAGATCATCAGTAAGTTGAACTCTGCCAGGTGTAGGTTCCCTGAAAGCATTTGTCTCATTCTCCCATCTTTTCTGTGCAAAAATTCTTGCAGCCTCTTTTGCTACTGCTGTTTGGCCCTCTTCCCCCTTAGTGACATCATCAACAAAACGGGACAATAGACCATGAACACTCTCCTGTGCGATAATCAGATTACTCAGTTGTCCTTCCATAATCTCAGTTCTTGTATCAAATGCAGTAATCCTAGATTGCAAAGTCTTCTCCAGTAGATTGATCCTCTCAGTAAGCTTAGGATCCAATCCAACAGGTTGAGATGTTCCAGCAGCCTCAGCAGGCTTGGGTGTCTCAGCAAGTTTGTTCTGGTGGATGGTTTCAATTTGATTTTTCAGAAACTTTTCTTTCACTGTGTTTCCTTGCTTGATTCCTTTCACTTCCTTTGCAAGATCAGCAAGAGCATAATGATTTGAGGTAATATTGGAGGCAACTGTTTTTGTAGTCCTTCCTCTATTTTCCACCAAATTGATCAAATCATTTCTTAGATTTGCAATATCATTTCTGACAGTTCTCAACTCTTCCAGGACATGTGCTGGTACTCCACCAGCCATTTCTCCAGCAGCTCCATCAACAGGCTCCTCAACATTATATTGTGGCCTCTGATTGCTCACAACCATTGCCCAACTCCTATCTAGTCCAGCAGGGTTAGGGCCTTGATATTCTTCCAAGATAGGATCAAGAGCTGGTTCTTCAAAAATGGGTACAAATGCCTGTGGGGGATCAATAGCAACATTTTCTTCTTCAGGTATTTGGAACTCCTCATCACTAAAGTCATAGTCCAGCAGCTGCTCTTCCTCATTAACAGTAGTCTGCTGACCATCTTTCCCTATAGTGGTCTTGAATCCAGTAGGCTCCACTACAGCAGCCTCTTTAGCAACAACAGGGGTTTCCTCAAAACCCAAAGTTTGTTCCAACCTTTGTCCAGATGCTGTTTGAGACTCAGCAGCCTGTACCTCCCGTTCCAACCTTTGTGCGAGTCGTTTGTAGCCCAAAGAACCCGTACCTCCTCTTCGCCTCTCCGATCTTGTACAATTTGAGCCACAACAACTCGATCGGGAATATATCCATATTTTCTTGTTGAAATTCCCCAATGTCAGCAATCCTTCTCAGTAGATTTGCAGTGTTGGTCAGGGTGCCGTCAGTGTCAACCCAGTGTTGATATTGAATTGAATCCTCAGAACTGACACTTGGCTCAACATGATCAGTAACTCTTTCTTCACTTGAATTCACAGTCTGCTGATCATCGACATGCTCAGTAGGTTCTTCAACAAATAGTGGATCTATCTCACCAACCATTCTGTTTGCACCAATATCTATGCCTTCATTGATTTGTGCCTCAATATCATCAATGGTGAGATTTTCCTCATCCACATTCATCTGTCCAGTTTGCACTCTCTCAGTGGACTGTCTAGCACCAGTAGACTGTTCTACTTTGGTTCAATAATCATGGCACTTCCACTGACTTCTCCTGGACCAGAGGGGTGATTATCATCAGAATCAGATGATGAGGAGTCATCATCATCACCTCTTGGATCCCTGAACTTGATACCTGATGAGAGATAAATTTATGATCATTATTACGACATTTTACCCCAATATTGATACCATTTTGAGCATTATTGTATCAAATCAAGTCAAAATTACTAAGTTTTATTCAAATGTATAAGTAGTAGTTATTATATAAATTATCGTATTTTTATTAGTTTTTGTACCGGTTTAGTAACCGGAGTGTCGTGTCGGATTTACCTTTGGTATTTTGGTGGTTCATTGCAGGATTATATATTGACCAAGATCCCACGTAACGACATGTTTTGAGTCTAAAAGATGTGTTTAGAGGGTTAGAAGAAGGTGCCACAAGTTTATAAGTTCAACGGAGCAAATTTTCCTAAGTACTTAAATCGTTACACGTTTTCGACGGAGATTTGACCCAGCTTAGAGGCATTTTCAGGGGATGACTTCTTCATGAAAGTTGTAGATATTCAAGTAAGCTTTCAATTGGACTTCTACAACTCAAATGGTGGTCAAGTGGCTAATCGGTTCATATCAGTGGAAAATCCCGAAAACAACACGTAATAGGAATGGCCCATCAAACAGGCATTTTCTGAAGAAGAATCCTTAATGAAAGTTGTAGAGTTTTCCGAGAGCTTAATTATGACATTTGGATCATAATTTTTGGAGGTCTACAACTTAAGTTACGAATTTTAGAAGTTTAATATACAATTATTGATTATATATAACTTATATAATCATTAGTTTGTAACCGCCTGCACATGGGTTATGATTAAGGCATGTGGAGTAATCATTTTTCCGGATCGGTCCTGCCCCTATCCGGACCGATCCGGGAAGGGGAAATTGCCTATATATACGAGCGGATGGGATGAAAACATTTGCCCCATCTTGGCCACTCTTGGCGAAGATCTCTCTTCTCCACCTCCTCCCATTTCTTCCATTCCCCTCTTCTTCATGTCCCTTCTTCATCTCTTTTCTCTTTTTATTTTGTTTTCGGGCCCGTATATACATATGTCTATGTATGTATATATGTTTTTATAAATAAAAGTAGTACTGTTGTAATGCTCGAGAGAATTACCGAGAAAGTTGTTATTGAAGAAGTTGTTATTTTCAGAGGATACGACTTAGATCTGCAATAAACGGGTAATTTTATCAAGTATTATGTTTGTTGTTTCTATATCTATAATAATGTTAAACTAAAAATATATCTAGCCAAGATATGAATCTGAATTAGTTAATCTTTTGGTAAAAATGAATGATCGACTCTGGTAATCACGATTAAAACTAATTATAATGAATCTTTTTCTATTTTGCAACGTAACGATAATATATTCGGAATGACGTAATCAATCATGATGAATACCACATATAACCTGGCGATGTACTGACCAGAGAAGTCAGGATATGAGTAAAAATAGAAAAACCGGAGGGTAAAAATGGCCGTCCGATTAACGGAATCCTATTTCCTACCCGGGGGCGATTTGTCCTAGAAAAAATCTTATTAACTTTGTACTCGAGATCTTAATAATGTTAAAATCACAGTTTAATTGAAACTACACCGTTTGTGTTAAATCGATCCGCTTGACAACCGGAGCCTCTTGAATAACATCGGCCGTTTGACGAACGGAATAACCTCTTTTATCCGGGGTAGATTTGTACTCGGTACCTGTTCAGACTAACTAAGATTAGCATGGGGCAGTTGTGGACCTTGGACTGATGACATTTGACATATGACAATTTCATACGCTCGTGTGAGGAGGAGTTGTCTAGCTTAGGAGTACACCGATTCATATATAATTTACACCTTGAATAAAGGAAGATCTCGTCTCATTTATTTCTACTAAAAGATATTGATTCAAGAAAAGTATTCTTGGCTAGATCCAAAAATATATATTATATTAGTATTTATTTGTTTTATTTTCTGTTTTACTAACATCTAACTCTAACATTACTAACTAATCTAACATCTAACTATCTAACCCGAGGAAAAGTTAAAAACTGCGACTTAGATCGAGTTAATAATAGATTCTTGGTGTTTAACCCCACTTAAAAGAATTACCATGTTTTCCCTAGGTTTAGGCGATGTCAGTATTTTGGCGCCGTTGCCGGGGAAAACGTCGCTAATTTCTTTCTTTGTGTCTAGGGTTACTACTTGTATTAGCTCAAAATTCTCGAGGATAAGTCAACACTCTTCTTATCACATTTCTTTTTTATTTTCCGTTGGTATCTACCTTCTTTTAGTTACCAATTTTCTTCTTCTACCAATTTCGAGTTATTTTCTATTTTCGATAGTAGAAAGTAAACGCGGTTCGTTTATTTTTGTTGGTACCTACCTATTGGTAAGATACCAATTAAAAAAAAAAATACACTTGGTAAATACCGAGTGGACTCGATAATTACCGAGAGAAAAAAAAATGTGGTTTTTTTATCGATTTCGTGTTATTTTCTATTCGATATTTTCTATTTCCCAAGAATTGTCAAATCGAGTTATGAAAACGGCCGAAATCAGTAATGAAACACCATCTGATTCAGGTTTTATCTATTTCAAGTTATTTTTCTATTTTTCGATAGTTGATGACCAGAAGTGGTAAGGCCCCACTCACTCCTTATAGGCCTGATTTAAACACTTACGAAAGGCAGTTAAGAGTAGAGAGTAAACGCGGTCATATCAGTCAGGGAAATCCTGACCAAGTATCATTTTCAAATCGAAATACGAGAATGACTGAAACTAGTGATGAAACCCCTGAACGAGGGCTTGATCATGCCCAAGGGAATATTAATAAATAAAATAAAAATAAAAATAATCAGAATTGGAAGCAGGTTGGAAGGAACCAAGTTTGAAAGGGCCAATTCAAACCGAACCTTATCCGCCTCAACCCAAATTCATCTCGGTTCAACCAGATAATGCAACACCATATCCAATGCATATTTTGAAGAAAAAGGTACAGAATGATGAAACACAGTCATTCGAGGAAGCTTTACCATATTCATCTAATGACAAGGGTAAGGGAGGTATACATTCTATCCCTATTACAAAGATGAAGTTGGATAAAAAGTATGTATGTTTTCTTGACGATTTTAGTAAGGGAGAAGTTTGGGAGTTAATCATGAGAGCGTTGTCTTCAACACTTACAATTCATTGAAATATCCATGCATTACACTAGAATCTTGTTCTTGTGTGTACACTTTGTGTTTTTTTTGCTGTGGATTGTACTAACACGCAGGTAATTGAAGAAGATGACTTCAGCAATAATGTGAAAGCTCGCAAACCTAAAGCTCGAAAATCAAAGGAAAAGGTCAAGAATCGTTTGGATTGGTGGGAATTGTCTAACCTCTGTTGGAAACCGGTATTGAAGAAGGATGCGGTGCATGAGGATGACCCACCACCAGTGCCTTAAAAACTGAAGCACGGTAAAGTCTGGCTATAGACTATAAATGTAGTCAATGACGGGTACTATCCTTCCTTTTTACTCCTTAAGCATTTATTTTTAGTGGATTATGTGCTTAATTGTTACGTGCTTTTGTGAGTAAGTGTTAGAAGTATCCCGTTTTGTTTAGTATATTATATTAGTTAATCATTATCATTTTGGTCGAGCGAACGACGTTTACCAAAAGCGCTACCGGGAGGCAGCCCGTAAAAATGTTAAATATAATAATTACTCATACTTTGGATGATACTTTGCTAATACTTAGGATTGATTTTCATTTTGTTTCACCAAGTCTTAGGATGAATGTTTGAATGACATTAAACGGGAACGATTAGGTGGTTATCCGAAAATCCCGATGGAGAAAAAAGAGAAAAATTCAAATGCGTCATTTCTTGGACTTAGGTTGTTCGAACGATTTGAAATAACCCTTGAGGATCTAGGTATAAAAGACTCAGAGTTAATACTTTGTCACATATTTCATATCATGATCTAGTATGTTTTAAATTTCAAATAATGTGTGACATGTATTAGTTCAACTACTGTGGAATATTGTGTGTTTTAAATCAATAAAAGTTTATGTGGTGTGTTTATCTACCCTTTTGCATTACACTGTCACACTCCACATACTTTTATTTTATTTGCACACACAACGGTCATAACTTTGACCCACCCACCCACCCTTTCATATCATCCCGGTATTTGTTTTGACTTTTTTAGTGCACCATTGCTTTCCCAACAACTTATTTACACTCACTTTACATTGAGGACAATGTAAGTTCGTAAGTGGGGAGTGGAGTCGTTGGTCTAGCAATGGAATTAATGTTTATTTTGTATCAATAAATCCCTTAGTTTTCGATTTTTTTTTCGAGCATTATTTAGTTGATTAAAATAAACTGTATAAGGTATATATTTCATGGATTTGAAGATGTAATGATCAACTTGGATGTGTATAACCAACATGAACCGTAAGTGCATTGTAAATCCAAATATATTTGTGTAACATGAATTCCTTCACGTAAGCCTTTGATATTGAAACGAAAATTTTAAACTGTATCCATTCAGTATCCTAGTGGTTATTCTATAGATAATTGCGGTAACTTAGTACCTAACTTTTGAATGTGTACTTGTGAATATCCGAAGGTTTGAATGTGATAGAAAGGATATAAGTTAAGTTTATGAAAAAAAAAAAAAGAAAATAGATGAACTATATATATGTCGGTTGTAGCTACCAATGATTTGAGTGCGGTAGGGCATTATCACGAAACGTCCTATATCACTATGAGGTTTAAAAGCTCCCGACTGCCTGATGATAGTAGTCCAGCTAGGGTGTTATCACGAAACGTCCTATTGCTGGGAATGAAGGCATATGCTACACATGTGAAATTAAGCTCATCAAAAGAAAAAAAAAAAAAAAAAATTTGACAATTTAAGAATGGTTGAAAACTTAGTTATCTTCTCGACTATCCCCGCAGTATAAACCGAATGATATGCTTTAGGGATTATCCTAATAAGTACACGGAGGACTTTGTGTGGAACGGCTACTCTCGCTTATACCTAGGAAAGTCATTAGGGGTACATGTCGAATGGATATTTGTGTGTTTTGCTTGATTTATTCAAGAGAGGATAGTGGAAATTGAAAAGGCTTGTCACACACACACTCTGTTATACATTTATATTGAGGTTAACGCCTGGTTGTAATTCTAATGGTTGTATTATCTAGTTGTCCCTTATATCTTCTATCTTCATGAATTTATCTCTCATTTCATTTTGTTTTATCGCTTGTTTTGATCGAGGACGACCAAAAGCTAAGTAGGGGGTTGTGATGAGAGATAAATTTATGATCATTATTACGACATTTTACCCCAATATTGATACCATTTTGAGCATTATTGTATCAAATCAAGTCAACATTACTAAGTTTTATTCAAATGTATAAGTAGTAGTTATTATATAAATTATCGTATTTTTATTAGTTTTTGTACCGGTTTAGTAACCGGAGTGTCGTGTCGGATTTACGTTTGGTATTTTGGTGGTTCATTGCAGGATTATATATTGACCAAGATCCCACGTAACGACATGTTTTGAGTCTAAAAGATGTGTTTAGAGGGTTAGAAGAAGGTGCCACAAGTTTATAAGTTCAACGGAGCAAATTTTCCTAAGTACTTAAATCGTTACATGTTTTCGACGGAGATTTGACCCAGCTTAGAGACATTTTCAGGGGATGACTTCTTCATGAAAGTTGTAGATATTCAAGTAAGCTTTCCAACGCATTTTGAATCAAGTCAATTGGACTTCTACAACTCAAATGGTGGTCAAGTGGCTAATCGGTTCATATCAGTGGAAAATCCCGAAAACAACACGTAATGGGAATGGCCCATCAAAAAGGCATTTTCTGAAGAAGAATCCTTAATGAAAGTCGTAGAGTTTTCCGAGAGCTTAATTATGACATTTGGATCATAATTTTTGGAGGTCTACAACTTAAGTTACGAATTTTAGAAGTTTAATATACAATTATTGATTATATATAACTTATATAATCATTAGTTTGTAACCGCCTGCACATGGGTTATGATTAAGGCATGTGGAGTAATCATTTTTCCGGATCGGTCCTGCCCCTATCCGGACCGATCCGGGAAGGGGAAATTGCCTATATATACAGAGCAGATGGGATGAAAACATTTGCCCCATCTTGGCCACTCTTGGCCAAGATCTCTCTTCTCCACCTCCTCCCATTTCTTCCATTCCCCTCTTCTTCATGTCCCTTCTTCATCTCTTTTCTCTTTTTATTTTGTTTTCGGGCCCGTATATACATATGTCTATGTATGTATATATGTTTTTATAAATAAAAGTAGTACTGTTGTAATGCTCGAGAGAATTACCGAGAAAGTCATCATCATCATCATCACCATCACTTTAAAGTCATCATCATCACCTCTTGGATCCCTGAACTTGATACCCTCCTCTTTCTGTTGTTCATCAAACAAATCCATCTGCCTTGATTGTAATAAAGAGGTATCAATCAGATCCAGCAAACTCTCCACTCCCAATTTATCAAAAACCCATTCTTCAAAGTCTGTCATAGGTTCTGCAGCAGGTTTTTGTTTCTTATAGAATCCAAACTTCCATTGGAAGTAATCAGCCATCAGCAGGTGTTTTTGATCAACATACCCTTCTTTCCTTTTCTTCTCATGTTTTTCATAGGGCAAGAATGATCATCTAGGAGCTGTTGCAGTACCTTGCTGACCTCCAAAGGTCTCAACAAGTAGATGCAATGTTTCTTCTACAGATGCCTCAAGGCTAGTAGGTTGCTCCGGTTGAATATTACTTCCTACTACCTCCATTTGTACCACACTTGGTTCCCCCTGACTTATATGCTCATCAGCAGGGTTAGCGACGTGATCGCTCTTCCCCCGAACTATTGCAGGGATTTGCGGGGTCTTGAACATGTGTTTCCATCTCCACAAAGCAGTGTAGTCTCAGTGGTTTGCTGTGGTTCTTCAACAGATTCTACAGCAGGATCAGGTGCAATAGACTGCTGTGATTCTTCAACATATTGCTCAACAACAACCTGTTCACTTTCAGTAGGCTCAGCAGCCTTAGTAGGTGAGGATCCAGTAACATCAACGAGCAGTTCGCCTCTCGTAGTTTGTCAGTGACTCTCCACGGAGTTGCTCAATAACAACCTCTGCTTCCTCATTAGGCTTGATAATAGTCAATGGCTCAGCATCAATAGCCTCTCCTACTGTTTCTTCTATTTCTTCTTATACTGCTTCTTCCTCTTCTTGTGCCATTAGAGCCTCTACAATTTCAATTGTTTCCCCTTTCCATGTTTCTTTTTATGAACAATCTCCTTCATCCTCTTGGAAAGTGGCTCATCATCAATTTCAATCACAGTAGACTTCCTCTTTCTACTGGCTTCTTTCTGCTGTTCCCTCAAAATCTCAACAACAGTTTTTCTAGCAGCTACAGCAGGGTCAGTAATCTTAATTTCAGCTGGACCCTCAGCAGACTCAGCAGTCTGTGCTGTTTTCTTCCTTGTTCTTTTAGGCTTTAACATCTCAGTTATCTTCCTTGTGTCTGCAGCCTTTCTTTTCTCAGTAACCTTCTTTGGTGCAGCAGGTTTAACAGATTTCTTAACAGTTTGCTTGACCTGCTCATTACCAGCATCACCATCATTTCCATCATCATCACTATCTGTAGCCTCTGCAACACCTTCTTCATCATCATCCAGACCAGGGATAGCATAATCGATCTCTTTCTTGTATCTGGACTGATTAATCTTCTCAGGTGCAACATCAGGAATCTCCAAATGATTCAGCAGGGTCTGAATCATTAATCCTAAGGGCAAGGCCTTGGATTTCCTCTTTCCTTCTCTTTCCTTCTTGGCTAATTTCTTCATGTAGTGAATAAAATATCCAGCCCAATCAAATTTCATACTTCTGTAGATAATCATCATCAGCTCTATCTTGGGTCTTGATAGAGTATCCATACTTCCAACCAGCCCTAATATGTTTTTAGCAATGATCTTGCTCAGCAGGTTGTACTCATTCCCAATGTGTCTACAATTGATGCCAGGAATTGATTTGGTGTCTTTATTTGTCTTGATCTTATCAACAAAATCCATCTTCGACAATCCCATTTCCTCAGGATTTGTTGGATCATCTACTACTTCTTCAAAACAAAAAACTTCCCTCAGCAGACTTGAGGAAACTTCTATTTCTTGTGCATTCACAACTGTTTTGAATGCTTCAGTTCCTTCCTTTACCACAATATTCTTCCAAAAACTGACAACGTTTGTATATGAGATTGTTTCCAATCTTATGTTCAGTACATTCTCCAGTCCTGCGTATCTCCTTATTCTTCTACCAATGTTGATAGCTAATTCAGTTTTATTAGCATCAACAACAAAACCTCTCACACTTTGGCTTGATTCGATTTGAACATCAATATTTTCCGCCATTGTTAAAAGAAAAAGGTGAAGAAGAAAGCTTTGTAAATCTGTGTTCACACAGTGTAAAAACAGAGATATAAACAGATTTGCAGTAGAGTATCTTCTGTGTAATACGTCTGTGTATATAGACAGGGAGTGGTTGTAACTGTCAGTGCACGTACATCCACATTAACCACGATTAATCTGAGTGAATGTTAGCTTGACACGTGGCCCATTACTTTCCAAAACGTATGTAACCGTTGGATCATGTTAACTGCGGTTATAAAGGATAGAATAAATATCCCACCAATCTGCTTTTTGACTTAAATAAAGTTTGACTGTGTAACGTTCCATTCAGCAGGGTTGTCCTCAGCAGGGTTGGCTCAGCAGTCTGCTGATAAAGATGCTTCAGCAGCCTGCTGACAATGTGACTCTGTTGATCCTTGATTTCTTCTTGTTTTGTTCAATTGATAATACAAGATGAAGCTTAATACCAATGACTGATCTGTCAAGTGAGCTCACCCAACATGACAAAGACCAATCCCCTTGGCAACCTCATTTGCTCAATTGCCCAAACATAAGTACATGAAATTGTTGATACCAATGACTAATCTGCTAAGTGAGCTCACCCAACATAGCAAAGACTAATCCCCTTGGTGAATTCCGGACACCGCCGATGATCACCAACTCTAATAATTCCAAGTTCGGTCCTTAATTTGGCAAATATTTCACTATCAAGTGGTTTAGTGAAAATGTCAGCAAGTTGATCTTCAGTAGGGATGTATAGAACCACCACATCTTTCTTCTCAACATGATCTCTTATAAAATGATGTCTCACATCAATATGCTTGGTTCTTGAGTGCAAAACGGGATTTTCAGTGATTGTAATTGCACTTGTGTTGTCACACATGATTGGAATTTCCTTTTCTTCAATTCCATAATCCCTTAACTATTGTCTTAACCACAATACTTGTGCACAGCAACTTCCAACAGCAAAATACTCTGCTTCAGCAGTGGAAGTTGATATAGAGTTCTGTTTCTTGCTGAACCAGGAAACCAGTCTATTTCTCATTAACTGACAGGTTCCTGGGGTGCTTTTTCTATCAATCTTGCATCCAGCATAATCAGAATCTGAGTAGGATATAACTTTGAAGCTTCCATCCTTGGAATACCATATCCCTACTCCCAAAGTCTCTTTTAGATACTTGAGAACTCTCTTGACTGCACCTAAGTGACTTTCTTTAGGTTTAGATTGAAATCTTGCACAAACACCTACATCAAAGGATATATCCGGTCTGCTGGCGGTAAGGTACAACAGACTGCCTATCATCCTTCTGTATAAGGTCTGACCAACATCTTTGCCTTCTTTATCTTCATCCAATCTGATGTTTGTACTCATAGGAGTTGATATCTTGGTGCTATTTTCCATACCAAACTTCTTCAGCAGCTCCTTAGTATACTTTGTTTGATGAATGAAGATTCCATCTTTCAATTGTTTGACTTGCAGTTCCAAGAAGTAGTTCATTTCTCCCATCATACTCATTTGGAACTTGCTCTTCATTAGATTTGCAAACTTTTCACATAATAATTCATTTTCAGAACCAAAGATTATGTCATCAACATAAATCTAGACCAGTAGGGTGCTGCCACCTTCACTGATTCTGAAAAGAGTCTTATCAATGGTGCCTTTTGTAAAACCATTGTCCACCAAGAATTGAGATAGAGTCTCATACCAAGCTCTTGGTGCTTGTTTCAGTCCATAAAGTGCTTTATTGAGTCTATAAACTTTATCTTCATGATCTTTAACTTGAAATCCAGGAGGTTGCTGAACATACACTTCCTCCTCTAGAATGCCATTCAAAAATGCAATTTTGACATCCATTTGATATACCTTGAAGTTTTTATATGTGATGTATGAAAAATATATGATCATATTATAAGACTTTTTATTATTATTTTATGATATTTTAGTATAATTTCATATAAATGCATCGAAAACTTATAAAAATCATAGTTAGTTATAATTAGATGCATAAGTTATAAAAACGATAAAAATGATGGTTTTTTGTCAGATTTACGTTTGGTGTTTCGTTGAGTTTGTTGCAGAATCAAATGTGTACCGAGATTCCAAAATATGACATACTTTGGAGCATAAATCATGAGTTTTTGTGGGATAAAAGATTATGCCAAAATCTAACAACTTTGAACAGATCAACTGTCCTTAATGTTTCAATCGTAACTCATCTTCAACGGACATTTGATCTAACTTAGAGGCATTTTCAGAGAAAAAGTCCTTGATGAAAGTTGTAGGCCTTCAAAAGAGCTTTCCAACGAATATCAAATCATGTCAATCTGAGGTCTACAGCTCGAGATAGGTTTTTACGAACATCAGATATGTTGTATGTCCGGCACGCGCCGGAGAAGGCCGAATATTGCAGAAAAATCTCTGAAACTGGGCCCACAAATCTCTGACAAGGGAATATATACTGTGTAGCCGGCACGCGCCGGTGGTGGTCCGGCACGCGCCGGCCTTATGGTACACTCTATAAATACCCCTCAATTGCAACCATTTTGAAGGGTACCAATGCATATATCTCTCTTCTATATATCTCTATAGTTTCGTTTTGTTGTTTTTCATTAAATAAAAGTGAACGGCACTCGCCGGAATAATGCGTAGTATAAAGTCTCGTTATAATGCTTAGAGGATGTATCAAGGCTCATTGATGTCAAGGAGTTGCTATTTCCGGATGATACAACTCGAATGCTTCAATTGTAACCTGGTAACTTTTCTAATGTATTTATGTTTATGTATTAATTATAGTATCTATATTTTAGTTATTATGTTGTTAGGCTAAACTTAGTATCTAGCCAAGATATGAAATTGGATTAGTATTATCTTTTTAGGGAAATGGATGATGACTATACTAAAATTGGATAAAATCGGTTATAATGAATCTCTTTCTATATTCGTATTGAATTAGCTACTTGATATGAAAGAATTCATAATCGATTATGAATTGACGCCTCGTAGTTAGGTTATGAACTCGTTAATAGAAAGACCGGAGGGTAAAATTGGCCGAGTGAAAACGTGACACCGGAATCCGATTTCCTAAACCGGGGGTAGATTTGTTTCGGGAGAAACAAACTCTTATTGAAATATGTACTCGAGAGATTATTACGTTTAATTCGTTTGTTTAATTGACATCCCTTAAAATTGGCCGAATGACAAAACGGGAGTGACCCATGCTTGAGGATGACCTTGGACAAATGATTGGACATATGACAATTTCGTATGCTCGTGTGAGAATGAATTGTTTAGTTTAGGAGTGCACCATTCCGTATAATTGATTTAACTTAAAATAATGATCGAGCACATCTAATTTCCACTAAAAAGATATAATGATTCAATAACATATTCTTGGCTAGTCTCTAATTATAATATCTATCTCCCTCCCTAGATATTGTTTTGGTACCTATATATATTTATATCTATATATATATGTATTGATATATATATATATATATTAATATACTTATATATATCTCGTTTCGGCTTTATGCTTTGTTAGTTTAGAGTTTGGTTGGATGATAAAATTGCGACTTAGATTGAGATAATAATAGTTTCTCGGTGTTTAATCACACGGTGAATTACCAAGTTTCCCTGAGGATCGACACCTGACTCATCGCTCTATCACTACAATTTGACCCGGTACACTGCCGGTAAGGATTGATAGCATAGAAAAGGTCCGTCAGCTTTTTGGCGCCGTTGCCGGGGAACGACGCTAATTCATTGTGTTCGAATGATTTCTACTTATATTAACTCAAAAGTCTCGAGGATAAGTCAACACTCTTCTTACCCCATTTCTATTTTCTTTTTCGTTGGTACTTACCTAATAAGTAAGTTACCAATCTTTACTTTTATCGATTTCAACTATTTTCGGTTTTCGTTAGTTGATGACCGTAAAGAGTAAGGCCCCACTTACTCCTTATAAGCCCGACATAGATACTTACGAAAGGCGAGTTAAGAGCGAGAAAGGAAACAAGGTCATACCGGTCGTGAAATCTCCGACGGAGAATCATCATCAAATCAAAATACGAAAATGGTCGAAAACAAGTGATGAAACACTCGAACAAGAGCTAGATCAAGCTCAAGGGCATGGCCAAAATCTTAATCAGATCTACCAATACCAAATAACCGAATAGAAATAATCAAAATCGGAACCAAACAATCGTAATAATAACCCACCAAATCCGAGACCTATTTGTGATCAGACCTTAAGAATAAACCAGACTAATAATCCAGTTCGTTTACCCAATGAAGGAGCAAATAATTTTGAAATAAAATCTCATCTTTTTGGTCTAATTGACGCAAGAGCCCAATTTCTAGGAGAGGATGATGAGGATCCACATCACCATCTCTATCTTTTCGAAGAATTGTGCAATACAGCCAAAAGTCAAGGTGCTCATCGTGAATTAACAAGGATGTCTATGTTTCCTTTTTCTTTAAAAGGAAGAGCACGAGATTGGTTTATGTCACTCCCACATCATTCATTGACTAGTTGGGAGGAAATTCAAACCGAGTTTTGAAAGCGATATTTTACTCCGGGTAGAAATTTGGAATTAAAGGTCGAAATTGCCAACTTTAGACAAGGATCGAAGAAACGCTTGGGAATGCGTGGGAGAGATTTAAAAAGTTGCTAAGATCTTGTCCCGATCATGGTTATTCCTTAGATATGCAAATCCAACTTTTCTCGTCGTAAATTAAGGAAAGATTCACGTGCGTATGTAGATCATGCATGTGGTGGTTCATTAATGATGAGTGAAGCCCAAATAGTTTACGATGCTATAGAAAAGATTTCCAAAAATAACGTAATGTGGGAAACCGGTTCTAGCACCGGGAAAGTAGCATTTGCGGGAGAATGCACATCGAATACGGAAGTTCTAGCACACTTGGAGAATTTGGGTAGGAAATTTGACAACCTACAAAGAGCTAGTAGGATCAAAACCGAAACTATCATACCAAATAACTACTCAAGTCATGATAATGTGTCATT
Source organism: Gentiana straminea (assembly GCA_036785695.1). NCBI lineage: Eukaryota > Viridiplantae > Streptophyta > Magnoliopsida > Gentianales > Gentianaceae > Gentiana > Gentiana straminea. The sequence continues at coordinate 1,811,555 of JAVUPR010000424.1, read as the reverse complement.
AGGGATAAGAAGAACCGAAGGATACTCAAGGGAAGAGGTGAGTTTTTTACAACAAAGATAGGAATTTGAACAACGCGTATTCAAACTCCTTTAATGCTATCGAAGAGAGCACCCAACTTTTAGATGGTCCGAAAACCCTAATAAGCCAGGACAACCGCCATATCCAAGCTTCGGTATAAGAATCCATATAGTAATCAAGTTCATCAAGGAAATACATCAAATCGAACCTACAATCGTTACCTAAATCTTATCCACAACATACTACTCAAACTATACCGGTCACCCAAAGTTCAACCCAACCCGAAGGAGTTGATAAATGGGATAAATTAATGGAAAATGTGATGGGTGTAGTATCTACTCAAGCTCGAATATGGAAACTATGATAACTTCTATAGGTTCGGTCTCTAAGGATATGACTATGTTGAAAACGTCTATGGGTGGACATGATACGAGAATGAGAACTATAGAAGCATCATTAAGGAATATGGAAGATCATTTGAGTAGAGAAGGAGAACGTAACAACAAGAGTAGACCTCCGGAGGATTACCAAGTAATACCGAAAGAAACCCGAGAGAGGTAAATGCTCGTGATTACAAGAAGTAGGAAATATTGTGAAGATACTAGAGCGTAAAAACGCAGAAACAATGAGGTAGAAAATGATTTAAATGGTAATATCGTAAAGGAAAAGGACGAACTTGAATTTACCGATGAAGAGGAAGAAATTATCGAAGAATTCTTAAAACGGAATGATGTTGAACCCGAAATTGAAGGTGAAGAATGGGTAAAAGTCCCTAGAATTCGAAAGATCCTATGGATAAGGACCCGAGAACCCTATTTAAGGAACATGTCGAGAAAATCGGGGAGAAAAACAGAAGATTTAAAAGTAACTCGAGAAGGATAAAGTTGATACGGGGATGTTTTAAAGGAAAAATCTCAAGATAATGAAACTTGGCGATCAAGTAATGCTCAAAGATTCAAGGAGAAAGGAAAAGAGAAAATGACTTCGAACCAAAGGTTATAGATTTAGAATCTTTGCCTTATCCACCGAAAGATCAAATTAAAAAGATAAAAACGATAAGAAATATGCTCGTTTCCTTGACACTTTTCGTCATATTCATGTCAATATCCCCGTTATAGAAGCTTTAGTCAACATGCCTCGCCTATGGAAAGTTTTTTAAAGATATCCTATCTAATAAAAAGCGATTAGAAGAATATGAGAATATATGCCTTAATGAAGAATGTTCTCGCAATACTTCAAAGATCGACTACCTCCTAAACTTAAAGATCCCGGTAGTTTCACTATCCCATGTGAAATTGGAGGATTTCGTTTAAGAAAGTATTGTGTGATCTCGGGAGCAAGTATCAATCTCATGTCTTATGAGGATTATAAGAAACTAGGAATAGGAGAGCTTACGAATACCGAAATGACCCTTCGGATGGCGTATAGATCAATTAAACATCCTAAGGGAATAATCGAGGACGTGTTGGTTAAAATTGATAAATTTTACTTCCCGAAAGGACTTTGTAATAATGGAAATGGAAGAAGGATATTCGGCGCCAATTATTCTAGGTCGACCATTTCTAGCTACAGGAAGAACTTTGATAGATGTTCAAAAAGGTGAACTAATACTGAGAGTTAATGAGGATAAAGTTTCATTCAATATCTTCAAAGCTATAAACCATCCATATAAAGAACCAGAATCATGTTCTTTTATAGATGAATATTCTACTATGTGGGATGCCAAATTTAAAGATTATGAAAATACATTGGAAGAATGTTTGGCATTTTCTATCTATAAAGAAGATGAAGATGATACTGAAATGAAAGAAGTAATCCTTTATTTAGATAAAGGAGGGTTTGTTAAACATCCATGGCATCAAAATTTGAAATTGGAAATGGAAGGACCGAGTTTAAAACCATCGGTAGAAGATCCACCAAGGAATCGGAGTTGAAACCACTTCCTTCGAATTTGAAATATGCTTTTCTTGAAAATGATAATCTGTTACCAATTATTATTTCATCAACCTTAACAAAAGAACAAGAGGATCAATTACTAAGAATGTTAAGAGAACATAAGAAAGCTTTTGGATGGACAAGATGGCGTATATCAAAGGAATTAGCCCCGAGATTTGTGTTCACAAGATTATTTTGAATGAAGAAGCTAAACCTTGTATTCAGCCACAACGCCGCCTCAACCCAAATTTGCAAACAATCGTTAAGAAAGAGGTCATTAAGCTATTAGAAATGGGAATAATCTTTCCCATATCAGATAGTGAATGGGTAAGTCCAACTCAAGTAGTTCCAAAGAAAGGAGGTTTCACGGTAAAAGAAAATGATAAAAAGGATATCGAATGTGTAAATTACAGGATATCGAATGTGTATTGACTTTCGGAAACTGAATGATCATACTAAAAAGGATCATCATCCACTTCCATTCATCGTGCAGATGTTGGAAAGATTGAGTGGACATAAGTATTACTGCTTTTTAGATGGTTATTCAGGTTATTTACAGATATTCATTGCAGCAGGAGATAGAGAAAAAACTACTTTCACTTGTCCCTATGGAACTTTTGCTTATAAAAGAATGCCGTTTGGATTATGTAATGCACCCGCTGCTACATTTCGGCGATGTATGATGGCAATATTTTCTGATATGGTCGAGAGATTCTTAGAAATTTTTAGGGATGACTTTAGTGTTTATGGAGATTCTTTTGATAAATGCTTATCACACTTAGAACGTGTTTTACAACGCTGTGAAGATACCAACTTGGTTCTAAACTCGGGAAAAATGTCATTTGATGGTATCTCGAAGGAATTGTACTAGGTCATAGAATCTCTCGAAGCGAGGAATTGAAGTTGATAAAGCTAAAGTCGAAGTAATTGAAAAATTACCTCCACCAATTAATTTGAAAACGTTAAGAGGATTTCTTGGACATGCGGGATTTTATAGAAGGTTTATTGCGATTTCTCAAAAATAGCAAAACCCCGAGTCATTTGCTAGAAATAGAAGTACCTTTTAACTTTGATGATAAATGTATGGAAGCCTTTAAGACCCTAAAAGCAAAATTAACTACGCACCAAAGACTAGTAGCACCAGATTGGGATTTGCCGTTTGAAATTATGTGTGATGCAAGTGATTTAGGCTTGTAGGAGCTGTTTTAGGTCAACGGTATAACAAAATTCTCAAAGCTATCTACTATGCTTCTCACACATTAAACGCAATCGGCTTAATTATGCAACTACGAGAAAGAACTGTTGGTGTAATATTTGCCTTAGATAAGTTTCGATCATATATTGTTGGTTCTAAGGTAATAATCTACACGGACCATTCACCGAAGTATCTTTTAAGTAAGAAAGATGCCAAACCGCGTCTTCTTAGGTGGATTCTCGTTACTTCGGGAATTCGATATTGAAATTAAGGATAAAAAAGGAAGTGAAAATGTAGTAGCGGATCATCTAAGCGGGATGGATAATGATGAAGGAAAAGGAAAAGAAATTCAGGATTCGTTTCCAGATGAGAAACTGTTTAAGATAGATACTCCTTCAACCATGCGATTATTAAAAACTAGAATACCATCAAAGGAAGATTCGCCATGGTTTGGGGATATTGTTAATTACATTACCGTAAGTACATCCCACCTCATTGGACTTGGCAACGAAAAAAGTTCTTTTACGACTTAAAGTTTTATTATTGGGATAAACCGGATCTTTTCCGAAGATGCTCAGATGGAATAATTAGGAAATGTATTCCTGATAATGAAATTTTAAGTGTATTATCATTTTGTCATGATCGTGAGGCAGGAGGTCATCATGGAGGATGGAAAACTGCTTTCAAAGTTTTACAATGTGGTTTCTATTGGCCTACACTATATAGAGATGCATATAAATATGCAAAATCTTGTGAATCATGTCAAAAATGGGGAAATATATCGAAAAAACATGAAATGCCTATGCAACCGATATTAGAATGTGAGCTATTTGATGTATGGGGCATAGATTTCATGGGACCTTTCCCTATTTCTTTTGGAAAAAGATTTATTCTAGTAATGGTTGATTATGTTTCTAAATGGGTAGAAGCTGAAGCTCTCCCTACTAATGATACCAGAGTAGTGCTAAGGTTCCTTAAAAAGAATATATTCACACGCTATGGCATTCCGAGGGCTATCATTAGTGATAGAGGTTCACATTTTTGTAACCGACCATTTACTAAGGTAATTGAGAAATATGGTGTAACTCATAAACTTGGAACACCCTATCATCCACAAACTAGTGGACGAGTAGAGGTGTCTAATAGAGAAATTAAAAGAATCGTGGAGAAGACGAGTGGACTCGAATCGTAAAAGCTGGCGAGAAAGACTTGATGATGCATTATGGGCATACGAAACGACCTTTAAAACACCGATTGGCTGTTCTCCTTACAAATTAGTATTTGGAAAATCTTGTCATCTCCCTGTTGAATTAGAACACCGAGCTTTATGGGCTATTAAATTTCTAAACTTTGATCCTAAAGCTGTCGGTGATCATAGATTACTTCAGTTAACAGAACTAGAAGAATTGCGACTCGATTCTTATGAAAATGCTCGAATCTACAAGGAACGCACGAAAGCTTTTCACGATAAGAGAATCTATAGTCGTGAGTTCCATGTAGGTGATCGAGTACTTTTATATAATTCACGTTTGAAGTTGTTTCCAGGAAAGCTTAAATCTAGATGGATAGGTCCATATGACGTAACAAAAATCTATAAGTCTGGAGCTGTTGAACTAACTGATGGAAAAACAACTTTTATAGCCAATGGACATAGGGTGAAATTGTTCGTGGAAACTGAAGGGATACCTCAACCAGAAGAAGTATTATTACTCATCGACCCTCCAACGAATTGAGGAAGCAGAATTTTAAACTCAGTCGATTACAGGTACTATCTTTCTAATTTCACCTTTTAATATGCATTTTAAAGTATTTTCGTCTTTTACCGGATAGACGTAAAAGAACTGGATGCCTTTCATAGATAGAATAAGAGTTTTTATTTTACTTTTAAGATTAGGTCTAAATAAGGATGTCGCGTTTAAGATAGAAGCCTTAGTTTCTAAATTAAATAAGGAATTGCTAATCGAAGTTAGAGAAAGAGAACTTTGTAATGGAAATTCAAGGAGTGCAATAAAAAGAAGAGCAAGGTTTTTAATGAAGTGTAGAATCTGTGGAAAAATGGAACATGTTGGACAGTGTGGAAGAAATACAACCATATCCCAGGATGAGTGTTTGAATGTTATTAAGAAGGGAACGATTAGGTGGTTATCCGAAAATCCCGAGGGAATACAAAGAGATAATTCAAACGCATCACTCCTGGGAGAAAGGTTAAGGGACCGTTATGATAACAATCTTGAGAATCTGAGATTGAGGGAGTTAGCAAAAAATCCTAAGAATTTCAGTGTGTGTTTTAATTTTTCAAATTTTAATTAAATTTCGTATTTTTTTAAAGTTATTTTTCTAAACTTAAAAAGAAAAATATTTTTATGAAAAATTTATAATAAACCTATTTTTTCATGTAAAGTAGGTATATTATATCAAAAAAATATGTGATTTCAATATTATATTAGTTTTTTTTTATTTTATCAAGTTTTATATAGAAAAATAGTATTGAACTTAGATTATATAACATAAATCATAGGATTAACATCAAATGATTTTTATGTGATATAATTAGAGCTCATTACACAAAAAATGACAAAAATTCCGATTTTTGGGGGCCGTGTGACCGGCACGCGCCGGTACACTACCGGCACGCGCCGGTGTGTACACACTTAACCCTAAAAAATGCGCCCCTTTCCTCATTTCTCACACCCTCATTTCGAATTGAAGAACAGCCCGAATTCTCCCTCTCTTCTCCTCAAAAATCAACAATTTTCCATCAATTTTCTTCACTCAAACATCACATAAGTGTTAATCTCTCTTCCTCTCTTCAACTTAATCATAAAGGAAGATACCCATTGGAAAAAGTTGAAGCTTGGCAAGCTCAAGGCTCTCTTTTCTCTCATTCCGGCGACCCCCATTAATTCCGGCGACCTAAGCTTTTCATTCTAGCTTCTTAAGGTAATAATATATATATATTTCAAATTTTAGTTAAATTTCTGAAATTATTTTGAATTTATTTTGATTTTATAGCCTAAGTAATTGTTTGTTCTTGTTGTTGGTGTTGTTTGTTTGTGTTGTTGTTTTGTCATACCACTATCGTAGATGGCGTCATCATCTAGAAGTAATCCTAAGAGGAAAAAGACCGAAGTACCAATCGTAGTACCGGTAGTTCAAACTAGACCTTTAACTAAAAGGGAGAAAAGTTTAACCTTTGAGAAAACCGCTAGTGCAGAAGCTAAGCGGGCACATGATGAGTACTTTAGTAAAAGTAAGGTTTGGTTAGAACGAGGGATTGATTTTTCGAAGATTGGGAAAGAAGTGAAAGAAATTTTCAAGGATAGAGGATGGTTGGATGTAGCTATGGATAGGAAAGATAAGATTAACGTTTCTATGGTATCAGAGTTTTATTCAAAGATTATCTACTTATGATGCTGATACGGTTAAGGAGATGACCTATATCCCTCTAAGAAATGTTAATGTTACTTTTTACCCTGCTATGATTAATGTATTCTATGGCTTAACTGATATACCAGAAGAGGAGGATTATCATAATGTATGGGGTTTAGAACATCCTATGGCTCTACAAACCAAAGCTTATGAAGCCCAACAAGCCTTTGACCCCACTGCTGAATGGATAGAAAATAGGTTTGCTTATGGGAATTGTATTAGGGACATACGGGCAATAAAACAGTTCTTAGGCCATAATGTATGTCCTTCCACACATGTTTGTGCATTTGGTCGAGAGGAAGTGGTTATTGCTTGGGCCATGGTTAATGATATTCCTATAAATCTGGGGAAATTGATCTTTTCTAAGTCATGTGAGTTTGCAAGCACTCGTTATCGAGGGGGACGTCTCCCGTTCCCTAGTCTCATTTCTGGCCTTATGTGAGCTGCAGAAGTCCCTGTCTTACCCTCGGATAGAACTGTGTCTCCCTACATTCCTCCCATTGGTCTTAAGTCGAGAGCCTTACCTACTTTGGAGTAATAAATTACAATAATCCTAATCGTCGGCAACCACAACCTCCACCTCCTATTCACACTCAAGTACCTAGACCACCTGACAAATCACATCGGCCACAAGCAGAGCCAAGTTGAGGCTATGTTTCAGCATTTGGTTCAAGCTCAGGCTAGAACTGATGCTAATATAGCTTTAGCCTGTGAGAAGAATAGACATTGGGCTGAGGACATTAGAGTTGGTCAGAGAGGATATCGAGATGCTATGAGTGAGTTTAATCCTAGATTTGCTGAGATATCTGCTAGACACCCCTATAGTCAGCCTGACCCATATACTATGCCAGATTGGATTCTGCCGATTTCGCCACCTATTATTTATCGGGACTATACGCCGTCATCCATAGGACGGGGTGGTATGTTTACGGTGTACACCAGGGACATCCTTGGGCATGGGAGGAGTGACTTCTGTAGCAGATGTGACAGCAGGATTTCGTTCATTTGGTCTTCATGGATCAGTTTCTATGTCGACGATGAGGACTGAGACATCATTTCGAACTTCGTATCGGATCCACGAAAGCAGTTCGCTTATGGTATTCATACGACACGGTCGCAAGGAGCTGATTTTACTTCGTTACTATCTACATTTGGATCATCGTCATCGCGACGACCTTACCGGTGACATTGATCTTAACTATGATGAGGACGAGTGATTTATTTTCTTTGTTGTATAACTATCTACTTTTTGGTTTGACTTAGTTTTTGTTATGTTTGTTTTGTACGTTAAACGTTTGATGCACTCTCGGGGTAGTGCACGTTGTTACGTTGTTATTTTTTTCGTAGTTTTCGGATGTTTTTAGATCTTTTCCCCACGTTTTAGAAATATGCGAATCTATTGTCGAAAAATAAATCCTGGATCAAGCTAGAAATTGAAATATCTCTCGACGAGCACTATTTGACCGGCACGCGCCGGTTGGTGTCCGGCACGCGCCGGTGTAGTAGGGCTGCGGGATCTTCTCGGATATTTCCATTTCGGTCCAAGATTTGTCTATAAAAGGAAACAGATGCAGCATTCCTAAAATGCTCATTCCCTTCCTTTGCCTTTAAATTCTCTTGCTATAAAAAGTTTAAAATGTCCGATCGTTCGTCCGTAAACAGTTATTCTCCTCCACATACACCAAATTCTGTCATTCCAAATCCATTTTTTCATCAAATCCCTTACGAGCCTATGTATGCTTCGGTTCACAACCCTTATATAAGTAATTTCAATCAATCACCGGTATTGATTGAGAGAGGTTTAAATTTCGAAAGGTTGACAACTTGGGCATTTACGAGGATGGATATAGATGGGTGGGACTATTTTTGTCGTATGCCGAGAGGTAGGATTAATGTTACTGTGGTAAGAGAATTCTATTCAGTACTTTCAGAAGCTCATACTGTGTCATTAACACAATCTGTTACAGTGAGAGGAGTTGTTGTTCCTTTCACCTCCACCAACATAAATCAAATTTTCTTGATTCCACCAGTCCAAACTTCACCCAGTCATTTTGAGTACCAATGGAGATTGGATACCGCTGACGGTTTTATTACAAAATATTCGGAAGCTTGTCCACTCTTGTTCTACAATTATGATATTGATCAAAATGTCTCTACGATCGCTTTGCTTCCCCATCTTAGAACGTGGAAGCGATTCATCAATTCACGTGTTTATCCAACTCGTTAATTTCTCGGAAGTTAGTGATGATGAATTGATGCTTCTATATGCGATTACTACGGAGTCGTTATAGATTGGGGGTGCCGATTCGAAATCACCGTGAGTTTTGCGTTCGGGAGAAGACCGAATTATCATCCTTTACCATTTGGATGGTTGATTTCTAGGTTATGTGTTCGTTTGGCAAGGGTTCCGGAAAGAGCGACAGATGAATATTTTCCAGCTCGTATTCCTCGTATTGGGCTTTTACCAGTCGATATTCCGGGAGGATCGTCAAGTGGTGAAAATTAGATAACTATGTTGGTAGAAAAGAAGGAATAAAAAATAATAAGAGTAGTACGGTACGTTAGTATAAGTCACAATAAATTAAAATAACTTAGTTTAAAAAATTAGTTTAAATTAGTTTATGGTTTTCTAGTTTAACACTCCTAGTAGTTTTAAGTTGTGTTGTAATATATTTGCATGTTTTTAATTTATGTTTTTAAATGTTTTTCTTTTATATTATATAAACGCTCGTCTATTTGACACCTAAAATAATCTAACCATGATAGAATTCATTTTATTTTCTAATCCAAATTTTTACTACTCATTAGCCATCGGGACGATGCCAATTCTTAAGTAGGGAGTAGAGATTGGTTAGTAAATAAATTGAATTTAATACATCAAATACTTACACACTTAGTTTAATAAGCAATAATATATAATTATTTGATAAAAATGATATATTTGGATAGAATAAATTTTTAATTAAGTAAAGTAATCTTGATATATTATTCTTATATTAATTATGTTTATCTTAGATTTTTAATAAGATTTTAAGTATATATATCTTGATAAATATTATGAAATATTTTTTTTTATGAAATTAGACAAAAGTTACTTATAATTATAATGAAATTTTAGAATAATTTTCTTTTCAAGACAAAGTATGGAATTGGAATCGGATTAGGGATGATGAGATTTTTGGCATAACTTTGATAAACCAGAGCCAAATAAGCCTACCCGAACATAATTTCCAATTTTTGTCCCCACCTCAGCCTTGTAGAGTGATCAAGACCTCACTCGAAATAGCCATTATTATTAACTAGAAATTACTAACCTAACTTAATAATGGTCTACATTTCTTTGAAAATCCCGCAAGTTTAGTATGTATTTATGGATAGCGGTGACAACATCGAAATTTGGTATATGTTGAGATTGAAATGAATGTTATTCGGAAGGCAGTTTATTATCAAATATGGTTATTCTCGAAAAAAAAAAAATTAAAAAAATCTAAGAACAGAGTATTATAGGTATCTTTTCTGTTTTTGATCGACAACCCAAAAATAAAATATCAGATAAAGCTGCCTGATGATAGTAGTCCAGCTAGGGTATTATCACGAAATGTCCTATTGCTGGGAATGAAGGTATATGCTATAAATCTGATGAAAAAGAAAAAGTCGAATCAAAACTATCAAGAATTACCACGAGTTTAAGGAAACCGGATTCGTGATTTTCGATCGAAAGAGTATTACTCCGATCAATCTTGATAAAGCAATGCCTATGTTCTTAAGTTCTTATTATTTATGTTTATGTAAAAAAAAAAAAAAAAAAAAGAGAGAAAACCCTGTTTTGGAAGTTATTAAAGTTAAAAATTGAAAACAGTGTCAGGAGTGTTACTAATTGAGAAATTTTTGATCAGAAGATGAAGGTGTAAGTACGTACGACTTGCTTCTATCTCTTTTGATTTTCCTTTGTTATCCTTTTCGATTAGCCAACTACCCTGAGCCTGAACGTTACAAGCCAATTTGCCAACTACTTGACTTAGTCATTGATTCCGATAAATCATACAGTGGAGATTAAAAAGTTGTTCTAAATATTTTATTTATACTTATAAAGTAATTCATGAAAAATTTCATTTAAAAAATATTTTATAATTATTTTATTAAGTTATATACATTTTTTTATCTTCTTAATATCTTAGATAGATGAAAATAATATAATTATAATATTGACAAGATACGTTACTAAGTTAGGAATTTAATCTAGAAGAATTATATTATCGCTTATTTTGCTCGAGGACGATCAAAAGCTAAGTGGGGAGTTGTGATGTATGAAAAATATATGATCATATTATAAGACTTTTTATTATTATTTTATGATATTTTAGTATAATTTCATATAAATGCATCGAAAACTTATAAAAATCATAGTTAGTTATAATTAGATGCATAAGTTATAAAAACGATAAAAATGATGGTTTTTTGTCAGATTTACGTTTGGTGTTTCGTTGAGTTTGTTGCGAGAATCAAATGTGTACCGAGATTCCAAAATATGACATACTTTGGAGCATAAATCATGAGTTTTTGTGGGATAAAAGATTATGCCAAAATCTAACAACTTTGAACAGATCAACTGTCCTTAATGTTTCTACCGTAACTCATCTTCAACGGACATTTGATCTAACTTAGAGGCATTTTCAGAGAAAAAGTCCTTGATGAAAGTTGTAGGCCTTCAAAAGAGCTTTCCAACGAATATCAAATCATGTCAATCTGAGGTCTACAGCTCGAGATAGGTTTTTACGAACATCAGATATGTTGTATGTCCGGCACGCGCCGGAGAAGGCCGAATATTGCAGAAAAATCTCTGAAACTGGGCCCACAAATCTCTGACAAGGGAATATATACTGTGTAGCCGGCACGCGCCGGTGGTGGTCCGGCACGCGCCGGCCTTATGGTACACTCTATAAATACCCCTCAATTGCAACCATTTTGAAGGGTACCAATGCATATATCTCTCTTCTATATATCTCTATAGTTTCGTTTTGTTGTTTTTCATTAAATAAAAGGCTGTAAACGGCACTCGCCGGAATAATGCTTTGTAGTATAAAGTCTCGTTATAATGCTTAGAGGATGTATCAAGGCTCATTGATGTCAAGGAGTTGCTATTTCCGGATGATACAACTCGAATGCTTCAATTGTAACCTGGTAACTTTTCTAATGTATTTATGTTTATGTATTAATTATAGTATCTATATTTTAGTTATTATGTTGTTAGGCTAAACTTAGTATCTAGCCAAGATATGAAATTGGATTAGTATTATCTTTTTAGGGAAATGGATGATGACTATACTAAAATTGGATAAAATCGGTTATAATGAATCTTTTTCTATATTCGTATTGAATTAGCTACTTGATATGAAAGAATTCATAATCTGATTATAAATTGACGCCTCGTAGTTAGGTTATGAACTCGTTAATAGAAAGACCGGAGGGTAAAATTGGCCGAGTGAAAACGTGACAACGGAATCCGATTTCTAAACCGGGGGTAGATTTGTTTCGGGAGAAACAAACTCTTATTGAAATATGTACTCGAGAGATTATTACGTTTAATTCGTTTGTTTAATTGACATCCCTTAAAATTGGCCGAATGACAAAACGGGAGTGACCCATGCTTGAGGATGACCTTGGACAAATGATTGGACATATGACAATTTCAGATGCTCGTGTGAGAATGAATTGTTTAGTTTAGGAGTGCACCATTCCGTATAATTGATTTAACTTAAAATAATGATCGAGCACATCTAATTTCCACTAAAAAGATATAATGATTCAATAACATATTCTTGGCTAGTCTCTAATTATAATATCTATCTCCCTCCCCTAGATATTGTTTTGGTACCTATATATATTTATATCTATATATATATGTATTGATATATATATATATATATATTAATATACTTATATATATCTGTTTCAGTTTTATGCTTTGTTAGTTTAGAGTTTGGTTGGATGATAAAATTGCGACTTAGATTGAGATAATAATAGTTTCTCGGTGTTTAATCACACGGTGAATTACCAAGTTTCCCTGAGGATCGACACCTGACTCATCGCTCTATCACTACAATTTGACCCGGTACACTGCCGGTAAGGATTGATAGCATAGAAAAGGTCCGTCAATATGCAACATGTGCTAGGAATAATCTGATAGCTTCCAATCTTGCAACAGGTGCATAAGTTTCATCAAAATCTATTCCTTCAGCTTGAGAATAGCCTTTTGCAACTAGTCTGGCCTTATTTCTTACAATGGTACCAGATTCATCAAGTTTGTTTCTGTACACCCATTTAGTACCAATGATATTTGCATGACTAGGCCTTTCAACTAGTGTCCAAACATGATTTCTTTCAAATTCATTTAACTCTTCTTGCATAGCAATTATCCAATCTGGATCTGAAATTGCTTCTTCAACAACTTTAGGTTCAACTTGAGATAGAAAACAAGTAAACATAGCTTCTAATTGTCTTCTAGTCCTTACACATTGATGAATGTTGCCAATGACTTGCTCAGCAGGGTGATCCCTTAACCATTGTGGATTTTGGTTAGATTGATTCTCAGGGACCTCATCTTCGGTAGGGTCTGTGTATCATCAACGGGGGTTCATCGGATCCTTGAACTGCTTCAGTTGTTGTATCAGTAGTTTCACCAGCAGAGTGTTCAGCAGGGGCAGTATCAGAAACTTTTAAGTCATTAACCATTTCCAAGACTTCAACACAATCTGGATCAGTGACTTGTAGATTCTCAGCAGGTTCACAAACTTCATCATTCATTCCAGTGAACTTAGGTTCATCAAACACAACATGGATAGTTTCTTCATGTTTCAGTGACCTCTTGTGCAGTACCCTGAATGCCTTGCTGACCGAAGAGTATCCCAAGAAAATTCCTTCATCTGATTTAGGTTGGAATGTCTTTAAATGCTCCTTATGATTCAAAATAAAAAATTTACTTCCAAATGGATGGAAATAAGATATATTTGGTTTTCTTCCATTCTAAATCTCATAAGGTGTCTTCAGCAGCTTCTTGTTCGCTGAGGTTCTGTTTTGTGTATAGCATGCTGTATTAACTGCTTCATCCCAATACCTCTCATGTAGTAAAGCTTCACAAATCATTGTCCTTCCTACTTCTTACAATGTCCTGTTTCTTCTTTTAGCAACCCCATTTTGCTGAGGTGTACCAGCAGCAGCAAGTTGATGCAGGACACCATTCTGTTCACAGTATTCTCTTATAACTTTATTGAGAAACTCAGTACCCTTGTCTGATCTTATTTTTACTACTGTAAAACTTTTCTTATTTTGTAATCTCTTCAAAAGATCAGGCATCATCTTGAGTGTTTCACTTTTCTTATTCATAAAAACCACCCAAGTGTACCTTGAATAATCATCCACAACAACTAAAGTGTACTTCTTTCCAGTTATACTAGTTGGAGTGATAGGTCCAAATAAATCCATGTGCATTAGTTCCAGCACTCTCTTAGTTGATAGTTTAGTTTTTGACTTGAAGCTTGATTTTATTTGTTTACCTTGCTGACAGGCATCACAAATAGCATCCTTCTTGAATGTAATCTCAGGCAAGCCAATTACCATTTTCTGCTTTACTAGCTGATTGATATCATCAAAATTTAGATGATTCAACTTCTTGTGCCATAACCAATTGAGTTCTGATTTAGTATGCACAATCAGGCAGGTTTCTGGAACTGCAGTAGATCAATCCACAACATACATGTTTTGTTGTCTTCTACCAGCCAATACAACTTGATCACCGTTTTCACTAATGGAAATACAGTTGTTTTTGTCAAAAGTGACCTTGTATCCCATGTCACAGAATTGACCAGTGCTCAGCAAGTTGTAGTCCAGTCCTTCCACATAAGCAACATTCTTGATGGTTAGTCCATTCCTCACAAGTGTGCCATAGCCTCTTGTATAACCAGGTGTATTTTTGTTGCCAAAATTCACCCTTGGACCATCCTTTGCTATGTAGCTTGTCAAACAGTGCTTATTCTTTGTCATATGTCTGGAACATCCACTGTCAAAGTACCAGACACCCTACAAAACAAAATCAATACATTTTAGGTACCCAAATCTGTTTGGGTCCATGATGGTCAGTGGTAAGCATGACCCCTGGTAAATTTCCATAAGGTCTTCTTTTAAAGGTGTCATACTTAGGTTCATACATGTATTCCACACATCCATAAGATCTAACAGTTGGTTGTGTAGGAATCACATATGTTTTCTGGCTTTTCGGTATATATTGCTGTTTGGAGTGATTTTTCTTGTTTGTAGCAGCAGTATAACCATAGGTTTGTTGTCTGTTAGGAACAGCCCTGTAATATGGAGTCTGCTGAGGTCTCTCCTGAGGTCTTATATAAGTCATCTACTGAGTCCTTTGCTGATTCCATTGCCTAGGTTTTACCTTTGCAGTATGGTTGTATCTGTTGATTCTATCAATGGGGGCAGGAATATTCCAATCATTATCAGCAGAGAACAGTCTACCTTTCCCCCTGAGATAAGTATCCCTTGAATGATTAACATTTTTGGGTTTAGGATTCTTATCCTTGGAATATTTCGGTTTCTTACCCTTCTGTGGTCCAAATAGACTTGGTAGCAGTCCGCTATCGGCGAGCTCGAAGGCACGGCGGTCCTATTTTTGGATTTGTTCCTTTTATTAGGAGTCGTTGACTTCTTTGACTTCGATTTTGCTTTCTTGAAGCATTCTCGGCGGTTTTACCGCTCGGCAACCTCTTGGGAGTTGGATCTTATGCAGGTACAAACTTAGGACCAATTCTGGCACTAGGTTCAGTAGCTTTACTGGATCCACTCTTTTAGGATTGTTGAGTTCCAAATCCAAGCCCTGTTTTATCACCATAAGGCTTTCCAGAATTGTATGTAGTAGAGGAACAAGATGGATCAGCAGATTCAGAGGCTACTGGATGTTCAGCAGGCTTATACTGATTCTGTCCAACATCTTTTTCCTTACCTTTGAGAACCCTTAATTCAGCATTCAATCTTTCAACTTCTACTTGAAGAGCTTCTTTTTCAGCCTTCACAATTTCATAACCAGATTGTATTTTCCTCAGTTGATTGATGATGGCATCCAAAGTTTCTTCATTGTAAGACTTTCTGGGATTTGAACCACAAGTTGATTCACAATCACTTTCAGCAGGAGTGTTAATTGATATAGTATTGTATACCTCCTCTGTTTCATCCATATTAGCCAACCAACGATGTCTCATCTGATTCATTTCCCTTTTCAGATTCCACTTCATATCCAGATTCATCTTCAGCAATCATAGCCTTCTTGCCATGTCTTCTTTGTTGACTCTTGTTCTTTTAGAGATCTGGACAATCTGGTCTGAAATGTCCAGGCTTCTTGCAGTTGAAGCAAAGATAATCTTGTTCCTTTTTCTGCTTTAATTCAGGAAAGTCAGGTCTGAAGTGTCCTGGTTTCTTGCAATTAAAACACAAGAAATCATTGTCTTTCTTTGTTTCTTTCTTTTTCTTTTCAATGAATTTCTTTGTGAAATTCCTAGGTGAGCTTTTACCACCTTTCATCATCCTGATCTTCTTGCTCAGCAATGCTATTTGCTCTTGCATTTCATCCAGTAATTCATCTTGAGCTTCTGATCCTTCTTCTTCATGTGAAGCAACCAGTGATGTGGTTTTTGGCTCTTCATTTTCAGTGGTAGGTGACAACTTCTTTTGAATTCATATGCCTTGACGTCTGAGAATAACTTGAATGTATCCTCTTCATGCAGTCTTCTCATATCTTCTATGGCTGTCACCTTCATCTATTCATCTGTAGCAGGTAAAGCTTCCAAGATTTTTGTGTTGATTTCTTCTTTGGAGTAATTAACACACAGCATGGTGAGTTCATCCAGAATTGCATTGAACCTAGATTCCATTTGTTCATGGTTTCATTGGGTTTCATTTCAAACTTTTGGAACTTCTTCTTTGCCACACTGATTTTATTCTTCTTTATTTCATCAGTGCCTTCACAGATCAACTGTAGTTTGTCCCAAAGTTCTTTTGATGTTTTAAAATCTTTCACTTTCATGTACATGTTGCTATCCAGAGTTCTGTAAATAATATCAATAGCAATGTTGTTCAGATTTGCTCTCTTTCTGTCTTCAGCAGTCCATTCCTTTTTAGGCTTTGGAATGTACTGTGTCTCTTCACCCACTGTTACTGACTTAGTAATCTCCAGTGGTCCATCTGTCAGGACATCCATCATTTCATCATGAGTTGCAGCTAGATAAGCCTGCATACGTCGTTTAAATTCATCAAAATGATCTGCAGAGCACATCAAAATTGTTCTAGCATACTGATTGTTGTCCATGATGCAAAGTTTATGAAAGTTAGAAATTTGAAAGAGTTTTGAAAGAATTTTCACAAGTACAACAAGTAGGAAAACTTCAGAACAGAAGCACTGCTCCGATACCAATTGTTGGTCCCTTGAAAAGGCTTTGGTTAAGTTTAGAGGGAGGGTGAATAAACTTAACACTTAAAAATTTTTGGAGTTAACAAACTCAGCAACTTCGACGGTCTGGCGATACCTCGCATGTCCGCGATGCCTCGCAGTAACTGCGATAAACAGTAGTCTACCGATGGTTGAGTTTACTGAATTTGTGCAGCGGATTGACATAAAAAATTAAGCCTTATTACTTGTTCTTAAATATGATACTAAGTATTAGATACTCAGTAGTGTATGTGTGTGAGTTCAGTTGCTAGATTCAGTAGGTTCATGTGTATAATAAAGAATGTAAGTGCAGAAAGTAAGTAGGCAGATTTTATAGTGGTTCCAGGTGGTGTAATCCTGTCAGTCCACTCTTCTCCTGTGATGTTGGAGGTAATTCACTAGAGATCTTTGATGTAGCTATTACAAAGATTCCTAAGATTTCTTGTCCTTTGATAGCAAAATAACTAACTGCTAACTTTAACCAACAGAGTATCGGGTCAACAGTAGTATAGTGATAACAAGGTCGAATCCACAGGGAACAACGTTTAAGTACCAAAGTCGACGTAGAACTTGGTTTAGGTCAAGATTGCAGTGGAGAGATATTACACTAGTGCGAAAGTAAAAATTAGCTAACGGTTGTAGTTCTAGTTATTAAAAGGTATAGCCGAATTATGATCCAACGAGCTATTTTTACCCCTAAGGGAAGACTTGACAGAAGCGTGTTTTAACCAACCTACCTTTCCACAGTAATTTTAACGACATCCACGGGTGCCAACTCCTAATTCTGGTGTTGAGGTCTGAACAACTCTCACTCAACACCCTATGTGAAGTTAATTAATTTTCCCTTTAGAAAACCGATTAACCTAACATGATTACGCTCTTAGAGTCGCTCGAACAATGATGACAAACCTCTGTATTGGAAACGGTCCTAACAACTAGGCCGAATCTACGCAACGATCCCAAAACCCCTTTTCCCACATCTCACCGCAAAATGCATTTATAGGTTCGATATGTGTGACGGTGAACTAAATGATCGCTTTAATTCAAAGACGTTTATATTAAGTTTCGGGACGTGGATTAATCATTAAAAATATCAAATTACGCACTACACAACTCCCGTTTAATCCCCCTTAGGGCGTTTCACTCGTTTTTACATAATTCGAATATACGTACGTTTAGCTATTCATTTTGGCGATAATAACGGAATGATTAACGGAAATTATATTAACGACGGAAAGTAAAAGCGAATTCATTTTTTTTATAAGTACATATATATATATTTATATATATAGATATATAGTTATATAGCTAATAATATATATAAGTGCATAAAAGTAAATATACTATATATATATATATAAGTGCGTAAAAGTAAATACGTAAGTAAAATGCGTAAAAGTAAATATATATATATAAGTGCGTAAAAGTAAATACGTAAGTAAATGCGTAAAAGTAAATATATATATATATATATATATATATATATATATATATATATATATATATATATAAGTGCGTGAAAGTAAATACGTAAGTAAATGCGTAAAAGTAAATATATATATATATATTTATAGATACTACTACTTATACTTATATATATATATATACATATACGTAGATATATGAAAGCAACAAAAATGAAAGAAAAAGATATAGAACAACGATAAAAATACATGATGAAGATATATATATATATATATGGACTTACAAAACGTGAAATTACAACGACTTTAGCAACACCGAACTTCCGATAATTTCCCGAGCATTACAACGATACTACTACTACTAAATTATTCCCGGCATAATGCCGTTACTAAAACTAAAAGAAAAAACGAGGGAGTTAGATATATATATATATATACACAGAGTATATATATATAAGGTGTATCCAAGCTGCTGCAAATGCTCTGCTATATATAGGGAAAGATTTTGGGGCTGCAAATGCTCTACTATATATAGGGAAAGATTTTGGGGCCGGATCGATCCGGGAACAGGCCGGATCGATCCGGGCTCAAATGATTACATCTGTAACCGTTTTTCCTTCTAGAAGCTCATATATTGCAATAAAACTTATAAAATTCATATCTTGAGTTGTAGACCTCCAAAAATTGCAAACGAAATGCCACAATTACGGTCTCGAGAAAATCTACAACTTTCATGAAGGACATTTCTTCAGAAAATGTCTTTTTGATGGACCATTCGTATGTCGTGTCGTTTTCGGGATTTTCCACTAATACGAATTGATTAGCCACTTGACCACCATTTGAGTTGTAGAAGTCCGATTGACTTGATTCAAAATGCGTTGGAAAGATTATTTGAAGATCTACAACTTTCATTAAGGCCACTTCTTCAGAAAATGCCATTTTGAAGGGCCATTTGTTCGTCGAAGATATAAATCGTTAGTGGTACCACTAACCACTGATCCACTTGACCACTTAAGCTAGTGGCACACTCTTTTATCCCTAAAAACACCTCTTTTAGGCCTCAAAACGTGTCGTTACTCGGGATTTTGGTCAACCTATAATTCTGCAATAAACCACCAAAATACCAAACGTAAATCCGACACGACACTCCGGTTACTAAACCGGTACAAAAACTAGTAAAAGCACATAAAAACACGATATTTTATAAAATAGTCACGACTTATACATTTTTATGAAACTAAGGAATTAATGACTTAAAATGATATAAAAATGCTCAAAATGATATTAGAAACGGGGTAAATTGTTATCAAAATAACAGTGAATTTTTCCGTCATCACAACCCCCCACTTAGCTTTTGGTCGTCCTCGAACAAAATAAGCGATAAAATAAAATGAATGAGGAAAAATTTATGAAGATAAAAGGTATAAAGGACAACCAGATGATGCAACCATTCGAATCATAACCACACGTTAACCTTAATATAAATGTATAACAGAGTGTGTGTGTGACAAGTTTTTTCAATTTCCACTATCCTCTCTTGAATAAATCAAGCAAACGCATAAATATCCATTCAGATAGTCCTAATAACTTTCCTAGGTATAGCGCGAATAGCCCACACAAAATCCTCCCGTGTACTTATTAGGATAATCCCTAATGCATATCATTTAGTTTATACTGGGGATAGTCAGAAGAAAACTAAGTTATAAACCATGCTCTATTTTTTTAATTTTTTTTTAAACGTGTAGCATATGCCCTCATTCCCAGCAATAGGATGTTTCGTGATAACACCCTATCTGGACTACTATCATCAGGCAGTCGGGAGCTTTTAAGCCTCATAGTGGTATAGGACGTTTCGTGATAACGCCCTACCGCACTCAAATCATTGGTAGCTACAACCGACATATATATAGTTTATCTTATTTTGACATTCTTTCTATCACATTCAAACCTTCAGATATTCACAGTACATGTTCAGAAGTTAGGTACTAAGTTACTGCTATTTCTAGGATAAACCACTAGAATACTGAATGGACACAGTTTAAAATTTTCGCTTTAATATCAAAGGCTTACGTGGAGGAATTCATGTTATACAAATAGATTTAGGCTAAAATGCACTTACGGTTCAAATTTGTTATACATATCCGAATTGATCATTACAAATTCAAATCCATGAAATATATACCTTATACAATTTATTTAATCAACTTAATAATACTCGAAAAAGATCAAAAACTAAGGGTTTAAACACTTACTTCCATTTCTAACCAACCATACTCTACCCCCCACTTATGATTTTACATTATTCTCAGAGAGTAAATGAGATAGAGAGGAAGACTTAGCTTATAAACCAGGCAGAAAGGTGCTATCAAATCCCGTAACAGCCATGAGAAAGCACGATCCGAATCCCTATATCAAAATCAAAACAAAGCAAACACGGGACATGGTCCTCGTGCCAAAGTATGTAATAGGGATATGGGAATAATAAGAAAATGGCCCTGTTACGTCAGAAAATTCGATAGACAATATATAGAACATGCATAAGACATCAATTCATAGTCAGCTATTCCTAGATTCCTTTTTATTACACACAGTTTTATTAAGGTGGGAATACTCACCACTATACTACAACGACCATAAAAACAGACTAGATCATAAAATGAAATGTGTGAAAGAGTATTGAGTCTTTTATACCCAGATCCTCAAGGGTTCAATAACCTAAGTCCAAGAAATGATACATTTGAATTTTTTTTTTCCATCGGGATTTTCGGATAACCACCTAATCATTCCCTCTTAATGAAATTCAAACATTCATCTTGAGACTTGGTTGTGCTTTGTGTTCAGCTTTCATACAGATTCTACATTTCATTAAGACTAGGCTTATTCAAATTATCTTTATTATTATTATTATCGGGCTGCCTCCCGGTAGCGCTTTTGTTTAACGTCGTTGGCTCGACTAAGACTTAGAAACGATTTATCAAGACTCGGGATCAGTCAAATGCACAATTTCGAGAGCCTCATCGAATGGTAACTTCTTATACTTTTTTAGACGAAGGCCGTTCGTGATGAAAGTTCCGTGCTTCGGATGTGTTACCTCGATGGCTCCTGAGTCGAAAACTCGCAATACCGTATATGGTCCTGACCACCTTGACTTAAGTTTGCCTTGAAATAAATGGAGGCGAGTATTATAGAAAAGGACCTCATCACCTACGTTGAAAATACGAGGTTTGATCAGCTTATCATGAAGCATTTTGGTCTTTTCCTTATATTTCACCGAACAATCGTAAGCTTGAAAGCGAAACTCATCTAACTCGTTCAACTGAGCCATCCTTCTTTCACCGATTAATGCGTCATCCATATTTAAATTCTTAATCGCCCAATAGGCCTTATGTTCTAACTCTACGGGGAGATGGCAAGCCTTGCCAAAAACGAGCATGTAGGGTGACATACCTATTGGTGTCTTGAACGCAGTTCGGTGTGCCCAAAGCACATCATCTAACTTCTTTGACCAATCCTTAAGATTAGAATTGACTGTCTTCTCCAAGATTCTTTTAATTCCCCGATTGGACACTTCTACTTGGCCACTAGTCTGAGGGTGGTAGGCAGTGCCTAACTTATGAGTGACCCCATACTTCATTAAAAGCTTATTGAAATCTCTATTAGCAAAGTGACTTCCATTGTCACTGATTATTGCTCGAGGTATTCCATACCGGGATATAATATGTTTCTTAAGAAACTTTATGACTACATGTTTGTCGTTAGTAGGTGAAGCAATTGCCTCAACCCACTTTGAAACGTAATCACAAGCGACAAGAATGTACTGATTCCCGAAAGAAGACGGATATGGTCCCATGAAGTCTAATCCCCATATATCAAATACTTCACACACTAATATCGGTTTCTGGGGCATCTCATTTCTCCTGGAAATCCTTCCTGAGCGTTGACAGGCATCACACATCTTAACATAAGCATATGCATCCTTGAAAATAGTAGGCCAGTAGAACCCACTTTGTAACACCTTTAACGCTGTTCTCTCGCCCGAGAAGTGGCCACCGACTCTCTTTATCATGGCAAAACGAGAGAATACTCACTATCTCACTGTCATCAACACATCTCCTCAGGATTCCATCAGCACATAGCCTAAAAATTAAGGGATCTTCCCACACATATCGGTTCACCTCACTATAAAACTTCTTTTTCTGGTTTTCATCAAACTCTGGATCTACGAATCCACACTCGTAATAATTAACAAAAGGTGCATACCAAGGGTTCCCATTCTTTCCTCTCGGCAGGAAATTTCCTCGCTTAACCGGGAGCATCGTATCCACTACGAACAACTGCTCATCCCGAAAATGATCATCAATTTCAACCCTAATAGAGTGTTTATTGTCTCCCTGCTCCATCCTACTGAGGTGGTCAGCTACTACGTTCTCACACCCCTTTCGATTCTTAATTTCTACGTCAAATTCTTGAAGAAGCAATATCCACCTCAACAAGCGTGGTTTTGCATCCTTCTTGGCAAATAGATATCTCAACGCAAAGATGGTCGGTGTGAACTATGACTTTCGATCCAACCAAGTATGACCGGAACTTATCGAAAGCAAAAACAACAGCTAAAAGTTCCTTTTCAGTTGTGGCATACTTTTGTTGAGCCGAGTTCATGGTATGACTCGCATAGTAGATAGGGCGAAACAACTTGTCAATCTTCTGACCTAGGACGGCTCCTACGGCATAATCACTTGCATCACACATCACTTCGAACCCCTTAGACCAATCAGGTGCTACCAAGATAGGAGCCGAAGTAAGAAGTTTCTTAAGGGTTCGAAAAGCATCTAGGCATGCCGCATCAAAAACACAGGGGGCTCCCTTCATCAATTGAAGAGTAAGAGGTCTAGCAATGTGGGAAAAACCTGGAATGAATCTACGATAAAAACCTGCATGTCCCAAGAATGAACGTAGAGTCTTCAGATTCGTAGGCATATGAAGCTTAGAAATTACCTCTATTTTTGCTCTATCGACCTCTATTCCTTTCCCCGATACCTTATGTCCTAAAACAATTCCCTCGATTACCATGAAATGACACTTTTCCCAATTTAAAACCAAGTTTGTCTCTTCACAACGTGCAAGCACCTTATCAATGTTCGACAAACATTCATCAAAAGTATTACCAAAAACGCTAAAGTCATCCATAAAAACTTCCATGAAATTATCTATCATATCGGCAAAGATAGCCATCATGCATCGCTGGAACGTCGCGGGTGCATTACACAACCCAAACGGCATTCTTTTGAATGCAAAGGTGCCATACGGACATGTGAATGTAGTCTTATCCTGGTCATGTATATCGATGTGAATTTGATAATAGCCACTAAAACCGTCCAAAAAGCAGTAAAATGCATGACCACTCAGACGCTCTAGCATTTGATCAATAAAGGGTAGGGGAAAATGATCTTTCCTAGTCTTATCATTCAGCATGCGAAAATCAATACAAACTCTGTGACCAGTAACTAAACGAGTAGGAATAGGCACACCTTTTTCATTAAGCTCAACTGTGATGCCTCCTTTCTTAGGCACGACTTGTGTGGGGCTCACCCATTCACTGTCGGAGATTGCGTAGATTATCCCTAACTCAAGCATCTTTACCACGTCTTTTCTTACCACCTCTTGCATATGTGGGTTTAGCCGTCTCTGAAATTGCCTAACCGGTTTGGTATCTTCTTCCAGAATGATCTTGTGCTTGCAGATATCAGCACTGATCCCTTTTTTGTCAACCATCTTTCATCCGAAGGCTTTTTTGTGCTTTTTCAGAACGTGGATCAACTTAGCTTCCTGCAAAACGGTTAGTGCAGATGAAACAATAAGAGGAAGTAATTCATCAGGTTCTAAAAACACATACTTTAAATGCTTAGGAAGTGGCTTCAGCTCCAGATCAGTAGGTGGTTCCTCGATTGACGGCTTTGGCAGCTTGCCAGTCAAACCGAGCTCTAGCTTCTTATTCCAGCTTGCGTCGACAAAAGGAGTTGCCTCCAAATGATATACCCGAACTCTCATTTGTGGATCGTCATCCTCTCGCGGTGCTTGACTTCATCAAGCATACTTCCATTGGTTCTTGGTATCCCCGCAGGGTTAGTGTGCTCCAAAATACAAGGATATATAGCATCAACAGAAAAACAATCACTCTTTTCATCATCAGGATGCTTCATTGCCTTATACATATTTATGGCTACACTCTCTTTCCCGACTCGTAGTATAATCTCTCCCCTCTTAACGTCTATCAAGGTCTCTCCTGTGTTCAAGAAAGGCCGACCTAACAAAAGTGGGGTTTTAGTATCCATATCCATATCTAAGACTACAAAGTCAACAGGGAAAACAAACTTGTCTACCCGTACCAACACATCTTCGACTACCCCTGAGGTTTCCTAACGGACCTATCTCGCCATCCGTAAGGTCATTCCCGTTGGCTCTAACGCTCCCAATCCCAACTTCTCATAAACTCCTCTGGCATCGGGCTCACGAAGCCCTTAGATCACATAGCACATTTTTGAACACGGTTTCGCCAATGGTAATTGGGATGGTAAAACTACCTCTATCCCGCAACTTGGGGGTATCTTATTCTCAAAGATTGCGAACATTCCTCACTCAAATGCACCATCTGTTGCATCTTCTCCTTACTCGACAACATTCCTTTTAGAAACTTAAAGTATGGGGGAATGCTCGAAATTGCCTCTACTAATAGGGGAATATTCACCTCTACCTTCCTTAAAAGATTCAGAAATTTTGCCTGACCCTGGGTCAGGATGTCCTTTCTGGTTCCCTTAGGAGGATAGGGTAAAGTATTAACATCAAAATCAGGGGGAGGAGGAGGAATTCTGTTTTTATTACCTCTTTCTTTAGGCGGTGAGGCATCTTCTTCTTTGATGTCCAAGACCACATAGTCTTTCTTCGGTGCTGCCCCTTCCAATGCTTTCTTATTTGCCTCAGCCAAAGCCTTTTTCGTGGCTTCCAATTCTTTCCTCATTGCTTCCATTCTCTGCTTGATATTGCCAGTCTCTAAATCTTCGATCTCGACTTCACCATACATAGCTCCTTCACAGTCAATTGCTTTCTCTTTCTCGGCTTTCTCGGTTTCTACTTCTTCAGCCCATAATTCTTTCTTTTCGTCACTCAGCCCGACCTCTTTACCACTTCGTGTGAACACAGCATTCACATCCTTTGGGTTCCTCTCGGTGTTACTCGGGAGTCCACCACTTAGATTTGTCTTTAGAGTGTCGGTTATTTGTCCTACTTGGGTCTCCAAGTTCCGAATGGCGAATGTGTGACCACTTTTTGCTCTATAGCATTCTTATTTAACTCAGAAACATTCCTGTCTAATTTCTCCAGGAGTATCTCAGTGGCCATCTTCTGAACACCAGAATTGTTTGGTTGCTGATTGCTTTGATTATTCTGGTGCAGATGAGCGTTTGGATGCTGATAGGTGCCAGAATTATTACTTCTCAAAGATGGCTGGCTCACTTGCTGATTCTGATTGTTTTGTTGACCCTGATTCTGATTCCAGCCTTGATTTTGGTTCCAATATGAATTCTGATTCTGCTGTTGTCCTTGTGACTGAGACTGCGGATTCTGACTATTCTGATAGTAGCCTCGGTTTTGATTCTGGTATGAACTCTGATTCTGGGGATTATGATTCCAAGGTCGGTTGTATGAGCTTTGGTTTTGCCTAAAGTCTTGATTCTGATTATTGTTTCTATTCCAATTCTGATTCTGCCCCTGATTCCAACCTTGTCCAACATAATTCACATCATATTGTTGTGAACCATCATTCATACCATAATCCATTTGTGGACCTTGCGATTATTAAAGTTTTGATTCCACTTTGTCGGCCAAACTCTTGCCGATTCATATCCATCCGTCCCATCGCATAGACATTCATTCGCTTGTTGGTCATTCGATTGCCGATTGTTGTTGTACTTGGAGTAGGTGTCAACCGTTGTGTGGATAAGTGGATTTTTTCAACGATACACATTCTATGGCGTAATGTCCACATCCACGAGTTGGCACCGATGTGTCTTCTTTCTTTCTGACTCCATTCGGTCCATCTTTAGTACCATTTCTTGCATCTTGTCATGCATGGCAGAATCTCGATCGAGTTCCTATTTCAGCGACTTTACACTTTCCATTGGGGCTTTCTTCTTCTTTCTGCTCGATCCCCATTGTCCTTCTCCATCTGCCGCATTTTCTATCTGTCTCATTGCTTGTTCTGGTGGTAGATTCATAATATCTCCGCCGCTTGCAGCATTCAGCTTGTTTTGGTCCATCGGCTCTAAGGCCCTGAATAATATAATAACTTGCTCCACCGTAGAAAAACCGTGTGGAGGGCATCTCTTAAGCAACCCCCTAAATCTCTCATAAGTCTCTTTTAGTGTCTCTCCCTCGAGACCATCAAACGAAGAGATTTCTTCTTTCAGATCTAAAATCTTTGCCGGAGGAAAGTACTTTTTCATGAACACTCTCGTTACGTCAGCCCACGTTTGTAACGAATCATTTGGTAAAGAGTCGTACCAATCCTTAGCAGCTCCTCTTAATGCAAACGGAAAAACTATTAGTTTTACCGCCTCATCACTTACTCCATTATATTTCATTGTTCCACATATCTGGAGAAAGTGATCCAGAAAGCTGTTCGGGTTCTCAGTCGACTTCCCGTGGAACAAGGCATGTTCCCCCAACATGTTCAAAATATTTTCCTTAATATCCATGTTATTCGCATTAATTGGGGGTACCCTAATTGGGTTGTGCCCTATAACTTCCTGTGGGGTAGTGACATAATCTCGACAAACCCTCAGTCCCTGTGCTTGCTGAGCCATCTGTTGCTGATAAACCGGCTGCTGAGGAGGTGGATCATACGGGTTATACGGGTTTTGGAACCCCTGTTGATTTCCTTGATTCTCCAGCATCCGCAGTACTCGATTTACCATCTCTTGGTCTAATTCGGGTCTGAAGTTCTGCGTATCCTGAGGATCTTGTCCTCCTCTGTACTGTCCAATCCCTGGCCTCTGATTAAACTGTGCAGATCCCAACTGACGTAGCCCTGTGTTGTCTTCTCTCAATGATTCATGACGAGGGGTCCTCGGTGGAGTTTGCAAAGGTACTGTTGCATTACCACCAGTAGTGGTTGAGGTTTGCCCCTGTAGAGTCTGTTCATCAATGGGATCTTTACCGTTTCGTCTAGTTATGATATCGTCCATTTCTGTAGAGGAATTAGAAAGTGATCTTTCTAATGTCTCTCTTTCTTCAAACAAAAGGTTCGGACTAGCAACTAGGATTTCTCCTCGGCGCTGACTGTTTCTATGACGTGCGTAAGCTTCAATTTCTTGGATGGGTTCGATGAGAGGTTCTTTAGAGCTTCAAGTCATTCACTGACAAACAATAAACAACACGAAAACAAAATAAAAATGACCTAAGCCCAGGCTTTCGGTCAACTTACAAGATATCAAACGTTAGCTCCCCGGCAACGGCGCCAAAAATTCTTGATAGCAAAATAACTAACTGCTAACTTTAACCAACAGAGTATCGGGTCAACATATAGTGATAACAAGGTCGAATCCACAGGGAACAACGTTTAAGTACCAAAGTCGACGTAGAATTTGGTTTAGGTCAAGATTGCAGTGGAGAGATATTACACTAGTGCGAAAGTAAAAATTAGCTAACGGTTGTAGTTCTAGTTATTAAAAGGTATAGCCGAATTATGATCCAACGATCTATTTTTACCCCTAAGGGAAGACTTGACAGGAAGCGTGTTTTAACCAACCTACCTTTCCACAGTAATTTTAACGACATCCACGGGTGCCAACTCCTAATTCTGGTGTTGAGGTCTGAACAACTCTCACTCAACACCCTATGTGAAGTTAATTAATTTTCCCTTTAGAAAACCGATTAACCTAACATGATTACGCTCTTAGAGTCGCTCGAACAATGATGACAAACCTCTGTATTGGAAACGGTCCTAACAACTAGGCCGAATCTACGCAACGATCCCAAAACCCCTTTTCCCACATCTCACCGCAAAATGCATTTATAGGTTCGATATGTGTGACAGTGAACTAAATGATCAGTTTAATTCAAAGACGTTTATATTAAGTTTTAGGACGTGCATTAATCATTAAAAATATCAAATTACGCACTACACAACTCCCGTTTAATCCCCCTTAGGGCGTTTCACTCGTTTTTACATAATTCGACTATACGTACGTTTAGCTATTCATTTTGGCGATAATAACGGAATGATTAACGGAAATTATATTAACGACGGAAAGTAAAAGCGAATTCATTTTTTTTATATGTACATATATATATTTATATATATAGATATATAGTTATATAGCTAATAATATATATAAGTGCATAAAAGTAAATATACTATATATATATATATATGTAAGTGCGTAAAAGTAAATACGTAAGTAAAATGCGTAAAAGTAAATATATATATATATATATATATATATATATATATATATATATATATATATATATATATATATATATATATATATATATATATATATATATATAAGTGCGTAAAAGTAAATACGTAAGTAATGCGTAAAAGTAAATATATATATATATATATATATATATATATATATATATATATAAGTGCGTAAAAGTAAATACGTAAGTAAATGCGTAAAAGTAAATATATATATATATATATATATATATATATATATATATATATAAGTGCGTGAAAGTAAATACGTAAGTAAATGCGTAAAAGTAAATATATATATATATATATATATTTATAGATACTACTACTTATACTTATATATATATATATATACATATACGTGGATATTTGAAAGCAACAAAAATGAAAGAAAAAGATACAGAACAAAGATAAAAATACATGATGAAGATATATATATATATATATATATATATGGACTTACAAAACGTGAAATTACAACGACTTTAGCAACACCGAACTTCCGATAATTTCCCGAGCATTACAACGATACTACTACTACTAAATTATTCCCGGCATAATGCCGTTACTAAAACTAAAAGAAAAAAACGAGGGAGTTAGATATATATATATATACACAGAGTATATATATATAAGGTGTATCCAAGCTGCTGCAAATGCTCTGCTATATATAGGGAAAGATTTTGGGGCCGGATCGATCCGGGAACAGGCCGGATCGATCCGGGCTCAAATGATTACATCTGTAACCGTTTTTCCTTCTAGAAGCTCATATATTGCAATAAAACTTATAAAATTCATATCTTGAGTTGTAGACCTCCAAAAATTGCAAACGAAATGCCAAAATTACGGTCTCGAGAAACTCTACAACTTTCATGAAGGACATTTCTTCATAAAATGTCTTTTTGATGGGCCATTCGTATGTCGTGTCGTTTTCGGGATTTTCCACTAATACGAATTGATTAGCCACTTGACCACCATTTGAGTTGTAGAAGTCCGATTGACTTGATTCAAAATGCGTTGGAAAGATTATTTGAAGATCTACAACTTTCATTAAGGCCACTTCTTCAGAAAATGCCATTTTGAAGGGCCATTTGTTCGTCGAATATATAAATCGTTAGTGGTACCACTAACCACTGATCCACTTGACCACTTAAGCTAGTGGCACACTCTTTTATCCCTAAAAACACCTCTTTTAGGCCTCAAAACGTGTCGTTACTCGGGATTTTGGTCAACCTATAATTACGCAATAAACAACCAAAATACCAAACGTAAATCCGACACGACACTCCGGTTACTAAACCGGTACAAAAACTAGTAAAAGCACATAAAAACACGATATTTTATAAAATAGTCACGACTTATACATTTTTATGAAACTAAGGAATTAATGACTTAAAATGATATAAAAATGCTCAAAATGATATTAGAAACGGGGTAAATTGTTATCAAAATAACAGTGAATTTTTCCGTCATCATCCTTCACCAATGACTATGGCTTCACAAACTGAAAACTAGGAACATGTAGGATTGCTGCTCCAAAGACTTCCACTGGTCCTTGAAGGGTAGGATTACCTCTTCACCAGCTCCACCACAAACAACAGTCTTTCACACCCAACAGATGATTCACTGTCTTCAGCAGGTTCTTTATAAAATAAAGAATGAATCAAGTAAATGATTCAGTTGCAGCAGCTTGATTAGGATGATATAATCAGCAGCTTGTAGTCTTCAAGTGTGTGAACTTGATGCAGCTTGAATACAGAATTCACTTGAAGATTTTCTCTGGATCAGTAAGGTTAAGCTCAGTAGGTTCAGTAGGGTGCTTTTGCAGCTCAGAATTATCTCTTATATTTTTCTTCTAAAATTCATCAATCATCATCTTTTTCTGAGTTGGAAGTCCATTATTTATAGGTACGATGGCATGTGACTGGTATTTGAAATTCAAATATAACCGTTCCTGGTTTTTGTCCTATTTGACTTGCTTTCTCTCACTATTCATAGGACTGACAGTGTCAGATTCCTTTTTGACGGTGCAGTCTGTCCATCCTTTGACTTATAACCATTGGATAATGTCCTGAATCATCCCAACGTCCTTTTAATCACAGCCCTTGATTTGTTTGATAAATGAGAGGTAGTTGGTTGTCCTTATCCATGTAATCTTCCAATGTAATCTTGAATTAACCGAGGTATATTATCAGCAGGTTCATCAGTCTGCTGTAATACTATCAATCTGCTTGAATAGTAATTTGCTGTGTAACAAATTCAATGCAGCTGATTTCTTTTATCTAACTTTTATCCGTGAAGTTAGATTACACCTTTTTAATTATAACCAAGTTCCAAACATCATCCAACTTATGGAACTTAGACATTATACACAAGGTATATGTAATCAGTTTAGGTCATCACAGACTTGCCTAAATTCTGATTGCATATCCTTGACTTTAATCACTAAGTTTGATCCATTAGCCTTCATTAACTGAGTTTGAGCCCTCAGCCTTCAGTCTTCAGCAGGTTCCAGAAAAGTCTACTGACCTAACTACCCTACTGACCTAGACTAGTCTACTGAAACAAGTTAGCTGACCTTTACAGTGCTTGTTTGATCAAACCTATACAAACATCAAGCTCTAATAAACCTATACATTTGATCTTGACATCTTTTTGCCTTTGCACTATAACAGCGAGTCTGACACTCATCATCAAAACATAAAAATAAGTCCAACACCATGCCGTACCAAGCCGGTGGCCGAACCACTCTCGCAGTACGTCTAGGTGGAACAGGAATGTCAGAAGTGACTGTTGTATTAGTAGTGTTGTTTACCGGAACATCAACAGCCACAATAGGCCTGACGTCATCGGAGAGTAATTCCTCTAGTACAATTTTACTTCGAGGTCTGTGGTCTTTCATATAAATTCCCTCCAAAAACGTAGCGTTAGTCGAGACTAGCACTTTGTTATATTCCGGCTCGTAAAATAGACCACCACGTGTACCTTTTAGATAGCCTACAAACAAACATACTTTCGTACGCGATTGTAGCTTGGTAGTCTTGTCCATCAGCACATGTGCAGTACAACCCCATATGCGGAAGTGACGCATGCTTTCGCGACGTCCGGACCACATCTCAACGGGTGTCTTTTCGACAGACTTTGACGGTACTGCATTCAAAATGTAGACTGCTGCTTCTAAAGCATAACCCCAAAAGGATATAGGTAGTGAGGCGTAGCTCATCATTGATCTAACCATGTTAATCAATGTCATGTTTCTTCTCTCAGCAACTCCATTTTGCTGAGGTGTCCTAGGCGCTGAATGTTGGAAACAAATTCCTTTTTTAGCCAAGTAGTCATTGAACTCAGTATCTAAATACTCACCTCCACAATCCGAGCGAAGGCATTTCAATGACATGCCTAGTTGCCTTTCGGCTTCTGCTTGGAACTCCTTGAACTTACCAAAAGCCTCGGACTTCCTATGCGACGGATAAACATAACCAAATCTCGAGTAGTCATCAATGAAAGTCACAAAGTACTCGTATCCGCCTCTAGCTTGTACGTTCATCGACCACAAAGGTCCGAATGCACTAAGTCTAGAGTTCCCGTGGCCCTATTACCCTTTGATGAGAAGGGACGCTTAGTCATTTTTCCCTCCAGGCAACACTCGCAGACAGGTAGTGTGTCAACAGATGACTCACCTAAGGCATGAACCTTTTCTAGTCTTTTCAGTCTTTCCAAGGAAATATGGCCGAGCCTCAGATGCCACAAGTATGTTTTATCTTCTTTTACTTGAGAAACTTTCTGCCTTTTAGAAGATCTTTGATGAGCAGTTTTAAACATTTCCGTATTAAGTAGGGGAGCTTTATGTGGTCTTACAAAATATAAACCGTTTTCATTCGTAGTTGAACACAATTCAAAGCCATTCTTCGAAATAACATATTCACCATTCAAATTTGAAACAGAAAATGATTGTTCAACTAAGGCAAAATGAGAAATTAAATTTCTCCTGAAATTCGGAATAAAATAAACATTCTCTAAATGTAAAGTTCTATTATTAAAGTGTAAGTCCACAGCTCCCACTGCTTTAGCCGAAATGAGCGCCCCAGTGCCTACTCGCATCACTTGAGAACCCTCTTCTAGCTCCTTGTACGAACTAAGAATCTGCAATGAAGAACATACATGGTTAGTAGCTCATGTATCAAGTATCCAAGTGGACACATCTTTACCTACATGAAAATATTCCAAAAATAGTAATTCCGAATTCTCTTTCTTATCTTTCCCAGTGACAGCCTTGACTTTGCCATCCTTTACATCACGAAGGTATTCCGGACAATGGCATTTCCAATGTCCTACCTCCTTACAGTAAAAGCACTTGCCCCTGGGCTTGGCCTCGTCAAATTTCTTGGCTTTCTTTTTCTTCATTTTCTTGGGCACAGGTGCAACACTACCCTTCTTGTTTGGTTTGGCCTTAGGCTTGTTTGATGGCTTAGCTTCGGCCATATTGGCTTCAGCTTTCTTATCCCCTACTTGGACCTTATCTTTCGATAGCAGGCCCTCGTAGATAGTCAGTTCATTAAGCATCTGTGTCATGGTCAACTCATGTTTTGCCCATCAGATACTAAGTTTTGAACGGGATAAACTCAGGAGTCAACATTCTAAAATCATCGACACTTGAGTTGCTTCATCGAACATCGATCCATGAATACCAGCGTCATTGAAGTAATTGATCATATTTAGAACATGACCATTCACTGCTTGACCTTTCTTCAATTTCGTGTTAACAGCCATCCTGATGGCATCGTGTCTTGCTTGGTTGCTAGGTGATCCAAACATCGAAGTAAGTTTCTGCATGATTTCTCGTGCGGTCTCAAACTCTTCAATGCGGGTCCTAATAACCTCCGACACGCCACCGGGATGATCCCACGAGCCCGGTTATCTGACTCGATCCAGCGATTACGCTGCTCGATCTCAGCTTTTCCGGGTTTTTGGATCGCCACCGTAGGGCATTCAGAAGTGAGTACATATTGCACATTCTCGTATGTGAGTACCACGATTAGATTACTCTTTCATTTCTTAAAGTTATTTCCCAATAATTTTTCAGAGAGTAAAGCAGAAATTTGAGCAGACATTTTTGCTGAAAATAAAATGACATATATTAATTCAAGTTTAACACTACCATATAAGTTTATTTTAGGAATTGTAAACTAAAATTAAGTCTACTATACCATTCCAAGGTTTTAACCTCGCATCTCATTGCCGCTGTAGGGTAGGTCAAAGAGATGACGGTTATATCGATACAATCTCATCAATGAATAACTTGTGAGAATCGAACATCCCACAAGAATCGAACATCCCTTTATTCATTGACTACCTTCCTTTTTATCCTAGATATTATCAAGAATACCCTTGATGAGTGTGACCTACTATATCAGATCTCTTAGGTATGCCCCGAGTGTGCCGTCGTAGGATAGGTCAGTGACCCGACGAGTACCCGAAAATCCTATCCTTTCGGAGACCAAGCCATGAATGTTGATAGGGGTGAACAACATCCATAGGGGGACGAAATCAAAGCGCCGTGAGGCGTCACCCTTCTCTCACTTACTTGTATCTATAGTAGAGGCCGTGGGGTTGGCTGTCGCCTTCCCCGCTCCCACTCAATATTTTGGAAGTGGTGGTGGGTTAACTAACCACGTCTTTTTGATGTTAACATAAAAGCACATCAAATCAAGGATTCCGAATGGTGTCGGTAACGTAGGCAAGCCTACCCGTCCTATTCGTTGGAACATATGTGACAGTCGGACGAAATCGGGTCAAGAGAGCCCCATCGAGATAAGAAGGAATCACCCCTCTGCTCGCCCGTGTAGATTAATATTGCCGGACCCCCTTGCATACATCACACTAGGAGGGTTAAGTCGGTCGAGCGAAGCTCAGTTGACCACCCAACCTATAGGCGAACCGTTTTTATCCAAGATTTATTGTTCTTTTACCATCATTCAATCTCGTAGACACTACGAATCGAAAACGTGATATCATTTGGGCTTTTAAGGCGGTTCACCAAGAACACACACCAAAAAAGCTTAACGATTTCATAACCCGTCCTCGGATCTTTAATTAGTTACTAAATTAATTAATTACCACATATCAATTAAATTTCAACTAATTACGCGAGTTTGTATACATACGAATTTTAATTACCAAAATTAAAATTCTACATGTATGCATGGAGTGGATTTATGATATGATGCATGTCATGGCAATTCCGATTTTATATCTATTTTATGATCAAACACATAAAAAATAAATTGTGGGAAATTTAAACACCGAGATGGATCGTTGGTACCCCCATATCTAATTTATCCTAGGAAAAAATTAATTACAATCTTGTTGTCTTCATGTCTTCAATCTTTGAGCCTTGAACCACGAACCGCGAACCCGAAATGAGAAGGGGCCTTTATTTTATAAAATAAAATAAAATTTTATTTTTTTTTCAAAATTTTTTATTTATTTATTAAAATCCTGCTGTAATTTTTTATTCCAGAAAAATTAAATTAAAATTTTTTTTATTTTAAAAAATGCCGAATTTATAAAAAATTAGGGTTTGACAAAAAAAAAATCAAACCCTAGCCGTGTGATGCAAAAAAAAAAAATAACAAAAAATTTTTCTGCCCCGACTCCTATTCATACCTCGAGTTCCGTGTTCATCATCGTTCTTCGTCGTTTTTCCGGAATTATAAAAAAATAGCCGAAAAAAAAAAGAAATAAAAAAACAAATTTTACATCAATCCTATGCTCAAACGATCTAAATCGAGAGATCTTACAATAGATCTAACGAGTAACCAGTACCAACCCCAATCCATCTCTTCAAACAACAACAATCGCAACATAAAAAAAAATAAACAAATTTTCGGCCCCTATAAAAAATAGGGACAAAAAACTACATGTTTACCACTCCTAGAT
This sequence comes from Gentiana straminea, assembly GCA_036785695.1. Lineage (NCBI taxonomy): Eukaryota > Viridiplantae > Streptophyta > Magnoliopsida > Gentianales > Gentianaceae > Gentiana > Gentiana straminea. The sequence continues at coordinate 1,775,645 of JAVUPR010000424.1, read as the reverse complement.
CTAATGTTTTATACGTATAAATATAGATCACCGGGTCTCTGATACCATTGTTAGTAATATCATCCGCAACGGAAGCGATTTAAGGATCTAGATCTATAATTTACACGTAATAAAATAACTAGATCTACTCTACAAGGGGGTTGTAGAACATACCTCTTGGATCTCAAAATCCAAGTAGAAGAACCGCAATAGGAAGAAGAAAAGATGGTGTGAAGAGCACCACGATCTTCCGCACGTGTGATACAAGCAACTCCCGGTGGAAGGAAATTCTCGTCTCGAATCCTCCCGATATGCTACCTGAAAAAAACCTCCAAGATTTTCCCTCTTACTTCCCCTTGGCAAAAAATTTTCTTCCTCTCTCTAAAAGATGGAAGTCGAAATTTTGTGTGTGTATGAGTTGGGAAAAACCTCTTTATTTAGGAGAGCTTTCCTTGTCCTCCAAGGATTTTTATTTTACAAATAAATAAGTCCAATAAATAAAAGATAATCCTAGAATATTCTAAAACAAATCTAGAATAATCTTTATCTATATTTTTTACCATAAAATATTTATCCAATAAATATTTTGTGCACATGTCTTATTAATCCACAAGAAAACAATTTCTTGCTCACTAAGACATTGTGGAGGCCGAAAATTCCCCTTCCCTCCTAGGGTTTGAGATTTCGACCATGACACACAAATTGGGCCAAGATTATGAAAAATGTCTTTTTCAAATATTTAATTATTTAGCCCAACTAATTTAAAAGTCCACTAAACAATTAATTCACATATCGTTTTAATAAAATTCTAATAAGAACTAAATTAATATTATCAGGATTCGACGTCCGAGAATAGCTATGCTATATTGGAGGCACGTCGGGGACCATGGACTAATAATCAGTGGCTCCGATAAATCAAATAAATAATTATCTTACGAATAGAATAATTATATTCGATAAATCAATCACAAGAATATACCACCATAATCCCGTGACTGCACTCCTCCGATTATAAGATTATATTTATCTCCTCACGAGAATGATAATAAGCGTCCATTGATATAATCATTACATATGGATTAATCCTCCATAGACTGTTCATTCTAAATCGGGAAGTTACCGTTAACCCTTTTTAGAACCTCTTATCCTTATTTACCATTAACCCCTTAGTGATCAATTAATTCATACAACTCACTGGTAGCTAATCAGTGTAATATGAACTCGTACGATCGATCAGTTTCTAGGATTAACAAATAAGGGAACTGTCTATATACTTCCATAAATGGAAGGAATGGATTCTGTATCTATGATAACACAGACTACTCACTCAATCCAGTACAATGCCAAGATGGGGTAATTCAGATCACAGACTCAGTGTAATCATTAACCGCCAAGTCAAACCTCATACTGATTCAAGCAGTTGACTGTGATCACCTCATGATTAAGATATATCCATAAATATGATCATCGATTGATTCGATAAGGCTTCCCAATTATGGAATTATATCGTGAACTCTAATCAAATCGGTCCAGCCCTATATGATATATCTATCATATATAAATGTCCCACTAGGTTCTCTTAACCGAAAGTCCGGATAAGACAATCACACCTATTGTGTTCTGGGCGCATTAATAGCACGTTAAAGGAGAGACCCGATACTCTCGATTAACTTCACTATGGGCTAATTGTATTTTAAGTACATCTTCACTAACTCAATCCTCCCGTGTATATCCCATACACTGAGTTAAGTGATTACATAAACAATATACTTTAGGGTTTTTTGTAGTGTAAATACTATTGTCACATCGGTGAAAATGAGAATAATAAATATGAATAATAATATCATTTCATTTATTAAATAAAACAATTACAAAATTGTCTTTCGGGCATTACACCTAACACAAAGGCACTGGACCTTCAATGGAGGGAACCACACCTAGTTCAGTCCTGAACTTCTTCATCCAAACTGCTTCATTTGCCGCCTCCGAGGCTGTTATGTATTCGGCTTCCGTTGTAGAGTCTGCAGTAGTCTCCTTCTTGGAACTCTTCCAGCTCACTGCCCCGCCATTAAGCGTGAAAAAAAATCCAGATTGTGACTTAAAGTCATCCTTGTCAGTTTGGAAAATGGCATCTGTGTAACCTCGTAAAACTAAATCATCATTCCCGAAAACCAGGAACATATCCCTAGTACGTCTCATGTACTTGGGAATATTCTTGACAGCAATCCAGTGACCATCACCTGGATTGGACTGGTACCTACTAGTCATACTAAGTGGGTACGAAACATCTGGTCTTGTGCACAACATGGCATACATGATAGACCCGATCACCGAAGCATAAGTGATCTTACTCATTTGTGCCCTTTCCTCCTCTGTCTTAGGACTCATTTCCTTCCACGGGTAGACCCCATGTGACATGGCCGGCAATCCTTTCTTGGGCTCCATCGCGAATCTCTTCGACATCTTGTCTATATAGGTGGATTGCGACGGACCAAGCAACCTTTTAGATCTATCTCTATAGATCTTTATTCCTAGAATATAGGCTGCATCTCCTAAGTCCTTCATTGAGAAGTTCTTGGATAACCAAGCTTTGAATGATTGTAATATGTCGTGTACATAAAGCACTAAGAACACAATGGCACTCCCACTAACCTTCTTGTATACGCAGGGTTCATCTTCGTTTTTGATGAAATCAAACTGTTTGATTATCTCATCAAAGCGAAGATTCCAACTCTGAGAAGCTTTATTTAATCCATAAATGGATCTTTGCAGTTTACACACCATCCTGGCGTCATTGGTTGTGAAACCCTCAGGCTGTGTCATATACACCTCCTCAGACAGGTTCCCGTTAAGGAAAGCTATTTTCACATCCATCTGCCAGATTTCGTAATCATGGTATGCTGCAATAGTGAGCAAAATTCTAATGGATTTTAACATGGAAACAGGAGAAAAGGTTTCGTCATAGTCAACTCCTTGTCTTTGCTTATAACCTTTTGCCACTAACCTAGCCTTGTAGATAGTCACGTTACCGTCCATGTCAGTCTTTCTCTTAAAGACCCATTTGCACCCTATAGGAACTATTCCTTCAGGTGGATCAACTAAGTTCCAAACTTAGTTGTCGTTCATGGATTCTATTTCAGAATTCATGGCTTCTAGCCATTTCTCTTTGTCATGCATTAATAGCACTTCCTCAAAAGTTCTAGGGTCCTCATCTTCCATGAGATCCACGCCAGTGTACCTTTCAGGTACACGGTGTTCCCTGGTGGATCTTCTAGGTGCTAGTGTGTCCACGGAAGAGGTTGGCATCACATCTGCATGTGGTGTCTCCTCTACTTCCATCAACTGACTGTTATCCGTAAGCGGTTCTCGAATTTCTTCAAGATCAATTTTACTCCCACGGATCCTATCTAGAATAAACTCTTTCTCTAGAAAGTGGCCAGTCCTGGCAACTAACACCTTTTGTTCCTCAGGATGGTAAAATTGGTTCCCTTTGGTTTCCCTAGGATATCCCTCAAACAGACATTTGTCAGACCTGGGCTCTAATTTGTCAGGCATCATCCGCTTCACATAATCCGGACAACCCCAAGGTTTTAGATGACCTAGGCTCGGTTTTCTCTTAGTCCATACCTCGTATGGCATAGAGTCAACCTTCTTTGATGGAACTCGGTTTAGTGTATAGGATGCGGTTTCTAGAGCATACCTCCAAAATGATTTTAGGAGAACTGCGTAGCTCATCATGGATCGCACCATGTCTAACAAGGTGTGGTTCCTCCTCTAAGACACGCCATTCATCTGTGGCGTCCCGGGAGGGGTCCATTCAGGTCGAATCCCATTCTCCTTCAAATAATCTTGAAACTCGCCATCTAGGTATTATCCACCTCGATCGGATTGAAGTGTTTTGATTTCTTTACCTAGTTGTTTCTCCACTTCACTTCTGAATTCTTTGAACTTTTCGAAAGCTTCAGACTTATACTTCATTAAGTATATATAACCATAGCAAGAATGGTCATCAGTGAAAGTGATAAAATAAGAATACCCACCTTTGGCTTGAATTGAAAATGGGCCACATACATCAGTATGTATGAGCTCAAGCACTTCATGGGATCTTATCCCTTTGCCACTAAAAGGTGACTTTGTCTTCTTACCAAGTAAACAAGCTTCACATGTATCAAACGATTCATAATTGAATTGATCCAACATTCCATCTTTATGGAGTTTAGAAATGCGATTCTTATTTATATGGCCAAGTCTACAATGCCATAAGTAGGATTCATTCAAGTCATTTGTTTTAGCTTTCTTGTTATTTATATTAAGTACGTCAACATTCATATCTAATATGTAGAGACCGTTGCTAAGTATGCCAGTACCATAAAAATTTCCGTCACGTGAAAAAGAACAACATTTATTCTCAAATGTAAATGTAAATCCATCAACATCTAATGCGGAAACAGAAATAATGCTCTTCGTAAGAGCAGGAACAAAATAACAGTTATTAAGTTCAAACTAGCCCACTGGGAAATGAAAGAAAATAAACTCCTACGGCCAGTGCAACAACACTTGCTCCATTTCCAACGCGTAGGTCCACCTCTCCTTTCCTTAGCTCTCTAGTTCTTCTTAGTGCCTGCATATTCGTACAAATATGAGAACCACAACCGGTATCTAATACCCAGTGGTTAGACTTAGAAGAAGTAATGTTGATCTCAGTCATAAATGTACCTGAAGTCGAAGCATCAGAATGCTTCTTCTTGGTACTCAAGAAGCCTTTGTAGTTTCTCCTCCAATGTCTGGTCTCACCGCAATGGAAGCAAGCATCCTTGGATTTGTCTTTTGCTATCTTAGGCGTTGGCATAGGTGCAGCCTTTGCCTTCTTGGACTTTTTTTGGGCTTTTGCCTTGACCTTGCTAGAAGTGACCAGCAACACTTGATTTCCCTGCCCCACAGTGCCCTCAGCAGTTTTTAGCATGTTCAATAACTCCGCAAGGGAGCAATCTATCTTGTTCATGTGATAATTCATCACGAACTGTGAGAATGAATCGGGTAGAGATTGTAGAATCAAGTCAATACTCAATTCTCGTTCCAATTTGTGGCCCAGCTTCCCGAGCCTCTTTATGTACCCTATCATCTTAAACACATGTGACCCACAGCAGTCCCAGATGCCATCTTACAACTAAACATGGCCTTTGAAACCTCGTACCTCTCAGTGCGAGACTGAGAAGCATATAGCTCCTTTAGGTGAACCATGATTGTGTAGGCGTCCATAGACTCATGCTGTTTTTGCAGTTCAGGTGTCATCAAAGCAAGCATGATACATGTAGCATCGATCTTGTCGAACAATGCTTGTTATACTTCTCGACAACATCTGCAGCCCAACCCTCAATGGGCTTCTCCGGCAGGGCCTCGTCCAAGACATAGCCAATCTTCTTGTGCCTCAAAACGATTTTGAGGTTTCTTTCCCAATCGATAAAATTAGTTTCGTCAAGCTTATTGTCGATGATAAAACGAAGGTTCAATTTGTTTGACATTTTCTACAACAATAAATAAAGATATAATAAGTAAGAGCTCATGTATAAAAAAACCTTAAATCTGCACTTTAAATTTTTATAAGGTTTTTACTCCCACTAGCCAACTATTCACAATTGGCTTTGAAGAAAATAATTTTCTTTAGTGGGCAAGATCCCATTGAACTACCTCGACCCCCAACTTTGGTTGATGGGCCGAAAATAATTTAACAGGGGGACAACACTTTGTTGATCATATCTTATATGACTCTTGTTGTTTGACTAGTAAACTCTTTGACAATTTTTTCATCCTATGAAAATAGTCAAACCCTTGCCTCTAAAATCCAAACGACCCCGCTTTGGCTGGTGGCCGAGAGAATTCTTAGTCGAGTCATAACCCCAATATTCGTCAGATTCTTTCGATCATATCTCGATAACAACGATATACCCGAGGTAGGTCAACCCCCGCTTTGGCTGGTGAGTTGGGTCCGAACAAGGGCTCTTCACCGTCGTTATAATATGGGGAGGCAATTTCGACTTGATTTTTTTGACGTGGGAATAATTTTAAATTAATTCTCTTTATTATTTTTGTTTAATTATGGTCTCATCTACTATGTGCATAATACTACGATATCATATAAAGTAAAACATACACAACATTCCGTGCACAAAATAACCGGTATGATCATGGACTTTTCGTAGGTGCAGTTTCGAATACAAACTGACGAAACCGCGGGTCACAAACTAAGGGTGTCTACAACCGCCAATAGGATCTTTATTGATGTAAGCCAATGGGTTCTTTATCTCTCTTTGGTCTTCATCTTCTTGCTCCATTCTTGTTACATAATAATCTATCCAATAAATAATTACACCCGCCGCACACGGGGGGAGCTAACGGGAATGGGATAAATGCAAAAGGTAAATCAGGTCACGTTCTTCATAACGGCCTAGGACAATTTTTCAAAAACCAACATAAATAAAACATTATCATCTATCATATTGGTCGAGTCCATGATCAATCGGGGTCCATATAATAACATTATATCTACACATCTAATCCATACAATTTATCTTACGAAAAAGATCAAATTCTAATTTTAACTACTTATGCGTCTTATTCTATCACATCAAATAATTAAATAACTTTTAATTAATTATATGACTTAATCAAAAATAAAATTAACATTTAATTTTAAATCGATTTTAATTTCAATTTTATAAAATTTGAACTATTCAAAATAAAATTAAAAATTATAAAGTCTCCAATTTATTTCCTTTCCTTTTGATTCTTAATCAAAAGGGATGTCTTTGGTTTCCTAAACCAAAAGGCATCTTCCAAAACCAAATTTGGTTTAGGCCTAGCCTTTTTCCAAAATCAAAATTTTGAAAGTGGCCTAGGCCTAGGCCTTTACAAATCAAATATTCAAACAGGGCCTAGGCCTATTCAAATCAAAATTTGGAAAGGCCAACTAGTTTTGGTTTAGGCCTGGCCACTTTCCAAATCAAAATTTTGGAAGTAGCCTAGGCCTTTTACAAATCAAATATTTGAAAAGGGCCTAAGCCTATACCAAATCAAAATTTGGAAAGGACAATATGCCACTATGGTTTCCCAATGGCCCAAAATATTTGAACCATTGGTTGGCCATATGACACAACTAAACAAAAGAGATATCTATACACAATAAATATCACAAAACGAAAAGGGTCGATCTCCCCGTTGGAAGAGGACAGCCGACGACGGCAGCCCTAAAGCCGCCGCCGCCATCACCGCCGCAGAGGAGGGGGGCGCCGTCAGTCGGCCGAGCCCCCAGTCGAACCCTTTTTTTTGTTTTAAACGTTTCGCTTACAGATCTTGCATCTATCGATTAATTTCTACGCAATTAAATTGTGCTTATTGCTTAAGCTCGAAGTCTGTCTCTGATGCCACTGTTAGGAAATCACTAGTTTAACGCAGCGGAATTTAAAATTTGATTTCTTTTTTCAAGATCGTTCTTCGTTTACTGCAATAAACACGTGAAGTAGTTTGACGGTTATACCTTGATGATCTTTAAGATGATCGCTTTGACTGTCAACGGAGAGTAGTACAGTGCGCAAGCCATCCACGCGTCCGGCTTCTATCGCTAATCCACACGAACTCCTAGCCGGAATCCTCCTTGGATTGCTATTGGAAAACTCTGGTTGCTAGACCGGCCTTTTTCCTCTTTCACAAACTCACTATAGGATGCTCTCTATTTTACACAAGAACTATGAGCTCTTGCAATTGTGATGTACAAAAGAGCTTGACACCCACCTCTTATTTATAGTGTAGGGGGCGCCCCAACCTAAAGTGCAGGAGAAGAAAACATTTTCCCAATAAAATAAGGAAAATCAATTAGATTGATTTATCTCTTTTATTATAATTAATTTTGCCAATATCTTATATTGAATATAATTATCTTATTACCATAAATCTATTTTTTCCAAAATCAATTAATATCTTATATTAATATTATGGTAATCTTATTAATTAAAGTGTACAATCCAAGTATATGTGGTGGCCCAATAGTCAATAAATTGACTTCCAAAATATTCTTTAATTAATATAATTTGTATATAATTAATACCTTGTATTTTATTTATTCATAATAAATAAATACCACCATATTAATTTACCACTATAACCATTATAGTCTAGAGATAAACTTTCCTTATTTGGCTATAAACTATAACCTCATTTTAATCCGACTCGATGTTCATATGTGTGTGACCCGATAGGCTTCCAAATATGTTGGCCGTAGACACAAAGTGTAATTTACTAAAATGCCCTTCATGCCTAATGATCACGGGATAACGTCTAGCAACACACCGTGACCCCCAATCTTCGGTAGAGTCAGAAGCAACGACTACTACCTTTCACGTGAAGCAGTTACCGTGTAACTTACAATCCTATCATTGTAATAATATCCATACGATCGTAGCTCGAGTGTCAATACATTAACGATCGTATCTTATAATCTGGATATCATGCTCTCTCGGGATAACACATTTACTCCCACTTTGCAAAGATTCTCTAGAGCTAGACATTCCTTATAAGAAAGTCATTTCGGATATTCGATCCCAATCATAGGATACGCGATTCCCGGACGACCAATCATGTATACACCGCATGCTTCAATATCATACCCAATCACTACCGCATGATCGCCCCGTGGCTAAGGGAAATTTCAATAGTGTCAAAGCATGACAATCCACACCGTGATGCCATGAAGACTCCGGTCAAAAGGATAATTACACAACCGCCACATAGTGTGACACTTAATGTAAGTGGGTTATTCTAACGTACGCATTCACTAATACACGTCCACGTACAGTCCAAGCATCTCTACACTTCGATAGACGAGATCTATCCCTACCTTATAAGATAGAAGACATCCAATACGTGCTAGTCTGCTTATACTATCAATGTCCCATTTGATAGTACATAAGACTAGAGACATTTAAGTACTAAACTTGTTATAGTGATTTGAGATCTCATCAACCATAATCACTATCATGGTTTCTCTATCACAGTTTGATACTAGGAACGTTACTATATATGTGCAACAAATAACATGAAGATTAACAAAATATAATAACATAAGTGCTTTTATTAATATCATAAAGTTATTACATAAATTAAATAGACTGTAAATGACCCGACCCGGTCGGATCCGGACCAACCCGATTGGGTTTAGGACACTCTTCCAACAAGGTCACCATTGATAAAGGTATGAAGCTTTGAACGTTCCTTTTGTTGGAAAATTATTGTGCCACCAATATCTTGAATTTAAGAGTTTGATTAATTTTACACTTATCTGAATAATATGTGTACTTGTATTATTTATTGTTGACTAACCTGCCATGAAGTCAAATGACTTACAACGGCATTTCTATATTTGGTTTTTGCAGGTACCCTCAAAAACACTTGCACACACAATCACACCATAAATGATTAAATCAATCAGTTATTTGATACATTTATCATAAACTCAATTTATGATATGGTGTGACACTAGTATAATAATATTAATTGGGTCCAAACAAAATTATCTAGTCCAAAATCTGTTCCAAATTCATAAATAAAATGTTTGGGCCTCTTTTGTCAACCCAAAACCCGGCCCAGCTTAGTTAATTGTCAAATGAACTGAACATTACTCAAACAGCAGCTCAGCCCGACTCGCTGTTACCATATAAAAACAACAAACCCACCAAAAAACCAAACCCTAACTCATTTCTCAGCCGCCCCCATCTTCATAATCTCTCTCTCAGCCTCCTCTCCTCCTCTCCTCTGATTTCTCACCGTCCGACCACCGTCCTCGTTTCATCATCGGTTCACCATATCTTCTTCTTCATCCAGACGACATGGCTGTCCCTTCAACCTCCTCAACTCTCCACCATTCAAAAGCTGTTACCGTTTAAAATAAAAATGTTCAAACTTTCAGTCTTCAAATGAAGACATACCTTGCAGTTCATCAATCAGAAGCAGCTATATGATGACTGAATGAAGATATGAGTTACTCCTCCGTCTGACCGGTCCTTATTTCACATCGAAGAAAGAAAGATATGTTTTTGATTCTCCCTCTCTCTCTCTATCTACAGATCAAGACATGGTAAGGTCCGATTCGATGAATAATCGGCTCAGGTATCAAATTTCCTTCTCCATCTCCCCTACACATGTGATTAAATCCTAGATAGAATCATAAAAATCAAGTAATCCTGCATGTCCATTGTTGTCTCGTCCATGTCACTGAATCTAGATCTTGAATGCTTATATATATTTCTGAATGTGTATGAATATTTGTTTATGTGTGATAAATCTACACTGTGCTAAAACTGTGTTAATTCGAAACCATAGAGTAAAATCTGAGTATCAAACAGTGTGTAATTTATGGTTCTACATCTAGATCTGAATTTGCTAAACACTTTGCCTTGTGTCGATTAACTGAGTTTTCTTTTTGATGAAATCATAATTCTTGTGTGATTTAATTCATGATCCATTTTAAACAGTATTTTGGGAAACCTTGTATTCTTTAAACTGGAGAAATCTGAGTTTCAAATCCAGTCAAATGAATTCTGATTAATGATTCAGTTGAATCCGTTCTTATGTGACCTCTGTGATGTAAATTGATCCCTAAGGACTGCACTACATCCTTAAACCAAATCACTATCACACATTCACAGTAAATCGGTTTATGTATATTTGATGTTGTGACGGACTCTAGGATTGCACTCCATCCTTGAGAAAACACACTCTCACACACTTCTCAAAACCTGCATGTTATGGTACTTATTTGATATTTAAATCTGTGTATAAAGGACTGATCTGTAAATCATTGTCCAAGTGATATGTGTTATATGTCACAGAAATGATGTCCTATTATGTATTTTAGTGTGAACAAACTTATCTCTATATTTGTTTCATATTATTGATATATGTATATACACAACTCTACATATGATATATATATGGGCCATTGCATTTCATATAGGAAAGTTCATCTAATAACTAACCTAACAATAATAATAAAATGAAAATGATGTCTCGGTTTTTCTGCATATAAAAAGTCGACTGCATTTATGACTATCACAATTAGGTTAGTTGTGTTATATCATTAATTAGAATGTGTGATGTCTTAGGTTGTTAACTAATTAACTAGTACATCTGAATAGTCTCTCTCTTACTTGTCTCGATCTACACACTGCACAATCACCCACACACGCCTGTTCATTTATCCAGGCAGCACATTTAATCCATACACCTCTCCACACACTTCACAGCCTATATATATCATATACATCAAAACTGATCAGTAACTAAAACTGATCCAACATTTTCTCTCATACTAAAAACAGCCTTGTTTCTGAGAAAAAGTCTGCTGCTATATTCTTCTAAGTAATACACTGGTATTACTTCTAAGTAATATACCGAAGTCAAACGGAACTCAAGGTGTGGGATTGCATTGAGCTGGATTAGGACTTGGATCGCTTTCTAGAGTCTTCTTCTCTTTTTCATTGCACCGTTTTCTTCTCACACTTGAGTCTTTGACTCTTTCAGTAAGTTCACTGTTTATCTTTTACTTTCTAAGTGCTGTATTTCATCTGTGTAATTGAAATAGGACTTAGTTAGTTTAGATACCGAGGGTTGTAATTTTTTTTCTGTTGTGTTTGGTTTTTAGAAACAAAACTGTGGTTGAATCTTAGTGACCGTGTCACTACTGTGGTTTAGATTCAATCACTACAGTGTGATCTAAAAACAAACAAGTCAGAAAACTGTTTCATCTTGTACCTTTTATTTTTCTGAAAAATGGTCTGTAATAGTATATTAATAATCTGTGATTGCTTGCTACACCTAGTATAGGCTGAAAACTTAAAACCTGAATCTGTGTTTTAAAAAGATTAGAAACACACATTAATTTGCATGCTAAATTGAATAAGGTTAAACACATTAATATACATAATCAATTTCTGTCCGTTCACAAGAAAATTAATCTATATACGTTGATTCTAGCTAGATCTTCCGCCCAATATTAGATTAATTAATTGAAACTCCAAAAGGCTAAATAAAATTTAAAAATCCGTAATATCCTATTCACCCCCCCCCCCTCTAGGATATAGATTGTGCACTCTACGATCCAACAAGTGGTAGCAGAGCATGGTCTCTTGTGAATCAGCTTCAGTATCATCTGTTTGATATCTGTGTAATTGCATGCTCTAAACTGTTTGTATGTTTATGTGCTAAGTTGCTGCATATCTATCTGTTTGTGTTTTATTATAGTTGTTGCCTATTCTACCATCACAACTCTGCTAAGGTGCTATTCTTATCTTTATCTGCTGAAACAAAAGTAAAATCCATATAGGAACCGTTCTGCTGAATCATACATTCAGCACCTCATTTTTTACTACGATTTTATTTCTGCAAACGCTTATGAACTAAGTACTGCACACACAACACTTGCAACACAATATCCAAATCTGAGATCTTTGATACATCTTATTTGAATCCGTCCTTAAACTGCATTGTAATCTTGCATTGTATCACTACATTAGTGTTAAGTGCATTGTTTTGCATTGTAAATCATATCATCTTTCATTTAAAACGCCTAGAATAAATAACATGTCTTCCATGGGCCATAATCAGCCACCTCGTGAGGGATTGTGTTTGGCAAGACCTTCATACTTTGATGGTACTGATTATATCCAATGGAAGAGGGCAATGAAATTGCATGTAGAAGCAATGGACATCCGTCTATGGTACATTATAGAGGATGAACCCTTTGTTCCTACAAAAGAAGTTAGTGATGAGGGTGTTAGAGTTCTTGTTAAGAAGGAAAGAGCTGATTTAGATGATGAGGATAATCGAAAGATTACTCTCAACTCTAAGGCAACTGCTATCCTTGTTAATGCCTTAAGTCCTGCTGAGGGTAAGTACGTCTTAGGATGTAAGACTGCTAAAGAAATTTGGGATCATCTTGAAATGCGCCATGAGGGTAATAATCAGGTTAAGGATAATAAAATTAACCAACTCATGTTTGCATATGAATCATTTAGGATGGATTCGAATGAGACAATCAGTAACATGGATACCAGATTTACTGATATTTTCACAACACTTTCTGCACTAGGTAAGACCTTTAAATCCAAAAATTTTGTTCAGAAAATCCTAAGAAGCCTGCCCCAAGAATGGGACGCCATGGTTACGGCTATACAACAGGCTAAGGATTTGAACACTCTGAAAAAGGATGAACTCATTGGTTCATTGCTTGTGCATGAGAGTATGTTGAACTCACGCAAGGAAGTGAAGCCTGAGACCAAGGGTATAGCACTGAGAGCTAAATCCAAACAAATCGAGACTGAGACTACTGAGAGTGATAGTGAGGATGAGAACACTGCACTTATGGTTCGAAACTTCAAGAAATTCTTGAAGTATAAAAAAGGCTCCAAGCCTGACTACAAAGCCCACAAAGGCAAGTCCAAAGTGGGATCCGAGATTCGATGTTTCGAATGAAACCAAAAGGGTCACATTGCTAGTGACTGCCCGAATCGTAAGCCTAAGAACGATAAGAAACCAAAACCTGTCTTTGATAAAAAGAAATCTAAACCCGTGTTGGCTGCTTGGTCCGACAGTTCTGATAATGACGCTGCCCAATCTGACTCTGAAAATAGTGAGAAGGCAAATGTTGCACTCGCAGCATTCTCCCAAAGTACCAATGATACGGACGATGATGTGTCCACACCGCCTGTTACAGACGATGGCACTTTATCTAATCCGTCATTCACTAAAGATGACTTGTATGAATTAAACGAGAACTTGGCCTTCGAAAATGTTCATTTAATTAAAAGAAAAGAATGAACATCTTCAGAATATCGTTTCAGCTAATGAAGAACAGATTCTTGAGCTGATTATTCTCTAAGTGCACTTGAACTTAAGTTCCAAGACCTTGAAATTGAAAACACTTCTCTAAAGGCTGAGTCTGTTACACTCAAGCAAACCATTCAAGGATTTGAGAAGGGGCCGATAGTCAAGGGGTTTGAGAATTCCTACAAGGAAGCCCTTCTCCAAGACTCTAAGCTCAAAGAAAAGGTTTTGGAACCAAGGGCAATTGCCTTAAAGAATGCAAGACCTATTTCCCCCAAACGTTTTTATAAACAGCACACACAAACACCCAGACACGAATACAAGTATGACCAAAGGTACTCAAGGAGTCCTACTCGACAGACTACCTCTCGTCAAACGAACTATGCTCCACGTATGCACCATGATTATGGGATACATCAAGCACCTAACTACACATTTGTTAAACCACGAGTGTCTTATAATTCACATAGTAATTTTCAGGCACGATATCACTATGACCAGCCCTACTATCCATAGGATCTTATTTTGGCTTTTATGATCAGCCCTCTAGTTCCTATGGATCTAGACCTGCACATAAACCCAATATTAAGAAGATATGGGTACCCAAAATTCAACAAGTATGGGTGAGGAAGGTATCTAACACTTAAGGACCCAAAAGACTAAAGGGGACCTCAACTAATTTTTGGTTGCAGGCCCGCTTTTGAAACCATGAAAAATCCTAACAAATGGGTGCTAGACAGTGGTTGTTCTACGCACATGACGGGAAACTTCGGATTATTCCGATCTTACGAACCAAAATCCAAAGGAGGCTCTATCACTTTTGGTGATAGCTCCAAAGGGAAGATCCTTGGTGAAGGATCCATTGGTAACCCTGAATCGCTCATCATTAATCACATATACTATGTAAACAACCTGACGCATAATCTTTTAAGCATATCGCAACTTAGTGATTCCGATCTAGAGATTACGTTTGATAAAAGGACTTGCAAGATAAAGGACACATCTAGAAATCTTCTCTTATCCGGTTATCGTTAGGAAAATATATATACAATAGAATTGGATAAACTTCCGGATTGTCCGATATCATGTCTAGTCTCTGAAAATGATAACGCTAATCTTTGGCATCGACGTCTAGGACACATTGGCTTCTCCACAATGCAGAAATTGGTTAGCCAAAATCTAATTCGTGGGCTGCCAAAGTTTGACTTAAAAAAGTTCTCTGTTTGTGAGCCATGCATCAAGGGAAAACAAACTAAGACCTCCTTCAAGTCCAAACATGATATCACCACAACACGCACACTTGAATTATTGCATATAGATCTGTTTGGCCCAAGTCGTGTTAGAAGTCTTGGAGGGAAATCGTATGTCCTCGTAGTTGTAGACGATTACTCTCGATACACATGGGTTTTGTTTTTGACTCACAAAAGTGATAGTGCTACGTCATTTGAAACTTTGGTGAAGCAATTACAAAACACCTTTGATATATCGGTTGTGACCGTTCGGAGTGATAGAGGTGGAGAATTCATTGATGCAGCACTCATCGAGTTCTGTGAATACTCCGGTATTCGTCATAAATTTTCAGCGCCTAGAACTCCACAACAAAACGGGTTGTTGAACGTAAAAATCGTTCACTCCAAGAATCAGCCTGAATGATGCTAAACGAGTTCAATGTGCCTCATTTTCTATGGGCTGAGGCGGTTGCTTGTGCCTGTTATAATATAAACAGGTTGTCTATTCGAAAGACACTCCACAAGACACCTTATGAGATCCTTAGAAACCGACCACCTAAGATCAACTACTTTCATGTTTTTGGATCAAAATGTTTCGTTCTAAACGATAAGGGAAACTTGGATAAATTTGCATCTAAATCCACCGAATGCATATTCGTGGGTTATTCAGAAACATCACGGGCATATAGATGCTATGATCCGGTTTCACGACGCGTTTGTGAGTCCATACATGTTTCTTTTAACGAATCAAATTCCATGACTAATGCGTGTATTAATGTGGAAGGAATTAAAGAGTTATTAGAAAAAGCTAAGCTTACATATTATTCCGAGTTTGAGTTTCTTCCTCCAGCCACAAATGAAGTAAGCCCGGAGATTCCTGAAACTCCTACTCTTGAGGCTCCTATTGCTGAAAACAGACCCATGGGTGATGAAACCTTAGCAAATGGTGAACCTCATGGTGAACAACATACTGGAAATGATGATCAGCATGCTCCTACCCGACGCACTTGGGATAGAGCTCATACTTCGGATCTAATCATTGGAGATCCCACTGCTGGTGTATCCACTCATCGGTCCACTCTTTCCCCTCCTTTTACTGCTTTAGTGTCTTTAATTGAACCTAAAATTATAAAAGAAGCACTAATAGACACGGACTGGGTGATAGCTATGCAAGAGGAGTTACATCAGTTCGAAAGAAATGATGTATGAGAACTAGTCCCTTTTCCTCCCAAGACACACACTATAGGAACCAGATGGGTCTTTAGGAATAAAATGGATGAAAACGGGGTAGTAGTTCGGAATAAGGCCCGACTGGTGGCACAAGGGTATTGCCAAGAGGAAGGCATCGATTACGATGAAACCTTTGCTCCAGTCACTCGGCTTGAAGCCATTCGCCTACTTATTGCGTTTGCATCCGCTTTTGACCTGAAGTTATTCCAGATGGACGTTAAAAGTGCGTTTTTAAACGGTCTTATCAAGGAGGAAGTGTATGTTCATCAACCTCCGGGTTTTGAAGATACACTTCACCAAGATTATGTCTACCGTCTCAAGAAAGCACTTTAGGGCTTGAAACAAGCCCCCCGAGCCTGGTACGATCGGCTATCATCTATGTTGCTGGAACATGGTTTCTCTAGGGGTAGAGTATACAATACTCTTTTCATTAAGAAATCTGGTTCCGATATCCTGATTGATCAGGTATATGTAGATGATACCATTTTTGGCTCCACCAATCCTGACTTATGCACCGAGTTTGAGACTTTGATGAAGTCTAACTTTGAGATGTCGGCTATGGGAGAGCTCACATTCTTCCTTGGTCTACAAATCAAACAAACTCCCTCAGGACACATGTTAGTCAAACCAAGTACATTAAAGACATGCTTTCTAAATTCAAGTTTGACACACTTAAGCCTACAAGCACGCCTATGACCTCATCTGTCAGGCTAACTACAGATGAAGATGGCCACTCTTTTGACCAACACCTTTATAGATCCATGATAGGCTTCCTACTCTACTTGACTGATTCCCGACCCGATATTATGTTTGCCGTTTGTCTATGTGCACGATTTCAAGCAAACCCTAAGATGTCACACTTTGGAGCGGTCAAACAAATTTTCCGCTATCTTAGGCACACCCCCACTCTGAGTCTCTTTTATGCCACATCTACACCATTCACACAACTCGCATATAGTGATGCCGACTATGGTGGTTGCCGTGTGGAACGGAAAAGCACTAGTGGTACGTGCCAGTTCTTGGGCAATAGACTCGTCTCGTGGTTCTCCAAGAAGCAGCCTAGCGTTGCTTTGAGCACCACTGAGGCTGAGTATGTTGCTTTAAGTAATTGTTGTGCCCAGCTTTTGTGGATCAAACAAGCGGCTTGCGATTTCGGTATTACTATACCTTGCGTGACAGTCTACTGTGACGGCACTAGTGCCATAGACTTGTCCCGCAATCCAGTATTGCACTCTCGTGCCAAACATACAGATATCCGTTATCACTTTATACGAGACCATGTGACCAAGGTACGATATCTATAGAGTTTGTGCCTACTGCGCAGCAAGTGGCTGACATTTTCACGAAGCCTCCACCCCAGGCTTTGTTCGAAAAGCTGCATAGTGACCTATGTATGATTCCTCTTTAGACCCTTCTTTTGATTCCTTTTTCAAAATAAGGGGGAGAGATGTATATATGTAGGGGGAGCTGCAAATTAGGGGGAGCGTAGATATTTTGTAAAATTAATCAAAAGGGGGAGAATTGTTGGAAAATTGTTGTGCCACCAATATATTCAATTTAAGAGTTTGATTAATTTTACACTTATCTAAATAATATGAGTACTTGTATTATTTATTGTTGACTAACCTGCCATGAAGTCAAATGACTTACAACGGCATTTCTATATTTGGTTTTTGCAGGTACCCCCAAAAACACTAGCACACACAATCACACCATAAATGATTAAATCAATTAGTTATTTGATACACTAATCATAAACTCAATTTATGATATGGTGTGACACTAGTATAATAATATTAATTGGGTCCAAACAAAATTTATCTAGTCCAAAATCTGTTCCAAATTCATAAATAAAATATTTGGGCATCTTTTGTCACCCAAAACCCGGCCCAGTTAGTTAATTATCAAATGAACTGAACATTACTCAAACAGCAGCTCAGCCCGACTCGCTGTTACCATATAAAAACAACAAACCCACCAAAAAACCCAGCCCTAGCTCATTTCTCAGCCGCCCCCATCTTCAGAATCTCTCTCTCAGCCTCCTCTCCTCATCTCCTCTCCTCCTCTCCTCTCCTTTGATTTTTCACCGTCCGACCACCGTCCTCGTTTCATCATCGGTTCACCATATCTTCTTCTTCATCCAGACGACATGGCTGTCCCTTCTACCTCCTCAACTCTCCACCATTCAAAAATTGTTACCGTTTAAAAGAAAAATGTTCAAACTTTCAGTCTTCAAATGAAGACATACCTTGCAGTTCATCAATCAGAAGCAGCTATATGATGCTGAATGAAGATATGAGTTACTCCTCCGTCTGACCGGTCCTTATTTCACATCGAAGAAAGAAAGATCTCTTCTTGATTCTCCCTCTCTCTCTCTCTATCTACAGATCAAGACATGGTAAGGTCCGATTCGATGAATAATCGGCTCAGGTATCAAATTTCCTTCTTCATCTCCCCTACACATGCGATTAAATCCCAGATAGAATCATAAAAATCATGTAATCCTGCATGTGCATTGTTGTCTCGTCCATGTCACCGAATCTAGATCTTGAATGCTTATATATATTTCTGAATGTGTATGAATATTTGTTTATGTGTGATAAATCTACACTGTGCTAAAACTGTGTTAATTCGAAACCATAGAGTAAAATCTGAGTATCAAACAATGTGTAATTTATGGTTCTACATCTAGATCTGAATTTGCTAAACACTTTGCCTTGTGTCGATAAACTGAGTTTTCTTTTTGATGAAATCAGAATTCTTGTGTGATTTAATTCATGATCCATTTTAAACAGTATTTTGGGAAACCTTGTATTCTTTAAACTGGAGAAATCTGAGTTTCAAATCCAGTCAAATGAATTCTGATTAATGATTCAGTTGAATCCATTCTTATGTGACCTCTGTGATGTAAATTGATCCCTAAGGACTGCACTACATCCTTAAATCAAATCACTATCACACATTCACAGTAAATCGGTTTATGTATATTTGATGTTGTGACGGACTCTAGGATTGCACTCCATCCTTGAGAAAACACACTCTCACACACTTCTCAAAACCTGCATGTTATGGTACTTATTTGATATTTAAATCTGTGTATAAAGGACTGATCTGTAAATCATTACCTAAGTTATATGTGTTATATGTCACAGAAATGATGTCCTATTATATATTTTTGTGTGAACAAACTTATCTCTATATTTGTTTCACATTAATGATATATGTATATACACAACTCTACATATGATATATATATGGGCCATTGCATTTCATATAGGAAAGTTCATCTAATAACTAACCTAATAATAATAATAAAATGAAAATAAATGTCTCGGTTTTTCTGCATATAAAAAGTCGACTACATTTATGACTATCACAATTAGGTTAGTTGTGTTATATCATTAATTAGAATGTGTGCTCTCTTAGGCTATTAACTAATTAACTAGTGCATCTGAATGTGTGTTCATTTATCCAGGCTGCACATTTAATCCATACACCTCTCCACACACTTCACAACCTATATATATCATATACATCAAAACTGATCAGTAACTAAAACTGATCAAACATTTTCTCTCATACTAAAAACAGCCTTGTTTCTGAGAAAAAGTTTGCTGCTATATTCTTCTAAGTAATGCACTGGTATTACTTCTAAGTAATATACCGAAGTCAAACCGAACTCAAGGTGTGGGATTGCATTAAGCTGGATTAGGACTTGGATCGCTTTCTAGAGTCTTCTTCTCTTTTTCACTGCACCGTTTTCTTCTCACACTTGAGTCTTTGACTCTTTCAGTAAGTTCAATGTTTATCTTTTACTTTCTAAGTGCTGTATTTCATCTGTGTAATTGAAATAGGACTTAGTTAGTTTAGATACCGAGGGTTGTAATTTTTTTTCTGTTGTGTTTGGTTTTTAGAAACATAACTGTGGTTGAATCTTAGTGACTGTGTCACTACTGTGGTTTAGATTCAATCACTACGGTGTGATCTAAAAACAAACAAGTCGAAAACTGTTTCATCTTGTACCTTTTATTTTTCGAAAAAGCATACGTAATAGTGTAGTAATAATCGTGATTGCTTGCTACACCTAGTATAGGCTGAAAACTTAAAACCTGAATCTGTGTTTTAAAAAGATTAGAAACACACATTAATTTGCATGCTAAATTGAATAAGGTTAAACACATTAATATACATAATCTATTTCTGTCCGTTCACAAGAAAATTAATCTATATACGTTGATTCTAGCTAGATCTTCCGCCTAGTTTATTGTCAATATTAGATTAATTAATTGAAACTCCAAAAGGCTAAATAAAATTTAAAAAGCCATAATATCCTATTCACCCCCCCCCCCTCTAGGATATAGATTGCGCACTCTACGATCCAACACCTTTGTATTTTAATCATGGTAGATTTAGTCAAATTAACGTGTTGTAATTGATCTGCATGTCTAAAAGAATCGTAATTAACTTGAGTAATCAGAGCAGAACGATGTAGATTTTAGAATTAGGAACCATCGCTGCCGGTCTTGCGATGGTCTATATCGCTGCCGTGACACCTTAGGTCCCCCTAATCTGAAGATTCGGTGTCAGCTACATTGATCGACAGATTTAATTAATAGTACTTTAGATCTGGCCAATCTGCTTATTGTATTTGTAAATTAACATGAAGAATTTACAATGTGAAGTGTTAGTTTGGACATAGTCTGATCAATCCCTAGGAACGTGCTAGTCAATCCATGATAGCTGCTTAGGGAGGTACTCGGTTTGCACCGGCAATCTCTAATACTTATTGCGTATGAGTTAATACAACCAACGAAAGAGGTTAATTGCACATAGGCATCTACGTCCTTTCAATGGAAGTAGATAGGATTAGGATAATGAACCAGTAGCTAAAACTAAATAAGAAAATGTTCTGGTTAATCTAGTAAATTACGAGGAAAAGTAGACATAAGGATTAATGACACCAAGTTAGGAGATCGAAGAGGAGATATATACCAATTACCTTTTCTGCCTATGTTGGTCAAGGGGCCGTTATTTATCTTCTTGTCTAGATTTAATGGTTATTATCTATGTTGCATTGTCTCTGTGGGATCGACCTTTACTCGCATCTACTATACTACGATTGACCTAGTACTCTAGCTAGTATTTCGTGCGTATTAGTGGCTTACACGCGGATCAGTAAGTACTAAAAATAAAGTTAAGGTAAGAAAATCTATACAGACTTAAGAAATATATTGCATATATTATCATTGTACAATTTCCAATTTTTGAGATCTTCAAAAGCAAAAATTGCAAAGTTCAAAATTACAAGGCTAAGAGCGAAGGATGCATTGGGGGTGGAATTCTGCCCAGGCTCCACATATTAGGGAAGACTCCCCGAAGTAGCACCAGCTGAAGGAAGCTCAGTGGAAGTGGATCACATAAGCTGATCGAGCTGTAGCACTACGAGAGTACTTAGAGACAATATCTACCCGTTCTTGAAACTCCTTCAAACGAGAGTCTTAGATTGCGTCCGTTCCGGGCTTGTATAACTTCTTGTTGGCCGGGCCCAACAACAAGATCAGGGAATTGGGGCTTTGGCATCGTCCACTCCCAAAGAATATATTTTGTTCACCGTAGATGCAAGCAGAATAGTCAAAGCTTCAGTAACTTCCCGGAGGCCTTGAACTCCCTTGCGGACTGAGCAGGAGCAGCATCAAGTTAAGCTGCCAATGCACTGTTCTCGCTCCTAATTTACCAATCTCACACACCAATGCCCGTTGAGCTGCCATGTGATTTTCTTGCTCAGCCAGAAGACTCTATTTGTACTTGGGTTCTAGGTTACTCGATACGATAACCTTAGGCTATAGTTGTTTATCGAGATCCTCAACCTCCTTCTTTTTGGACTTTTCTAAGTTCTTGATCTTTTAGGATCGATCAGCAACCCTTTGCCTCAGCTCGGAAATCTTGCCTTTCTGCTCGTCAACAGTGTCAGAGACCTTACCCAGTCTCAGAAATACCTCACGGGCGATCCGAGCACCCTGCGCATATGAACACTTAAAACGTGAGATGTGTGCCTCAACAAAAAGAGGAAATATGAAGCAAAAAACATAAGGATAAACTTACAGTCTCAGAAAGCTCCTGGGTCATCATTGAAGAGACCGGATCATAACTTGGAGCCGCCGGCTCCCCTTAAAGAGCTTGGCTAGCCCCGGCCTCAGTGGTTGCGTCAGATCTTCTCATTTTTCTAAACGCATCCAAATGAAGGTCCCCAGCTCCTCTTCCCCATCCGTCAAGGGGAATCCCATCCTCATCATCCTCCCGAACATTGTTGTCTTCAGGAGTAGAAACGTCAATGGTAAAAGGAGCCAGGTCTCCCATAAGTCGGTGACCACAGAGCGTCATCTGGGTGCTTGGACAGTATCCGGACTGTAGGAGCGTGGATAGAAGCATCCATAGTACGGACATTGGAAAGGTCCTCAATACAAGTCCTCTCAGCAGAGGCACTTTGATCCTCCTGCTCTTCTCCATCTCCACCAGCAGCAACCAAAAGGTTATCAAATGCCCTCACTATGAAATATAGATGAAACAAATTGTGGTTAGTCAAGAAGCAAAACAAACACAAGGAAAACAAAATAAAAATGAAAGTAAAAGATCCTTCATGAATCCCTAGCTGAGGGGTCAAGAGCAACATAGGGGTCTGGCCCAGCCTTGGCCTGCCGAGCAGTGTCGATGAGCTGTGAAGGAAGTTGACTAAACATCAAAGAAATGCCTGAGCTCTTGACACCTCGCATCACTTCTGGGTCAATGGCACTAGGAAAGGCATCCTTAGGATGATCATCGGCCTCCTCTCATGACGGACATAGAAGAATTGCATCTTCCACCCTTTGTAAGAGGTAGCCCCTCAAATAATATAAGAATTTTACCCCACTTCCCTGTAAGACGTGGGAAGTAGTAGAACCAGAGGCGTCCCTGGTCTTCTTAATCTGGTAGAAGGCTCTAAAAAAGTTCATGCTAAACTGGACCCCCATCAGACGACAAAACACGTCAAACCCTATCACGCTTCTAACTTCATTAGGAGACTATTGAGAAACACTAATGTCATTATGGTGCAACATGGCCAAGAACGCCGGACAGAAGGGAAGTCTTAGACCACCAACAAATTGGGCCTGATACACAGCACCATATCCCTACAGCGGTCGGTAAGAATAGTTATCAGGGGAAGTAGGTTTTAGGGGAGCAAACCTCTCTACATCTACTACTTACTCACTACAGATACTGGAAATCTCGGCTGGAGAAAGTTTTGATTTCTTCATGTACATACCGGTCCAATTTGACATGGCTCTGTCAATCTTTAATCCTAAAACGAAAGCAGATGTCCCAAACGAGGGAAGGAAATCGGAGGTGGAGAAACAATGAGAGGAACCCAGGGGATCTCTTAAACACTACATTATTCACCGCCTATCTTAATTCTGGATCTAATTCGAATAATCTACGTGGAGGCTCTTCTGAGAAAGGTGAAACTGACATGAACAGATTGAAGTGAAGAATAATAGCAAAGAAAAATGCTTACTTGTAGGATAAAAGAGTGAAATGAGAGGAATTGGCAAAGCACTTCAGTCTTCCGATATAAAGTAATGGGAAATGTGTGAAAGGACAAGTGATAAGACGGGGATTATAAACCCCAAATACGACTTGAAAACCAATCCACTTCAAACGGTGTGGGCAAAATAGTGCCTCGAATACTGGGAACTTATGACAGTGTCATAATGGCAACTCTTCCACCTAGCGAGGTACGTTAGTAAAACCTATAAGCCCAGATGACCGAACTGAGCTACATCCTTGACAGATCTGACCTGACCTCAAAGGATCAGCTAGATCTCGGGGGCTTATGACGAGGTCGAACTGAGCCTCGCCACGTGTCATCTCTATATTGGCCAAGTATTAAATGTAGACAGAAAGATTATAAGGTTAAGGGCCAGGAGCCCCGCTTTGTGTCTAAGGGCAGATCCGAACCCCAGGTGGAGGATCGGCCTGGCTCACTTCTCAGTCCACCGCAGGTCGTTCAGGGCGCAATGGAGTTGGGTTAGTGCAGTTCTAGCCATAATGCCCTCGGGGCCTCGACATAGGTCGGCTCGAGCTATCCCTGATATTTAGCCCATGTGTGTGACATAAAAGATAATTAAGATAAGATCCTTCTCTCATTAAGACTCTGATCCTATTATTTAAAATACCATGATTATCTCCTAAAATCAAGGGGATTAACACATACAAATCCTTGAAGGATACGAAATAGAGTCCACCATGGACACGGCACAGGCATGCCTAGGGCAAAACGCCCTTTATATAAACGATCTCAAGAACTACAAAAAGACTCGATTCCTGACTCATTCTCAGGATACGTAGGCTACTTGGGATTCCCTAATCTTAGGCTCAGTCTAAAAATACTCAAACATCACACCCACTTTTATCTTTTTCTAGAGATTTTGATCTTGATAGTTGTCATTAGGATTATTACGGCCCGAATTTGATTACAGACGAGATCCATCATCTTCAAACTTTATTTACGTAGATGTATCTGTTGGATAAATATATCGGTTAGTATGCTTTGGAACATTTTTAACAAAAAATTGAACACTTAAATTTAAAATCACATGAACAAGTATGAACATGTCAACATATCTGAACAGAAAAATAACAAAACTAAAATGAGTAAATGCAAAAACTTATACATTGAGGCGAGTATAACACTATGTCCTTAAGATTGATTTGCGCCGAATTCGTGCTCCCGGTCCCCGCAGTTGTCTCTTAAGATACGACAATCATTTCTGCCAGTCTAAAATGGTACTTCTATCGTATAGAAGTGGTGAACTCAAAAGTCTAGTTAGTAATCTCAACAGTGACTTTAAAGAATGCAGAACTTGAAAATTGTGCATTAATTGTTTCAAAATTATCAACTCGCAGGTGCTTAATTAAAAGATGACACTGCAAAGAGCTATATTTAAAGAATGCTTGTCATATAAGGTAGTATACTATTTATTTTTGCTGCGCTTGGGACGACCAAATGGATGACGTAGGTGTTTTCCCCGTTTTACAAGGAAACGACGTCGTTTAGGTTATAGTATCCACTTGATTTTGATACAGTCAGTGCGCTTATGTCATTGTTGCACTACCGCTCTCATTTCTTGGCTGCTCCACCACCGCCTGGAGTTCCTGTGTTATGAATATGTTTCAGCACAAATCAAGAACCTTTTGTTCCATTACCTATTTTCGTCTGGGTGAGTTGTTCATATGCTTCTTGGTGATTTCTCCTTTTTCCATTGTGTTCTTGTAATCTAAGGTGTTTGGTGTCGTTTTTGCAGCTTTCTGGGTTTGTATTAGTTGTGTTGTTGCATTCGACGTCTGTTTTTCCAGGTAATTTTTGTTCTTTTTTACGGTTTCTTTTTATCTTCTTTTCAATTTACCGTATATATCTTTGCTTTTATTTGCAAATTCAGTCAATGTGCTTTCATCTGGTTTTTTACTCCTTCAATCGTTTTTGGATTGAATTCTTGCTCTTTATTCTGTTTTTCTTCTTGCTTATTTTGCATGCATGCTTGGTTTTACTGTGTTCTTGGGTTGTTGATGATGGTGCATGCTTGTTTAATGCTTGCTTCCTTTGTCGATCTTCTTTTTTTTGTTTTTGGTGTATTGGTTGTTAATACATGGTGCTCCGGTAGCATCGTTTTCTTGGTAAATGCATTATCTTTTTGTTATTTCTTAGTCACACATTTGGTGTTTTTGTTGTGTGAGTTGTTTGGGTAGGGTGTATACTGTGTTTTAATGGGATTTAGCCCTTTGGTTGTTTTGTTTGGTTGTTAATCACAATGAATGCCTGTTTAATCCTTAGTTGGCTGTTTATTCGGTTCCTTTATTTTTGTTTGTTTTGTTTGCTTGTTAAACACAATGTATGCCTGTTTAATCCTTAGTTGGATGTTTATTCCGTTCCTTTCTTTTTGTTTTTTTGCATTGTTAGGATTGTGTTTCAAGTGAATATATGCCTTGTCTCTGTTTGTTAGATACAGAGTTCATGTTATTGCTGTTTTCGTGTTTCTCTATGTTGTATTGTTTCGGTCACCATACCAGTTGTCTTACACGAATTTCATAACGACATTTATCGTTACATTGTTGCCATGACATAACATGTTTACTACGTGATGGCTGGTACATTGTTGCAACAGAACAATAATGATGTTTATCGTTAGATTGTTGCCATGACGATCGATGCTTATCCAATGTTTCATTGCTGAGTCATTATTTTTTTTGAATTTCAGTGTAGTGAATATATATCTTCTCTTTGATTCTTAGATACAAAGTTAGTTTTCGTGTTGTTTTTGCGTTTTTCTTTGCTGTATTATTTTCGTGTGTGTAACAGTTTCTTTACTCGTTCTTCATAATGATGCTCATTGTGTCATTGTTAGCATGATATACCATGTTTTGTATGTTCTGCACATGTTTGTTATGTGTGGAGTTTGATGTGAGCAGTTTTGTCTGTTCTCTTGTTAGTGGTGATGTATGTTTTAAGCTGTCCTGATGTTTTTGGTTCCTGCAGTTGCTCGTTCGTTCATATCTGGGGTTTCTGTGGCTATCTATTACGCCTATTGCTTCTACAGGTGCATTCTTTTTTACTACTGCTTTGATTTTTTGTATGTGCCGTTCGTGGTAGCTTTGTACGTATATCTTGTGCGTTAGATTTACCCTTTTTTTTGCCTTGTTCCTGTTTTCTTGTGTGGTTTTTGATTGTTTTATGATTTTTCCTGTTATATTTGGGTGCTTTACATTAGTTATGTTATGTTGTCTTGGAGATGTGAAGTAAATTTGAATAAAATGTCTTACTACAAACTAATTTCTTCTATTGTTCTTCATTTTCTAATGGGAGGCACTTTTAGAATGAATCTTTCCAGGCACTTCATGTCCTGCAATTAAGGTGATTTGGCCTCATTCTTGTTAAATAAGTGGTTTTGAGATTACATACTGTGCTGGATCACTTTCATTTATGGATATGTTTGTTATGCACATGAAAATGTTTGATTAATGGTGTTAAACTTTACTCAGAATAATTATATGCCCCTTAGACTGTGCTATTTGGGGTGGTATGAGATCATTACAAATATTGCCAGTGCTTTGGATGTTAATAGGTGACTACTACATGGTAGGGATGTGCTTAAGAGTTTTTGGTTTTCTCAAATAAACTATTAGAATTGAACAATTACTTTCTTTTTAATTTGTGCTGCGTTTTCTGTGATTTAGTACACATGCATCTGCCTGTTGCATGACAAATAAATCAGATTGAGAACCCCACTTACCTGGCTGAATTTTTTTTTCTGTTTGGGAAGAAGGTGTTGTGTTACTCCGCTTTGCAAACAAGAAACTTGCTTCAGTTCAGTGTAGTTAGAGGTGCTACTGCAAACCTCAATAGTTAGGGGATCTATTGCAAACCCCGTAGTTACGGGATCTATAGAAAATCCCAGTTTCTTTGCACATGTTAGCATTAGAGTTTTCTTTGTACTTACAATATATAAAATAGTTCAACCTATAGTGGATAGGTTGAAAATGGTTATGTTACTTTTTAGATGCCAATACTGGTTTTGTCCTCCTGTTTATCATCTTAGAAAGTTGAGTAAATGCGTACGCAGTGTTACATTCATGTTGTCGTATATGTGTAGTGTATGTGTTAGGATGCTTATATTACCTGCGATGCTGTGATATATGTGTTACGTTAGACTTAGTAGTTGTAGTAACGTTACATAGTAGGTTCATGGATGACGTAAGTCGAACGGGGAGAAATGAGAAAAGGAGAAAAGCGTACGCAGCTATGGATGCTGATAAGAAAACCGAATTTCTGAAGTGACGGCGTATGAATTATACGTCGAAAGATAGAGTTCTCTGAGCCTCTGAAGTGGAGGGTGAAACTGGCTCAACTTTTGTTTGTGACCAAGGACTCTCCTTGTTCACTCATAGTGGAACTCAGTCTTCAACTGCAAATGTAGGGTTGCACAATGCACTTCCTCATAACCCAAGTATTGCGATTAAATCAGATTCTGCCCAGTCCACCCTTACTCGTCGTGGTAATGCATTATGTCGAGTGGCTCATATACGACATGAGTTCTATCCTACTACCAGAGTTAGGGTAGGTTTTCTTTCTACTGAATTACCTCATTTATTGCCTGTACCACATACTGAATTGTATTCCACTCTCTTACCGACTGCCCCAAATTGCACCTATTGTGATGCAAAGCGTTTCTACAATGAGTCCATAGGCTTTTGTTGCTCTGAATGTGAGATAAGTATTGCATCCCCACCAATGCCACCTGTCCTTGCTCGATTCTTTACAGACTCAGACATACAATCCTCAACTTTTAGGAAATATGTAAGGAGCTATAATAATAACTTAGCTTTCACCACATTCGCAGCCAAAAAAGATAACGAGCTTATGAAAAATAAGCAAGGTATATACACATTCAAGGTCCAAGGTAAAATACACCACTACCTTGCTTGCTTCAATGGAAACAACGATACCCCTATCGGTGTGCAGTTTTATTTCTACGACCCGCAATCTGAACTCGAGGAGCGCCTAGCTACTTCTTCACGATTTTCTAGAGACGTCATGACCAGATTGATGCATGTGCTTGCTGAAAATCCATACGTACGTTTCCTGCGCCAAGTCAGAGATTTAGGATGTGTGCATGACTACAAGTTGTGCCTCGTTAATAACCCTAAACTCGATCAGCGTATTTATAATGAGCCTACCTGTGACGATGTGTCTGCAATTCTTTCTATGGATGAGGAAGACAGCTCCAATCCCGGATGCCATATCCAAATATATTCGAAAGATGCAATCCCTTACAGAATATGCCACAACTATGGATGCTATGATCCATTGCAATACCCTTTGATTTTTCCACGGGGTCAGGTTGGATGGCATTGTAATATAGAAAAACTTGCACCGAATAGCCGTAAAAGAGGTTATAGATGCCATGATTCTTTGGATAGCAGGAGCGTCTTTCCATGCGAGGCTGATCAACTCCTGTGCCAAGAGAAACTAGGTACCCTTTGGTTCTCTACAGTTTTCTAAACCTTTACGGTAAATAAGCTCTGATTCATCTCCTTTGTTCGGACTTCAGCACTGGAGAACGGTCTTCGTAAACGTAACATTGTTTCGTGCCGCCAATATTAATGCTACAAGTTGCAAATACGAGACAATGATACCTCTATGCTTTTGCACACATGCAGGTTACTGCAACAATTCATAGTGGACATGTTTGTCAAGGTTGAGACTTCGAGGCTAGAATATATTTACAAGCAACAAAAGAAGATTCGCACTGAGTGTTTGCAGGGGATACTTGACAGTATCGCAGGCGAAAACAACTCTAGTTCTGCGGTTGGTCGAAAAGTAGTTCTTCCTCCTTTGTTCGTGGGTGGTCCACGCGACATGATAAAACGATACATGGATGCAATGTGTTTAGTGTAGAATTTTGGGAAACCAGATTTCTTTCTAACAATGACTTGCAATTCATCTTGGCCTGAGATTAGTAACCATTTGCTTCCACATGAACTGCCTCCAAATCGGCCAGATTTGGTTGCACGGGTTTTCAAAGTGAAGCTCGAAATGCTAAAAAGGAACTCCTTAAAAATCATGTGTTCGGTGTGCCCGTAGCGTGTGTTTACTCAATAGAATTCCAGAAACGAGGCTTGCCTCACGCACATTTGCTTTTGATTATGGACAAGGATTCAAAACCCTTAAATCCAGAGGCGTATGACCGGTTTATCAGTGCCGAGTTACCTGACCCTTCACTTAACCCGCGTCTGCATGACCTCGTTCTTAAGCACATGGTTCATGGGCCATGCGGCTTACTTAATCATAGCTGCCCTTGTATGCATGAAAAAAATGCAAAAACAAATATCCAAAGGATTTTCTTCAATACACTACACACGGATGCAACAGCTACCCCCATTATAGGCGGCGCGACACCGGCATATTTAGCAGAGTCAGAGGCCATGTGATTGACAATCGTTGGATCGTACATTACAATCTGTATTTGCTATAGAAATACGACTGCCATATTAACGTGGAGATCTGCTCAACTATTAAACTCGCGAAGTATATTTACAAGTACATCTATAAAGGGCCCGAAAAAATCTCTTTCCAAATGGGGACCACCAATGTTGAAGATGAGGTAAAAGAGTACCAAGAAGGGAGGTGGGTTGGTCCACCTGAGGCTGCTTGGCGTTTATACACATTTGACTTATTTGAAATGCAACCTGTAGTGGTCGTCTTACAGTTGCATTTGCCCGATAATTACCTTGTCTCCTTTGGAACTGACCAAGACTTGAACAACATTGCTAGCAACAATTTCCTAGGTAAGACAATGTTAATGCAATTCTCTGATATGAACCGAAGCAATGACCGGGCTGCACACTTGCGGACTCTCTACAAGGACTTTCCTAAATATTTCCTATCGAATTCTAGCAAATGAATCTGGTCTGACAGAAAAAGAGGTAAAGTAGTGGGACGCATCGTGTCGGCTAATCCGAGAGAAGGAGAAAGATATTACCTACGTTTGCTTCTAAACCACGTACCGAGTCCTAAATCGTACGATGATCTTCTTACAGTAGATGGTTATTTACATTGCACATTTAGAGCAACTGCTTTGGCAAGAAACTTGCTAGCCACAGACGCTGACTTAGACATGTGCTTAGATGAGGCAATACTCTGCCAAATGCCTAGCCAACTCCGACAACTCTTTGCTTCTATCCTCGTATACTGCATACCTTCTGATCCGATTAGACTGTGGTAGAAATACGCTGATTGTCTTTCCGAAGATTACGCAAGAACACACTCATCACTGTCGCTACATGCTTCTGAAATTCACGCGAAAACTCTTCATGACTTATCTGTTCTATTAAATGAGATGGGAAAGCAGCTATCCGATTACAGCCTAGGTCCAGAACCAAACGCAATATCATGCACAAGTAATGTATCAAAGGAAACGGATTACGAAATGAGTATTGGAGTAGATGACAATGATCTCCTAAATGTGCACAAGCGGAACGAGGAACAACGTCGTGCCTACGACAGTATAATGGGAAAAATTCTGTAGAATGAACCTTATTCTTTTTTCATTGATGGTCCGGGTGGCACAGGCAAGACTTACTTGTACAGAGCAATTTTAGCTACTCTAAGGTCGCAACGATACATTGCATTGGCTACAGCTACTTCTGGGGTAGCAGCATGTGCGTTGCAAGGAGGTAGGACAACGCATTCATGATTCAAACTCCCGTTCCATGATGAAAACAACCACATAGCCAATGTCAGTAAACAATCCACCACAGCTAGGTTACTGAGAGAAAGCAAGGTCATAATTTCGGTTGAGGCTCCAATGGCACATAGACAATCTGTTGAGGCATTCTCAGAAATGCTTAAAGACATCACCAAAATTAAACAACCTTTTGGTAACAAGGTTGTCATGTTCGGAGGCAATTTCAGGCAAGTGTTACCAGTTGTAACGAATGCCACAAAACAGCAACAACTCGATGCAAGCTTGTTCAGTTCACCTTTGTGGCCCTCGTTTACTAAACTATGTTTGACGGAAAACATAAGAGCTAGAGCCGATCCTTATTTCACATAATTTCTGCTTCGTATTGGTGATGGTACAGAGCCTGAAGATGAGAATGGAAACATTAGCCTGCCTGTAAATATGGTTATCCCATTCAGCAACAAAGACGTGTCGTTGCAGCAATTAATAAGCTTTGTGTACCCGGACATAAATGTTTTCGCTACCCATAACAGCCTAGCTATGTCCCGAGCTTTGCTTGATTGTGTGGACGACATAAATGAAAATATGTTGGATAATATGCCTGGCCTCCCTACAAAGTACATAAGCAATGACATGGCAATTCATCCCCAACACCGAGGAGACTATGACGATTTCTTAAATTCGTTACATCCGAGTAGCCTCCCTCCACACGAGCTCATACTTAAACCAAATTCACCTGTCATGCTACTCATAAACTTAAATCATGTTGAGGACTTTGTAACGGAACTAGATTGATCTGTAAACAACTTCAAGCACACACCATCGTTGCTGAAATCGCAACTGGTCCACACACAGGCAATATTACTATTTTGCACAAAATTCCTCTTCAATCATCGAATGAAGACAAATGTGCAATACCGTTTAAGCATTACCAATTCCCCGTTCGCTTGTGTTTTGCAATGACGATAAACAAAGCTCAGTGGCAAACGCTGGACCGTGTTGGTGTGTATCTACGTGAACCATTTTTTTCACATGGACAACTTTATGTCGCACTATCAAGAGCCAAAAAATCCAGCTCAGTCAAAGTACTTATTGCGCCTCCCACTTTCACAGACAACACAAACAGTACCTTAACTAGAAATGTTGTCTACCGTGAGATACACAATAGGGTACAAAACAACCAAGAACTTCACGCACAGTAACCCGAAAAGTTCACCACTACAATGAAGCTGCACATAGCTATTGACATGACCTTTCCTAAGTCCCTAAAGGTTTACTTAATCAAATTCCATTTTTTCCGCCATTTATTGTTGATTATTTAAACTTTTACCTGCATTATGTCTATTCTTTGTTTTTTCCCTTTGTTGTATATATAGTTTATTAACTTTATAAACAAATATGGTTCACAGATATCAATATCATGGCAAAGCAAATATGCATAAATGATGTTACAGGCAAATCCGATGACTGGAGAGTAAAAGTGCTCGTTGCTGAGAAGAGCAACGTCTACACTAATGAAAGTTCAAAAAAATCCATAAATTACTGCTTTTGGATTCCGAGGTACAGAAGAAGAAGATTTATACATCCATCATTTCCCTTATATACTGTTATACACTTCCACTTTGGCCATCTTATATACCCAAATAACCGAAACAGGGTAAGAAAGTAGAGGGTGTAATCTGGAATAATGCATCAGCATCTTAGAAGGCAACTTACTCCCATACTCAACCTACATTATTGGTGGAGCAAGCATTCAAGCCATCAAGCCTGTTTTTCAATATGCTACAACAGGAATAACAATGCAATGGGTTTTGTCCAGATCAACCTTTGTCCGTCACATTTCCGAGGAAACTGAGAAGATCCCTTATCCACCAGTTGAAGCAACTCCATTCAATGATATCCACTCACTTGCAAACACGGGAGCTTTGATAGGTAACTTAATTTCTATATCTAACTATTAAAATTCTAAATAACTTCTTCTCCAAAATCAGTTCTTTATTTCGTTTCTGTCATTTATTTTCTGCAACTTAATGCTAATGTTATTCAGTTCTTACTAACAATGCATGCATGTATCCTTTCCTTCAAACTTGTTTTTAATTCTGCCTGTGATTAACATTAATTATGTCTACCACAATATTCACGTGTTTTCTGAGAAAAAGTATGCTAAGTTAAAACTTTATTTAGATTGACAAAGCTTGTATTAAACCCTAACTTTTGTCTTGTTGTCGTACTCATCTAAAGTAGCTCATCATTAGATTACATACTCGATACAAGTCAGCTAAAAAGTTCTCCTTTACCATTCACTCTGCATTTTCATAATAGAACTTCTCCTTACTTATATATTTAGTCCATTGCCCCATTCCTGAGATTGTCCCCAGAATCTGTGCTCTCAGATTCTGTATTTCCTTCACTTGCTACGCTTGCCTCTGCTTTCGCTCGAGCCGCATCCGCTAGCACATACTTTTTTTTCCACATCTCTGCAAGCCTTTCTTGCTCCTTGCCATATATTTTTTGATGTTTAACCTCTTCCCTTGATCTGTGCAAGCTTTTCTCAACTCTGTCCCTTTCCTTGGCAATATTTTTCACTACATGGTCTGGATATGAACCAACCTTTGGAATTTCTTCTTCCCGTATTGAAGAATCATCATCCTTGACCGGTATCGGGGGCGCGTATGCTTCATATTGGTCCTCCACAACCTCGTAAAGCAATGTCGGAAACACATTCTGGAATTCCATCTTTGGTTTCCAAAAATGTTGCTCGTATACTATGGAACTAGCTACGTAGTATTTTCAATTCAGTGTGAAAATTAATGTTCACTGTTGTGTCTTTTTATAGCCTTTTTTTTACTTACACATAAGCTAGAACAATATTTTATCTACTCTTACTCCCATCACTTCTACGATTAATGGTTTTGCCATAAAATTTCCTCACCCCAAGGATAAGTTAAGCCTATGCATTTAATTTCACCTAACGCAATTGGATTGTGTGCTTTTGACTATGGTAATTCCAAGGTGAACCAACTTGCTCTTCCTCATTAAAACCACATAAAAAAATTTCAGAAAAAATAAGATTATCTGCACTTTCTTCTGCCTATCTGTACAATTTTCACTTCGTTCTGATAGGTATAAACAAAGTTTCATCCACTCATTTTGTCTTGGCTTGAACAATTAATGGTTTTCCGAGAAATTTACACAACTCCCGATATTAGTTAAAGCTGTAAATTTATTTTTTTTTAACCCCACTTAGTAATGTAGCTTTGACCTTGATAATTCCAAACTGAATTATATTGTGTATCCTTATTAAAATTGTATTAAAACAATAGAAAATGAGTGAAGTTATTTGCCTTATTACCATACTGCGTCTGTTAACTTGCCTTTTCTGTCAACCTACTCAATTTCTCTCTTACTTATGTACTAACTTTGGTTTCCTGTTACTTACACACTGTGCTGGCCACTATTTTCACAATTCACATATGCCATGAAACATTATTTTAAACAATACAATCCACATATAATAACTCTGCATGTGACGTTCCCATGTAATAGATATTGTAGCTGCAGTCACAAATGTCAAAGAACCGAGGCTCATCGATGCCAAGGGCAAACTAACTCCAATACAGGAATGCACTATGGTGCAAAATGAGTAAGGAGCCAACACACATTCATTGTACAAATTCTAGTTAAACTGTGACACTAACACATAAAATGAAAAACATGCAGATTGAAACCCCTCATGCTCACCTTGTGGGGAGACTTTGTACAACACCAAGGATCAGAGTTACTTGCTACCAAGAATGACTTACCAATCATACTATGCAAAGGGCTAAGAGCCACTTCTTTCTCAGGTACTATCAATTCACTACTAACACTCAAACAAAGTAACTAACAATATAAACAAGTTTAAGACAACATATGTGACTATGATGCAGGCTTGTCTTTGTCCACAATCCCTTTTCTCATTTGTCAGCTTAAACCCAAACATCCCAGAGGTAGCAAACCTTCGAGAATGGTTAGTCCCATCCATTCATATTTCCTTCTCCTATCTTACATTCTGAAATACCTCCCTCACTCACTAATTCAATTAAGCCAGCTAAATAATCAGCACATAGCACCTAAACTTGGTACTAATTTTTCCAACCTTCCCCAAACTAACATGCCCTTCGCATACATGAACAGGCTCAACAATCACCTTGACGATGTGACTAGAATTGCAAACATACCTCACCGCAATTATCTGGAAACAACAGTGAAACACCATGAAACACTCCAACTAACGCAGCTTTCAAACATAATACTAGACACTCATGTAAAATAAACAGCTCTCCCCACAATTTCTGTGACTAAATTTTGTTTCTATGTTTTTTTTTCATTGTTTCTTGGTTTCAATTTACCGCAACTACCTTAGCATTTATTTGCAACTTCAATACGTGTAATTTTCACTTCATTTTTCCCCATTCAATGAGTCAAATAAACAACCTTCTCCACACTTTGTGTAGGTAAATTTTCTTCTTTTGTTTACTTTTGGTGCTTCTTGGTTCCAATCTACCGCCACTACGTTAGCATTTATTTGCAATTTTAATATGCGCGATTTTTACTACGTTTTTCCCCCTCCAAGCATTCTGATATTAACTTGTTGCTGCTTATCCAATTCCTGCTCATAGACTTTCTTATAGTTATTTATAATGCAAAATCAGTTGTCATCTGTTATCAAGCTATTAACAACGATCCATACTTCTTCAATACCTAATTGCTCAACCATTCTTTTCCTGAGTTTTACATACAATGTTACTACTCAGGATTATCTGCTTTGTATTATGCCTATCATAAATGCTTCTTTAACGGGTAATCAATTTCAATGTCTCTGATTTATTAGCACGGTTTACACACCATTCTTTCTTTATTCACCTCTGCTTTCTAAGCAACATTAATCTCTTCACTTCAACAGGTGGCGCACTCCACAGTTACAATGAGCATCAATGACATTCATCAAAAAGTGACATACGCAAAATGCCCGAAATGCCACCAAACGCAAAAAGCACATCCCAAAGAAACATTCACCTGCGCTACTTGCAAAGATAATCAGGTGGCAACCGCCCAGTAAGTAAAAATCATTTACATTCACAAACAAACACAAACCATGTTTTACTTCATTCACTTCTCTAGCTTATCATAACTCTGTTGCAACAGTTGCACGGTCATCGTACAACTCACCGATCAATCTCGCACAATCACAGCAACTTTGTTCGACGAAACTGCCAACAAACTACTCAATCGCACACCGGAACAAATCCATATGATGGATAACCAGGTAACACACCAAAATCTCTCCTACCCTTACTTCCAACCATTAACAACTACTTTAGCATTGACATAACAACCACCTGTGTATCTAAAGGCAATGGCTGATCACCTAGAGCAAATAAGCAACAAACTCAAAAACAGCCAAATCATAGCTCAGATAAAAGCAAACCAAAAAAATACAACGACAAAGTCACACGTTACACGATCCAAGAATGGGTGGAGAAAAAAGCTTCTCAGCTGACTGCATTAGAGAGGAACGAAACATGTAAAGACGTTTCTGCACCTTTCTTCCTTCATACACTGTCATTCAATATCTACATACAAACCTTTCCTAATCCTCTACAATAAAATGCCTATGTGGAACAAATGCAGGCGAAAAACACAAAGTGATTTCTACCACCGACGTCACAACCGAAGCAGAACCTTCAACCAGCAACCAAACAAGCAACACAGGCAGCAGTGCAATAAACACAATCAAGATCGGTTCCAACACTGACAACAATCCAACCTTTGACACAGCATTCAGCCCTATGAAAAAACTGAAACTCCAATCCCCTGAAAAGAACTAATAAGAAACTACTAACTCTTTCGGTATTATTTTGCTTTACCTCTTAACTGGAAAACTTTGTTCTACTAAAGTAAATTTTGACAGGCTCCTGAACAATGCAACTGGGAGCAAAAAAAAAAAATTGTAACTATTTTGGCACAACTTAATTCTAGCTAATAACTACGGAACTTTACAAGAGCACCTGCCTATGTAACTATGTAACTATGTAACTTTTAACCCTTATCTATGTCTATTAACAACACTGGTTGTTACATCGTTGTAGTACAAACAATTTCTGCAACACAAATTTCTCACACACAAAACACAACAAAATCGAGGGCAAAGACGTGCATCGCACGTCAACTCCCTCTAGTGTGTTATTAATTTTCATTACTTGCGGAGATATTTATATAGTAGAGAAAGCCATTCATTTTTTATTGCAACTATTCAAACGTGTGATCAACCGAATGGTCACAACCCAGTTTTGAACCAAATAATGTGTCCACCCACTTTTGACAGTCACTATTCTCCATTAGTATCTGGACACTTTGACGGTCACTATTCTCCATTAGTATCTTTGTCACACACTATAAATCCTTAAACTTCATATGAGGTTAGGATGCAACCACATAGGTGAACTCGACAAATGAAGTCACCATATAAAAATTACCCGAGGTGAATAGTGTGAATTAGATGCATAATCGTGAAAAGTCGGAAATAATTTGGATTTGGGGCTATTATTTACACCACACTCATTCTACTCATACACGACAGTAGATACGATCTTGTCAAAGTCTGTTCTGGAGCCAAAAAACTTACTTCTCGTATGTGCATTGTGAGAGCCGAACCTAGGAAATTTGGTTCTTGCTCAAGAACCTACGAAATGTAGGTTTTTGGCTCCAAAAACGATTTTCATAAGGTCAATTCTATTGTGGTGCACAGATAGAGTGATGCACGAGTAGAATGAGTGTGGTGCAAATAAAGACCCCTTCGGATTTTGTTACGGATACGTTCTTGTGATTTGAGATGTGGATATTCATATTAGACTATCCTTAAATTTTAGTCTTAATTTTTTATGTGACCTAATAAGAAACTATTTGGTTGGTTTTAAATTATATCTAATCACACATCATTGTTGGATATTTATACAACAGGAAGAGGTTGAATGGTTGTTTCTTGAAACTATACAACTTAAGAAATTTATTCATGTAAAACGTTTTTTCCAAAGATCTAGTATTTTTGAATGATGCAAATGCAGAATTAAACCAAGTCAAACACATAGATCAATGTAATGATGGTGATAATGATATATTAAATATCTACAACAGTCAAATATGCCGCGTTAGCTTTCAAACTTGAAAAAGGACATTCAGACACAAAGGATCAAATCTAAATGCCATTCTGAACCCTCAAGAAGGTTCCATTGATGTACAAACCCTCATATGCTGAATCAAGTTATGAGTCTAGACAGATTCTCAACTAGAGTATGCAAAATATGCTTGTGACATTGATGCACATGATGATCGGAAAGAGGCAAAGCAGAAGGAAATTGAGACATTGCAAAAGACCAACACATTGGAATTTGTTACTTTGCCACTTGGGAAGAAGCCCGTTGGATGCAAATGTGTGCATAAGATAAAGTACAACCCTGATATATCAGTAGAGAGATATAAGACCAGATTAGTACCAAAGGGCTACACTCAGACCTATGGCATTTATTATCAAGAAATATTTTCTCCAGTCGTGAAGATCACAACAGTTAGAACATTGTTAACAATTGTATCAGCCAACAATTGGCATATTCACTAGATGGATGTTAACACTGCTTTTTTACGTGGAGATTTATATGATGAAGTGTACATGTATCTTCCTAAAGAAGTTAAGTTTGACAAACCAAATCAGGTTTGTAGATTGATCAAGTCATTGTATGGGTTGAAACAAGCCATCGGACAATAGTATTACAAGCAGGCAAAGTCTTTAAAGAGTCGGGATTTTGTTTAATCCAAACATGATCACAATTTGTTCACCAAAGGACCAGACAAGACTTTCATTGCCTTATTGGTTTATGTAGATCATATTTCTAGCCAGTCCGGATTTGGATCAGACTCCGCAAGTCAAAAATCATCTCCACAAACACTTTACTATCAAGGATCTTGGAAAACACAGGTAATTCTTAGAAATTGAAGCCACGAGAACATTTAATGACATTTTTATTTCAAAAAGGAAACATACTCTCAATCTTTTGCAAGAATATGAGATTTTTCGGGGAAAAACCTACCAAAAATCTGTTAGGAAATCTACGCGGGAAAGCAGCGGAATTCAAAATTTTTATTTCCTTTTACCCAAGATCGACTTCGTTTAAGCAACAAGCATAAAAGAAGTAGACAAAAGAATACCTTGGTTGATCCAATTGGATCGACGTTTTGTCTACGGTTGTAGTTTCTGCACGAAGCCGCCCAAGCGTTCGGCCTCTACCGATGATCCACATGAACACCTCGCCGGAATCCCATCATGGATTGCTACCAGAAAAACTTGGCTGCTAGACCGAGTTTTTCACAAGAACTATTAGCTCTTGGAATTCTGATGTACAAAAGAGCTAGCCAACCCCTTTCTTATATAGGTGTTGGGGCGCCCCTCATGTCTCCCAATCTAATTGGGATTAGCTTCCTAGTAGATTGAGGAGAAAGAAAACATTTTTCTAATAAAATATGGAAAGTATCTTTTATTGATTTATCACAATTAATATTCAATATCTTATATTAAATATCTTTCCAAAATATACATTGACAATATCTTATATTGAATATATCTTTATCTTATTACCATAAATCTAATTTTCCAAAATCAATTAATATCTAATATTAATATTATGGTAATCTTATTAATTAAATTGCATAATTCAAATGTATCCTATGCATATTAAAACTGCGCCCCTTATCCAAATTAATTGGCATCCGGAATATTCTTTAAACAATATAATACTATGATTAATTAATTCACAAAATACATGTATGTCACACACACACACACACACACACACACACACACACACACACATATATATATATATATATATATATATATATATATATATATATATATATATATATATATATATATATATATATATATATATATATCGAAATTATGTGTATCAATGTACATACTTAATTAATATCTTGTATTTTATTTTTTCATAATATATAAATACCACCATATTAATTTATCACTATAACTTTTATAGTACGAGATAAACTTTCCTTATTTGGTTATCAACTATAATCACATTTTAATCCGACTTGATGTTCATATGTGTGTGACCCGATAGGCTTCCGAATATGTTTGCCGTAGACACAAAGTGAAAATTACGAAAATACCCTTCATGCCTAACGATCATAGGATAGCGTCTAGCAACACACCGTGACCCCCAATCATCGGAAGAGTCAAATGCAATAACTAGTACCTTTCATGTGAAACAGTTACCGTATAACTTACAATCCTATCGTTGTAATAATATTCATACGGTCGTTTGTCGAGTGTCAAACATCAACGACCGTATCTTATAATCTGGATATCAAGCTCTCTCGAAGTAACTCATTTACTTCCACTTTGCAAATATTCACGAGAGTAAGACCATCCTTACCAGAAGGCCCTTTCGGATATTCACCTTACTGATAGGGTATGCGATTTCCGGACGCCCAAACATGTATACTCCGCATGCTTCGGTATCACACCCAATCACTACCGCATGATCTCCCCATGGCTAGGGGAAACCTCAAAAGCTTCAAAGCATGATGCCCAGAAGACTCCGGTCCTAAGGATAATTACACAACCGCCACATAATGTGACACTTAACAGTGTAAGTGGGTCAGTCTAACGTACGCATTCTCTAATACACGTCAACATACAGTCCAAGTGTCTCTACACTTCGATAGACAAGATCTATCTCTGCCCTTAAAGATAGAAGACATCTAATACGTGCTAGTCTGTTTGTATTATCAATGTCATGTTTAATAGTACATAAGCCTAGATA
This sequence comes from Gentiana straminea, assembly GCA_036785695.1. Classification (NCBI taxonomy): domain Eukaryota; kingdom Viridiplantae; phylum Streptophyta; class Magnoliopsida; order Gentianales; family Gentianaceae; genus Gentiana; species Gentiana straminea. The sequence goes on along the minus strand of JAVUPR010000424.1, from coordinate 1,734,182 downwards.
CATTTAAGTATAAAACTTATTAAAGTGATTAGAGATCTCATCAATCATAATCATTATCATGGTTTCTCTATCATAGTTTAATACTAAGGACATTATCATATAACAATTCATAATTGGTTCTTTAAAAGAACAAATATATGACAACAGAAAAGCCATTTAATATATGTATAAACAAAAATATATAGTAGAAATGATCCGACCAGTCAGATCCGGTCCAACCCGATTGGGTTTAGGACACTATTTCAACAATCTCCCACTTGGCCTAAAACCAATCACTCGCACACACAAGAATCTCATGAAATACTCGCAACCAGCCCTAGCCGTGAACGGATCGCTATCCGTGGGGACTCAGACTATCTCATACCATGCTCCAAATGATCAAGTCAAAGGAACCGCCTCAACACACATATGAACCTCCGACGAGACTCTGGTCCTTGCTTCAAGCAATGAATCCACTTAATTACTTGTAACACCCCGGTTCCCAATCCCGTCGGCCGCCGGTATTGGTCACTGTAGTGCCACTCATCACGACACACAGTCGTGGCGGTAACATTCAACATTCCACAACAGAAAGAAAATAAACATTCACATTCATTATTTTGAGAGAAAGTATTAAAGTGAGTACATATATCCTGAAGTAAATGAAATTATGCGGAACGTCAAAATCTTTAAAATTGGAAATTTCAAATAATGTTGACGACATGTGACTGCGACTACGTGGCTCTCAAACCCCGCGACATCCCAGCAACAAGCAAACATCCATAGGAATACCTGCTAAGAATATGCTCCCCATAAATGGATCATAGCAGGGTCAAACGAAAGTACAAACCGTCAACTACAAAGTTGAGTAAGAATAAATCTAGTGTACATAAGGTAAAGCCAACACATGAAGGGTACCCCCAATTTATACAGGACCCAACAAATCAATAAAAGTTACGACCAACCATAACGGACACCATACTTCACAACTAACCACCTAAAGGTCCCTAATGTGCACATCCCTCAAAAGGGTAAAGCCCTAGAGAGGAGGATCCTAAAGGTCACCCAATGGTACCTTAACTAGGTGGACCACCACGTACTGGGGTGCAAGGAAACCTTCCCGGGTTCCCGGCTTCGGGTGCTACCCTATCCGGCCCGACCACACCACTGTCTGCCACTCCCCAAGTACACTAAGGACACAGAAGTCGTAAGGAAACCTTCCCGGGTTCCCGGCTTCGGGTGCTACCCTATCCGGCCCAACCACTACGGGTCTACGAACTTCGATGCCCAAAATCCGAATCTCACCAAGACACTAAAATTCTTAACTCACCAAAGCATAACCCACTGAACATGTTCGTAAGACAAGCCAACAACCCACAACGAAGGAAACAATATAGACTGGACGCCCGTTTGGAAGGCCGGACGCCCGTCCAAAGACTCTACTGGACGCCCGTCCAAACCATCGGACGCCCGTCCAACACATCAGAGTTAGATCCTGAATGTAAAACAACCCCTCAGACGCCCGTCCAGGTAACCCAGACGCCCGTCCCCTTAACCCAGACGCCCGTCCACTAAGAACTGTTACATCCTGAATCAAATTTAACACCCCAGACGCCCGTCCAGCTAATCCAGACGCCCGTCCGAAATGTACCCAGGGCAGACGCCCGTCCGCATGAATCAGACGCTCGTTCAACCTGGGTTTCGATTAGAACCCTAACAGCTCTCTACGCGATTTCTGAGCCGTTTCTCCACAACACAGCAGCAAAACAACACTTTAAGCCCAGAAACTCCATACAAAAGCATCATATCAACTATAGGTTTCAACCAACGCAAAAACACACCACTATCCATACACAACAAAGCCAAGTATCCAAACGGAGCACAAAACATAAAAATATTCTTACCGGTTAAGCTGCGTTTCTTGAGAACCCTCTGCTATCGAGCTAAAATCGCTCCTCCACGAAGTCCGAATCTATAAAAAGAAAACAGCGATCACCGATGACGGATTCCTAAACACCAAGGAGAGATTTTTTTTTCCTCTCCTTCTTCCTTACAAGGGGGTCGGCGGCAAGGGGGGTTTTGGGCTGAAAATTTCTGTTTTGGGGAAAATAAGGGAGAAAAGGGGTGAACATCCTTTTATTAAGTGATTAAAACTCCTTATTAAAACTCCTTTTTAATTATTACTAAATCTCTCCGTACAATTAATAAATCCCATAATTTCCCAAATAACTAGATCTTTTACTAATTAATTAGGAAGTCAAAATTTCGGGATATTACATCCTCCCCCTTAAAACAAAACTTCGTCCTCGAAGTTCGAGTTCTTACCGGGCGTTGATCCACCCCCAAAACACCCTTCGTCCCGGAAGATAAGCAAAAGGATTTAACGTGCAAGGCTTGAAAATTGCATACCTTAAGAGAACAAATGCGGGTACTTCTGTCGCATAGCATCCTCAGCTTCCCATGTCGCCTCCTCGGTGGCATGGTTAGACCATAAGACCTTGACGATGCTAACCTCACGTCCCCTTGTTTTCCATACCTTGGTATCTAATATCTGCACCGGTACCTCCTCGTAGGTCAAGGACTTATCTAGCTCAACCACCTCCGGTTCGATCACGTGAGAAGGATCACTCACGTACTTGCGCAATTGAAATACATGGAACACGTTATGCACTTTATCCAACGCCGGTGGCAAAGCTAATCGATATGCCACTTCACCTATGCGGTCCAAGATCTCATATGGCCCCACGTACTTGGGACTCAACTTCCCCTTTTTGCCAAAACGCATCACTCCTCTGGTTGGTGATACTCGTAGTAATACTTTATCGCCCGCGGCGAACTCAATATCCCGGCGGTGTAAGTCTGCATAAATCTTCTGCCTATCTTGGGCAGCCTTCATCTTTTCTCGGATTATCTGTACCTGCTTGACCGTATCTTCGATCATCTGCGGTCCCAAAACCACTGCCTCGGACGAATCGTCCCAACAAACCGGACTTTTGCACTTCCTACCATAAAGTGCCTCAAAAGGTGCCATCTTAATACGGCATGGTAGGCGTTGTTGTATGAGAACTCAATAAGATCGAGCTTTTCCTCCCAAGAGCCTTTGAATTCTAACACACATGCCCTCAGCATGTCTTCCAAGGTTTGTATGGTCCTCTCCGTCTGACCATCGGTAGCAGGGTGAAAAGCTGTACTCATTCGTAGTTCCGTCCCCAAGGCTGCCCGTAGCTCCTGCCAAAACCGAGATATGAATCTCGCATCTCTATCTGACACAATGCTGCTGGGTATACCATGTAGTCTCACAATATTCCTCCGGTATGCCATATCCAACTCCGTCTTACTCCAAGTGTCTTTCATCGGAATGAAATGCGCCGCTTTAGTCAGTCTATCCACAACGACCCAAATCATATTATTCCCTTTAGGGCTCCTCGGTAATCCACATACAAAATCCATGGAGATGGAATCCCACTTCCACACCGGCACATCCAATGGCTGCAGCATACCCTGTGGCCGTCGATGTTCAATCTTGATCTTCGACAAGTCAAGCACTTTGACACAAATTCCGCTACTTCGCGTTTCATATTGGGCCACCAAAAGGTTTTCCTGAGATCTTTATACAGTTTGTCTCCTCCCGGATGAACCGAATAAGGCGTACTATGAGCTTCACCCAGGATCCGCCTCTTGAGTTCTTCGTCGGCTGGTACACACCACCGACCCTTAAACCGAATACTACCATCCTCATGTAACGTAAAATCAGCCGCACCATCTGTACCAATCTTGGCCTTCTTTGCCTCGATTACCTTGTCACCCACTTGTCTCACCCGGATCTCAGCGTATAATTCGGGTTGCAAGACGAAGTCGCTTTTATCTCCGCCTTTCTGGATGACACAAATATCCATGCGGTCCAAATCTTCTCGCAATCTGATCCGTGCTACCTCCTCGCACAAGGAATGAATCGACTTCCGACTCAAAGCGTCCGCCACTACATTGGCCTTCCCTTCGTGGTATTGAATTTCCATGTCATAATCTTTAATTAACTCCAACCAACGCCTCGACGCATATTGAGCTCCTTCGTGTGAATATGTACTTCGAGCTCTTGTGATCCGAAAACACCTTGAAAGTTATTCCATACAAGTAGTGTCGCCATATCTTCAATGCGAAGACCACAACCAACTCTAAGTCGTGGGTTGGGTAGTTACTCTCATACGGCTTAAGCTGCCTTGATGCATACGTGATCACTCGCCTCCGTTGCATCAGCACACAACCCAGGCCATTCTTCGATGCATCGGTATAAACCTCGATGTCCTCATTCCCATCCGGCAACGCTAACACCGGAGCTGTAGTCAACCGTTCTTTGAGTAGTTGGAACGCCCTCTCACAATTGTCATCCCACTTAAACCGGTTCTCTTTTTGCATCAATGCAGTCATCGGTCTCGCAATCTTGGAAAAGTCTTTTACAAATCTTCGGTAATATCCAGCCAAACCCAAGAAGCTTCGAATTTCTGCAACATTCTTAGGTTTTGGCCATCTCGTCACTGCCTCTATCTTGCTCGGGTCAACGGATACACCGTCTTTCGAGACGACATGCCCCAAGAATGCAACTCGTTCCAACCAGAATTCACATTTAGACAGTTTCGCATACAGTTGTTTTTCCCGTAAAATCTGCAGTACGAGCCTCAGGTGTTCGGTATGTTCTTCCTTAGTCTTAGAGTAGACTAAGATGTCGTCAATGAAAACTACTACAAACTTGTCTAAGTAGGGTCTGAATACACGGTTCATCAGATCCATGAAAACTGCTGGTGCGTTGGTCAATCATAAAGGCATGACCGTGAATTCATAATGTCCGTACCTGGTACGAAATGCGGTCTTTGGGATATCCGCATCTGCTACCCTGAGCTGGTGATACCCTGACCGCAAATCAATCTTCGAGAAAATACCGCCCCGTAGTTGATCGAACAAGTCATCGATCCTCGGTAACGGATACTTGTTCTTCACTGTGACGTTGTTCAGCTCCCGGTAATCAATACACAGCCGCATACTACCATCCTTCTTCTTCACAAACAACACCGGTGCTCCCCACGGTGACACACTCGGTCGGATGTACCCCTTATCGAGCAGTTCCTCCAATTGTACCTTTAGTTCTGCTAATTCTTTAGGTGCCATACGATAGGGTACTTTCGATATCGGTCTGGTCCCGGGCACCAACTCCACCGCAAACTCTACCTCCTCTCGGGTGGCATGCACAGTATCTCATCGGGGAATACATCCCCAAAATCACGGACTACATCAATGTCCGCTAGTTTAGGATCTCCCGTGCTTACATCATGTACGTGACACATAAACAACGGGTACCCTTTCTCGACGAGAGATCTCAAAGTCATCACCGGTATAATCTTCACATTAGGTTTATCCACAAATCCCTTTTAAGATACCCGCACCCCTTTAGGACCTCTCAAAGTCACCTTCTTCTGCTCACAGTCAATTTTGGCTTTATGCCGGTTCAACCAATCCATACCCAAAATAACGTCGAAGTTCTCGAGAGGGAACTCGATCAAGTCAACCGACAAGTTGACTCCTAAAATCACTAATGGTACATCTCTATACAACTTAGAACATGGTACTAACTCTCCTGATGGTTGCATAAATTTGCTGTCAATTACCTCAGATGTAACTAGACCTAACCTCACAACATGCGAACTTGCTACAAAGGAACATGATGCACCCGAATCAAAAAGTACATAGGATAAGAATGAGTTAACCAGAAAATTACCCGTCATTACGTGGTTGCTCTGCTCGGCCTCCTCTCTGCCCAGTGCGAATAATCTCCCAGTCTGATTTTTCTCAGCCCCCTGAACTGTGATGGCCGACCCTGATGGTCGGTTTCTGTTTCCACCAGTGGCCGTAGGTGCACCCCCCTGTCGGCTCTGTGCAGGAGTACCACTCTGCTGCTGGTTACCCCTACCCATGTTCCCCGTGTTGCTCCCTGGAGTCCCACCCATGTTGCTTCCCGTAACCGATGCCGACCCGGCAGGTGTGGGAGCCGTAAAGCACTCATACCGTCTATGTCCAAACTTCCCACAATTGTGACACCGAACCCGCGCACCCGAACAATCGGTACCCGGATGATTTCTCTGGCACCGCTTGCAATGATAACTTCGTGGCCGACTAAACCCCTGGGAGTTACCTCTCACTGGCTGACCACCACTGCCCCTGGTAAGGTGGGAATTTTCCGAAAAGGACGGTCGTACTGGTGGGTTTCCGGGATTGCTCCGCTTTTGCCGCCCCCGATTGTCCTCGCAGACACTCTTCCTCTTGTTAGTAGCATACGCCGCTTTAACCTCTCTCCGAATCCTCTCAATGTTGCATGCTACTTCACACATCTCTTTTAAGCTCGTGAAGCCCCTGCTTGCACCCATACGATCCCGGATCGGTAAATCTAAGTGTTGCTCAAACTTCACCATCTTGGCCTCTTCAGTCGGCACTAGCTCAGATGCATAAACTGCCAAGTCGACAAACTTCTCGTAGTATTCTTGAACTGTCATATCCCCCTGTCGGAGATTATCGAACTCGACCCGCAGCTCTTTCCTCTTAGATTCGGGAAAGAATTCACGCCTCAGCTCCTGCTTAAACTCAGTCCAGTTCAGTGGTACCAATACCGTTTCCCCTTGCTCATTTACAGTCTGAGCCAACCGATCTTTGTTAGCACCCCACCACAAATCAGCCCTGTCAACCATGTAGAAGGCGCTTGGTCGACCTTTAGTTCCTCCGGACGCCCCGAGTGGCGAAGATTTTCTCAAACTCCCTAATCCACCGCTCGAGTCCCTTAGGATCTCCCTTACCATCGTACCGACTAGGCCTCTGCCGCGACTCACGGCCCTAGTCATGCCGGTGGTCGACCCCCGAGAACGATCCTCTCGTCGGCTTGTTGACCGCCCGAATCGGTCTTGATTCATCTTAACCAACTAATCAATCAGCTGGTCCCTCTCATTTCTATTCCTAGGAGGCATAGCTAAAACTACAAAAGTAAACAATCATATATTCAATTATCACCTATATCATGCCACAGAATATTTCACATATACTAACACTTACTGTCCAAAATTAATTGTAACATGCGGCCACATTCCCACATACATCAGAACTCACCGTACCTTCCCTACATAGGACTCAATACCTACCCCACACATCCTCACTGTGCTCATTTTAGTGAACTTATTCATAAGGTTCATTTTAGGTGGTGGTCCTGGAGTCGAACGTCTCTGATACCACTTTGTAACACCCCGGTTCCCAATCCCGTCGGCCGCCGGTATTGGTCACCGTAGTGCCACTCATCACGACACACGGTCGTGGCGGTAACATTCAACATTCCACAACAGAAAGAAAATAAACATTCACCATTCATTATTTTGAGAGAAAGTATTAAAGTGAGTACATATATCCTGAAGTAAATGAAATTATGCGGAACGTCAAAATCTTTAAAATTGGAAATTTCAAATAATGTAGACGACATGTGACTGCGACTACGTGGCTCTCAAACCCCGCGACATCCCAGCAACAAGCAAAAATCCATAGGAATACCTGCTAAGAATCTGCACCCCATAAATGGATCATAGAAGGGTCAAACGAAAGTACAAACCGTCAACTACAAAGTTGAGTAAGAATAAATCTAGTGTACATAAGGTAAAGCCAACACATGAAGGGTACCCCCAATTTATGCAGGACCCAACAAATCAATAAAAGTTACGACCAACCATAACGGACACCATACTTCACAACTAACCACCTAAAGGTCCCGAATGTGCACATCCCTCAAAAGGGTAAAGCCCTAGAGAGGAGGATCCTGAGGTCACCCAATGGTACCTTAACTAGGTGGACCACCACGTACTTGGGGTGCAAGGAAACCTTCCGGGGTTCCCGGCTTCGAGTGCTACCCTATCCGGCCCGACCACACCACCGCTCCGCCACTCCCTAAGTACACTAAGGACACTGAAGTCGTAAGGAAACCTTCCCGGGTTCCCGGCTTCGGGTGCTACCCTATCCGGCCCAACCACTACGGGTCTACGAACTTCGATGCCCAAAATCCGAATCTCACCAAGACACTAAAATTCTTAACTCACCAAAGCATAACCCACTGGACATGTTCGTAAGACAAGCCAACAACCCACAACGAAGGAAACAATATAGTTTGGACGCCCGTTTGGAAGGCCGGACGCCCGTCCAAAGACTCTACTGGACGCCCGTCCAACACATCAGAGTTAGATCCTGAATGTAAAACAACCCCTCAGACGCCCGTCCAGGTAACCCAGACGCCCGTCCCCTTAACCCAGACGCCCGTCCACTAAGAACTGTTACATCCCGAATCAAATTTAACACCCCGGACGCCCGTCCGGCTAATCCGCGACGCCCGTCCGAAATGTACCCAGGGCAGACGCCCGTCCGCATGAATCAGACGCTCGTTCAACCTGGGTTTCGATTAGAACCCTAACAGCTCTCTACGCGATTTCGAGCCGTTTCTCCACAACACAAAGAAAGAAACAACACTTTAAGCCCGAAACTCCATACAAAAGCATCATATCAACTATAGGTTTCAACCAACGCAAAAACACACCACTATCCATACACAACAAAGCCAAGTATCCAAACGGAGCACAAAACATAGAAATATTCTTACCGGTTAAGTTGCGTGTCTTGAGAACCCTCTGCTATCGAGCTAAAATCGCTCCTCCACGAAGTCCGAATCTATAAAAAGAAAACAGCGATCACCGATGACGGATTCCTAAACACCAAGGAGAGATTTTTTTTTTTCCTCTCCTTCTTCCTTACAAGGGGGTCGGCGGCAAGGGGGGTTTTGGGCTGAAAATTTCCGTTCTGGGGAAAATAAGGGAGAAAAGGGGTGAAAATCCTTTTATTAAGTGATTAAAACTCCTTATTAAAACTCCTTTTTAATTATTACTAAATCTCTCCGTACAATTAATAAATCCCATAATTTCCCAAATAACTAGATCTTTTACTAATTAATTAGGAAGTCAAAATTTCGGGATATTACAATATCAACTATGTAGAAAAGGTGGAAGAACCATACAAGATTCTGGAATGAACCTTCTAGACTCATGTACTGCTCCCGCTGCGCCTCTAAGGGCACTACTGTGCTTTGGCTAAGTTGTAGAATTTACAGTGACCCATAGCCAAGAATATTTCCAACTCACTGTATCACTTAATCAAGTAACTGCAAATGCAGACTGTAGCTCCTTCATAAGAATCAAGATACACGTCTGTATATCTATATTTATCCGATTCCAAGTTTCGATAAACTAGGAAACCATCCTTAACTTGTTTAAGGATGTTCTCGACATTCACCAGATTTATTTTCATACTTGCTCATGACTATTCATGGACTATGAACATCTGGCATAACTTTTATGATGGTTCCTACCGAAGTAGCAAAGGAAGCCTTCCATAAGCATCATCTTTCACCTTATCTTTAGGACTAATGTCCTAACATAGATAGATCTTGAGAACACCGGCTAGCGGTATCCCCTATCGCGATTTATGCTAAACTCTTTTAGCATCACATCTATATAGGTAAACTATAATCTAACAGCAGTTAAATCTATCACTATAGATTCTTATTCGAAGAATAAGAACTGCTAATCCAAGTTATGTAGTAAAGACCTTGAACTACCAAACATTAATTGACTGTGACATGGGGTGATAATTCCCAAGAAAGATATCCAATACCTTACTCAAAAATCGTAACACACTCCCACTATCCATCTTGCACATTGGGCATATCCTTTCTTTTGACTAAATCAAACTCTTTTGACTATAAAACAAAGAAATCGTCTAGAGAAACTTGTTTGAGTCCATAAATTGATCTCATGGGCTTACATATCATGTTATCGTCTATGAACATTAAGCCGTTTTCCCAACGTCTTCAACACTATTATATAGCCATGATACGAAGTTATAACAAGCATAGTCTGAATAGAACTGGGCTCAGCTGGCAGCATAAAGAGAATTACAAGGTTTACACCCCATACCCTTCAACCATCACTATAGCCTTATGGTAATCATATTACTATCCATGTCAGCCCTTCAGGGACATTCCCTCGAGGTAAGACAGACTAGGTTCACAACCTGGTTGTCACTGATGGAATCTAATTCAGATATTATGGCTCCTGGCCATATCTCTCAATATTTCCTTTCAAACATTCTTTCACAAGTCGTGAGATATTCATTCTTCAAGATGAACATATGATGGGAGTCAACTTTACGTGATTCCGGTGCATTTTCCACCCCCGTTTATCCCACTTTTAGCACATTCTCGGTGTTTTTAGACCGTTTTCGGGTAATATCGTGATTTTATAGCACGGGGAGTAAATCCATCGCTTTGATGGTTTACTACCTCTTTTTAGTGAGCACTTTTACCCTCCGGAATCGTTTGTGTGTCTTGTTCGTTCATGAGATTGTAGGGTCTAGGTGTCACGAGAACTCGGAAGGAAAAGATTTATGATGAGAAGTATGATCAAGGTGCAAGAATGAGCCAATGAAGAAGACAAATGAAGAAAAGGATGAAAAATAGTTGGTATCTTCACACTACGTTCTGTTCAGAAGCAATTTGACCTATGATGGAGGCATTTTCTGTCATGGTCTCTTCATGAAAGTTGTTGATAATTGAAAGTTCTTTCCAAGCATTTTGAATCACTCAAATCGGAGTTCTACACGCAAAGATATCAGGGTTTTACTGCAGCCAGAAAACAGCAACGTCTCAAACGCACGTTTGAACATTTCAAACGCGCGTTTCAAACTGTTTTTTTTTGTACAGAGGGTTAGGGGCTATAACGCACGTTTGGGGACCTCCAAACGCGCGTTTGGGGTCATTTTCTGTAGATTTTTCCCACCTATATATACATTTCTACACAGTTTTTTCGAGGGAAGTCTCCTCTCGAAGAATCCTAACTCTTAGCTTAGCTCGAAATCTTCCCTTTTGGCTCTTTAGACTCATTTCTACTTCAAATTCACTTAGTTTAATGATAGTCTAGCTTAGTTTTAGTTGAAGAATCTTGGATTTTGTATAGCTTTTGGTTCATCATCTTCTTCCCAAGTGACATGGGTGTGGAAGGAGCTTGATGTAAACTCGAATTTCTACGTTCTCGGTAATCAATTTCACTTATTTTCTTGTTTTATGTCATTAATCTCTTCCTTGATTGTTATTTCATGTTTTATAATGTGTAGCTAAACTTAACATAGCCGAATCATGTGAAATTTTGTGAAATCACCCTTTGGGTGATGAAATTGGGAGTGGGTAGTGCTTTTTATTGTTGTATCTTGCATATTTCGCGTCTTAGAACTTGTTATAACGGATTTGGGCTAGATTAGCTACCTAGGTCAAAGTCACACACATCAATCTAAAGAGTTTTTCAGATAGAGAGATGTGGGAAAAGGGGTTCTAGGATCGCGGCGTAGACCCGGCTTAGTTGTTAAGCCCGGGCCCAAAGTGAGGTTACTCATTTTAACGTTTAAGCGGCTCTAGTGCATAGCATGTTTTGTTAGTGAATCTTCTTTAGGGAAGGGTAGTTAACATGGCATAAGGTGTTAGGAGAGAGTTGTTCAGACCTTAGAACCAGAATTGAGAGTACGCGCCCGTGAAATTGAATGCGAGAGTACGTTTGTTATAATGCACACTCCCGGATTTGTCTAACATTAGGGTTGAAACTAGCTATATTGATCATGGTTCGGCTATGTCCCTTAATCTATCTTTAAAATCTAGTAGTTTAATTCTCTTTCTCCCTTTTTCTATCTTTAGACTTGTTAGTAAGAATCACTTTAGTGTCGTTGTAGTATACATACACTTTAAAAAGATTGTTCACCTAGACTAAATAATACGTTCGCTTTGGTTCTCATGAACACTTTTCCCTTGGGTTCGACCTCGTACTCCTGTAGCTATTCTAGCAATCAACCTGATACACTACCGGTTAGAGAGTTAGTTTGCCCTCGGTTTCAAGTCTTTTATAAAAAAATTTTGAAGGGTGAATTTAAGCTCAATCAACATACCAGCATCCTTTTCAGGATTGAGGTTATCCACTGACTTACAGAACTTTTGTGTGCACTGAGCAGTGTTCTACACCTCATCACTATGCGGCGTCTGCTCATGTTCTAATGGTTGAATATATCTTTGTGGTTCTCAAACTCTTTTGAGATCATATTTACTCCCACTGTCTCTTTTGGAAGAATCACTTCCTCTAGAAGATAGCATGTTTGGAGACAAACACCTTTTGCTCTGCGGACAAGTAAATAATATCTAGCGTACTTGCTGAGACATTCCACAAAGTTGCATATGTCGTATTAGGCTCCAAGCCTTTCTGACTTTCCCTATGTAAGGGCACTATCCCGAAAAGGGTAAGGGATACTTCGTATGGCTTGCGTCACACCTTATCATATAAAGTGTTCACTACAAGAAAAACTGATTTTAATGAGAGGAATTTAATGACGGGCCGAAATTTCGTTACTATAAATGTCTTTTAATGACGGTAATATATATTAATAATTATATAATGTAAAAACGGTGAGAGAGTTCTAATTCTCGTCATTCTTGATACCCTATCCTCTTATTATTGATACGCAAAATATCATCTCGTCATTATTATGTAATATACAGTGTTATAAATCAATTATTTTCCTTTCTACTAATTTTATAATATAACAATAAAAACCCCAAATTTTAGGCGGGTTTAGCTCCCACCAAAACATTCCCAAATCTTTTATTTTGAGGGAAAACATTATTCACATTCACAAAACTGAAAACCATCTCTCGAAAAAAAAAAAAAAAAAAAAAACTGAAAACCTAGATAATATTAGAACCTCCGCCGCTGACTACGTACTCTTACTCCCAACACCAACTCCGGCGCTGTCATACCAATCCCAAATCGATGGTCCTTCCAGCGACTGTACTCCTCCGTCATCTCCGAATATAATTCTCCATCCTCCGATTTCACTTATCGTAGATGATCATTCTCCATCCTCTGATTTCACTTACATCAAACGAAGTGATTCCAATTCCTTCCCATTGAACAAGCCACGTGAAGAAGACGGTGAGTATAAATTCGTTGTTGTTTTTTACTCTATTTCTCTTGTCTAGTTGCTGAAGCTTTTCAACCGTTCTCCTTGAGTTTGACTGATTCATTGGTTTCCCTGTTTTTGCAGATTTTTTTTGGTTGTATAAGATTAAAAAACAGAACATATTGGTTGTTCCTTGAAAACCTTTTAGACCTTAAGAAAAGTTTTTCTTATTTTCATTACTAAATGAATTAGTTTTTGACTCAACGGTCCTGTATTCAGTGAGACATATCTTGGTTTATGTTAATACTAGACAACCTGGAGAATAATTTTCATAGAATAGATTTTACATCTTTGTTCTACGATTTTAACATGTTTTCACTCTGTTTAGGGCGAGCTAGATTCATGTTATGACTTATGTCTAAATCTCACTTTTCAAATTGAATTTGGTGAAGTAGTTACTTCTTAATGTATCTTACTTGACATGTCAATATAAAGTTTCAACGTCCTTTTATAATTGTTGGACCTAAGAATAACAAGGACATTTTGCTGGTGTTGGCTTTTGTAGTGGTGCTAGTGTGCTCATCATTAGGACTTGTGTGTTGTTGAATTGGGCTGTTGATATTTATGCAGTGTGATTACTTAGGCTGCTGCATTCACCTGATTTTATAAGCTTTGTAATTTTGGTCCTAATTTGGTATTCAATCTTCTGAGCTTGTTGGAGTCCAGATTTGGTTCTGCTTTGAGCTGAATTGTGCTGCTTCTTTTGCATATGTTTCCTCAGTTTGTGTTGTGTTCCTCCTGGAGTGCCTTGGCTAGTGTGTAACTGGATAATGCTGTTGCGGAGTGGCTTGTCAAAGGCAACTAGTTACATCTTCATGTTTTGCTGGTTTGTTGAATGAGTAGTTTGGTTGTCTCATTTTCCTCCCTGGTTCCTTTGGGTCGCATAATTGGTCTTTTGTACATTTTGTATTGTTTTGCTTCTGCAATTAAAATATTTTGGTTGATAAAAGAAAATGAATTAACAGTTTTTTAACAATACAAGTGACACACATCACAGAGATTATATATGTAATGACTCAGAACATGAAGTAAGCGCTTTTTGTAACTTTTCTTTTTTTAGGCAGCAGACACGGTGGGTGGCACCTCCCTCACTGTTGGCTGCAAGTTATGCACCTATAAAAAGACATGAATTACAACTTTTGATGTGTTGTGTAATTGTTTTCAAAACCCTGAACTGCGAAGTAGGAAAACAATGCATTTTTCCAATTTACTATGCCCAAATTCATGTTACTTCTTTTTTTTATCGTCTTTGATTTGTTCCGAAATTTATTCCGTATCTTTGTTTTAGGTGTTGACTTTCTTTGTTGAGATTTGTGTCTCTCTTAGGAGGCTGCAACCTTTGATCAGCTTGGGATTGCACAAAGAGTTACCATAACCGGAAATTCCACTACCATTGTTGTATATTTTTCTTTTTATCAGAGCAAGAAGCTGTTGGAGTTCAAGTTCTGCCCCAAATCAAGGTGAATTGCCTGCAAACAACTTTTTTTTAGTCAAACAGCTTTACTTTCTTGTCTAATACTTTGTTGAATGCTTTACGATTTGCGGGTTCTTGATTTGGGCATGAACTTTTTTGGTGCCCAATGTCTTTTTAATTATATAAAGCATAATTCAAGATTGAAGTGTTAAATATGGTTCTTAATTTCATTTTTGTGAAGGACAAATGTGATTGAGATTGAGCTTGCTACAGGGCAGCACTTAACTCCTGAATTTGAAGGTCTTTAAATGCTCTGTTTGCATTAATTAATGTTTAGAACTTACTCTTTATGCTTATAATTCCATAAAGAATCGACTATCTCTCTGTTTTCCCTTAAAGCTACTAACCCCATGAACCAAGTTCCTGGAATCGATCATGATGGCTCTAAGCTGTTCTAGAGGTTTGAATAATATATATAAATATTTTTCCCTATATACGTTTCCCCTAGTAAGTATCATGTAATTCCTCTTGTAGAATTTTAAGCATAAAGTAAGTTTACCTTATATATAAACTTACTATATGACTGTCACGTAATCGCATCAGGATCATGGCATATCATGCATACATTGTACATTGTATGGTAATATGATATCAACCAATGCTTCTGAATTCATTGTGTCGTAAGGGCAGTATATAGATTGTTCAGCTTGTGAACTTTTATTACGTTAAAGTATTCTTACGGAAGCTGTTGATGAATGCTCTTGTTGGAGCAATTGATGCTAGTGCTGGTGATGCTGATCCATTCATTCTTTTGTACAGGTAAGAATCCTGCTTCTAACTTTTAATTTTAATAATATGGTTTTGTATGTTCACATTTAGGGATTTTTGATATTACCATTTAATGGGAGCATCGACTAGGTTAATTAATAATATGCATGCAAGACAAATCTTTTGTAACATTGTTTTCTTCATCTAAATAAAGTCCTTTTTTGGAAAGGAGTCATGTTGGTATTGTGGTAAAAGTTATGTTGAAACATATCCTCATATAAACGTAAGGTAAGTTTCATACATTAGGCTTAAGCACGTGTATTTCTCGTACTTCGGCACGTAATTGGCGACAATTAGGAACCCCCCTGGAACAATCTCCTCCATCAAGTCTTAGTAAATCTGTTGATTTCAGATCAGTGAGTCCTATACTATGCAATATGTCTGGTTTAGATTCTATTTTCCAACACCGAACTTCAAACTCGACTAGGGTAGTAGCACCAACTAACTTGGATAATATTCGAACAATGGTAATAATGCTTGTTATAGAAGTGCCTTTCAACGACCTTTTTCGTTTCCCGAGTCATATTCAAGCTAGTTTTTGGAAGTACATCTTCTTTCGGTGCTTTAAATTCGAATGGTTCGGTATCGAAACTTTCTCGGGACATCAATTTCTTTGGGGTAGTAGTAGTCTAAAGTTGTATTCTGAGCCTTTTAGTAGTTCAACCTCATTTTTTGGAATAGCCAACAAAAAAACAGATTATATCAGGGATATTGCTTGTTATATATTTTTTCATTTATGTACTCTATGTTTAATATAATTCATATGAAAGACCTGTTGTTATATTGCACGTATATTCTTTAAGTGTTCATTTTATTTTTCTTGTGTCAACATATGAACCCAAAAATCAAACAAAAGATCGCATTTCATAGCACCCGGTCGATTGTTGAAAGATCGTACGTGTGGAAATAAAATATCGAATGTTGGACATGGAAGTAGAAAAATTCAAGTTGTAATTCAAGAGACTAATAATGAACAATAGCTCTTGATAAGGTATGTATTATTTTACTACCCTTTAATCTCGCTCATGATGTGGTAAACTCGCTTGTCTACTTTTTTCTCTTTCGAGGGGTTGTGTGTGCTTGTGTTTTGAGTTTGCAATTGGAGTGAGTATTTAACATTTCAAGTCAAGCTAGCTAAGGGAGGGAGGGAATATTATAGTTGATACATATAGTGTCTATCCACTATTGTCGCCTCATTAATATTATAGCTGGTTGTGTGTGCTGTGTTTTGAGGTGATACATGTATGGCCTTCCATTTCTGTAACCAACATAAAAAGAAGAATAATTCACATGTATTACCATTTGGATTACAACTAGAAGACTTGTTAATGGTATTGTGGAAAGAATGTAAATTTTTATTTCATTTTCTTGTTGATATTTTTTCAAACCATCGGTGGGTATTGGATTGTGAATTTGCCTGTTATTGGTTGGTCTAGAAAGTTCATCATTCACACTTTTTTTACGTGGTATTTTATTATGGTTTAGGGTTATAGGTGTTGAATATTCACTGGTTCAGTGGTCCTGTGTTTGTGTTAAGTTTGTGTGCATTGCCTGCTTTTGTTGTGCTAATCTTGATCTCACATATCCTGCTGCACTTTGCTTAGTTGTAGTATTATACTCAATATTTTGCTGTTAGAATGTGGTCTGATGATCAATATTGCATGACTTATATAATTTCTTGGATACTTAACCCTCTGAATACTTCAATTTGAATCTTGAGAATGGAAGAGATAACAATAGATCAGAATCATGCCTGGCTAGCGCATAAAAGAATATTTTGTTTATTGTCCATAATTTCTTGCTTGCACCTAGCTTTCAAGACATTACTTGTGAACTTGTATTTTCTGTTTCTATATATTATGTTTCCTGATCTACTGCACCAATATTTCTGCATTGCTCCTACTGACTAAGTTCATTATATTAGCACAATCTACTTGTCGTGCTTACCGAAATTGCGAGCAATTAACCCATCGCATTTCCGCATTTAGTTTGAAATATTAGCTTTGAGCAACTTGAATGGTATGAATACTTGCTTCATTTTTGAGCATATATGATTAGAATAGATGTCATTTCTTTCTTGTTTTAAGGAATTTTTTATCATAGAAATGGTGGTGGTAATTGTGGTTTTTGGAAGGCAGCCTACTTCAATAGTCAGTTGGGAGGTTTAACAGTATTGTTGCTTTCAGTATTTTGTTTATTTCGGTAGCTGTAAGCTTTCATTTTGGTACCATGGACAAATTTTGTAATCTTTTTTAGCAATGAGTAATTTTTTGCTGTTCAAAAAAAATTAGGAACATGTTTACTTTTTACTTAAGAATCATTGTTAGATTGTTAAAACTTTGCCTTATATTTCCTTTCTGTTGTCATGCATATGTATGCAGGCTTTTGGAAGGTTTTGATGCTTTTGGAAGGTTTTGATGCTTTTGGAAGATATGTGCAAGGATTGCTACTTATCGTATCTCAAGATGGTGTAATTTTGCTGGTCAAGTAGCTTGCTCTGTAGAAATGAATCATTGAAGGTGCTTGATGTTTTGGTGAGGACATATATGGTTGTTAGATATTTGTATTTTGGGGATGTGATATTAGACAATCCTATCATTATGCATCTTTATGTAAGTAACTTATCTTTTTGAATAGCTTGAAACAACTCTACCATTATGTATATTTTGGATATATGCATATTGTTGCAACTATGTATATTTTGTGTGGATTAATCCAAATGGTTTCAACTTACAACTTGTGATATATTTAAATGTGTTAATTAATATTTTAATATTTGTTCATAACGACCATATGGGTAATTATAGAAAGCAGGATTTAATGATGATGAGATTGCAACATAACAACAAATTTTATCGTCATTAAAGCAGTTTTTGTGACGGTACACCTGATCATTATATGTTTCTTGCTGATAATGGCATTGCTAATTAATGAGCGGGTTTTCAATTATTAATGACGGTAATCTCCATCATTAAAGGGTAGAAACTAATATAAAACTTTAGTTCTAATGAGAGGCAAATTGTATAATAATGAGGAATTTACCCGTCACTGGAATTTTTTTAATGATAGTCTAATCTCGTCATTAAACCATTGATGTCTTTAATGATGAGGCCGCTTCTTGTCATTGAAGGCTTTAAATAGAAGGGCAACTATGAGGGGGGCATGAGGGTGATTTCCCGTCATTAAAAGTCTTTAATGACGAGAAAACGGCATATAATGACGGGATTTCCCGTCATTAAAACCCGTTTTTCTTGTAGTGGTTGTTTCCATTTTAGGAACACAATCTAATTGCGTATCCCAAAGATGGTATCCTTCAAGGGAGAATCTGATTCTATTTTAGACGACTTCTGAAACACCCTTTAGATATCAATTACTTCAATCCAATTGAAGATTAATTCCTAAGTAGTTCATCAATCTCATATTCATACTAGCTTGAACTTTTCGGGCTTTCCAAATTGTCGTACTTCAATAAGTACATTCAACTATTTCTAAAAATAGTCCAAGAGAGAGGTAAACAATTTTTTATGGTATGAATTGTCATAAGCCAACAAACATCAATATGTTTAGGCTCTTGTCAATCTTCTAGGTTTCATAACCTTTTCTTAAAAGGGTATTTTAGTCCTCTTTTGGATAAGATACGTATAACCCACATGATTCATAATCATATGGTTCAGCATCATCAGAATGACGTTTGGTTACACACTTCCCTTCCATAGAGACTATGCCTAGAACAGCCACAAATCAAGGACAACAGCTGTTAAGGGTGAAATTATACGATTTATAACGCTAGATTCTATGATATTTTCCCTCATATTTGTATAATTTGCATAAGAAACGAGTGTTTAATGGATTTATTGAGCAAATGATATTTTAAATGAGTTAATCGCAAAATAGGTTGATTTTGGTGTTTTTTATTATGTTTTTATGATTATTTGGATGATATTACATTTTGCGATGTTTCTATGTGTTATAGATACATGTTCGAGGCTCAAAAGATGATCAAAAGTTGATTAAGTTCGAGCTACTTGATGATAAAAGAGATAATGAAGGAATGGGATAGTGATAAAAGAGATAAAGATCAAGAAATCAAAATTCGATCATATTGAACGAACGTCCAAGCCCCGTCCGTCTGGACGGGCGTCTGCTGAAGTGAACGAGCGTCCGTTTGAGGAAAGTTGATTCAGAGAGTTTGGACGCCGGAGTGGACGCTGGCAGGACGGGCGTCTGGTCATGACTCGGCCCGATTCGAAGTTTACATTGAAGAGTGGACGGGCGTTCAACCCAGTAAACGGGCGTCCAGTAGCCGACTTTGCTGAACCGACTTGAAAATCTATATATAGGCGGCAGTTTCTCCACAATTACAACACATTACTCAAAACCTAAACCTAGGGGCGGCTCAGCTGCGTTTTACTTTAGTTTTCATCCAGTTTTTATGCTTTTGATTTCTAGATAAACACCTTCAAATTTATGTACTTTTCTCAAGCTTTTCGAGTTGATCAAGTGATGTTGAGAGGCTAAAGCCTTATCAAACGAGCATTGTGAAGCCATCCGACACGTTTTGATTCCGTTTCTGCGATTATATTGTGAGTTTTATCTAAAGTTGTTTCCTTTATCATTGTTTATATTGTTTAATTGTAATTGTATCGAAAGACTTGCATGTTATGATTGTTTTGTGTTGATGAAAATCTCTATAAACCTTAGATCATCATGATAAGGAATAGTTGTTTAATCTATCATAACGAGAGTTAATAGGTTAAATTGCTAGGTTAAAGTTTACAACTTTGATTAGTAAAATCGTTAATCTTAGATCGAAAGATATAGATTAATAGGTGAATTACCTAAGAAAATAGGGTTCATGTTTTAGATAAGGTGAAACCACAACTTGGTTAGAAAACGCAATATAATCGAGATAGGAATTGATACTTGTTAGGATAGGTGGATCAATCGCTCGTTTGTTCGTTAAAATTTGAATTTAATCCCGTGAAACTTGAATTGCCTAGTTTAGTTACTTTTATTTCATAATTAGTTTAAGTTTAATAGTTCGCAACCCGTATCTTTCCTGGCTTTAGATCATATCTTCTGTCCAGTTTTACGTTTGAGTTAAGTTTGTTTTCAGTTTCGTTTAGTTTTATCCGCTGTTTAGTTTAGTAATCGTGACATAGGTTATTTAGTTAAACAAAAACTAGGGTTAGCAATCGCCAGTTCCCCGTAAGATCGACCCGGTATTAACCTCTATACTACGATCCTTATACTCGAGGGAAACCGGATTTATAAATATTTATTACTTGTTTGCTGTATTGGATAAATCCGTGACAAGTTTTTGGCGCCGTTGCCGGGGAACCGAACGGTTGTCTAGTTTTTGTTTTCCTGTTTTTAATTTTATTTCATGGTTTTAATTGTTTTAAGTAGTTTTTAATTAGGTAATTAGGGTTTTTAGTAAGGGTTTAAGGTCTTCTTTAGTTCTCTTGTGATTAGATTTTCTTTCTTTCGGTTTTTCTATCTATCTCTGTTCTTTCTCTGTTCTTTCTCTGTTTTTCCTTATCCCCTTTTCTTTTCTGCAATTTTCTGCTTCTGTTCTAGTTTTCCCGCCACCAAACGGGCGTCTAGGATCTTGGATGCCCGTCCGCTGGAAAATTTTCAATCCTATGCTGTTTCCATTCACTTAGACGAGCGTCCATAAAATTTGGACGCCCGTTCAAGTTTTCTGAAGACCGGACGAGCGTTTGGGCATCTGAACGCCCGTCCAGTCTAAAAGTTGGGCAGACGCCCGTCCGAACCGTTGGACGCCCGTCTGTTTCATCTTTTCCCTTAATAATCCTGTTTCTTTTTCTTCCTTTCCTTTCTTTTCTTTTATTAGGCTTTTAATTTTTAGTTTAGGCTTTTAAATTCTTAGTTTTTAGGTTGCTTTCACTTGTTTTTGGTCCGGTTTATGCAAACTCGGAGTCAAAAGGGACCGTTGCTATACACCCCTGACCCCGAGCGAACCGTAGTCCGGCCAAACAGGCGGATTTTCCGTTCTCGCGGTTCGCGCGTACGAGCCGAGCATGATCTTGAGGATCGCTTAGCCAAAGAAATCACCGATTTTGTGATAATGGCCGCGAATAATAGACGTACGTTGCGTACTATGCCATGCGCCGGGTGAAGTCAAAGTCAACCCGGCTATTGTTATTCCAGCCATAACCGCACAAACCTTCGAGCTAAAGCCGGGACTCATTCAAATGATGCGCATGCATCTATTTTCCATGGTTATCGCCGTAGAATCCCATACTCACTTACATACGTTCTTAGAGATATGCGGTACTACACGCATCCAAGGAGTAAGTGAGGATGCTATCAAACTGAAACTTTTTCCATTTTCTCTAAAGGGAGAGGCTAAAGAGTGGTACACCTCTCTTCCTCTCGAATCTATCACCACCCGGGCTCCGAACTTGAAAAGGAATTTTGAGTCAATACTTTCCACCTTCGAAGACAAATTTCGGTGTTTAAATGAAATATTCACTTTCTATCAGAAAGAGAATGAATCCTTTTTCGAGTGTTGGAAAAGATTCAAGCCTCTTCTGAGAAAGTGTCCCCACCATGGCTTGCCACTGGAGAGGCAAGTCAACACTTTCTTTAGCGGATTGACCGAGCTTACAAAAGGCATGGTCAATAGTTCATCTGGTGGGGCATTTCTGAAGAAAACGCCTGATGAGGGGTGGGCATTGTTCGAGGACATTGCAAAGTATAACTATGCTCCCTCCTATCAAGCTATTCAAGCACCTCCTCCTCCTAAGGTTGAGGAAGTAAATATGCAAAGTTTGATCGCCATGCTGCAGAAGCAGATGGCAACTTCTCAAGTTTCAAATCCGATTAATCAAAATTCTTCTTTTCCACAGAAACCTCAGGTTCTGTACTGTGAAAACTGCTGTCAGACTGGCCATATGAATGGCCAGTGTCAATCTAATCCCCCTGCACCGTATCAAGTGAATGTTGTTCATGATTATGGACAGTACAATCAAGTCACATGTCAGAATTGTGACGAGGTGGGGCACACATCTAGATTTTGTCCTATGAACGGACAGAATGCTGAAGTAAATGCATTCTACGGCCAGAACAATCAAAGGTTCAATCAGTTTTCTGGCCAGAATAATTTCCAAAACCAAGGGTTTAATCCATCTTCAAGTTTTAATCCTAATTCGAATCTTTCAATAGAAACCCTGGTTTTCCTCAGAACCAGAATTCCACTTTTTCAAACTCTAACCAAAGGTTCAATCAGAATTGGCCCGCTAATTCTAATCCTGCAGTCCAAAGTCGGCCCAGCCAGCCCTATTCTCCAAATTTCCAAAACTCTCGTGGCCCCTCCCAATCTAACAATCTTGAAGCTAAATTGGAGGAGCAAAGTAGATCAATGAAAAATCTTGAGAGACAAATCGGGCAGCTAGCTGAGCAGTTAGCTTCTAGACCCCCAGGGCAGCTGCCCAGTTTCACCGAGAAGAATCCAAAGGGTGGTCAAGTTGCTCAAGCCGACTTAAACAAAGGCCAATGTACTGACCTCGTGCCATCAATTCCATACGGTAAAGAAGAGGCCAGTGCGATGAACCTCAGAAGCGGTACTCAAGTTAGTGGTCCTTCCCATCAGGGAAACCACTAGCCCCTCATGCCATTGATAAGGCAGGAGGGGAAGCTGAGCACCTACACTCCCCTCTGCTGCAAGAGAATACTCAGGTGGCTGTACCCCTGAGAGGTGAAAAAGATGGAAGTCCTCAGGTGGCTGATCCCCCGAGGAACGAAGAATCAAGTGTGAGTCAGGAGGCTGATCCCCTGACTAATAAAAAGGTTGAAAAAGCGGTTCGGTGGAAGGATCTGGAAGACAAAGCTGTAAGTGCATGCTCGAAGAAAGTCTTTTCTGAGAGTGATCTAAAAAAGCTTCCATTTCCACCAAGAAAGAGCAACATCCCCTTGAGTGAAGATAAGAAGTATGAAAAGGTTCTTAACCTTCTGAAAAATACCCAGGTGAATCTTCCATTATCAGATGTCTTGGTTGAAATGCCTAAGTATACAAAATTTATCAAGGATGTTGTTTCTTCAAAGAGGAAGTTGTCAGACATGGAGAGGCTGATTGGTGAGGATTGTTCAATGATCAATTACGAAAACCTCCCAACCAAGAGAAGTGACCCTGGAAAGTTCGTGCTTACAGTGCTAATGGGGGGCCTGGTCTTCCCTAACTCTTTGTGTGACCTGGGTGCATCTATAAGCCTCATGCCATTGTCTGTGTGCAAGCAGCTGGGTTTAATTGGTCTTCTAGAACCCACTACCATGAATTTGCAATTCGCTGATAGATCTTCTAAGAAAGCAGCGGGAATCTTAAAAGACGTACTAGTTCAAATTGACAGATTTACCTTTCCTGTCGACTGGTACGTCCTGGACATTGAAAAGGATGGGAATGTTCCCCTGATACTTGGAAGACCTTTTCTGTCTACAGCTAGAGCCCTCATTGATTGCGATGGTGGGCGAGTGACAATCCGTGTTGGTGATCAAGAAGTAAGCTATAATGTTTCCCAATCCATTCAAGTACCCTCTGGTCCTCTAACCGGTTTTTCCATTGAGGATACGTCATATGACTTCGATGATTTAATGGAAAAGCAAGTCATGGCTGTTGTAACGGAGTATGAGCGACTGGTTGATAATTTGAATAATAATGGTGTGGCAAGTCTAGAGCAGTTAGAAGCTGATATTGAGGATGAGTTATTGAAAGGAGAAGCTTTGGCAGTGAGACCACTTGATGTTGAGTTGAAAAGTGGAGATCTCAAATCGAGTTTAGAAGACCCCCCTCCAGATTTGGTGTTGAAGCCGTTGCCTAAACATCTTAAGTATGTGTTTTTAAGAGAAGGTGACAAGCTTCCATTGATTATATCTCGCTAAGTTTCTCTCGTTTAGAGGAGATGAAATTAATCAACGTCTTGAAGAAAAATGAAAAAGCCTTTGGATGGCAAGTAGGAGATATCAGAGGGATATCTCCGGACATCTGTATGGATAAGATCAAGACTAATGAGGGTGCAAAATGTGTTAGACAGCCCCAGAGGAGGCTCAACCCTCATATGCAAGAGGTGGTTAAGAAGGAGATCATCAAACTTTTGGACATGGGAATCATTTACGCCATCGCTGATAGTGAATGGGTTTCCCCGACTCAAGTAGTTCCCAAGAAAGGTGGAATTACGATTGAGAAGAATGAGAAGGGAGAGGAAATAGCATTGAGACTTGTCACTGGTTACAGAGTCTGCATCGATTATAGAAAGCTCAAAGAGGTAACCATGAAAGATCACTTTCCCCTTCCATTCATTGACCAGATGCTTGAGCGTCTGGCGGGACACGCATTCTACTGCTTCCTAGATGGATATTCAGGATACTTCCAAATACCCATTGATCCAAATTCGACCAAGAAAGACCACCTTCACCTGCCCTTATGGTACATTCGCTTACCGGCGAATGCCATTTGGTCTCTGCAATGCCCCAGCTACATTTCAACGATGTATGCTGGCTATTTTTGACGGGCTCGTAGAAAAGTGTATGGAGATCTTTATGGATGATTTTTCGGTTTTTGGTCAGTCTTTTGATGATTGCCTTGACAATCTTGATCAAGTGTTATCCAGATGCGTGGAAAAGAACTTAGTACTCAATTGGGAGAAATGCCATTTTATGGTAGATGAGGGAATAGTTCTTGGCCACAAAATCTCCGCCAAAGGTATAGAAGTTGACAGGGCAAAAGTATAAGCTATCGATAAGATGAGCTATCCTAAGAATGTGCGTGAAGTGAGAGGTTTTCTTGGACATATCGGTTTCTATAGAAGATTCATTCAAGACTTCTCCAAGATAGCCAAGCCCCTGTCTACTTTACTTAAGGACGACGTTGAGTTCGATTTTGATGCAAGTTGCAAGCAAGCGTTCGAGGAGCTTAAGGATCGTTTAATCTCTGCTCCAATTCTTATATCGTCTGACTGGAACCTGCCTTTTGAGCTTATGTGCGACGCATCAAACTATGCAGTTGGTGCTGATCTAGGACAAAGAATCAATGGTAAATTCCAGCCAATCTATTACGCCAGTCACACATTGAATCCTTCTCAAGTTAACTATACTACTACCGAAAAGGAATTATTGGCCGTAGTCTTTGCTATGGACAAGTTTCGTAGTTACTTGTTAGGTGCTCAAGTGATTGTGTGGACTGATCACGCTGCTTTGCGATATCTGATGACTAAGAAAGAGGCTAAACCGCACCTACTACGTTGGATACTGACCCAACAAGAGTTTGATGTCCAAATTAAAGACAAAAAGGGTAGTGAAAACGTAGTGGCTGGTCACGTTTCAAGGATGTTAAGTGAGAAAAAGGATGATCCAGACGATATAGATCTTTACTTTCCTCTAGAGAACATTATGATTATCGATGGCTGCGCTCCTGATGTTCCATGGTATTCTTCCATTGTCAATTACCTTCATGCCCGATATCTCGATCCAGAATTATCCTATCAGGAGAAGAAAAAGTTCTTCTCCGATCTGAAATCTTTCGTTTGGGATGAACCTTATCTTTTTAAGATCTGTAAAGATGGTCTGCTTAGGAGATGTGTTCCAGAATCCGAGCAACGCGATATTATTGAGCAGTGCCACAGTGGACCCACTGGAGGTCACTTTGGTCCGTGGAAAACCGTTGCTAAGATCTTCCAATCCGGTTTCTATTGGCCTACGATCTTTAAGGATACAGAAGCTTTCTGTAAAGCTTGTGATAGATGCCAGAGAACCGGTACTCTGACAAGACGTTTCGACATGCCTTTGAAGCCCATTCTAGAATGCGAAGTCTTTGATGTATGGGGTATCGATTTTATGGGACCATTCCCATCATCTTGCGGTAACAAATACATCTTAGTCTGCGTAGACTACGTGACTAAATGGGTGGAGGCTCAAGCCACTCCTCACAATGATCATAAGACGGTCATGAAATTTCTTAAGAAAAACATCTTCGTGAGGTTTGGATGTCCACGTGCCGTGATCAGTGATGAAGGGACGCACTTTTGCAACCGACCCTTAGAAAAAGTGCTCGAAAAGTATGGTGTTCGTCATAAGACTGGCACACCATATCATCCAATGACTAGTGGTCAGGTTGAAAGAAGCAACCAAAGTATTAAGAAAATCCTTGAGAAAACGGTTAACAGTCATAGAAAGGACTGGAGTTTGAAATTGGATGATGTACTATGGGCATACGAATCGCCTATAAGACTCCTATGGGTACATCTCCATATCAAATGGTTTATGGTAAGCCATGTCATCTCGCCGCCGAGTTAGAGCATAGAGCCATCGGGCTACAAAGTTTCTGAACTTTGATTCCCAATCTTGTGGTAAGCACCGACTGCAGCAGTTGCATGAGTTGGATGAATTCAGACTCCAGGCTTACGAGAGTGCCAGGATTAGTAAAGATAAGATGAAACTCCTCCATGACGCCAAAATTAAGAAAAGAGAATTCCAAGTCGGAGAACAAGTTCTTCTATACAATTCCAGGCTACATCTGTTTCCTGGAAAGTTAAGGACACGTTGGTCCGGTCCCTTCGAAATTCTCCAAATTATTCCTGGAGGCGTTCTAGAACTACGCGGTTATGGAGACCAACCGTTTCGAGTGAATGGTCAAAGGTGCAAGCACTACATTGGTGAACCCAAGGAAAAGCCTTTGATTGTTCGTTTCCTCGATATCCTCGGGTGTGGTGCTACAAAAGTCGACGAGTTTGACGAGTTTTCACCAGACCTGTTTTCAGAGGATGACGGTACTGGTCGATCTGAAGAAGTTCTAGCAGGTAGTTGGGATATGGAAGAGTATGAGAGGGAGCGTCAACTGAAACGTCATCTGAAGACTCAGAAGAAGAAGTCAACCATGGGGAAGTTTAAACGTGTTTGGAGAGCCGTCAAAGATTTGAACCCATGTGTTCGGTGTCTTTGTTTCGCGGACGAACTACCGACCCAAGTCTAGACGAGGTAGTGGCGGCGAGAAAAGTTAAATGGCCTGATCCAGCCGAGCTTTAAACAGTGTCGAGCTAACGACATTAACCAAAAGCGCCACTAGGGGGCAACCTAGATATCGTCTTTTAGTTGTTTCGTTTTATGCTTTTGTAGTTTTAGTATTTAAGTTTAGTTTACTAAGTTTTAACCTTATTAAGTTTTTGTTTTATCTGTCAGTTAGTTGTGCTTTCTAGAGATGGATTTCGGAGTTCTACCAGAGGAGTTACCTTTCCTTAGGAGGATCCCACTGATTACTGTAGATGACGGACCGGGAGGGACTATCGTTTTGCACGTAGGTTTTGACATTAGTACCCGCATCAAGACTGTCACCTTTGTTCTGATTGTTCCCCGCTGTTCGGGAGGTGGAGACTTTAATACTGAGGAGTTACAGGCGGCTCTAGGACGTCCATACACAATCCTGAATGATCCGATGCCGACAGATTTAGCGCTAGTGCTGCAAGCCGAACATTTTCGAGGTGTTGATGTAGCTGGTGAGGATTGGGGTTTGCAAGATGAGTATGACTTACCTCCGGCGATTGACATGCACCGCCGTCTTATCCGAGTTGTGGATTGGTCGGAAATTTACGATGACTAGCGTTGTTAAGTTGTTTCGTTGAGCAAACGACGTAAAACAAAAGCGCTTGGTGGGAGGCAACCCACTGTTTTCTATTTTTTTTACTTATTTTCTAGTAATTTTATGTACTTCGTTGATTTTCATTTGTATTTTTGAAGTTTTTATTTAAGTTTAATGAGAAAATGCAAGTTTGAATTTACATCGTATGAAATTTTATAATTTTTGCACTTTTTTTTCTCTGTATTGGACGCCCGTCCGCCATGACCAATTATTGGACGAGCGTCCACTAAGCCTGGACGCCCGTCTGATATATTCCCTCCAATCCTGTTTGTGTTTTGAACGCTTGGACGAGCGTCTAATATACTGGACGCCCGTCCAGTTCATCTATTCTTCATTGGACGCCCGTCCGGTTATGTGAACGCCCGTCCAGGACCTGTCTACATATACTCCCTCCACGCATGAAGAATCACTTTTTCAGATTTTCAAACTCGCAAACCCGACTTTTTGCCTCCTTTCAACCTAAATCCTTCGCTTTTACACCAAATTGGGCGCTTTAAGTTGCTATAGGCCGCATTTGAGCCCCTCTCTTCGATTTTCAAAGCCAAATTCCCCAACAAACACCATATTTTTGGAGAATCGGTACCCACTTCATCCGACTTTTTTGAGGAATAAGTTCGATTTTGGGAGCCACATTGGTGTCGGTTGGACGATTTTCATCTCAATCAACATCTACTCACCTTACTCGGTAAGTTAGTAACAACTTTTCCCGATTTTGTTCACGTTTTTCTGAGTTCGATCTTTGGGTCGGCTCGTTCACTTGAATATCACCTTATTTGTTTTCTTTCTTTCGTTTTGTTTCTTGATTCTTGCTGGTTGGTGCTGTGATGATGATGTGGATGATGAATGGGTTGGTTATTGATAATGGATGGTTGTGGTTTGTGGTTTGGTTGATTTGAAATCCCGATTTGGATGTTAAACGGGTACCTTGTTTTGTTTTGGGATTGTTGTGGTTTAGTCTAGGATTGAATAATGGTTCATAAGAAGGCGGTGGTGAAGCGACATGGTAAGGAAGTGGCTAGGGAGGCCAGAAAGAAACGCAAGGAGTTTGATCCCGCCTTAGTTGATCCTAACCGGGGTGTTAGTATTCGAGAGCGACCCCATAGAGCCACCCAAACTAGGGCAACTTTGAGAGATGAGCCACCCTCGGAGTCTGAGACGGATGACGATATTCCCTTGGTGAGGATGCCTAGAGCTCAGAGGGGTGGAGCATCGTCTAGGGTTGAGGAGGCTGTGGATGCTCCTCGGGAAGAGGAACCGGTGGAAACTAGGGCTGCACAACCTAGGAAGAAAGCCAAAACCATTGCCCCGATGCCTATGCCTCGTAGATTCGTGAACCCTAAGGCTAAACACTATTTCTCGAGGACTATGTTGATTGAGCGGGCTACATTGGAGACGAAGGTAGATCCGAGTTTCGTCAAGTTGCTAAGAGACCAGAAATGGGATGCCTTGATGACGATCCCGACTACCCCGGTCAATGGTTCCTTGGTTCGGGAGTTTTATGTTAATTGTTCGGAAACCGACTTGGAGACGGGGGTAGTTGTAGTTCGAGGGGTAGAAGTTCCGTTTACGCCGGAGGTGATTAATCATAAATATAATTTGGCGGCTTTTGAGGGACGGGATTATAAGGAAGAGATTGTTCATAGACAGAGTTTGGGGCAGGATCCTCTGGAGGAGTTACGGTTGAGAGTTTGCCCGGATGTAGCTTGGACATTGAGGCCGGGTGGAGACCGGAAAGAGTTGGTTACCACTACCTGGACGGAGGATTGGAAAGTCCAGTGTAGGTTTATTCAGAGTCGGTTTTTGCCCAAGAACAACTTGACACATTTCCATATTGGTGACTTAGGCATGCTTTATGCGTTGACTTTTGGCCTGAACGTGAACGTGGGACAGGCATTATACGATGAGGTGGCTATTAATCAAAAGATCTATACTCGTTGCCTAATTATCCCTCACTTGATTCACAGTCTATGTCTGGATGCCGGTGTGCCTGAATATGGAGCGGATCATAGACCGAAGAACCCGAGGCCTATACAGAGAGAGAAGGGTAAGCCTTCGGGACAGTCTGAGTCGGGGGCACCACAGGAGCCTGGTTCGTCATCAGCACCGCCGCGAGCATCCTCACTTCCTACTTTATCTCCCTCAGTCCGGATGAGGTTGAGTATGGCCAACAGTGTTCGAAACTGGATGGAGGATATTCGGACTTCTCAAAACAACATTTTGACGATTCTGCAGTGTATCAGTGAAGGCCGGCAGCCAAGGGATGACAGAATTTTCAGTCCAAGCATCATTGATTACCATTATTCTGACGAGATTGAGCAGGCCATTGCAGATGTTATTCGCGAGTCTGAGTCGTCTGATGAGGAGCAGCCTGATGCCCCTGCGGGGTGATGTACCTCCGGCTGATGATTATGCGGCTCCGGGGCAGTCATGATTTCATTTGTCTATTTTTCGATTTTGATTTGTCCTAGATACTGTGATTGTATTTTTTTTTGTTACTTTGGATTACGTGATTCGTTGTATTTTTCATTTAGCTACTATTTCCGATGGATCATGTAAGCCATAAGGCGTTAGTACTTTCATTTATACTTTGTTTCACTTGTGAATGTGTTTAATGTTTCCTCTTTTGATAATATTGGGTTTTGATATATCTTTTCATTCTGGTATAATTCCCCGTTTTCCCCGAGATGTTTCCGTGTTTGTCAAGTCGTGCAGGTGTATTTTTAGCGGTTTTGTCGAGCTACATTGCATGGTTACGAGTTCTAAGTGTCACTATATAGGCTCCGGCCTGACCGACGATTCGAGTATCGCTTGAAATCAGCTAAGTTTTGGTTTTTTTTTCTTTCTTTTCTTTTAATTCTGCACAACATGAGGACATGTTGATCTTTAAGTGTGGGGGAGGGGAATGATTTGATATGTATCTACACATTTGCTTAACTCGTTGTGTTTCTATGCAAACTGAGCTAAAAATGAGCTAGAATTTTCAAAATTTTCCGACATTTTTGTTTTTGTTTTGTCCCGAGTAGGCAATTCAATTCAATGTTCGTTATTTTTATAGTCATCCAAGCTATATATCATATGTTTGGTAAGTTAGTTGTTTCACCCAATATTATTTTTCACGAGCCATAGTAAACGTTGAGCTAATTTATAAAGTTATACCCTTTTTTTGGATTAGTGATTTTTGACTTTCTTATAAGTCATGTGCTTAGTGCTACGTTTATATCTTGACAATTATGATAGTTTGTATTTAGATCCAAAGTATTTTATACTGTGAATATCTAAGGTTTGAATGTGATAAGTAACACGTAACTTATTGTCAAATGAAAAGTTGAAAAATATGAAGAATTATATTGGGTGTGTCGAAAGCTAGTTGATGATTTGAGTGCGGTAGGGCATTATCTCGAAATGTCCTATACAACTATGATGACTAAAATCTCACGACGGTCAGAAGAAGCGACCTTATGATTTGAGTAAGGTAGGGTATATCACGAATATCCTATTCTGCTATGACAGGGCAATAGCTCATTCTGATGTGCGTTTAAAAAGTGAACTAGTTAAATCAACTAATGAATTGTTATGAATATAAGACTAAGTTATCGTCTATCTTATCCCCGGTATAAACTGACAGATATGTTGTAGGGATTATCCTCTGAGTATTTCAGAAAGGCCCTAGATATATTCGATCATTCTTGTCGGGATAGTTACGTTTGTAGGGTACATCTTATGAGTATCATCTATTGCTAGTCTACGAGGGGGTATTAGCTAGTTTTGCTTTGAGTTTCTCAAGTTTGGATTTAGTGGAAGTTTGTTATGGCTTTGCACACACACCGGGGTGAACCTCTAAGTTATTGCATATGTGGTATATGTGCTAAGATGTCTATCTTTTCTCGAGCCTTTATCTTGTTTTGTTTTGCTCGGGACGAGCAAAAGCTAAGTGTGGGGGAGTTGTTAAGGGTGAATTTATACGATTTATAACGCTATATTTTATGATATTTTCCCTCATATTTGTATAATTTGCATAAGAAACGAGTGTTTAATGGATTTATTGAGCAAATGATATTTTAAATGAGTTAATCGCAAAATAGGTTGATTTTGGTGTTTTTAATTATGTTTTTATGATTATTTGGATGATATTACATTTTGCGATGTTTCTATGTGTTATAGATACATGTTCGAGGCTCAAAAGATGATCAAAAGTTGATTAAGTTCGAGCTAATTGATGATAAAAGAGATAATGAAGGAATGGGATAGTGATAAAAGAGATAAAGATCAAGAAATCAAAATTCGATCATATTGAACGAACGTCCAAGCCCCGTCCGTCTGGACGGGCGTCTGCTGAAGTGAACGAGCGTCCGTTTGAGGAAAGTTGATTCAGAGAGTTTGGACGCCGGAGTGGACGCTGGGAGGACGGGCGTCGGGTCATGACTCGGCCCGATTCGAAGTTTACATTGAAGAGTGGACGGGCGTTCAACCCAGTAAACGGGCGTCCAGTAGCCGACTTTGCTGAACCGACTTGAAAATCTATATATAGGCGGCAGTTTCTCCACAATTACAACACATTACTCAAACCCTAAACCTAGGGGCGGCTCAAATTGCGTTTTACTTTAGTTTTCATCCGCTTTTATGCTTTTAATTTCTAGATAAACACCTTCAAATTTATGTACTTTTCTCAAGCTTTTCGAGTTGATCAAGTGATGTTGAGAGGCTAAAGCCTTATCAAACGAGCATTGTGAAGCCATCCGACACGTTTTGATTCCGTTTCTACGATTATATTGTGAGTTTTATCTAAAGTTGTTTCCTTTATCATTGTTTATATTGTTTAATTGCAATTGTATCGAAAGACTTGCATGTTATGATTGTTTTGTGTTGATGAAAATCTCTATAAACCTTAGATCATCATGATAAGGAATAGTTGTTTAATCTATCATAACGAGAGTTAATAGGTTAAATTGCTAGGTTAAAGTTTACACCTTTGATTAGTAAAATCGTTAATCTTAGATCGAAAGATATAGATTAATAGGTGAATTACCTAAGAAATTAGGGTTCATGTTTTAGATAAGGTGAAACCACAACTTGGTTAGAAAACGCAATATAATCGAGATAGGA
Organism: Gentiana straminea; assembly: GCA_036785695.1. NCBI lineage: Eukaryota > Viridiplantae > Streptophyta > Magnoliopsida > Gentianales > Gentianaceae > Gentiana > Gentiana straminea. The sequence continues at coordinate 1,701,093 of JAVUPR010000424.1, read as the reverse complement.
ATTGATACTTGTTAGGATAGGTGGATCAATCGCTCGTTTGTTCGTTAAAATCTGAATTTAATCCCGTGAAACTTGAATTGCCTAGTTTAGTTACTTTTATTTCATAATTAGTTTAAGTTTAATAGTTCGCAACCCGTATCTTTCCTGGCTTTAGATCATATCTTATGTCCAGTTTTACGTTTTAGTTAAGTTTGTTTTCACTTTCGTTTAGTTTTATCCGCTGTTTAGTTTAGTAATCGTGACATAGGTTAGTTAGTTAAACAAAAACTAGGGTTAGCAATCGCCAGTTCCCCGTAAGATCGACCCGGTATCAACCTCTTTACTACGATCCTTATACTTGAGGGATACCGGATTTATAAATATTTATTACTTGTTTGTTGTATTGGATAAATCCGTGACAACAGCCATACATATATTGAGATTTTTCACCTATATCAACTATATAGTAACATCAATCAAGTATGTTAGATTCAATGACCTTTCAACTTTATCGGAATAACATTTATTCCTTACAATTGAATATGTCTGCTAAATCCTAATAAATAACTGAACTTGTGTTCTTCATAAGAACCGGAACACAATAACATTTATTTAGTTCCCTTATCAGTTTACTAGACTCAGAACACAAAACCGAAAAAGTCGCAACGTTTGCTTCACTTTCCGCATCTCAGTGTATTCCATATTTAATCTTTCTAATTTAATCACACTCGTAGGATATCATATATCCGAGAGTTGACTTGAGTTTAGATAGATTTTTCTCAACGTGCTTGCTTAGGATAGAGGCTTCAATAAGACCTCCATTTAAGCACTTGCTCTAACTTCCATTTTTAATCCTTTAAGCACTTGTAAATATTTCTTAGTGTAGTCTTCATAAGACTTATGAATGATCACAAGAGCTTTGTCTTTAATTTCCTTTCATAAAGAAAATCTAAACTTTATCAAATAGTTCACTTAACCTTTTGAATCGTATTCAAAAGATTGACTATTTAATTAACCTTTAAGCAATGATTAAAGAATTAAGTCAATACTTAAATCTTACAATTTTGAAAACAGCCTTTCTAAAATTTGATGCGGTCATTCTTATTCAACGTTTGAATTAACTGTCATCGTATGACAGAATGATCATATTGGATCGTATCCAATATATGATTAATTCATTAAAACTTATTTCAAATGATTTAATCATATCATGAGCATCCGCTTTCATTAATAATTAAAGCCTTGGAGTACTCCATCAAATATGTAGGCTCCAACGGGATTGCTCGTGCCATTGCTTATTTTAAAAGAATTAAATTTACTTAACCATATTTGAGAACGTTTCTCAAAAGGTAACAGTCATAATTTGGTTTTACTAATCCAGAATAAAAACATAAATATAAAATTTGCTATAAATACAACATAAAAATAAAGATAAAAGGGTGTTGTTATTTATACACGCAAAATCAAAAATAGACTTTTGATTTATGATTTTGCTCCCACTAGTCAACTACTCCCAATTGACTTTCAAGAATCTTTCAAAATTCTTTAGTGGCCAAGATCCCATCTGGTTACCCCGATTCCCGACGAGGGCCGATCAACAGGAATAATTCGAAAGGTACGTAACACTTTACCAATCATATCTCTATACGACTCTTGGTGGTTGACTAGTCAACTCGTCTACAATTCACATCTTATGTGATAGTCAACCCCTTGTCTCTAAAATCAGACGGTCTCGATGGCCAATCACCGCAAGATTCTTAGTCGAGTTGTAATCCAAATATTCATGAGATCTCATAACGATCATATGTAAATAACTACGATATACCTGAGGTAGGTCAACTCCAGACAAGGGCCGATCAGTTGGATCCGAACAAGGGCTCTTCACCGTCATTATAATATTGGGAGACAAATATAACTCGATTTTTGTTGTGGGAGTAATTTTAAATTAATTCACTTAACTAATTTCGAATTAATTCTCTTAATTAATTTATTACGGTCTCATCAAGTATATCTATCTCTATAGACATACATCCTACACATTCATCTAGATCGTGTCTAGTTATGCATCTATTGTATCATATAAAATAAATACAAGCACAAAATAAATAAAAGCGTAAAGTAACCGGTATGATCATGGACTTTCCTAGGTGCGGTTTCGAATACAAACTGACGAAACCGCGGGTCACAATCTAAGGGTAGCTGCAACCGCCAATAGGATCTTTAATGCGTCATCTCCAATGGTATCTTTATTCTTCTTTCTTTGGTCTCCATCTTCTGCTCCATTCTTGTTACGTTTTATTCTATCTAATAAAATGAATACACCTGTCGCACACAGGGGGAGCTAACAGGAATGGGATAAATGCAGAAAATAAACTAGGTCACGTTCTTCATAACGACCTAGGACAATTTTTAAACCAACGAGAAATAAATCATTCACATCTATCCTATTGGTCGAGCCCATGATCAATCGGGGTCCATATAATCATATTATATCTACTATCTAATCCATTCAATAATATCTCATGAAAAAGATAAATTAACATTTAACTTGCGTCTTTATTAATCGATTAACGTTTAATCAATTAAATAATTTTACCCAATCAATTAACTAATTAACTTTTAATTAATTAATGAATTTAATCGAAATAAAATTAACGATTAATTTTAAACCGATTTCAATTTTAATTTTTAATTAATTCTATTACAAAAATAAATCAAAATTAAAATTATGTCTCTTTTGTTTCTTTCCTTTTGATTCCTAATTAAAAGGGATGCCTTTGGTTTCCTAAACCAAAAGGCATCTCCCTTAGCCCTTCCCAAAATCAAAATTTTGAAAATGGCCTAGGCCTATGATTTTTCCAATATCAAATATTTTAAAAAGAGCCTAGGCCTTTCCAAACAAAATTTGGAAAGGCCAATATTTTGGTTAATATGCCTTGCTATTTTCCAAAATCAAAATTTTGAAAGTGGCTTAGGCCTAGGCTTTTTTTCCAAATCAAATATTTGGAAAGGGCCTAGGCCTATTCCAAACAAATTTGGAAATGCCATTATTATTTTAATGTCATGTGGCATCCCAATGGCCCAAACTATTTGAACCATTAGTTAGCCATATGACATAACAAAACAAAGGAGATATTAATCACAACTATGAACCATATTGAATCACAAAATACACAAAACAAAAATTGGGAGATCCGCCAGTATTGACCGGTCAACCGACGCCGGCAGCAGGCTGCCATGCCGCTGTAGCTAGGGGTGGTGCCGCCGCCAGTCAGCCGAGCACCACCCGGTCTCGTTTATTTTTTTTCTTTTCGTTTATCGTCTTGCGAATCAAAAATGTTTCATCTTTTAATTACGTGATTTAAACGAAAAAAATTAAGTACACAAATTAACATGCTTATTACTTAAGCTCGAAGCTCTCTCTGATACAATGTTAGGAAATCTACGCAGAACACAACGGAATTCAAAATTTTCATTTCCTTTTACGCAAGGTCGACTTCGTTTAAGCAACAAGCATAAAAGAAGTAGACAAAAGAATACCTTGGTCGATCCAATTGGATCGACGCTTTGTCCACGGTTGTAGTTTCTGCACGAAGCCGCCCAAGCGTTCAGCCTCTACTGGTGATCCACATGAACACCTCGCTGAATCCTATCATTGATTGCTACCAGAAAAGCTCGGCTGCTAGACCGACTTTTTTTCTCTTATAAATCTCTCCCTAGGAAGCTCTCTATTTTTCACAAGAATTATTAGCTCTTAAAATTATGATGTACAAAATAGCCAGTCAACCCCTTTCTTATATAGGTGTTGGGGCGCCTCTCATGTCTCCCAATCTGATTGTGATTAGCTTCCTAGTAGATTGAGGAGAAAGAAAACATTTTCCTAATAAAATATGGAAAGTATCTTTTATTGATTTATCTCATTTAATATTCAATACCTTATATTAAATATATTTCCAAAATATATATTAACAATATCTTATATTGAATATATCTTTATCTTCTTACCTTAAATCTAATTTTCCAAAATCAATTAATATCTAATATTAATATTATGGTAATCTTATTAATTAAATTGCACAATTCAAGTGTATCATATACATATGAAAACTGCGCCCCTTATCCAAATTAATTGGCATCCCGAATATTCTTTAATTAATATAATACCATGATTAATTAATTCACAAAATACATGTATATCATATATATATATATATATATATATATATATATATATATATATATATATAAATATGTATGTGTGTGTGTGTGTGTGTGTGTGTCAATGAACATATTTAATTATATGCTGGCCTCTCTATTTCAATATGTACAGGTTGGAAAATTCCCCCAAGGTAAACCGAATCTATATGCGATTAAGAGATTTTTTGAGGTACAAAATTATTCTGAGCAATATTCGATAGGTGTGCTAGATTCGAATCATATTTTAATCAATTTCACTGGTGAAAAGGATTTTATCCGTCTCTATTCTCGTAATCAATGGTTTGTTACTAGTAAACCGGTGAGGATTCTTAAATGGACACCGGATTTTCATGTGGATATTGAATCATCACTTGTTCCAGTTTGGATTTTACTACCCAAGCTCCCTGCACACCTGATGAAGGTGGATGCTTAAAAGGAATTATCTCTAGCTTTGGAAAGCTTTTAAGAGTTGATACCTCTACAGCAACTCTCAAACGACCATCCACTGCTCGCGTCCAGATTGAATTTGATCTATTGAAGCCTTTTCCCCGTAGGTTTTGGATTCAGCAGGGAGATTCCTCTGGATTTTGGTAATTTGTAGAACTTGAGACTAAATTGCCACAATACTGTGTTTATTGCAGTCATATTGGTCATATAGAAGCAGACTGTCGAAATAAGGACCCCGATAGGACACAGTATCAGGATGAGCAAATACCAGAGTCAGGGCAAAACATAAGAATGGAAAAAAATGATGGGCCCCCAGCTCAAGTATGGAGACAAAAGCAGACTGACACTACATATCCTGATAATAATCAACAGAAGCAGGGTATTTCTCACAATGTTGATCATCACCAGCAGCAAATTATTGATCCACAAAGCTCAGCAATACATCAGCATCGAAATGTGGAACCTCTAGTAACTGGATCAAGCACTAAAGTAGCTTTTCCAATAGCTAATGAGAATACTCAACAGCGGGAAGAGGGGACTCAAACCCAAATGCCGGTACAAAATCAGATGGAATACACACAACATTTGAACCCTTTAAGTGGCAAGGAAGTGATTGATGATACCATTCTACACAACATGGACAAAGAAACACAACCCCATGTTAATGTTTCGGAAAATGACATGCCAGAACACAATATTTTGACCAAGCATGCTCAAGTAGCTAGTCTATTGGAACCTCAAGAGGAAATTAACAAAAGATTTCAAAGGCAAGCAGAAACAGGCAAGGGTAAAATGATTCTGATTGATGATGATGGTTTCAGAGCGGTACATAAAAGGAAAAAGAAGAAGAACTATGTTGCCCTAAGACCTACAGTAAGTACAAGATCTTCAGTTTTGAAGACCAATCAACCACCATGATTAACTGCCTTTTCTGGAACATAAGGGGCCTAAAGGTTAAATCATCCTTTAGACGCCTCAAAAAGCTCAATAAAATCCATAAAATTTCCTTTTTAGCTATTTCTGAGCCCATGCTTTCTAGTACCCTTCTTAATAGTTACAAACTCAAGCTAGGTTTTGCTAGTAGTTTTGCTTCTCCAAGTGATAAACTTTGGGTGTTTTGGACTTATAATGCTCCTGTTGAAGTGGTGACTTGTATTGATCAGGCTGTTACACTTAAATTTCAGGGGAACGCCCCTTTTTTAATTTCTGTTGTTTATGGCAAATGTACTCAAACTCTTAGAACTGAGATGTGGAATAACTTGGAAAGTATGGCTGATATTAATCTTCCTTGGATGATTGGTGGAGACTTCAATGCCATCCGCACTCTGACAATTACAGTGGAAATTCTCAGCCTAATGAATCATCCATGAGGGACTTTAACTCTTTTATTTCCAATTGTGGTTTGCAAGAAATACTAGCAGTAGGGTCTCACTACACTTGGACTGGGTGGAGAAGTAATGGTTATGTCAAAGAGAAGCTGGACAGACTTTTGTTTAATACTCTCTGGCTGGATACTAATAAGGTTGATACTGTTCAGATTTTAAATAGATTGGGTTTTGACCATGCCCAATTCTCTATATGGTTAAGGATAATTGTAAGCGTTCCTCCTCCTTCAAGTTTCAAAATATGTGGCTGCTTCATACTGGTTTTCAAAAGATTGTACAAGATAGTTGGGATAAACCTTATGCTGAAGCTGATGGCATGTCTAATCTGGTTTTCAAACTTAAAAGACTTAAGCAAGATCTGAAGCTCTGGAATAGAAATAGTTTTGGGGATATTCATGATAAGGTTAAATCTAGTGAAGAGGAGATTGGATACTTGGAAACTATCTATGATCAATCACCAAATGATACCAACAGAGCAAACTTGTCTAAGGCTAAAGCTATTTACAACATGCATCTTGCACAACAGGAGGAATTTTGGAGGCAAAGATCTAGGTACAAATGGTTTAAAGAAGGTGATAACAACACTGCTTTTTTCCATGCCACTGCCAGAGAGAAGATCAGAAGGCTTGAGATACAAAAAATAAAGACCTCTGATGGTCAATGGTGTACTTCTCAGCAATCCATTGGGCAGGCTGCTGTTAGTTTCTTCAGTAACTTATTCAGAGGGGATCTTTCTGTAGATAACACTGCTATGGAAGACCTCATTCAGTTCATTCCTACTATTCTTACTGAAGATCTTACTGCTCCACTTGTTAAGGATATCACTGTCACTGATGTTAAACAAGCTGTTTTTGAATTAGACCCTTCTAGTGCGGCTGGAATGGATGGTTTTTCTGGTTCCTTCTATAGAGCTTGTTGGGATATTGTTGCCCCAGATGTCTATAAAGCTACCACACATTTTTTTCTCTGGTGGGTACATCCCCCAAGCTATTGGTCCCACTGTTATCTCTCTCATACCTAAAAAAGACACTCCTGCCACCTTTGCTGATTTCAGGCCCATAGCCCTTAGTAATTTTATGAATAAGATTTTTACTAAACTTCTGTGCTCCAGATTTTCCACTGTCCTGCCTCACCTTATATTCACTAAGCAGTCTGCCTTTTTAAAAGGTAAGGACATAGCAGATAATGTCCTGTTTGTTCAAGAGCTTGTTCAGTTCCTTCATAAGAAAGCTAGAGGCCATAATATCATTTTTAAGTTTGACGTGACCAAGGCTTTTGATAGAGCCTCTTGGCCTTTTTTAAAATCTCTTCTCTTGAAATTTGTTTCCCTGACTCTTTTGTAAAGTTGATTATGAACAACTTGTCTTTCAGCAGATTTTCTATCTTAGTTAATGGTACTCCAGTTGGTCTCTTTCAAAATACTAGGGGAATTAAACAAGGTGATCCTCTCTCTCCTTACCTCTTTATTCTTGTCTCTGAAGCACTTACCAGAGGTCTTAAGCACATCTTCCAATTTCATGTGGAACATTATGCAACCCCTAGAGGTTTCACCCCTGTGACACATTGTATGTATGTTGATGATTTGATTGTTTTTGCTAGAGCCACCAAAAAATCCCTTACCAATCCCTTCATGTTCCTCCATCAGTATGAGTTGGCCTCTGGTCAACAGATAAATGCCAATAAAATCTCTTTTTTTCTGTCCAAACATGCCCCTGCCTCTACTTACAACATGGTCAGACATATAACTGGCATGAACAAGGGCTATTTTCCTTTTACTTATTTAGGTTGTCCTATTTATGTGGGAAGACCTAAACATAGTTATTTCATCCCTCTCTTACATAAACTGGAATACAAGCTTCAAGGGTGGTATGCCAGACTCCTTACATCTGGGGGTAGACTCATCCTTCTAAAACATGTCATGTCTGCCATTCCTATACATATTCTTGCTGCCTTAAAGCTACATGTCTCTGTCTTCAAAAGAATTGCTCAAATTCTCTCTCACTTTCTCTCGCTGAATACTGATTATAGAAAAAAAAACATATATGGAGGAAATGGGAAAAGGTTTGCTTTCCTTGTGATGAAAATGGGCTAGGGGTCGGAAATCTCTCTATTTTGCCGCAAGCCTTCTCTTGTAAATTGTGGTGGGAGCTTAAAACTGGTCATGGTCTGTGGGCTAATACTGTTATGAAAGGTAGCTATCCTATATACAAGTTGTATGCCTGGAAACTCTTAGCTGAGGTGCAAGATATTGCAGATGATAACATGAGGTACCTTGGTTGTGACAAATGGGCCTGGATGCCAACCTCTAATGGTAAGTTTACTATTAAGTCTGCTTATAATATTCTTAGAAGCAGGAATCAGACTGTTCATGAGCTCAAAAAAATCTGGAATTCTTATACTCCTAAGAATATTTCCTTTTTGATGTGGAGGTTGTATAATGATCTGCTTCCTTTTTCTGATCAACTTACCAAATTTGGTATTAATGGCCCTTTTCAATGTATGTTCTGTCATGAAGAAGAAACTATGGAGCATGTTTTTTTGGAGCTGTGACAAAGCACAACAGTTATGGAGACATTTTCAAAGCATCTTACATTAGGGTTATGGCTCATCAACCTTGCATCAAAATCTTCTCAAATGGTTCAATCCACAGCTTAAGGGTGCTATAGGTAAAATCTTCCCTTTAATACCTTGCTTGATCTGTTGGGAACTTTGGAAAACTAGAAACAAGATGTTTTTTGAGGACATTCTGATTGACAATACTGTTGTCATCTTTGATATTCTGGATAATCTGAACCTGTTATGTACCAATATGCAAGTTACAAAGACTAATGAACAAGATGATATCCTGATTCAGTCTGGTATTCTCAAGCATTTTGCTTAGAAAATCTCAATTTATCATACTCATGTTCAGTGGCACTTCCCTCAGGCTCATAGCTATAAGCTCAATACTGATGGGTCTTCTATTGGCAACCCAGGTATTGCAGGTGGTGGTTTTATTATTAGAAATCACTTTGGTCAGGTTATCAAAGCTGGTTATGAGGCTTACGGTATTAACACCAATATGCAAGCAGAAATCTCAGCTATGCTTTCTGGTATAAATCTTTGCATACAACTTCAGCTGCAGGATGTTACCATAGAGATTGACTCTCAGGCCTTATTGAAAATGATCAAAGGCACCTATCAAATACCTTGGAAGTATCATCAAGAAGTGGAGATCATACAACATCTTATTTCTACCCAAAGCTATCAGATTCAGCATATTTATAGAGAAGCTAATGCCCCTGCTGATTATCTTGCAAAAATTGCCAGCACTACTCAAAATTCTGGGATCATGGATGGTACACATCTTGATGCCGAGCTTGGACAAGTTGATCAAAAGGGATTTTCTTCAAATTCCAACTATCGAACTAAAATCGATGAATACAACCAAATGGACTCTTTTGGAAGCACCCTTCATAGTTATGAGGGGTGCAAATAGGTGGTCTGCTAGCATTAACCATACTTGTCCATTCGGTTCTTAAGTTTTTTGTCTTTGCTGCTACTTTGTGGAATTATTAATTGTTGCAGGCTTGGAGATTTTATCTCGTGAGAAAAGTGAGGCCATACGGCAAGGCATAACAACCCCGGAAGCACCATTCACCGAGCCGAGGGGTGCAAACAGTTGTTTCTCTCTATTTGGATACTTTGGTTTAATTTTCATGATAATTGGATGCTTTGCACTTGAACCTTCTTGTAGGTGCACGAAATGGAATCATAACCGTCCCGAAGAATCTGGATTATTGCATGGTGGATCTTGCAGCGGAGAAGCATATTTATACAGACATGCATTAGTTTTTTATTAGATTTGTTTTGATACTTGGTGATTCTTTGCTTTAGTTTTCATTCCAATACATGGGGGGGATCACACTCTTTCCTTAGCACCCGGGTTTTCCCACACGGGTTTTCCGGACTAAGGTTTTAAGGAGGTGAGGAACATGTATTGATGATGCTATTTTTTTTGGAGGTTAGGTCAGGGGTTGGCCATGTAAAACTTCAGTTTTTCTTTTAATAAAATTTCTGAGTTTTACAACAAAAAAAATGTACATATTTAATTAATCAACCTAATTAATATCTTGTATTATATATATTCATAATAAATAAATACCACCATATTAATTTACCACTATAACCTTTATAGTACGAGATAAACTTTCCTTTTTTTGGTTATCAATTATAATCACATTTTAATCCAACTTGATGTTCATATGTGTGTGACCCCACAGGCTTCCGAATAAGTTGGCCGTACACACAAAGTGCAAATTACGAAAATGCCCTTCATGCCTAACGATCACGGGATAGCGTAGCAACACACCGTGACCCCCAATCATCGGAAGAGTCAAATGCAATGACGACTACCTTTCATGTGAAACAGTTACCGTATAACTTACAATCCTATCATTGTAATAATATCCATACGGTCGTTTGTCGAGTGTCAAACATCAACGACCATATCTTATAATTTGGATACCATGCTCTTTCGAAGTAACTCATTTACTTCCACTTTGCAAAGATTCACGAGAGTAAGACCATCCTTACAAGAAGGCCCTTTCGGATATTCACCCTACTGATAGGGTACGCGATTTCTGGACGACCAAACATGTATACTCCGCATGCTTCAGTATCACACCCAATCACTACCGCATGATCGCCACATGGCTAGGGGAAACCTCAATAGCGTCAAAGCATGACAATCCACACCATGATGCCAAGAAGACTCCGGTCCTAAGGATAATTACACAACCGCCACATAGTGTGACACTTAACAGTGTAAGTGGGTCGGTCTAACGTACACATTCTCTAAAACACGTCCACGTATGGTCCAAGTGTCTCTACACTTCGATAGACGAGATCTATCCCTACCCTTAAAGACAGAAGACATCTAATACGTGCTAGTTTGTTTGTACTATCAATGCCCTGTTTAATAGTACATAAGCCTAGAGACATTTAAGTATCAAACTTATTAAAGTGATTATAGATCTCATCAACCATAATCGCTATCATGGTTTTTCTATCACAATTTAATACTAAGGACGTTATCATATAACAATTCATAATTGATTCTTTAAAAGAACAAATATATGACAACAGAAAAGCCATTTAATATATATATAAACATAAAGAAATAGTATAAATGATCCGACCCAGTCGGATCCGATCCAACCCGATTGGTGTTGAGTATTTTGTGGTTCTTGTTATGTGTTGATTAATTTTCAAAAGTAACATCATCTCTATTAAAGCTTTTATAAGTACGTTTATCTCATAAGTATTTTTTTTAACACTATTATATGGTTACTATGTTAATTATTTAATTTATTTATTTAATATCAAAGAATGTTGCGGCACTATATTTTTTTTGGCCCGAGCCCCTTATCTTATCTTTCCCTCAGCCACCTTTACCCATTTCCCCAATTTCCAAAAAAAAAAAAAAAAAAAAAAAAAAAAAAAAAAAAAAAAAAAAAAAAAAAACTAGTCTCTATCTCTGCTCTTGCCGTTTCTGTTCGATTGATTCGAATCCTTGAATTAATGGCATTAACACTTCGAAATTTCTGGAAATCATGGTCTTTGTTTCTTCTCTTTCCATATACAGAAGATTTCGAGCAGTTATTGGTCTGTTTTTCTTTGATTTGCTCACGCTCCTTTCACAAAATTGTGAAAGCTCCTGTGTTTCCTTATCCGTCTCTGATTCGAAACGAAAACAGTGATATTGTTTCATTTATGCTGCGATTCTTTCCTTTTCTATGTCACATTTCGATTGTATGCACTAATTGATTGATTTTGCAGAGTTGAACGATGAGGATTGCTGTAATATTCCGATTTTCGGGAAAAGGCAGACGTGTCATTTTGCGAAAACAGAATATCGGGTTCGGTTCCTTTTATTCGGAGTTTAAGTATTGGTTAAATTATACATATATTTTTCGAGATATGTATATACATTAAGGAAAAGAAAATCTGATTAGTAAGGGTGATTAAGGAAAATCAGTGATTAGGTAATAATTGGGATTTTTCCTATTTAAGGAAAAATAAACCTAATCACTCCCCTAACTTAATCATATTTTCAATCCCTGATATTTTTCTGTTTCCTGCGTGTGAGCTTGAGAGAAAGAGGCTGAGATACTTTCATCGATATCTGAGTCGATTCTTGATCGTTTTCAGTTTTGGGAGAAGCGCCGGAATCGTCGTGAAAAGGGCGTCGTTTCAGTATCAGAAAGTTAAAGTTTTGGATAAGGTATGAATTTCGCCCCTAAGGGCTGTTTTGATCGTTTATGGTGATCTTTTGTTCGTAGAATCGTAGTTTGATCGTTTTAGAAGCCTTTGATCGATTCTAATTCGTTTTTGGGATTGGTCATCTAGGTGGTTGTGTAAAAGACTCTGTTTTGCTACAGAATTTCGGGGTTGAAGATTGAAATTTTGCTTGCTAAGGTAAGAAGGTCTTCCTACACGTTAATTATGGCTTATAGGATTTAAGTCGTGATTTTGTTGAGATTATGATGAAGTATAAAGGTCTTCAACTGTATTAAATGGGCTATTGTTGAAGTTATTTTTTTATAAATGTTGCTGCTATGTTTGCCGAGAAGCTGCTGTTGTTGTCGAAGAAAGATGCTATTATTTTATTATTATTTTTATATATTAAATCTTCCAATTGCCGTAAATGACGCCGGAAATAGAAAGAGAGAGAGGGGTCGTTCGGTCAATTAGCAAGTAGAAGGGTTGCTTGCTTTCGGTTGTGCAGGTCTATTATAATTTATCTTAAGGTTTAGAATAGTACTTGGCCCAATTAGTAGCAGGAGATAGAATGTGTAATATTTATTTATTATGTTTCTTTGTTTCACCTTTTCTTTGATATACAAATTTTGTTTTAGTATTATGTTTAATCTTGGACAACATTGAGGTAGTAGGTTCCCAGCAGAAACAAAAAAGGGTCGGCTATCTATAAACTAAATAAAATAAAATAAATAAATAGTAGGGATATTAAGCTTGTAGCAGTGTTATACTTCTGCGTAGTAACTATGTGTGTGGTACCATTCTTTCCAGGAAAGAAAATTATAGTATATATAGTCGTGTGTGCTATTGCGTTGTGCAGGTTTCATTCCCAAAAATATAAATGTATGATTTGGTAGATGATAATTACATGGTAAAATGTTATATTGAATGATACTGTATCAAAAGAGCTTAAATAAAATTAAATGAAAACGAACAAGCTTCGATTGAACTTCTGATTCGTTCAGTTAAAACACCGAACGTACTCTTAAAGGGAGTTGAAGTTCGGATCCGTCAGAAGGGCATGAAAGGGCTTGTGCTTTGATGAATTAGAATTCATCAATGTCTGTGTAATTGATAGGATGTGATGTTTAGCTGTCTAAGTGAGGGAGTAGAGTCGTTAAGGTGAGCTTTTATGCTGAAAACGCTTAGGTGGCTAGTTAATTCACCTTAATAAGTACATAAGTGTAGTAAAAGCTAAAACGTCATCTATTCTCGGTTAGGCACTGATTCGTATCGGCGATGTGATACGTTCAGTAAAAGCGAACAACGCTGTTGGCCTATAAACGGCTAAATGGCAGTGGAGGAAATTCGTCGAACGTATACGCATACCGGGGAGATCCCGGGACTACTGGTGCTAATCACCGTAGTTTGCAAGTACATCTCGTGGTGGAATTTTCACCATGCATTGTGTCCTTGGGTAATGATGTAACAAAGATAAGCTAAGCTAGAAACGTATAGTCATGACGTGTTGATGGACATGAAATGAACCCTAGATTGAGTCGGTTTTATAAAGATAACCCTCATATAAAATCATTAATAATAGCCTTAATTAAATTGTAGCTTCTACCTCTTACTTTGTACAAATGTACTTACCTCAAATGCATGTTTATTTATGTGTTTGGGGAGAGAAGACGAACAGGTAAACTCGGAGTACGAGGAGGACTTTGATGACGACGTTTGAGGACGCCGGACTTGAAGCCCTTGACTATTTATTTACATTTATTTCCTAGACTTGATTTATCATTGGAACCTTGTAGTTTACTTTTAGTTTTGAGATTCGTACTTTTGGATTCGTTTGGTCTTCCGATGTAATAAGTATTACATTTTTTTTTTCTTTAGTTATTTCTATTCTTGGTTGTTGAAGAAATTACCCGAGTCTTTTTGCTTCCGTTTGCTTTAATTTGATACGACGTAGTAGAGGCTTACGTGTAATATTAGATTCATTTAATGTTATGCGTGCCGAACGTTTCGTTTCTGGATAAGGACTCGGTGTCCGGGAACGGGGCGTTACAGTTGGTATCAGAGAAAAGCGTCTTTTAGGCTTCCTTTCTTTAAGATAAGTTTTCTTTAGACCTCTTAGTGATGTTTTGGTTTTCTTGATCATCAGGATGGTGTTCACTAGAACCGGAGCAGGTGCTGAAGCATCAGGAGTTCAACTGGAAAGTCCGACACCAGTTGTTAGAGGCGGTTTTGTGAGGCAGAATCCTTCACCACATCCGAGCCCCACTCCACCCCCTCATACTGCAACCCCTACACCACGATCTCAGCAGGGCTTGTCACCGCGACCTCATCAGGAGCAACGCCCACAATGGCATGTGGGAAGTTCGGGTCAGTTTTCATTGATAAGTGATGTCCCAGCGGGTTTAGTACTGCCACCAGTGAGCTACCCTCCACCGAGGTATTACTACATCTATGGAGAACCAGGAGAAGCGCCTATACGAGTCACTATAGTGGGAGACATTCCACCAGTCTACGTACCCCCGGCAACTAGCATTTATCCACCTCCAGTGAGTGTTTACCCTCCACCGGTGAGCCACCCCTCGCCACCAGTTTTCCATCATCAGCAGCATCAGACCTTTTACCCTCCTCCAGTGGGTCATACTCCTCGACCTACTGTACCACCTTCACCCCGTTTTGACCATCATCAAGGCTTTGGTTACCCACCCTACGGTTTCCACCAACACCAGTACCGGCAACAAGAAATACCTTTTGGATATCCTCCAGTTTATCCGCAAGCCCCACCATTCAGACCGGCACATGAGCAAGCACCACCGATTGATTGGTATACGAGATTAAGGAGGAACAAAGTTCAAGACTTCTTTGGGAATGTCAAGCATTCGAAGGCCGAAGAGTGGATAAGGAGTTTTGAGAAGGCATGTAGGAACATACATGTCCCTGAGACTGAGATGGCACAGTTGGCGGTTAGTTTCCTTTTGGGTGCAGCTGAAGCATGGATAGATGCTATACAGAGCAGTAATGGTAAAGTGACAGACTGGGAAAGTTTTAAGGAAATGTTTTATAATGAGTATTTTCCAGCGACAGTGCAGACAGACATGGCAAGTCAATTTCTAAAGCATAAGCAAGGTAATTACATGACAGTATCACGGTACACCAACAAGTTTAATGAGTTGGGAAGGTTCTACCCTGAGTTGATGAAGGTAGAAGAAAGGAAGATGGCCCTATATAAGGAAGGGTTATCGTATCAGATACAGTCTGGCATGTTAGGTTTCACGGCTAAGAATATGGCTGAACTTCTAAACAAAGCATTGGAAGTTGAGACCTTCAGGAAGAAGGCCACCGTCGTGATTGGGAATAAAAGAAATTTTGGGACAAGTCAAGGTAATAACCGGGGAGCACCACAACAAAACTTCAAGAAGACAACAGCCCCTGCAGCAGGTAAACCTCCAACCGGAGCACCACTTTGCTCTAAGTGCAACAGGAATCACTCAGGTGAGTGTAAGGCTAGAACAGGCGGCTGCTACTACTGCGTAGATATGGGACATTTTTCAAGAACTTGTCCAACAAAGGGGAGCACGGATAATCAGAGGCAAGGAAATGGAAGAGGTGGCCCAAGTCGCCCAGTTCGAGTTTTTGCAGTAGATGCTGAGATGGCTGAACCAGATGATAATGTTATTTCAGGTACCTTTTGTTTATTTTAATTTATTTGAGTACTTTTATAGCACGATTTAAATCATGTTGTATTTGTGTTTAAATAAATGAATTCACATCCTAGGTACAATAATATTAGACAACTTAGCAGTTACGGCGTTGTTTGATACGGGAGCGTCTAATACTTTTGTGTCGACTAAGATAGCTAAGAAGCTTAACTTACCAACGGAGACCTTAAGAAACACCTTGGAGATCACAACACCTTTAGGAAAAGTGACTAAGGTAGCCAAGATGATGCCTCAAGTAGATGTTCGAGTTGGAACGTATCGTTGCAAGAGTGACTTTACGGTTTTGGACTTTTCAGATTTTGATGTGATTCTTGGAATAGATTGGCTATCCGAGAATTTTGTTCACTTGGATTGTAGAGAAAAGAGAGTGACCTTTAAGATACCGGGAAAATCAGATAAGACTTATCAGGGAAATGTTTACAAGCCTAGTAAGAAGCGTCACCCTATAATTTCAGCAGTTGAGGCAATAAGAGCTTGTCAGAAAGGTTGTGAAGGCTACTTGTTGTACGCAGTGGATGTGGAACAAGTGAAGCCTGAGTTAGAGGAAACCCCGGTAGTAAAGGAATACCCTGAAGTGTTTCCAGAAGAGTTACCGGGAAACATGCCGGACAGAGAGATCGAATTCGAGATCAAGTTGATACCAGGATCGGCGCCAGTTGCTAAGGCACCCTATAGGATGGCACCGGCTGAATTGAAGGAATTGAAAGCTCAACTTAAGGATATGCTTGAGAGGAATATAATTCAGCCTAGTACTTCGCCTTGGGGAGCTCCAGTGTTATTCGTCAAGAAGAAGGATGGTAGTATGAGGATGTGCGTAGACTACAGAGCATTGAATAACCTCACCATCAAGAATAAATACCCTTCGCCAAGGATTGATGATTTGTTTAATCAGTTGCAAGGCAAGAGAGTGTTTTCCAAGATTGATCTTAGGTCAGGATATCACCAGTTGAAGATCAAGGTAGCAGACATACCGAAGACGGCTTTCAGTACGAGGTATGGACATTATGAGTTCTTGGTTATGCCTTTTGGACTCACTAATGCTCCATCTGCATTTATGGATTTGATGCAGCGTGTTTTCATGCCATATTTGGATAAGTTTGTGATAGTATTCATAGACGACATCTTAGTATACTCTAAGGATGAGAAGGAACATGAAGAACACTTAAGGATAGTGTTGGAGACTTTGAAGAAGAACCAGTTGTATGCTAAGTTCTCTAAGTGTGCCTTTTGGTTGGATCAAGTGAGTTTCTTGGGTCATGTCATTTCTAGAGATGGCATTAAGGTTGATCCTGCAAAGATTGAAGCAGTTGAGAAATGGTCCAGACCAACTACCGTTTCAGAGGTTAGAAGTTTTCTCGGTTTGGCTGGCTATTATAGGAAATTTGTGCAAGACTTCTCGAAGATAGCTACACCACTTACCCGGCTCACTCAAAAGAATGTAAAGTTCGAGTGGACCAGTGAGTGTGAAGAGGCTTTTCAGACGTTGAAGAAGAAGTTGACTACAGCCCCAGTTTTGGCAGTTCCGGAGATCTTTGATAATTATGACGTTTACACAGATGCTTCGGGACAAGGTTTGGGTTGTGTGTTGATGCAGGGAGGGAAGGTAATTGCTTATGCATCTAGACAGTTGAAGGTGCATGAGAAGAATTACCCAACCCACGACTTGGAGTTAGCAGCAGTTGTGTTTGCCTTGAAGATTTGGAGGCACTATTTGTATGGAGTTAAGGCCAGGATCTTCACAGATCACAAGAGCTTGAAGTATTTCTTTACCCAAGAAAATCTGAATATGAGACAAAGGAGATGGTTAGAGTTTGTAAAGGATTATGACTTGGATATTCAGTACCATCCGGGCAAAGCAAATGTAGTAGCCGATGCTTTGAGTAGAAACCGGTGTTTGCGGTTTCAAGTGTTGAAGTTGTTGCGAGAGAGGTTAGATGGGCTGCGATCCGGAGTTTTGATCGGATTGAAGACCGGCGCTTTATGGCACCGTTGTTAGCGAGGTCCGAGTTGATGGATGACATTCGGGAAAAGCAAGACGAAGACCCGAGTTTTGGTTGACTTGAAGCGAGTTGCAAGAGAAAAGCCCACGAGTGGGTTACGTGTTAGACAAGAATGGAAATCTTTGGTACCGGGATCGTTTGTGTGTGCCTAAAGTTGGTGATTTAAGACAGAGAGTCATGGAGGAGGCACATAGGATTGCTTTTGCGGTCCATCCAGAGCCACTAAAATGTACGAGAGACTTGAAGGAAAGGTTTTGGTGGCCCTCGATGAAACTGGAGATAGCTAAGTTTGTGGCGGAGTGTGATATCTGTCAGAAAGTTAAGGTAGAGCACAAAAGACCAGGAGGAATGCTTAAGCCGTTAGATATCCCTGAATGGAAGTGGGATAAGATTACGATGGATTTCATCACCGGTTTACCTAAGACAAGAGGCGGTCATGATGCGATTTGGGTGATTGTGGATAGATTGACCAAATCCGCTCATTTCTTACCATATAAGGTTGATATGCCCTTGAAGAAGATGACGACACTATACTTGGATAATATAGTGAAGTTACACGGAGTACCTATCTCGATAGTTTCGGATCGTGATTCCAGGTTTGTCAGTCGGTTTTGGAAAAGTTTGCAAGTAGCTTTCAGAACCAAGTTGGATTTGAGTACAGCCTTTCATCCTCAGACAGATGGACAATCTGAGAGGACTATCCAAACACTTGAAGATATGTTGAGAGCTTGTGTTTTGGAAGTAGGCGGATCATGGGATGATTACCTACCTGTGGTGGAGTTTGCCTACAACAACAGTTATCATGCAAGTATAGGCATGCCGCCGTTTGAAGCTTTGTATGGAAGAAGATGTAGAACGCCGCTGTTTTGGGATGAAGTCGGGGAGAGACAAGTCACCGGGCCGGAGTTGGTTGAGCAAGCTAAAGAGAGAGTTCAGTTGGTTAAGAAGAATCTGAAGGCAGCTCAAGATAGACAGAAAAGTTGGGCAGATGTTAGAAGAAGACCCCTCGAGTTTGAAGTTGGTGAAAGAGTGTATCTACGAGCTTCACCAATGAAGGGAGTGAAACGTTTTGGACAAAAAGGAAAGTTAAGCCCAAGGTATGTTGGTCCTTTTGAGATTCTGGAAAGAATTGGACCGTTGGCTTACAAGCTTAAGCTACCGGAATCAATGTCAAGAGTCCACAACGTGTTTCATGTTTCGATGTTGAAGAAGTGTTTGACCAAGACGGATGTTGAGACTACGGTTGATCCGGAGATTTTTCGAGACAATCTTTCGTATGATGAGACACCGATCAGAATTTTGGACCGGAAGGAAAAGATGATTAAGAGAAGGATGATTCCTTTGGTTTTGGTGCAATGGAGTTATCAGGTTTTGGACCGGACTTATCAGGTTTTTATGGACTTATCAGGTATGTTCTAGTTTCGAGGACGAAACTCCTTTTAAGGGGGAAGGAATGTAATATTCCGATTTTCGGGAAAAGGCAGACGTGTCATTTTGCGAAAACAGAATATCGGGTTCGGTTCCTTTTATTCGGAGTTTAAGTATTGGTTAAATTATACATATATTTTTCGAGATATGTATATACATTAAGGAAAAGAAAATCTGATTAGTAAGGGTGATTAAGGAAAATCAGTGATTAGGTAATAATTGGGATTTTTCCTATTTAAGGAAAAATAAACCTAATCACTCCCCTAACTTAATCATATTTTCAATCCCCGATATTTTTCTCGTTTCCCGCGTGTGAGCTTGAGAGAAAGAGGCCGAGATACTTTCATCGATATCTGAGTCGATTCTTGATCGTTTTCAGTTTTGGGAGAAGCGCCGGAATCGTCGTGAAAAGGGTGTCGTTTCAGTATCAGAAAGTTAAAGTTTTGGATAAGGTATGAATTTCGCCCCTAAGGGCTGTTTTGATCGTTTATGGTGATCTTTTGTTCGTAGAATCGTAGTTTGATCGTTTTAGAAGCCTTTGATCGATTCTAATTCGTTTTTGGGATTGGTCATCTAGGTGGTTGTGTAAAAGACTCTGTTTTGCTGCAGAATTTCGGGGTTGAAGATTGAAATTTTGCTTGCTAAGGTAAGAAGGTCTTCCTACACGTTAATTATGGCTTATAGGATTTAAGTCGTGATTTTGTTGAGATTATGATGAAGTATAAAGGTCTTCAACTGTATTAAATGGGCTATTGTTGAAGTTATTTTTTTTATAAATGTTGCTGCTATGTTTGCCGAGAAGCTGCTGTTGTTGTCGAAGAAAGATGCTATTATTTTATTATTATTTTTATATATTAAATCTTCCAATTGCCGTAAATGACGCCGGAAATAGAAAGAGAGAGAGGGGTCGTTCGGTCAATTAGCAAGTAGAAGGGTTGCTTGCTTTCGGTTGTGCAGGTCTATTATAATTTATCTTAAGGTTTAGAATAGTACTTGGCCCAATTAGTAGCAGGAGATAGAATGTGTAATATTTATTTATTATGTTTCTTTGTTTCACCTTTTCTTTGATATACAAATTTTGTTTTAGTATTATGTTTAATCTTGGACAACATTGAGGTAGTAGGTTCCCAGCAGAAACAAAAAAGGGTCGGCTATCTATAAACTAAATAAAATAAAATAAATAAATAGTAGGGATATTAAGCTTGTAAGCAGTGTTATACTTCTGCGTAGTAACTATGTGTGTGGTACCATTCTTTCCAGGAAAGAAAATTATAGTATATATAGTCGTGTGTGCTATTGCGTTGTGCAGGTTTCATTCCCAAAAATATAAATGTATGATTTGGTAGATGATAATTACATGGTAAAATGTTATATTGAATGATACTTTGTATCAAAAGAGCTTAAATAAAATTAAATGAAAACGAACAAGCTTCGATTGAACTTCGATTCGTTCGTTTAAAACACCGAACGTACTCTTAAAGAGAGTTGAAGTTCGGATCCGTCGAAAGGGCATGAAAGGGCTTGTGCTTTGATGAATTAGAATTCATCAATGTCCGTGTAATTGATAGGATGTGATGTTTAGTTTGTCTAAGTGAGGGAGTAGAGTCGTTAAGGTGAGCTTTTATGCTTTGAAAACGCTTAGGTGGCTAGTTAATTCACCTTAATAAGTACATAAGTGTAGTAAAAGCTAAAACGTCATCTATTCTCGGTTAGGCACTGATTCGTATCGGCGATGTGATACGTTCAGTAAAAGCGAACAACGCTGCTGGCCTATAAACGGCTAAATGGCAAGTGGAGGAAATTCGCCGAACGTATACGCATACCGGGGAGATCCCGGGACTACTGGTGCTAATCACCGTAGTTGGCAAGTACATCTCGTGGTGGAATTTTCACCATGCATTGTGTCCTTGGGTAATGATGTAACAAAGATAAGCTAAGCTAGAAACGTATAGTCATGACGTGTTGATGGACATGAAATGAACCCTAGATTGAGTCGGTTTTATAAAGATAACCCTCATATAAAATCTGTTAATAATAGCCTTAATTAAATTGTAGCTTCTACCTCTTACTTTGTACAAATGTACTTACCTCAAATGCATGTTTATTTATGTGTTTGGGGAGAGAAGACGAACAGTAAACTCGGAGTACGAGGAGGACTTTGATGACGACGTTTGAGGACGCCGGACTTGAAGCCCTTGACTATTTATTTACATTTATTTCCTAGACTTGATTTATCATTGGAACCTTGTAGTTTACTTTTAGTTTTGAGATTCGTACTTTTGGATTCGTTTGGTCTTCCGATGTAATAAGTATTACATTTTTTTTTCTTTAGTTATTTCTATTCTTGGTTGTTGAAGAAATTACCCGAGTCTTTTTGCTTCCGTTTGCTTTAATTTGATACGACGTAGTAGAGGCTTACGTGTAATATTAGATTCATTTAATGTTATGCGTGCCGAACGTTTCGTTTCCGGATAAGGACTCGGTGTCCGGGAACGGGGCGTTACAATTGCAAATCTGCCTTAATACGAAGTCAACTGTGCTGTTAAGGTATGAAATCGTGGGGATTTTATCACCCCAGATTTCAGAGATCCTTCGAAGCAAGAAAGATCGATACATTTCTGTCTCCTTGCTCATTCGACATGTGCTGAACATCAAAGATTGAAGCCTTCGTTTCAAAATCATTGACCCATGTGAGCAAATGGGAGGTCAAATTGACTGCATTTAATCAGGTCGCATCCTTTCCGATTTAAAGTTAATATCTTGATTTTATTACTGATTTAGAATTGTTTATCTGCCTGATTTTGTGCCGACTTTGTGTCTGATTTAGGGTATGGACCGTTCGGGAAAGCTAAGACTGAATTGAGCACCAATTCAGTCTTGAGCACCAATTCAGTCTTGGTTCATTGAAAATTGAAGTGGTGCTGGTTCAGTGCCTGGTGGTACTCTTTTCAATGAGTCAGAATCAACAAACCGGTGAATCTCGACCCGGTTTTCTCAGGTATAATGGCTTGACCCTCATAGTGTGTACGGTTAGGTTTTTGACTGAGAGTCTTACAACCTAGGAAGTCAAGGGTCGAGTCAATGCTGAGGGTAGTGACCCAATGATGGCTAAATAACTCAGTTAAACCAATGTTGGTTGGCATCATAGCCTTTAGTGGTTTAACTCTGAGTTAACCCCTGGTTCAATTAAGGTAAGAATGCATTCTATGCAATTCAACCAGGTCTCGGGTGCCTTGCACTGTGCTATTAGAACTAAGTCAAAAGAAATCAGTGGGTTTAAAGTTTAAAGTGATTTGCGTGGTTAACCAATTTGGTAAGGTTCATTGTTTGACATCACTCTCTCTCTCGTTTGCCTAACGGCCCTCCTTTAGAGAGTATGTTTAACACTTTGAACCAAGGAGGGACTCGGGTAACCATGGCTGGAAAAATCACTATATTGATTGCATCGGATTTTCAGGATTTCTTTTGATTGTGTTCACACAAACCTTTGAGGTTCAAGTTATACCTCAAGGCTATAAATATCCAGTCACATTAACGAGGATTGCAACAACTCAGAAATCATCTTTCTTGAGCAATCCGACATTTTTATACACTTGAAAAAATTTCTCTTTTTTGGTCCTGTTAGCACAGAAGTTGAGTTCTTGGCAATTAGCTAAATTGGCCAAGGATTGATTCTGGTCTTCAGCTATTGAGAGGAGTGGTACCACTCAATAGTTTTTGACAGAATCTGAGGATTGAAGTATTTTGGTGTTAATCTCTTTGAGGTAACACATTTGATTCTTTCATGCCTTACTTTTCTGTGTATATGTGTGTTTGATTGCTGTTTGATTGAGTTTGCAGTAGTCTCTAGTTTGATACTGTACTTGCTGTGTTTGTGAGTCTGAGTCTGTTCTGTTGGAACTCTGATTTTGGTGATTGGCTCTAAGTTGATCACAGCCTTCACAACAGTCTGATTGGAATGCAGTACCAAATCAAGACTGACCAGTAGGTTCTATTGTCATTTCTGTGAGTCAGATTTGAGCCAATACCTTAAGTCTCAGTTCTTGCATCAGACAGAAGTATGTGCTTGATTCTGTCTGAGTGTTTTGTTTTGATTCCCATCAGCCTGTTGATTTTGACTTTGATCACCAATATATACTTTCTGTATTGCTGCTAATCAGAGTTGGAACACCCCTTGTGCTGGTTTTTCATTGAGTCTGCAAGCTCTGTTTTTATACCTGCCATAATCTTGCTAAACATGCCTTTGCAATCCTGCAATCTGACTTGCTGTACCTTAATCCTGCTTGCTCTAGTTTTGATCTTGTTGCTAGCCTTCTGAAATTGTTTGAGATCAACTTGTAATAGGCTTAGTTTGTAATTGTAGAAGACTGGGCATTGTATTCAGCTCTTGTAACTACAGACTTGATAATCCAGTTCGTTGAATCAGATTATCATTCCTGTAGTTTGCTGAAGTTCAGTTTAGTGTTATATTATCAGCTGCTGCATACCTTGTAATTTTAATGTGCTATATTACCTTTTTGGGCTGCCTTGTAATAGTCCTGCTGATTTTTTTTTTTAGTAGTACTACTGAATATTTTGCTGCTGTAACAATATATAGTATTCAGTCAGGAGACAACTTGTATAATATGTTCTTTGTGCTGCTCAGTTGTATTTTGGTAAATTCCCTTCGTTCAGTGTTTTGTTCACTAGTTGTTAGAATCCGTTTTTCAAATAAAGTCTGCTTTTGATATATCATATGAACTTGATTTGTATTGCATCCCTTATTTGACACTGTTGCATATTTCTTAGTCAAGTTGCTATTTGTACCTCTGCATATTTATATTCATATATCTTGCAACAGATATTGAACTTTTAAATTAATTTATCCATACATTCTATTTGAGTTGTTTTGCTCATATTTATATATATACATATTGAACAACATTATCATTTTCACACCTAATCAATTATTAATTTGTGCTAAGTATTTTTTTTTAAGTGCTTGTATTAACTTGATCATCTTATACAGCTTGCATATGTATTATAACTGTTCTTGATCACAATAAATTAATCTCACTTGATCACTTAGGTTTTGTTTAACACAAACGAATAGTCGAATAAGTTAGCTTCCGCACTTGTTTTACTAGTACTTGTGTTGTTTTCGAAAAGAGTTTAAAATACCTCACACTCTATTCACCCCCTCTAGAGTGTGTTTGCGCAATTATCGATCCAACAATTGGGTTTAGGACACTATTTCAACAAAATCCAACTGAATCCAAACAAGCATTGCAGCATAGGGATTCCCTTTTATTAGATGACAATACTGCTTACAGATCCCTGGTTGGTAAACTGATTTACCTAACTTTTACTAGACCTTACATTGCTTTTATTGTTCAGCAGCTGAGTCAGTTTCCGGACACCCAAACTAAAATCCTCCTGAAAGCAGCTCAAAGGCTCTTGAGATACTTAAAGGGAAATCCAAGACAAGGTATTTTATTCCCAGTTGGGAACAACCTCATCATGATTGGAAGGATGTCATAATACCATAAAATCAATTTCAGGCTATATGATGTTCTTAGGAGA
Source organism: Gentiana straminea (assembly GCA_036785695.1). Classification (NCBI taxonomy): domain Eukaryota; kingdom Viridiplantae; phylum Streptophyta; class Magnoliopsida; order Gentianales; family Gentianaceae; genus Gentiana; species Gentiana straminea. The sequence goes on along the minus strand of JAVUPR010000424.1, from coordinate 1,676,118 downwards.
TGCCCCCGTACCTTGAAATGCAAAGAAACAAACTACTATTGCTAGAAGCTCTTCTGAAGGTGAATACAGAACAATGGCCAATGCAACTTGTGAAATCCAATGGCTCATTTACGTTATGCAAGACTTAAAGATTACAGTCCAGCTTCTTGTTGTTCTATTATGTGATAATGCCAGTGCACTTCTGTCACGGAATTTATTAACACAAAATAAACAAGTAATAAAACCGGTTAACCTCAAGTATAAGGATCGTAGTATAGAGGCTATGCCGGGTCGATCTTACGGGGAACTGACAGTTGTGGTTCCTAGTTTTTATTTATCTAACTATGTCACGATTATTAAACTAAAAAGAAACAGAAAATAAACTAACAAGAATGTAAAGCTGGACGGAAGAACAAGTTCTAAAGCCAGGGAACACAGGGTTGCGAACCAATTAACTAAACTAAATCTAAATCTAATTATGCAATAAATCTAACTAAGCTAAACAATTCAAATTCAAGGGATTAAATCAAGTTATAATGGACGAACAAGCAGTTGATCCACCTATCCTATCAACATTCAATTCTAATTCGGATTACTTCGTGATCTCTACTCAAGTCGTGATTCACCTAATCGAAGGCATAAACTCCTACTCTCGTAGACAAGTTCGTTTTTCTAATCTTTTATCTTTCGATGCTAAAGATTACGTCTTTCTAACCTAGGCGTGAAATCTTTCGATTTCTAATCTAGAAAATCAATATAATAACTTTCGTTTTATTTAGATCAAAGATCCAATCTTTTATCACGGTGATCTAAGGTTGACATGACTCTCATCATATAAACAATCATCAAAGCAAGCATCTTTCGATTAAACATGCAATAAAACATACAAAACATGATAAAAGAAACGAACTTGAAATAGAACTCACGAAATAATCACGAACTAGAAATCAACTGTTGAATTGGACGGCTTCACAACGCTTGTTCAAAGAGGTTTAGCCTCTTAGCATCTTCTTGAAGGCTTGAATTGCTTGAATAAAATACATAAATTGAAAGATCTAATCTAGAGATTTAAAAGCATAAAATTTGAGTAAAAACTAAGTAAAAACGCAAAGACAACCCTTGCCCCTAGGTTTTTAGGGTTCGAATAATGCGGATTGTTGTTCTTGTGTGCAGAAATAGGCAGGTATTTATAGAGGATTAAGTCGGTTCTGGCTGAGTCGGCGGACGGACGAGCGTTCGTTCTGGTGGACGCTCGGTCACTTGCTTGAACTCTCCTCGGACGCTCGTTTGACCTCAGTTCAAACTCTCTGAATCACTCTTGGCACCTTGGACGCTCGTTTGAGACTTCAGACGCTCGTTTGATCTGGACAGAGCATGGACGTTCGTTAAACATGACTTGAATGCGATTTTTGCATGTTTATCTCTTTTTCTTCTCTCCACTCGATCATTATCTCTTCCTTAAATCTTTATAGCTCGAAATTTATCTCTTTTGATCATCATTTGAGCACAATAAACATACCTATAACACATGGAAAACATCGCAAACTGTAATAATATTCAAATAATCATATTTTAACCATGAAATCACATAAATACATCGATATTGCGATTAAGCCGTCAAAATATCGTTTGCTCAATATTTCAATATAAGACCTATTATTATGCAAATTATACAATATAGAGGGAAAAACATCGTAAAATTTATCCTTATAATTCATAGATTTTCACCCTTAACAACTCCCCCACACTTAGCTTTTGCTCGTCCCGAGCAAAACAAAATGAAAAATTAGGCTCGAGAAAGGAAAACAGGCATCTAAACAGATATAACATACATTCAATAACTTAGAGGTTCACCGGTGTGTGGTGTGCAGAGCCATAGAAAACTTCCACTAAATCCAAACTTGAGAAACTCAAAGTAAAACTAGCTAATACCCCCTCGTAGAATAGCAATAAATGACACTCATAAGATGTACCCTACAAACGTGACATATCCCGAAAAGGATGATCGAATGAATCTAGGGCCTTTCTGAAATACTCAGAGGATAATCCCTACATCATATCTTTCAGCTTATACTGGGGATAATATTAACGAAAACTAAGCCTTATATTCAATTTCGTAACGATATCTTAGTTGATTTAACTTATTCACTTTAAACACACATTAGGATAAGCCATTGCCCTCATAGTAGAATAGGACATTTCGAGATAATACCCTACCTTACTCCAATCATAAGGCATCTCTTCCTAACTGTCGTGAGCTTTTAGTCATCATGGTGGTATAGGACATACGTGGTACACCCTACCTCACTCAAATCATCGACTAGCTTTCGACACACCCAATTAATTCACTATTAACTCAACTTTTTCATTTTGACATTAGTTACGCTTTACTTATCACATTCAAACTTACAGATATTCACAGTATGTCATACTCGGAACTAAATACAAACTATCATAAATCTCAAGATATATACGTAGCACTAAGCACATGACATACAAGATAATCAAAAATCACTAATCCAAAAGGGGTATAGCTTTATAAAATAGCTCATCGTCACTATGGCTCGTGAAAAATAGTGTCAGGTGAAACAACTAACTTACTAAACATATGATATATAGCTTGGATGACTATAAAGATAACGAACTTAAAATATGCATTTGCTCACTCGGGACATAGCAAAAACATAAATGTCGGAAAATTTCGAAAATTATAGCTCATTTTGCATAATAAAACATTCTAACGTATTAAACAAACTTATATGCATAGGTACAAATCGAACTATCCCCTCCCCCACACTTAAAAATTCAACATGTCCTCATGTTGTGCAGAAAGGAAAAAGGATAAGAAACTTAGCTGAATGCGCGTGGAAAACCGAGCCGTTGGTCAGGCTGGAGCATGAAAAGGCCAACGCTTGCAAAAAGCATGGAAAAACGTCCCAAAACTAACTCAATCGGATCTCGACAAAAACTATTGCTGCAAAACTCGAGAAACAGAAAACTCGGGGGACAACGGGATACAATACGGCAGTAGAGATAATAAATCAAAACGGAATAAAAAGAAAAGGTCATCGATAAATATGTCAACACAAGTCAAAGAACGAGAAACTAGAAAGTAGCAAAATGTATAGGTACAGCCAAATCGAATTAAATGTATCAAAAAGTGCAACAACAACCAGAAAGATAGATATAAAAAAAATAAAAAAAAACTCAAAGCAGCCCCGGAGTCGTCTCAGCAGCATCGTCAATAGCATCAGCAGCCGGAGCATCAACGGAGAAGGATCCGAAGAAGGAACATCCAAGCTGTAGATGCGGTCTGTGTAGGGTCGGGCGTGCAACAGGATCAGCAGTGGTCGGCTCAGCATCTCTATCAGTAGGAACTCTCGCGGTCCTCGGATCCACCGAGTCTCCTCATCACCAGACTCGGGTTTCTCCTCTAACTTGACCACCTCGGCTATCACCCGCTCTATCTGCTCGGAGAAGACATAATCCATATTACTTGCATTGAATACCCTCCGATCTCTCGGTTTCCTTCCATCAACTATACATTCCAAAACCGATAAGATATTATCTTGGCCATCCCGGATATCACTCAACATCACCCTCAAACTATGAGCCATACTATGCCGAGTAATCTCGGAAGAAGATAATCCCGAAAGAACTGAAGCTCGAGGCGGTGTCGATGTGGAACCAGGCTCAGAAACGGGAACAACCTTCTCTCTACGAATAGGGGGTAACTCTTGGTCTTATGGTCCGCGCATACTCCAAAACTCCCGCATCGAGACATAACCGATGAATCAAATGTGGAACTATCAAACTCCGTGTGTATACCTTCGGTTCATGGAAATCTCATCGAATAAGGCTTGACCTACATCTACATTCAACCCGAACGTCAAAGCATATAACATCCCAAGATCACTAATATGGAAATGTGTGAGATTATTCTTCGGGATCAAACGACTCTGAATAAAACGGCATTGGACTCTCCAATCCTCGGTCCATGTCGTAGTGATCAACTCCTTTCTTTGGCCATTGGGTCTCAATGTCCAAGCCACATCTGGACAAACTCTTAATCTCAACTCCTCCATCGGGTCACGACCATCCTCACGTTGCCTTCTCGCAATTTCCTCTTTATAATCTAAACCCTCAAAAGCTGGTAACTTGTATTTCTCATTTATGACCTTAGCAGAAAAAGGAACCTTAACACCTCGCACCATAACGTACGTTTCATATAAGTCCGCCTCAGAGAAGTTTGCATAGAACTCTCGGACAATAGAGTCATTGACAGGAGTAGGAGGAATTTTTGTTAAGGCAGACCACTTCCTAGCCTTTAACATCTGAGCGAAAGCAGGATCAACTTGAGACACTTTCACCTCTCTATCAAAAATAAGACTCCTGGTTGAGTAATGCTTAGTGTAGGCTTCATGTGCTAAAGGATTTACAAACCGACGAGGCATCGAAAGGGGGATAACGGTCTTAGACTTTTTCTTAGGAGGTGCTCTCGGTTCAGGTTCTTCTTGCACAACATCCTCCTCACCACCCTCAACTCTAGATGGCTGGGCTCTAGACGACTGGGCTCTAGACGACTCCTCACCACGGGTACCTCGAGACATCCTACTCAGGGGGACAGCATCATCATCCTCAGTGTCAGAATTGGAGGAAGAATCATCCCGTAAATTAGTTCTAGCTTGTTGAGATGTTCTAGGGGGTTGATCTCTAAGGACTACGCCTCTGTTAGGGTCCAATTGGGATGGATCAAACTCAGGACGTTTACGTTTACTCTTCTCCCGGGCCAACCCTTTACCATACCTCTTTACCACAGCTTTCTCTCGAACCATTGTCAAGGACTTAACCCTCTAAACAAATCAAAAGGTACCCGTTTAACATCCAAATCGGGATTTCAAGTCAGAAACACCCAAACAACCATCATCAACAACACCACAAACACCACCACACCAAGGAAAGGGAAGAAGGGGACAACAAAACGAAAGAAAACAGAAATAAGTGGATAATTCGAGAAAATGAGCCGACTCGAAAATCGAACTCACAAAAACATGAATTAAAACAAGAAAAGTTGCTCCAATCTTACCAAACACAGAGAGGAGATGATGATCGAACTGATTTGAAGCCCAGAAACACCAGGATCGGCCCCCAAAATCCGACTTTTTGTCAAAATGGCCGCACCGAAGAATCTCTGGTTCTTGAAATTTCGTGGATTGTTGAAAGAAATGGTGTAGAGAAATGAAAAGAACGTGTTTAGAGCGTTCTTTTGGATCAAAAATCACCCAATTTGGTGTAGAAACAAGGATTTTAGGTGTAGAGGAGAGGAGGAGTCGGGTTTTCGCTTTTGAATTTTCAGAAGAATGAGGGTTCATGCCAAGAACAGGTATATATAGCCTCTGAGCGGACGCTCGTCCATCCTTACGGACGGGCGTTCACTGGAAAATGCACGAACTGGACAGGCGTCCATATTCTTGGACGAACGTCTGACTTGGTAAAAACGATACAGAGTTGAGAATTTTGAAACGGACGGGCGTTCATTTCTAATGAACGGGCGTCCATCAGAGAAACTCACACAATTTCATTTGTCACACATAAGGAAATAAAATCGAGAATTTTCATTAATACTTGATAAAATTCAAACGAGTACAAAAATGAAATAACGAAGACATAAAATAACTAGAAAAATTTAAAAAAACACAACTAAAACAGTAGGTTGCCTCCTACTAAGCGCTTCTATTTTACGTCGGGGCTCGACGAAGACAAAACTAACTAAGAAATCACTAGTCTGCGTAGATCTCATCCCAATCCACCAAACGGATGAGACGACGAAGCATATCAATAGCAGGAGGGAAATCATAGTCGTCTTGTACGCCCCAGTCATCTCCGGCTACCTCTAAACCTCTAAAATGTGAAGCTGCGGCACCGGTGCCAAATCCGTCGGCATAGGATCATTAAGGATCGTGTAAGGACGTCCTATGGCCTCCCGCAACTCCTCGGTCGTGAAATCGCGCCTCCCGAACAAGGTGGAACTATGATAACGTACGTGATGGTCTTAACTCGAGTGCTAATGTCAAAATCTACATGAAGAACTATAGTGCCTCCCGGTCCATCATCTATCGTGATCGGCGGGATCCGACTAATGAGTGGGAACTCCTCGTGGCGAACTCCGTAAAAATCCATATCTAGAAAGCAACTGCGACTCGACGATAGAAACATAAAAGCTTAGTAAAACTAACTAAAATAACTAAAACAACATACGGAAGCAAAAAGAACTAAGGAAAACTAAAACAAGATTGGATATCTAGGATGCCCCCTAGTGGCGCTTTTGGTTAATGTCGTTAGCTCGACACTGTTGGAGGCTAGCCTGGATCAGGCCATTTGACTTTTCTGCCAGCCACTACTTCGTGTAAGCTCTCATCAGTAGTGTGGCTGCAGAAACGGCATCTTACGCATGGGATTAATGCTCTGATAGTTTTCTACCCACGTTTAACCTTTCCCATGGTTAACTTCTTCCTCTGATGACGTTTAAGCTTTTGCTCCCTTTCATATTCCTGCATATCCCAACTGCCTGCTAGAACTTCTTCACATCTACGACTACCGTCATCCTCGGAGAACATGTCTGGTGACAACTCGTCTAATTCATCGACTTGTGTAACACCACATCCGAGAATATCGAGGAATTTAACAATCAAAGGTTTATCCTTAGGTTCACCGATATAGTGCTTGCACCTTTGGCCATTAACTCGAAACGGTTGATCACCATAACCGCGCAGTTCTAGAACGCCTCCAGGAATGATTTGGAGAATCTCAAATGGACCAGACCAACGTGTCCTCAACTTTCCAGGAAACAAATGTAACCTGGAATTGTATAGTAACACTTGCTCTCCAACTTGAAATTCTCTCTTCTTGATCTTTGCGTCATGAAGGAGTTTCATCTTTTCCTTACTGATCCTGGAACTTTCGTAATCCTGAAGCCTAAACTCGTCCAACTCATGCAACTGCTGCAGTCGTTGTTTGCCACAAGCTTGGGAATCGAAGTTAAGAAAATTTGTAGCACAATAAGCCCTGTGCTCTAACTCAACTGGCAAGTGGCACGATTTACCATAGACCATCTGGTAGGGTGATGTACCCATGGGGGTCTTATAGGCGATTCGATATGCCCATAGTACATCATCCAACTTTAGACTCCGCCTTTTCTATGATCGTTCACCGTTTTCTCCAGGGATCTTCTTCAAGCTCGGTTGCTTCGCTCAACCTGACCACTAGTCATCGGATGGTATGGCGTGCCAGTTTTGTGACGAACACCATACTTCTCGAGGACTTTTTCCAAAGGTCGGTTGCAAAAGTGTGTCCCTTCATCACTAATTAAGGTACGTGGACATCCAAACCTCACAAAGATATTCCTCTTTAGAAAATTCATCACCGTTTTATGATCATTGCGAGGAGTGGCTATTGCCTCCACCCATTTCGATACATAGTCTACGCAGACTAAGATGTATTTATTACCACAAGAAGATGGGAATGGACCCATAAAGTCAATCCCCCATACATCAAAGACTTCGCATTCTAAGATGGGTTTCAAAGGCATGTCAAACCGCCTTGTTAGAGTACCGGTTCTTTGGCACCTATCACAAGCTTTACAGAAAGCTTCCGTGTCCTTAAAGATCGTTGGCCAGTAGAAACCGTCCTGGAAGATCTTCGCAACCGTTTTCCAAGCACCGAAGTGACCACCTGTGGGTCCACTATGGCATTGCTCGATTATATCGCGTTGCTCAGATTCAGGAACACACCTCCTTAGCAAACCATCTTTACAGATTTTGAAGAGGTAAGGTTCATCCCAAACGAAAGATTTCATATCAGAGAAGAACTTCTTCTTCTCTTGATAAGACATTTCGGGTCAAGATAACGGGCATGAAGGTAGTTTACAATGGAAGAATACCATGGAACATCGGGAGCGCAACCATCGATAAGCATGATGTTTTCTAGAGGAAAGTAAAGATCTATATCATCGGGTTGTCTTTTCCTCGGTCAACAATCTTGAGACATGATCGCCACTACGTTTTCACGCCCTTTTTGTCTTTAATTTGGACATCAAACTCTTGGAGGGTCGGTATCCAACGTAGCAGACGTGGTTTAGCCTCTTTCTTGGTCATGAGATAGCGCAATGCAGCGTGGTCAGTCCAAACAGTGACTACAGCTCCCAACAAGTAACTACGGAATTTGTCCATGGCGAATACCACAGCCAATAATTCCTTTTCGGTGGTCGTGTAGTTGACTTGTGCGGGGCTCAGTGTGTGACTGGCATAATAGATAGGCTGGAATTTTCCTTCGATCCTTTGGCCTAAAACTGCACCAACTGCATAGTTGGATGCATTGCACATAAGCTCGAAGGGTAGGTTCCAGTCAGGCGATATCAGAATTGGAGCGGATATTAACCGATTCTTGAGCTCCTCAAACGCTTGCTTGCAGCTATCATCAAAGGCGAATGTAACGTCTTCCTTAAGTAAGGTAGACAGGGGCTTTGCGATCTTTGAAAAGTCCTGAATGAATCTCCGATAGAAGCCGACATGTCCGAGAAAACCTCTGACTTCGCGAACACTCTTAGGATAACTCATCTTTTCGATAGCTTCCACTTTAGCCCTATCTACCTCTATACCTTTGGCGGACACTTTGTGGCCAAGAACTATTCCTTCATCTACCATAAAATGGCATTTCTCCCAATTGAGTACTAAGTTCTTTTCCACACATCTAGATAACACCTGATCAAGATTAGCGAGGCAATCATCGAAGGATTGACCGAAGACCGAAAAATCGTCCATGAAAATCTCCATACACTTTTCAACTAGCCCGTCAAAGATAGCCATCATACACCTTTGAAAGGTGGCTGGGGCATTACAGAGACCAAATGGCATCCGCCTGTAAGCGAATGTACCATAAGGGCAGGTAAAAGTGGTCTTTTCTTGGTCAATTGGATCGATGGGTATCTGGAAATATCCTGAATATCCATCCAGGAAACAAGAGAATGCGTGCCCCGCCGTACGCTCAAGCATCCGGTCAATGAAGGGAAGGGGAAATGATCTTTCATTGTGACCTCATTGAGTTTCCTATAGTCAATGCAGACTCTATAGCCTGTAACGAGCCTCAATGCTATCTCTTCTCCTTTCTCATTCTTCTCAATAGTAATCCCTCCCTTTTTGGGGACTACTTGAGTAGGGGATACCCATTCACTGTCAGCGATGGCGTATATGATACCCATATCTAGAAGTTTGATGATCTCCTTCTTGACTACTTCTTGCATGTGAGGGTTAAGCCTCCTTTGGGGCTGTCTTACACATTTAGCACCCTCACTAGTCTTGATTTTGTGCATGCAGATGTCAGGAGATATTCCTCGGATATCTCCCACCTTCCATCCAAAGGCTTTTTCGTTTTTTCGCAAGACGTTTAACAGATCAGCTCTTCTATTCGAGATAGCTTGGCAGAAATGATCAAGGGAAGCTTGTCACCCTCACGTAGGAACACATACTTAAGATGTTTAGGCAACGGCTTCAGAACTAGATCTGCGGGGGGATCCTCTAAACTCGATTTAAGCCCTCCACTTTTCAACTCGGCAACGCTGAGTTTACTTAGTGGCTCCACTGCCAAAGCTTCTTCTCTTAATAACTCATCCTCGAAGTCACCGCTAATTGATCTAGATTAACCACACCATGATTATTCAAATTATCGATCAATCGCTCATATTCCACTTCCACAAACTTGACTTGCTCGTCCATACGATCATTGAAGTCATTAAATGACTCCTCAATGGAAAAGCCGGTTGGAGAACCGAGGGTACTTGAATGGATTTAGAGACACTATAGCTCACCTCTTGGTCACCAACTCGAATAGTTACTTGCCCACCATCACAATCGATGAGGGCCCTAGCTGTAGATAGGAAAGGTCTTCCAAGAATCAGGGGAACATCCGCACCTTTCTCCATATCTAAAACGTACCAGTCAACTGGGAAGGTAAACCTATCAATTTGAACTAATACGTCTTTCAGGATCCCTGAAGCTTTCTTGGAAGATCTATCGGCGAACTTAAGGTTCATGGTGGTGGGTTCTAGAAGATCTTGTAAACCAAGCTGATTGCAAACAGACAACGGCATCAAGCTGATGGATGCACCCAGGTCACATAAAGAATTTGGGAAGACTAGGCCTCCCATCTGCAATGTGAGCACAAACTTGCCTGGGTCACCCCTCTTGATTGGTAAGTCTTGATAATTGACCATTGAGCAGTCCTCACCAATTGCTCGATCCATGTCTGCTAACTTCTTTTTAGAAGAAACAACATCCTTGATAAACTTGGTATACTTAGGCATTTCAACCAAAACTTCTGAGAGTGGAAGATTAACCTGAGTATTTTTCAGCAAATTAAGCACCTTTCCGTACTTCTTATCTTCATGCAAGGGAATGTTGCTTTTTCTAGGTGGAAATGGAAGCTTTTTAAGGTCACTTTCAGAAAATACTTTCTTCGAGGATGCACTTACGGCCTTGTCTTCCAGATCTTTGCACCTCACCACTTTTTCAGACGTCTTATTGGTCAGGGGATCAGCCACCTGACTCTCAACCGAATCTTCTTTTCTCGGGGGATCAGCCACCCGAGTATGCTCTTGCAGGACAGGGGATAATGGGTGCTCAACTTCCCCTCCTGCACCATAATTGGCAGGAGGGGCTAGTGGTTTCCCTGGAAGCCAGGGGGACCACTCAGCTGAGTGCCACTTCTTAAATTCATCGCACCGGCCTCCTCTTTACCGTATTGCATTGTTGGCACGAGGTCGGTGCATTGGTTGTTGCTTATATCGGCTCCGAGAAACCCGACCGCCTTTTGGATTCTTTTCCGTAAAGTCGGGCGGCCGCCCCGACGGTCCGGAAGCTAAATCGCTCGGCCAGTGCCCGATTTGCCTCTCAAGACTTTTCATCGTCTTGCTTTGCTCCTCCCGAAATGAATTCCATTCGGCTTTTATATCATTTGAGTGGGAGGGGCCTTGAGAGTTTTGGAAGTTCTGGGGAGATGGCTGGCTAGGCTGAGTTTGAAACTGAGGATTAGAATTGGCGGGCCAATTCTGATTGAACCTTTGCTGTGGATTCGAAAAATTGGAATTATGGTTCTGATTGAACCCAGGGTTTCGATTAAAGCTCTGATTTTGAAAATTCGAATTGGGGTTAAAATTTGGATTCTGATGAAAACCCTGGTTTTGAAAATTACTCTGGCCAGAGTATTGATTATTAAATCTCGATTGGACCGGCCGAGAAAGCATTAATTTCGACACTCGCCCAATCATGGGACGAAGCGAGCAAAGTGTGCCCCGGATCATCACATACTTGGCATGTGGCGGGTTACTCTGTCCATTGTTATGAACAAGATTGACTTGATGAGCGAGAGGGGACTGAAATTGACATTGGCCAAACATGTGGCCGATCGACAACAATTTTCGCAATACATAACTTTGAGGGTTCGCGGAAACGAAGGAGTCGATTAATCGGGTTTGAAACTTGAGGACTTGCCATCTCGCTTTTGCGGCATGGCTATCGACTTTGAACATTGACTTCCTCCACCTTAGGAGGAGGAGGCGCTTGGATGGCCTTGATAGGATGGGGCATAGTTGTATTTGGCAATGTCTTCAAACAAAGGTGCCCATCCTTCATCGTGTGTCTTTTTGAGGAAAGCCCCACCGGAAGAGCCGTTGACCATGCCTTTAGTAAGCTCGGTCAGTCCACTGAAGAAAGTGTTTACTTGCCTTTCCTTTGGCAAACCATGGTGGGGACATTTTCTTAAAAGAGATTTAAACCTCTTCCAACATTCGAAGAATGATTCATTCTCCTTCTGGTAGAAGGTAAAGATCTCATTCAGACACTGGGCTGTCTTTGAAGGAGGAAAATATTGACTTAGAAATTCTTTTTCAAGTCCGGCCCGAGTAGTGATGGATTCGAAGGGAGAGAGTGATACCACTCCCTAGCCTCTCCTTTCGCAGAGAAAGGAAACAGCTTTAAGCTTGATCGCGTCCTCACTCACTCCTTGGATGCGGGTGGTACCGCATATCTCTAAGAACGCATGTAAGTGGGTATGCGGATTTTCGGATTGGTAGCCATGAAAAATTGATGCATGCTTGCATCATCCGGATGAGTCCGGGCTTGAGTTCGAATGTGTGAGCTGTAATGGCGGGCAAGATTATAGCCGGGTTGACAAGGATCGCACCGGGCATGGCGTAGTCTCGCAACGTACGTCGATCCTCTCGCCGCCATTATTACTATTTCTTCGATCTCTTCTATCAACTTCCGTTCAATTTCTTGATCGGCTGGACTTCCTTCGTCCGAAGGATCGGTAAAACGAAGTTTCCGCCTATTGGGTCGGACTATGGTCCGCTCGAGGTCAGGTGAAAAGAGTAATGGCCCTTTCTGACTTCGAGTTTGCATAAACCGAAACCCAACTCAATTGAACAAAACCTAAAAACTACGAAATTAAAAACCTAAAAGAAAGTCAAAAACAAGATTATTTGAGAAAAAAGGGGATCAGACGGGCGTCCAAATATTTGGACGGGCGTCCACCCAGAATTGGGACTGGACGGGCGTTTGGAGGTCCAAACGCTCGTCTGGTCTTCAGAAATCTTGGACGGACGTCCAGAATCTATGGACGCTCGTCTAAGATGAAAATTTGATACAGGTTTGAAAATTTTTTAGCGGACGGGGGTTCAGTAGTTTGGACGCTCGTCTGAGATGCGGGACGAACAAGAAAAGAACAGAAAAGTTGAAAAACTTAAACCCTAACTCTTAAACCCTACTAATATGAACCTTAAAACCTAAAAAAAAGAACTAACTAAAAACTAAACAGGGATTAAAACACAGAAAACAGAAAAACGAAAAACAAAAACTAGGCAACCGTCCAGTTCCCTGGCAACGGCGCCAAAAACTTGTCACGGAATTTATTAACACAAAATAAACAAGTAATAAAACCGGTTAACCTCAAGTATAAGGATCGTAGTATAGAGGCTATGCCGGGTCGATCTTACGGGGAACTGACAGTTGTGATTCCTAGTTTTTATTTATCTAACTATGTCACGATTATTAAACTAAAAAGAAACAGAAAATAAACTAACAAGAATGTAAAGCTGGACGGAAGAACAAGTTCTAAAGCCAGGGAACACAGGGTTGCGAACCAATTAACTAAACTAAATCTAAATCTAATTATGCAATAAATCTAACTAAGCTAAACAATTCAAATTCAAGGGATTAAATCAAGTTATAACGGACGAACAAGCAGTTGATCCACCTATCCTATCAACATTCAATTCTAATTCGGATTACTTCGTGATCTCTACTCAAGTCGTGATTCACCTAATCGAAGGCATAAACTCCTACTCTCGTAGACAAGTTCGTTTTTCTAATCTTTTATCTTTCGATGCTAAAGATTACGTCTTTCTAACCTAGGCGTGAAATCTTTCGATTTCTAATCTAGAAAATCAATCTAATAACTTTCGTTTTATTTAGATTAAAGATCCAATCTTTTATCATGGTGATATAAGGTTGACATGACTCTCATCATATAAACAATCATCAAAGCAAGCATCTTTCGATTAAACATGCAATAAAACATACAAAACATGATAAAAGAAACGAACTTGAAATAGAACTCACGAAATAATCACGAACTAGAAATCAACTGTTGAATTGGACGGCTTCACAACGCTTGTTCAAAGAGGTTTAGCCTCTTAGCATCTTCTTGAAGGCTTGAATTTCTTGAATAAAATACATAAATTGAAAGATCTAATCTAGAGATTTAAAAGCATAAAATTTGATTAAAAACTAAGTAAAAACGTAGCACAGCTGCCCCTAGGTTTTTAGGGTTTGAATAATGTCGGATTGTTGTTCTTGTGTGCAGAAATAGGCAGGTATTTATAGAGGATTAAGTCGGTTCTGGCTGAGTCGGCGGACGGACGAGCGTTCGTTCTGGTGGACGCTCGGTCACTTGCTTGAACTCTCCTCAGACGCTCGTTTGACCTCAGTTCAAACTCTCTGAATCACTCTTGGCACCTTGGACGCTCGTTTGAGACTTCAGACGCTCGTTTGATCTGGACGGAGCATGGACGTTCGTTCAACATGACTTGAATGCGATTTTTGCATGTTTCTTCACATTGCTCACAATCCAGATTATCATGAAAGAACAAACCACATTGAGATTGACTAGAATGTTGTCAGATACAAAGTCAAATCAAGCTTGATCAAACTTATGTATGTTCATACAAAGGAACAACTTGTTGATATTCTCACCAAGGTCTTGGATGCGCCCACGTTTTGTTATTTGTTGGATAAGCTAGGAAATTCCAAAATTTTCCAACCAAGATATAGTGGATAAAGGATTGTTGGAGCAAAGAGGATGTGCAAGTTGATTCATTCACTACTCTCAGCTTGAAGGGGTATTACAATATATAGATAAAGAAGTGTTCGATGCAAGATGATGTGAACACACTTAGAATCCAGAACAATCACCTGAGAGGAATCATATGTGCTGATGTGCTGAGTTGAATCAGCTGACCTAAGTTGACAGACTTCGGCAGAGTTTAAGAATGTAAAGCTAAGTTGAAGTCCACTTAGTCAATTTTCTGTTATAACCATTTTGTAACTTCTTTTAACCGTTTCCATGAGTAGTATCATCTATATAACTCACCTTGTTCATATATATATATATATATATATATATATATATATATATATATATATATATATATATATATATATATATATATATATGTGTGTGTGTGTGTGTGTGTGTGTGTGTGTGTGTATGTATGTCAAAGTTGTGCCACAATGTCACTTGGTATTGTATCATCCACCATATTAAGAGATGAACTTCCCCCACCTCACAACCTATAGGATGAGGCCCCCTCTTATATAGGATTGGACCTAGATTTTCTACAAGTTATCAGAGTCACCTATTTATTATACAAGTGATAGGCCACTTTGTTAGTCTTATAGTGCCATTTATATGTCTTGTGTGCCATGTGACCCAACTCTTTATAAACCCACATTTGAGGGTGCGTGTTAAAGTTATCCCACATTGGACACTTGCAATTGTATCACCTAACATATTAAGAGAAGGTTTTGGGAATGAGACCATCTTCTTATATCGATTTGAGCCTAGATTTTCATATATATATATATATATATATATATATATATATATATATATATATATATATATATATATATATATATATATATATATATATATATATATATGTGTGTGTGTGTGTGTGTCATATGTTATGACTCAATTATTATGGTCAATCTTTTATGAAACTTTATATATGTCAAAACATGATTATTGAAAATATGGACCATTAATTATTTTGGTTGATGTTACATACCTTTTCATACGTATTATGTATAGGATAATATATGCCATATTCTTCCATGTCAGACATCAACTATAATATAACCCCAAATCCACTTGTTTGTTGCGATGGACCGACCTTAAATCCAATGTTTCACCATCACGATGGAATAAAGACATGTCCTTTTTTAACAGAAAAAAAATTTCGATGTCCTCTTTGCATATTTCTATGTTCAAATTGTCCTTTTTAACAATAAACCCTATAAAATATTAATAATTGAAGACAAATAATGTTACCAACACACACACGCATATATATATATATATATATATATATATATATATATATATATATATATATATATATATATATATATATATATATATATATGTGTGTGTGTGTGTGTGTGTGTGTGTGTGTGTGTGTGTGTGTGTGTGTGCGCGCGCGTGTGTATATTAACGATGTTGGAAACCGTCTGTTAATTAATATGGGTCAATCTCCTATGTGATAATGATCGAAAACCCTAGAAACCCTAATTTGTGCAAAAGAGGGACGAATTGTTTTATTCGTTTAGACTGAGCTCTCGAAATACTTCTGAGAGTTGCCTACGTATCCAATAGTCAAATTGGAATCAAGTCATCCGTAGTTCCTTAGGGTTGTTTATATAGGCGATATCTCACCCCTATTACTTGTTGAGCAAGTATTATAATTAATAATTATTCCCTAAGGATATACACGACTTAATCCCTAAAATCAGTGATAATTATGGACATATTTAATGCCAAGATTGGAGTCTTTATGAATAAGGATTCTGTCCATATATAATTATCCCGCATGCGGAATAACAGCGGAGCTGTACGGAGCGTCCCACGCTCAGCCCCCAGAACCAATGTGGACGAACTGGCCAGCTCCTCTTCGCCAGACCTTGGCCGTCCTGCGGTGGCTGGAGGAGGATCTTAGACCGATCTCCCGTGGTAGACGATCGGCCCTCTGTTCGGTCCTTGGGGCCTTTGGCCCTTAAAGCCCTAGGCGTAAGTAGTGGTTATCTATTAAGCACCCTTAAAGGTAACACGTGGCATAATTCAGGTCGGGTATCATCATAAGCCCCCCAGGTCTGACGCTGCTTTACAAGTGGGTCAGATCTACGCTACTTTGGCGGTTCGGCCGGCTTCTACCCGATCACACGTTTCAAAATACTTAATTGCCAGATGGTAGCCTATTTAATAGGCCATCATTATTATTGCGGGACACGAGGCATTTCACTCCTTTTCATAACTGACGTCGTCACGTCTGGAGTGGGCTATAAACCCGTCCCTTCATATCAGACTTTCTCTCTTCTCGTATTTGCTATTAATTCGAAGATTTTCCTCGAGATCCTCTGCATTTCCAAGTAAGCACCTAACTTTTCTTGCCCTATTCTTCTTCATTTATTCTTCTCATCTGCTTTTCCTAGTTTATGAGGGCTAGTACTGCTTCGAGCAGTTCTATTGATAGGGAGTTCGAGTCCCAATCTACGTCAGAAAACGAAGTTGACCAACCGTTTATCCAATTTGGGGATCCAATAGACATTCCCGCTCTAAACACGATTGCGCCCGCGAGTAATTTTGAGAGGTCTTTGGGGAGCAATTTGTTTGTGGTCTTAGGGTCCCTTTTTGTCCGGCCTTTTTGGCCATACTTAGACATTATCAACTGGGGTCTGCTCAGATTGCCCCTAACGGTGTTAGGGCAATTATTGGATCTGCGATCTTCTTCCGGTTGATGGACACAGAGTTTAATGTTGATCTTTTTGGGACTTTTTACCATCATAAGAAGATCAGGAACCACAACGGGTGGTACTATTTTCCATGCCTCACAGACCACCGGAAGGGGGTCCCCATGCTTTCCACATGGAAATCTTCTATCCACGAATGGAAGAACCACTTTTTCTTCATATGTAATGACGGACACCCTGAATTGAGCAACTGGAATTATTTCCAGCTTCCTTCTGACGTGTGTCCCACCACTGTGGGTGAACACTTGCTGAATGATATCGCCGATGCCAAAGTTCTCATTGACTTTGAGCAATGGCCATGAACTAATAGAGGCTGCTCGCTTATCTGATTCCGGTCTTGAGCCCTATCTGAGGCTAACTCAGGAGGAGTATAACCATCGTATGATCTTTTTTTTTCTTGTGCACTGGTTTGATTTTATTGTTCCCTTTGGATTTGTTCTAACGCTTTCTCTATTCTTTCAGTGGCCGATGTTGCTGATATCTTCGATCACGCGCTCGGGGAGGAAGATGTGCATGTACAGGATGAGCCCCAGCAGAACTTGGAGGCTCCCCGTGGTGAAGCGAGCCAGCACAGCCTGAACTGGCAAATCCAGAGGTTAACCCTGAGGTTTCCCTTACTGAGGATCTTCAACATGCGACTTAGCCTCCGGCACACGGCATGCCGAATAGAGGGAAGATAGCCTGGTCATCCTTGACGTTTCTGACACGGGTGATCAGGATAGATAGCGCTCTCGCTCTTTACGAAAGAGGCCTAGAGCTGGTCAGGAGGCTTCTGAGGGAACTTCGGGTTCTTCGGCCGAGTTTCTAGCTGAGCTGCCAGATAAGGATCTGGCATCTATTGTAAGTTTTGCCTCATTCCGTTTTCTGCTCGCTATATTTGAACTGTACTAACCCTGTTCGTCTTGTCTCTATTGTTTACAGGTTGTTAGAGCTGGGAAGGAGGATCTTCATCGCCTCAATGATTTCTCCACCCAAAAGGCTTCCATGGAGAAACAGATTTCTGACCTATCCCCGAGCCGCAACAAACACAAGGAGGAGTCCTTGTCCAAAGTTGCCCAGATCACTGATCTGGAGAAGGTCATGCATGCCGAGCAGGCTGAGCTGAATGAGCTACGAGCTTCTAGTGCTGATCACGAGGAGGTACTGGCCAAACTTCGAGCTGATCACGAGGTGTTGGAAGTTGATATGCCAGAGCGAATCGCTCAGGCTATTCATGAGTATAATAGCTCAGATCACTTCACCGGGGCCCTGAAGGTTTTACTTGACTCAATTCAAAGCCATGGGTATACCCTAGGTGTGAACCAAGCCAAAGAGCAGTGTCCTGAGCTAGTCATCTCAGATCTTCAACACGGCAGGCTTTGCAAGCCAGGCGGCAATGAGCTGTACCAGGCCAGGCTTAGAGAATTTCAAGCTGGTGAGGACTTAGCATAGAAATATGGCCATCGACCTGTGACTCGTCAGACCAGCATATCTTCAGCTCAACGCTCTGGCACCCTACCGATCATCAACAAGAAACAGCTGAAAATCCTTATAACTATGCCTTTGCGTGAATCGGGGCTTTATTATTTTGTTGAAACTTTGCAATATCTTCCAACTTTTGTTATTTTTTGTTCTTGACAATTTGTGCCTTTTTGGCACTTGTTCTGTAATATTTTCTTTTTTGGTGTTCAGCCCTTCTTTGCCATTACTTTGGCTTTTGGTTTTGCCTTTGCTTTTATTTTAAGCCTAGCTTAGGGTCCTTTACCCCCGTGAAGTACGCCATTTACGAAGCTCTGCTTTTCGAATGATGTACTTTAGTGTAAGCGTTGATCGTCTGTCCAGCAGACTTGGAAATTTTATTTCAAAATTTTGAAGTATCATTAGTCTTGATCTGACCGTCTTTTTTTTTAACTCGATTTTTTTTTATTTGTTTTTCGAGACCGACCTCGTTCTTCTACGAGTCCGACTGCGGATCGGTTCGTTGGGTCCGTCTGACTTATTTTAATTTTCCCTTGGCAAACTTTTCTGAGATCGTCCTGCGTTTCAGTTCTTCTACTGAGTCCGACCTGCGGATCAGTTTGTTGGGTCTGTCCTGCAGAATTATTTTAATTTGCCTTTAGCAATCTTTTTCCTGAGACCGACCTGCGGTGAGTCCGACATACGGATCAGTTTGTTGGGTCTGTCTGCAGACTTATTTTGATTTGCCCTTAGCAAACTTTTTCCTAAGACCGACCTGCGGTTTAGTTCTTGCGAGTCCGACTTCAATCGAGACCGACCTGCGGTTCGTGGATCAATTTGTTGGATCTGTCCCGCAGACTTATTTTAATTTGCCCTTAGCAAACTTTTTCCTGAGACCGACCTGCGGTTCAGTTCTTCTACTAAGTCTGACCTGTGAATCAGTTTGTTGGGTCTGTCCTGCAGACTTATTTTAATTTGCCCTTAGCAAACTTTTTCCTGAGACCGACCTGCAGTTCAGTTCTTCTACTGAGTCCGACCTGCGGATCAGTTTGTTGGGTCTGTCCTGCAGACTTATTTTAATTTGCCCTTAGCAAACTTTTACCTGAGACCGACCTGCGGTTTAGTTATAATCAAGCAACATAATGACAATGCACATATGCAATAAAACATTTATTTAATATTTGATGCTTGAATACACCTTATTGAGAAATCAAAATTATCAATGTATAAAATAGCCTAGAACATGTCCTAAACATAAAATTTCCTCAAGTTAGAGGCATTCCAGCTACGGGGCACAGTTCTGCCATTTGCATCAGCCAATTGATAGGCTCCTTTCCCATGCACCTTGACCACTTTGTATGGTCCTTCCCACTTCAGATCTAGTTTCCCCTGGGCCAGTTGTTTGCTCACCTTGTTCTTTCTGAGCACCAGATCTCCTTCTTTAAAGTATGAGTGTTTAACTCGGGAATTGTAACACTTAGAAATTTGTTGTTTATACTTGGTCATTCTTATGAAGGCTATATTACGAGCCTCTTCCATGTCGTCCTTGGTGTGCCTGAGCTCAGCTAACTGTTGATTTTTGGTGTAGAACGCTTTCCGCGGAGATGATAGGCCGATCTCGGCCGGAATCACTAATTCACAACCGTATGCCAGGCTGAAAGGGGTTTCTCCAGTGGACGAGTTGGGGGTTGTTCTGTACGCCTATAATATGTTGGGCAAGTGCTTGGTCCAACTTTCTTTTTCTTCCTCTTGGCGTTTCTTCAGCCCTGTCTTGATCTGCCGGTTGGTCTGTTCGACCTTCCCATTAGTTTGGGGATAGCCGACTGAAGTGAAGTGTTGAGTGATGTGTAAACCATTGCACCATTCTCTGATGACCCTGTATTCAAACTGAGTCCCATTGTCTGAAACAAAAGTTTTTGGTATTCCGTATCTGCATACTATGTTCTTTCACAAGAATTTCTGTATTTGTTTCCATGTAATTGTAGCCAGCGGTTCGGCCTCAACCCACTTGGTGAAATAATCGATTGCTACGATGAGGAATATGACATTGCCTGGGGTTCTTGGGAGTGGTCCAACTTGATCTACCCCCCACTGGTCAAACGGCCAGGGGGACACCATAGGAACCATGTCTTGGGATGGCCGATGTGACAAGTTATCATGCACCTGCCATGATCTGCACTTTTCCACCAACTCCCTGGCATCTTCAAACATTGTTGGCCAATAATAACCAAACAGCCTGCATTTCCTTGCAAGGGTCCGAGCTCCAGGATGATTTTCACAAATGCCCAAGTGTATTTCTCTGAGCAGGTAGTTCCCTTCTTCTTCAGTTACACATCTTAGCCACGGGGCAATATACAAACAGTGATAAAGTACTTCTTGGAACAACGAGTACCTAACTGCTAAGAGCTTCATTTTCCTAGACTTAACCTTATCTTGGGTCAAGACATTGTCTCTAAGATACAACACAATCGGATCCATCCACGTACTGGCCTGTCGGATCGGTTCAACTTTCTTCCATCCGCCCTTCTATTCTCAGCTCGGGGTATTTGCACAACCTTGACTTGTCGAAATTTCTCTAGGAGCGTTCTAGTTGTCGCTAGGTATTTCCTCATACGCTTCTTCTTAGCCTCGTACTCCCTATTTATATGATTTACAACGAGCTGTGAATCGCCATATACCTGCAGATCATCTACCCCAAGCATACTTGCCAACTTAAGCCCCGTGATCAGAGCTTCGTACTCAGCTTCATTATTTGTAGCCTTAAAGTCAAACCTTAGGGCATAGGGAAACTCCTCCCCTTTTGGACTGACGAGTAAGAGACCGGACCCTGCTCCAACCTTACTTGATGCCCCATCCACGTACAAGCTCCATTGATGTATCTCTTTGTTCGGCTGAGTGTCCTCTAGACGAAAAGATACTCCTTCAGCCAAGAAATCTGCCAAGGCCTGTGCTTTGATTGCAGTTCGAGGTCAAAAATCAATGTCATATTCTGCCAGTTCGACCACCCATTTTGCCAATCTTCCGGAGGTTTCAGGTCGTCCCAGTATTTGTCGCAGTGGTTGATCGGTGATCACAGTAATGGGATGAGCCTAGAAGTAAGGTCTCAACTTCCTTGAGGCATGCACCAATGCCAACGCTAATTTTTCCGCGTTCGAATATCTGACCTCTGGTCCGTGGAGCGCTTTACTCACAAAGAATTGTTGGACTTATTTTTGAGTTTTAGTGATGAGTGCCAGCTGATTTATATCAGCAGACTAGGTTTGATCAAACAAGCACTGTAATAGTCAGCTGATTTATATCAGCAGACTGGTCTATATCAGTAGGGTAGATAGGTCAGTAGACTAGTCAAGAACCTGCTGAAGACTGAAGGCTGAGGACTCAAACTCAGTTAATGAAGGCTAAGGGATCAAACTTAGTAATTAAAGTCAAGGATATGGAATCAGAATTTAGGCAAGTCTTTGATGACCTAAACTGATTACATATACCTTGTGAAGAAGGTCTAAGTTCCTTAAGTTGAATGGTGATTGGAACTTAGTTATTTGCAAAAAGGTGTAATCTAACTTCATAAATAAAAAGTTAGGTAAAAGAAGTCTGCTGCATTGTGTTTGAAACACAGCAAATTATAGTTCAGCAGACTGATAAACCTGCTGATATATATACCTCGGTTAATTCAAGATTACATTGGAAGATTACATGCATAAGGACAGCCAACTACCTCTGATTTATCAAAAAAATCAATGGCTGAGATTAAAAAGACGTTGGGATGATTTAGGACTTTATCCAACGGTTTTAAGTCAAAGGGTGGACAGACTGCATTCTGTCAAAAAGGATTCTGACAGTGTCAGTCCTATTAATAGTGACAAAAAGCAAGTCAGATAGGACAAAACCAGCAACGGTTTTATTTGAATTTCAAATACAAGTCACATGGACTCCTACCTATAAATAGAGGACTTTCAACTCAGAAAAAGCGGATGAACTTTAAAGAGAAAAATATAAGAGATAATTCTGAGCTACAAGAACACCCTGCTGAACCTACTGAACTTTATACTACTGATCTAGAGAAAATCTTCAAGTGTATTCTGTATTCAAGCTACATCAAGTTTACACAATTGAAGACTGCAAGCTGCTGATTATATCATCCTAATCAAGCTGCTGCAACTGAATCATTTACTTGATTCAATCTTTATTTTACAAAGAACCTACTGAAGACAGTGAAGCATCTGTTGGGTGTGAAAGACTGTTGTTTGTGGTGGAGCTGGTGAAGAGGCAATCCTACCTTTCAAGGACCAGTGGAAGACTTTGGAGCAGCAATCCCATTTGTTCCTAGTTTTCTGTTTGTGAAGCCATAGTTATTGGTGAAGGACAAGCAACTTAGAAATCTTTGTAACAGATACATCAAAGATCTCTAGTGAATTACCTCCAACATCACAGGAGAAGAGTGGACTGACAGGATTACACCACCTGGAACCACTATAAAATCTGCCTACTTACTTTCTGCATTTAATTTATTATACACATCAACCTACTGAATCTAGCAACTGAAATCACACACATACACTACTGAGTATCTAATACTTAGTATCATATTTAACAACAAGTATTAAGGCTTAATTTTTGATATAATTCCGCTGCACGAATTCAGTAAACTCAACTATCAGTAGACTACCATGTATCGAAAGAGGCTGCGAGGTGTCGACGGACTGCGAGGTATCAACAGGCTGCTGAAGTTGCTGAGTTTGTTAACTCCAAAATTTTTAAGTGTTAAGTTTGTTCACCCCCCCCCTCTAAACTGAACCAAAGCCTTTTCAAGGGACCAACAATTGGTATCGGAGCAGTGCTTCTATTCTGAAGAAATCCTACTTGTTGTGCTTGTGAAAA
This sequence comes from Gentiana straminea, assembly GCA_036785695.1. NCBI lineage: Eukaryota > Viridiplantae > Streptophyta > Magnoliopsida > Gentianales > Gentianaceae > Gentiana > Gentiana straminea. The sequence continues at coordinate 1,652,686 of JAVUPR010000424.1, read as the reverse complement.
TATCTTGAAAACTTTTTCAAATCACTGATTTTCAAAAACTTGCATCATGGATAACAACCAGTATGCTAAAACTATGCTGATGTGTTCTCTAGATAGATTTGATGAATATAAACGTCGAATGCAGGCTTACCTTACCTTGCAACTCATGATGAAATGATGGATGTGCTGACAGATGGACCACTGGAGATTGTCAAAGCAGTAACAGTGGGAGATGAGACACAGTACATTGCAAAACCAAAAAGAGAATGGAATGCTAAAGATAGAAAGAGAGCAAACCTCAACAATATTGGTATTGATATCATTTATAGAACCTTGGATAGCAATATGTACATGAAGGTTAAAGATTGAAAAACAGCTATAGAACTTTGGGACAAAATACAGTTGATCTGTGAAGGCACTGATGAAATCAAGAAGAATAAAATCAGTGTGGCAAAGAAGAAGTTCCAAAAGTTTGAAATGAAACCAAATGAAACCATTGAACAAATGGAATATAGGTTCAATGCAATTATGGATGAACTCACCCTGCTGAGTGTTGTTTACTCAAAAGAAGAAATCAACACAAAAATCTTGGAAGCTTTACCTACTACAGAGGGATGGAAGATGAAGGTGACAGCCATAGAAGAAATGAGAAGACTGCATGAAGAGGATACATTCAAGTTGTTCTCAGATCTTAAAGCATATGAATTCAAAAAGAAGTTGTCACCTACTACTGAAAAGGAAGAGCCAAAAACAACGACGCGGTACGCTTCACATCAAGAAGAAGCATCGAAGCTCAAGATGACTTCTTGGATGAGATGCAAGAGCGGATTGCACTACTGAGCAAGAAGATCGGAATGATGAAAACTGGAAGAGGATCCCCAATGAATTTTACAAGGAAATCTAGTGAAAAGAAGGAGGAATCCAAGAATGACAATGACTACTTGTGCTTTCAATGCAAGAAACCAGGACACTTCAAGCCTGAATGTCCTAAACTAAAGCAGAAAAAGGAACCAGACTATATTTGCTTCAATCGCAAAAATCCTGGACATTTTAGACCTGATTGTCCAGACCTACTGAAGACCAAAAGTCAACAAAGAAGACTTGGCAAAAAGGCTATGATTGCTGAAGATGGATTTGGATATGAAGTGGAATCTGAAAAGGGAAATGAATCAGATGACACAGCATTGGTTGCTGATATGGAAGACTATGCATTAATGGCTAATATGGATGAAACAGAGGAGGTATACAATATTGTATCAATTAACACTCCTGCTGGAAGTGATTGTGAATCAACTTGTGGTTCAAATCCTAGAAACTCTTACAATGAAGAAGCTTTGGATGCCATCCTTAATCAACTGAGGAAAATGCAATCTGGTTATGAGATTGTGAAGGTGAAAAAGAAGCTCTTCAAGTAGAAGTTGGAAGATTGAATGCTGAATTAAGGGTTCTCAAAGGTAAAGAGAAAGATGTTGGACAGAATCAGTATAAGCCTGCTGAACATTCAGTAGCTTCAAAATCTGCTGAACCATCTTGTTCCCCTACTGCATACAAATCTGGAAAGCCTTATGGTGATAGAACAGGGCTTGGATTTGGAACTCAACAATCTAACAAGAGTGGATCCGAAAGGTCACCGAACTAGTACCGGGGATTGGTCCTAAGTTTGTGCTGCACAAGATCCAACTCCCAAAAGGGTTGCTGAGGCAGTAAAGCCTACTGCGAATGCATCAAAGAAGCAAAATCAGAAGTCAAAGAAGTCAACAGCTCCTAATAAAAAGAATAAATCAAAATATAGGACTACTGTGCCTTCTAGACCTACTGATAGCAGACATGCTACCAAGTCTGCTGGACTACAAAGAGGCAAGAACCAGAAACATTCCAAGGATAAGAATCCTAAACCCAAAAATGTCAAACATTCTAGGGATACTTATCTCAGGGGGAAGGGTAGACTGTTCCCTACTGATGATGATTGGAATATTCCTGCATCTAATGATAGAAACAACAAGTATAACCATGCTGCTAGGGTAAAACCTAAGCAATGGAATCGACAAAGGACTCAACAGAGGGCTTATACAAGACCTCAGCAGGGACCTCAACAGACTCCATACTACAGGGATGTTCCTAACAGACAGCAGACTAATGGTTATACTAATGATTCTAACAACAAGAATCACTTCAAACAGCACTATAAACCAAAAGGCCAGAAAACATATGTGAATCCTACTCAACCAACTGTTAGAACTTATGGATGTGTAGAATACATGTATGAACCAAAGTATGACACTTTTAGGAGAAGACCTTATGGAAACATCCCAGGGGTCATGCTTACCACTGACCATTATGGACCCAAACAGGTTTGGGTACTTAAAATGTATTAACTTCATTTTGTAGGGTGTCTGGTACTTTGACAGTGGATGTTCCAGACATATGACAAAGAATAAGCACTGTTTGTCAGATTTTGTGACAAAGGATGGTCTAAGGGTGAATTTTGGCAACAAAAATACACCTGGATATACAACAGGATATGGCGCACTTGTGAGGAATGGACTTACAATAAAAAATGTTGCTTATGTGGAAGGACTGGACTACAACTTGCGAGCCTTTGGACAATTACGTGACATGGGATACAAGGTCACTTTTGACAAAAACAAGCGTATTGTCATCGGTGAAAGAGGTGATCAAGTTGTATTGGTGCGAGAAGACAACAAAACATGTACATTGTAGATTGGTCTACTGCAATTCCAGAAACCTGCTGATTGTGCATACCAAGTCAGAACTCAATTGGTTATGGCACAAGAAATTAAATCACTTAAATTTTGATGACATCAATCAATTGGTGAAGAAGAAACCAGTGATTTGTTTACCTGAGATCACACTCAAGAAAGATACTATATGTGATGCATGTCAGCAAGGTAAACAGACCAAATCAAGTTTCAAATCAAAGACTAAGCAATCAACTAATAGAGTCTTGGAGCTGATGCATATGGATCTTTTTGGACCGATTACACCAACAAGTGTTACAGGAAAGAAATAAACCTTAGTGGTTGTGGATGATTATTCTAGATACACTTGGGTGGTATTTATGAACAAGAAAAGTGAAACACTCAAGAAGATGCCTGATCTTTTGAAAAGATTACAAAATGAGAAAAGTTTAACAGTAGTAAAAATCAGATCAGACAAGGGTACTGAGTTTCTTAATAAAGTTATAAGAGAATACTGTGAACAGAATGGTGTACTACATCAACTTGCTGCTGCTGGTACACCTCAGCAAAATGGAGTTGCTGAAAGAAGAAACAGGACTTTAAAAGAAGCAGGAAGGACAATGATTTGTGAAGCATTGCTGCCTGAAAGGTATTGGGCTGAAGCAATTAACACTGCATGCTATACACAAAAAAGAACATCAGTGAACAAAAAGCTGCTGAAGACACCTTATGAAGTTTGGAATGGAAGAAAACCCAATATATCTTATTTCCATCCATTTGGAAGTAAGTGTTTTATATTGAATCATAAGGAACACTTTAAGACATTCCAACCTAAATCAGATGAAGGAATTTTCCTAGGATATTCTTCAGTCAGCAAGGCATTCAGGGTACTGAACAAGAGGTCACTAAAACATGAAGAAACAATAAATGTTGTGTTTGATGAACCTAAGTTCACTGGTATGGAAGATGAAGGTTGTGAACCTGCTGAGAACTTACAAGTCACTGATCCAGATGGTGTTGAAGTGTTGGAAAGGTTTAATCACCTAAAAGTTTTTGATTCGGCCCCTGCTGAACACCCTGCTGGTGATACTACTGATGCAACAACTAGAGCAGTTCAAGGATCTGCTGAACCCCCTGTTGAAGATACAGCAGACTCTACTGAAGATGAGGTTCCTAAGAATCAATCTAACCAGAATCCACAATGGTTAAGGGATCACCCTACTGAACAAGTCATTGGCAACATTCAGCAAGGTGTAAGGACTAGAAGACAATTAGAAGCAATGTTTACTTGTTTTCTATCTCAAGTTGAACCAAAAGTTGTTGAAGAATCAATTTCAGATCCAGATTGGATAATTGCTATGCAAGAAGAATTAAATGAATTTGAAAGAAATCAAGTTTGGACACTAGTTGAAAGGCCTAGTCATGCTAATATCATTGGTACAAAATGGGTATACAGAAACAAACTTGATGAATCTGGTACCATTGTAAGGAACAAGGCCAGACTAGTTGCAAAGGGATATTCTCAAGCAGAAGGAATATATTTTGATGAAACATATGCACCTGTTGCAAGATTGGAAGCTATCAGATTATTCTTGGCACATGCTGCATATAAGAACTTCAAGGTTTATCAAATGGATGTCAAAAGTGCTTTCTTAAATGGCATTCTAGAGGAGGAAGTGTATGTTCAGCAACCTCCTGGATTTGAAGTTAAAGATCAAGAAGATAAAGTGTATAGACTCAATAAAGCACTTTATGGTTTGAAACAAGCACCAAGAGCATGGTATGAGACTCTATCTCAATTCTTGGTGGACAATGGTTTTACAAAAGGCACCATTAATAAGACTCTTTTCAGAATCAATGAGAAGGACAGCACCCTGCTTGTGCAGATTTATGCTGATGACATAATCTTTAGTTCTGAAAATGAATTGCTGTGTGAGAAGTTTGCAAATCTAATGAAGAGCAAATTTCAAATGAGTATGATGGGAGAAATGAACTACTTTTTGGGATTGCAAGTTAAACAGATGAAAGATGGAATCTTCATTCATCAAACCAAGTACACCAAGGAGCTGCTGAAGAAGTTTGGTATGGAAAACAGCACCAAGATATCAACTCCTATGAGAACAAATATCAGATTGGATGAAGATTAAGAAGGCAAAGATGTTGATCAGACCTTATACAGAAGGATGATAGGGAGTCTGCTGTACCTTACTGCCAGCAGACCTGATATATCCTTTGTTGAAGGTGTTTGTGCCAGATTTCAATCCAAACCTAAAGAAAGTCATTTAGGTGCAGTCAAAAGTGTTCTTAAATATCTAAAAGAGACTTTGGGAGTAGGGATATGGTACTCCAAGGATGGAAGTTTCAAGGTTATATCCTACTCAGATTCTGATTATGCTGGATGCAAGATTGATAGAAAAAGTACCACGGGAACTGTCGAGTTAATAGGAAATAGATCGGTTTCCTGGTTCGACAAGAAACGAACTCAAATATCAACTTCCACTATTTGAAGGCGAATACATTCTTCTTGGAAGTAGGCGTGCACAAGTACTTTGGCTAAGACAACAATTAAGGGATTATGGAATTGAAGAAAAAGAAATTCCAATCATGTGTGACAACACAAGTGCAATTGCAATTACTGAAAATCCTATTTTGCACTCAAGAACCAAGCACATTGATATGAGACATCATTTTATAAGAAATCATGTTGAAAAGAAGGATGTGGTGGTTCTGTATATCCCTATTGAAGATCAACTTGCTGATATATTCACTAAACCACTTGATAGTGAAAGGTTTGCTAAACTAAGAATTTGAACTTGGAATTATTAAAGTTGGTGATATTCGACGGTGTCTTGGAATTCACCAAGGGGATTAGTCTTTGCTATGTTGGGTGAGCTCACTTAGCGAGATTAGTCATTGGTGTCAACAATTCCATGTACTTATTGTTGGACAATTGAGCAAATGAGGTTGCCAAGGGGATTGGTCTTTGTCATGTTGGGTGAGCTCACTTGACAGATCAGTCATTGGTATTAAACTTCATCTTGTATTATCAGTTGGACAATAAAAAGGAATTTAAGCATCGACGCGAGTGACCTTATCGGTGGCAGCTTTGAGACACTATGTCGACGACAATTTCTTGAACCAACCTGGCGATGACAAGTCTGCTGAGTATTACGTTACACAGTCAAACTTATTAAAGTCAAAAAGCAGATTGGTGGGATATTTACTTTATCCTTTATAACCTCAGTTAACACGATCTAACGGTTACAAATGTTATGGAGAAGATATGGGCCACGTGTCAAGTTAGTAGTTACTCAGATTAATCGTGGTTAATATGGATGTACGTGCACTGACGGTTACAACCACTCTCTGTCTATATATACAGACCTATACACAGAAGAAACACTCTACTGCAAATCTGTTTATATCTCTATTTTAACACTGTGTGAACACAGATTTACAAGCTTTCTTCTTCATCTTTTTCTTTTAACAATGGCGGAAAAGACTGATGTTCAAGTCGGAGCAAGCCAAAGTGTGAGAGGTTTTTTTGTTGATGCTAATAAAACAGAGTTAGCTATTAACATTGGTCGAAGAATAAGGAGATATGAAGGCCTGGAGAATGTACTGAATATAAGATTGGAAACAATCTCTTACACAAATGTTGTCAGTTTTTGGAAGAATATTGTGGTAAATGAAGGAGAAGAAGCATTCAAAACAACTATGAATGCTCAAGAAATTGAAGTTTCCTCAAGTCTGTTGAGGGAAGTTTTTGGTTTTGAAGAGGTAATAGATGCTCCTGTTAATCCTGAGGAAATGGGATTGTCAAGGATCGATTTTGTTGATAGAATCAAGACCAATGATGCCATCAAATCAACTCTAGGCATCAATGTGAAACACATTGGTTATGAATACAACCTGCTGAGCAAAATCATTGCTAAGAACATATTACGGCTGGTTGGAAGTATGGATACTCTATCAGGACCCAAGATAGAGCTGCTGATGATTATCTGCGAAAGTATGAAATTTCATTGGGTGGATCTTGTATCCACTACATGAAGAAAGTAGCCAAAGAAGAAAGAGAAGGAAAAGGAAATCCAAGGCCTTACCCTTAGGATTAATGGTTCGAGCCTATTTGAATCATTTGGAGATTCCTGATGTGGCACCTGAAAAGATAAACCAATCCAGATACAAGAAAGAGATTGATTATGCTATCCCTGGTCTGGATGATGATGAAGAAGGTGTTGTTGAGGCTGCTGAGAGTGATGATGATGGAAATGATGGTGATACTGGTGGTCAGCAGGTCAAGAAAGTTGTTAAGCCTGCTGCACCAAAGAAAATTACTGAGAAAAGAAAGGCTGCTGATACAAAGAAGATTACTGAGATGTTAAATCCTAGAAAGACAAGAAAACAAACTACGAGCCTGCTGAGTCCACTGAGGGACCAGTAGAGATTGAGGTTACTGAACCTACTGCTGCAAGGAAGAAAACTGTTGTTGAGATTTTCAAGGAACAACAGAGAGAAGCCAGTAGAAAGAGGAAGTCTACTGTGATTGAAATTGATGATGAGCCACTTTCCAAGAGGATGAAGGAGATTCTCCACAAAAAGAAACATGGAAAAGGGAAAGAATTGAAAATCTTAGAGGCTCAAAGGGAACAGGAAGAAGAAGCAGAAGAAGTAGAAGAGGCTATTGAGGCAGAACCTTTAACAATCATCAAGCCTAATGAGGATGCAGAGGCTGTTGTTGAGCAACCTACTGAAGAAATTATTGAATCCTCACCAGAAGAGGCTGCTGAGCCATCTAAAACTGTACAGGTTGTTGTTGAGCAATCTGTTGGAGAACTACGACGATCTACATGTGCGAGCATGTTGTAGAACCTGTTGAAGAACCACAGCAAACCACTGAGTCAACACCTGCTGTGGAAGTTGAAGTATTGGTACAAGACCCTGCAAGTCCGGCAATAGTTCAGGGGGAAGAGCAGTCTGCTGCTAACCCTGCTGATGAGCATGTAAGTCAGGGGGGAACCAAGTGTTGTACAGATGGAGGTAGTAGGAACTAATATTCAACCTGAGCAACCTACTGACCTTGAGACATCTGTGGAAGAAACTTTGAATCTACTTGTTGAGACCTTTGAAGGTCAGCAAGGTACTGGAACAGCTCCCAGAAGGTCATTCATGCCCTATGAAAGACATGAGAAAAAGAGGAAAGAAGGGTATGTTGATCCAAAGCTCCTATTGGTGGCTAATTATTTTCAATGGAAGTTTGGATACTATAAAAGACAAAAGCCAGCTGCAGAACCAATGACAGACTTTGAAGAATGGGCTTTTGAAAGACTGGGAGTGGAGAATCTGCTGGATCTGGTTGATACCACCTTACTGCAATCAAGGTGATGGATCGTTTGATGATCAACGAAAGAAGAGGGTATCAAGTTCGGGGTTCCAAGAGGTGATGATGATGACTCCTCATCCTCGATTCGATGACAATCATCCTACTGTCCGGGGAGAAGCCGGTGGAACTACCATGTTCACTGAACCAAGGGTAGAGCAGTCTACTGATGCTGGTCAATCCACAGAGGAACAGCAAACTGGACTGATGGATGAAGATGTGGAACATCTCACCATGGATGATATTGAGGCACAAATCAATGAGGGCATTGACATTGGTGCAAACAAGATGGTTGGTGAGATTGATCAGTTATTTATTGAAGAACCTACTGAACATGTTGATGATCAGCAGACTATGGACTCAACTGATGAGAGGGTTACTGATCATGATGAACCAAGTGTCAGTTCTGAGGATTCAATTCAATATCAATACTGGATTGACACTGAAAGCACTCTAACCAACACTGCAAATCTTCGAGAAGGATTGGAGATATTGGGGAATTTCAACAAGAAAATATGGACATATTCCCTGATCAAGTTATTATGGCATTTATTGCACAAGAACCAAGGCAAGAAGTGGAGGTACATGTTGCTGAGGACCAAACAGCACCTGCACATATGTTGGAACATGAGGTACAGGCTGCTGAGTCTCAAACAGCACCTGGACAAAGGTTAGAACAAACTTTGGGTTTGGAGGAAATCCCTGTTGTTGTTGTCGTAGAGGCTGCTGTAGTGGAGCCTACTGGAGTCAAGACCACTGTAGGGAAGGATGGTCAACAGTCTGTTGTTATTAATGAGGATGAGCAACTGTTGGACTACAACTACAGTGATGAAGAGTTTCAACTGTCTGAGGAAGAAGTTCTTGCTGATGAACCTGCACAAGATCCAATAATGGAATATATTCTTGGTGCTATGGTTGAGGAAGGTCCTCCCCCTGCTGGGAGAGATTTGATCAGAGCAATGGTTATGAGCAGACAAAGGGCTCAATATAATGTAGAAGAGCCTGCTGATGGAGTTGCTGGAGAAATGACTGGTGGAGTACCAGAACATGTTGTGGAAGAGTTGAGGGCTGTCAGAAATGACATAACATAGTTAAGAGCCCAACTTGACAGGCAGGAACAAAGATTTGAAGAACTGATGAAGTTAGTGGACAACAACAGACAATCTACTGAAATAGTTGCTTCAAACTTCACATCTACTCAAAATGCTGTTAATGATCTTATTCTAGATGTGAGGGGAATCAGGCAAGGAAATACACTGAAAGAAAAGTTTTTGAAAGACCAACTTGCATCTATCCATCAAAACTTGATACACTTGCTGAAACACCTAAGCATGGTGAGGCTGCTGGAACATCTCAACCTGCTGGATTGGATCCTAAACTTACTGAGAGGATAAATCTCTTTGGAGCGAGACTTTGCAATCAAGGATTACTTGCAGTTGATACAAGAAGCTGAAATTATGGAAGGACAATCGCGAGTACTCGGTTATCACACGGGAGAGTGTTCATGGCTGTTCTTTGTCCCATTTTGTTGATGATGTCACTAAGGGGGAAGAGGGCCAAACGGCGGTAGCAAAAGAGACGCAAGGATTTTTGCCAAGAAGAAATGGGAGAATGAGATAAATGCATTCAGGGAACACACTGGCGAGTTCAACTTACTGATGATCTCCTTAAACAATACAAGAATGAGTACTACAACAGGAGGAAACCTTATCATGACAAGGGATTTCATGATGGTCTAAACTCATTCTTGGGATTGAAGTTTTGGGAAGCAAGAGTCAAAGTCTTAAGGGCAAGTTTCAGAGGTGGAAGAGGTGGAAGAAGTGGTAGAGGTGAAAGGAGTTTGCCTATCACTAAAGCAAAGGACTCACTTGATGAATTCAAAGAATTATACATGAAATTTGGATTCAGAGTGAATCAAATCAATCTCATCCTACCTGAAGCATGGAACTGGTGGAAAGAAGTGAATCCCTATATTGATTTCACTTTGATTGAAAATGAATGGATGAGAGACATGATAGAAGAGATAAGAGCCTACCAAGAGCAAGTGGAGAAGGCCAGACAAGATAGAGAAAGAAGACAGTAGATCAGCATAATTAATCTGCTTTATCCTTGTTGTATCTAGACTGCAATAATGTGAACAAATGTTTATAATGAAAGATGACTGAAATTTGTTCTGTTTTTGTTTTAATCTTTTTGCTTTGCTGTTAGGTGAGGGTAGTGGCATCATCACCAAAAAGGGGGAAATTGTTGGATTTATTTTTTAGTTTTAGTGATGAGTGACAGACTAACTGTTATATAGCAAAGGAAAAAAGATGTCTAGATCAAATGTATAGGTTTATTAGAGTTTGATCTTTGACTAGGTTTGATCAAACAAGCACTGTAATAGTCAGCTGATTTATATCGATGGCGGTCTATATCGATGGGGTAGATAGGTCAGTAGACTAGTCAGAAACCTGCTGAAGACTGAAGGCTGAGGGCTCAAACTCAGTTAATGAAGGCTAAGGGATCAAACTTAGTAATTAAAGTCAAGGATATGGAATCAGAATTTAGGCAAGTCTGTGATGATCTAAACTGATTACATATACCTTGTGAAGAAGGTCTAAGTTCCTTAAGTTGAATGGTGATTGGAACTTAGTTATTTGCAAAAAGGTGTAATCTAACTTTACAAATAAAAAGTTAGATAAAAGAAGTCTGTTGCATTGTGTTTTAAACACAGCAAATTATAGTCCAGCAGACTGATAGATATCTCAGTAGACTGATAAACCTGCTGATATATATACCTCGGTTAATTCAAGATTACATTGGAATATTACATGGATAAGGACAGCCAACTACCTCTGATTTATCAAACAAATCAATGGATGAGATTAAAAAGACATTGGGATGATTCAGGACTTTATCCAATGGTTTTAAGTCAAAGGGTGGACATACGTTATTCGTCAAAAGGATTCGACGGTGTCGATCCTATGAATAGTGACAGAAAGCAAGTCAGATGGGACAAAACCAGCAACGGTTTTATTTGAATTTCAAATACAAGTCACATGGACTCCTACCTATAAATAGAGGACTTTCAACTCAGAAAAAGAGGGTGAACTTTTAAAGAGAAAAATATAAGAGATAATTCTGAGCAGCAAGAACACCCTGCTGAACCTACTGAACTTTATACTACTGATCCAGAGAAAATCTTCAAGCGTATTCTGTATTCAAGCTACATCAAGTTTACACACTTGAAGACTGCAAGCTGCTGATTATATCATCCTAATCAATGATTATATCATCCTAATCAAGCTGCTGCAACTGAATCATTTACTTGATTCAATCTTTATTTTACAAAGAACCTGCTAAAGACAGTGAAGCATCTGTTGGGTGTGAAAGACTGTTGTTTGTGGTGGAGCTGGTGAAGAGGCAATCCTACCCTTCAAGGACCAGTGGAAGACTTTGGAGCAGCAATCCCACCTATTCCTAGTTTTCAGTTTGTGAAGCCATAGTTATTCGTGAAGGACAAGCAACTTAGAAATCTTTGTAACAGATACATCAAAGATCTCTAGTGAATTACCTCCAACATAACAGGAGAAGAGTGGTGACGACGGGATTACACCATCGGAACCACTATAAAATCTGCCTACTTACTTTACGCATTTACATTACGCATTTAATTTATTATACACATCAACCTACGAATCTAGCAACAGCGAAATCACACACATACACTACGAGTATCTAATACTTAGTATCATATTTAACAACAAGTATTATGGCTTAATTTTTTATATAATTCCGCAGCACAAATTCAGTAAACTCAACTATCAATAGACTACGTATCAGCAGGCTACTGAGGAGTCACCAGACTACTGAGGTATCAGCAGGCTGCTGAAGTTGCTGTGTTTGTTAACTCCAAAAGTTTTAAGTGTTAATTTTATTCACCCCCCCCCCTCTAAACTTAACCAAAGCCTTTTCAAGGGACCAACAAGAATACTGGTATCTGTTGCCCATTCTGTTCTTTAATCAGTACCGCGCTCAGTGCTTCTTCACACACCGCCAAGTATACGAACAATGCTTCCCCTTCCTGAGGAGCGGTCAAAGTTGGAAGTTTGGCCAGGTATATCTTTAGTTCGTCAAGTGCTTCATGACTCTGATCATCCCACTGAAATGGACTGGCTCTTCTCAAGATTTTAAAGAAAGGTAAAGCACGCTGCGCTGATCTTGATAAGAATCTATTCAAGGCAACTATTCATCCAGTCAGACGCTCTACCTCTTTTATGTTTTTTGGTGGGGACATAGTTTTTAATGCATTGATTTTATCTGGGTTTGCTCTGATTCCGTCCACGGATATCATATATCCCAGGAACTTCCATGATCTAACTCCAAATGTACACTTCTTTGGGTTGAGCTTCATCTGAGTTTTCCTTAAAACTCCAAAAACTTCTCGGACATCGTTTAAGTATTGGTCAAGAGACTTGCTCTTGATCAGGAGGTCATCCACGTACAACTCCATACACTTTCCTATCTGATCGGAAAAGATTGTGTTGACAGCCCTCTGATATGTTGCTCCTGCATTCTTTAGTCCAAAAGGCATAGTGACATAGCAGTACGTTCCGAATTCTGTTACGAAAGCAGTCTTTTCTGCATCTTCTGGATGCATCATGATCTGGTGATAGCCCATGTACGCATCTCAAAACACGAACACCTTATATCCTACCGTTGAGTCTACTAACCGATCAATCTTAGGCAAGGCATAACAGTCCTTTGGACATGCCTTATTCAGATCGGTGAAATCCACACACATCCTTCAGCTGCCATCTGGCTTCTTGACCAGTATAGGGTTAGCTAACCATTCAGGATATATCACTTCTTTGTTTATGTTTGCCTGCAATAGCTTTGTTACCTCTTGCTTGATCGCCTCAATGCTTTCAGGGGCGAAGTGCCTTTTCTTTTGCCGAACAGGCTTCCTGCTCGGATCTATCTTCAACTTGTGTACTGCCAGGTCGGGAGACAGCCCTGGCATATCTTCTTCTCTCCAAACGAACACGTCTCTGAATTCCTCCAAGATTTTCATCAAGGATTCTTTATGCGGGGGGGGGGGGGGGGGGGGGAATCCACGCTCCAATGCTAACTCTGTTGAATCCTCATTTTCATCCCATAAACGAACAGCCTGTGTCTGGTCATCAGAAGACCAATTCTCTTCGTCGCCAGGTAGCATTTCTTCAATACTGACTTGTTTGACCATTTTCCCACTTACTGTTGCAGTGTAACAGCTCCTGGTTGTTTCCGCATCTCCTCTGATCTCTATCGATCCTTCCCTAGTTGGAATTTTCATGCTAACATGAGCTGGTCAGATTACAGACCGGAGGTCTATAAGGGCTGGTCTTCCTATGATTACGTTGTAAGCCGATGGTGTCTTTACCACCACATAGTCCACCATTAGGGTCCTGCCCCTGGTTCCATCTCCAAAAGTAGTGAGCAGTTTGATCACCCCCAACGGATGAACCGGAGGTCCTGTGAAGCCGAACAAGGGAGTTGAAACAGGAGTTAGGTCGGCGTCCTTCAGTTTCATCGCTCTGAAAACGTTATAGTAGAGGACATTCACAGCACTACCAGTGTCCATGCATATTCTCTTTATCCGGTTCTTCCTAATCACTACTTCTATCACCAATCCTTCGTTGTTGACTACCAAGGGCAATGAATCTCTCGGACCATACACTACCTCTCCTGACATCCTTTGCTTTCTGTTCGTGGAAGTAGGAGCAGTAGACCTGCTGTTGTTTTCTTCTTCTAAAACCCTTGAGCTGCTCAGCCGCCCTGAGATCGTATTGATCGTGTTCACAGGGCGGTTATCTGCGTGACCCTCAGGGTCTGGAGAACGATCTCTTCTCGTCCGATGCTCGTCTCGCTATTCTCTATCGCTATTATTATGGCGCTTAAATTCTTGTCGTCCCTTCGGTTCGGCTTGTTGAGACCGATCTACGACCTCATCAAGTTTTCCTTCCATTATCGTTGCATCAATGTCCCGGATTAGATCTTTTTACTGTTCTGAGTCATGCCCAACATCTTGATGATACTAACAATACTTGCTTTGGTTTCTGTTCTCTCTGGGTCTCCTCATCGAGGGTGGGGTACTAGCTATGCCCTTTCTTTGCATGATCGCAAGGACTTGTTCACGAGGCCTGTTCAGCGGAATAAAGTCTCTGTTCTGCAAAGCTCCCTTCTTTCCAAGCCGATCAGAGATGGGCGCAGTTACCCGATCCCAAACTGACTTTCTTTTCATATCCCATCTATCCTCAGGCTTACTTCTCTTGTTCTCGATCACCTTTTTCCATCTCTCTTTTGAGTCTATTCGCTTCTTCCCCTGGCAATATTTGTAGGCAACATCCAGACATTCCTCCATCGTGTGAGGGAGCTTGCTGTTAAGCTTCACATGTAACCGTCCATCTCGCAGACCCGCTACGAAAGAGGCGACCAGCGACCTATCATCTGCGTCCTGCACTTGTGCGGCCTCTTCATTGAAACGCTTTATGAAGCATAGTATGGACTCATCATGTTTTTGTTTTAACATCAACAAATGAGTTTGATTTCTTTGGAATGGTCGCGCCAAAATGAAGGCATGAACGAATTTTCGGGTCAAAGTTCCAAAATCTGAGATCGATCTAGGAGGAATCTTGTTGAACCATTCTCTGGCCCTTCCTGTTAGGAGTGCGTGGAAGGCTTTGCACTTCATCTCGTCTGATGCGTTGTACAAGTTCATGTGTGAGATGAACTGATGCATGTGATCATAAGGGTCCTTGGATCCATCATATGCATTGATCTTGGGCATCTTAAACCCGGCTGGACGGGGATAGTTGTCTATATGCTCAGTGAAAGGCGACGCACAGATCAGGTCATATGCTCGTCTTTCGAGCAGAGTGTCCAGTTCGGCCTTAGCCGTGCCGTTCAGGTGACGCGTAGTTCCGTACTCCATGTGGGCACTCGATTCATGATCTCCGGTTTATTAGGGGCCTGTTGCTGGAGATTTGTCTCTAGTTTCTCTAGGGATCCCTCCTCTTGAGGGTGTCGTCCAGAATAATTTTAATGGTAGTATTGTCCAGATTTTTCAAGGCGTCAACCAATGCCTGATTGGTTGGGTCTTGGAGGACTGGATTTGGTTGATCCCCAACGATATCCGCCCTTTTCTGGGCTGCTGCGTCTTGAGTCTCTCCCTGTGTGGTTGAAGTTCCTCCCTGTTGAGTCGGATCTGTGTTTTTCTTAGCAGTGTTCTTTGGTGGTGCCATAACGTCTGTAGGGATTCTGGTTCGTTAGATCGATTATAAGTAGAAGACCCTCCTTCCAATTGACGATGATGGAAACCGTTTGTTAATTAATATGGGTCAATCTCCTATGTGATAATGATCGAAAACCCTAGAAACCCTAATTTCTGCAAAAGAGGGACGAATTGTTTTATTCGTTTAGACTGAGCTCTCGTAATACTTCTGAGAGTTGCCTACGTATCCAATAGTCGAATTGGAATCAAGTCATCCGTAGTTCCTTAGGGTTTTTTATATAGGCGATATCTCACCCCTATTACTTGTTGAGCAAGTATTATAATTAATAATTATTATATCAATCGTGTAAAGTTATGTAATATATCTGAAATGTTATGACTCAATTTTTATGGTCATTCTTTTATGAAACTTTATATATAATTCAAAACATGATTATTGAAAATATCGACCATTAATTTTTTTGGTTGATGTTACATACCTCTTCATATGTATTATGTATAGTATAATATATGCCATATTCTTCCATGTCAGACATCAACTATAATATAACCATATAGACAAAAAATGATGCTTTGGATCGAGAGTACATTATAAAATATTAATTAATAATTGAGGACAAATAATGTTACCAACAAGATCAAATAATGTTACCAACAAGATCAAAAAATAAAAAATTTGTTACCAACAAGATCAAATATTTATATTCAAATCTTTCCAACAAAGAATCCCGATCTATTGAAATTATAGGGTTTGTCCCAGACTCCCGGTGTAAGTGTGACTTTGTGCTTTGTATTCCATTTTGGAATTAACGTGCCTGCTGTGCTTTTTAATTAAATTCCGATTCTCTTTGCAAAAATAAAATATAAAACAAAACAAAAAAAAAAAAAAAAACACAATGACAAAATTTTCACCAAAAAACAAGGAGACATTTATCAAAAGGAAAATCTTCATCCTTTCCTGTAATACCCCGATTTCTGAGTAAGGGTAAAAAAGATAATCTTATGTATTAATTCACTCTAATTTTTATTTAGATTTACTTTAATGTTTTGAGAAAATTAGTAATGAATTAAATTATTTTAATGGAAATTAATGGTAATTAATTCCATAAAAGCCGACCCATCCCCATTATGCGATAGTAATCAAGAAAGTATGAGACGGTCGAACTCTGGGGATTTGGGAGAAAAGAAGAGAGAAAAGGGGATCTTGAGTTTGTGGATCAATCCGCTCATCATTTGTGCTTACCGCAATAGAGTTTCATGAACACCACACAGCCGTGATTGTTTTGATATCAACATCTCTCCAATCCGTAAGTTTTAGTTTTAGCCCAAGCTTAGAATCTTGAGTATCGTCCTTAAAACGTTTTTGCCCGATTATGTGCAAACGGTAATGGCAATCGTCTCCTAAGATACAACAGTCATACCTTCTTCGGGTTGTTGCACTTCAATGAAAAGAAGACGGCGAACCGATCCTGTTCAGTAAATCTCTTTGACTCGAAAATATATGCAAAGTATTTGGATGAGTATTTGAAAACATTTGGCCAGAATTTTGTCTAAGGAAAACATATAAAAAATCTGCATTTTCTTTCATACAATTTATGGGAATTTATAGGAGAAATGTGTCCGGTCATTTAAAGGTTACGGCCTTTAACCGAAAGGACACAACCTCTTACGGGGTTGTAACTTTTCACCGAACCGATGCGACCCTCCATTAATTTTTTAATTCAAATTCTCCAACAATCCCGCAGATGAATGAAAATTAATGCAAATACAATGCAGACTCTGAAGAGATCACAGGCGGAAATCTGTTGCATCTGGCGAGGTGGTTTGCTGCTTTGAACCTTCCGTAGTAGAGTACCATCAGACATACTCGGCTAAGCAGTGAACTAGGTCTTGAACTGCTCAGGCTTTGGTGCATGCCTAGACAATGATACCTACACAACAGATCTCCTAACATTCTCGAGGTTCTCATGGTTGTGTCCGTTTTGGCCCTGGAACACCTTGGTTTCAAAAAGTGTGTTACAGAATTCAGCCCACAAATTCTCACAGAAGCGGCCCCACTTCCACTTACATAAGTGACCTCCTATAAAGAGTACTCTGCAATACCCCACTTGGCTTTACCAAGATATAGGAATCATTAAAAGCTTAATGCTTAGCCTAACAAAATCACAGAAAGCACTTTTGTTTTTAACCGAATGGGTAAGTGCTAACTGTTCCTCATAACTTAGTTGTCCCTTTTGAACCATGATCTTGGGATCTCCAGTCACTATGGTTGGGTTTCCATTATGGGAACATGCGTAATAGGCTTAAGTCCCATCCCGTTTGTCAAAAAATTGACACCTGGTCTTTAGCTAAACCTTTTTTATAAAAGGATCCGCAAGATTCTCTTTCGACTTTATACAATCGAGGAAATCAAACAATTAGTGATCAATTCTTAAATGGTATTATTGTTAGGTGTAGTGCCCGAAAGATAATTATATAATTGTTTTATGACAGAATTAATAATTCATCTTATTATATGCATGTATGCTTATAATTAAGACACTACTGAAAACCCTAAGTACCTCGTTTATGTAATCACATAACTCAGTGTATGGCTATACACAAGAGGGTTGAGTTAGTGAGATGTACTTAAAATTAACTTAGTCCGTAGCATTTATTAATCTGAGTACGGGTCTCATGATTAAATTGCTAATAATGCGCCCAGAACGCTTTAGGTGTGACAGTCTTATCCGGACTGTCGGTAATAGGGTACCTAGTGGGGCATTTATATATGATGATAATCATATAGGGCTGGACCGATTTGATTTGAGTTCTCGATATAATTCCGTGATCGAGAAGTCTTATCGAATCACAAGATGATCATATATGGATTAATCTCAATCCTGACATGATCACAGACAACTGCTTAGACTAGGGTAGAGTTTGATGTGTTAGTAAGGATCACTTCATAGTATGTGGTCCGACACTTCTCGTTGGCTCTATTCTGGAATGAGTGAGTAGTCTGTGCTATCACAGATATAGAATCCATTCCTTCCATCGGGAAGTAGACAGACAGTTCGCTTATTTGTTAATCCTAGAAACTGATCGATCCACGGAGTTCATATTATATTACTTATGAACTAATTGATCACTAGGGGCTAATGGTAAATAAGGATAAGAGGTTTCGAGAAGGGTCTACGGAGATATCCCGAATCGAAATGAACAGTCTATGGAGGATTTATCTGTATGTAATGATTATATCAGTGGACGCTTATCAACTCATAGTTGAGTATAAGTTATCTATATTCGGCAGAGTTCGGTTTCGGGTTTATGGTGGTGTAATCCCAGAATTAATAGATTGAATATTATTGTTCGGTGATGAATAATTTTATTTAATTTATTGTAGCTACTGAATATGGGCCCATGGTCCCCGACGTGGCTCCTAACATAGCATATGTTTTCTCGTCGTTTCACCTCAATTATAATTAAATAGTTGGATTGGACTATTTAATTTATATGTGGATTAATTATTTAGTTGGACTAGATAATTAAATACATGGAAAAGACTTTTTTCGTGGACTCGGCCCAATATTGTGTGTGAGGCGTGGACACCCTATTTGTTGGGGTGTTGGCCGAAATTTTCCTTATTATTATTATTGGGAAATTTTTTTTCTTGATAATTATAATGTGTGAATGATTATTTATTTGTTGGATAATTATTTAAGGAAAAGAATATTAGATAGTATCATTTATATGTCCTAATTTATTAGGAAAATATTAGATTTATCTTTTATTGGAATAAGGATTATTATAATTGATTATCCGTTAATTAATTAAATCCTTGGAGGAAAAGGTTTACACTACTATATAAAGAGAGTTCTCCCAACCTATTTTCTCATGCCTAATTTCGATGGCAATGCACACAAAAAGGCTAAAGGGGTTCGGCCCCTAGCTTATGGTTTTCGAGTTGAGTAATCCTCGGGATTATTCCGGTAGCATATCGAGGAGGTCCGGCGGCTTGAAACACCATCCACCTAGTGGTGCTTGGAGACACACGTTGGAAGACTTTGGCTTCTCAACTAGGCTCTCAACTAGCTTGGATTGAAGATTGTTCAAGACGTTTATTCACAAAAAACCGGTAAGCAATCTAAACCCCCTCGTAGGTTCAGATTTATTATTTTATGTATTTTGATTGACTAGATCTAGATCGTGTACTTTCCGCTGCGTAATCGGGTGGATCTTTGATCCATCCGGCGATATTACATCCTACAATTATGTCTACGATGTATTAATCGTGACTTACCATTTTCCATATTACTGTGTGCTTGTTCTATCACTTACCACTATTGCATGCTAATAACAGTCATAGGCTTTAAGCCACACGCAATATCTTTCCAAGGAATTTTGAAATAATTCAAATCCCTTGCAATTTATTGCTTTCGTTACATCATTTTATTTAGGTAAATTTCTTTTACCAATCACCCCCAGATTTCCAAGAATATGATGAAGTTTAACCGAAGAAGATATTATTCCCCACAGGTTTTGGGTAAACCTCGAGTTAATCATCATTTCACAACATTAACTGATAAGGTAAGTGTAGTTCAACGATTGGATGAATGTTGTTGGTACAAAAACAAAATTCATTAAACCATGACACACACTTTTCCACCTTAATCTCCACGAATTGATTAACTTATTTATTATGTCAATTTGAACGCATCAACAAATGCATCAACAACTTCATCTTTATATCTTGAAATGTACATCACAAGACCGAAAGCAAATCTATAACTAATATGAATATAATAACAATATATTGTACATATATTCATAATAACTTATCACAACCATTATGGTGTTTACATAAACACCTCCATACTAATTTATACAAATATTACACACAATAATAATGTATAAATTGATTTGTTTATTACAAATCATGAATTAAATTCAAAGTTTAACAAAGGAAGTTCAACCATCAAGTTCTTGCAAACATTTAATGGCGGACAGATTCAATTCATCAATAGTCTCGGTGACTATTTCTACCATGTTTGCTTGTTCAACTTTCTAAGGCTCTCGGCATTCATTCATGCGGTGTCCTTGTTTCCCGCAATAAAACATTTACCATTAAATGTCTAACTTTCACCCTTGAACTTCCTTTTATGGCCCTTGCGGCCTTGCCAGTGTTTTCACCGGAACTAGAGTCCACCATTTATTTTATTTTTTGTACGAATGTCAGACATGTGCAACACATTGTTCAGAGTCAAAAACTTGTCAGAAGTCATCTTCAAGACAACTTTTCTTTGGCAAAGAACCTCAGAACTTGCTGAATTTTCCCATGAACAATTTTTCCCTTTCACTACTTGGTAGTCGGAAAACATGGCTATGATAGCACAACCCCGTGTCAACAAACCATTCTCGGGAATTTTCAACCGTGTTGCATTCTGACACTACCATTGACAACGAAATGGTTGATTACAATGCTCCTTTCATTTCAGTTCATAAACAGAAGATCAACAATCAAAGTTGCAAAACAGACTCTGTTATGCACATTTTTCCCGATATTGGTATATCACAATTTTTTAAACATTCACGAACATTTTAAACACATAACATGAATATTTTTGTAATCTACAACACCAAATAACCAACTTTCATTCTTTAACTTTCTAAGAACAAGGGAGTAATTACAAAGTATTTTTGTATTGCAATTACCACACGGTAATTAAACAATAACCGAGAAACATAACATCATTTCTTTTAGTGTATTATTACACTTTATATATACTACACATTAGAATGTACACCATTTAATAAACACACAGTTAATCTGAATGTGTCATTATCATACCCTTTCAAATAATGTTACTTCAATTACCAATCATGTTCATAACAATTTTCTCAGAACAGACTTTTCCCTTATCATGTTTCGTACACCAAACGGTATTTAATTTAAATGTTTATAGAAATCCATCTGAACCACATTCAGATTCATTCATATTACCTGCAACGTTTCGCCAATTTGTGTCGAGGAGTTTGGAAGAAACATTCCAACTTTTACTTATTAAAAGAAGAGTTAATAGTGCATACACCGTATCCCAAATACTAAACACAAAACTATTTATTCAATTAAATTCATTAAGACACTAACTCATGGCCTTAATCAAATGCACAAACTCGTTATATCCTTTTATAAATTTATTGATGAGATCTTTCCTTGTAAAGACAAGGAGAAAGAAGGTTTAAGTTTAATCTGTAGCCCTTGACCGGATGTTAAGGTATTTGAAGTTTAAAATGAACCTCGGTATACAATATACAAGATATCCAGCAGTATTGGAAGAATACCGTGATGCAATTGGATATCTAACAGTAACGATTCAAAATCCACTAGTGGATATGTATTCACTGTTGGTGGAGGTGTATAGTGTCCTAGAAGTCCACAAGACAGACATGCATAGCTCATTTCACGATGAAATCTGAGTTTATAGCATTGGATTAGCGTGGAGAAGAAGCTGAATGGCTTAGAAACATCCTTGAGGATATTCCATGTTGGCCTAAGTAGCGGCTGCTATTAGCATACATTGTGATAATCAGTTGCTATAGGAAGAGCACAAAGTTGTATGTATAATGGTAAGTCTAGATATTTACTTCATAGACACAATACCATTAAATAATTGATCTCTAATGGTTTGATTTCCTCGACTGTATAACGTCGAAGAAGAATCTTGCGGATCCGCTTATATAAAATAAAAAAAATAGAAAAAGGTTTAGCTAGAGATCGGGTGTCAATTTTTGACAAACGGGATGCGACTTAAGCCTATTACGCATGTTCCCTTATAATGGTAACCCAACCATGGTGACTGGAGATCCCAAGATCATGGTTCAAAAGGGACAACTAAGTTATGAGGGACAGTTAGCACTTACCCATTCTGTTAAAAACATAAGTGCTTTCTGTGATTTTGTTAGGTTAAGCATTAAGCTTTTAATGATTCCTATATCTTGGTCAAGCCAAGTGGGGTATTGCAGAGTACTCTTTAAAGGAGGTCACTTATATAAGTGGAAGTGGGGCCGCTTCTGTGAGAATTTGAGGGCTGAATTCTCTAACACACTTTCTGAAACCAAGGTGTTCCATGGCCAAAACGGACACAACCATGAGAACCTCGAGAATGTTAGGAGATCAGTTGTGTAGGTATCATTGTCTAGGCATGCACCAAAGCATGAGCAGTTCAAGACCTAGTTCACTGCTTAACCGAGTATGTCCGATGGTACTCTACTACGGAAGGTTCAATGCAACAAACCACCTCGCCTGATGCAACAGATTTCCGCCTGTAATCTCTTCAGAGTCTGCATTGCACTTGCTTTAATTTTCATTCATGTGGGGGATTGTTGAAGAATTTTGAATAAAAATTAATAATGGAGGGAAAATTCGAATGGACATGTGAAAAATGAGTTACATCGGTTCGGTGAAAGGTTGCAACCACAGAAGGGCTGCACCGGTTCGGTTGAGTAACTTTTTGAAAGGTCACAACCCTTAGTAAATAACCTCCATCTTCTCCTATAAAATCCTAGTACACAAGTGAAAATTATTGCAATTTTTTAATAAGAAATTCATTCCTTTAAAAGGCCGGCTTCTTATGTTTTTGATGGCATCCAAAAATAAACTTTGCATATATTTTCGACCCAAAAGAGATTTACAGAACAAGATCGGTTCGCCGTCTTCTTCTCATTGAAGTGCAACAATCCGAAGAAGGTATGACTGTTGTATCTTGGGAGACGATTACCATTACCGTGGGCACATAATCGGGGTAAAAACGTCTTAAGGACAGAGTGCTGCACTCGCCTCAGTCAATAATTTTTTTGTCCTATTTATAAGCGGATCCGCAAGATTCTCCTTCGACTCTATATAATCGAGGAAATCAAACCATTAGAGATCAATTAGATAATGGTATTGTGTCTACGATGTATATGTCTAGACTTACCATTATACATACAACTTTTGCGCGTCCAATAGCCGACATACTATCACAACGTATGATGATAAGAGGAATTGGCTTTGGCCAACATGGAATATCCTCATGAAATTCCTAAGCCACTCTGCTTCTTCTCCAGCTTTATCCAATGCAATAAACTCAGATTCCATAATGACTCAAGCTATGCACGTTTGCTTTGATAATTTCCAGGAAACTGCACCACCACCAATAGTGAATAAATATCACTGGTGGATTTTGAACCTTTACAGCCAGATATCCAGTTTACATCACAGTATCTTTCCAGTACTGCTGAATATCTTATATAATGTATTCCGAGGTTCATTGTAAAACTTCAAATACCTTAACATCCGGTCAAGGGCTACAGATTGAACTTTAACCTTCTTTCTCCATATCCTTGGTAAATTCTTAAGTTTAGATGTTGTAGATTGTTAGGGTGATCGTAGCCGATGTTTTGGTTAATAGGAATCGCGTATGAGTCGAAGAATTCATAGATTTTTGGTGTTCTTGTGCTTTGCCTTTGACTTTGGATATATTTCTTCTAAATAACAAGGTACGAGTGTTATAATCGGGAAAAGCTATTATTGTTATGTCTTAATTTGTGTATGGAATCGTATTTGTTGGCTTTGGAGAATTTTTGGTACCATTAAAGTGCCAAATTATGGTTGAGAATTGGTCTAGGATCGTACAGGGAAAAGTGCAAATTTTAGCTGAAAACGACGCCGGGCGTGCGCCCGGGTTAGGTTAGGCATTGCGTTGCTAATAGCAGGTGGACCATGAGACATGGATCAACAAGTTGGGTCGCCCGCCCGCCCTTAACAAGCGTGCGCCGAAAGTTCCATAGCGTTAGGCGCGCGCCTAAGGCCTGAAATATAGTTTTTCAATATTTTTGTGTAGAATACGACGTGTTATGGCTTATATGTCTTTGGGACATTACTTGGAACTTGGAAAAGCCTAGCAATTGACTTTTGGTGGTTTCGAATCAGCACCACATCTGAGACCCTCTACGAGGAGATGGTGGGAGAGCCGGAAGGCTTTTGTCTAGAACTTGCGGAACATTGACTTAATGTCAATGATCCTTATACTATGTGTTAGGTAATTAATCTAGATTGTCTAGGACTAGATGTCTTATGATGCATGTATGTGAATAAACTTAGACTTTAGATTAACCTCGTAATAAACATACGTGTTCTGTCTAAAAGCTAAAATGTGATAATCAATGGTAAGGCATGTTTTCGTTTCGCAATATGGAACAATCCACACGGAACAGTCCGTGCCATATGTGGTACTGAACATGTCCCGGTGCATACCCACCATTTGGGTGAAGTATCCTTGGATCACAACGTAACGAAACCCTAGTTGGTCAAAGGTCTTGTTAAAAGAGCTAGTTGAGGGGGAGTGAGCACTTCACAATTTATGTGGTAGCGCTTGTAAATATATTATATGCTATATTTGTTCGTACAGATTCTTCTACCTCTTATTATTACTATGACCGGGTATGCTAAACTAATACTATGATTTATGATAGTATTAGTTTAGCTCCATTGCCTATACCACCAAGGGTTGAAGTAAACGTAACATGAGCGGGTATGTGTACTATATCCACGTCAATACAATATATATATATATATATATATATATATATATATATATATATATATATATATATATATATATATATATATATATATATATATTAGGATGTTGTATTTTTCTTCCCTATAAAAAGAGACTGAATTGTTAAAAAAATGACACACATATTTATTTAGTAAATCAAGTAAAGATCTATTTGCACATTAAGGAAGAAGATGACTAATAAGTCCATCATATGTTTCATCATGTTTTATCTCATTTTGCTCATTGCATTGGGTAATTAAGCTTCCTTCCTTCCTTTTTTTTCTTTCCTTCTTTCTTTTTAACATAATATATCTGCACCCACAAGAACATATAATATTTGTTTCACTCAAAAGATAGGGGTGTATGTGTCTGTTATTTTTTTTTTCCTTGTATTATCCGTCCTCGGTACGTACCCATGCCGGATCCATTTTCTGGATCCGACATGTCATTTGAACATATATGTGAAATTAAGATATGAAAAGCTGTTAGCTGATGATTTGCATGATCGATATATGCAGAAAATAAAACAATGAGCTTGAGAGCATTTTCAGGTGTTGAAAGGCATGCGGAGGCAGAGACAGAGGCAGATCATAAGAAAAAAGAAGGGGCTACATTTTCAGTCATAAGAAAAAAGAAGGGGCTACTTTCTGATGATTGTCCATTTGATCCTTGCGGGTTCGGCTTCATCATCTGTATCTCGCAGTAGTTTTACGATGGTCTACACGATATCATAAAAATTCTATCAATGAGATATTTTAAAAGAAGGACAAATATAAAAATGTAACTCGAATATATATTTTACAAAACAATTTTATCTAATTTATAATCGGTCCTAGATCACCTAGTCATATATACTTGTGTCAGGACATGTTAAAATTTGCATTTGTATCGTAATACAATCATTTTTGTCACTGAGATCATATATAATTAATGTAGCATTTATTCAAATAAAGATGACACCAACGTACAATATTGGTATTGGTCTTATGTTTTGTATAAAAATAATTGTGTTAAATAAGAGCATGCATAATTCATAACTTAGTGTCACACACGCGCATACATACATACACACATACATATATATATATATATATATATATATATATATATATATATATATATATAGTACATACAAGCTAGTGAAATGATAGTCTAATTAATGGAATGTTGTAAAAAATGCAGGAATGTGGGTGATTGTCCAAACATATGCCAATATTGTGACCCAAACGGAAAATGCCAACTCGAAGAACCGCTGCCAGTCCTTTGTCATGATTGCGAGTGATTCACCGAGTTATGCTTATTCTCAGGTACTCTTCCTAGTTCAGGATGTATGAATACTTCATTTTATATACGTATTTAGTATTCGATACGTATCGGATATATATCGATACACGATGGCTATTGCCCTAAGTTATCGTTTGAAATTACTATTATACTCATGTCAAATTTTAATATTTTAATCGAAATCGAGATAAATAAATTATAGGTCTA
The DNA here is from genome assembly GCA_036785695.1 of Gentiana straminea. NCBI lineage: Eukaryota > Viridiplantae > Streptophyta > Magnoliopsida > Gentianales > Gentianaceae > Gentiana > Gentiana straminea. The sequence goes on along the minus strand of JAVUPR010000424.1, from coordinate 1,626,298 downwards.
TTTCATGAGTGAAATATAAAATTGGCTTAAAAAAGATATATTTATGTCCTAGCTATAAGCTTGATGAGAAACATGAGTGGAAAACGGCATAGTACTATTAGAAAAGAAAATGCATATCGAAAGCAAATACATTTTCTAATTATTTTTTAGACGAAAATCCGAAATATAAACCTTTGGGTATATAAAAATATTTTTCTTTTTTTTTTTTTGTTTATATTCCTATTTTTAATTCATACAATCATAACCCCGTGAAAAATCTCACGTGGCCGGGATATTTTTTCATAGGGCCGGAATATGTTCGCAAGAAGCCGTGCTAATTTTCTCTGAGACCGGACAAAATTTTCATTAAGTCCGGATTACATATCATGGCTTGTATGTTTTTATATACATAATTATTAGTGTTTTTTTTGTTTTTTTACGAAATTCGGATTTACGTATTCATCCTCCCATCTTTCTATTCTTCTTCTTCCTCACTTCCCTGCCAAACCACCGGTAGCTCCCCCCACCACCCGGCTGCTCCCTTCTCTCTTCCTCTGTCCATCTTATTCCTCAATATATGGTAATTTACAGATCCATACCCACCTTCTTGGATAGGAGGTACATTCCGTTTATTCTTCAACAATTATAGTGTTTCGAATATTGCAAGAAGGAGGTACATTCTGTTTGTTCTTCAACAATTATAGTGTTTCGAATATTGCACAAGAAGAAGAAGCAACCGGTGGAGAAAGCAATTAATTGGAGAAGACAACCCATATCGATTCTGTACAAAGGAATTTCGTGTTGTCTAAAACTACTGCAAAGGAATTTCGTGTTGTCTAAAACAATGGAAAATGGTGTTGACTGGAATTCCCTTTTTTTTTTTTTTGGTAAACCTGAATTTTGTAATAAATAAATAAATAAAAAATAATCCGGACCGTGATATTAGCCCGGCCTTAGTGAAGATATAGCCCGGCCTTGGAGAAATTTAGCCCGGCTTCTTGCAAAAATATCCCGCCTGATGAAAAAATAGCCCGGCCACGTGAGAATTTTGACGGGGTTTCGATAGTAAGAATAAAATAAAATAAAAAAAAAGGGTATAAACAGAATTTTTTTTTTTACTTAAGGGTATATATTTCCAATTTCCCCTATTTTTTATTTCATGAATATGCATGCATGAATACTAATGTGTTTGTTTAGTTAAATTAACGCACAGAAAAGGTTGAATGACATGAATTCTCTGCCCTGCTGCTTCCTTATAGTAGGTGTGGACTGTGGAGCATATTATCGTATGGATTACGTGGGCTGTTGGAGTTTGTTCAGCGTTTGTTGTTTATGTATGGAAAGCTGCACTATATATGTAATGGATAATTAAACTATAAGAATAATACAGATACAATGAAATTATACAACCAATTGCCACAATGATAATCTACATCATTGATTATTGTGGGACTTATATAAATGAATATAGTTGCCACAAAAACCAACACTGTAAACACCGTTATGTCAATCGGTTGTATAATTTCGTTGTGCCTAAATCGTTTCTCACTAAACTATACTTTTCATGCATGGTTGTGGGGGCCGGGCATTTACCACAACCATCTCCTTATGTTTGACCTTTCAATTTCATGTTATTGTAATACTACGCAACGTCCATTTTAAAATATAACTCTTTTTAAAAAAAATTTAGAGAAAAGTGTAAATTACCCTCCCCGCAAACTATATTGTATGTAAAATTTAGAACCTTAAACTATTATTTGATCGATTCACACCATTAAAGTATACTATATTAACAATTACAACCCCAAACTACAAATTGTTCTATTTACTACCTTCAATTATTATTTTGCTCAATTTACCTATTTTCTTTATAATTGATATTAGGAGAAATGCAATTTACCCCCTTAAACTATAGTGCACGTAGAATTTACACCCTTAAATATTTATTTGTTCGATTTACAACATTGAACTATGGCAAACTACTAATTTACAACCTCAAACTATTAATTATTTAATTTACCACCCTAAACTAATATTTTGATCAATTTATAACCTATGTTTTCATAAATATTGCACCAAAGGTAAAACCGGAAATTCCCCATTATCTTTCTATCTTCTTCTTAACTCATTTTTTCTGCCACTACCCTGCTCAATTTACTCCCGCATACCTAAAATCATGTCACCTATCCAAATAGAATGCAGATTCATGAGAAATATTTACTATATGTTTGTAAATGTTCTTTCTTCTTTAATTTTTTTTTGGACCTGTAAATGTTCTTTCTAAGAAAGTTTTTGTAACACCCAAAAAAAAATTGGGATTGTTAACGTGATATACCTTATAATATTATGTTGGTTTTATACTATTATATTGGTTTTATAAGATCTAGCAGAGAATAATATAAAATGAAAATGCGTATAAATTGAAACTTACTATATTACTTTACCTTTTTTATTTTTAGCTGACAAATGACTACATAACTAAATACAATATAATTCCTTAGGAATATTTAAACTTATAGATATAGTTAAATATATGTTATTGAAAAACCATAGCAAGTGTCAACACTCCTAGCTGGGGAAGGATAATGCAATCTTCAACAGCCGTATCTTGGTGGTATAGATTCTTAGGAGATAATATCTAAACAGATTATATCTATTATAAGTTGTTGCAACAAATTTTCAAAAGTTTAAAATTTAAATTCCATCTTATCTTTTATCAAGTAAGTAAGGGGTCTAACACTATAAATAGAAGATGGCTGTGAACTATCATAGTCTAACACTGTGAGTTACGTTTTCTTCCTCTTTTCTTCTTGCTTCGAAAAAAAAAAAACATTTACTTCATTTCTTTGCTTCCTTTGTTTTTTCTTTTCGGAAAAAAAAAAAGGGGCTGCTCGTATGACTTAGATGGGTCAATCCTTTCACTGATTTGTCTTGTTCCTCGTTAAAATAGCATTATTTGTACCCTTTGTTTGCAAATACATCATTCTTGGGGCACCACTAGCAGCATATAGGACGGTGAGTTCTATTTTTTTGTTTTGTATTGTCTTTTGCTAATTTGTATCATTATTGTTTTATTTTATTTTTTCTTTTCTCATCATTATTTTTTTATTTCCTATAAATGCTTTGTACCTAAGTAATGCTTGCAACTATTTTATTTATACTAAAAACCCTAGCTTTTGTTTTGACATTCTACTAAGTTTTTCTATGACCCAAAGAGTGGCTTATTTTAGTTATTTTCGCTTAAATGGTTTTAACATAACACTCGTTAGTTGGATCTAGATTTGTTATTTTTTTGGGAGTAAAATTGACGATACATTTTTGTTTACTCGGAATATATATATCATATTCTGTTCCTAATTTACGTAAAATTGACAGACTCGTGGCTTTTAAACATTTCTAGTCTATCTTTAGATTGATTATAAGTTGACAATTATATAATTATTTTCATGTGCTAATTTTCCCTCACTACTTTGAGATATCCAACATATATTCTAGGGAGGATGTAAATTTTAATAGGTACCTCATTTAAATTTTGCAATAAGTGTTTATATATATATATATATATATATATATATATATATATATATATATATATATATATATATATATATATATATATATATATATATATCTATATATATATATATGATAGGTAATACTAACTCCCATTTGAATAATAGTTGTCATGATAGTCTTATAAAATTAGTTTTTGACATAGATCGATCATCGTGAAATTTATGAAAAGGATCATCATGATAACCAATTTTTGTCCCTGCTTATTGCTAAACTCTTAGCGACTAGGTGAGTTGGGTTATTGCACCGCAGAACGTCCAGTCACCGGTATCAGGGCCTCTTAACCTTGGCTCACCGACAGTCCTAGAGTAATGGTACCTAGATTCCCCGATGTTCCATGTGCATGGCCGGGAAAGCAAGGGCCGACGGCTATGTCATGGTTCAGAGGGCAATGGGGTTGGCTGAAGCCTTTTGGGAGGTTCACTAGGCGACAGTCTGAATCCTTTCCCTGACAATCGGCCGGAATTGTCAGGCAATAGCTTGCTTGCTTGTGAAGTGCGGTAGAAAACATGTTGGAGTAGGGTGGTAATGACTCACCGGCTAAGGTAAACCGGTGTCTGACTTGAGTACGCCTAATTTCAAGAAAATTGCTTTATATTTTTTGCAAATATCATATTTTTGCCATGTACTAACAACAATTAAGTGCAGGTAAGGAAAAAGCCTTTTTTGTAACATCTAACGTCTTTGTAACTATTATTTTTGTATATAAAGATTCACGGGCACACACTGGAACTCACTGGATTTTTTTAGCTCACACGTTTGTGAAATGTTTTCTTAGGTTTGGAGGAAGAATTCCAGGGTGGTGAGGTAAGCAGAGTAACCTTGGAGGCAGTTCTGGGAGAGGGAGTAGACGAGGAGTTCAATGTGGATCGACGACTTAGTGTCAAGCTTGATATTTGTTTTTCAGTTCCTTTGAGTTTCATGTTTCCGAGTGTAATAAGAGTTTGACGATGTTCTTTCATTTTGGAGTCGCGACATTTTATTTTATTTTCTGGATTTAGTAATGTTTGAATAAAGATCTAGTTCCCTCAATCCTTTTCTTGAGAATTTAGTACTTGGGCGGTGGATCGCCGGCTTGTCCTTTTGACTAGACCCCCACTACAAGAAATTTGTGTTTTGGCAGCGTGATAATAGCAGCATGCTATTGAAGTACGCTGCTACTTTAACATTTTGCGACGTGCCACTGCCTATATGCTGCGGATAAGTGAATAATTTTATATAGCGAGCGTGACATACACGTCGTGGAAAAATTGTAATTATGGTAGCATGTTTTTTGCATGCTGTAAAAAATTATATACTATGGCAGCGGGTTCTTCGAGCTGCGAAAAATGAAATAAAATGGCAGTGTGGTGTTGCACGCAGCTAATGCTTCGCTTTCTGAAAATTGGACCCAAATTTTTACCCGGGTAAAACAAAAAAAAACGCGCTCACTTTTTATTTCCTTTAAAAAAATGCGCTAACTTTTTATTTCACTTAAAAAGAAGTTATTGCACGTCATTCTCTGTTCTCACTCCATCGGGTCTCTCCATGGTCGCTCTTCTCCTCAGTGAATTGCAAATTTTCCATTGAATAGGTATATTTGTATTCTTTGCTTTTCCGAATTTCCTCTCATTCTTGATAATAAAGGGGTTTTTGAGTAATTGTTGCTTGATTTTGGATTTTTTTCCTCCATTTTCGATTTTCTTCTCATTCGAAATACAAAATCGGCTTAAGTTTGAGGGGATTGATTCTTCATAGGCCTTCTCGGAACTCGCCCATTAAGGTAATGGCTTAATCCAATCTTTTTTTAAGCCAACATTTGTATATAGGGGACATGGATCATTGTTTTGGAATGTAAAAAAGTCGAGGGGAATGAGTTATAATTCTCTCAATTGGATAGATGTCAGGGAGTTAACTTCGTTGTTTTGAAGTATCATTTTAAGAACACATTGATTGGTGTTTGGATGTTTATAAATCCCCAAGTCAAACAACATGATTTGCATCTACATCCTGTGAATTTAGTCGATGTTTGAATAGCTATATCTATTTTTTTCTCAAATATGCTGTCAAATATGAATTGAGACGAATATAAAGCCTTTGTAAATTCATATTTACCTAGTGATATCCGGGACAAACATCGTTTTAAGTTGCCAAGAAAGAGTTAGTTCCTTTGCACGAGTAAGAAACCGATGTATTTCCCCAAATCGCCTTCGTTCCATATATGAGTTATTTTGAATTTCTCATATCGGTTTTCGTGGATTAGCATCTCGAGGGCCTTTGATAGGCATAAAGGATGTAGCTTCTAGTTATCTTTTTTGGGTTAATGAAACCTGGAAATTATTTTCACATAGCATTTTTGTTATGATAATGTGCTGCTTCATGATTCTTGGATTCTTTTTTTGTCTTGTTTGTGATGGTTGTTAATTTGGGCTCTTTTATCTTCTGCTGTAATTTTTACAACCTCTGTGTTATCTTATTTTATTCTCAAATGATGTGCCTTATAAGATCCTATTTCTTTAAAAGAAAAAAACAATTGGGCTTTGTTAAATGTATTTTATGATGAACCTGTTAATTGCATATTTGAGGAGTACCAATAATGTCACAACATGACATGACCGTCAATGTCGTAGTGAGGCTACTTCTTATTACTTTTCACAAAACATACGGTCCCTCTACCACGTCAATGATTTGGACACAACATATGCCACGATACTCTTTCTTTGACTATGGTGTAGGACTGAATAACTGATACGAGTCATCATGAATAATGATGTAAAAGTGTGTTGTGACACTAGAACCACTCACTTTGCAATGGATTTAAAGAAAATAGACTTCATCGAGATGGACGTCCATCTTAATTATCGATTTTGACTCCTATTTACCGAAATACAATAACAATCGATTGTTTTTGTACCACTCTTCTTCATGTTGATTATGTTACTGCCCCACAAAACTTGTTTTGCCTTCTAACAGCTTCAATGTTGATCATTACCACCCGTGGTTTAAAAAAGACTAGCCGTCTCATCTATTTGATCACTTTTCCATTTATTCATCTTACAAACTTCCTCTAAAAAATCGGATATCTAAGTTCCACAAGGTTATGATTGTGAGATTTATATCAATAAATAGATCATATATCATGAATAACATTAGTGTAAAAGTATGTAAGGTCGTTTATTTCGACCATTTGCTCCTACTGTTTCTTAAGTTCATTATATTTGTGCATTCATAGTGTTCATTTAACAGTTTGGTCTGTATTTTGCTAGCCCCATGTTTTTTTTATTAAAAAAACAGTCTCATGAATAAGCAGTCTTGTCAATCATGGTTTTCATTTGAGACAGCAAATTTGGTGAGATTTTAATGAAGATCTTGAGGAGCAGGGGTTGATTTCAGTTTGTGATTCGATCGATATGACGTTTTGGTGTATGTGTTTGTTTTTCAGAAGGGGTGTATGTGTTTTTTAATTTCCTTTTTTTGGTGCAGAGAGGAAGACCGAAACACTGAGGTTATGAAGGAGCGTAAGTTTCAAATGCAGCTGTGTTTCCTACTCTTTGTGAATTCCTTCAAGTTCTTCCAAAATCTCATTTGGATTTCTCTCCTTTGAATATTGTTAATATTATGTCGAGCATTTGATCACTTCAACTCATTTTTATTCAGTTATTTGTATGTTTTTTCCTCTTATTTGCTGGTGATTAATTATTTACTGAAGTCGTTGATTTTAATTCTTACGGGTTTTTTTTTACAGAGAGATGCAATGTTGAGCTAATTTCTTCTCGAATTAGTTAGTATCTATAGCATCAATGTTTTTGTTGATATAGAACTTGGAAAACACCTTGAATTGCTTTTATGTTAAAAGCGAATGCATGCATGGTAATCGGTGTGAAGTTGTGTTAAATTCCACGCTTTTGTTGTGTTACTCGATCGCTTTTAGTTGAAAGGAATATACTAATCGGTGTGAAGTTTTGTTTGATTCCACAATATTGTCGTGCTCTACTTAGAAAGCACTCTGATTGCTGTTATGTTGAAGATAATCGGTTTGGATTTATGCTCAATTCCGAAATTTTGTTGTTGTTATCTAAGTCAGGTTGCTGGTCATCTGTTTCCTGGGTACAACAATTGGATGTGCGTTGTGAGACCAAGACTAAGGTTTGTTCCCTTTCTTGTAATCATTATTTATGGTTTGCAAGTGGTTTGTTTAATTGAAGCGCTATAAGCATCATTTAGTTGATTGACAATGATTTGTTGTTGATAAGTTACCCTAGTCTTCCTTTTTGCTTTGGGCATTTTCTAGACTCAATTCCAATCAGAGAGACCAAACCTTAGTCGAATTAACCTCAGAGAGGAAGCAGGCAAACATAGATCCAACTTTGAAGTATCAGTACACACTAGTCGAATTAATGAGACAAAAATATATTACACATGCAAATGTTCCTAATAGTCTAATTAAGTGTCTTAATTTTACAGAATACATGAAGGAGCACAACTTATCAGTAATCCAGCTATATATTAAAATTGGTGTCACCTTACAGCTGAATTTTTATATCGGCCTGCACATCAACATGCATGACCTTCAAGTAGTGATATTGAAAAGAAATTAAATCCAAGACAGAAGGTTTATATAAGTGCTTAAACAAATGCTTCAAGGTTAATTACTCCAATAAGAAGATTAAGTTGATCTGCAGAAGGTAAAACAGCGTATATGGCTGATAATGCATACCTCCTTGTCATTGATTTCACAACAAATGAGTTTCCTAGAGGCATTTATTACAATAAATTACACATGAATCAAACTTAGGTTGGCTTGTATGTGTATATGCACACACATGGTCAAACTATGTGTTCTCTACTTATGCACTTTCTTTATGCCTTTACATTGCTTGTCATAACTTGCTTGAAAATGTGCCCAAGTGGTCGAATCTAAAACTTTCATGAGCCTTGATAATGTGGTTAAGTTGGGCATGTTTAGAACCATATGTGATTTTAAACTCAGTCAGGCCTTGGTTTGATACCGACGACTCTCCCCGGATCAGTTGGTTCATGGACACTGTTTCTTCACCATGGAAACTATTTCAGGTATACTTATCCTATTTGATCTTTGTTTCAATTCATCAATGTTTTGACAATGAGTTCTCTTCGTTACTTTCTTTTGATCGAAAATGATTTAAAAATATGGTTCCAAAGTAACTCATATTTGCAGGTGACTTTGTTTCAGTTTGTCAAATGTTTTCTTAATTTTAGCAACGATGCAAGTCCATATCAGATAGGTGTTGGTCCTAATAGGCGGACAATATATTTAGAGGCTTCAATACAACTGATGATGAACATGGGGTATGTTTTATGGAGGCATATTGGAGAAAATTCTTCTTTTATTGTATTGTCATAGTTCTTTATTCAATGTGTTTGATTTAATAGGAACATAGAGGCAATTTTGTTTTTTGATGTATTGTCCTAGTTCTTCTTCCAATGTGTTGAATTTTGCATTCCTATTCTTGTGGGTTTGAATTCATTGGTTGGTACTGAGTTGTGTATTATTGAAAAGGTTTTGTGTTCCCGGTTATGTATTATACGAATGGTTTTGGTTTTATATAGGTGAGCACCGGTTGTACTGGGTGAATATTTTTTTTTAAAAAGAAAAATGGATCTGCAGCGTGCTTATGTACGCTGCTATAGATAAATCCATCAATTTCGCAACGTACTTATGCATGACGCTTTAAATATATCTATCCTTTTGGCGGCTCACAACATAAGCTGCCAATAATAGCATTAGCGGCACGTAGCATGTGCTGCCAGTAATTGCATCAGTGTCGCACAATGTAAGCTGCCAATAATAGCATCAGTGTCGCGCAATATAAGCTGCCAATAATAGCATCAGCGGTGCATAGCTGCACGCCGTGGATTACTTTGTACTTTTAGCGGCTTTGAACTTTGCAGCGTTCGATGTGCGCTGCCAATAGCTATTTTGCATGCTGCCAAAAGTCCTTTTTCTTGTAGTGCCCAGTGGACCCTAGGGGTCGGGGATAGGCCTATTACAGTTGGTATCAGAGAAAGGTTTGGTTGAGATGTTAGGATACGGATCTATTAGGGATTTGATTGTAGATGAGGGAACGTAGGAAGCAACATGGGGGTTAAAAGAGGAGTTGCGACGGCAATACCCATGTCTCTTCGAAAGTATGAATTTCGAGGACGAAATTCTTTTCATAGGGGGGGAGAGTTGTAACACCCAAAAAAAAATTAGGATTGTTAACGCGATATACCTTATAATATTATGTTGGTTTTATACTATTATATTGGTTTTATAAGATCTAGCAGCGAATAATATAAAATGAAAATGCGTATAAATTGAAACTTACTATATTACTTTACCTTTTTTATTTTTATGTGACAAATGACTACATAACTAAATACAATATAATTCCTTAGGAATATTTAAACTTATAGATATAGTTAAATATATGTTATTGAAAAACCATAGCATAGTGTCAACACTCCTAGCTGGGGAAGGATAATGCAATCTTCAACAGCCGTATCTTGGTGGTATAGATTCTTAGGAGATAATATCTAAACAGATTATATCTATTATAAATTGTTGCAACAAATTTTCAAAAGTTTAAAATTTAAATTCCATCTTATCTTTTATCAATAGTAAGAGGTCTAACACTATAAATAGAAGATGGCTGTGAACTATCATAGCCTAACACTGTGAGTTACGTTTTCTTCCTCTTTTCTTCTTGCTTCGAAAAAAAAAACATTTACTTCATTTCTTTGCTTCCCTTGCTTCCTTTGTTTTTTCTTTTCGGAAAAAAAAAAGGGGCTGCTCGTATGACTTAGATGGGTCAATCCTTTCACTGATTTGTCTTGTTCCTCGTTAAAATAGCATTATTTGTACCCTTTGTTTGCAAAATACATCATTCTTGGGGCACCACTAGCAGCATATAGGACGGTGAGTTCTATTTTTTTGTTTTGTATTGTCTTTTGCTAATTTGTATCATTATTGTTTTATTTTATTTTTTCTTTTCTCATCATTATTTTTTTATTTCCTATAAATGCTTTGTACCTAAGTAATGCTCGCAACTATTTTATTTATACTAAAAACCCTAGCTTTTGTTTTGACATTCTACTAAGTTTTTCTATGACCCGAAGAGTGGCTTATTTTAGTTATTTTCGCTTAAATGGTTTTAACATAACACTCGTTAGTTGGATCTAGATTTGTTATTTTTTTGGGAGTAAAATTGACGATACATTTTTGTTTACTCAGAATATATATATCAAATTCTGTTCCTAATTTACGTAAAATTGACAGACTCGTGGCTTTTAAACATTTCTAGTCTATCTTTAGATTGATTATAAGTTGACAATTATATAATTATTTTCATGTGCTAATTTTCCCTCACTACTTTGAGATATCCAACATATATTCTAGGGAGGATGTAAATTTTAATAGGTACCTCATTTAAATTTTGCAATAAGTGTTTATATATATATATATACATATATATATATATATATATATATATATATATATATATATATATGTATATATATATATACATATATATATATATGATAGGTAATACTAACTCCCATTTGAATAATAGTTGTCATGACAGTCTTATAAAATTAGTTTTTGACATAGATCGATCATCGTGAAATTTATGAAAAGGATCATCATGATAACCAATTTTTGTCCCCCTTATTGTTAAACTCTTAGCGACTAGGTGAGTTGGGTTATTGCACCGCAGAACGTCCAGTCACCGGTCTCGGGGCCTCTTAACCTTGGCTCACCGACAGTCCTAGAGTAATGGTACCTAGATTCCCCGATGTTCCATGTGCATGGCCGGGAAAGCAAGGGCCGACGGCTATGTCATGGTTCAGAGGGCAATGGGGTTGGCTGAAGCTTTTTGGGAGGTTCACTAGGCGACGATCTCGAATCCTTTCCCTGACAATCGGCCGGAATTGTCAGGCAATAGCTTGCTTGCTTGTGAAGTGCGGTAGAAAACATGTTGGAGTAGGGTGGTAATGACTCACCGGCTAAGGTAAACCGGTGTCTGACTTGAGTACGCCTAATTTCAAGAAAATTGCTTTATATTTTTTGCAAATATCATATTTTTGCCATGTACTAACAACAATTAAGTGCAGGTAAGGAAAAAGCCTTTTGTTGTAACATCTAACGTCTTTGTAACTATTATTTTTTTATATAAATATTCACGGGCACACACTGGAACTCACTGGCTTTTTTTAGCTCACACGTTTGTGAAATGTTTTCTTAGGTTTGGAGGAAGAATACCAGGGTGGTGAGGTAAGCAGAGTAACCTTGGAGGCTGTTCTGGGAGAGGGAGTAGACGAGGAGTTCAATGTGGATCTGACAGCTTAGTGTCAAGCTTGATATTTTTGTTTTCAGTTCCTTTGAGTTTCATGTTTCCGTGTAATAAGAGTTTGACGATGTTCTTTCATTTTGGAGTCGCGACATTTTATTTTATTTTCTTGGATTTAGTAATGTTTTAATAAAGATCTAGTTCCCTCAATCCTTTTCTTGAGAATTTAGTACTTGGGCGGTGGATCGCCGGCTTGTCCTTTTGACTAGACCCCAGTGGACCCTAGGGGTCGGGGATAGGCCTATTACAGTTGGTATCAGAGAAAGGTTTGGTTGAGATGTTAGGATACGGATCTATTAGGGATTTGATTGTAGATGAGGGAACGTAGGAAGCAACATGGGGGTTAAAAGAGGAGTTGCGACGGCAATACCCAAGTCTCTTCGAAAGTACGAATTTCGAGGACGAAATTCTTTTCATAGGGGGGGAGAGTTGTAACACCCAAAAAAAAATTGGGATTGTTAACGCGATATACCTTATAATATTATGTTCGTTTTATACTATTATATTGGTTTTATAAGATCTAGCAGCGAATAATATAAAATGAAAATGCGTATAAATTGAAACTTACTATATTACTTTACCTTTTTTATTTTTATGTGACAAATGACTACATAACTAAATACAATATAATTCCTTAGGAATATTTAAACTTATAGATATAGTTAAATATATGTTATTGAAAAACCATAGCATAGTGTCAACACTCCTAGCTGGGGAAGGATAATGCAATCTTCACAAGCCGTATCTTGGTGGTGTAGATTCTTAGGAGATAATATCTAAACAGATTATATCTATTATAAGTTGTTGCAACAAATTTTCAAAAGTTTAAAATTTAAATTCCATCTTATCTTTTATCAATAGTAAGGGGTCTAACACTATAAATAGAAGATGGCTGTGAACTATCATAGCCTAACACTGTGAGTTACGTTTTCTTCCTCTTTTCTTCTTGCTTCGAAAAAAAAACATTTACTTCATTTCTTTGCTTCCCTTGCTTCCTTTGTTTTTTCTTTTCGGAAAAAAAAGGGGCTGCTCGTATGACTTAGATGGGTCAATCCTTTCACTGATTTGTCTTGTTCCTTGTTAAAATAGCATTATTTGTACCCTTTGTTTGCAAATACATCATTCTTGGGGCACCACTAGCAGCATATAGGACGGTGAGTTCTATTTTTTTGTTTTGTATTGTCTTTTGCTAATTTGTATCATTATTGTTTTATTTTATTTTTTCTTTTCTCATCATTATTTTTTTATTTCCTATAAATGCTTTGTACCTAAGTAATGCTCGCAACTATTTTATTTATACTAAAAACCCTAGCTTTTGTTTTGACATTCTACTAAGTTTTTCTATGACCCGAAGAGTGGCTTATTTTAGTTATTTTCGCTTAAATGGTTTTAACATAACACTCGTTAGTTGGATCTAGATTTGTTATTTTTTTGGGAGTAAAATTGACGATACATTTTTGTTTACTCGGAATATATATATCATATTATGTTCCTAATTTACGTAAAATTGACAGACTCGTGGCTTTTAAACATTTCTAGTCTATCTTTAGATTGATTATAAGTTGACAATTATATAATTATTTTCATGTGCTAATTTTCCCTCACTACTTTGAGATATCCAACATATATTCTAGGGAGGATGTAAATTTTAATAGGTACCTCATTTAAATTTTGCAATAAGTGTTTATATATATATATATATATATATATATATATATATATATATATATATATATATATATATATATATATATATATATATATATAGGTAATACTAACTCCCATTTGAATAATAGTTGTCATGACAGTCTTATAAAATTAGTTTTTGACATAGATCGATCATCGTGAAATTTATGAAAAGGATCATCATGATAACCAATTTTTGTCCTCGCTTATTGTTAAACTCTTAGCGACTAGGTGAGTTGGGTTATTGCACCGCGAACGTCCGATCACCGGTCTCGGGGCCTCTTAACCTTGGCTCACCGACGATCTAGAGTAATGGTACCTAGATTCCCCGATGTTCCATGTGCATGGCCGGGAAAGCAAGGGCCGACGGCTATGTCATGGTTCGAGAGGGCAATGGGGTTGGTCTGAAGCCTTTTGGGAGGTTCACTAGGCGACGTCCGAATCCTTTCCCGACAATCGGCCGGAATTGTCGTGCAATAGCTTGCTTGCTTGTGAAGTGCGGTAGAAAACATGTTGGAGTAGGGTGGTAATGACTCACCGGCTAAGGTAAACCGGTGTCTGACTTGAGTACGCCTAATTTCAAGAAAATTGCTTTATATTTTTTTGCAAATATCATATTTTTTCCATGTACTAACAACAATTAAGTGCAGGTAAGGAAAAAGCCTTTTGTTGTAACATCTAACGTCTTTGTAACTATTATTTTTGTATATAAAGATTCACGGGCACACACTGGAACTCACTGGCTTTTTTTAGCTCACACATTTGTGAAATGTTTTCTTAGGTTTGGAGGAAGAATACCAGGGTGGTGAGGTAAGCAGAGTAACCTTGGAGGCTGTTATGGGAGAGGGAGTAGACGAGGAGTTCAATGTGGATCTGACAGCTTAGTGTCAAGCTTGATATTTGTTTTTCAGTTCCTTTGAGTTTCATGTTTCCGTGTAATAAGAGTTTGACGATGTTCTTTCATTTTGGAGTCGCGACATTTTATTTTATTTTCTTGGATTTAGTAATGTTTGAATAAAGATCTAGTTCCCTCAATCCTTTTCTTGAGAATTTAGTACTTGGGCGGTGGATCGCCGGCTTGTCCTTTTGACTAGACCCCAGTGGACCCTAGGGGTCGGGGATAGGCCTATTACAGTTTTTCATACCCTCCAAATAAATAACAATAGCAGAAACATCAAACTGGTAGTGTTGCCGAACGATCATCTTGAGGAACTTTGAACCGTTCTTGAAGGCATAAAATTTTACCCCAAAATCTAGATAAATTTACATTGGCCTTCTTGATGAATTCCTCATCCAGGAGACATGAATTCAATCTTCTGTAAAAGATTACCACATTTCTTTGCAGCCCGAAACAAGGTTTCCTCTATCGCCTTCTCCAAAAAGCGATAAGCTATTTTTTTATATTGAGATAAACCGATTAGCTCTTCGTAAATTCAGTTGAGAAGTATTGATATAATTGTCATTTAGGAGGGACCAGGAAGAAGGGGAAAGCAGGGGTGGCGATGGAAAAACTTTGGCAGAGAAGATAAGAAAGATGATAATGAAATGCCACTTTTACCCCTGATATAATATTGAATAATGTTATTTATGAAAACAAAGGGCGTAAATCGATCAAAATATTAATTTGGGTGGTAAATCAAACAATTAATAGTTCAGGTTTGCAAATTGTTGGTTTGTTAGAGTTTAGAGTTGTAAATCGAGCAAATTACAGTTTAAGGGTGTAAATTTTCTATAAGGTATAGTTTAAGGAGGTAAATTGCAACTCTTCCATAATATTAATAATAGAGAATTAGAGTCAAGGACATGTTCTAGAATATTTTTGAG
The DNA here is from genome assembly GCA_036785695.1 of Gentiana straminea. NCBI lineage: Eukaryota > Viridiplantae > Streptophyta > Magnoliopsida > Gentianales > Gentianaceae > Gentiana > Gentiana straminea. The sequence goes on along the minus strand of JAVUPR010000424.1, from coordinate 1,610,885 downwards.
TAACAGAACAACCACACATTTTTTATAAGGAGAAGGACAACTTTTATATTTTTTATAGCCTGAAAACAACAAAAATAAAAAATAAAATTGAACGCGCATGTACCTGGGCGCTCCAGTTTTTTTTTTGTTTTTTTTCCCCTCTTTCCTCCATGATTTTAAACGCTTATATCTTTTGATTTAGAGATCCAAACGCGATAAAAATTTCACTGAATTTTTTATTTTTTTGATGATCTTCGTTTTGAGACTTAGTTCGATATAATTACATCGTTTTTCGTGAGATTCACAGTCGAAATTCACTCAGTGGATCTTCCCAGTGAATCCTGAAATTCAGTGAATATCGACAGTGAATTTCTAACAATAGTGAATTTCGACAACGGATTTTCTGAAATCACGTCGGAATATATTGAATGTGGTATCAAAATAAAGAACATGAAAAAAAATTGGTGAAAGAATTTTCAAATTTGGAGTTATAGATTGAAAGGTATGAGTGTTTAAAAAATATGGATTAGAGAGAGAAAATGTGTTTGGTATATATATATTTTTTTTGGGGAAATGCGCCAGAAAAATTAAAAAAGAAAAAAAATAGTTTTGTCATTTATACAAAAGTTTCAAAAACATGTCATTTTCTCTAATTGATGAATATTAGTGTATTTCTCCCTTATTACCCCGATTAATATTAATAATAAATATGCAATTAAGGGTAAAAATATCATTTCATTGTAATCTTCTATCTTCTCCCTATGTCATTTTTCCAACACCACAGCCCGTTCCACCCACCATCCCTCCCTTCACACATCTGCCAAAATTAGAGATTAAAATGGCTATGTTCTAGCGAGAACTGGGTCGATTCACCATCTATTTGAGTGACTGCAGTTGGATATAATATCGCCGGACGGATCTAGATCCGCCCGATTATGCAGCGGAATAAACAAGAGGATCACGATCATATAAAATTAAACTACATAATTTAAGATCTACCTACAAGAAGGTGAGATCTACTTACCAATCAAAAGCGAGATCCAAAAGATTGATGAAGTCGAGATCCAATTTGAGATGCCACGATCTTCCGATGTATATCTCCAAGCAACAACCGGTGGATGTTGATCCTTGATGCTTGACCTCCTTGATTTGCTACCCGGAAAATCCCGAAAATTTTCCCAACTCTAAAAACCCTAAGCTTTGGCCAAATTCCTTAGCTTATTTTGTGTGTATGTATGCGTATTATGTGATGGGAGAAAAGGCTTATGAGAACTCTCTTTATATAGGAGAAAAATCATTGTCCTCCAAGGATTTAATAATTAACACAAAATCAATTATAATAATCATTTTCCATAAAAGATACTCCTAGAATAATCTAGAATAAATCTAGAATATTTGAGGATCAATCTAATATATTTTCCTTAATTAATTATTTAACATAAACAATTAATCACATGACATGTAATTATCCAAGAAAACTAATTTCTCTCTAATTACAACATGTACAAAACACGCCTATCAACCCTAAAATTAGGGTTTCACACGCCACACTCAATTATGGGCCGAGTCCATGAAAAATGTATTTTCCATGTATTTAATTATTTAGCCCACTAATAATTATTTGCACATAAATTAAATAGTCCAACTACTTAATTATTATTCGAGGCCCAACGTCAAGAAACATATGCATGTTAGGAGCCATCGGGGACCATGGACCTATAACAAGTAGCTAAAATAAATTAAATAAAATTATTCATCGAACAGAACAATTCTTATTCAATCTATTAATTCCGGGATTACGCCACCATAACCCCGAAACTGAACTCTATCGATTATAGATATATACTTACACTCTAATCATTGAGTAAAAGCGTTCATTGATATAATCATTACATACGGATAAATCCTTCATAGACTGTTCGTTTTGATTCGGGATATTTCCATAAACCCTTCTCAAAACATCTTATCCTTATTTACCATTAACCGCCTAGTGATCAATTAGTTCATAACTAATATAATATGAACTTGGCCCATCGATCAGTTTCTAGGATTAACAAATAAGGGAACGCGTCGTCTACTTCCCGCAGGAAGGAATGGATTCCATATCTGTGAAGTCACAAACTACTCACTCATTCTAGAATAGAGCCAACGAGAAGTGTTCAGATCACATGTATCCAAGTGATCATTAACTAACACATCAAACCCTACTTTGAATCAAGCAGTAGAATGTGATCACATCAGGATTGAGATTAATCCATATATGATCATCTTGTGATTCGATAAGATTTCTCGATCACGGAATTATATCGAGAACTCAAATCAAATCGGTCCAGTCCTATATGATTGACATCATATATAAATGCCCCACTAGGTACCCTATACCGACGGTCCGGATAAGACGGTCACACCGTTAAGTGTTCTGGACGCATTATTAGTATATTAATCATGAGACCCATACTCTAATTAAATTCACCACGGACTAACTAGTTTTAAGCATATCATCACTAACTCAATCCTCGTGTGTATGCCATACACTGAGTTATGTGATTACATACCGATATGCTTAGGGTTTTCACTTTTCAGCAGTGTATAATATAAGCATAAATGCAAATAATAAAATGAATATATAATTCTGTCATTTATTTAAATAAAACAATTACAAAATTGTCTTTCGGACACTACACCTAACAGCTGATTCAAAGTCTATAAATAAAAACTTGATTACAAAAATCATCATTCTTTTGAACGGCAACAAAAATCATCATTTACATTGTAGCGAGTAACAAGCTACATGATTTGGATGGAGTATACGTCAAATTCTGCAATTTTTTGCTGCAAATTAAAAAGGCTATTAATGATACGGTGATTTTATAGAATTAGAGGGGGAGCTTTACCTTTCATAAAAAAAACAAAAAACCAAAAACTAAGAGCTTACATGCGCTGACTGCTAGCTATTGGCATGAGTTTCAATTACGGTGGATACAGATATTCATTTGATTTTTACACTTATTCATTTTCTCATGTTTAGTTCGCATTCTAGAGCAGATTAATTTGTTACGGTCGAATTAGTTGTGACCAATAATCTGATTAGAGATTTGGCCATTTCAATCTTGGGAGATGTGGGAAGGGAGAGATGGGTGGGTGGGTATGGGTGGTGGTATACTGGTATTGGAAAAATGAGGGACAAGATAGAAGATGACAATGAAATTACATTTTTACCCTTAATTGAATTTATATTATTAATGTGAATTTTAAAGAAAATAGGTAAATTGAGCAAAATAATACTTGAGGGTGGTAAATAGAACCATTTATAGATTAGGGTTGTAAATCGCTAATATAATATACTTTAGGGATTTAAATTGATCAAATAATAGTTTAAGGTTCTAAATTTTACATGCAGCATAGTTTGAGGGGTAATTTGCATTTATCCCAACTTTTTGAGTTTGTCTCATGTTGTGATGAAATGGAACTTGACACCCCCTACCTATAAATAGGTTATAATAAATAAATACCACAATATTATTTATCACTACAACACTTTATTGTCGGGATAAATAGTTCCTCATTTTTTTTATCACTATATCCACAATTTAATTCCGGATCGTTGTTCATTTGTGTGTGTCCCGATATGCTTCCGAATATATTGGCCGAAAGCACAAAGTACGTTTACCATAATGCACTTCATAGTTAACGATCATGATCAACATCTAACAACATGTCATGACCCTGATTCATCGGAAGAGTCAAGTGCATTGACTATATTTTTATGTCAAAACGGTTGCCATGTAAATAGTATTCTATCAGTGTTATAATATTCATATAGTCGTAGCTCGAGTGTCAAATCTTATCGTTATAATCTGGATATCTTGAAGTAATTCATTGCTTCCGCTTTGCAAAGACTTTCGAGAATAAGACATTCTTTATAAGAAGGCGCTTTCGGATATTTAGTCCTACTATTATGATACGTGATTTCTGGACTAGCGACATAAATCATACGCATGCTTCAATATCATACACAATCACTACCGCACGATTACCCCGTGGCTAGGGGAACCTCAATAGTGTCAAAGCATGACACTCCACACCATGATGTTATAGAGACTCCGGTCTAAGGACAATTACACAACCACCACATAGTGCGATACTTAATAATGTAACTGGGTCAACACATTCTTTAATACACGTTCGCGTACAGTCCAATTGTCCATACAATTCGATAAACGAGATCTATCAACGCGTTCACGAGATAAAAGACATCTAATACGTGCTAGTCTAACCGTACTATTAATTTCCCGTTAATAATACATACGACTAGAGATATTTAAGTATCAGACCATTTAAAGTGATTCGAGATCTCATCAACCATATTCATTATTATAGTTTCTCTATCACAGTTTGACACTAAAACGTTATCATATATACAATGTCATAATTGATTCGTTAAACAAACAAATATATAACAATAGAAAACCTATATTATAATTTGTATGTATATACATAAAAAAAAACGTAGTAAGAATGACCCGACCCGGTCGGATCCGGCCCAACCCATTGGGTTTAGAGCACTACATTCACAATGAGATACAAATGCCAACAATTTTACCACCAAGGCCTACTCTGTCAGAAAATGAAGTGGTTGAATTGGAAGCCATTTTTTCACAACAAGTAATGGCATTTATATTTTACACATACATGATCTCAACATTAATAATGTTTTGTTGCACATCAATTGATTTAGATTTCACCATAATCACCAATCATGTCATACTTGTTGTCCAGCATAAAAAATTTCCGTGCATGTATCACTACCGAAAGAACAACTAGCAAAGAGACACTTCAAAGATCTAATGTCTGCCATGAGAGAGCTCAGGCCAGTGCACTCTTCTTCTTCGTCAGCAATCCTTTCTATGGAGTTGAGAGAGTCGGATTCTACCATTATTGAACCACTCCAAATACGCGCAACTGCTTTTAGACTCACAAAGATGGCCGTGAGCTCCGCATGTTCCACCGAAGAGATTCGACCCAATCAAAAAAGAAGGCAGAAATTAGGTTTCCTAGATGGTCACGGATTAAAGCACCCGCAGATCCATGACCGTGCATGAAGCTTGCATCTACATTGAATTTCACAGAGTTCCCAATAGGTCTTGTCCATTTCAGAGGAATAGGAGCCAATGCAGAAGAGAGATCATCCGATTCCACAGCAAGGAGATAGACTTTGTGGAAGGACTGTGATTGATTATAGATCCTATTGATTAAGGGGTGGATTCCATAAAAAAACAAAACGATTACGCACCAGCCAAATGAACCAATGGTTGGTACAAAAGAAGGTTGCATCAGAGGGATCCAGATTTGAGAGCAGGTTGCATAAATCAAGGAAAGTATGATGTTGGTGCTTTAGAATAGACGAGAAGGATGGGAAAAGAGTCCATTGACTCAATCGCATTCCAGAAGACAGTTATTCCAAGATTCTTTAATAGATTGACAAAAAAGGCAAGAGCCTGAAGTAATTCATCGGTTTTTGATATTTATTCCAATTGGAAGCGCAGAAGAGGCTATTCTCCAGAGGAAAGATTTAATCTTTGGTGGAACACTTAAGTCCAAAGGTAACCCCAAGAAGCCTTGACTATTTTTGTACTGTATGTCTCTCCATGCCTTTTTTTCCCCATAGATTGAATTTCGGTGCAAGACCATAGCCGGATTTGACATTGTAGACACCATTTTTTGTATAGTGCCACTGAAGAGAGTCATGGGTGTTGTCATTTGAAAATGGAATAGAAAGAATAGCTTCAATCTCATGAGGTTGGAAAATACTTTTAAGAAGTGTCAGATTCTATTCATTGTTTGAGATCAGTTAGTCCACAGAGTTGTAGGGTCTAGAGAGGCTCCTTATTGTAATTTTGAAGTTTGGCTCAACCGGAATCCATTGGTCATCCCAGATATCAACTTTTCCACCATCAGCAATAGTCCATTGAATCCCTTTTTTAGTAGCTCTTGTCCAATAAGCAAAATTCTCCAGATAAAGGAAGGATTTAGCGCCCACAGATGCACAGAGAAAGTCCTTGTTCTTGAAGTACTTGAATTTGAGAATAGATGCCACCAAGGAGTGAGGATTTTTCAATATTCTCCAGCTCTGTTTAGCTAACCGGGCAGTATTGAAGAGTCCCATGGTCTTTAAAGCCCAAACCCCCATGGTTTTAGGAGTGCAAATATTATCCCAAAAGATCCAGGAAATAGAGGATTTATCTGGATTTTGGCTCCACCAAAAGTTCCTAACCATACAAAGAATTTCCTTCCGCAATCTTTTAGGGAGGCATAAGCATTGCATTATGTAAGTAGGGATAGCCTGTATGACTGCCTTGATAAGAACTTCCTTGCCAACTTCAGTTAGGTATAAGGTTTTCCGTCTATTTAGTTTCCTCCAGACCCTGTCCTTGATATATTTGAAAATGTCATATCTTCATCTGCCAACCATAAAAGGGAAGGCCAAGATATTTCCCACGAGTAGACCCATGAGTAATTGAAAGCACCTCAATAACAGCTTCTTGCACATTAGGATCCATATTCTTTCCAAAATAGACATTAGACTTAGACAAGTTAACTTTTTGGCCTGAGAGCTCCTCATAGCAGTTAAGAATTCTCATAACTTCATTAGCATTTGCCTGATTTGCTTGAGGAAAAATGATGCTATCATCTGCAAAAAGAAGGTGAGAAAGACATGGACCAGATTTGCTAAACCTGAAGGGAGAGAAGGTACCCTCCAAGATCTCCTTGAAGGCCAGACAACTAGCAATATTTTCCAGGATTATGCCTCAACGGACCGGTCCATCAATGTTCCGGCAGCTCCAAATGTCTCAAACCAACACATCAACTACCATGTTTCCCGATTTACAAACAAGAATCAATTTCAGGGCTCCTATACCAACAGCTGGTGGTTACACCAGACCATGCTTTACACAACAACCAAACACTTCACATTCAATAATAGTGGAAGGATGGAAAAAATACTTGAAACTGTCTCAATAAAGCCTAATTGTTGGGAATGAGAAGAAAGGGAAAAAAAAAGTTCATTAATGCTAGTATTTTGTTGTCCTTTTGTTTTTTGGGTTGTTATTAGTGTTTGGCTACAAATTATGTTGTCAATATCTTGAATGTTTTGGTTATTGAACTTTTTTGTTTTTTTTTTGTCATCGGCCTTTTATGTGAAATGGTAGTGGTGGTGTGAAGTGTAAAGTTAGTCATGTACTAGTTCATTTTGGTGTACTTTGACTATATATGTGATTTAATCAACTGGAATGTGCTGGATTTTTATGAATGTATAAAATTTCACCTCCCGTAGTTCTCAAAATAAAATAAAATTACCTCCATGTTGTATGGATGGGGTGTGGGGGTATAACGTTATATCAAGATTTTTGCAATTGGTTAGTCCTTACAAAAGTTCACATCCCTGTTGTATGACCCCAATGTGATACTGGGATTTTATATCTTAAATTCGAGTAATTAGTGTTGGTTTTGTGTTTACACTTATAGGAGTAACATGTATTTTAACTAGTTTGCTATTCTGAAACGTGTTAGTGTTTACGAAAAAGTAACACCACTACAAAAATGAATTGAGGCAAAAATGTACTCCCTCCGTTTTATTTTTATCTGTTATTTTTCGGAATTTGTTTTGTTTTTATTGAGAGGAAAAGAGGCTAAAATCCATTTTATAATACAAAAAAAGACACAATGACGAGACAATTAGGGATAAGAACACAATTTAATTTAAAAAAGTTTTTTTTTATAGCAAAAAATAATTTTTATAGCGAGAAGGACAAACGGTGACAAAATAAAATCTATTGGACCAAATTACCTTTCTATATCATTCGCTGGAATCTAACACATTTGCTAAAAACCTGAATGCACGTTTTATTTTTTGTTGTTGCATGCTGCCTGCTTCTTCTTCTCATTTTAACCACCGTAACTTTTGATTTATAATTCCGGTTATCGAAATTCCTTCACCGAAATTCATAAATTTTCCTCTTTATTTTGATATCTCATATGATACTCTTTCGACGTAATTTTTGAAATCCGAAAAAACATTTGCATTAATTGGAGCGTTCTTTTATAAAAAAACTGTAATTTTTTATTTAGAACTTCGATCATCAAATTCTTCTCTCTTTATTTTCATATCTCATATGATACCCGAGGGACCGTGCTTCGATCCCAATACTCTTGTTCATCATTCTTCATATGCATTCAACAACTATTATCAACAGAATGGGAATAATGATATTGCTTGCTATTTTGGTGGCACTGCGCTAGTCTGCTACCTTCTTACCAAAATTGATCCAGGTAAGTAAAAGTAAAGTTTTGAAATATATATATATATATATATATATATATATATATATATATATATGTATGTATGTATGTATTAATGTTGAATTATATATGTATGTGTGCCAAAGTACTCGCAAATCTCAATGTTGAATTATAATATAAGGCCACCCATTTTGTTGTGGCAGGTTATGGTAAATGTGCCTTTGATGCATCGGAGTATATTTTGGTTTATATTAGTTTGAGAATTTCAGACTTCGAATCTCGAATTTCAAACTTCAGTTTTAAGAAACGGTTTCTTAGTTTGATTACATTCAGTCACAGTAACACCTCGCAATCACACATTCAATCACAGTAACAGTAACAGTAACATTCACAATAACACCTTATGTGGCAACTTCAATCACAGAATTATGATTCATATGAGTCTCATAAAGATCAATAGTGTAAAAGTAAAACCTTACAGTAACAGTGACACCAAGCATTGACGGTAACACATTTATAGTGACACCAAGCATTGATAGTAACACTAACAGTAACACCATCACAGTAACAGTAACAGTAACAGTAACACCAACATTGTTTATCATCAAATAAAAGCTCATAAACAATCCCACACAATGGATTGTTTTCAGGGGTAAAAAAAGTGCACACATGTTATTCTTCACTTTAACCCTGTTCTTCCTCTCCAGTTATTGTCTTCTTCGTTTTCTACTTCCATTATACCGGATCCAGCACAAGCCTTGGCGTTTTAATGCTATGTTTTTTGCCCGATTCTATGCTAATTTAATTTATAAATGTATAGACAAAAAAACATTTAAGAAACGACACTTATACAACCACCCTGCACTTTTTAAGAAACGAAAAGACAAAATAAATAGCAATAGAAGAGGAAATCACATTTCCAATTAACAACAACTTTTATCTGAAAACATTAAAAAAAAAAAAGGAAGCTTAATATAAGAAACGAAACAAATCACAATGGCATATTTTTTTTGACAAAAATCTAGTGATACAAATTGACCATAAATTTGTAGTGATCGATGATCTATTGATACAAATTGAGCTCATAAAGAAGTTTATTTAGTAGTTCTTCAAGTATGCCTAGAAAGCGCGAGTCTTCGAGTTCGGAAATATGATGAAACAACAAAATCTTGGCATCAAGTTGCAGCAATGCTACCAGCAATGTCACATGAGTTCTTTGGCAAAAGGGTTGATATAAATTGCAGTGGAGCTGGTGAGCAAATTATGATGTGCTTAAACTCTATTGTTGAAGAAGATGTTTGTTACTATTTTATCTGCAACTTAGAGGAAAATAAGGGGATGAATTGCCCAAATGTAGTGTGAATGGAGATGTAAAAGAATTTACATGTGAATTTACACAAGCATCTGACAATCTTGAACAGACGACGGAATTTAGTTCATTAACCTCTACCATTTCGTCTTTTGATCGAAGTCACTTCATAAACAACTTTATACTAAAATTATAACACCTGGAGTAATAGCTAAGAAGTCACTTCATATACATCTTCATGAGCTCTCCTACAACTTCAGCTGGAGTTGCCTCAACTTGGACGACGACTCTTCAACCGTTCGAACAAATCAAGTTCTTTTGTCTTTAGATAATTGTAAGCAAGAATCTTAAACCCAACAAAAGTGCATTAAGACATCTCGATTTTCACATTCATACGACCATGCCTGAACAATGCCGGATCAAGTCTATCTTTATGATTGGTGGTGAAGATAATGATCTGTTCATCCCATAACTTGACCACAGCCTATCGATAAAATTTAGCGATCCTAGACGAGTAATCTATATAGCCTCACAACATCCATTCATTGTCAAGAAGTGCAAAACATATACACCAAAAACATACAAAAGCACCACACAAAAAGATACTATCGCACAAAAAAGAATGACATATATACATAGAAAGAAAATGATAGGTGGGAGCTCAATTCTAGACTATATATAAACAACATACTGATATTAGAAAAGGTGTGTCCATGTAGTATTTCATTTTGGTAAAAGTAATGAAGACATATTAACCATTTCCTTATCATCCTCAAACAACAACTCCACCAATGTCAAGCTCCATGTTCTCGCAATCCGAAGTTGCAATCAATATCCTCAATGACAAGAATAGATCGATTCACCGAGCCAATCAACAACCTTTTGAAATCAGAATTTGCATTGCTCCTCTTTTAGATCCAAATCATACACATCAAACTTCAAAAATATTAGCCATGGCAGCAACCAAACTCGATTTCCCTGTACCAGGTGGTCCATAAAATAAATATACACATTTCCATGCCTTTCCAACCCTCTTATAATATTCCTTCCTACTAAGAAATCTATCAAGATCCTCCATAATCACATTGCTCATCTCAGGATACATAGCAATAGTATCAAATGTAGTTGGATGCTTCAATACTATTGAACTCCAATAATCACCCCTTCTATAATCCATCGTATTCAGCCTCACCAATTTTATTTTCACCTTAATCTCTTTGGTTTTTCTAATCACATGAGGAAAATACAATTTCCATCATCGACCCCTAGCTCGCTAGAAGGAATTTAATCTAGTTGAAGTTTTTCAAAGACTTCCCTTTCAAACTAAAATTGATTTGGATTCATAGTAGGGGAATGGTGAGGGATACTGCTACATTATGTCGATTCCGGCGAATGAATAGAGGATGCTCAAATAAGGGCATATTTGTCCAATGAAATTGTTGATATTGATTTGGAGAATGAATAGAGGACGCTCAAATAAGGGCATATTTGTCCAATGAAATTTATTTTGTCCTTATTGCAACTAAAAAATGAGTGTGGACTAAAACCTAGTAAGGGTCAATAAGGTTATAAGCGTTGTTGAAAATAAAATTTATGTTTTGATGATGATTCATCGGTTATTTTAATTATTATATTTAACCCTATTGATGAAGTGTCATAACTAGTCATTATAGTGCAAAGCAAAAAATATCTAGAAATCAATGTATAGGATTTAATAGAGTCGATATTTGTATAAGTTAAATCGACAAGAACCGTAATAGATCTAGGATCGAATTGAGAAAACGAGAAACTCGGCTTATTAAACGAGTTCATAACGAAGATTAATCAATTGATAAGTAATCGACTAAGAGCACACCAACTGAAGACTAAGGGATCAAACTCAATTATAGAAGAAGAACAGAAGAAGGTAAGTTCGCTGAGGGACACAGACTCGGTTGACTTATCTAAAACTGAAGGCTGAGGGTTTAGACTCAGTTATTGAAGATTGAAGAACTGAGGTTCAAACTCAGTTTTGAAGACTTAAGCCGAGACTGTAAAGATAGAATTCAGGAAAGTCTGTGATGGCCTGAACCGACTTTATGGATCTCGAAGAAGGACTAAGTATCATAAGGACAATGATATCTTAGCTGAGTTATGAGTTATGGTGTACTTTGATTAAGTCAACAATAATCAGATATGAAATGGAGTACTGAATTTTTCATAGAAGAGTGAAAACTCAGTTAACGCTCTTGAGCTGAAAACTGACTAGGATAAGTTTTCATGATGAGGTCAAGAAAAGCTGACGGGACATCTGACCGTTATAAAGCAGACAATTTTATTGTCTGAACAGAATTGTCAGAAAGGACACTGACATTGATCAGAACAAACAGGACCACCAACGGATACAAGATTCAAGTTCTAACGTTCGAGTTTAGCTAACCGTATAGTCTACTTCTATCATTAGAAGAAGCGTGGAATTCTAAGAATTAATCTAGTCAAGGAAGTTTATACCAAAGGGGAAAGTAAATCAAAAGAATTCCTGCTAAGCATTTCATTGCAAGATCCAGATATCTTCAAGTGTTCATAAGCCTTCAAAGAAAGATCAAGATCAAACATTTGAAGAAAGACAGAGCTAAACATATCATATTCTTCTCTCTTTATTTTCATATCTCATATGATACCCGAGGGGCCGTGCTTCGATCCCAATACTCTTGTTCATCATTCTTCATATGCATTCAACAACTATTATCAACAGAATGGGAATAATGATATTGCTTGCTATTTTGGTGGCACTGCTACCTTCTTACCAAAATTGATCCAGGTAAGTAAAAGTAAAGTTCTGAAATATATATATATATATATGTATGTATTAATGTTGAATTATATATGTATGTGTGCCAAAGTACTCGCAAATCTCAATGTTGAATTATAATATAAGGCCACCCATTTTGTTGTGACAGGTTATGGTAAATGTGCCTTTGATGCAATCGGAGTATATTTTGGTTTATATTAGTTTGAGAATTTCAGACTTCGAATCTCGAATTTCAAACTTCAGTTTTAAGAAACGGTTTCTTACTTTGATTACATTCAGTCACAGTAACACCTCGCAATCACACATTCAATCACAGTAACTGTAACAGTAACATTCACAATAACACCTTATGTGGCAACTTCAATCACATAATTATGATTCATATGAGTCTCATAAAGATCAATAGTGTAAAAGTAAAACCTTACAGTAACAGTGACACCAAGCATTGACGGTAACACATTTATAGTGACACCAAGCATTGACAGTAACACTAACCGTAACACTAACAGTAACAGTAACAGTAACACCAACATTGTTTATCATCAAATAAAAGCTCATAAACAATCCCACACAATGGATTGTTTTCAGGGGTAAAAAAAGTGCACACATGTTATTCTTCACTTTGACCCTGTTCTTCCTCTCCAGTTATTGTCTTCTTCGTTTTCTACTTCCATTATACCGGATCCAGCACAAGCCTTGGCGTTTTAATGCTATGTTTTTTGCCCGATTCTATGCTAAATTAATTTATAAAGGTATAGACAAAAAAACATTTAAGAAACGACACTTATACAACCACCCTGCACTTTTTAAGAAACGAAAAGATATAATAAATAGCAATAGAAGAGGAAATCACATTTCCAATTAACAAAAAACTTTTATCTGAAAACATTAAAAAAAAGGAAGCTTAATATAAGAAACGAAACAAATCACAATGGCATATTTTTTTTGACAAAAATCTAGTGATACAAATTGACCGTAAATTTGTAGTGATCGATGATCTATTGATACAAATTGAGCTCATAAAGAAGTTTATTTAGTAGTTCTTCAAGTATGCCTAGAAAGCGTGAGTCTTCGAGTTCGGAAATATGATGAAACAACAAAATCTTGGCATCAAGTTGCAGCAATGCTACCAGCAATGTCACATGAGTTCTTTGGCAAAAGGGTTGATATAAATTGCAGTGGAGCTGGTGAGCAAATTATGATTTGCTTAAACTCTATTGTTGAAGAAGACGTTTGTTGATATTTTATCTGCAACTTAGAGGAAAATAAAGGGATGAATTGCCCAAATGTAGTGTGAATGGGGATGTAAAAGAATTTACATGTGAATTTACACAAGCATCTGACAATCTTGAACAGACGACGGAATTTAGTTCATTAACCTCTACCATTTCGTCTTTTGAACGAAGTCATTTCATAAACAACTTTATACTAGAATTATAACACCTGGAGTAATAGCTAAGAAGTCACTTCATAAACATCTTCATGAGCTCTCCTACAACTTCAGCTGGAGTTGCCTCAACTTGGACAGCAGCTCTTCAATCGTTCTGAACAAATCAAGTTCTTTTGTCTTTAGATAATTGTAAGCAAGAATCTTAAACCCAATAAAAGTGCATTAAGACATCTCGATTTTCAAATTCATACGACCAGGGCCGGATCAAGTCTATCTTTATGATTGGTGGTGAAGATAATGATCTGTTCATTCCCATAACTTGACCACAGCCTATCGATAAAATTTAGCAGTCTAGACAGAGTAATCTATATAGCCTCACAACATCCATTCATTGTCAAGAAGTGCAAAATATATACACCAAAAACATATAAAAGCACCACACAAAAAGATACTATCGCATAAAAAAGAATGACATGTATACATAGAAAGAAAATGATAGGTGGGAGCTCAATTCTAGACTATATATAAACAACATACTGATATTAGAAAAGGTGTGTCCATGTAGTATTTCATTTTGGTAAAAGTAATGAAGACATATTAACCATTTCCTTATCATCCTCAGCAACAACTCCACCAATGTCAAGCTCCATGTTCTGCAATCCGAAGTTGCAATCAATATCCTCAATGACAAGAATAGATCGATTCACCGAGCCAATCAACAACCTTTTGAAATCAGAATTTGCATTGCTCCTCCTTTAGATCCAAATCATACACATCAAACTTCAAAAATATTAGCCATGGCAGCAACCAAACTTGATTTCCCTGTACCAGGTGGTCCATAAAATAAATATACACATTTTCATGCCTTTCCAACCCTCTTATAATATTCCTTCCTACTAAGAACTCTATCAAGATCCTCCATAATCACATTGTTCATCTCAGGATCCATAGCAATAGTATCAAATGTAGTTGGATGCTTCAATACTATTGAACTCCAATAATCACCCCTTCTATAATCCATCGTATTCAGCCTCACCAATTTTATTTTCACCTTAATCTCTTTGGTTTTTCTAATCACATGAGGAAAATACAATTTCCATCATCGACCCCTAGCTCGCTAGAAGGAATTTAATCTAGTTGAAGTTTTTCAGCACTTCCCTTTCAAACTAAAATTGATTTGGATTCATAGTAGGGGAATGGTGAGGGATACTGCTACATTATGTCGATTCCGGCGAATGAATAGAGGATGCTCAAATAAGGGCATATTTGTCCAATGAAATTGTTGATATTGATTTGGAGAATGAATAGAGGACGCTCAAATAAGGGCATATTTGTCCAATGAAATTTATTTTGTCCTTATTGCAACTAAAAAATGAGTGTGGACTAAAACCTAGTAAGGGTCAATAAGGTTATAAGCGTTGTTGAAAATAAAATTTATGTTTTGATGATGATTCATCGGTTATTTTAATTATTATATTTAACCCTATTGATGAAGTGTCATAACTAGCTGTTATAGTGCAAAGCAAAAAAATATCTAGAAATCAATGTATAGGATTTAATAGAGTCTGATATTTGTATAAGTTAAATCAGACAAGAACTGTAATAGATCTAGGATCAGAACTGAGAAAACGAGAAACTGGCTTATTAAACTGAGTTCATAACTGAAGATTAATCAATTGATAGTAACTGACTAAGAGCACACCAACTGAAGACTAAGGGATCAAACTCAATTATAGAAGAAGAACATAAGAAGGTAAGTTCGCTGAGGGACACAGACTCGGTTGACTTATCTAAAACTGAAGGCTGAGGGTTTAGACTCAGTTATTGAAGATTGAAGAACTGAGGGTTCAAACTCAGTTTTGAAGACTTAAGCCGAGACTGTAAAGATAGAATTCAGAAAAGTCTGTGATGGCCTGAACCGACTTTATGGATCTCGAAGAAGGACTAAGTATCATAAGGACAATGATATCTTAGCGAGTTATGAGTTATGGTGTACTTTGATTAAGTCAACAATAATCAGATATGAAATGGAGTACTGAATTTTTCATAGAAGAGTGAAAACTCAGTTAACGCTCTTGAGCTGAAAACTGACTAGGATAAGTTTTCATGATGAGGTCAAGAAAAGGCGACGGGACATCGACCGTTATAAAGCGGACAATTTTATTGTCGAACGGGGTAATGTCGAAAGGACAACGACATTGATCGAACAAACGGGACCACCAACAGATACAAGATTCAAGTTCTAACGTTCGAATTTAGCTAACCGTAGAAGAAACCCCTATAAATAGTCTACTTCTATCATTAGAAGAAGCGTGGAATTCTAAGAATTAATCTAGTCAAGGAAGTTTATACCAAATGGGAAAGTAAATCAAAAGAATTCCTGCTAAGCATTTCATTGCAAGATCCAGATATCTTCAAGTGTTCATAAGCATTCAAAGAAAGATCAAGATCAAACATTTGAAGAAAGAAAGAGCTAAACATATCATATACATCTAGAAGAAGAAGCTCAAAACACAATTGGATCATAGTTATTGATTCAAGTCTCAACTTTGATTCTATCAAAGGTTTGGACTGTGAAACACCAAGAAGGTGTGAAGGACAGTTGAGTGCAGTCAGGAAGACTGTGGTTGTGTTGAGCTCGGTGAAGAGGCAATTCAACCCTCTAAGGACCAGTGTAGCAAGCTTAGTTCAAACAGCAATTCTACCTGTTGAAGACTGGAGCTGGAAGATTGTGAAACTAGGGATTAGTGAAGGACAATCAAGTGTTTAGAATTTACTTTGTGTCTTATAACTGTAAACCTCAAGAACATAGTGGATTTGGCCTCCTACATCACAGGGGAAGAGAGGACTGACATGATTACACCACCTGGAACCTATATAATTCTTGTCTTATTTACTTACTTACTTTACGCATTTATTTACTGCATCTATGTTTAAATTACACCTGATCACATACTCAGCAAACTTAAGAAACTGAGTCAGTGCAGCACTACATTGCATTATACAAACTGGTAAACTCAAGTTTTATTAAAAGGCTTAACTTAATCCGCTGCTGGTTAACTCAGTTAAGGATAAGTCAGCTCTGACTTATACTCAACTAAGTTAGCTTAACTCAACACAAGTTAAAACTGAACCTTAATTGTTAATTAATCTAGTTTTTGGTGACAAGTTTATTCACCCCCCCCTCTAAACTTGTGTTAGCCTTTCCAAGGGACCAACAATTGGTATCGGAGCAGATCTTCTACTCTGAAGAGATCTCCGATTAAGCTTTTATCGATTTGTTTTTATCAGTGTCGATTGTTTTCTCCTTCAAATTTTCAAAACTTGCATCATGGAGTCACACAATCACTTTAGAAATATAATCAGTTGTTCATTTTTTAGATTTGATGAATACAAAACTAAATTTCAGGCTCTTGTTGTTGAAACTCAAGAAAAGATGATTAGGACTTATGAACCATCCCTTACAAACAATGAAGATAATGCTGAAATGCTACCCATAAGCTTTGGAGGAAATGATCATGGTGAAAGTGATGAAGAAATCATATTCTTTGGAACTGACCTAACAAGCAACAATGCTAGATTAGATAAAGGAAAGCAGATACTAGAAGATGAAGAAGCTAGAACTGAAGATCTATCTATCAGACATCATGAGGTAAGTGCCTCTACATCCAACTGTCACACTGCCATAAACAATCATCGAAATGAAGATTTCAACAAAGACTTGGACATACTCATAAAGGAATTAGAGGAAATTCAAAAGAATTATGAGAATGTAAAAAAGGAAAAAGATTTGTTGAAAGCTGAAGTTCTGAGATTGAATGCTGAAATCAACCTTATCAAGGCTAACAATGGAGCTAAGGAAAATTGCTCAACTGATGAATTGACGAAGTAATAAACATCACAAAATCATCAGTTGACCCGTCTTCCAGTGTTCAGTTCAAACCAGGTAAACCATTTGGAGACAGAGATGGTTTAGGGTTTGACAGACAACAGAATTCTAAGTTCAGACCTAGTACAATTGCACCTAAGTTTGTAGCTGCACAAAAGTCAAGAACTCAGAAAACTGACCATATTGTTAGAACTGACAATTACTCAGCACAACCTCGACCTAAAACTGACAAAACTATAAAACCAGTTAGTAGCAAACATCAAACTGAAAGATTTTATAGAAATTATCAGAAGGCTGAAAAAGGCAAAACTGATCAAAGATCAGTTAAAAGAACATTCAAGTCTCATCCATCAAGGAATGAAAATCATTCATGGAATACCAGATTCAGGGGGAAAGGAAGACTCTTTCCTACTGATGAAGACTGGAATGGACCTATGATTACTCAGTTTCACAAAATCCCCAATAAAAAGACGTTCGAGTCAAGAAGGCAGAATTTCGTGAAAACTGATCATACTCAGTCAAAGTATCAAGAAAAGTATAAAACTGATAAATCACTTAAGACTTACAAAAATGCAAAAACTAATCAAAAAGGACCCAAACAGATTTGGGTACCAAAGACTTGTTAATCTGTTCTGCAGGAGGAAGTTGAATGAATTTTGGAACTGATCTAAAGGTCAACTGACTCAAATCTTTGGATAAGATCAAAGCTGGACCTTCACAGCTGGAAATATACCGTAATACAAGCTATGATTGAACAGTTGTACCCTATACACATCTCAACCGTTCATCTTTTCCACTCACCACACCTTTCCGTATCTCAACGCTTGACATGATTTATGACAAGACGTTTTAATACCCACTCGGATTTTATAACTACCATATCTACCACTTATAAATACCCTTTCATTTCATACCTAAAATCCTTTACACTCAGTTTTCGCTTTATAATCCATCTGTTGAAAGAATTTTCTCTATCTTCAAATTCTCCAACAATTTGAAATAATGGCATTTACTAAACTTGAACCCGGAATGATCATCTCACTCGATCAATACATCGCAAGATATACAGACCAAACACTAGCCAAGCAGAATGCAAACAAAATCAAGAAAATCAAAGGTATGGAGCAAGTGTTCAACATAAATTTGAAAAGTGTATGCCTAGATAGCATTGGTGACTTCTATGAGTTTGGAAGAACAGACATAGAAGAAGAAGACGTTCACACTTATATCACTCAAGTCAATGGAAAAAAGATCAAGGTTACAGAGAACCTAATTGCTGATATTTTTGGATTTGAAAAATCTGGTTTTACCTCTGTTCTTAAGATATCTAAAGAATAGAAAGAGAAACTTTGGAAAGAAATTGCAATTGTAGGAGATTCAAATGTATCACTGTCTGGATCAACATGACTACTCAAACCAGAATTCAATTTCTTGACCAAAATGCTCGCAAATTGCGTGATTGGAAATGCTGGCAACTTTAGTAATCTCTCCGGCACAAAGTTGGACCTATTTTATGTTATTTGGTTCGGAGAAGATTTCAATTGGCAGAGATATATCTTTGATCAATTGGTTGCACAATCTTCTGATGTGCCCAAGAAGAAAAATACAGAGAAGAAAGGAGATTCTATCTCAAGAAGACTCTTGCTCTCCTAGCTCAAAGGATTATCGATCATTTTGGGATTGCAAGGAGAAAGGAAACTGGCAGTTGTTGATGGTAAAATTGTAGCCAAGGAAGAGAAATCCAAGATAAAGGAAAGCTGGAGATTCAAAAACTGAACCAAAAAAGAAGATGAAGAGGTCTACCAAGAAAACTGAAACTACTGCTGAGGCACTAGTAACATCTTGAACAATTAAGAACAAGAAAAGTCATATGAATATGTCTCATTAAGAATTGGAAAAAGTCACAACCGGACAAGTTGTTGAAAAAAGCAGTAGAGACTTCACCAACAAAATCAGCCACCTCAGTTACTGAAAACCAGGGAAAGAAATCCAAAATTGAGGAAACCCCCACCAAACAAATCATTGCTGAATTGGAACATGTTGCTGAGGAAATACCCATTGAAGGATCATCAAAGGAATTTCAAGAAGTTGTTCCATCACTACCAGAAACTGATACTCAGGGGGAACAAACCCTAAATAAGTTGATGAGGAAAATGATAGTGATGAGGAATTGGTTGGACCCGGTGTGATCGCAATGCTTAATCTGATATCTTTATCAAGATCCACACCACATAAATCAGCATCCAGAGTTGAATATGAAGAATCCATCAAGGAACTGGAAGCTTCTCAATCACAAGAAAGAGAAGTTGTTGAAGTTGAATCAAGACATGTACACGTCATCACTCTGGATGAGCTTGTTGATGATGCTGAAAAGAAGAAAGAACCTGTTACGGAACGTATAACTTAACCAATCACTGAACTGTTACCGATGAGCTTCAGGAACTGAATCAAAGGAGGATTTTGCATGAGTTACTAAACCTGCAGCTGAAGCTGAACCTTTCACGGTAACAGAATCCCTACCAAAAGAAGTTGTTGCCGAAGAAAAGCGGAACCGAACAAGGCGCCTCGGTTCCGAAATTGTCATCTTGAATCGTCAATCATCCCAGTTGTTGCTGAGGGGGAAGCCAATAAAACTGAAACTGAAAAATCTGCAGCAGAAACTAAGATCCAAGTATCAACATTGGGAAACTAATCGAAACTGACTGTAAAAGACTTGATGATTATCAGTACTGGAAGTTCAGCTCAATTCCAAATCAAAGAGGTCAACTCACAGAAATGGAAAGAACTGAATGATGGGTTTGTGAGTTATACGACATCACCCATCTTTCCCAAATGTTTAGATCTGAAGAATTTCTGAGTACTGGTTACTCACTCATAAGAAACAGATACTGGGAAAGATATGCCAAGAAAGGAGACTCATAGACAAAGAAAGATGATAATGATGATGATGATGATTCTCAGGGAGATCTTGATTTACAGAAAGGGATTCTCGCCTCTCTACAAGAAAAGAAGAAGCAAAGGATGTTGCTGAAGAAGGATCATCTGAAGGAAGTTCAGATGATAGTGAAGAAACTGAAACTGACTCTGATGGTCAGTCTGAAGACCAAGAGAAGGAAGGTTATCAGTCTCCGACTGATAAAAGAATCTTGGAGATAGCATTAGCTGAAGCTGATCAAGCTAAAGCTGATCTGAATAAAGAAGAAGAGTTTGTTAAGTCACCCACAAGAGAGGTTGGTTCGAAGGAAGAAAGAAAGAAGGCCCCCTCTCCACTCAAAGATTTAGAGACATCTGAGAATGTTGTTAGCAAAACTCAGAATGAAGTTTTCGAAACACTTGGAGCTGGCAAAGGAAAAACTGAAAACAAAATTGAAACTAAGGATGAAGTCCTACACAAGCTGACTCTATCAGATTCTACTTCAATGAGCTTGTGAGGATTCAGAAAGACGACTTAAGTGTGTTTGGGAAAGTTTTGAAGTCAATGGAAGAAAGTAAAACTGAAAGAACCAACATGGAGAAGAAGCTGAACAACGTCAAGTCGGATTGTCATGATACTCTTATCGCCATTAGAAAAATAGCCATTGAATCTGAGGCAAGAAAAACTGAGACTCAAGGAAAACTGGAAGTATTCTCAACAATGTGTTTGATAGACTTATTTCTACTAGAGAATGCGATGAAGGACTCAATTGTAGCTCAAACCATATTGACATCAAATCAGCGGCACTTGAACTCTTACATCAGGAGCTTAATCAACAAAGATGATGTCAATAAGGGGGAAAGTTTGGACATGTTAAAATTCAATGCAGTTGATATGCCTCAAGTTCTTGAATGTATTGATGAGAAACTGGTTGAGCCGAAGAAAGCTAGAGGTGAGTTCACTGATGCAGAAATGGAACTGATTGCAAAGTTCTCAAAGCCAACTAAGAAAAGACTCGCTCTAGACTCTCATATGTATAATGTTTTCAAAGATCTACCTATTCAAGAAGGAGCATCAAGGGAACAAGCCCTAAGACATTCCTGCACATGCAAATGGTTCTTTTGCACTATTGGAACAAACGGGGTAAATGGGATAGAAATGGAATTCTAGATAAAGTCTCAGATGAAGTTGAAAAGACCGATCCTGAATTTGTTCAAAATTTACTAAAGACAGCCACCAGTGAAAGACTAAGAAGATCTATTTTCATGTTTGTTGTGTTATTCAAAAGCAAGTTTTTCATTAAGCACAGTATGACAGATTCATGGAACATTTGGGCAAATATCCATGGAATCGAGAACACAGAAACTAACTTGACCATGAAAGAATCTATGAGATTTTTGACACCAAGTCAAGTGAAGCTGGTCAAGGAATAAGAAAAGAAACTGAAACTTAATTTCTTTTCATGTATTTGTATTTTATTACTCTGTAACTCAGTATCAATAAAATCTCAGTTTCTCAGTTCTTTGTGTTCTTTACTTTGTTTTGTCCTTACCTTTTTGCATTGCTTTTAAGGAGGGTATTGACATCATCAAAAATGGGGAAATTATTGGAAATAAAATTTATGTTTTGATGATGATTCATCAGTTATTTTAATTATTATATTTAACCCCATTGATGAAGTGTCATAACTAGTTGTTATAGTGCAAAGCAAAAAGATGTCTAGAAATCAATGTATAGGATTTAATAGAGTCTGATATTTGTATAAGTTAAATCAGACAAGAACTGTAATAGATCTAGGATCAGAACTAAGAAAACGAGAAACTGGCTTATTAAACTGAGTTCATAACTGAAGATTAATCAATTGATAGTAACTGACTAAGAGCACACCAACTGAAGACTAAGGGATCAGACTCAGTTATAGAAGAAGAACAGAAGAAGGTAAGTTCGCTGAGGGACACATACTCGGTTGACTTATCTAGAACTGAAGGCTGAGGGTTCAGACTCAGTTATTGAAGATTGAAGAACTGAGGGTTCAAACTCAGTTTTGAAGACTTAAGCCGAGACTGTAAAGATAGAATTCAGGAAAGTCTGTGATGACCTGAACTGACTTTATGGATCTTGAAGAAGGACTAAGTATCATAAGGACGATGATATCTTAGCTGAGTTATGAGTTATGGTGTACTCTGATTAAGTCAACAAATAATCAGATGCGAAATAGAGTACTGAGTTTTTCATAGAAGAGTGAAAACTCAGTTAACGCTCTTGAGCTGAAAAATGAATAGGATAATTTTTCATGATGAGGTCAAGAAAAGCTGAAGGAACATCTGACCGTTATAAAGCAGACAATTTTATTGTCTGAACAGAATTGTCAGAAAGGACACTGACATTCATCAGAACAAGCAGGACCACCAACGGATACAAGATTCAAGTTCTAACGTTCGAATTTAGCTAACCATTGAAGAAACCCCTATAAATAGTCTACTTCTACCATTAGAAGAAGCATGGAATTCTAAGAATTAATCTAGTCAAGGAAGTTTATACCAAAGGGGAAAGTAAATCAAAAGAATTCCTGCTAAGCATTTCATTGCAAGATCAAGATATCTTCAAGTGTTCATAAGAATTCAAAGAAAGATCAAGATCAAACATTTGAAGAAAGACAGAGCTAAACATATCATATACATCTAGAAGAAGAAGCTCAAAACAGAATTGGATCATAGTTATTGATTCAAGTCTCAACTTTGATTCTATCAAAGGTTTTGATTGTGAAACACCAAGAAGGTGTGAAGGACAGTTGAGTGCAGTCAGGAAGGCTGTGGTTGTGTTGAGCTAGTGAAGAGGCAATTCAACCCTCTAAGGACCAGTGTAGCAAGCTTAGTTCAAACATCAATTCTACCTGTTGAAGACTGGAGCTGGAAGATTGTGAAACTAGGGATTAGTGAAGGACAATCAAGTGTTTAGAATTTACTTTGTGTCTTGTAACTGTAAACCTCAAGAACATAGTAGATTTGGCCTCCTACATCACAGACGAAGAGAGGACTGGGAGGATTACACCACTTGGAACCTCTATAATTCTTGTCTTATTTACTTACTTACTTTACGCATTTATTTACTGCATCTAAGTTTATATTACACCTGATCACAGACTCAGCAAACTTAAGAAACTGAGTCAGCGTAGCACTTCATTGCATTATACAAACTGGTAAACTCAAGTTTTATTAAAAGGCTTTACTTAATCCGCTGCCGGTTAACTCACTTAAGGATAATTCAGCTCTGACTTATACTCAGCTAAGTTAGATTAACTCCACACAAGTTAAAACTGAACCTTAATTGTTAAATAATCTAGTTTTTGGTGACAAGTTTATTCACCCCCCATCTAAACTTGTGTTAGCCTTTCCAAGGAACCAACAAGCGCGCTAGATGACGTCATGAAAAATAATTCGAAAATAATAAGAAAGATATGTTGAAGGTAATTGGTATGGCATACATGTTACAGTATATATGCTGATAGGAATGCTGAGTGCAAAATATGAAGACCTCAGTATCCTACAGACAGAAAGTCCCAGCCACCCGATTAGTTTAGTATGATGTAATGTAGAAAATGGTTATTCAGTTATAGTCTGTTGTAACCGTTTGAAACTTACTTCTAATTGATTCACGAGGTGTATGAAGCTATAAATACCCCATGATCAGCTGCATTGTAACTTAACTTGTAACTTTTACTTGATCAATAATAATTCCGCATTTTATTTTGTGTTTGTAATTCTACATACTTCATCATGGTATCAGAGCAGAAATTTGAGAATTTCTAAATGCTTTCCTGCATTTTCTCTCCAATATTTGAAGAATCTTGAGAGTGTTCTTCATCTTTTCTGAGATTTTAGTTTCTTGAGAGTAAATTGTCATCTTTTTCCTGAGTTTTTGATCAATTCTTGATCGGTTTTTTGTTCCTATATTCTCACTTTCATTATTTATTCATGATCAATTCTGGAGTTCTTGATAGCCATGGCATCTAAGAAACAAGAAATAAGTCCCTCCGGTCCATTCTATGTTCATCCGAATGAGAATCCTTCTCTGGTTCTTGTTCAGCCATTGATGAATGGCAATAGCTACAATCCATGGAAAATGTCCATGGAGATGGTGTTGATCACCAAGAATAAAATTGGCTTCGTACACGGCACAATTAAAAGGCCAGAAGCAGATTCAGTAGACTTCCATGCACGGAGAGAGTGTGATACAATGGTGAGATCATGGATCTTAAATTCTGTTGAAAACACCATTGCGCAAAGTTTGATGTATTTCAAGAAGGCACATGCAGTTTGGAAGAATCTTGCAGCAAGATTTTCAAATGTTGATGCCTTAAGACTTTCAGATCTTCTCGAAGAATTCATCGTTGAAGCAAGGCACAGATTATGTCAATCAATATTTCATAAAGTTAATGATTCTTTGGGAAGAAATCAAGACCATCTGGCCTATAATAGTCTGTTCTTGTAATTCTCAATGTCATTGCAATGCAATTAGCAATCTGATGGATCATATGGAGGCTGAACATGTCATGAAATTCCTTAAAGGTTTGAGGGATGAATTTGAACCAATGGTTTCACAGACAATGTTGATGGTGCCCTTTCCAGAAATTTATGATGCCTTTGCAATGGCAATCAAATTTGAAAGACAGAAGTTGTATGTGGCTAACAAAGCCAAGAATCAAGATTCCATGATTCTCTTGTCACAGAAGAATGGACAGAGACAAAATCAGATTGTCAGCGGACCTAACTCTGTTGCAAACTTCATACATAAGAATCCCAAGAAAATGCAATGTAGTTTTTGTGGATTCAATGGTCATACTGAGGAGACTTTCTACAAGAAGCATGACTTTCCTCCTAGTTTCAAGTCAAAAAGATCCAATATGGTAGAAGAGGAACAATCAGCAGAACAAGATCAGGCACCAAGTAGGTCTGCTGGACCGGGGTTTCCCAATCTTACTGCACAACAACTTGACAAGTTGATGGCTCTGCTAAATGATCCTCCTTGACAAGTTGATTTGCTGTTGGTCAGCCTGTTGATATTGTCACACACTACTCAACTACTACAGAAACAGGTGACCTAAATCTAGCAAGATCAATACAATGGATCTTGGACTCTGGTGCCACATATCACATTGTAGAATCATTAGATCTATTAAGCAATCTCAAACCTTCATCTGGTATAAAATGGGATTACCTAATGGAAATAATGTCTCTGTCACACATATAGACAAGTGAGGGTCAACACTCAACTGGTCCTACATGATGTGTTTTGCATTCCTGGTTTTATGTATAACCTTTTTCTTTACCATCTTTTATTAATCACACAAAATGTGCATCTGTTTTTCTACTAACAAGTGTGTTTTGTAGAACAAGAACAAGAAAGTGATTGGTTCAGCTGAGTTACACAAAGGACTCTATGTCATGGATCAACCAATAAGACTTTCTATTGCCAATGTTGTACAAAATAACACCTTATCTAATAGATTAGATGATTCTCTTTTAAGGCATTATAGACTAGCACACTTGCCAGATAAGAGACTGCAAGTCATTAGTTCACAGTCTGCTGATGTCAAATTTTGTGATCATGATCTTTGTTATGTTTGTCCCAAGGCAAAATTAAAGAAAAAA
The DNA here is from genome assembly GCA_036785695.1 of Gentiana straminea. Lineage (NCBI taxonomy): Eukaryota > Viridiplantae > Streptophyta > Magnoliopsida > Gentianales > Gentianaceae > Gentiana > Gentiana straminea. The sequence continues at coordinate 1,584,661 of JAVUPR010000424.1, read as the reverse complement.
CCTTTTCCATTAAGTACAACCGCTATTAATTCTGTTTTTGATCTTGTTCATATGGACATTTAGGGTCCTTTAAGACAGTATATTGTGAATGGACAAGAATATTTTCTCACTGTTGTAGATGATTTTTCTAAATTTACTTGGATTTTTCTTATGAGGCACAAATCTGAAGCCTCTGACCTCGTTAAATATTTTGTTAAATTTGTTTCTACCCAGTTTCACAAGATTATTAAAGTACTTAGATCCGACAATGGTGTAGAATTTCAACTCATTGACTTTTATGCTCAACAGGGTATCATACATCAGATATCCTGTGTAAGTACACCTGAGAAAAATGGTATTGTTGAAAGAAAACATCAGCATCTACTGAATGTGGCAAGAGGTTTGAGGTTCCAGAGTAATCTACCCATTGAATATTGGGGTTTATGTCTTTTACATGTTGTAAATTTGATTAATGCTATACCCACACCACTGCTGAAAGAAACACTCCACATGAAGTGCTTTATGGCACTAAACCAGACTATTATGTGTTTAAAGTTTTTGGTTGCCTAGTCTTTTCTTGCACCCTTCAGCAGTATAGGACAAAATTTGACTCAAGATGTAGGACTTGTGTCTATCTTGGAAATTCAAATACATCTAAGGGTGCTATTCTCTTAGACATTACCAACAAAGATATCTTTGTTGCTAGAAATACTCAATTTAATGAGACTTATTTTCCTTTATTTCAACATGTATTGGGAACGGCTAGATATCTTGCTAACATGCCCGTTCTTTTACCAGTAATGGACACTTTTGATAATCTGCTGAATGAGTCAGCAGACCAGTCAAATATAGGATTAGTTGTAGCTGAGGCATCTAATGAAAGGCATGCACCCATAAATCAGGCACCTGAACCTACACAACTAAGAAGATCCACCAGAAAAGAAAATCACCAACCTTTTATCAAGGGGTGCTCATAATGTTCAGCATACCCCACACCTGCTGAGTGCAGTCAAGAGTCTAGACAACCTATCAGCAGACTATGCCAGATTCATCAATGCTATTGATGCTGTTAAAAAGCGTAAGACCTACAATCAAGCCATCAAGCATGATGAATGGAAGGAAGCAATGAACAAAGAAATTGAAGCTTTACAAAAGACTCACACATGGGAAATAGTTGATCTGCCCCCAGGCAAGAAACCAATATGGTGCAAATGGGTGTACAGAATCAAACACAATCCTGATGGATCATTAGAGATATACAAAGCTAGACTAGTAGCAAAAGGCTACACTCAGACATATATCATTGATTATCAAGAAACTTTTTCCCCTGTTGTCAAGATCACCACAATCAGAACCTTACTTGCAGCAGCAGCAGCCAATATTGGCATCTACATCAAATGGATATCAACACTTCCTTTCTACTTGGAGATCTACATGAAGAAGTCTATATGCAGTTACCCCCAGGTTGTGCGGCAACAAAACCAAACCAAGTTTGCAAACTTACCAAATCATTGTATGACCTCAAACAAGCCAGCAGACAATGGAATTACAAGTTGACTGAATCCATGGAGGCTCAAGGATTCATTCAATCCAAAAATGACCACGGTTTATTCACAAAAGGGTCAGGACAGTCATTTATTGCCTTATTGGTATATGTGGATAACATCATAGCGCCAACCCTAGTGAAGAATTGATTCAACAAGTAAATGATGCTCTACATCAGCAGTTCACTATCAAAGATCTTGGAAAATTGAGATATTTCTAGGCATTGAAGCTTCTAGATGTCCAAAGGTATATCCATCTCACAAAGGAAGTACACCCTTAACCACCTAGAAAAATATGAATTCTTAGGAGCCAAACCTGCTAAGACACCTATGGATTCTAAGCAGACTTTACAACATGGTGATTCACCACTTTTAGAAGACAACATTGCATACAGATCCCTGGTGGGTAAATTGATTTACCACACTTTTACTAGACCAGATATTGCCTTTGTAGTACAACAACTAAGTCAATTTCTGGACACCCCTACTGAAAATCATATGAAATAAGCTTATAGACTGCTGAGGTATTTAAAGACCAATCCTGGTCAAGGAATCTTTTTCCCAGCATACAACACTCTTGCACTTAAGGGTTTTACAGATAGTGATTAGGTTGGTTGTCCTGAAACAAGAAGATCAGTATCAGGTTATATGATGTTCTTAGGAGATGCTCCAATCTCCTGGAAGGCAAAGAAACAAACAACAATTGCTAGAAGCTCATCAGAGTCTGAGTACATGGCCATGGCAAATGCAGTTTGTGAAATCCAGTGGCTGATTTACATACTACAGGATTTACAAGTTCCAATTCAGTTGTCGATGTGTTATTTTGTGACAATGTTAGTGCAATGCACATTGCTCATAATCCTGTCTTTCATGAAAGAACAAAACATATTGAAATTGACTGTCATGTTGTAAGAGACAAAGTCAAATCAGGACTTGTCAAACTTCTTCTAGTCAAAACAAAAGAACAAGTAGTTGACATCCTCATCAAGGCCTTGGATGCACCTATTTTATCTTAACTACTAGACAAATTGGAAGTTTCAAAGATCTTCCAGAATTCAAGTGGCTGAAGGGAATGCTGAGTGCAAGTTGTTCATGTACCACTCTCAGCTTGAGGGGGTGTTACAGTATATAGGCTAATGGGAATGCTGAGTGCAGAATATGAAGACCTCAGCAGCCTGCTGACAGAGCCTGCTGACAGAAAGTCCCAACAGCCTGCTGATTAGTTTAGTATGATGTAAGACTGTCCACAATGGTCACTTGACCATCTACTTTAAAAGACTTTTGAAGTAATGTACATCTCCTTTATACCCACAGTAAGAACCTTTATCTACCCTCTACTTCTTAAATCCTCTACACAAGCCTTGAGATCTAGAGTGCATCTTGGAGTAAATAGTCCTCCCTCCAATTTCGTTTCTTCTCTCCTACCTGCAAAATCAATTAGCCAACCAACAAATGCTAGAATTGCAGAACCCAACAAATCATCTATTTGTGAAATCTAAAATTTCAATTTTTTTTTGGGGCACTTTAACAAATATGTTCAATCTCTTCTCAAAATTTAAAAGGAAATGAAGCATGAAAGTTCTTCATTCTTCACATATTGTATGTGGCGGAAATTTGCGGCTTTTAGTTCATTTTTGTTGTTTTACTGAGTGTTTAAATTTCATTTTACGGATGCTTTGAGTTGATTTGTGCAGGGAATTTATTTGGTTTACAGAAAAAAAAAAAAGGTTTAAGAGGATTGTATAAAGGGTATTTGTTGGAGTAGATTTATTTATAAAGTGTTCAAAAAGTTTAACTGGAACAGAAAACGATGTAGTAAGAGGGTGATATAAAGTGTTATTATTGGAGATAGTCTAAAGTAGAAAATAGTTATTCAGTTATAGTCTATTGTAACCATTTGTAACTTACTTCTAACTGATTCATGATATGTATGAAGCTATAAATACCCCATGATCAGCTGCATTGTAACTTAAGTTGTAACTTTTGATCAATAACAATTCCGCATTTTGTTTTGTGTTTGTAATTCTACAAACTTCATCAATACGAGTTCTTGGTAACCAGAGTATGTAGCTCGGATGTTCCGGTGAAGGTAAATCCAGAAGAACAAGGGCCATAAGTAAGACCCGCTAAGCGTTCAAGGATATCGAAAAAAGAAGAAGTGATTATACCAAATTTTCATTACTTCTACTCCGATAACATTAAAACTTGTTACTTTTATGAAACAGTTGAACTATTACTTTTTGTTTGGATCATGTTTCAGTTTGATATCTGTTCGGATCATGTTTCGGTTTGATTTCTGTTTGGATCATGTTTCGGGTTGATTTGGTTTTGTTCGGTATGAATCATGTTTGTCTTTATGGATAATGAATGGATTCGTATGTATCATTCGTATGGATCATGTTCAATTCTTTATATATGTGTTTGGATTCGTTGAATTTGTTGTTTGTTTGTGTTTGGATGAAAGTTGATGTTATTGGGTTGATAAGCATAAAGTCCACATGAGTTTGGCCACGGATTGACCAAAAGGTAGAGAAAATGATGTTGGTCTAGAAATAGGATGTCGGTTATGGTGACATTTTGAGCTCAAGAAGGTTTTGGACAAGTGATTAACATCAGTCACATTAAAGTTAAAATAGGCATCTAACATCAAACTTGGTGACGTTTTGAGCTCCAAAAGGTTTTGGACAAGAGGGACTTAAAACGTCAGTTACATTAACGTTAAAATGGGCAACTAATGTCACACGTGGTGACGTTTTGAGCTCCAGAAGGTTTTAGACCTCTGTTTCTCAAAACGTCAGCCATATTAACATTAAAATGGGCAACTAACGTCACACTTGGTGACGTTTTGAGTTCCAGAAGTTTTTAGACCTCTGTTTCTCAAAAAGTCAGCTAAGATGATGTTAATAAGGACAACTAACGTCACACTTGGTGACATTTTGAGTCCCAGAAGGTTTTGGACTCTGTTTCTCAAAACGTCAGATAAAATGACGTTAATAAAGACACCGAATGTCACACTTGGTGACATATACAAATCTAGAAGGTTTTAGACCTCTGTTTCTCAAAACATCGGCTAAAATGGTTATTAAAGACAACAAAAGTCAGACTTTGTGACGTTTCGAGTTCAAGAAGGTTTTAGAACATTGTTTCTCAAAACGTCACCACCTTTGATGTTAATACGTAAAACAAACATCAATTATGCTGACGTTTTAAGTTCTAGAAAGGCAAAAACTTTTATTTGGATTGTCATGTTCAACTTATCAACAAAAACAATGGGTAAACCAAAAAATGTACAACTTTACTAGTCCAAAACACTTTTTTATCTGTTCACAATGCTAGAGAACGTTACAAAAGATTGCAGGCAATCTAAACCATTTTTTCCGATTTACAACTAGGCAAATCTAAACCATTTTTTCGGAATAAAGGTAAATTTTATCCGCTTTACAAAAATAAAAATAGGCAAATTTCAGACTTTTAGTCTAAAATACGGTGTGGTCAATCGTTGTCTCATCCGGCTCCACATCCACCCATAGCCCGATCCTATGTAGCAATTTGTCGTGCCATTGAATTGCACCGATGAACGAACTTAATGCCAAACCTTCGGGACCTTAGGAACATGACAACTGTCTTTCATTTCGGTTTGAATAAAATGGTTATCGTTGCAGTTAATATGCCATATATGCTTAGGAAGCCAAACTTAAGGTTTTTTGAATGTTGCAAGGAACCAGAGGCGGATGTATGTGTTTCACAATGGGGTCCGTGAACCCCGCTAAAAATAATAAAAACTTTACATTTTACCTATAGGAAAATATTTCGGACCCCGTGAAAAAAAATTTACTTAGAAAAATATTACGGACCCCGCTAAACAAAATTTCTAGATCCTCCACTGGAAGGAACGTTTGATTTCCATGCGTTTTAGACAAAATGGAAAATACGCAACCATACACATTGCAAACAACCCAACCTAAAAGTTTTGAAAGTACTTGTCTTCTCCACACGACCCATCTTCATGATCAAGCGCTATTTAACATTTGTCATACACGTATGCTTGTTGCGCAAACAAACACGTGCAGATCGTCTTGTTCACCAACATTTCATGTTTCATCTCTTTTCTCACCATTTTCTGATCGTGTGTAAGTCACTAACGTCGATATTACTAGCAAGTATACTAGGTCCATCGTAGTATAGTAAGTGCGAGTCAAGGTCGATCCACAGAGACAATGCAACTTTGAGTATAAACGATTCTAATCTTAATTAAGAAGACACATATTGGCGGTCATTGACCAACAATAAATAGAAAAGAAACGTGGTATTCCTCACCCTCTTCCCACCGATCTACTAACTTGGATTAGTTAATCCTTACGTTTACTTCCCCACATAATTTCCTTAAACTAATCGAGCGAGCTTTTAATTTAGTTTTAAAGCTACGGGTGCAACTCTTAACCCTATCACTCCGACCATGGTAGTAGATAATCTATACGCCAGCTACCCTTCTTACTTGGTATGTAATAGCCTATACGCATAAAGAACTAGAATTGCCGGTATCGAGCGCGAACTCATACCGCTTACCCGCCTAGACAGCTGTCGACACTGATCAGCACGTTCTTAGGGTCCATCAAGACAATGTCCTAATTAACACTTCACTATCAGTACTTCACGTTAATTTACGAATTACGAATACTAGATTGGCCAGACCTATTACTCATTTTAATTAATTATGTCGATCAACATAGCTGACGCGAATCCTCCAAATTAAGTTTCTTAAATATTAAACCGGTATAGACCGCCGGTTTACCGGGGTGGGCTTTTCTCAATTCTGGATCTACATTGCTCAGTTTCGCTTAATCTAAGTGAATTATGGGGTCGTTAAACATGCAGATTAACTAAAACACGTAAATACAAACAAATCTACCATATTGAAGACAAAAAGGAACGTTCAAAGCTTTATACCTTCATCAATGGAGATCTAGCTTGACCTACTCAAGCTATAGATGGTGAGGAAGGGAAGGAAACCGGAAAATAACTCCCCAAAGCTCAGGAAAATTTTATTTCATCAAATTGTATAATGTATAATAATAATATGAAAAAGATTATGTAATAATCAGTTGATGCGGCTTTTTATAGATACAATAGCTGACTTATGACTCACAGAAACCCTAACCAACCTAGTCAATACGGCAGAATCGATTTCGCGTTCCACAAGGCCCTCGGTTTACCGGACCTAGCCCACAGTAAACCGGGCTAACTTTTCCTCTTTTTCTTCAGCAGACTTCTTCTTGGACTTTAATTACTTGGCCCAACATGCTCCTTTTGATCCAGATCCGTTCTCCAATGCTCCAGATTTGGTACATCCTATAAAACATATAAAACACGACAAAACAGTACCAAACCCTCGAGAAAATAACACAAATGTAGAATTACAATCCCAGGAACACGCACATAGCATTTAACACATATTCCATATAATAACGAGCCTATCTATCCTCTCTTGAGCAGAATTCGGGGTGAATAAGGGTATAATTAATGGTACTATTTAAAGCGTTATCATTTTCCAACCAAGAATATCAAAACCCAATGCTTGCGCTATGAATCTAAAACCATAATTTCCATTTGCATTAACATTAACAAGCGCAAAAACATGGCTAGATCCAATTCAGGCATGTTTCTATAATACCTCCCGAAGTATCCAATAGATTCAAACCTAGGAAACATTGCTTTAGGAATCTTAAGACTTCTACTTGCCTTTTTCTTTCTTCCTCGGGAAACCGAATATGGAACTTCCGTACCTGTACTAGTCTTTTTCCTTTTTCCAAAACCCATCAAGTCATCACCACTGGCTAACACTTGTTCAACACGCTCATGCATGCTCAAATCCCTCTTAGTGGATGCGTCTTCCACTATCTTCCTCTTATTGCCGGATCACATAGGCCGGCCGCGTCAAGTCGTTTTGCTTTTCAGCTCTTCAATCAAGGTTCCCACTGGTTCACAAATTTCTTGTATCTTTACTACCAACTTATGCTTCTCCCATGCATTTGTTGTTTTCAATTTCTCTTCCAAAGCATGTAAGACGGCATGTGGTCTAACTCTGACTCATTTGGAGCGGGCCCTCGATATCAAGAGTCTTCCAATGATTATCAATCGATGAAAGCGGAATGAAGCATGGCTTTTTCTTAAACCGTGTCATCTCGTGTGTACATGGAAAACCGTGTGTCTTTCGAATAGAGCATCCACATTCCTTCTTTGGAGCACCGTCATCTACTTTTTTCTTGATTCATCGAGTAACAACTCCAATGCATGCATGGATACATGATGCTTGAGCTCTTTGAACAATGGCTCGTCCTTGAATCTTTTGGGATCCATGAATAGAGATGTTTCAAATGACTTTTTTATGTTATGTGTCTCTTGTTCTACCGTGAAAACGCCAGCTTCCCAATCCGACACCAAGTCACCAAGCCCGTTTTTATCCAAATTTTAAAAATAGAATGCATTCCCTCCACCCTCGAGGTTGATGTGTTTCCTAGCTAGGTGAAACACAAAGTCGGTCCATGTAGAAGCAAAGGTCTCCTTGTGCGCCTCTAACCATGTACCTATAATGCAATTCATTGCTTCTTCACTAAATGTCTTTTTACATTACTCTAATTGGTCATTGAGCTCTTCTACCGTAAATGAGTTAACAACATCATTTCATGTTTTCATTAAATTCATCCAAACCGCGCTCATCGTCTTTGTCTTCAAGTTTGCAACAAGACCCTTTTCGATATGTCGCCGGCATAATAGATTCTTCGCTTTATGGAATACAACACGTACTACATTCATTAATGCCTCTTCTATATCTGTCACTATACAAGCTATATTCTCACTTTTGTCGCCTATTGCTAGTCGAAAAATATCCACAACCCATGTGTAGTTCCTTGTCCTTTCCAAACATAACAGTGAAAATCCCACTGAGAAAGACAAGTCCGTAGAAGTAACACCAACAATCTGCAAAAGCGTCATCTTGTACTTGTTCGTCTTGTATGTACAGTCCATAAGCATTACGAAAGGGAAGCATCTTGTACTTGTTCGTCTTGTATGTTCACTACGTTATTGTCTTTTCTGAGTGAACAAAAGGGTAGGATTTATCCACAAGATTGAATACTTGTTGCATCACAGAACGGACGTATCGTGCTTTTTTTCTTATCTTCGAACGGATGTTGTATGTCGTTTTCTATGACGTGCAATTCTTTTTATTTTCCGTTCTCAACTACGTCCGTATGTGTTTGGGGAAAATACCGTTCTGGGCCATTCTAGCAACCTCGTCAATTTTTTTTTATCAATTCTTCCAAGGTATGCATGACCCTCATCAAACTTGACAGAGTTGTGATTATGTGTCTCATTCAAGACTTCTACCGTCCAAAACCCCTTCAACCTATCTTGCATGGTTTTTAATAAGAATGGACATCCACATTTCCTTATCGATGATTCCCTTGGTGCGTTCTTTCCGGTACCACCCACTTTTTTCTTATATTTACCTCATTTGCAATTGTCCCTTTGTACTCCACCCCCTCACATTGGAATTTTATGCACGTCGTCCGTTTTCTAGTCAGATCTGATCTCAACTTAACAAGGACAACCCCATTTGATCTTACCAATTCCTTTAGATATTTGGTTACCTCTTCGTGCGTATCAAATGCCTGTTAGAAAAATAAAATGTAATCAATGTAAATCAAATTTACATTGCACAAATAATACAAAAATATGTTTATGGTACATACACGGTCGGTTGTAAAAAGTGAAGTCATGTCGATTGATAGCTCTTCATGCACTATACAATTCGGTCGTCGTGACGATTGTTAAAAAACTCTTGATCCTCATCAATCATAACATCAACCAAATGCTGAAAAAATGCAAATTTGTATTAGCTACATTCCAGTTAAATTACAAAAACCGGAAAAATGTTTACTTAAATGTTGCTTACCTCAAAAAACTCTGCATCGTTTGTACTTATACACGGATCATCCATTGGTCTCTTGCCCTTGTCATTCTTTGCTCCATCAAATGAATAGAATATGAAAATTAACAAGTCAATGATACGGAAATACAAGGACATGGTCAAATATGAATAAAAAAATTGACTTCGGTAATCACGATGTTGGTGTACAAGACAAACGTCAGAACTACTGATACATCTTCTGAACGTCAACATAGCCGACGTTCTAATACAGAAAAAACATCAGAGTTCCCGACGTTCGAACATTTCAGTGTACTTTTCAGGCTGCGTATATTAACGTCACCCACATTGACGTTGTGTTTCAAACACAATGTCAGTACTACTGACGTTACTGAAACAGAACGGTTGGGGACGCTGCAATACGTAGCGTAAAGCCGAATAAACCCTTAAATCAATCGGAAAACGCAAAATACTCGATTTTTATCACGCAAAATACATGTTATTGATGCATAATAAGGTAACCCGTTCACAAATTTCAAGTATTAATGATGAAATTAGTGTTTAAAACATAAAAAAAACCAATTTTGATTGCATTGGTGCTTCCATTTGGCTTGGAAATGATATGCCTTCAAGTGAGATTCGATCAATTTCTTCATTATAATGCATTTGAGGAGGAATGGAATGAGTAGATTGAACTTGGTTTTCTTGAAGGTTTGTATGAGAATATGAAAAAGAATTCATCTTTTTGGTATTTATGTAATTGTTAAGGCGATGAAGAAGAATGTTGTGATGAATAAGAAGATAATGTATAGTGTTTATTATTAATGGAATTTTTGATGAAGAAGAAGGATGATGAAAATGAAGTTTTGATATGAAATTAATGATGATGAAGATTACATGGTGTTTTGGATTAATGTTAAGATTTTTGGAAGATATGAATTATTGGTTGATCATAAGATTATATTATTAATAAATAACTAAAATGTTCTCTTACCCCCCTATTTACTTAATAATTACTCGATTGTATTTTTTATATATGAATCGTCATGGTATACAACACCAACGTAATTCACAATGTTTTTTTTTTTTGTCACAAAGAAAACAAGGTGAAAACGGCTTAATAAAAAAAGTGTTAAATCTTAAACGTCGGTCCATGACTTTTCACGGGTGTTCTGGCGCATACCAACGTTTCAACGTTGTATGCCACTGTGAACACCATTTTTTTTTTTCCCCGAAAAATATTCATTAATGCGGTGCAAGACGAAAACCCACCTTAAAATTTCTCTTAATTTAATAAATGACATTTAAAGAATGCCGGAAGTGAACATAGTGTCAACGGTAAAACTGTGATGACGATTTTTTTTTTTTTTTCACTTAGACGAAAGCATTTTTAATTTACGGGGAAGGTAGATCGAACCCGAATCATCTCACTCGAGCGTCCGGATAGATTCTAGTGACAACCACTAGGGTATGGGACCTTGCCCAAACTATGATGCCGATTAAAGGCGTTAAATATATATTTTATCCTTATAGAATATTGAAAAAATAAAGAAAAAACAACAAACGCCGGTGCTCTTGCTTTCGATACATTCCAAGTGCACATTCTTAAATGCTGCCGCGTCTTTACCCAAGTTAACTTTGCGGTACTAAGATTGCGTGCTTCGTCGCTCACCATTTTACTCTTTCTCTCTGCTCTATTGCTGTAAATTGAAGTTTACTTCACATCTTTGGTACATTTTGGAGTTTCTTTTTTCGGGAAATTCGGTCTTCAGAGTTCGTTGAATTAGAGACAGCAGTTCACAATGAATCGGAAGACCGATCCGAATCCGTTTGACGAGGAACCGCAAGAAGTCAATCCATTTTCGGTAATCGACGTTGTCTATTTTTAGTTAATTTATAAGTGTATTGTAGATTCTCGTTTCCTCCTTTTTCGATTGGATCTGCCTTTTATTTTTTTATTTTTAAATTTTTTATTTTTAAATTTTTTACCAATTTTCCGTCAGTTTTGATGTTTAGTTGATCTTTGGCTAATATTGATGATTCGACTTATTCCTTAATCCGAGAGAAAAATGCTGAATTCTGGAAACATTTTTCTTCATTTTTTATTTTTTATTTTATTTTTGTAGCATTTTTGAAAAGCTCACTAATTATTTAATTTGAAGGCGGTAAATTATTGAACAATGTGATAGGTTGCTACTGTTAGATCACTAGTTCGAGTTTGGATCGCCTTTCCTTTTTATGCTGTTAATGATATCCATAAAGAAATTCTGCTGATAATGATGTAAAGAGTCGTTACTACTCGTTTGATACTCGATCTTTTTGTACAAACAGATTTGTTTATGGGTGGTTTTCGTGTTTTTTTTGTTGTTGTTGTTTTGATTGATTTTGGTAAAGACCACATTAGGTTAGGACCATGACTTCAACGTCTACGTTGTGTAATGGTAGTTTTCCTAGGTTGATTACTTCAGCTGGACTGAATGCTATTTTACTCTACAGATCTCATTGTCATGTGTTGACTTAGTTGATCTTAATTTGACTTGTTCTGAATATGTTTTCTTATGAAATCATTCCAAGAGTTGTGAAGTTCCATGCTGGTTTCGCATCATCATACTAGTTGTGCTTTCTTGTATATTGTGTTGATACCCATGAGTCATGCCACATAAATGCTCTACTCCGTTGCACAAAAGCCTCTTATCAATGCCGATTTTACTTTATATTTGTGTAAGTAGTGTCGTAATTCAAACCCTGGTTATCTGTTCAAACCCTGGTTATCTGGTCAAACCCTGAGTCCCCGACAATAACTAATGTTGCCAACAGTGCTCATTTAACCCATGACACAGACGCACCAAAACAAATATTCGTTTTATTTTTTACCATTTTTTTTGGCTTGATACAGATAGAAAAAGGTTGAATGAGCTCCACATGTTTGGAATTTCAGTTTACTGTGGTGATGCATCATAGTACATACGTGTCTACTGTAATTGAACTTCTGAGCCAGAACTTTCTTAGTTTTAAACTTATTCTGAATCTTTGGGGTTGTCTGTTCTATTCCTCAAATATTTTCTTGGATGGAGTAGAAGGGGCAACAACAATAGGAGCCTTGATAACAGATTACATTATCGAATGCGTAGGGTTCAGTTTTGGATAACATTTCCATGGTAAAATAGTTGGATTTCCTTTCAAAGCCCTGAGAGGGTACATTTCTAATAAGAATGACACACTTGACTTCTTCTTAACTTTTTTTTTTTTTTTTTGGGGGGGGGGGGGGGGGAGGAGGTTAGAGCCAGATCCTTGAATAGGTAAATATAATGTCCTAAAGCTCATGTTGGTGTTCCTTTGTACCACATTGAATTTATTATGTTGATATCTTGAAGTCACTTTGGTGGAATATGATGGTGTCTGGTTGACTTACAAAATTTTCCTGAAAATTGATATTCTAATTGAAATTTGAAACCAGGAAAACCTTCTGAATAGATTTTCCAAATTTTGAGTGCTTTGTTGTTGTAATCCGATTGCAACTGAAAAGTACATTGTGATAACATAGCTCTCATGTCATCGGTTCCATTGTGATTCTTACCAGAACAAGTTATATTTGCATTTCGGGTGTAGGAACTTTCTAGGGGCTTAATTAATAATCACACGCCTTAACTTTTTGGAAAGTTGCACCTAGGGTCGTTGTAGTAAATTTTATCACATGCAACATATGATATGCCATCTATGCAATACAATATTTAAGGTGTTCTATGGCAATTGACCAACACTTCTCCGAGGCTGGTTGTGAAGCCCTCCCCAGTGTAATCTGAATGTTTCTGATAATTGTATGCAACTCTGGAGGAATACCGTCTGTATACATAATTATGAAATTTCAAATTTAATGTATATTGTGGATTCATTGATACTGCAATTTAGAAGTTACTCTATATTGTATACTCAAGGAGTTCTTGAGTTTCCACAAGGAAACAACTACACATCACGCTTTATTTATGTCCCATTGTTGTAACTGTAATGTGTTTTGTCTGCCAACTATCAAATGAAACGAAAAAAGAGACAAAAACACACCTTTTAGCTACAGTGCTGAGTTAGTCCAGGAATTTTCAATATTGTCAGAACATTTCATGCGTAAATTGCGTTCTGTTCAAAGCATAGCGAAATGTTAATGCAATTAAGCGTGCCTATGTGCTGACTGCAGTTTCATATTGGGATGAAGCATGCCTATGTGGTGACTACCTATTTTCACTAAGCCGCTCTACTTTTTGTTGTCGAGCCGTTTGTTTGCTCAGTATCTCTTTCGGTAACATTATCTAATGGTGCATCGGAATGTCTGCTTATGATGAAACTACCAATACCGGTTCAAAGTTAAACTACCTTATGCCACCAACGATAGGGGTTGTCATTGTATGACCAGAGGTCACAAGTCCAAGTTGTGGAAACTATCTCTTATCGAAATATAAGTTAAGGCTGTGAAAGCTGCTGCCATGTGACCATAGGTCTTGAGTTGAGCTGTCGAAATTGAAACCCTTTACAGAAATGTATTAGATTACGTATAGACTTTCATGCATTGGAATGGCCTTTGTTGCTTCCAATCCATATTTTCCTCTAGCTTAATTTTATTTTGATTCATTTATTATTATTATTATTATTATTATTATTATTATTATTATTATTATTATTATTTTTTTTTCTTTCTTTTTTGGTTTGCAAACTTCTAGCTTATTCATTTTGATATCTATTTTATCACTCTCATTTCAATACTGTCTTGTCCTTGCTTTTAGTGCTCCACTCAACCAGATCCTAGGACATTGTGGCGTCTTATGTTAATATACACTTCTCTGCTTCATCCACTTTGCTTGAATTCTATGCATAACACACTTTTGTTTCATCTGTGTTTCAGTAAGATTTATAATGGATACTCAGGTATAGGCCCTGTCAATCTTCTGCAATGATAAATGGTTCATTATAACTCTTGTTGCTGAACTTAGGTTTTTTCTTGCTGTTTTTGCATGATAGTTTTTGAAACCTCTCCATAAACTATTTTGTTGCGAGTAATATGCATGATGATATTATCGCCCTTAATGCATCTAGTAACTTCATCATGACCAAAGAGAAGAGACAGGCTCTTATAGTGATTCTTATATAAGCCACTTGTGATAAAAAATCTCTCAGCCTTTGTCCTGGCAGTTATCTCCTATTAAGTTACTCTTACATTTCTCTTTTCCAAAATCGTTTACATGATCTACGTATGAAGAATATGCCTCCTCAAGAGCAATTTGATTTCTCTAAAGTTTGTATAGTTTTGTCCATTCTCTTTTCTATTGAACAATGGTACCAACACAAGTTCTTATTGGATCATGATACCCTCTGGTAGCAGATCAATTTTTTTTATATTACTGTCCATATGTGTTCTGAACTATGTCAAAAAATTTCAGTTAATAGCTATCATATTATTGCAGAATGGTACTGCTGCTGGCTCAAAATCTCGGTTTCCACAAATGATTTCTAGCACGTTTGGTTTCGGGCAGAAGCATGATGCAACTGTTGATGTACCTCTGGATACGCGGAGTGTAATGGCTGTACTGTGTTTTATACATTCGTTGTCTCTTCTTATACACCTACAATTTATTTATGTGTTTTTGTACAATGATAGGGTTCGAAGAACACAGAAAAGGAACTTGCTGAATGGGAAGCAGACTTGAAAAGGAGGGAACGGGTATAAGTTCCTCCATATTAAAGATTTTCTAAAGTTAATTATGATTTTGTAGTTCGGACTTAAAACTTGGTTCTAGTTGTTATGTATTAGAGTCTGGCTTTCTGAAGTCATAATTGATACATTTTCGTTAAGTCTAATGGATCGCCCCTTGCCCTTTTTTCATGTTGATTTTGTTGGGCATGTGCTAGTTGGCATTTTATTCTTTATGAGTGGCACTTATTTGGGGCTATTGCAGGATATTAAGCGCAGGGAAGATACTGTAGCCAGTGGTAAGATATGATACATAAACAATAATTTCGATGACACTTCATAATTTACTCACATTATAATATTCATGATGCTTAAATTTCAGCTGGCGTCCCTACAGATGATAGAAATTGGCCTCCCTTTTTCCCTATTATTCATCATGACATAGCTAATGAAATTCCTGCTCAGGCTCAAAGGTTACAGTATCTTGCGTTTGCAAGTTGGTTAGGTATGTTATCCTTCGTCATCAGCCTTTCAGCTACTCTGTTTGTTCGTCGTTTGGATAGTAATATAATTGCTGTTTATTTTATTTTATTATTATTTTTTTGTTGTGAAACCTTCTTAACCGCTAAAGCTAATCGTCACTTGGTAAGAACATTAGTGAGAGCTGGTTACCTTTTTGAGGCTAGTGTACGTTTCTTTATTGTCTCTAATTAGGATTTTTCACTAAAATTACATTTTGTCTGTTCCTGTGCTTTGATGTTCTCTTGTAGAGATTATTGTTTTATTCGGTATCAGATTTTCGTTCTTGCATCCGTTTTACTATGAAAATTGTTCATCGTGAAGAAATTCACTAATTGCTGAATGAACATGTTGAAATACATTAGCATTGCAATCTTCATTGTCATTGTTGCTTTTCTCAAAAGTAATGTTTGTACCCAATTTGTTTGAACAAACTAATTCCAGGAACATAGGGTTGCCAACTTTAATACATAGGGGAGAGTCGGTGCTGTGTGAGCGTCATGTTATTTTTGGATGTTTCATCTTGCGATCATTACAAGTGGTTTGCTCTATTGCTTTGGCGTTTAAGACTGACATCATCTGCAGTAGACAAGTTACTGCTTCTATACTAAACTGAAAAATAAGCCTTGTTTCTGGAACAGTTTAAGTGTAATAAAGAAATAGCGAGGGGCAGCAGGCCCTTTTTGCAAGTTCTTTACCTTGAAAACAAATCATATGCAGTGTCTGAGTTTTTGGCAGTGGCTCTCATCATGTTAACATGCGGACTACTTTTTTTAGGCTTAAGTTGACATTTTGTTCTAAATTCGATCTAGTTTCTTGCTTACAAGATGCACATAAGCTTGGAATTTGTCTTTCCCCGAGTGACATTGTGCATCTTTGGATTTTCAATGCAGGCATTGTTCTTTGCCTTGTGTTTAATGTTGTTGCAGTAACTGCATGCTGGATAAGGAATGGTGGTATGGTTATACTCTTCTATGTCGAGCTTAATTGACGTTGCTCATCATTTCGGAGGATTTGTACTTCATGTGTTTGTTTGATGAATTGCAGGAGTCAAAATCTTCTTACTTGCTATTATCTATGCCCTTCTTGGAATCCCGCTTTCATATGTACTTTGGTACAGGCCCTTGTATCGGGCTATGAGGTATTAACTTCAATTAACTGATTTGACTTTTTGGAGTTGGTATCTATCAGGTTTTAACTTTCATTTCGGTTTTCTGATTTTTTGCGCGACTTTCAGAACTGACAGTGCTCTGAAGTTTGGGTTGTTCTTTTTGCTGTACTTGGTAATGCTCTCTTGATAATTAAATATCATTTTACTTGTACTTCTCTTTTATATGCTTTGGTGGAGAATGATGTTGGTTTTCCTTGTGCACAGATCCATATTGGTTTCTGCATATTTGCAGCCATTGCTCCTCCAATCATCTTCCATGGGAAATCACTAACGTAGGTCTTTTACGTAATGTTCCTTGTCATTTCAAACTTTGAACCACCTGTTTGTTGTCTGAATTAATAATTAATTAAAATTTATTAAGCAACAAACTTTTTATAGTTTCAGTTTCGAGCCCTTTTGTTTAGGAAGATGCTCACGTTCAAAATTATAATTCTTTCTTCTGAATCTCAGGGGAATACTTGCAGCAATTGATGTAGTGGGTGACCACGTGGTAGTTGGGGTGAGTTTATCTTTTTATGAGATTGGAATGTTTATTTATTGTGATGTGATGACCACTGCATCTGACTACCATTTTGGAATTTATTAAGTTTTAATTAATATTATTAGAATCTGTCTTATGTTTCTATGTATGGATGGCATCATGTTCTGTTTAACCTGTTGGGTAATCATTTAACATATTATATATATATTTGATTAAATGCAGATTCTTTACTTCGTTGGTTTTGCCTTGTTTTGCTTAGAATCACTGCTAAGCTTGTGGGTGCTCCAGGTTTGTATCTTGAAATCATTTTTCCTGTTTTATCAACGAGCTACATATACCTCATTTTTCTCAAGAGGAAATCTTCATAACACCACTCTAATACCATAAATAATGAAAATATAAACGACCAATCATCAGCGCTGTAGTAACTAGTCACTTAGAAATTAGATTTAGGAACAGCGGGATCATGTTGCCTTCGTCTCGTTGCCCAATGACCAAGGAAGCATTTTGTATATCGTTTCATGGAATTGATATTATTAGCATGCCACATTTCGATTGCTTTATATGCCTTCGATTTTCATGCACAACTAATATCACAACATTTATTCAATAATTGATCAAATGGGATGTACTATGACTATAACAATTGAAAATGATAACCGTCACAACGCACTATGTAGACTTGTATAATGCTTAGATTCTTGTTACTTCCCAACATGTTTTCTGGCTTGATTTTTGTTTTTTCGTTTTGTAGAAAATTTACTTGTATTTCCGAGGACACAAGTAATTCGGCAATTTTTGGTGGCTGTTTCATTCGGGTGCATACACATCTATCTCCATATGTCAGTTCGATGCATTCAATTTGAACATGGAGTTCGTACAATCCTTAATACGTACACGGTTGTGTAAAATTTTCCTTTTAGTTTGTGAGTATAAATATAAACACATGCTTCTGTTTACTCGTCTCTCTCTCTCTCTCTCTCTCTCCCTCCCTCCCCCCACCCCGCACCCCGCACCCCGCACCCCGCACCCCCTTGTGTTAACTGTGTGTTCTTGTACTAGTAGTTGTTAGTGAGTTCTGTTTATTCTTGTAGCCTTCCTTGATGGTTGGTTTTCGCTTGCTTATTATGTTAGATCATCATTGGTTTGTAAAAGATTATATTTTGGGAAAACAACACTTTTGGTCCCTCATCTTTTTCCTTTGTCTCAAATATATTCCTTAACTTTTGAAATAACAGTATACATCCCTAACTTTGCATTTTGTTACAATTTTAGGACAGATCACGGTTTGCCCACATCAAACTAACGGATGACTGCATTCCGTTAACACCAAACCCCACGTGGCAGGCCTCCACCCTCCACGTCGTTTTACCAACTGTTATCAAAACACACATCAACACTCCAACCGATCTTTTCTCCATTCATTCACCAAATCGACAAAATCCTCTCATATCCCCAAAAAAAACTTTCCAGACAAAATCGAAAACCCCAACCTCCATCTTTCAATTTTATGTTTCAAACCCCAACCTCGATCTTTCAACTTTTTGTTTCAAACCCCAACCTCAATGTGTCAAGACTGATCGTGGCCCGTGGGTGGTGATTTTGGCTGACAATATCTTGTTAATTCGAGCTCATTAAGTGATGAAGACATTAAAAATACGCAGACGACGACGATGAAGAATTTAAAAGATGAATAACAAGAAGAAAATTCCTAGTTCAAACTTCAAATTGTGTTGATTTGGTCACTCTTTCAGCTACAATTCAAGCTCATTAAGTGATGATACATAGAAGATGAAAATTTTAAAAGAAGAACAAGAAGATACCCAGTTTAAATTTTGTTGATTTGGTCACTTTTCCAGCAATCTTTTAGAGGTGTTTTCCAGCAAATTTGCTTAATGGAATGAAGATTTTTCTAGGGATTTACTGGGTTTTATTGTAGGGTGAATTGGGGAAGTGTTATTGCCGTTGGAAGCAAATCGAGGCATGCCATGTGGGGTTTGCCGTTAACGGAGTGCAGTCAAGCATTAGTTTGATGTGGTCAAACCGTGATTTGTCCTAAAATCGTAACAAAATGGATAGTTGGGGGTGTTTATTGTCATTTTGAAAGTTAGGGGTTATATTTGAGACAAGAAGAAAAGATGGGGGACCAAAAGTGTTGTTTTCCCTTATATTTTTGGTTTGGAACTTTTTCAGCATACAAACTTCTTTGTTTTCATTTTCGGTTATATATTTAGCATGACCCAAACTTAGCGGTTTGGGTCATGTTGATCTGGTTCAACTTCGAAGTGATTTAGTCTGGTTTTTACTATGGTTGTACTATTGAACCATTCAATGTGGATGCCATGTTTTTTTGTCAGTTTTTTCTCTTTTTGAAGGGTGTTTGTTATCAGTTTTAAACTTTAAATTGTGGGTTTTATAATGTGAACCATACATTAGGGTTACAAACAAAAACTAGGCCCTACGTTATAAAAACTAATAAAAAAAAAAAAAAACAATGTATGAATGCTACTATTTGTACCAGGAGAAGTGCGTAAGCCACTTGAATGAATGTGAGAGGATATAATTCTCGTTAGGAGAACGGCTAATATCGATTTTACCGATGCATCACTCTACCTGTGAACTACATTAGAATTGATATCATGAAAGTTGGTTTTGGAGGTAAGAGACGACTTTCTGTAAGTGCATTATGAGAATCAATTTTGGAAAAGTCAGTTCTTGCTGTAGATCCTATGTGAAGTCGATTCTTAGCTCCACTTACCTGATTTTCACAACGTCGATTCTACTATGATGCATAGAATCATTGTAATGCGAATAAAAACCCCATCTTTTTCCGTGTGAGGATTTAAAAATGAAACACAAGTTTATGATTTCTCAACAATTCAAATTGATTGCATTTTTTATTGTCTAAATTTATTAACAATATATTTACACCATTGGCACGATGATGATGAATCAATAATAAATCAAGACTTCAGAAGTGGAAATAATTCGCAATAAATCCGCATTGTGATTCGTTATTTTTCATGATTTGAACGACTCATTGTAGTATGTTCTGATCCTTCAACCTTCTTATTGTCATAATAAATATAAAAAAGCTCGTAAAATGTCTGGAGCATTGCAGGACATCACAAAATACAGTTAATAACGCGAGTCATCGTAAAATATCATAGGAGCCCAGTATCGCAAAACATCGCAACAACCTATATTGTGCTCTCACGATGTTTTGAGATGCTTTTACGGTACTTTATTGAGTATTTTTATTATTGCATTAGCAATTTTAAAGTGCTATACACGAGTAGCTTGGTCGTCTAACATGAATACAAGGAACCGGACTCCCGAGAGCACATATGCAAGGACCTGTGCAAAATAAACCACCCTCACAAGGATAGAGGTCGCACTCATCGTTCAACAACCTGAATGCTGATGAAAAAGTTCTAATTTTGACCAATGATTCGCTAATCAAGTTCCTTCTTTCGACACACTGCACTGGCTTCCCCAACATCTGCAATAATATATATATATATATATTTACGGTTAGTTAGTCAGTCGGTTAATTGGTTAGTCGGTTAGTTAGTTGCGCATAATGAGGAGATTCTATTGCGGATGGTTTCTACCACGGAGTCCCTGAAATAACACATAAAATCCCAATGACTTTTAAGTGTATTCAAGAAATACTCGTAAAAACCCTAGTTTTTTTGGGGTGTTATTTCTTAAATATACATAAAAGCACGTAGATATGGGGATTTTATGTGTTAACACTTAAAAGAACGCTCCATAGTAGAAAGTTTTCCCCGAGTAATGACGACATAGCGAAGACAGCGTAAGATGATCGACTTACATAAATTATCAGCAAAAATACCACAAAACTGGCAGACTTAGCCATGATCTTAATTAATCTTACAAAGAAGGAAGAGGATAACTAGAAATCTTTAAAGCAAGTGAAGAAAAAAGTAATGGTGTATATAGAAATTCTTCACAATTTATTAACATGAAATTTGGTTTATAGGCAATAAGACTTTTTGCTAAGAGTTGGTTTATGAATGAACTCTATTAACTCTCTCCACTTGTCATTTATTACAATAACTTAGGCAATTATTTACCACATGTTTATTCGGTCTATCTCCACTTTTGTTTCTAATCTACTACATCCGTCCCAAAATATACATTCGTTTATTCATTTATTACATTTTTCTTCTTTTACCCCTCGTTTATTATATACTTATCATTCAAGGACGGACCCAAGCCTAGGCTTGGGTGGGCATAGCCCCACCAGGATTTTAATTGCTGTACATCGAAAACCTTATGTAACTCAGTCCAACATAATTAGTTGTCTTAATCCAGTCCATCCGACCATACAAATATAGTCCATTAGCCCACCTGATCTCCAATTCCTGGTTCCGCCCCTGTCATTATTTTTCACTATTTTGCATTAATAACAGTCAAATGTCATTTTTAGATATATATAATCAAAATTAAAAACAAATAACAAATTTAACCAACTTTATTAATCTGTGTAAAAAAATCTAAACGGACTTATATTTTAAGACGAATGTAGTATTTTCTACATGAGAATTTAGATATCCACATCGTCATATTTTAGTTTTTTTTTATACCTAATTTATTCAAGTAATATAATTAAAGAAAATAATGAAACGATGAAACCAGCATATATACAAGAGAAAAGTGTGCCAATATGCCGACATTTAGTAATTTTTTTTTGTTGTTGAGAAAATTTAGTAATTTTTTGGTGTACCATGACTCGATTTTTGAATCACCGTTTCATCAGTTTGAAAAAAATCCTATTGGCAGAGAGGATTTGTCCATCAGATATCTCTTAAAGTTCCTTAAGACACACGATTTGGTCAATGACCATTTTAAAATTTGGGATTTTTGTGTCATTCAGATTGAAATGAGAGAATAAAACGAAAGGAAAGAGTTCATTACGTTTTGTTTCCAGCATTACCGTTGGATTTGATTTTTGTTTTCAGCATCACCGTTAGATTTGATTTTTGTTTTTGAAGGAATCCGTTGGATTTTAAATGCTTAAAAATTATTTGAGAACGACTCAGTCATGATTGGATTGGGAGCCGGTCGTTACGGTACACCCCAACTTTATCGATCGTGTAGATATGAAATGAATTTGGGCAAAGAATATTCTATTAGTGTGTATGTCCTTAGGCAACAATACGATGATCCATAGGAGTTCTATTAAAGGGTTTGTCTTTCTCAATTTCTTCCAACTTAATTGATTTATCCATAGGAGTTGATGAGTTGTAATCAAGAGTTGATCCGGGTTGACTGAGTGTCCAAAATGATGATGCCAAGACTTTCGGGCGAGCCTGCAAAACGAATAAGACGTTAGAGGGCCCGGAGTTGTTTTCCAGGTAGACACTCCGACCTCAAGTTAGTGTTTATGCAAATATTTTATTGATTGTATGTAAC
The DNA here is from genome assembly GCA_036785695.1 of Gentiana straminea. Lineage (NCBI taxonomy): Eukaryota > Viridiplantae > Streptophyta > Magnoliopsida > Gentianales > Gentianaceae > Gentiana > Gentiana straminea. The sequence continues at coordinate 1,561,921 of JAVUPR010000424.1, read as the reverse complement.
TGTGAGTGGGGTTGGGCACGTACCTGGGAATGGGAAAGAAGATCCATTTATAGAGTGCTCCATCGTGGAATGGTGAGTTAATGAGAGATAAACTTAGAGAATAATATTTTGATAACTAATTTCCATCGATCGATTGTCGTCAACAGTACACATTTAATACACTACACAGAATCCAACACAATCTAACAACCTCACTAATAGCATGACAAGTGTCCATGTTAGGTGTCGACATATTAATCACACAAGGACATACTAAACATATAAATACAATTTAGTCCTTATCTTCTAACATTCCCCCTCAAACTAAATGGGGTACACACCACATTGAGTTTGTCTCTAAAGTATGTAACATTGCAGCATTGAGAGGCTTTGTCAATGCATCAGCCACTTGATCAAAGGTGGGAACACACTGAACCTTCATCTGACCTTGCATTACCATGTCTCTCACAAAATGTACATCCAACTCTATGTTACCCTAGAATGCATTACAGGATTATGTGCAAGTGCACCAGCTCCTAGATTATCACACCAAAGAATTGGTTTAGTAGTAGGCTTCACATGTAGTTCAGAAAGAACATTAAGTAACCATTGAGTTTTTGAAGCTGCATTGGCTAAGGCTCGATACTTTGATTCTGTGCTGGAACGAGAAACAACTTGGAAGACCAGGACACTAAGGATCTAGCCAAGAAAATGCAATAGGAAGCAACTGATCTTCTATCTGTCTTGTCACACCCCTAGTCGGCATCACTGAACCTATGGATGTGACGGTTTAAACAGTAGACCATACTGCATGGTGCCTTTGACATAACACAACAGGTGTTTGACAGCTTGCCAATGAGTCAAGGTAGGGACCTGCATATGCTGACTCAGAGAATTCGCAGCAAAGGTCAAGTCTGGCCTGGGAAATGTTAGATACTGTAATGCACCCATGGTGCTTCTATATAAGGTAGGATTTTTCATTAACTCAGCTGAGGGTTTGATCTTGGAGGGTACCACCATGGGTGTCTGGCAAGGTTTCAAGTTTTGCAGGCCTAGTCTGTGAAGCAATTGCTGAGCATACACATGTTGTGAAAGATACAACTCAGATTCATCTCTAAAGGCTTGCACACCCAGAAAATGATGCAAGTTTCCCAGGTCTTTGAGGGCAAACTTGGAGTTGAGAGACTTGATAAACTGCTGAATCTTCATGGTATCATTTCCTGTGATTAAAATGTCATCCACATACACAAGTACACATAAGTGAGTTTTTCCATGATGAAATATAAAAAGAGATGGATCATCCTTGGATTGAGTAAACTGCCAAGCAAGAAGCTGCTTCTTTAATTCATCAAACTAGGCCCTTGGTGCCTGTTTTAAACCATAAATGGCCTTTTTCAAATGACATACACGAGTAGGCTTACTACTGTCAATAAATCCCTCCGGTTGCTTCGTATAAACAGATTCAAACAATGTGCCATTAAGAAAGGCATTGTTATTGTCTATCTGACTAATGGTCCAATCAAGGGCAACAACAAGAGCCAAGATTGATAGTAGAGGCGCTTGCTACTGGAATAAAGATTTCTGAATAGTCCACTCCCGGGGTTTGATTAAACCCTTTGGCTATTAGCCTGACTTTGTGTTTGTTAACTGTACCATCCGGGTTGAGTTCAAGTTTAAAAAACCATTTGTTATCAACAAGATTCTGTGCTTGTGACCTGGGAACCAACTCCCATGTGTGATTTCTGAAGAGAGCATTGTACTCATCTTTCATAGCCTTTTTCAAGTGTGGATCACTGAGAGGATATAAGACTTTTGTAAGTTCTGGTGAGTAAGAGGAGGATAAGGCTGTGCAAGATAGGACCAGGTATTTGGCTTGAATATACCACTTTTAGATCTGGTTTGCATAGGATGGTGGTTGGTGAGAGCAGGTGGAGATGGAGAAGAAGAATGAGAAGCAGATAAATGAGACATATTTGGTGTATTAGAGGACTGAGTGGAAGAGTTTGAATATTGCACATGAGGAGTGTGAAGTAGGGTACTCAATGGGGACTGATTGTTTCCTGAATGTAAGGAAGAAGAAGAAGAATACAGATCAATAGGGGCAGATTTGGGATAAGCATAGGCATATTTGAGATCAGCAGGATCAGTCAGATCAGGACCAGAAGTTTGAATAGACTGAGGTAGAGATAAGACATAATCTATGGCAGCAGATTTGGAAGGATTAGAAGACCGTGTTGATATGGACTGGGAATAAGGAAAACTACTTTCATAAAAACTGACATCCCTGAAAATATACAATCTGCCATTTGGATCTAGACACAAGTATCCTTTGTGACTTGAGCTGAGCCCTAAATGAGTGCACCATTTTGAATGAAACTGGAACTTTCTATTGTTATATGGCCTCAAGTAGGGGTAGCAGGAACAACCAAAATCCTTCAGTAGACTATAGTTAGGAATTTTTCCAAAAAGACACTCAAAGGGGGACTTGTTATTAAGAATAGGTGTTGGGAGATAATTGATCAGCCTAACAGAATGTAAGAAACTCTCCCACCAGAATTTTAAGGTCATGAAAGACTGTGCTAATAGGGTCAATCCCATCTCAACAATAGCTCTATGCTTTCTTTCAACTTTCCCATTTTGAGCATGAGCATGGGGGCAAAAATGCCTAAACTCAATACTGGCATCCTTAAGGACAAGTTAAAAAGATCTAAATTCTCTCCCAGTCAGTTTGTAAACACTTAATAGTAAAGGAAAACTAATTCCCAACTTGATTTTTAAAGTGATGAAAGGCATTTAAGGCATCTGATTTCGATTTAAGAGGAAATATCCAAGTATACATGGTGAAATCATCTACAAAAGCAATGTAATAGGCATAACCAGAAGTAGAAAGCATAGGGTAGGGCCCCAAAGATCAGAATACACAATTTCAAAAGGAACAGAAGTCTTAGAAGTGGACAAGGGATAAGAAAAGACATGTTGTTTGCCATAGCAACAAGCTTCACAAAAAGAAAATTTCTCATTCACAACGAAAGGTTCATTACAAAGGTTCAATACATTATTCAAAACCCTAAATGAAGGGTATCCTAGTCTCAGCCAAACATTGGCTTTGTCACTATGAGAGACAACCAAAGTAGATTGCTGAGCAATAGATTTATTTGAACTCAAACATGAGTAGACTGCTAGAGAGTGAGAGGACAGATGGCCATGGACGTTGGATGGAAGGGAGCTCAAGCTGACTGGTAGATGCATTTGGTTAATTAAGGCCATTCTTAAGGGTACCTTCCAGAAGAACTTTCTTGGTGGTTAGATCCTTCACAAAATAGCAATTTGAATGAAACTCGAGAAACACAGGATTATAAGAAGTCAACGCAGAAACACTAAGAAGATTTTTTGTGATAGCAGGAACATGTAAAAAATTATTGAGAGACAATGGAGAACTAGAATTAGTAAACAGTTTAGAATGACCAATGTTAGCAATTGGAAGAGACTCACCATTTCCTACAGTAAGAGACTCAGACCCCTCATATCCAGAGCTGAGATGCAAGCTATTCAGATCAGAAGCAATGTGACTTGAGGCACCACTGTTAGCAATACCAGCTCGGGTCCATAAAGGTATCAGTAGAGGCAATATAAGCGGCATTGGACCTATTTCCAGAATTCTGATTATTACCACAATTTTGACTGTTGTTTGGGTTAGGACCAGTGTAGGAAGAGTCATATTTGTAGTAACAATCAGCTGCCATGTGACCAGTCCTTCCACACACTTGACAGACAGGTCTAGGTCAGGAAGTTATTGTGTGGTGTCTTCACACGGTGTGGAGACACCGTGTGGCACTTTCCAGACCACACAGTTTTATTTTGTATTTAAACTGTGTGGTTCTGATCGTTTCACCCATCACTTCACCTCAAATTCCCTCACCACACAATAACTTCCCGTCTAGGTCCTCATGATCTTCCACCCTTGTTACCTTGATTTCTGCCTCTGGAACCTCCAAATCCATGGCCCCTACCAAAGTTCAGATTACCACCATTGTAATTATTGCCTCTGTCTCGACCACCAAATTTCTAAGTAGCAATATGAGCAGCTGGGGATGGAACATCCAGATCAGGAGTAGAATTAAATCTAGCTAGCAACCACTCATGGGTAATCAACTGAGACTAAACTTCTTGCCATGTGAGAGATCCGATTCTTGATGTGATATTGACTATGACAGATTCATTGTCTTTTCCAAGTCCTCCAAGAGCATCAAGAATCAGCTCAGCATTGGAAATAAGATAGCCAGCTGCTGCTAGGCCATCTGATGAATAAGATTTCATCAAGGCCAAGTATTCCATCATCGATTTGGTGCCTTTATTAGTCCTGGTTAGTGCTAATTTGTACTCACCATACGAGCTTCAGATCAATCATTGAAGAGAACCTCAAGAGTATTCCAAACTTCAAGGACAGTGAAGCAGCCAACCACCTCCAGCAAGGCTTGTTCCGTCATAGAAGCCATTATCCAACCCATAAGAAGTTGATCTGTAGCCGTCCAGTCATCATAAGCTGGATTAATTGTAGCTTCAAGCCCAGAAACAGTAACAAATTGAGGAGGAAAAGTGGTGGTGCCAAGCAGATGTCCATCAAGATGATGACCTTTAATAATGGGAAGAATGGTGGATTTCTAGAGAAGATAACATTTTCCGGTCAAGTTTGATGGTACAACTTTGGTTCAGGTTGCCACCAAATGGTGCAGTACTCAAAAGACGAGTAGGAGTTTCCGGTTTCTGCATAAATGAAGGAAGATGGGGCAACCCAACTCGAGAGAGACCCGGCATCATCGATTCTATCATGAATCGAGTAGGATCGGAAGTAGTAGGCATCTGTATATAACCAGAGTTGAAAGAAAACGGCAGTGAGTGGTGGTGGAGAAAGAACTTCCTTCTCCGGTGATGGTTTGTTGGATTGGGGTGGTAATTGAACCAATCGAAAGAGTAGAAAAAGGAGTGGTGATAGTAGTTGGTACAACCGGAGAAGATGAGCTCACCGGTGGCTCTATGCCAGGAGGATCGGCGTTAACCATTTTGGCTCCGATACCAAGATAAAAATTAGAGAATAATATTTTGATAACTAATTTCCATCGATCGTTTGTCCTCAACAGTACACCATTAATACACTACACAGAATCCAACACAATCTAACAGCCTCACTAATAGCATGACAAGTGTCCAACACAATCTAACAACCTCACTAATAGCATGACAAGTGTCCATGCTAGGTGTTCACATATTAATCACACAAGGACATACCAAACATATAAATACAATTTAGTCCATATGTTCTAACAATATGCATTAATGATGTGACTGAACTATATAATATTTTTACCATCAATTTACCCTGGAACATGAGAGGGTAATTGCATGGTCTTGTGAGTAAATTGCAAGCATAATGAGCTAGTTTTGTATTTCATGGATCGTGATGGCAATATTGAGTTTCGTATGTTATTTTTCGAGAAAAGAGCATACTTTGTGTGATTTATTGGTCTTTGGAAGATAATGAGGCGTCGAGGGATTTTCGGAGCATGAGGATAAACAAGGCGGATCGAGTGGAGTTGTGGGTCGAGTAATTCCACAGTTCAAGGTTTATAAACAAAGAACTGAAGCAGATTTCGAACAAGTACATAGATAACTTTGAAAGGTTGCAACTCGATAAAACATGTCTATGTCTTTGAAAGGCTATTTGTCACAAACCAAAATCTGTCAAGACCTAGGGGTGTCAAGAGCCGAAGACAATCAACACACAAGCATGCTTCTAAAAAAGAAATAGCAAACATCGACTCCAAATATATTAAGAGTTTCATTCCGTCCAGAATGAAGTGTCGTAACGGCCTACTCATACACTATGGAAATGGAATGAAGGATAAGGAGCATAGAGTGGTCCACAATGGAACCCATGCCAAGCACAAAATGGAGGATGTGCCTCCGACGTGGCACAAAAATGAGTTTCAGGAGAGTGTAGGCTCCTCTTTCAATATCATCTGTGGACAAGAAAACTTCCCAGCCATAAGTAAAGTGTTCATAGAAGAGGTGAAACTTTTGATTCAATGAGGCTACAAAAACAAGAATGAACTTAACTATTATTTCATAGCGACAAATAGACCATCGGTTGGCAGTAGACTATGTAAATGAACACTCCTTACATCTAAAACGCGGTGAAGTTGAAGAGCTCTAATATGCCTCAGCGTATCATATTACCCTATGTAATGCTGATGTAGAAGAAGATGACGAGGAAGCGCCCCTTGACTTAGAGGAAGGGGTCCAGTCCACTGTTGATGAGTTAAAATAAATCAGCCTTGGCACAAGTGAAAAGCCTCGACCCATTTACATCAGCACTCTTTTATCTGAGGACGAAGAAAATATGTACCTTGAAATACTCCAAGAATACAAAGATTTGTTTGCTTGGATGTATAAAGAGATGCACGGGCTTGACTCAAAGGTAGATGACCAACAATTGTCCGTAGGTAAAGGATCGCGCCATATCAAGAAATCTCAAAGGAGATTTAGACCAGACCTCATACCACTAATAGAGACGGAAGTCAACAAGCTCATCGAGATAGGATTCATCCGTGAAGTTAAAAACCCTATATGGATATCAAGTATTGTGCCTGTAAGAAAGAAGAATAGGATAATTTGCGTATGTATGGACTTTTGAGACTTGAACAATGCATGTCCGAAGGATGATTTTCCCTTGCCAATTTTTGGACTTATGGTAGTCGCAACCACATGTCATGAGGGGATATCCTTCATGGATAGGTAGTCTAGATATAATCAAATTTGAGTGGCTCCAGAGATTATGAACCCACTACATTTCGAACAATGAAAGAGTATCTATTGGTAAAATATGATGCATTTTGGATTAAAGAATGTGCGGGCTGCTTATCAACGTGCAATGTAGAAGATATTCGACGACATTTTGCATCAAAATGTTGAATGCTATTTTGATTACTTGGTTTTCAAATCGAAGCTGAAAAACGACCGTCTAAGTGATTTAAGGCAAGCCTTTGACAGGCTTCAAAGATTCCAACTGAAGATGAATCCCGCTTATAAGTGTGCCTTTGGAGTCACATCGAGCAAGTTCATTCTCTTAATCGTCCGTCACCAAGGCATTGGATTAGATAGTCTAAATTTTATGCTATTATGAAGATGCCCGAGGCCCACAGTCTTCACGAACTTAGCAGTCTGCAAGAAAGACTCGCATACTACCAACACTCCATATCAAACCTTGTAGGAAGATGCCAACCTTTCAGTCATTTGATGAAGAAAATGGTCACTCTTGAATGGGATGAATCATGTAGAAGAGCGTTCAATATCATCCAGGGATACTTAATAAAGGCTCATGTCTTGGCAACACCGATAAGAGACAAGCCATTAATCCTTTATATTACGGCATAAGAACGCTCTAGGTGCTTTATTCCAGACCATTATCTGTACGAAGCCTTTGATCTTCTTTCCTGTCTGATTCTCCACTAGAGCCTTACATTGCCTACAGCTCTTGAATGCCTCACTTTTGTGTTTCATCAATACTACCCAAGTCATTCTTGAATAGTCATCAATAAATGACACAAAATACTTGTGACCATCCAAAGACTCCACCTTTGATGGACCCCATCAATCAGAATAAATGTAATCAAGTGATGACTTTATGCTGTGTACCCATTTTGAGACCTTCCTCATATGAAGCTTCCCAAACACACAATGCTCACAAAAGTCCAGATGTTTGACCTTACATTCCCCAAGAAGATCTCCCTGAGAAAGAATTTCACTCATATGACCTAGTCTCATATGCCACATCATAGTCAGTTGTGACTGGTGAACCTTACCAGATGCCACAATAGCAGACCCCCGTAGAATATACAAGGTCCCCCTTAGGGATGTCAATTCCGATCCAACCCGGTGGATTTCCACCCTACCCTATCCGTTAGGGCAGGGTATTTTTATGGGTAGGGTAGGGTATGGATTTGATTTTTCAAAACCCGTCGTGGGTACGGTAGGGTATGATATTTATTTTCTACCCGTCATAATACCCACCCAACCCATTCTATGATAAATTATATACACACACACACATATATACACACACATATATATATATATATATATATATATATATATATATATATATATATATATATATATATATATATATATATATATATATATATATATATATAACAATACACCATTCCGTCCTAAAATCATAGGGAGATATAAACAATTTTGTTTTGGACTATAGGCGAATACACTTCATATTTGACTATTTTTATATACTTGGGTTGCATATACACTACGATAATAATCAATTTGAATATAAATTTGTTTGTACGTCCAATATTTTAAGAATCGTAGTTATCTTTCGATGTCATTGTTTTGATTGATGAATTGGTTTTCTTTAGGGAGTTCTATTGATACCATAAATATGCTCCAAGCACCATAATCACTACAAGCACTATATAAATTACTAAATCACACCACAATTTGTTATGTTTTTTTTAAAGAGTACAAATGTCCCTCGAATATACATTTTCTAAATCGTATGAACGTCACCCAATGTGATGATAATGAGTTGTATATGCGTCAATGATTGTAATTATAAATGAACGCTTTTCAAGATGACATTTCTATGAGAACTTTTTTTAACCATGAGTTTTCCTAAAAAGATTATGGTTCATGTACCAAACATTAACAAAAGTGACGTACGAAGCATTTTGGTGTTGCCGATGAAACCCCATAACTAAATTATATGAAATTGCGATGTTTCATTGTGAATGAAAACAAATATCCATGGATATCTATGGACCCGTGGATATCCACATGGGGAGGGTACGGATTCAAAACTTTCTACCCGCATGGGTAATGGGTAGGGTATGGGTAAAGATTTTTTTTGATGGGTAGGGTATGGATACTGAAAAACCCGTACCCATTGGCATCCCTAGTCCCCCTTCTTGAATCCCTTGAGAACCACAAATGAACCTTTGTAGACATTCAGCACTCCACTTTCTTCCTTGAAATTGAACCCCTTATCGTTTAGTAGACTAAGAGATACCGAATTCTTGGTCATCTGTGGAACATGTGTTACATCCTTCAGTGTGCATAATCTACCGACTTCTATCCTCACTTGCACCGAGCCAATCCTAACTACCTTGCAGATCTTGCTGTTGGCTATAGATATATGACCTCCATCTCTCTGCTCATAGCTTGAGAACCACTCCTTTGTGGACAAATATGACAGGATGCCCCACACTCCACAATCCATGCATCCCCACGATGTGATGACTATCCTTATACCAAAACCATGTCCTCACCTGAGTCATGCCTAGGCCACAGCAGCTGTGCCAGAACTGCTCTACGGCTGCTTCTTTCTCTTTGGACAATTGGATTTCCAATGTCCCTGCACATTACAATAATCGTAGACATCCGTGAACTTAGGACCTTTGGACCCTGCCTTCTTGGACTTCTTCTTTTCAGACTGCCCATGTCCGTTCCCACTGCTGCTGCTGACTACTAGTCCAGCAACCTGAATGTCTACCAATGCAGCATATGTCTCAGCTCCCTGGCATGTAAAGCTGACCTTACATCCTCCAAAGCCACTGAATCTTTCCCAACTGTGAAGGATTGCACAAAGTTCTCAAATGATGTTGGTAAGGACACCAACAGAATTATATCTACATGTTCATCCTCCATCTTTACATCAATATTCCCGAGATCAAGTAATATTGTGTTCAGTTGATCAAGATGATCTCTCAGCTGAGTCCTCGCATGCATCCTCAGGCTGAACAACCTCCGCTTTAGCAACAAAATGTTGGTCGCCGACTTGGTCACATGCTTTATAGCTTTTACCATAACTTGGCACCGGTGTCTACTTCAGCAACTTTTGTGATAACATCATCGGACAAGCACAATATGATGGTTGAATGTGCTTTCTCCTTCAGACTGGCATAATCTGCGGCACTGGCATCCCTTTTACCAGATAAAGGAGTCCACAACCCTTGTTTCTTTAACAAGGCCCGCATCTTGATTCACCACAGACTGAAACCGTTTCTTCCTGTAAATTTGTCAATCTTAACGTTAATTGCCGACATCCTTCTTGCTAAAGAACATTCCTTTGATCATAAAATCCTAGCACCGGTCACCGGTCTTGCTTGCAGATCTGATTCTCAATTTATATTATCCTTATATGTGCCGAGATCAGAGTACTTCATATTTATCTTTTCAGCACAATTGCAAGTATCATAAAGTGATTCAAAGCCATCACAGACTTACTTGAAGATAACTTTATGATATATCTTGACAACTCAAAGTGTGCAACTCTGAGTCTGACTCTTTAGCCTTCAATCTTTTGGAGGTTTTCTTTGATTGCATATGAAGACCGTTATATTATATATTACAGTGCTTGTATGATTATCTCTATACAATAATCCGGCTCTAGTAAATCTTATCATATGTTAATTCTAACCTCACAAGCTTCTATCACAGCAGGTCTAGACTATCATCGCATCATATCTACTTAAAAATCATCAAAACTGGATCTAACATTTCCTATTTCAGCAGAACCTCCATATATGCCAGTTACCATAGACTTTTCATGGTTTCAGGGTACCTACACCTTATGGCCTAGTGCTATAAACAATTGGACTAGGTTCGATTCTCCATCCCGCCTCCGATATAATAAAAATCCTTTTCTCCATTCCCCAATTAAAAAAGTAATATATTTAGTTTTTTCATATATTTGATTTTATTTCTTCGTATTGAAACAGTATGAAGACCCTAATTTTTTTTTCCTAGGGCCTAAATTACACCAGGACGGCCATGTGTTTAGTAAGCCGAATTTCTTAAAGTCTTTTCACCTTTTGCATTACTCTATTGATACACTGTACAAGGCTTCGTGATTCGAGTAGCATAAAAAAAATTATACTTATCAGGTCATGCCTGAGCGGGTCGATCCAGAAGCACTCATGTTTTTTGGTCGGATCGTTACACATCTATATTAAACTCTTGTGGAAAAAGATAGGAAAGACTTTTGACATTATAGTAGATTTTTTTACTATCTTTTGTCTTTTGCCGGGGTTACGTTTGATAATATTTGTACTTTATTGCAGGATTCTAGGTTACACCGTGTTCTGTGGGGTGATGATTTGATGGTGAAACGATATTTTTAATGGTTAGAAGTGAATGACCGAAGCTAAAAAGCTCAAACGGTTCAAAAGTCTATGACACTCCTACCGTTCACTAAATTCAATTGACCTTTGACCTACCATGAAAAATGTTAGGGTATTTAGTGGAAATCCAAGTACATTCTCGATCTGCTCGAGAATGTACTCAAAAGTCATTCTTTAGTCTATACCTACCGTTCATCAGCAATTGTTTACCTTCAAATCTATATTTTCCGACATGTGATATTTGATGAGCTCAAATTTCCCGCACAAGATGGCCACCATACACCGTCTCCGCCGGAAACGTCACCAGGTACCTCGTTCTCACTCTCGTTTCAATCTGTATCTGAATTATTTCCTGATCTTTTTCCCCACCTTCCACTACCTGTTCAACGTCTACACACACTCCCTCCTCGGACCCACCTCCCCCATCACCTCTATCACCCGCCCCACCCCATTCACCGTCACCCCCACGTCCCCACCTCCCTTAACAACACTTTCCTCCTCATCAGCCAGCCCAACTCCCTCACCTTCCCCTCTTATACAACATCCTCACAATCCCCATCCCATGATCACTAGGTCCAAAACCGGCAACCTCAAACCAGTCACAATTCTCGATTATCACACTTACTACACTACCAAATATCTGATTACAGCATACACGAGTTTTCAGATCCCCTCTGATCCTAAGACATTTTGACAGGCTTTTGTCCATCCTAAATGGTGTAAGGCTATGCAAGAAGAATACGATGCCCTCCTCCACAACCAAACCAGGACATTAGTCCTCAAACCCCTCAATCACAATGTCCGTGCACCTTACAGTAATCATAGACGTCTATGAACTCAGGACCTTTGGACCCTGCCTTCTTGGACTTCTTCTTTCCAGACTGCCCATGTCCTTTCCCACTACTGCTGCTGACTACTAGTCTAGTAGTCTGAATGTCTGCCCATGCTGCATTATGTCTCATCTCCCTGGCATGTAAAGCTGACCTTACATCCTCCAAAGCCACCGTATGTTTCCCAACGGTGAAGGATTGCACAAAGTTCTCATATGATGTTGGTAAGGACACCAACATAATTAGATCTGCATGTTCATCCTCTATCTTCACATCAATATTCCTGAGATCAAGTAATATTGTGTTCAGCTGATCAAGATGATCTCTCAGCTGAGTCCCCTCATGCATCCTCAGGCTGAACAACCTCCGCTTCAGCAACAACATGTTGGTCGACAACTTGGTCATATACATGCTTTCTAGCTTTTACCATAACTTGGCAGCGGTGTCCTCTTCAGCAACTTCTGTGATAACATCTTCGGACAAGCACAATATGATGGTTGAATGTGCTTTCTCCTTCAGACTGGCATAACACATGGCACTGGCATCCCTTTTACCAGATAAAGGAGTCCACAACCCTTGTTGCTTTAACAAGCCCTACATCTTGATTTGCCACAGACTGGAACCGTTTCTTCCTGTAAATTTGTCAATCTTAACGTTAATTGCCGAAATCCTTCTCGCTAAAGAACATACCTTTGATCATAAAATCCTAGCACCGGTCACCGGCCTTGCTTTCAGATATGATTCTCAATTTATTTGCTTTCAGATATGATTCTCACTGGCATCCCTTTTACCAGATAAAGGAGTCCACAACCCTTGTTGCTTTAACAAGCCCTACATCTTGATTTGCCACAGACTGGAACCGTTTGTTCCTGTAAATTTGTCAATCTTAACGTTAATTGCCGAAATCCTTCTCGCTAAAGAACATACCTTTGATCATAAAATCCTAGCACCGGTCACCGGCCTTGCTTTCAGATATGATTCTCAATTTATTTGATCCTTATATGTTCCGAGAGCAGAGTACTTCATATTTATCTTTTCAGCATAATTGCAAGTATCATAAAGTGATTCCAAGCCATCACAGACTTACTTGAAGATAAGTTTATGATTTATCTTGACTACTCAAAGTGTGCAACTCTGAGTCTGACTCTTTAGCCTTCATTCTTTTGGAGGTTTTCTTTGATTGCATATGAAGACTGTTATATTATCTATTACAGTGCTTGTCTTATTATCTCTATACAATAATCCGGCTCTAGTAAATATTATACATATGTTAATTCTAACCTCACACGCTTCTATCACAACAGGTCTTGACCATCATCGCATCATATCTACTTAACAATCATCAAAACTGGATCTAACATTTCCTATTTCAGTGGATCCTCCATATATGCCAGTTACCATAGACTTTTCATGGTTTCAGGGTACCTACACCTTATGGCCTAGTGCTATAAACATTGGACTAGGTTCGGTTCTCCATCCTGCCTCCGATATAATAAAAATCTTTTTCCCCATTCCCCAATTAAAAAAGTAATATATTTAGTTTTTGCATATATTTGATTTTATTTCTTCGTATTGTAAGAGTATGAAGACCCCGATTTTTTTCCTAGGGCCTAAAATTACACCGGGACGGCCATGTGTTTAGTAATTTCTTAAAGTCTTTTCACCGTTTGCATTACTCAATTGATACACTGTACAAGGCTTCGTGATTCGAGTAGCATAAAAAAAATTATACTTATCAGGTCATGCTTGAACGGGTCGATCCAGAATCACTCAGGTTTTTTGGTCGGATCGTTACACGTCTATATTATACTCTTGTGGAAAAAGATAGGAAAGACTTTTGACATTATAGTAGATTTTTTTACTATCTTTTGTTTTTGGCCGGGGTTACGTTCGATAATTTTTGTACTTTATTGAAGGATTCTAGGTTACACCGTGTTCTGTGGGGTGATGATTTGATGGTGAAACGATATTTTTAATGGTTAGAAGTGAATGACCGAAGCTAAAAATCTCAAATGGTTCAAAAGTCTATGACACTCCTACCGTTCACTAAATTCAATTGACCTTTGACCTACCATGAAAAAATGTTAAGGTATTTAGTGGAAATCAAAGTACATTCTCGATCTGCTCGAGAATGTACTCAAAAGTCATTCTTTAGTCTATACCTACCGTTCATCAGCAATTGTTTACCCTCAAATCTACATTTCCCGACATGTGATATTTGATGAGCTCAAATTTCCCGCACAAGAAGGCCACCCTACACAGTCTCCGCCGGCAACTTCACCAGGTACATCGTTCTCACTCTCGTTTCAATCTGTATCTGAATTATTTCCCTATCTTTTTCATCACCTTCCACTACATGTTCAACGTCTACACCCACTCCCTTCTCGGACTCACCTCCTCATCGGACCCACCTCCTCCATCACATCTATCACCCGCCCCACCCCATTCACCGTCACCCCCCACGTCCCCACCTCCCTTAACACCACTTTCCTCCTCATCATCCAGCCCAACTCCCTCACCTTCCTCTCTTATACAACATCCTCACAATCCCCATCCCATGATCACTAGGTCCAAAACCGGCAACCTCAAACTAGTCACATTTCCCGATTATCACACTTACTACACTACCAAATATCCGATTACAGCATACATGAGTGTTCAGATCCCTTCTGAGCCTAAGACATTTCGACAGGCTTCTGTCCATCATGAAAGGTGTATGGCTATGCAAGAAGAATACGATGCCCTCCTCCACAACCAAACCTGGACATTAGTACCCAAACCCTTCTATCACAATGCCCCTGCACCTTATAGTAATCGTAGAAATCTTTGAACTTACGACATTTGGACCCTGCCTTCTTGGACTTCTTCTTTCCAGACTGACCATGTCCTTTCCCACTGCTGCTGCTGACTACTAGTCTAGCAGCCTGAATGTCTGCCAATGCTGCATTATGTCTTAGCTCCCTGGCATGTAAAGCTGACCTTACATCCTCCAAAGCCAACGTATATTTCCCAACCATGAAGGATTGCACAAAGTTCTCATATGATGTTGGTAAGGACACGACCAGAATTATATCTACATGTTCATCCTCTATCTTTACATCAATATTCCTGAGATCAAGTAATATTGTGTTCAGCTGATCAAGATGATCTCTCAGTTGAGTCCCCTCATGCATCCTCAGGCTGAACAACCTCTGTTTCAGCAACAACATGTTGGTCGACGACTTGGTCATGTACATGCTTTATAGATTTTACCATAACTTGGCAGTGGTGTCCACTTCAGCAACTTCTGTGATAACATCATCGGACAAGCACAATATGATAGTTGAATGTGCTTTCTCCTTTAGACTGGCTTAATCCGGGGCACTGGCATCCTTTTTACCAGATAAAGGATTGCACAACCCTTGTTGCTTTAACAAGGCCCGCATATTGATATTCTACAGACTGAAACCGTTTCTTCCTGTAAATTTATCAATCTTAACGTTAATTGCCGACATCCTTCTTGCTAAAGAACATACCTTTGATCATAAAATCCTAGCACCGGTCACCGGTCTTCCTTTCAGATCTGATTCTCAATTTATATGATCTATATGTTCCGAGATCAGAGTACTTCATATTTATCTTTTCAGCACAATTGCAAGTATCATAAAGTGATTCCAAGCCATCACAGACTTACTTGAAGATAACTTTATGATATATCTTGACTACTCAAAGTGTGTAAATCTGAGTCTGACTCTTTAGCCTCATTCTTTTGGAGGTTATCTTTGATTGCATATGAAGACTGTTATATTAGCTATTACAGTAATGGATTGCACTAACTGGGACGAAGATGTATAAAGGGAAGCTATTATTGGTCATAGAGAAGCCCTCAGTCGGACTGTTTTCCGAACTGCTTTTGCTCCGAAACTGAATCAGAATCAAAATCATGTCACTACCGACGACTTCATTGTCACTGCTTCTAGCGATGGCTCAATTTCCTCCTACTCCATTTCTTCTTGCATCGAGCAGGGTTTTCAAAATTCAAGGAATCACACGAAGGTGGAACCACATTGTTTAATACAAGGACATGATGGACCTGCTTATGATGTTAAGTTCTTTGGTGGCGGTGAGGATTCCTTATTATTGAGTTGTGGAGATGATGGTCATGTTAGAGGATGGAAGTGGAAAGGAATTTCAGATTCGGAGTTGCCAACAGAAGGAAGTAATTTGGAGTCTGTAATCGACTTGCTGAATCCTCAACATAGGGGTCCATGGGGCGCACTTTCTCCAATCCCGGAGAATAATGCTATTGCGGTTGATTTTCAGGGTGGTTCTATTTTTACGGCGACAGGTGACTCCTGCGCTTATGGCTGGGATTTGGAGAAGTGTGAAGTTAAAACAGTTTTTAAGGGACACTCGAACTATCTGCATTGTATTGTTGCTCGAACTTCATATGATCAGATAATCACCGGTTCGGAGGATGGGACAGTCCGTATTTGGGATTGCAAAAGTGGAAAATGTATACAAGAAGTTGTTCCCTCTAAGGACAAGCATTATGGAGAATCTTCTCCTTATGTCAGTTGCATTGTTCTGGATGAAAGTCAGAACTGGTTGGCATGTGGGAGTGGTCGGTCATTGTCCGTTTGGAATCTTGCTGCTGGGGCATGTGTATCAAGAACTAACACACGCTATAGCTTGCAAGATGTTTTATTTAACCGAAATGAAATTGTAGCGGTTGGAGCAGAGCCATTGATTAGTCGATTCAACATGAACGGAGATAAGGTTTCTCAAATACAATCGGTATTTTCAATCGGTATTTTCAGTTTCTCTACATACTTCAGGGGTAATGGCTGTTTCTGGATATGGTGCTTTAGTGGATGTTATCTCTGAGTTTGGAAGTCACTTATGCACATTTAGGTGCCGCGGACAGTAATATTACTGCTGCTGCTGCTGCTTTAGCAACGACACGACTCACGAGCAACCGCGTTATAATAGTTAAAGGCAATGTGACTACATATTTGATGTTGTGCTCTAAGACTTTAATTATTAATCAAGGACGAAAGATCATGATATGATTAAATCACTTGAAATGAGTTTCAAAGTATTAATTACAAATTGGATATGACAATAAATGAATGATGACTTTAGATCTTAAGCCAAAATCTACTTTTAATCAAGAAAAAGAGGTGAAATTTGTGTGTAAACAAAACAAACTCGGAAACCACATAAATCTACTGAAAGAGATACTAAATTGCTTGAATTGTTTTATAGTGACATATGTGATAGCAATGTTTAGTCACGAGGTGAGAGCCAAATATATATTTTTTATTTACCTTTCATGACGTGTTTTCAAAATGTTGTCTTGTCTCTTTAATTAATGCCAAAATCAATTTGTTTGATAAGTTTAACGAGTAAGAAAATCCATTTCGATCTTATGTCGTCCTTTTCTTTTAAAGCCCAGCCATGAACTTAACATATACATTTTCTTCTTTTGTTAAGCAGAATCTAGTAGTACTAGCAGCAGAATCCCAAAGGCCTAAACATACACATAGCTGGTTTATCAAGCTTGTGATCAAGGTTGGGTTAAAGCTATATGGAAAGTGTGAGAGACAAAAGGTGATGGAATGTTCCTTAGCTAAACTGAGTTGTCAACATGAGTTTTGGAATTTATGAGGGGAAAAAAGGATGATTGTTGGTCAAATTAATACCAGAGGCGTAATATCCCGATTTTTGAAAAAAGGCAATTCGGTCTTTTAGCAAAAATCAGAATATTATGCTATTTAATTAATGAAATTAAAGAAAAGGAAAAGGATTAATTGGATTTAATTAATAAGGAATAATTAGATTTTAATTGGGATTATAAAAGGAAAACTAATCCTAAATTAACCTAGTTGTTGTTTTACGTAAAATTTGCTGAGAAGTGGCGCAAGTTTTGAGAAAAAAAAAGAGAATAGGCTTTCGAATTTCGAAGCTAATCCGTTGCTCTTTTCAACAGACATCTCAAGGGAGAAAGGATCACCGCGAGAAGAGGATCGTTTTGTTATCAACAATCCCTAAATCCGTTAACGTAAGTTTTTCCCTCATCGTTCTTGACATTATGGTTTGTTCATCATCGTTACTAGCTGCGTTTTTCTGAGTTTAAACATCGTAGTGATCGTCTTTGGATTGATCGTTTATAGGTTTGGAGTTAAAGGTTTAACCTTTTCAAGACTTTGGTAGCTTTGGATCGTTGTACCACGCAAATTAAGGTAACGTGGTGTTCTTATCGTATGACTAAGGTGTTGTAAAGATGTAGAGCAATTTGTATGTTTATTTTCGTGGTTTTGAATCTGTTTTGGTTGGAGTTTGGGTTGGAATTGGGTTGGAATCGCGTTTACGCAGTTGCAGATTTTCTGGGAAAATCCCAGGCAGACGGGCGTCTACATAAGGGCGGACGGGCGTCCGAGGTAGCGGCAGCTCAGACGAGCGTTTGGGGTATGCGGACGGGCTTTTGAGGGTCCAGTTTTGATACAGGATGTGGCTGAATTTCACGGACGGGCGTCTGGGGGTTGGTGGACGCACGTCCAAGGCAGACGGGCGTTCACATGGGGTCAGACGGGCGTCTGACCTACTTATTCTGTTTTTCACTGTTTTTCGTGTCAGCTTGGTTTCAGGCTTCATAATCATGTTTTTACTGCTTAATCTTGTGTGACAAAGCCTTAAATTAAATTTTGATGCGTTTAGTTCCGGCACCATATGGATTCCCTAAAAAGATGAAGTGTGGGACCGTCGAAAGCTTTGGATTTGCCTTGTGCTTCGATAAGCTAGGGTTTATCGATGTCTGTGTATGTGCTAGGTTTTGTTTGAGTCTAGTGGTCTTAGGAAGAAGGAGTAGACTGATAGGTGAGCCTTTTATGTGAATCAACTTAGGTGGCTAGATAAACATCTAATCAAACATATGTGCTAGATTAATAATCTTAAACATCATGCGATGCTTGGTAAGGCATAGTACAATATCGCGATGTGTTCTCTGACCAGACAAAGTAGACTGTACCCACGCCGGTCAATCGATTGGCTAGATAAAGCGTCTGGTGCATTCTGCCGGTCATCACACTATCGGGACTCAGATATTCCCGGGGCTACTAGAGCGTGTCTCTAAGTAGGTTGCACCCAGTTGTCCTAGTACATCCTATTACTAGGCGTAGTGCCATTGTTATTCATGATGTAACAAACTTGAGCTAAGCTAGATACCTTTGGAACCTCATGTTGTGCTATGAACATAATATGATAGTTAGCTAGGGTTAATAACGGAATGAATTAATAAAAGACGGCGTTGCTTTTATTTCTTTATGAGACCGATGTTATGCGATCTTCTACGCGTTACTAAGTACTTATGTACTTACCCCGTTACTTTTCGTTTGTCTTTCTCTTTCCCCAAAGAAGATGAACATGTTGCTAATACGGATGAGTTCTTTGACGAGGACGTGTGAGATGGAGCTCTTGAAGATTTAGTTCTTTTAGTTTTGATTCTTTCAATAATGTTGTTGACTTAGTTCAAACAATGCTGTTTTTCTTTTGGGATTAGTTCCATTCGGGTTCTTTCGGATTTGAATGTTGGTTGGTTTAGTATTCTTTATTGGATTTAGTTTTACAGCATTGAAAACCGTGTGTTCGATCTTTTGTTTTCCCGAGTCGTTTTATCTTCCGCGTCGTTTTAGTTCTGATGTATGACGTAAGGCTTACATATATTATTGAATTTATTTGATAATATTTGTGCCGAGCGCTCTTTCCGGATAAGGACTCGGTGTCCGGGAACGGGGCGTTACAAGAGGTGAAGATGTATTTTGAGGGGGTAAAATGGTTCTTGGATAGGGATGTGATGCCAAGGATTATTATCGAGAACTAGGGAAGAGCTGTTAGCACCACCCTATGGTCTAAAAATAATATTGCAGATCCGTTTATAAAGACTGACGCGTCAACAAGTTATACAAACATCGAGGGGAATGGGATTTGAGCCTACTAAATAAATCATCACCACAGTGGAAACCTGTCTTTGGAGGTATGGCGATCCCATTAAAGAAATTCAACGGGTAAAAACGAAACTGTTAAAGGGGTGATTCTGAAGAGCACAATTAAAAATAAATATTTATAGCGGAAGTTTTCCGAATCCCGTTCCTATCGTGTTAGTGCTCTTCGTGTGATGTTTGAGGTTGAGTTATCTCTTAATGAGTCCAATGGAATATTTTTGCGGGGTGTTTGGTCACAATTCACCCTTGGAGGAATCACCTAAGTGAACGTGGTGGTGGGGTCGCCACTGTGGAGGTGTGGGCTACTCCCTAATGACGTTCATGATACAAGATTCATGCGCATGACCGTAAAGCTGATAGAACCACATTTTTTACTCGTACCGTGATGTATAATGTGTTACCATCTAATCACATGAAACATAGCTCAAGACATTTATGTCTATATTGTTTTATAGGTGGTAATTCATTTTCACTAAATGGAAGTTCAAACCCGAAAGATATCTACACCTATTACACGATATTACATGTTGAGTTTTGTTTTCAAAAATAAGTTTTTAAAATCAAGTGGGGGATTGTTGGCATTATATTATAGATTTTAAAACTTACATAATATTATTTTTATGATATACATTAAAATAAAATAAAAATTATATGATTTTCTATTAATTTATGTGTTTGACATTTTCTAAATATATCAGATAACTTCTCCCATAAATTAGGCATAATGGGATAATGTTGATTCATAATATCCCACAAAATCTTAGCAAAATGATAAAAAAAATGTACACTTTATTTTCCTCTCCTTTCAATTCTGAGCATCGAGTAAATAGTGGTTTGGGGTCCTTTTCGTTGCACACGAAATTATCGAATCTCGGGAGAGCAATACAATATCAATAGCGCAAATCGTGCTTCGATCCAGGCTTATTCTATACTTGACTCTGGTTCATTTTTGGCACTTTGTTATTACCATTGTTGTTACAGTTGTTATTTGTTTAGAATTTTCTGTTGCTTTGGACCTTTGACTGAAATTATTTTTCCAACAGAATGAGTGGAACTAAAACCGTAGCCAAGACATAAATGAATAAAAAATCGAACAGGTCTGGACATAAATGAATAAAAAACCAAACATGCCGGAATTCATGATGATTTTTTTTTTTTTTTTGACAAGCTGGCTGGAGAAGATAGTTTCACTTCACACAAGTGTTATTCCTATATGTATTGTCTCTTTTATTAAGAAGTTAAAAAGTTATGATGAGCAGGACATGTTATTGTCTCTTTTATGAAGAAGTTAAAATTTATGATGACCGCGACATGTTAAAAACATTTATCAGGACATATTGATTGCCCACACCGGAATATTAGTGACATTGCGACTGCACAGAAAAGAAGTTACTATCTTTCCAAAAAAAAAAAAAAAAAAAAAAAAAATGCTATTGTCATGATAAAATGCCACAAAAATCATTTCAAAGTATCGCAGAGGCGTAGCAAAGGCTAGTGCAATGCTTCACTATGATTTACTATAATTGGCTCCCTAAAAAAATAAAAATAAACATTTGATTCCAACATGCATTCACTTGGTTCAAAATACAACACCACAAAACATCAGTCGTCACTTTTGTCCACAAAACATCATTCGTCACTTTTGTTGGCCTTGCAACATCCACCTAAACAAAGGCTTGATGATACACTATTGAACAATACTAAGTGTTGAAATGAAAACAAAAGTGTGTTGAAATGAAAACAAAAGTGTAATTGTAAGCACACAAAGCAAATGAAAACAAAAGTGTGTTGAAATGAAAACAAAAGTGTAATTGTAAGCACACAAAGCAACCTGATTTCATAAGCTTTGTTGAAATGAAAGGAGGCCTGGACTTTGAATAGAATGTAAATTATCTCTAATGCAAAAGTATCCAACCTAAATCAACTATTGCTGGTTCCAATACATCCACAAATAATCCATGGACTAGTAATGAAGTATCTCTAATGCAAAAGTATCCCATCACTAATAACGTTATCGTTTTATTTAAAAATCTTTTTAAAAAATGTCTTATTTTATACTCCCTGCGTCCCAGTTTGTTTGAGACTTTTTGAAACTCAAAAATTTAAGGAACATCATTTATTACATTACATTGTCTATTCATTGAAAACATGACTAATTTACAAATACATCCCTTATATACTGTTATTACATTTTTCAATAAATGCTTATGTGTGGGTATTTTAGACATTTAAGAAGCAACTTTAAATCTAAATATTAATATGAGACTTATTTTGGGTCACCATAAAAGGAATAAGTCTCAAACAAATTGGGACGAAGCGAGTAATTATCTATAATATTTATTCAGTGAGTTAGTCAAATTATAGAAAAGGATGCATTCAATTTTGTGATAAATATGAAGAATGCGGATATCCCTCCTTCACTTTCCAACGCTTACTAAAAGTTATGATGAGCCGGACATATTCATTGCCCTTTCTGGAACATTAGTGTTGTTTGCACAAATTTTGAAGGAAGGAAGTTTGTTGTAATTTTGTTGATCGTATTTAATAGAATTGCATGGATTAAGAAGGGAGTTGGTTGTAAATTTTGTTGATCGTATTTAATAGAATTGCAAGGATTAAGAAGGGAGTTGGTGGTAATTTTGTGGATTGTATTTAATAGAATGTGATGAAAAGTGATTTTCATTGATAGAATACCTACACACTTTATTTATATACAACTATGGAGTGTTGTAGAAGTGTGGTAAACTTTATTTATATACACTTATGGAGTGTTCTGGGGGTATTCCGGAGTATTCTAAAGATAAATAAAAAACATACAAAATATTTAATTTTTTTTACAAAATATAATATAATATTCTAATAGTATTCTTTTTTCGATATGTTTTGCAAGTTTTTTGAATGCTAATCTTGGCCTTTACTTTTGGGATTGCAATTTCTAGAATGCTAATCGGCCTTTACTTTTGTGATATAAATATGAAATTCTGGTTTCTTGCTATTATATATATATATATATATATATATATATATATATATATATATATATATATATATATATATATATATATATATATATATATATATATAGGAAAAGATTGTAGAGGACGGGTTTACATCTAATATGGGTAAAAAGGACAAGAAAATAATGCGCTGGTTGTAAATGACAAAAAGTAATGTATATCCAATATTACCCTTAATATTTAAGTTGCTACTTTTTTTCCCTGTATTTCTATTAAATGCGGTTGAATTTAATGTTGAATTATAACGGCAAATCAGATCAGAATCAGATATTGAAGCCAAATTTCATGCCCATTTCCAGACCTTTTCCTGAATAAACAAATCCATAGCTTTCTTTTTGCTGTTTTTCCACCGTATGTACATACAGAATTCATGATATAGAGATGTCCAAGAAATTTGATTCCAATTAATTGATCGATTTTATTATGATTGAAAGGCACGTGATGCATTTTATGCGTGTTTGGAGAAGCATTCTAACAAAAAAAGCACAGAAATCGGAACTATGGGGTTTTTCTATACCCGGTGGATTGCAAGAAAGCTAGGGTTCAATATGTCAATCAATGCCGACCCACTTGGGTTAGTTTCTTTATTCAAGATATACATATTTTCCCCATTTTAAGCCTGATTATGCTTCTTAAGAACTGGGTTGTGAATTTATTGGTTTTTGGTTTTTAGGTGAAGCGTTTTGATAGGCAGTATTGCTCCAAGAAAAAAGTTCTGAGGCTTTTGGATGACAATGATGGAAGGAGAGGTTTCATGCCCATTCCCAGACCTTTTCCTGAATAAAAAAAAATCCATAGCGATTACGACTCTTTCATGCCCATTTCAGCATATTTCACTTCGAGTTTTTTTTTCGGTTTTTCCGGTGTTTGTGATCTATCTATTCCGTTATTTTCCTTGTGTATTCGACGTTACCGATAAGTATGATCATTCATTGCTTTCATGGATGTCGTTTTATGTATCTTTCGGTAATTGGATTTCTGCAATCATGGCGGGTTTTTTTTTGTAGTTTTATGTTGTATTGTACTGGTATTTTTTTTGCATAGAATTATTTCATGGTTTGCCCCGATTGTTCAAAGCAATTTATAAATTGTATATTATGATGTTTGTAAATTCATTTTTGTAGGCGTTTGGATGAAAGCGATGTTGATTTTGATGTTATAAATTGTATAACATGTAGTAACACTTGCACTAACAGCCTTATTCTCAATCAAGGACTAACCATTGTATAACATGTAGTAACACTTGCAGTAACAGCCTTATTCTCAACATGTAGTAGCACATTACGTCGCCAAAATGTTCCAAGACCTATACGGATTTAGACCACATGTAGTTACAATAGTAGTAACACATAACATGTCCATCTTGTAGTAACATCACTACACATGTGTAGTTCTTTTGTCCAAATTTGTTAGTAAGCATTTGTAGCTATTTACATTTTGTATTGCCGAATGAAGACATCCTTAATCATTTTACAACACTGAGAACATTCATATATTGAGTCCACATATGAAATAACACGTATTTCACGTTGGTTCCGTGAACACCATCCGACGTAGTAACAACACTATCCAAACACCCTCAAACATAGTAACACATAATGTACACCCAAAACCCTTAACATTAAACCTTAAACACAAAACCCTAAGCCTGAACCCTAAACCCTAAACCCTAACCCTCAACCCTAAACCCTAAACCTAAACCTAAACCTAAACCCTAAACCTGAACCTTAAACCTGAACCCTAAACCCTAAAACTTGAACCCTAACCTAAAAATTAATGTTCATGATTCAGGTTTAGGGTTCATGTTTAGGGTTTAGGGTTTAGATTTAGGGTTTAGGTTTAGGTTTAGGTTTTAGGGTTCAGGCTTAGGCTTCAAGTTTAGGGTTTAGGGTTCAGGTTTAGGGTTTAGGTTTAGGGTTCAGGGTTCAGGGTTTAGGGTTTAGGGTTTAGGGTTTAGGGTTTAGGGTTCAGGGTTCATGTTTAAGGTTCAGGGTATAGGGTTCAGGGTTTTAGGGTTTAGGTTTAGGGGTTTAGGGTTCAGGTTTAGGGTTTAGGGTTAGGGTTCAGGGTTCATGTTTAGGATTCATGGTTTATGGTTCAGGCTTAGGGTTCGGGTTTTAGGGTTTAGGGTTCAAGGTTAAGGGTTCAGGGTTAAGGGTTCAGGGTTTAGGGTTTAGGTTTCAAGGTTCAGGTTTTAAGGTTTAGGTTTCAGGGCTCAGGTTCAGGGTTTAGGGTTCAGGGTTTAGGGTTTAAGGTTTAGGGTCTAAGGTTTAGGGTTCATGGTTCAGGGTTTGGATTGTACATTATGTGTTCCTTTAACTGTAATCCTCTTTCATTGCCCATATCACTTTAATGTGTGACTATGTTATATGTTACTACTCACTGCATATGATTACATTCAAAACTCTATAAAAATTTCGTCCCCATCTAATACACAACAAATGCCGGTACTTTCACAGTTTTGGTTGTTCGTCTAGTTATAAAGTGGCACAATGACTCTTCATTGCCAATTACACGTTAGCGTGTCACTCCATTATGTCTTCCTACGCTAAAAGGATATGGCATTTTGTTGACAATATCATTCTTTCTTACTACCTCATTCTTACGAACTCAAAACAGGTTATTGCGTGATTGTACTTACTCCACATCATAGCTCAATAACATTGATCTGTGTTGGAATAATGGGGTTACTACATATACATCAAAACAGGTTGGAAGTTAAACCACCAAAATGTTGTTTTTTAGGCATTGCAATACATATCAACTTGTGAAGTAATAATATTCATAACAGAAGAACAACAATCTGAATTATTCATGAATCCTGGGCCATAAACGGCCGTTTCATTTCTTAGAAAAATCAAAACAATTGTCTTTACTTTATTCTAGAAAAATTGAATACTTTAAGAATGAAGAGGGCAATGTGTCTAGCATGATTGAGGTCACAACCATCCCATTTAGCCTTTGCAAGTCTTCATTTGTCCATTTTTGAGGAATGCTCTTGCCTTGGGACAACTTCAATAGGTAGTGAATCAGATAAAATGCACGATCAGTCCCGTAGTAACAATTTATAGAAATGTAGTAACACTGCAACAATATGTAGCAACATACAAAATAATATAGAAACAATTCATAAAACTGTACTAACAATGATAGAAAAATGTAGTCACAATTCAGGACTATGCAGCAACATTCCAAAAAATGTAGTCACAATTCAGAATAATGTAGTAATAGCTTAATAAAATCTTAAGCTTATATTTCAAACAATGTAGTAACTATTCTTTCATGACATGATCCCAATTGTGTAACAACACGTGAATATAATGAAGTAAATGCAGAAATTTCCATTATGTATCAATGAAGACATGTTGTAAATGCAAACATTGAGCACACTGATATGTAACACCACACTGTCCCTTTATATTGACATGTAGTAACTCAGTGCTGGAAGTAGTAACACACATCAGAAACATTTATCAGAAGTAACACTTGATTAGCATTAGGTATCACCCTAGACATGTTGAAAATTCACACACTCAATACACTTACATGTACAAACACACAATACAATTCCACGCAATTGTAGTAACACACTGATGGACGCAGTAACACATCTGAACAAAATTCATCACAACAAACACGTGTTTTCAATTAGGTATCACCCAAAACACGTTGTAATCTCACACACCAAACACACTTATATGTATACACACACAGTACAATTATATTGAAATGTAGTAACGCACTGGTACAAGTAGTAACACCTGCAAAAAAGCTTCATCCCGGTACAACAAACGGTTCATATGAATGAATAGCCCACTACCCAATTAAATACTCAATAATTCTAATCGAAATTGAAAAAAAATTGAAACTTACTCAGTCTTCCGGCGTTTCCCTCTCCCTTTTACCATTAGATTTAGGACAAATGTTTGAGATTGTTATTGGGTGGGTGTTTTACCCGCCTTTAATTTAGTGAATTTTTTTAACATATAAAATTTGGAGGATTGTTTACTAAAAGATGATTTATAATGTTCTTTTTACGTAATAATGAGAAGATTATTTTTAGTCTATCGATATTGAGAAGATAAGTCATAAACAATGACGAGAATCGAAATTTCCTCACCGTGTACATATTATTTAATTATATATTAATGTTACCCTCATTAAAAGACACTTTTAGTGACCAAATTTCACCCCGTCATTAAATTCCTCTCATTATAACCCATTTTTCTTGTAGTGTTCCCCCGACCTGACCCGAGCCTTGTATTGCTTGTTCATTCAGTCTTTTGCATCTTTCTTTGCCATATATCCCTGGCAATAGCTAGCCGGTGAAACAGTGTGCGTGAAGTCAAAAGATAGTAGTTATTTAAAAGCTTTATGTATGATGAGTTATGATAGTTTATCAAGAAAACTCTTCATCGTGTATTTGTCTGTTATGGTTGTGAGATGCTGACTTATTTTATGTATCTCTTTTTGCAGCCAAAAATAAAAAAAATAAAAAAAAAAAAAATATATAATATATATATATATATATATTATATTACATATATATATATATATATATATATCACAAGCTTCTACCACAACAAGTCTTGACCATCATCGCAACTAAATCATCATCTGAATCTAACATTTCCTATTTCATGCCATATATGCCAATTACCATTGACTTTTCATGGTTTCAGGGTACCTACACCTTATGGCCTAGTTCTATAAACAATTGGACTGGGTTCGATTCTCCATTCCCCTCCGATATAATAAAAATATTTTTCCCCATTCTCCAATTAAAAAAGTAATATATTTAGTTTTTGCATATATTTGATTTTATTTCTTCGTATTGTAAGAGTATGAAGACCCCGATTTTTTTTCCTAGGGCCTAAAAGTACACCGGGACGGCCATGTGTTAGTAAGCTGAATTTCTTAAAGTCTTTTCACCGTTTGCATTACTCTATTGATACACTGTACAAGGCTTCGTGATTTGAGTAGCATAAAAAATTTATACTTATCAGGTCATGCCTGAACGGGTCGATCCAGAATCACTCAGGTTTTTTGGTCGGATCGTTACACGTCTATAATATACTCTTATGGAAAAAGATAGGAAAGACTTGTGACATTATAGTAGATTTTTTTACTGTATTTTGTCTTTGGCCGGGGTTACGTTTGATAATTTTTGTACTTTATTGAAGGATTCTAGGTTACATCGTGTTCTGTGGGGTGATGATTTGATTGTGAAACGATATTTTTAATGGTTAGAAGTGAATGACCGAAGCTAAAAAGCTCAAACGGTTCAAAAGTCTATGACATTCCTACCATTCACTAAATTCATTTGACCTTTGACCTACCATGAAAAAATGTTAGGGTATTTAGTGGAAATCCTAGTACACTCATACCGTTCACTAAAGAATGAGTACATTCTCGAGGAGCAATGTATTTCCATATTTGATGGTAAACAGTGAAGTGTCAACTTGGGAAGCTTGAAATCCAAATTGTTGCGGTGTATGAGAAGGCTTGAGAAACCATGTCCGAGGGGCTTGCTTAAGGCCGTATAATGATTTGTGAAGTTTGTGTACATAATCAGGTTTGTCCGGATGAATAAAACCTTGTGGTTGATACATATACACATCTTCATCAAGAGTACCATGAAGAATGCATTAGATACATCAACTTGTCGGATTTTCCATCCAAAATGAATAGCAAGAGCAATCATAATGCGGATAGTTGCAGGCTTTAATAACTGGACTAAATGTTTCATGGAAATCAATGCCACTTTCTTGTTCGAACCCTTTTGCCACTAATTGAGCCTTGAGCCGTTCCACAGTACCATCAGATGCCCGTTTCACTCGGTATACCCACTTGTTATATATGATGTTGTGATTGAGGGGTTTGGGGACTAATGTCCAGGTTTGGTTGTGGAGGAGGGCATCATATTCTTCTTGCATAGCCTTACACCATTCAGGATGGGCAGAAGCCTGTAGAAATGTCATAGGCTCAGAGGGGATCTGAACACTTGTGTATGCTATAATCGGATATTTGGTAGTGTAGTAAGTATGATAATCAGGAAATGTGAATGGTTTGAGGTTGCCGGTTTTGGACCTAGTGATCATGGAATGGGGATTATGAGGATGCTGTATAAGAGGGGAAGGTGAGGGAGTTGGGCTGGCTGATGAGGAGGAAAGTGGTGTTAAGGGAGGTGGGGACGTGGGGGGTGACGGTGAATGGGGTGGGGCGG
This sequence comes from Gentiana straminea, assembly GCA_036785695.1. Classification (NCBI taxonomy): domain Eukaryota; kingdom Viridiplantae; phylum Streptophyta; class Magnoliopsida; order Gentianales; family Gentianaceae; genus Gentiana; species Gentiana straminea. The sequence continues at coordinate 1,532,692 of JAVUPR010000424.1, read as the reverse complement.
GTGATAGAGGTGATGGATGAGGTGGGTCCGAGGAGGGAGTGGGTGTAGACGTAGAATAGGTAGTGGAAGGTGAGGAAAAAGATCAGGAAATAATTCAGATACAGATTGAAACGAGAGTGAGAATGATGTACTTGGTGACGTTGCCGGTGGAGACGGTGTAGGGTGGCCTTCTTGTGCGGGAAATTTGAGCTCATCAAATATCACATGTCGGGAAATGTAGATTTTTTTGGAAATAGGATCAAGGCACCGATATCCTTTTTGTTGTGGGCTATATCCTAAGAAAATTCATCGTTTGGATCTAAACATGAGTTCTTTTAATTGATGTAGGGTCGGAGGAGGGGAAAGCAAGCGCAACCGAAGGTCCGGAGGAAGGCATAATCTGGTTGAAGCTGATGAAGTTTAAAGAAAGGGGAATCATTGTTTAAGACATCAGTGGGTAGGCAATTTATCAATTAAACAGTAGTTAAAAAGCATCGACCCAATAGTGTTGAGGTAAGTGTGATTGAGCTAATAATGTTATGCTATTTCTATAATGTGTCTATGTTTGCGTTTGCAATACCATTTTGTTGAGGTGTGCTAGTGCAAGAGTATCGATGATGAATACCATGAGTTTCAAGAAATTGTTTTAGGGGTTTATAGAGATATTCTACTCTTCCATCGGTTTGTAGGATTTTTATTAGCATTTTGAATTTTATAAAACATGCATACACGTCAGATTTATGTTGAATAGGATAAAGCCAAGTTTAACGTGAGTAATCATCCACAAAAAGTACATAATAACGACAACCATTAAGAGAAGAAATAGTACAAGACTATACATCCGAATGTATAGTTCAAGAGGAGTGGTAGTTATTCGTTGTGAATTGGAAAAAGGAAGTTGTTTACTTTTACCTAATTGACACGGTTTTCTGACAGCGTCTTTATTAACAGAATTGAAAAGGTAAAATGTTTTTATTCAGAACATAAGAAACAATAGAATAAGACGAGTTCCCTAAGCGAGAAAGCCAAATAGAAAATGAGGTCTTGACCCCAACGGCTGCAGTGAGTGCATGTGGACTGGAATTGAGATTAGGGTGGATAGGATAGAGGCCACCATTACTCCGTCCCTCCAGCAATGTTTGTCATATGGTTGTGTCCTTAATAAAAAAAATGAGAGGCAGTAAGAACAAAGTAACAATTATTGTCGTGACAAAATTTATTAATAGAAAGTAAATTAGCCGAAGCTTATGGACAGTGTAAGACATTTTTCATCGTGAGATTTGTGTGTGGTGTTTTAATTACAACATTACTAGTGTTTGCGATCTCGAGGCTTTGACCATTGCCAACAACAACTTTTTCCTGACATGTACAACTGGTGCATTTTTACTCTTCACAGTTATGATGATATCCATGATCTTTTCTGGATACAGAACCACCTGCCGAACAAATGAAGTAATAAGAGGGTGTGGGGAAGCTGGTATGTGCACTCCCATGTATCCATTGAGCTGAGAGATGTGGAATACATGGTGTAGCCTAGATTCTTCAGGAAATTGAAACTTGTAAGCCACTGGATTATTCTTCTCAAGTACTTTGTAGGGGCCAAAATACTTAGCTGCCAGTTTCAAATTCCTCCCCAATGCCAATATAGTTTGTTTATAGGGCTGTAATTTGAGGAACACTAAGTCTCCCACTTGGAATTCCCTCTCAGTTCTTCCTTTATCTGCAAATTATTTCATCTGGCCTGTGCAAACTCTAAATGCTCTGTCAATTCTTTAGTGTACATTTTCCGTTGCGGCACGAATTCATCAATAGAGGTAGTAGCTCCACTGTTATAGCTTCCAATAGGTATAGATGTAGGCTTATAACCATAAAGTGCCTCAAATGAGGATGTTTGAATGGCAGTGTGGAAGCTAGTGTTGTACCAAAATTCAGCTAAAGGTAGCCTTTTGGTCCACTGCTTTGGTCTTTGGAAACACATTACCTCAAGTACATTTCATTTCACTGGTTCATTATTTCAGTTTGGCCATCTGTTTGAGGATGATATGTTGAGCTAAGGGCTAATTAGACTCTTGCCAACTGAAATAAATGCTGCCAGAACTCACTAGTGAATATACTATCCCTGTCACTTACAATGGTGGCAAGTAATCCATGAAATCTGTAGATATGGAGGAAGAAATCCTCTGCCACTGATTCTGCAAAATACCCTTCCTTAAAGACACAAAATGTCCCCATTTTGTAAATCTGTCAACCACAACCATGATAACCTCAAAACCTTCAGAATTTGGTAAACCCTCAATAAAATCCATACTGATGTGAGTCCATGCTTGATGTGGAATGGGGAGAGGCTGTAATAATCCTTGGGGGTGTTCATGAAGGCCTTTACCCTGTTGACAAATTAGGCAATTCTGAATTAAGTGTTTGACATCATCCGTCATCTTAGGATGCGTAGGATTTATGTCGATCAACCGAGATTCATGCTTCATAATGGTAGGAATGAATATTCGGAATTGACCATCTAATATAGGATGCTATGAAGTTGAATCACAAGCTTTGACTTTGGCCAATTTCCGTTGTTGATTTTGCATGATGGCCAATTTAGTATGATTTCGACGGCATTGTACGTTTTCGAGAACAATGCAATTTGGAGTCAACATATGCATATCGACATTTGAGGACGTTATGTTAGAGATGATGCTAGCTAAGAAGCGGTGTTGAATAACTATATCGTTATGGATGGAGAAATATTTTGCCGGCTTATTGTTTTTCATACAGTATAACCTCGATAAATGAATACCCTCTGGACCAGAGAAAATTATTCATTTGGCGAGGTTATTCATTTATCCAACATTCATTTAGCCCCTTTGCCCATGTCGGGACCAGAGAAAATTATTTATATGGCGAGCTTATTCCTTAATCGAATATTAATTTATCGAGGTTATACTGTATATATAGACTCATATAAAACTTACTCACACATAAATTAAAGTTGTGGCACTTGTTTTCTCTGAATTTTGTCATTGGAACATCATGATGATTTTGCTTGGCCGGACGTGCGTGCATCATGCATATCAGGAATCCATTTGGATTCAATTTGTTGGACCAAAAATGACATTAAGTTTTCCCGACAATTGGTCATTCATAACGTTTGACTTGATTAAAGGGTGTTGTACATTGTGATGATGAAAAGGAAAGCTTAATTGTGAGATGGAATGCCATCATCCATTTTTTTACATTTTCTGATTGAGGTCTTGTGGGAATAGACCATTTAAATTGACAATAAGTGCATGCATCTTTGAGGTCACCCTTGAGGGTGGGGAATTTTTGCATAGTGACTCCATTGGTGTGGAGACACTACATGGCTCAATCTGAACCATACAATTTCATTCCACATTGAAACTGCGTGGTTCAGATTGAACCACGTAGTGTCTCCACACCAACGGAAATACCACATAAAAATTTCCCCTTGAGGGTTGCTAACCGGACTATCAGACCAAGTGGGAGAATGTAAGAAATATTCTAATTTAATCAGATATTTGTGTGGCCCAATATTATGTTATTTTGTTATTATTTTTCTCCTACTAATTAGCAGTTGGCACAATGATTGATTGATTTATTTATGGTAGATAGTGATTCGATTTTCTTGATGGGTGGAAATCATTTGTTGGCCATTATAACTGAAAATTTAACTTGGGCCTCTGCTCTAGCTTATAAAAAGTTGTGATACCATCAATCTAGCTAGGACATTCTGAAAGTTATAAACTGGAAGACTCAATGACCACACCATATGCCATTGTGTATTTGAAAATTTTCTGTTGCAGGATTTAGACATATCGTAATGGCAAACAGGATGATGAGGCCAAATAATTATGGATATACGAACGTTCCTGTTGGTTTATTCCGCTAATCATGTACTTTGATTTCTCGTTTCCTAAGATTATAGCCATAAATGTGATTTATTTATTTCTTTAACTTGAAGTGAACTCACCAAGCTCAACCTTAATTTGATATTGAAAAAAAAAAAAAAAAAAAAAAAAAAACGCTATCGCACAACATCACAAAGTATCGCTAATAACGAGAGTCATCGTATAATATCAGGGAGGTATTGCAAAACAATACAACAACCTATATGGTGCTCTCACGATGTTTTGAGATGTTTTTACGATACTTTATTGAGTATTTTTATTATTGCGTTAGCAATTTTAAAGGGCTATACACGAGTAGCTTGGTCATCAGACATGAATACAAGGAACCGGACTCCCGAAAGCACATATGCAAGGACCTGCGCAAACTAAACCAGACTCGCAAACATAGAGGTCGCACTCATCGTTCAACAACCTGGAAGGTGATGAAAAAGTTTTAAGATGGACTGACGATTCCCTACTCAAGTTCCTTCTTTCCACACACTGCGCTCGCTTCCCCAACAACTGAAATAAATAATAAATAGTATGTTGTTTTATTCAACAACAAAAGAAATATTTATATATATAGTTAGTCACGCGTAATGGGGAAATTCTACATACTGCAGATGGTTTCTACTACGGAGTTCTGGAAATACACAAATAATCCCAATGACTTATATGCACCTATAGGGCTAGCCTTAGGGCTTTTATGAGTTAACACTTAAAAGACGATCCGTAGTAGAAACTCTCCGGAATAGAATTTCCCCGAGCTAGTAATGACCACATAGCGAAAGCAGCATAAGGTCACTTACAGAAACTATCAGCAGAAATACCACAAAACTGGCAGACTTAGCCATGTTCTTAGTCTTACAATTGTAAAGCTGGTGATGAAAATACTAAATGTAAAGAGAATTTCTTCACAATTTATTAACATGAAACTTTGTTATGGTTTATGTCTCTAGGCAAAAAGACATTGCTAAGAGTTTTAAAATTGGTTGAAGTACGAACTCTCGTATTTAATTACCACATGTTTATTCGGTGTATATTCAAATTTGGATCTAAGCTAATATTTTGTAAACGGTACAGTTCTACGTGTGAATCTAAAGGAAGATAATGTAACGCCCCCAGACCCCGGACCTGGTAGCGTTAAATGAGTCATAAATATTCGGTCAACTTCTTAGACCGCCGTTCTCGCTTGGTCTAAAAGGGCTATATAACCCGAGTTGACAAGACCTTTATGTCTCACACTTATATGAGGGTGAGTATTCTCTTATTTTACCGATGTGGGACTTTAATTACATTCTCCCCCCCCCCCCCCCCTTATAAGGGACTGGCGTCCTCGCCAGGACGACCGAGACTATTCCCGGATCGTCCCTATCAGAGGTAACTAGAGGCCATCCTTACACCGTCTTCTTGTACGGTGCAGCACATAGTTCCGTCTGATAGTCGGCTCTGAATACCATTCTGTAACGCCCCCAGACCCCGGGCTTGGTAGCGCTAAATGAGTCATAAATGTCCGGTCAACTGCTTAGACCGCCGTCCTCGCTTGGTCTAAAAGGGCTAAACCGAGTTGACAAGACCTTTATGTCTCACACTTATATGGGGGTGAGCATTCTCTTATTTTACCGATGTGGGACTTTACAGATAAATTCTTGATGGTGTTCTGATCATGAATGAGGTGGTGGATTATCTGAAAAAATCTAATAATGAGGTGTTTATTTTCAAGGTGGATATTGGGACTTCTTGGATTATATATATCTTACACCAAATGAATTTTGGCACTACTTGGCAGAAGTGGATAAAAGGTTGCTTATCGTCGGCTTCTATCTATGTCCTAATCAATGGAAGTCCTACGAGTGAATTTACTATGGAAAGGGGAATACGACAAGGTCCCTCTCTCCCAATTTCTATTTCTCCTCTTCGCTGAAGTGCTCAATGTGATTCTCAAGCGAGCCGTGGCCATAAATAAATTTCAAGGCATTGACAGTGTGAATCAGAGGGGTCGTGTCAACCTTACACACTTACAATTCGCTGATGATGCTATTTTCTTTTGGTATTGGGACTTTGAAAATTCTAAGAACCTTGGTCGGATCCTTAAGGCTTTTGCTCTAATTTCTGGGTTGAGGATAAACATGAACAAAAGTAGGTTTTATGGCTTGAATACTGTAAAGTCCCACATCGGTAAAGTAAGTAAATGCTCACCCTCATATAAGTGTGAGACATAAAGGTCTTGTCAACTCGGGTTAGCCCTTTTAGACCAAGCGAGGACGACGGTCTAAGCAGTTGACCGGACCATTTATGACTCATTTAGCGCCGCCATACCCGGGGTCTGGGGGCGTTACAAAATGGTATCAGAGCCGACTATCAGACAGAACTATGTGCTGCACCATAAAAGATGGTGTAAGGGCACTGTAAAAAAGGTGTAAGGGTGCCTCTAGTTACCTTTGGTAGGGACGATCCGGGAACAGTCTTGACCATCCTAGCGAGGACGCCAATCCCTTATAAGGGTGGAGAATGTAAAGTCCCACATCGATAAAGTAGGAGACTGCTCACTCCCACATAAGTGTGAGACATAAAGGTCTTGTCAACTCGGGTAGCACTTTTAGACCAAGCGAGGATGGTGGTCTAAGAATTTGACCGGACCATTTATCACTCATTTAGCGCTACCAGGCCCGGGGTCTGGGGCGTTACAGAATGGTATTCAGAGCCGACTATTAGATGGAACTATGTGTTCTACCGTTAGATACGGTGTAAGGATGATCTCTAGTTATCTCTAGTAGGGACGAAACTGGGACAAGTCAACTAGGACAAGTCTTGGCTGTCCTAACGATGACGCCAATCCCTTATAAGGGAGGGGGAGAATGTAAAGTCCCGCATCGGTAAAATAATGAATGCTCACTCTCATATCTATGAGACATAAATGTCTTGTCAACTTGGGTTAGCCTTTTAGACCAAGCGAGGACGATGGTCTAAGCTGTTGACCGGACCATTTATGACTCATTTAGCGCTACCAGGCCTGGGGTCTAAGTGCGTTACAGAATGCTATTCAGAGCCAACTATCAGACGGAACTATGCGCAGACCGTTAGATATGGTCTAAGGATGGCCTCTAGTTACCTCTGGTAGGAACGTAACTGGACAAGTCCACTGGGACAAGTCTTGGCCTTCCTAGCGAGGACGTCAGTCCCTTATAAGGGGGGATGTAAAGTCCCATATCGGTAAAGTAAGTGAATGCTCACCCCCATATAAGTGTGAGACATAAATATCTTGTCAACTCGGTTTAGCCCTTTTAGATCAAGCGAAGACAGAGGTCTAAGCAGTTGACATGACCATTTATGACTCATTTAGCACCTCCAGTCCCAGGGTCTAGGGGCATTACAGAATGGTATTCAGAGCCGACTATCAGACGGAACTATACGCTGCACCGTTAGATACGGTGCAAGGATGACCTCTAGTTACCTCTGGTAGGAACGAAACTGGGACAAGTCTTGGCCGTCCTGGCGAGGACGCCAGTCCCTTATAAGGGGGAGATGTAAAGTCCCACGTCGGTAAAGTATATGAATGCTCACCCCATATAAGTGTGCGATATAAAGATCCTGTCAACTCGGGTTAGCCTTTTTAGATCAAGCGAGCACGGAGGTTTAAGCAGTTGACATGACCATTTATGACTCATTTAACGCCGCCAGGCCAAAGGTCTGGGGGCGTTACAAATTCACCGAATGACGATTGGGTTGTAGTATAGATACTCTTCCTTTTAACTATCTTGGTTTACCTGTCGGAAAAAACATGAATCACATTAGTTCCTTGCAACCCGTGATCGGTAGATTTAGATCAGGATTGGCATAAACAAAAGATTCTTTAAGGTCTCTTCCACTCATATATCAAGGCGAAAACGACAAAATTGTCAAAGTAATATAAATGTCAAAATCTATTGTGTGTTGAATTATACTGCAAACTTGTCGTAAAATTTTTAGGGCCAAAGACTCAAAAGTACACAAAACGGACTTATTGGACTTATAAGGACAAAAAGGAATCTGGTAGACTTATAAGGACACAAATTAGATAGATAGACTCAAATACCCTTAATGAAGAAAAAGAACAAAATAAAAAGGAAATAAAAAAACTGGCGCATTGGTAATGTTTTTTTTTATTATTATTTTTTATAAAAAAAAGGCACTGTTCAGTTTTGTTTTTTTTTAATAATTTTTTTTAATTATGGCACTGTACAAGTTTTTTTTTATATTTTTTATTTTATTAAATTATAAAAAAACCGATGTATTGACCATCGCGATACAATGACCACCCCCGATACATTGACCACCGCGATTCAATGACCACCGCGACGCATTGACCACCCCGATGCATTGACCACCGCGATGCAATGACCATCCTGATGCACCGCGACGCCCGATGCGATGACCATCACGATGCAGAGACACCGCGATGAACTGACACCGCGATGCAGAGACACCGCAATGAAGTGACACCGCGATGCAGAGACATCGCGATGCAAAGACACCGCGATGCAGTGACCACCCCGATGCAGAGACACGGCAATGCAGAGACACCGCATTGCAGAGACACCTCGATGAAGTGACGTCATACTGTATCGATTTATGCAGTGACATCATATATAATGTATCAATTTTTGCCGTGACGTCTTATGGTATCGATTTATGCAGTGACGTCTTACAATGACGTCTTATTATATCGATTTATGCAGTGACGTTTTATGGTATCGATTTATGCAGTGACGTCTTATTGTATCGATTTATGCAGTGGCGTCTTATTATATCGATTTATGCAGTGACGTCATGCAGTGACATCATGCAGTGGCATCATGAAGTGACGTCGTATTATATCGAGTTATACAGTGACATCATACAGTGACATCATGCAGTGACGTCTTATTATATCGATTTATGCAATGAAGAAAATCCAACGGAAATTTCATCAAATATTTACACAAAATTCTAGGGTAAACATGAAGACAAAAATTCCATATACCATTCACCATTAAGCCATTGCTAACCTATGTTGGCATTTTGACCACCAGAACCACCACCACTTCTTGCAAAGCTTAGTAAGGGAGGCCACCGAGGCCAAATAACAAGTGGAGTTTTGTAAATAACTTTTCTTGTCCCAAACAATACCACACTGAGCACAATGAACCATGTCGTATGACAATGAAGGAAATGGAAGCTGTCATTTCATTACTTGTCTAATGTATGCAGTGACATCTGTAGTGACATCAATATCACTTCATTAGTTGTCTAATGTCCTGTGGATGTTTCATGATCTATTGCTTTGTCTGATTGTTATTCCAAATGAAGCGCGTAATAATTTCACGATCTACAGGATGGAGAGGCTTACGCATACTTGCTTAATGTACTTGCACCAATTGTTATTACTCTGATTGATAAACAAACGTTTCCTCCTTCCACATGGCCCCAGATATTACTCTGATTGATAAACAAACTGCTCTTTTTCACCACAATTTTCCAAATCGTTGCAAGATTCAACAAGGAAATTCGTTACGGCGTTAGGTCCTTTGAGCTCAACGGCGGCTCAGTCATAAACAACGGCCGCTTCTTCCGCATGATAAGTTCCTAGCCAAACCCGTTTCTTCCGAACCGGGTCCCGAATCTCCACAGCTAATTTTCCCCATGGCCTCTGTCGCACGCCCATGAACTTGTTCCTTTGGGAATTAGATTTCAAGCTCTGAGGACGTCGTCTTTTGTTGGGTTGTTGCTGTTGTCTTGAATAATCGCTCCTCCACATGTCTCTTAACTCTCCGGACAATCTTACCATCATCATCTTCCTCATCTGAATTGGTTGCATCAGCATCTGTAAGTATGATTCTGATTACTTTATTCCGAATCCCCAAAAGAGATCTCCGGTCATGAACAGACATATTGGTGGTAACAACATGCTCTGAGAATTTCACAGATGGAGTTAAATCCATTGCAAATTCACTTTATGAGTGTGAAGGTAAGGAAATGAAACAGAGTTCAGTTTATAGAGAAAGGTCAAAAGGGAAGGAGAAAAAAAAAGGAGACAAGTAGGGAAAATTTTACAGGTAAGCAAGTGATAATGGTGATGTTAAAAGCTTTCAAGGGAGCAAGTGACACATTAAAAGAGGAGGAATGGCAGAACAGAAGGACCTACATAAATACCAAATGGACACCAAATCAGATGATAACGTTTACTGCATGTGTTTAGCTCATTTTATTCGATTAGGGTATTTTGGTACATGTAGATATATTATGTCCTTATAAGTCCAACAGATTCCTTTATGTCCTTATGGGGCTAGTAAGTATAAAAAACTATACTTTTAAGGAATTAACCCTAATTTTTATGGCGTGGAACTTAATAATTATTTTGTTGAAATTTAAAAAATTATTATTAGTGCAAATTTGATTGATGGTAATGTGTATTAAGACATAAAAATAAGCACATTGTGTCGGTAGCATTCGTGTTAATAATAATGTCTATGTTTTCAACTGTAGATAGCGAGAAACGTTGGGAAAGCCTATTGTTCCAGAAACTAAAACAAGAATTTGATACGTTTCCGGATGAGAATTTGGAAAGACAGTGTTTTGGAATCTCATCTGAGAGCCATATAGCGCTAGCTATACAATACTTCTACTACTCGTCTCTTGACGTTGTCTCTAATATATTGGTCCGATTGTTTACATCAGACGTAGATGACCAGTTATTGTTTAGGTTTGCAGATACTATATGCCGGTTTAGGAGGACTGAGTTTGCCATTGTAATATTCCGACTTTCGGGAAAGGGCAGACGTGTGATCATTTTGCGAAAACGAAATATTATTATTTCTTTTCTTTTATTGGAGTCAAGTGTTTTATCATTTATTTATACATAATTTTCGAGTATATGTATATATAATTGAAGGATTATTCTGAATTTTGGTAATTAAGGGCGTTTATGGAAAAAAGGATTTATTTGGGAATTGTATTCAAGGGAGATTTACACACAATAATCCCATAACCTAATCAAAATCAGAAATTCAGTTTTTATATCTCCCTCTCTCTGCGGCTGTGAGGAGAAAATAGGGATTGGATAGTTTTCGCGATTTCTGAGGCCAAGCGTAACCGTTTTCAGATCAGACGGAAGATTTGGAATCGTTGTGAGAAGGGCAACGTTTGGATATCAGTTTGTTGGAAGGGCTGCAGGATTCTGAGGCTGTTTGGATCTGTTTTGGAGCAGCAATTAGGTAAGAAACTCTTCCTATGATTTCGTCTATAATTCGTAAAGTTTAGATTGTGATTTGGAGACGTGTAGATGCTAGTAAAGGATGTGTTTTATGTTGGTCAAAGGATCATAGATGCTACGGTTGATTAGATATAGTTTCTACGTTTTTCTGGGATTAATTCGATGCTAAATAAGTTAGAAACGGTGCAGAAAAATCGAGTTTTGTCGATCTTAGCGTTTTAGGAAAAACCCAGGCGGACGGGCGTCTGACTTAGGCAGACGGGCGTCCGAGACCTTAGTAGCCCAGACGGGCGTTTGCAATAGGCAGACGGGCGTCTGAGGTTAAATTTTTGATTCAGGATGTAGCTGTTTTAGACGGACGGGCGTCTGGGGTTTAGTGGACGGGCGTCTGGTTTCGGACGGGCGTCCATAGGAGGTCAAACGGGCGTCTGGCCTGTTTTACTTGTTTTTACGGTTTTATCATTTTGGTTTGGTTTTGGGTTTTATAATTATATTATAATCGTTTTAAACCCTTATTTATGATATGGTAACATGGTATAAATTAAACAAGCCTGAATTGAACTTCTGATTCGTTCAGTTAAAACACCGAATGTACTCTTAAAGGGAGTTGAAGTTCGGACCCGTCGGAAGGGCATGATAGCTTGTGCTTTGATGAATTAGCATTCATCACTGTCTGTGTAATTGCTAGGCCTTGTTAATGTCTAGTGGTCTAGGAAGAGAGTAGTTAATGTGAGAGAGATTAATTGAAAACACTTAGGTGGCTAGTTAATCACCCTAATAAAATACGTACTTGACTAGTAAAAGATTAAACAACATGTCTCTCTTGGATAGGCACCAGTCTATATCGCGATGTATGCCTACCTCTGAAGGTGGAAGAACTCCGTAGATCAAAAAAACCCTAAGTACGGAGGGACTCCGCTGAGATGTGCGTACCATCGGAGTCTACCTTTTCTAGACTTCGTGGATATTGGTGTGATCCACTAATATGTTGCCAAGAGTGTCCCAAAAGTGGATACGCGTAGTGCCCTTGAGTGCGGTTGTAACATAGATAAGTTAAGTAGAGACGTTTAGTCAGTTCATGTTGATGGACATGGAGTGAACCCTAGATTGAGTCGGTCACACATAATCAACTAAACTTTTAATTATCTTCACTTTATAAATTATAATTTTTGTCATAGCTTCTCTTTCTTATTAAGTACGTTGTACTTACCTCAAATGCATGTTTTCTATGTGTTTGGGGGTGAGAAGACGAACATGTTGATATTGTTTACGATGAGGAGTTCGATGATGACGTTTGAAGACGCCTCATTGAAGAATTTACATTTATTCTTTATTAGACTGTTTAGACTTTTGGTCTTTTGAGACTTGTAATATCGTTACGTTTCTTTTGAGATTATCGTACGTTATATTTGGATTTTGTATTTTCCTTGAATGTAATAAGTTACATTTCCATCTTTAGATTTCATTTCTATTTTTGGATGTTTGGAAATTTATTACCCGAGTCTTTTGCTTCCGTTTTGCTTATTTTTGATACGACGTAGTAGAGGCTTACGTATAAAGTGAATTCATTTTTATTTTATACGTGCCGAACGTTTCAATTTCCGGATAAGGACTCGGTGTCCGGGAACGGGCGTTATAGCCATGATTAGCAGGATATATTTTGTGCTAGCAGAGGTGGACCGTCGGTCCATTGAGGAGATAAGACTGTCTAGCTAGTTTGATATCACAGCGTGATCCTTCAACCGGTGTTGTTAATTTTTCCGAAAGTTAAGGCAATTTTGTAACGCCCCGCTCCCGGATACCGAGCCCTTATCCGGAAGAGAAACGTTCGGCGCGTATAACATTAAATAAATCTAATATTATACGCAAGCCTCTACGTCGTCGTATCAAAATAAAGCAAACGGAAGCTAAAAGGACTCGGGTAAAAACATAAAAGCTACTATGAATAGAAAGTAAGCATACTAAAGATGGATAGATAAATTACAACGACGAATAACCCAAAGACTTATACAATACGAGGTCTTAAAAGTAAAAGTATAACAAATCTAAGAAAAGAAAAACAACTAGTCTAGTACAACCTTTACAAAGAAAAAGAACTAGAAGCTCCGTCAAGACTTCAAGTCTTCAAAAGCCGTCGTCTACACTTGGTCTACTCCGTTCGTCTTCTCACCCCACAATGCACACAAAAATAAAATGCAAAGGAGGTAAGTACAAAGTACTTAGTAAAAGTGAGAAGCTATGACAACAATTAATATTTATAAAGGATAGATATTAAATCGATTAGTTGTTTATGTGTGACCGACTCAATCTAGGGTTCACTTCATGCCCATCGACACGTCATGACTACACGTTTCTAACTTATCTTATCTTTGTTACATCATGAATAACAAGGGCACTACGCTTAGTAATAGGATGTACTAGGACAATCGGGTGCAACCTACTTAGAGACACGCTCTAGTAGCCCCGGGAATATCCGAGTCCCGATAGTGTGATGACCGGCGAGTGCACCGACGCTTTATCCGGCCAATCGATTGACCGGCGTGGGTACAACTACTTTGTCCGGTCGTAGAACACATCGCGATATTGTACTATGCCTTACCAAGCATTGCATGATGTTTAAGATTTTAAACTAACACATACGTTCGATTAGATGTTTAACTAGCCACCTAAGTGTTTTCACATAAGCTCCCTCACATCTCCTACTCTCGTACTTAGACCCCTAGACACGGACATGTCCTAGCAATTACACAGACATCGATAAACCCTAGTTTATCGAAGCACAAGGCAAATCCGAAGCTTTCGACGGTCCCACCTTTCTTCTTTTTAGGGAATCCATGTGGTGCCGGAACTAAACGCATCAAAAGCTAATTCGAGCTTTGTCACATTTATACCATATTAACATTTCATGTTTGAAGGTTTAAAATGATCAAAACATGCTTATAACACTAAAACGATAAAAACAAGAAAAGGAATTAAAAACAGCCGTACGCCCGTTTGGAAGCCGGACGCCCGTCCACTTAAAACCGCTACATCCCGAATCAAAATTAACACCTCGGACGCCCGTCCGTAAAATCCGACGCCCGTCCGAAATGCAACCAAGGCGGACGCCCGTCCACATGGAGCGTACGCCCGTCCGACTCCGGGTTTCGACTAGAACCCTAAAATCTTCGTCTTGCGATTTCTAAATCGTTTCTAACCCAATTATCAGCAAAATAAGCACAAGAAAGCCTAGAAAACCATATCTAAGCATACCATATCATCCATAGTCATTGATCAATCCAAAGGCTCATCTTTCTAACATCAAAACACCTCTAAGTTTAATCTAAACCCTATAAACGATAATTGAAATCATAGGAAGAGCCTCTTACCTTAAAGGCATGCAAAACCAACATCAAAACACCAAGCAACCGCAACAATTGTTGATCCTCAACTCTCAAAACCTATTTGATCAACAAAAACCCTAAAACCCTATTTTTCCTTTCAAAAAACGAAACTGAAAAAGTACCATAAACTGTAGATTACCTGGAGTAACTGCTGCGAAACTACTTTTAGATTGATCTACGCTCCAAGACGATCGTTTCGACTACTCATGGCTGAAAAACAGAGCTACGGATTGAAAGATACGAATTTTCCAAGAATCGGACTCTACGAATACCAAAACTAGGGCTAAACTGAAAACTTACGGATTAAGGATATTTTATTTTCCAAAGTTGCGTCTCCTCGCGCTGATCACTTTTCTCTCTTGCGGCATCTTGATCAGATGAACGGATTGATCACACGGTTGATGCCTACTATTTCGCTTTCTTCCTGCGTCTTCTCATGTTGCCGCCGTTCCTCTTCTTTTTTTTGTCAAAACTTGCGTGTGAAATAATGAGGGAATAATTGGGATTATCTCTTTTTATAGCCAATAATTAAATCCTTTATAATTAATAGCTAAAACCTTTTAATTAAATCCCTTTTATTCAAATAAATAGGATAAATAACAATTAGGTCATAGTAAATACGCCCAATGACTATTTTACCCTTTTACGAAAAGTCGGGATGTTACAAATTTGATGTTAATTTTGACGATATCAAAATAATGCACACAGAGGTGAAGTTGGTGAATGAAAACAATACGGAGTATGTGTATAAGTTAGGATTGGTTTGGTTGATCGATACTTTGTTATGTATGGGACACTTGTGACACTTTCGGCTACGAGTTTTGTATTCAGATTGGTAGATGATACAAACCGGTTTCTCTCTAATCCCCGGGTTACTTATTTTTTGGGATGCTAGACTTTTCAAATTGAAGAAACAAGTAGATTTATTGACGAAAACCCCGAGGAAGAAAATCAAACCGAATAAGACCCCTAAGAAAAACCCTAAGAATAACATTCGAAGGATAAAATGCCAACGGGCGATATATATATGGTTTTGTGCCCGTTAGAGTTGCATGCGGTGTGAGACGTTTCCGGCAGATGTTCTAGAGAAGATTTCCGCCTGCGATAACAATGAAATACCTCACATCTCGAGATGATGACCTCTGGACACGTACCTCAATTGTCTATTTGAACTCCTCGTCCACTCACTCTCCCAGAACAACCTCCAAGGTTACTCCGCTTACCTCACCGCCCTGGGGTATCCTTCCTCCATACCTAAAAAAAAACATTTCACAAACGTGTGAGCTAAAAAAATTAGCCCATTGAGTTCCGATGCGAGTGTCCGTGACCTTTATATGTACGAAAATAATAATTACTCAAAACCGTTTAAATTGTTATAATAGATGACATTTTCCTTACCGTGCATATGGTAGTAAATAATGACACATCAAAACATTATAATTTGCAAAGAATATAAATGTCAAGTAATTTATTGAGTTTAAGTCTATAATTTCGCATGACACCGACTTGCTTTAGTCGATGAGTTATTACCAACCCACTCCAGCATGTTTCTCTACCGCACTCCACAAGCAAGCAAGTTGTTACCTGACAACTCCGGCCGATTGTCAGGGAAAAGGGTTCAGACCTTCGCCCAGTGAACCTCCCAAAAGGCTCAGCCAACACCACTACCCTCCGAACCATGACATAGCCGTCGGCCCTTGCTTTCCCGACCATTGACATAAAACATTGGGGAGCAAATTTTTTTGGCACCAACACTCTAGGAATGTCGATGGGCCAAGATTAAGAGGCCCCGAGACCGGTGACTAGCCGTTCTGCGGTGCAGTAATCCCGGGCCCAACTAGTCACTTAGAGTTCTCATTTCTCACGCACGCGAAAGAAGAATACAATACTCGATCATCAACAATTTTTTTTCTTTTATTACCCATGCTTAAGACGATTGGCTTACCGAAATATGTTATAGAATAATATCGACGAAATTGGTGTCACAGACCTATGTTATCAATTCACGTTGTTTACACGGTTTAAAAGTGGCTAAAATTATTATGGTGTAAATAAATAAGATATATTCTTAAGGTAACGGATATATCATGGGAACATTATATTTTAAGTGTTTACCTCCTAGTACGTATGCATATATTAGGCTAGACTATTTTATCCGCTAGACAGAGCCATGCATGCTGAGGCTAAAATAAAATAAAGTAAACTCCGGTAGAGTGATGCGACAAGGCCATGCATTTAGGGTGTATTAAAACTCCTTCACGGATAGGACAACAAAATAAAATAGGCCAATATAAGACAAGGGGTAAGAGGCATGTGTATTTTCCTTTACTTTGGAAATTATGATATCAAATAGTTCAGTAGACGCTTTACCATCTACTATATTTCTTGGAGAAATATAATATATACATTTATTGTAACGCCCCCAGACCCCGGGTCTGGTAGCGTTAAATGAGTCATAAATGTCCGATCAACTGCTTAGACCGCCGTCCTCGCTTAGTCTAAAAGGGCTAACCCGAGTTGACAAGACCTTTATGTCTTACACTTATATGGGGGTGATCATTCTACTATTTTTCCTATGTGGGACATTACATTCTCCCCCCCTTATAAGGGACTGTCGTCCTCGCCAGGACGGCCGAGACTGTTCTCGGATCGTCCCTATCAGAGGTAACTAGAGGCCATCCTTACACCGTCTTCTTGTACGGTGCAGCGCATAGTCCCGTCTGATAGTCG
Source organism: Gentiana straminea (assembly GCA_036785695.1). NCBI lineage: Eukaryota > Viridiplantae > Streptophyta > Magnoliopsida > Gentianales > Gentianaceae > Gentiana > Gentiana straminea. Next base: position 1,515,467 of record JAVUPR010000424.1, on the reverse strand, counting down.
GCTCTGAATACCATTCTGTAACGTCCCCAGACCCCGGGCCTGGTAGCGCTAAATGAGTCATAAATGTCCGGTCAACTGCTTAGACCGCCGTCCTCGCTTGGCCTAAAAGGGCTAACCCGAGTTGACAAGACCTTTATGTCTCACACTTATATGGGGGTCATCATTCTACTATTTTTCCTATGTGGGACATTACATTTATAAAGATTGCTTTCGTAGCATGGGCCAAGTCGCAAACGGGGTTCGGCAGAAATTAGCAATATTGATATTGGTTTGCATCTAATTAGGACAATTGACCAAAATATATATATATATATACAGATATGACGATGAAAAAAACAATATTTAGTGTTGATGTTTGGGGCATAAAAAAAAGAGAGTAGTGATACATCCACCACTCTTTCAACCACAACATCTTACACAACACAATCAACACCACATATTCTGTTGGGACCCATAACAAAAAATAATTGATCACTTTAATCAAGGGCATTAACACATGTAGTGGTTTGTGCACTACAAAAAAGTGTAGTGCACATATCATTTTACCAAAATAATAAGAATGAAACTCACAGTCAAGGTTTACTCTGCTACTGCTAGCTAATCTCCCTTGTTATCCGCTACCGAGAAGCTTTTCTTTTGTTTTGATTTGTGTTCTGTGAAGTCAGGTCCTATGTCTATTTATACTACTAATCCTTTGCAAGATAAGACCTAATTTAAAATTTTCAGTTTTAACAACTTATCTCTTATCTCCTAATTTTGATATTAGCTGTTAAGATATCAGATTTTTTTTTTTTTCATTTTGTTGTAACAACCTATACTTTATCCCTAAATTAAAAACATAATTTGTTACAAATTGTCTCCTAAAATTCCAGCTACCAACATACGGCAGTTTCCAAGCATTATCCCTTTCTCAACCATGTGCTTTCAACATTATCACTATTGCTATTGTTTCAAAAAAATGTATATATTATATTCATAGAGTTATATTAGCATTAGTTGTTCGGCCATTTGAAAATACAATAATAATAATAAAGTAAGTAAGATTGTAATATGTTCCCATCTATTTATTTTATAATTTTCACCGCTAATTCTTGTAATAGTATAACCAATAGTAGTATCATGTATGTCCCGCTAATAACCCGATAATTTGAGGTGTTACATTTCCTGTACCGGCTGATGCACCGACCCGCAAGATGCCTCTACATCCACCTTCACCTAGCCTTTCTATGTAATCGATCCGCTCAAGCCTCGCCTATGCTAATGATGACATCACCACACACGCCGCTACATCTTCTCAAGCCCTTGACGAGCGTATCTTAGAGCGGAAATGAGGGTAGACGTCGATGAGGCGGCTTATCGGTGATGTCATAGAGATTGTTTGTGACACTCGAGAGCATGTGGATCGGCCGGTAGTTGCTCTATGGGATGAGATGACAGAGCTAAAAAAATGCGATCGTAGGGAGATTCGTGGGTTGAGAGACGGTGTTAACCTACAAATTAACACGTTATGGGACGGTATGACTGTATGAGTAAACACGAATCCGCCTCCACGTACCATCACTATCATCTGGTCAGGCTAGTAGAGTGCATCAAATGAAAAATTACGAGCAAAATGAGCAGCTACATCCCCGGTAGGCGATGTCATAGCGGATCAGGATCTTTTTACGGAGTTGTTGACGACGAAGTTTTCGATACCCACTAAAAATGTTTTATATATTATTTTTTTATAAAAGATTAACACATGCTTCTTTTTTATTTGATCTTAATTTTCTAGATGTATTTCGGTGTATACATTACAAGAGATTTTATGGTGCAACGGTTGTAGAAAGGTTGTAGCAAGTGACATATATTCAAGCTATTTATTTTTACTCTCTTTCACATAATACATTTTTATCGTGAGTGAGATGTTAGCAATGAATGGTTGTAATGTGAGAGCCATTCATTTTTACTTTGTTTCAGTATTCCACTTGGTACATCCTTTATACAATGGTTGTACTGTAAAATTTGTCATACAATATACTCCTTCTGTCCCAAAATATAAGTCATTCAAACTCTCTAAAATTTTCATTCTACATTACCAATACAACATTTATTAGTCTTTTCTCCCATCTTCCCTCTAATTTATTGTCAATATACCATTTTCCATTACTTCACAACCACTGCATTCTACATTACCAGAACAAAATGATTCCATATTAGGGAAAAATTGAAGGTGGTTCCAAACTGAAGAATGAGACATTGTATCATAATACAAAAGGTAGCCACTAGAAGAAAAACAAAAAGAACACCTTGCAGATGAAGTTCTTTTGAGGGAGTGAAATTCTGCAAGAAACAGTGGTCTACAATGACTTCACAGGACACTTGAAAGGATGGTAATAAGCTTTCATATAAACCTTTAGACAGTGGAGACGTTAAAGGAAACATCACACAACATAAGGACAAGTAAAGGTGCATGGTCGAGCACCAGAAGGACTGAAAAGGATTTAGAAATCAACAGAGAACAAGAATCTCAACAGGAAGGAGCCATGGAGACAAAACGAGTACACCAAAAGGTTTCAGAATAAAATAAACACTTGTCAAGAAGTATCCAAGTTTGCAGTAGTCAAAGAGGGGTTATCTCAAGATTTAAAAGAAGTATAAATTTCCCTCAAGAAATTGTAAGGGATTAACAAAAGTTTGAATAAGTAAACGGCAACCAAGATTTTGAATGTAGGGGAAACGACACTTAAGAACTGTCGGATAAGGTTTAAAGAAAATAGACTTTCAACCAAGATGATAGAATTGTGATAGAAATGCCATAACGAAAGTGGAAAGTCAAAATGGTGTATATGATAGTTCATGGATCTAAATGGCCTGAAAGAGAGTTAAAACTCGAAGGGTACAAGGTACAATAATCAAACGGAGATCAAAAGTTTAGGAACTCAAAAGTCGGTTGGCTAGTTAGGTTCGAAGGCACCTTGGCAAAAACTACCTTCTAGTTGAAACTAGTCTAGCATAAAACGCTAGAAGGTTAAAGATAAGTAACGAAGATAGATGTCAAGATAGGGTTAAAGGTCCCAAATGGTAAGAAGATGAGATGCATACATCGAAAGAATAAGTAGCATCACCAAAATCAACACTACCCTTAGAAGGGAAGCCGAGAATAAACACAAGTAAGAAAAATGTTCGACCTCATAAGGCTTAGTCAAACTTGAATTTGAAATGAAGGATGGGAGTGTGACACTCAGCTTCAAGAGATCTTGTTTCTTGATTTGAAAAGAAAGAAGGCATGAATTTGCTCAGAAGAAGGGCTCAATGTGATATATTTCTGAGGTAATTCATGACAACAAGTGGAGAGAGTTTGTTGAGTTTAAAGATCTCAAGTGAGGGATTACATGAGAAACAAATTACTAGAAAAAGGTATAATTACAACAGGCACAACAAGGGTCTGAACAACAAGCATGGCATGCTGGAGGATAGCATCTTGGTTATTGTTTATAACTGCAAAAGAAACAACAATGTTAACTTTAACGATTCCTACTAAAAGGTTTAACTCAGAAGGAGGTCAAACTTCGAGGAACTACTAAACATGAAAATCATAACTTACTACCCTCTTAGCCCAAATCCCAAGTCGAAGAGGTGAAAAATTCCTTTTTGGTTGCTGTGTATGATATTTACTCCGGATCTGACATTATCAGTTTTTACAGAACAAAGGAAGAGGAATTTGAGCATGATACAAAGAGATAAGAGTTAGATACTAGAGTTTTCTAGATGATATAAAAATTTTAAATTTTTTGGATGGAAATAACTTGGTCAAAAACATTTATTTCTGATAATTGCACAAGCTGTCAGAATTTCCAGATTCATAAACACTGAGTTGAATTGCAAATTGATATCAAACGAAAAAGAATCTGAACTTAATTCCAAAAGGAAAACTGTAGATAAAAGTCTTATCTACAACATATCAAAAATTCAGATCATTTGAAGGTGTTTAACTTGTTCAAAACAGAAAAAGAAGTGAAGGTGCTGCTGCAGATTTTCTGGACAGAGTGTCCGGCATAAACACGAACTTTCTGAAAAATCCATAACTATTATCGAGTTGAAGTAAAAAAAGAAATTGTAGATAAGACAGAAATCTACTTTGCTGAAAATTTGCAGAATTTTTAGAGTAGGGGAATACTGTCTTATGTTAAAGGGGAAACACGGGAACAAAAGTATTCACTCATGTTGGATAAATCCAAACACGAGAATGATGAAAAGTATGTGCCAAAGTAAGAGACCTTTAACACTATTAGTTGAAAGGACTCGAAGAGTATTTGGAAGGAATAAAATTACACATTGAGTTCATATAGAATCCATCTCAAGCAAAGCAAAGGTCAAAGAATGTTAATGAACTCAAACCAAGTGATGGTGAAAAGATAAAGTGGAGGATTTGTAGAGTTGAATCAAGTATCATTCTCTACAAAGTTAGGCCAAGATATAAGTAAACTTAGATATTCGTGTGTAGAGAAGTTGAAGGCATTCCATTAGGGAAAGTAAGGAAAAAGGAAATCAACCAAGAGGACCTCGACTTTAAGGTGTAGGCATAAAACTCCGATCCCAAAGCTTTACTTAAAGCGGTTTCACTTAACCCTATGTGACCGCTTACGGTTTGGAAACTTCAAAAGAAGAGAGAGTTTCTACTAAAGATCCTAGGAGGAACAAAACCCGAGGTGATCACATAAAAGATGTGAACCAAAGACTCAACTCAACTTTCTTCCAAGAAGACTCTTCACATGGTTCTAATGCAACCTAACCACGGTTTAAGGATTCTTAGTCATACGAGGATTACCACCAAGCTCAAGTTCTAAAAGGTCTAAAGGAATCTTATCTTAGAGGAAAAGAAGCCTAGGATAGAAAGGACGCTTCTCTCTGATACCAACTGTAACGCCCCGCTCCCGGATACCGAGCCCTTATCCGGAAGAGAAACGTTCGGCGCGTATAACATTAAATAAATCTAATATTATACGCAAGCCTCTACGTCGTCGTATCAAAATAAAGCAAACGGAAGCTAAAAGGACTCGGGTAAAAACATAAAAGCTACTATGAATAGAAAGTAACCATACTAAAGATGGATAGATAAATTACAACGACGAATAACCCAAAGACTTATACAATACGAGGTCTTAAAAGTAAAAGTATAACAAATCTAAGAAAAGAAAAACAACTAGTCTAGTACAACCTTTACAAAGAAAAAGAACTAGAAGCTCCGTCAAGACTTCAAGTCTTCAAAAGCCGTCGTCTACACTTGGTCTACCTGTTCGTCTTCTCACCCCACAATGCACACAAAAATAAAATGCAAAGGAGGTAAGTACAAAGTACTTAGTAAAAGTGAGAAGCTATGACAACAATTAATATTTATAAAGGATAGATATTAAATCGATTAGTTGTTTATGTGTGACCGACTCAATCTAGGGTTCACTTCATGCCCATCGACACGTCATGACTACACGTTTCTAACTTATCTTATCTTTGTTACATCATGAATAACAAGGGCACTACGCTTAGTAATAGGATGTACTAGGACAACTGGGTGCAACCTACTTAGAGACACGCTCTAGTAGCCCCGGGAATATCCGAGTCCCGATAGTGTGATGACCGGCGAGTGCACCGTACGCTTTATCCGGCCAATCGATTGACCGGCGTGGGTACGCCTCTACTTTGTCCGGTCGTAGAACACATCGCGATATTGTACTATGCCTTACCAAGCATTGCATGATGTTTAAGATTTTAAACTAACACATACGTTCGATTAGATGTTTAACTAGCCACCTAAGTGTTTTCACATAAGCTCCCTCACATCTCCTACTCTCGTACTTAGACCCCTAGACACGGACATGTCCTAGCAATTACACAGACATCGATAAACCCTAGTTTATCGAAGCACAAGGCAAATCCGAAGCTTTCGACGGTCCCACCTTTCTTCTTTTTAGGGAATCCATGTGGTGCCGGAACTAAACGCATCAAAAGCTAATTCGTAGCTTTGTCACATTTATACCATATTAACATTTCATGTTTGAAGGTTTAAAATGATCAAAACATGCTTATAACACTAAAACGATAAAAACAAGAAAAGGAATTAAAAACATTCGTACGCCCGTTTGGAAGCTCCGGACGCCCGTCCACTTAAAACCGCTACATCCCGAATCAAAATTAACACCTCGACGCCCGTCCGTAAAATCCGTACGCCCGTCCGAAATGCAACCAAGGCGCACGCCCGTCCACACGTAGAGCGTACGCCCGTCCGACCCGGGTTTCGACTAGAACCCTAAAATCTTCGTCTTGCGATTTCTAAATCGTTTCTAACCCAATTATCAGCAAAATAAGCACAAGAAAGCCTAGAAAACCATATCTAAGCATACCATATCATCCATAGTCATTGATCAATCCAAAGGCTCATCTTTCTAACATCAAAACACCTCTAAGTTTAATCTAAACCCTATAAACGATAATTGAAATCATAGGAAGAGCCTCTTACCTTAAAGGCATGCAAAACCAACATCAAAACACCAAGCAACGCAACAATTGTTGATCCTCAACTCTCAAAACCTATTTGATCAACAAAAACCCTAAAACCCTATTTTTCCTTTCAAAAAACGAAACTGAAAAAGTACCATAAACTGTAGATTACCTGGAGTAACTGCTGCGAAACTACTTTTAGATTGATCTACGCTCCAAGACGATCGTTTCGACTACTCATGGCTGAAAAACAGAGCTACGGATTGAAAGATACGAATTTTCCAAGAATCGGACTCTACGAATACCAAAACTAGGGCTAAACTGAAAACTTACGGATTAAGGATATTTTATTTTCCAAAGTTGCGTCTCCTCGCGCTGATCACTTTTCTCTCTTGCGGCATCTTGATCAGATGAACGGATTGATCACACGGTTGATGCCTACTATTTCGCTTTCTTCCTGCGTCTTCTCATGTTGCCGCCGTTCCTCTTCTTTTTTTGTCAAAACTTGCGTGTGAAATAATGAGGGAATAATTGGGATTATCTCTTTTTATAGCCAATAATTAAATCCTTTATAATTAATAGCTAAAACCTTTTAATTAAATCCCTTTTATTCAAATAAATAGGATAAATAACAATTAGGTCATAGTAAATACGCCCAATGACTATTTTACCCTTTTACGAAAAGTCGGGATGTTACAAATTTGATGTTAATTTTGACGATATCAAAATAATGCACACAGAGGTGAAGTTGGTGAATGAAAACAATACGGAGTATGTGTATAAGTTAGGATTGGTTTGGTTGATCGATACTGTTATGTATGGGACACTTGTGACACTTTCGGCTACGAGTTTTGTATTCAGATTGGTAGATGATACAAACCGGTTTCTCTCTAATCCCTGGGTTACTTATTTTTTGGGATGCTAGACTTTTCAAATTGAAGAAACAAGTAGATTTATTGACGAAAACCCCGAGGAAGAAAATCAAACCGAATAAGACCCCTAAGAAAAACCCTAAGAATAACATTCAGAAGGATAAAATGCCAACGGGCGATATATATGGTTTTGTGCCTGTTAGAGTTGCATGCGGTGTGAGACGTTTCCGGCAGATGTTCTAGAGAAGATTTCCGCCTGCGATAACAATGAAATACCTCACATCTCGAGATGATGACCTCTGGACACGTACCTCAATTGTCTATTTGAACTCCTCGTCCACTCACTCTCCCAGAACAACCTCCAAGGTTACTCCGCTTACCTCACCGCCCTGGGGTATCCTTCCTCCATACCTAAAAAAAACATTTCACAAACGTGTGAGCTAAAAAAATTAGCCCAGTGAGTTCCGATGCGAGTGTCCGTGACCTTTATATGTACGAAAATAATAATTACTCAAAACCGTTTAAATTGTTATAATAGATGACATTTTCCTTACCGTGCATATGGTAGTAAATAATGACACATCAAAACATTATAATTTGCAAAGAATATAAATGTCAAGTAATTTATTGAGTTTAAGTCTATAATTTCGCATGACACCGACTTGCTTTAGTCGATGAGTTATTACCAACCCACTCCAGCATGTTTCTCTACCGCACTCCACAAGCAAGCAAGTTGTTACCTGACAACTCCGGCCGATTGTCAGGGAAAAGGGTTCAGACCTTCGCCCAGTGAACCTCCCAAAAGGCTCAGCCAACACCACTACCCTCCGAACCATGACATAGCCGTCGGCCCTTGCTTTCCCGACCATTGACATAAAACATTGGGGAGCAAATTTTTTTGGCACCAACACTCTAGGAATGTCGATGGGCCAAGATTAAGAGGCCCCGAGACCGGTGACTAGCCGTTCTGCGGTGCAGTAATCCCGGGCCCAACTAGTCACTTAGAGTTCTCATTTCTCACGCACGCGAAAGAAGAATACAATACTCGATCATCAACAATTTTTTTTCTTTTATTACCCATGCTTAAGACGATTGGCTTACCGAAATATGTTATAGAATAATATCGACGAAATTGGTGTCACGGACCTATGTTATCAATTCACGTTGTTTACACGGTTTAAAAGTGGCTAAAATTATTATGGTGTAAATAAATAAGATATATTCTTAAGGTAACGGATATATCATGGGAACATTATATTTTAAGTGTTTACCTCCTAGTACGTATGCATATATTAGGCTAGACTATTTTATCCGCTAGACAGAGCCATGCATGCTGAGGCTAAAATAAAATAAAGTAAACTCCGGTAGAGTGATGCGACAAGGCCATGCATTTAGGGTGTATTAAAACTCCTTCACGGATAGGACAACAAAATAAAATAGGCCAATATAAGACAAGGGGTAAGAGGCATGTGTATTTTCCTTTACTTTGGAAATTATGATATCAAATAGTTCAGTAGACGCTTTACCATCTACTATATTTCTTGGAGAAATATAATATATACATTTATTGTAACGCCCCCAGACCCCGGGTCTGGTAGCGTTAAATGAGTCATAAATGTCCGATCAATCGCTTAGACCGCCGTCCTCGCTTAGTCTAAAAGGGCTAACCCGAGTTGACAAGACCTTTATGTCTTACACTTATATGGGGGTGATCATTCTACTATTTTTCCTATGTGGGACATTACATTCTCCCCCCCTTATAAGGGACTGTCGTCCTCGCCAGGACGGCCGAGACTGTTCTCGGATCGTCCCTATCAGAGGTAACTAGAGGCCATCCTTACACCGTCTTCTTGTACGGTGCAGCGCATAGTCCCGTCTGATAGTCGGCTCTGAATACCATTCTGTAACGTCCCCAAACCCCGGGCCTGGTAGCGCTAAATGAGTCATAAATGTCCGGTCAACTGCTTAGACCGCCGTCCTCGCTTGGCCTAAAAGGGCTAACACGAGTTGACAAGACCTTTATGTCTCACACTTATATGGGGGTCATCATTCTACTATTTTTCCTATGTGGGACATTACATTTATAAAGATTGCTTTCGTAGCATGGGCCAAGTCGCAAACGGGGTTCGGCAGAAATTAGCAATATTGATATTGGTTTGCATCTAATTAGGACAATTGACCAAAAAATATATATATATATACAGATATGACGATGAAAAAAACAATATTTAGTGTTGATGTTTGGGGCATAAAAAAAAGAGAGTAGTGATACATCCACCACTCTTTCAACCACAACATCTTACACAACACAATCAACACCACATATTCTCATTGGGACCCATAACAAAAAATAATTGATCACTTTAATCAAGGGCATTAACACATGTGGTGGTTTGTGCACTACAAAAAATCATTTTACCAAAATAATAAGAATGAAACTCACAGTCAAGGTTTACTCTGCTACTGCTAGCTAATCTCCCTTGTTATCCGCTACCGAGAAGCTTTTCTTTTGTTTTGATTTGTGTTCTGTGAAGTCAAGTCCTATGTCTATTTATACTACTAATCCTTTGCAAGATAAGACCTAATTTAAAATTTTCAGTTTTAACAACTTATCTCTTATCTCCTAATTTTGATATTAGTCGTTAAGATATCAGATTTTTTTTTTTCATTTTGTTGTAACAACCTATACTTTATCCCTAAATTAAAAACATAATTTGTTACAAATTGTCTCCTAAAATTCCAGCTACCAACATACGGCAGTTTCCAAGCATTATCCCTTTCTCAACCATGTGCTTTCAACATTATCACTATTGCTATTGTTTCAAAAAAATGTATATATTATATTCATAGAGTTATATTAGCATTAGTTGTTCGGCCATTTGAAAATACAATAATAATAATAAAGTAAGTAAGATTGTAATATGTTCCCATCTATTTATTTTATAATTTTCACCGCTAATTCTTGTAATAGTATAACCAATAGTAGTATCATGTATGTCCCGCTAATAACCCGATAATTTGAGGTGTTACATTTCCTGTACCGGCTGATGCACCGACCCAGCATGCCTCTACATCCACCTTCACCTAGCCTTTCTATGTAATCGATCTGCTCAAGCCTGCCTATGCTAATGATGACATCACCACACACGCTGCTACATCTTCTCAAGCCCTTGACAGCGTATCTTAGAGCGGAAATGAGGGTAGACGTCGATGAGGCAGCTTATCAGTGATGTCATAGAGATTGTTTGTGACACTCGAGAGCATGTGGATCGGCCGGTAGTTGCTCTATGGGATGAGATGACAGAGCTAAAAAAATGCGATCGTAGGGAGATTCGTGGGTTGAGAGACGGTGTTAACCTACAAATTAACACGTTATGGGACGGTATGACTGTATGAGTAAACACGAATCCGCCTCCACGTACCATCACTATCATCTGGTCAGGCTAGTAGAGTGCATCAAATGAAAAATTACGAGCAAAATGAGCAGCTACATCCCCGGTAGGCGATGTCATAGCGGATCAGGATCTTTTTACGGAGTTGTTGACGACGAAGTTTTCGATACCCACTAAAAATGTTTTATATATTATTTTTTTATAAAAGATTAACACATGCTTCTTTTTTATTTGATCTTAATTTTCTAGATGTATTTCGGTGTATACATTACAAGAGATTTTATGGTGCAACGGTTGTAGAAAGGTTGTAGCAAGTGACATATATTCAAGCTATTTATTTTTACTCTCTTTCACATAGTACATTTTTATCGGGAGTGAGATGTTAGCAATAAATGGTTGTAATGTGAGAGCCATTCATTTTTACTCTCTTTCAGTATTCCACTTGGTACAACCTTTATACAATGGTTGTACAATAAAATTTGTCATACAATATACTCATTCTGTCCCAAAATATAAGTCATTCAAACTCTCTAAAATTTTCATTCTACATTACCAATACAACATTTATTAGTCTTTTCTCCCATCTTCCCTCTAATTTATTGTCAATATACCATTTTCCATTACTTCACAACCACTGCATTAATGATAGTCAATGGGCATTTTAGACATTTAACCTTCAAATTTATGATATTAAATCACTTTCTTAATCGATGTGAAAACAAACAAACTGACTTATATTTTGGTACGGAGGAGGGATTATTTTAGTTGTTTGTATTTTCCTTCACCTCTTTTTATTCTCACAATATACATCATTTTACCATGGAAAACAATAAACACATAACATACATACATACGATGCGGTCATAGTTAACTTTGCACACAAAAAATTAGTTCGTAAAAAGATCATGTACCGGACTGAATTTTGTGGGCGGTACCTCTCATAAGATGGGTTGTCCGGCAGTACCGTCCACCAGTTGAACTGGAGACACTGTAAATGTCAGTATTGGTGACTTGATCTCTAAACTGATGAATAAATTGGTGGAAGTAATCTGATAAACTGAGACTGAGAATGATGGTCAGTTCAGTTAAGTATATTCAGTTATGTGAAAGTCATTTTGATGAAGTGCAACTGAGTTTAATCTGAAGTCAGCAGTCAGTTTTTGGCCTACAGAGTTTTGCTGAGTATAGCTGAGTTCTACATGTGGGCAGTTGATTACAAGTCTGGAAAGTCAGTTTTGAGCTGAGTTTCATCTGGTGGATAACAGCTGCAGCTGGGTCCACACCTGGGCCATTTATGGTAGTTCCGACAAAGATCTTTGGCGGTTAGGGTTCGGGATTAGTGCCTCAATGCAAGAGTGTGTCTTTCAAGAGTTTGTTTTCACAAGTGTGTGAAAATCCTTGTAACTTTGTGCATAATAAAATATATCCTTTTCAGTCCGTGGAATAGTCGGCACAATGCCGGAAACCACATTAAATCATTGTGTTCTCTTTGTTTCGTGTTTTTATCAATTTCCGCCATTCTTTACGTTTGCATTGCTTCTATTTTTTCTTTCTTAAACTGCAAGTTTCTCATCTGTGTTTCAACAAACTGGTATCAGAGCGTCAGGTTCAATATTTAGAAAGTTGTAGGTTGAAAAGAGTTGATCTTCACCAAGACCGGTGTTAGGATTTTGTCATCAAAGGTTTGTTTTTTAATTAGAAGGATGTCGGCAATGAACGTAAAGATTGATAAATTTACAGGGAGGAACAATTTCCGTTTGTGGCAAATCAAGATGCGGGCCTTGTTAAAGCAACAAGGATTGTGGACTCCTTTATATGATAAAAGGGATGCCAGTTCAGCAGATTATGCCATTCTGAAGGAGAAAGCACATTCCACAATCATGTTGTGCTTGTCTGATGATGTGATCATAGAAGTTGCTGACGAAGACACCGCTGCCAAGTTATGGTTAAAGCTTGAAAGCCTATAGATGACTAAGTTATTGACCAACAAGTTGCTGCTGAAGCAGAGGCTATTCAGCCTAAGGATGTATGAGGGGGCTCAGTTGAAAGATCGTCTTGATCAGTTGAACACAATATTACTTGATCTCAAAAATATTGATGTTAAGATTGAGGATGAAGATGCTGCTTTGATTTTGCTGGTTTCATTACCAGCTTCATATGAGAATTTTGTGCAGTCCTTCATAGTTAGGAATGATACAATTGCTTTAGAGGATGTAAGATCAACTTTACATGCCAGGGAGCTGAAACATAAAGCAACTGGGGCAGACAATCAGGCTGTTGGACTGATAGTCAGTTGCAGCGGTGAAAAAGAGCATGGTCAGTCTAGGAAGAAAAATTCAAAGAAGACAAGGTACAAAGGCCCTAAATCTACAGATGTTTGCAATTTAAGGAGCAGGGACATTGGAAATCCAACTGTCCAAAGAGGAAGAAACAACAGAAAACAGTTCTGGCACAACTGTTGTGGCAGCTGAGCATGACTCAGATGAGGATATGGTCCTAATGGCAGGAGAGTCGGCACATCAAACTGATGTGTGGATTCTGAACTCTGGGGCATCCTTTCATATTTTCCCTCACAGTGAGTGGTTCTCAAGTTATCAGTAGATAAATGGTGGTCATATATCTAAGACAAACAACAAGGTCCTCAAGGTAGTTGGGATTGGCTCAGTTCACTTAATGACATGGGATGGAAGATTCTGTAAACTGAGTGAAGTTAGACATATTCCACAGATGACCAAAAACTTGGTATCTCTCAGTTCTTTGGAAAGTAGGGGATTCAGTTTTAAAGGGGAAAGTGGAAAACTGAGTGTCTATAAAAACTTAGTTGAGGTTCTCAGGGGAGTCAAGAAAGGGACTCTGTATATATTACAAGACTCGGTTTTTGCTGGTTCTATTTCTGTGGCATCAGTTGAGATTCATCAGTCACAGCTTACAAAACTATGGCACCTGAGACTTGATCACATGGGTGAAAAGAGGATACATGTTCTTTCTCAGAAAGATCTTCTTGGGGAGTGTAAGGTCAAGCATCTGGACTTTTGTGAGCATTGTGTGTTTAGGAAGCTTCATAGGGGCAAGTTCTCAAAAAGGGTACACAACACAAGGTCTTCACTTGATTACATTCATTCTTAATTGTTGGGGGCCATCAAAGGTGGAGTCATTGGGTGGTCACAGATATTTTGTGTCATTCACATATGAATATTCAAATCCGACTTGGGTGGTGATGATGAAACACAAAAGTGAGGCATTCAGAGCTTTATGCAATGGAAGGCTCTAGTTGAAAATCAGTTGGGGAAGAAGATCAAGAGGCTTCGTATAGATAATGTTATGGAATTCTGTTGGACTGAGTTTGATGAGTTGTGTAGAAATAAGGGTATTGCCAGACTTCATACATTCAGGAATACTCCTCAGCGGAACAGGGTAACTGAGAGGCTAAATCAAACTCTTCTGGAGAGAGCAAGATGCATGCTCTCTCATTCGGTTTGTCAAGGAGATTTTGGGCAGAGGCTGTAAACACAGCTTGATACTTAATCAACATGAGTCCTCACACAGGGATCAATCTTAAAACACCAGTTGAGATGTGGTCAGGCAAGCCTGCAGATTATTCAGTTCTAAGGGTATTTGGAAGCACAGTTTACTATCATGTCAGTGAAGGGAAACTGGAACCAAGGGTGAAGAAATGAGTGTTTGTAGGGTATGGTGATGGAGTAAATGGGTACAAAATTTGGTCATCAGCAGAAAACAGAGTTATTCTCAATAGAGATATAGTTTTCGATGAAAATTCTATGCTTAGTTCATCAATGGGGAGGATAACTAAAACTTAAACCAGTGCTGAAACTGAGAAAACTGATATTAAGGTGGAGCTTCTGGTGGAGTCAGTTGAAATGCAACAATCAACTGATCCAAGTCAGTTTTCATTTGATCTGGTCACTGAACCAGAACTGAATCCAAGCCAATCGGCTGAGCAAATGTCAGTTGAGCATCAAACTAAGAATGTGGGTCAACAGAGTATAGCTGTCAGCATAGCTAGAAGATCCAATGTTGGGGTACCTCCCAAGAGGTATGGGTTTGATGATATGGTTGGATATACACTTCAAGTTGTAGAAAAAGTGGATGGTTTTGAACCTTCTACTTAAAGGGAAGCAGTGACATGTTCTGAAGCATCTCAATGGCTTGCTTCCAGGGGAGATGAAATGGAGCCATTACTAAAGAATCAGACTTGAGATCTAGTTAGACATCCAGCTGATAGAAGAGTTGTTACTTGCAAATGGATCTTCAAGAAGAAGGAAGGGATAACTGAAGCAGAAGGAGTTAAGTATATGGCATGTTTGGTTGCTAGAGGGTTCAGCCAGAAATAAGAGGTAGACTTTGATGAGATATTTTCACTAGTAGTCAGACACTTAGAACTTGAGGAGATAGATGTGAAGATAGCTTTTCTATATGGTGAGGTAGACAAAGAGATATACATGACTCAGCCAGAGGGTTTCCAAGTTCCTGGTAAGAAAGATTTTGTGTGTAAGTTTAAGAAGACGTTGTGTGGACAGAAGCAAGCTCCTCGACAGTGGTATAAAAGGTTTGATAGTTACATGATCCAGTTGGGTTACAACAGAAGTCCTTATAGTTGAAGTGTTTACAACAGTCAGTTGGAAGATGGATCATACATCTATCTTGTGTTATATGTGGATGACATGATGAAAGCTACAAGAAAGAAGTTTGATGTTCAATATCTGAAAGACCTTCTCAATGCTGAGATTGAAATAAAAGATTTGGGTGCAGCCAAGAGGATGGAGATCTGGAGAGATAGAAGTCAGAAGAAACTATTTTTGTCTCAGCGGGGCTATATACAGAGGATTTTGTCAAAGTTTGGCATGTCAGCTGCTAACCCAATAGATACTCCTGTGGAATCAAATGTTCATTTGTCAGTTTTTGCTTCACAATCAGCAGAGGAGAATGAATACATGTCAAGAGTTCACTATGCTAGTGCAGTTGGCAGTCTGATGTATGCCATGGTGTGCACTATGCCTGATCTAGCTTAGGCAGTCAGTGTTGTCAGCATGTTTATTGATCAGCTTGGAAAGGAACACTGGAAAGCTACGAAAAGAATGGTTAGGTACCTTGGGGGTACAACTGATGTTGGTCTCATTTATGGAGGTGATATTTGGTTCTCTCCATAAATATGTTGGTCCCATTTATGGAGATATTTCTCAGAAAATGATATCTCACATTAATATGCTTGGTTTTCTCATGGTCAGTTCAGTTAAGAATATTCTGTTTTGTGAAAGTCAGTTTGATGAATTGAAATTGAGTTTCTTCTGAAGTCAGCAGTTAATTTTTGGTCTGTTGAGTTGTGCTGAGTATAGCTGAGTTCTACATCTGGGCAGTTGATTACAAGTCTGGAAAGTCAGTTTTGAGCTAAGTTTCATCTGGTGGATAACAGCTGGAGCTGGGGGTCCATACATAGGGGCATTTATGGCAATTTCGACAAAGATCTTTGGCGGTTAGAGTTTGAGATTTATGCGTATAAATACCAATGTTGTAATCAATGCAAGAGGTGTATCTTTCTTTTTCTTTGTTTTTTTTTGAAAGCAAGAGTGTGTCTTTCAAGAGTGTGTTTTTCCAAGTGTGAAAATCCTTGTAACTTTGTGCATAATAAAATATCTCATTTTCTATCCGTGGAGTAGTCGGCACAACGCCGGAAACCACGTTAAATCAATGTGTTCTTTTTGTTTCTGTGTTTTATCAATATCCGCCATTCTTTACGTTTCCATTGATTCTGTTTTATTTTTCTTAAACTGCAAGTTTCTCATCTGTGCTTCAACAGTAAAAATTATGAAAAAAACAGGGGGTGGTATTGAAAAAAAAAACATATTTTTACACAAAAGGGTATTAATTGGATTTTCCCAACTAATGTTGGGGGTATCGGGAGGTACCTTAAAGCATCACGGGACATCGCAAAACATCGTGGATGTATCGCAAAACATTGCAACACCCTATACGTACGATACTCTCACGATGTTTTGAGATGTTCTACGATAGCTTGTCAGTTTGTTGAGACGACTCACGAAATACAGTGACCTCAATCATCAGACAAGGAAATGAAAATTGGTTTTATTTCAAAGAAAAAAAAAAGCAACACATCACAATTAAAATCCTGGAATCCTTCAACCTTGCCAATATTGTCATATATAACAAATATCAAAACAAGCTCGTAAAATGTTAAGGGTACGTAGCATGATCAGGTACCGTAAAACATCGTGGGACATCACAGATCGAACATGGCAAGCAATTAACGCGAGTCATCGTATTCAGGGGCACTAACATGAATACAAGGAACCGGACTCCCAAAAGCACATATGCAAGGACCTATGCAAAATAAACCACCCTCGCATTCATAGAGGTCACACTCATTGTTCAACAACCTGAAACCTGATGAAAGTTGGACCATTGATTCGCTACTCTTTCTCTCCAGGCACTGCGCTGGCTTCCCAAACAGCTGCAGTAAAAATATACATTGTTTGTTATTTTCAGCAGAATAAATTATATATATATATAAATATAAATATATATATGTGTATATATATATATATATATATATATACATATATATATAGCGAAAGCAGCGTAAGACGACTTACATTAACTATCAGCAAAAATACCAAAAAACTGGCAGACATAGCCATGAATTCTTAGTCTTGCAGATAGTATAATTAGAAATCTTCAAAGCTGGTGAAGAAAATAGTAATTGTAAAGGAGAATTTCTTCATAATTTATAATTAATATGAAGAGTTCTTTGTGTCCGATATCTGTTGACTTTCTATAACTTTAAAACTATCGATCATGTAGTTATGAAATGAACAATAAATCCAAAAAATTATTTGGACTGTATTAGACTATGCATATACACCTTACGTACGTACTGCGCTTGAACATTAAAAAAAAAAGATTTATTCCCATGAAATTTGATTACTGTGTATGTCCTTACTCCTTAGGCAACAAGACGGTTGACCTATATATGAAGTGTTCTATCAAATGGATTGTCAAACTTAATTGACTTATTCACAGTAGTTCAAGAAGCATAAGATTGTCAAAACCAATTGTTAATCATATCATTCGTATACGTACTTTGCATGAAGTGATTTGCTTGTTTGGTTTTCCCAATTTGTAAGCCTAAAAAAAGGAGACATTTTTATGACAAACTTTTAGTGACAAACATCATAAAAAGGTAGCTTCTGGTGACAATCGCTTTGTTTGTTATTTAAAGTTGTACTAGTAGTGAAAAAACAATGTACTAATAGTGATCGACAAAAAAAAAAAAGTATTGGTAGGTTGTATATTACCAAAGGCATGACTCTACTTGTAAAATATATGACAAAGTTTTGGCATTAGTCCTTAAGGACAACATCTTTTTTCACAAAATCCTTTGTGACAACTAATATTTTGTCACTGACGATGCTTAGTCCGGGTATTATATGTATCGGGTAATTGGACCATTGAAGAGTAATCTAACTATGAATGGGATGGTGTTGTTGATATTTCATGGTTGTGTCAATGGTGATTGTGTGGCCTGTGAATGAGGGGTTATTATATTACGATGCTATCGTGGAACAGTAAATGACTCAATTAGATGAAAATCATGGAACAAAATCAATCGCGGGATCATGTCTTTGAATGAATATCAATCATGGGATCCAGCCCATGTCTTTGAGTGAATTAATGGATTTTGCAAAGATGCTGGTAGGAAGACAGGCAGCGGTACAGTGAGAGTATCAAGTGTGGGTTTGGAGGGAGAAGGCGTATAAGTGAAGACAGATTTATCAAAAACAACGTGGCGAGCAATAAGGATACGACCAGAGGCAAGGTCGAAACTCTTGTAACCTTCGTGAGAAGGACTATATCCAAGGAAGATGCAAGTTTAGGATCGAAAATCAGTCTTATGATGGTTGTAGGGACGGAGATAGGTCCAGCACACACACCCAAAGACTCAAAGGAAAGCATAGTCAGGAGGCCGATGGTGGACCATTTCGTAGGGAGACTTATCATGAAGAACTTTGATGGGAAGAAGATTGATGATATAAGTGGCGGTGATAAATGCATCTTCCCAATAGGGAAGCGAAAGGTTGGATTGGGCAAGAAGGGATAAGCCGACCTCGAAAATTTGACGGTGGCGACGCTCAATGGCACCAACTTGTTCGTGGGTGTGGGGACATGAAAGACGATGACGGATGCCAAGAGAGGAAAGAAGAGGGGAGACACGATGATACTCACCACCCCAATCAGTTTGTATAGATTTGAGTTTGGTGTTAAACTGGCGTTCAATCATAGCAAGAAAGCCAGGAAAGATCGTTTCAACATCAGATTTATGTTTTAGTGGGTAGAGCCATAAGTATTTGGTAAAGTCATCCAGAAAACTGACAAAATATCGGGAACCATAAATTGAGGGCTCGATACAGTGTAACGCCCCGCTCCCAGATACCGAGTCCTTATCCGGAAACGAAACGCTCGGCACGCATAATATTAAATAATCTAATATTACACGTAAGCCTCTACTACGTCGTATCAAACAAAAGCAAACGGAAGGTAAAAAGACTCGGCAAACACCATAAAGGCTACTAAGAATAGAAATCAACGAACTAAAGATGGAATGTAACATTTATTACATTGGAAAACCGAACGAAACGTAACAACGTACGAAATCCTATGAAAGCAAGTACTAAAGGAAATTACAAGAAATTCCCCAACGACAACAAGTCTAGTGAATATAAATATAAATAAATAAAGTCTTCAACTTCGGCGTCCTTAAACATCGTCATCAAAGTCCTCCTCGAACTGCGGGATTACCTGTTCGTCTTCTCTCCCCCAAACACATAAATAAACATGCATTTGAGGTAAGTACGTTGTACATAGTAAGAAGTAAAAACTGATCATTTTCTGCAAAAAACCTCGAGAAAACCTCAACTTTCTGATGCTGAAACGAAGCTCTTCTCACGACGAATCCGGTGCTTCTCTCGAAACTGAAAACCGTTAAGAAACGACTCAGAAATCAATGAAAGTCTCTCAGCCTCTTTCTCTAAGAGCTTACACGCAGGAACTAGAATTTGGGGAAGAATAATCTGATTAAAAGGTTAGAAAATTGATTGGGTTTATTTCCTTAAATAGGAAAATCCCAATAATTAACCTAACCCTTGTTTTTCCTTAATTACCCTTACTAATCAGATTTCCTTTTCCTTAAAGTATACATATATAATCTCGATATATATATATATAATTAACAAATACTTAAACTCCGAATACAATGAACCGAACCCAATATTTCGTTTTCGTAAAATAACATGTCTGCCCTTTCCCAAAAATCGGAATATTACATTCCTTCCCCCTTAAAAGGAGTTTCGTCCTCGAAACTTGTTTGTACTCAAACCCATGACATTCCTTAGCAACTCCGTCTTCAACACAAACCAACCCCGAAGCTTCACTTGTTCCCCACGGTAACCAAACTGCCCTTGCCAACCTCATTGTCAAATCCTTGCTCATGAAACCGACTGACCAAACACTCCTAAACCACTGGGCCGCACTTAACCAATCTTCTACCAATCGCTTCAGCCTTATCTAAATCACTGTACCCGGATGGTGTCCATAAAGGTTTCCTAAAAAGTTGAGGGGTAGGCTTAACTGGATAGCTATCTTACTTAACACAAAGCTTTGGCACTCGCATATTAATTAATTTGACATAGTTATGTTACCCGTTATTAACGTGCCTAAAATTTAGTTCATTTAATTAACTACAATTACGACGTGAATTTAATTCATGTCATAAGAATATTCTAAGAAAACAAACGGACTAAAAGGTACCTGGTATGGCTGCATCCATAGCAAACACCCTTGTTGGTCGAGTTGCACCTCCATTGCTATTTCCTTGACTTTCCTTTGTGTTCCGCATAGGACACTGCCTTGTGTAATGTCCGGGGTCTCCACAACGATAACAACCATTCGTATTTGTCCGACACTCTCCGGAGTGATTCCTTTTACACTTTGGACAACCCACTGCGCTGCCGGATGACCTAGCTGCTAGAGGTGTCGTAACCCTTTTCTCATCTTACTGCTGAGGTGCATCTTGGTCTTCTACTTGGGTGCTCTCCAAAGATCTCTTTACTCCAATGATAACGGTGGCCTTCTTCCGGAAGGTCTCAACTTCCAACACCTTATTCAGCAGTTCAGCCAAGTTTCTTGCCGTGAAACCCAACATACCACATTGTATCTCATAGGCCAATCCTTCTTTGTAAAGTGCCATCTTCCACTCTTCAACCTTCATAAGCTCAGGGTAGAATCTTCACTACTCGTTGAACTTGTTGGTGTACTGAGATACCATCATATAAACACCCTGCTTATGTTTCAAGAACTGACTCGCCTTATCTGCGTGTACTGTTGTCGGGAAGTATTCGTTATAAAACATGGCCTTAAAACCTTCCCAATCTGTAACCTTACCATTGCTACTCTCAACGGCATCTATCCACGCTTCAGCTGCGCCCAACATAAAACCAACTGCCAACTGGGCCATCTCAGTCTCAGGAACATTGATGTTCCTATAAGCCTTCTCAAAACTCCTTAGCCATTCTTCAGCCTTTGAGTGCTCCACATTCCCGAAGAAGTCTTGAACTCTGTTCCTTCTCAGTCTTGTATACCAATCAACTAGTGGTGCTTGCTCGAAAACCGGTCTCACTGGTGGGGCTTGTGGGTACACTGGAGGGTATCCATAAGGTATTTGTTGCTGGTACTGGGGTTGTTGAGGGTAAGGTGGAATCACTTGAGGCTCAGTCTGATAAGGGTAGTATCCTTAGTGATATTGTTGGTGGAAACCGTAGGGTGGGTAACCAAAGCCTTGTTGAATGTCAAAGCGCAGTGAAGGTGGTAAAGTAGGCCGATGAGTATGACCCACTGGAGGAGGGTAAAAAGTCTGGTGTTGTTGGTGGTGAAACACTGGTGGTGATGGGTGGCTCACTGGTGGCGGATAAACATTGACCGGTGGAGGGTAGAAGGTTTGATGGTGTGGAGGGTAGGCTGTGGTTGGAGGATAGCTTATAGGTGGTGGTGGAGGGTAACTCACTGGTGGCGGTACAACACCCGCTGGAATATCACTTACCATTGAAAAAGGAACCGAACTTCCCACGTGCCATTGTGGAGGTCGCTCCTGATGAGGTCACGGTGACATGCTCCACTGAGACTCTGGTGTAGGGGTCGCAGTATGAGGGGGTGGAGAAAAGCTCGGGTGAGGTGAAGGATTCTGCCTCACAAAGCCGCCTCCTATAACTGGCGTCGGACTCTCACGACGAACTCCTGAAGATTCTGTACCCGCTCCGGTTCAATTGAACACCATCCTGATGATCAAAGAAAACCAGAACGTTACTAAAAATCTAGATAAATCTTATCTTAATGAAAGGAAGCTTAAAAGAGGCTTCTCTCTGATACCAACTGTAACGCCCCGCTCCCAGACACCGAGTCCTTATCCGGAAACGAAACGCTCGGCACGCATAATATTAAATAAATCTAATATTACACGTAAGCCTCTACTACGTCGTATCAAACAAAAGCAAACGAAAGCTAAAAAGACTCGGCAAACCCCATAAAAGCTACTAAGAATAGAAATCAACGAACTAAAGATGGAATGTAACATTTATTACATTGGAAAACCGAACGAAACGTAACAACGTACGAAATCCTATGAAAGCAAGTACTAAAGAAAATTACAAGAAATTCCCCAACGACAACAAGTCTAGTGAATATAAATATAAATAAATAAAGTCTTCAACTTCGGCGTCCTTAAACGTCGTCATCAAAGTCCTCCTCGAACTGCAGGATTACCTGTTCGTCTTCTCTCCCCCAAACACATAAATAAACATGCATTTGAGGTAAGTACATTGTACATTGTAAGAAGTAGAAGCTACAATTTAATTAAGGCTCTTTAACAAGTTTATTATTTTAATTATCTTTATGAGACCGACTCAATCTAGGGTTCATTCCATGTACATCAACATCATGACTAACTGTTTCTAACCTAGCTTATCTTTGTTACATCCGCATTCAAGGGCACTACGTATGGTGCTGCCCACCACGAGACATCTGGGTGCAACCTATTGGTGGATCTCACCAACATCCACGGGCTAGTCCCGATAGTATACGCGTTCGGCGAAGTCCCTCCGTACTTGGGGTCTTGTGAACCTACGGAGTTATTCAACTGTAAAGTCCCTCTACTCCTGGTGCCCTTGGGCCAGCAAAGTTATCTACTTGTGAAGTCCCTTTACTCCCGGTGCCCTCTAATGGCCAACAAAGTCATCCACAATGAGTACCTCTACTCCTTGTGCCTCTAGAAAGGCCAGCAAGTTTACTCGTTTTATCTGAAAGCCTACACATTGCGATATAAACTTGTGCCTTACCAAGAATGACATGATGTTTAATCTTTTAGCTATACAAGTATGTTTATTATTATGTTGTTAACTAGCCACCCAAGTGTTTTCAGGTAAGCTCCCTCACAAAGTCAACCCTCTTTCCTAAACCTCTAGACACGGGCAAGGCATAGCAATTACACAGACATTGTTGAACTCTAGATCACCAAAGCACAAGCCCTTTTATGCCTTTCCGACGGTCCCGAACATCAACTCCCTTTAAGAGTACGTCCGGTGCCGGAACCAAACGCATCAGAACTAAATCGGGGCTAGTTCATTTTCATTTAATCTTATTTAAACTCATTACAGTACCATTCAATATAAGCATCAATATAACATTTTACCATGTAACTATCATCTACCAAATCATACATTTATATTTTCGGGAATGAAACCTTCACAACGCAATAGCACACACGACTATATCTACTTTAATTTCTTTCCTGAAAAGAATAGTACCACACACATAGTTACTACACAGAAGTATAATACTGGTACATGCTTGATATCCCTATTATTTTTTTATTTTATTTTATTTAGTTTATAGATTGCCGCCCCCTTTTGTTTCTGCTAGGAACCTACATCCTCAATGTTTTCCAAGATTAAACATAATACTAAAACAAAATTTGTATATCAAAGAAACATAATAATAAAATATTACCCATTCTATTTCCTGCTACTAATTGGGCCAAGTACTATTCTAAACCTAAAGATAAATTGTAATAGACTTGTACCAACCGAAAGCAAGCAAACCCTTCTGTTTGGTAATTGACCTAACGACCCCTCTCTCTCTTTCTAGTTCCGGCATCACTTACGGCAATTGGAAGATCTAATATATAAAAATAAAAACAAATAATTAAAAAAATCATCTTTCTTCGACAACAACATCAGCTTCTCGGCAAACATAGCAGCAACATTTATTTCAAAAAAAACTTCAACACTAAGACGCAACCTAAACATTGTAAAACCGTAATTAATTCGTAGGAAGACATTCTTACCTTTTGCAAGCTAATTCCAAATCCAAAGACTCAGAAAAACAGCAGCAAAAACTGATCCTTTTCTGCAACAAACCTCGAGAAAAGCTCAACTTTCTGATGTTGAAACGACGCTCTTCTCACGACAATTTCGGCGCTTCTCTCGAAACTGAAAACCGTTTAGAAACGACTCAGAAATCAATGAAAGTCTCTCAGCCTCTTTCTCCAAGAGCTTACACGCAGGAACTAGAATTTGGGGAAGAATAATCTGATTAAAAGGTTAGAAAATTGATTGGGTTTATTTTCCTTAAATAGGAAAATCCCAATAATTAACCTAACCCTTGTTTTTCCTTAATTACCCCTACTAATCAGATTTTCTTTTCCTTAAAGTATACATATATAATCTCGAAATATATATATAATTAACAAATACTTAAACTCCGAATACAAGGAAGAGAACCCAATATTTCGTTTTCGCAAAATGACACATCTGCTCTTTCCCGAAAATCGGAATATTACATACAGGGCCCCCAAACATCAGAGTATATCAGGTCCAACGGAGCAGTAGAAGTAAAATCAGAGGTGTATAACGGGAAGCGGTGACTTTTTGCTAACTAACACGGGGCACAAACAGAAGGTGGTGCCTTAGTAGGAGTAAAGGTGGGAAGGCTTTTTAAGGCTTGACAGAGTACAGAATAAGAACAGTGACCGAGACACTGATGCCATGTGATAGAGAAGGTGAGGGAAGAGGCTAGAGCCTGAGCAGGAGCAGGGGGAGGGTGAAGTGGAGTGGAGAAGTGATATAGGCCATCTTTTACAAAACCCCTAAGGTGGATGTGACCGGAGTAATCTTTTACAAGAAAGTAATGTTAGGTGTGATGCCCGAAAGACAATTTTGTAATTGTTTTATTTAATGAATGAAATGATATTATTAGTCATATTTATTATTCTCATATTCACCGATGTGACAATAGTATTTACACTACAGAAAACCCTAAAGTATATCGTTTATGTAATCACTTAACTCAGTGTATGGGATATACACGGGAGGATTAAGTTAGTGAATATGTACTTAAAATGAATATGTACTTAAAATACAATTAGCCCGTAGTGCAGTTAATCGAGAGTATCGGGTCTCCCCTTTAATGTGCTATTAATTCGCCCAGAACACAATAGGTGTGATTGTCTTATCCGGACTTTCGGTTAAGAGAACCTAGTGGGGCATTCATATATGATAGATATATCATATAGGGCTGGACCGATTTGATTAGAGTTCACGATATAATTCCGTAATCGAGAAGTCTTATCGAATCAATCGATGATCATATTTATGGATATATCTTAATCCTGATGTGATCACAGTCAACTGTTTGAATCAGTATAAGGTTTGACTTGACGGTTAAAGATTACACTGAGTCTGTGATCTGAATTACCCCATCTTGGCATTGTATTGGATTGAGTGAGTAGTCCGTATTTATCACGTATACGAAATCCATTCCTTCCATTTATGGAAGTAGATAGACAGTTCCTTATTTGTTAATCCTAGAAACCGATCGATCGTACGAGTTCATATTACACGATTAGCTACCAGTGAGTTGTATGAATTAATTGATCACTAGGGTTAATGGTAAATAAGGATAAGAGGTTCTAAAAAGGGTTAACGGTAACTTCTCGATTTAGAATGAACAGTCTATGGAGGATTAATCCATATGTAATGATTATATCAATGGACGCTTATTATCATTCTCGTGAGGAGATAAATATAATCTCATAATCGTAGGAGTGCGATCACGGGATTATGGTGGCATATTCCCGTGATTGATTTATCGAATATAATTATTCGTTCGTAAGATAATTATTTATTTCATTTATCGGAGCCGCTGATTATTAGTCCATGGTCCCCGACGTGCCTCCAATATAGCATAGCTATTCTCGGACGTCGAATCCTAATAATATTAATTTAGTTCTTATTAGAATTTAATTAAAACGATATGTGAATTAATTGTTTAGTGAACTATTAAATTAGTTGGGCTAAATAATTAAATATGTGAAAAATGCATTTTTCATAATCTTGGCAAATTAGTGTGTTATGGCCGAAAATTAACATTGACTAGGTCAATGACAATTTTCGGCCAAGAGCATTGTTTTAGGAAACAAGATATTGTTTTAAGACATGTGCACAAAATATTTATTGGATAAATAATTATGGTAAGAAATAAAGATAATTATATAAATATTATTCTTGATTTGTTCTAGAATGTTATGGGATTATCTTTTATTTATTGGATTTATTTATTTGCAAATAAAATCCTTGGAGGACAATGATTACTCTCCTATATAAAGAGAGTTCTCCAAAGCCTAATACACTAGACAAATTTCGACTTCACCTCTTAGAGAGGAGAAGAATAAAATTCGGCCAAGGGGGAAAAGGAGGAAAATCTTGGAGGTTTTCCGGGTAGCATATCGGAAGGATTCGAGACGAGGATTTCCTTCCACCGGGAGTTGCTTGGATCAAACGTACGGAAGATCGTGGTGCTCTTCACACAATCTTTTAATCTTTCTATTGCGGTTCTTCTACTTGGATTTTTAGATTCAAGAGGTATGATCTACAACCCCCTTGAAGAGTAGATCTAGTTATTTTATTACGTGTAATTTATAGATCTAGATCCTCAAATCGCTTCCCTTGCGGATGGTATTACTAACAGTGGTATCGGAGCCATGTTGATCTATATTTATACGTATAAAATATTAGATCTAGGAGTGGTAAACATGTAGATTTTTTGTGTCCCAATTTTTTTATATTATTGGGGCCGATGCACATACATATTTTTTTTTATGTTGCGATTGTTGTGGTTTGAAGAGATGGATTGAGGTTGGTACTATTTACTCGTTAGATCTATTGTAGCTCTTTTGTTTAGTAACAATTGAGAATATGAATTGTAATTTTTCTTTTAATGTCAATTTTCGAAAATTCCATGTAAAAGTAGCATCTTTTATTGTAATTTTGTAAATCCGGGCTCGAAAAGATGAAGATCTTGCTGGAAAATTGAAGATCAAGGCGAAACCCAAGGTAAAAAGAGGAGAAACGGTTAATTTTTTTTCAAAAACTGCTACAGGACTGCGACGCTGAAAAGCGTCGCTATAAGTCCTGTTTAGAAAATTCCATGCGGCTAGGGTTTTTTAATGCATGCGGCTGCATGTAACTTTTTTGATTAACCTAATTTTTTTTTTTTAATATTTTAAATAAAACTGCCGATTGGCAGAAAGAAAGAAAAAAAAATTTATTTTTGGAAAATAATTTAATGTTACAGCCGCATGTAATAATAATAATAAATTTTTTTTGATTAATTAAAATAAATTGGGTTTATTTAATTAAAAGAAAGCCTTTCTCCTCTCGGGTATTCGTGGTTCGTGATCCGGAAGTTTCAAGTTCAAGGTTCGAAGATCGAAGACTTGAAGACAACAAGATTGTAATTTACTTTTTTTTTCCTAGGATAGATTAGATACGGGGGTACCAACGATCCATCTCGGTATTTAAATTTTTCCGCAATTTATTTTTTATGTGTTTGATCATAAAATAGATATAAAATCGGAATTGCCATGACATATATCATAAATCCACTCCATGCATACATGTAGAATTTTAATTTTGGTAATTAAAATAGGCATGTATACAAACTCGCGTGATTAGTTGAAATTTAATTAATACGTGGTAATTAATTAATTTAGTAACTAATTATAGATCCGAGGACGGGTTATGAAATCGTTAAGCCTTTCGGTGTGTGTTCTCGGTGAACCACCGTAAAAGCCCAAACGAGATCACGTTTTTGATTCGTAGTGTCTACGAGATTGAATGATGGTAAAAGAACAATAAATCTTGGATAAAAACAGTTCGCCTATAGGTTGGGTGGTCAACTGAGCTGGGCTCGACCGACTTAACCCTCCTAGTGTGATGTATGCACGGGGGTCTGGCAAGACTAAGCAACACCGGCGAGCGGAGGGGTGATTCCTTCTTATCTCAATGGGGCTCTCTTGACCCGACTTCGTCCGATCGTCACATATGTTCCAACGAATAGGACGGGAAGGCTTGCCTACGTTACCGACACCATTCGGAATCCTTGATTTGATGTGCTTTTATGTTAACATCAAAAAGACGTGGTTAGTTAACCCACCACCACTTCCAAAATATTGAGTGGGAGCGGGGGAGGCGACAGCCAACCCCACGGCCTTTACTATAGATACAAGTAAGTGAGAGAAGGGTGACGCCTCGCAACGCTTTGATTTCGTCCCCCTACGGATGGTGTTCACCCCTATCAACATTCATGGCTTGGTCTCCGAAAGGATAGGATTTCCGGGTACTCGTCGGGTCACTGACCTATCCTACGACGGCACACTCGGGGCGTACCTAAGAGATCCGATATAGTAGGTCACACTCATCAAGGGTATTCTTGATAATATCTTGGCTAAAAAAGAAAGGTAGTCAATGAATAAAGGGATGTTCGATTCTCGTGGGATGTTCGATTCTCACAAGTTATTCATTGATGAGATTGTCTCGATTTAACCGTCATCTCTTTGACCTACCGTATGGCGGCACTGAGATGCGAGGTTAAAACCTTGGAATGGTAGAGTAGACTTAATTTTAGTTTACAATTCCTAAAATAAACTTATATAGTAGTGTTAAACTTGAATTAATATATGTCATTTTATTTTCAGCAAAAATGTCTGCTTTACTGTTTGAAAAATTATCGGGAAACAACTTTAAGAAATGGAAGAGTAATCTAAACGTGGTACTCACATACGAGAATGTGCAACATGTACTCATTTTTGAATGCCCTACGGTGGCGATCCAAAAACCCAGAAAAGCTGAGATCGAACAGCGTAATCGTTGGATCGAGGCAGAAAACCGGGCTCGTGGGATCATCCTAGCGGCAGTGTCGGAGGTTATTAGGACCCAGATTGAAGAGTTTGAGACTGCATGAGAAATCATACGGAAACTTACTTCGATGTTTGGATCACCTAGCAACTAAGCAAGACACGATGCCATCAGGATGGCTGTTAACACGAAATTGAAGAAAGGTCAAGCAGTGAATGGTCATGTTTTGAATATGATCAGTTACTTCAATGACGCCAGCATTCATAGATCGATGTTCGATGAAGCAACTCAAGTGTCGATGATTTTGGAATCGTTGACTCCTGAGTTTATCCCGTTCAAAACTTAGTATCTGATGGGCAAACAAGAGTTGACCATGACACATATGCTTAATGAATTGACTATCTACGAGGGCCTGCTATCGAAAGATAAGGTCCAAGTAGGGGATAAGAAAGCTGAAGCAAATATGACTGAAGCTAAACCATCATACAAGCCTAAGGCCAAACCAAAGAAGAAGGGTAGTGTTGCACCTGTGCCCAAGCCAATGAAGAAAAAGAAAGCCAAGAAAGTTGACGAGGCCAAGCCCAAGGGCAAATGCTTTTACTGTAAGGAGGTTACACATTGGAAACGCCATTGTCCGGAATATCTTCGTGATGTAAAGAATGGCAAAGTCAAGGCTGTCACTGGAAAGATAAGAAAGATAATTTGGAATTACTATTCTTGGAATCTTTTAATGTAGCTAAAGATGTGTCCACTTGGATACTTGATACTGGAGCTACTAACCATGTATGTTCTTCATTGCAGATTCTTAGTTCGTACGAGGAGTGGAAGAGGGTTCTCAAGTGATGCGAGTAGGCACTTTGGGGCGCTAATTTCGGCTAAAGCGATGGGAGCCGTGGACTTGCATTTTAATAATAGAATTTTACATTTAGAGAATGTTTATTTTATTCCGAATTTCAGGAGAAATTTAATTTCTCATTCTGCCTTGGTTGAACAATCATTTTCTGTTTCAAATTTGAATGGTGAATTTGTTATTTCGAAGAATGGCTTTGAATTGTGTTCAACTACGACTGAAAACGGTTTATATTTTGTAAGACCACATAAAGCTCCCATACTTAATACTGAAATGTTTAAAACTTCTCATCAAAGATCTGCTAAAAGGCAGAAGGTTTCTCAAGTAAAAGAAGATAAAACATACTTGTGGCATCTGAGGCTCGGCCATATTTCCTTGGAAAGACTCAAAAGACTAGAAAAGGTTCATGCCTTAGGTGAGTCATATGTTGACACACTGCCTGTCTATGAGTGTTGCCTGGAGGGAAAAATGACTAAGCGTCCCTTCTCATCAAAGGGTAATAGGGCCACGGGAACTCTAGACTTAGTGCATTCAGACCTTTGTGGTCCGATGAACGTACAAGCTAGAGGCGGATGCGAGTACTTTGTGACTTTCATTGATGATTACTCGAGATTCGGTTATGTTTATCTGCTGCATAGGAAGTCCGAGGCTTTTGGTAAGTTCAAGGAATTTCCAAATAGAAGCCAAAAGGCAACTAGGCAAGTCATTGAAATGCCTTCGCTCGGATCGTGGAGGTGAGTATTTAGATACTGAGTTCATTGACTACTTGGCTGAAAAAGGAATTTGTTTCCAACGTTAAGGGCCTAGGACACCTCAGCAAAACGGAGTTGCTGAGAGGAGAAACAGGACATTCATTAACATGGTTAGATCAATGATGAGCTATGCCTCACTACCTATATCCTTTTGAGGGTTATGCTTTAGAAGCAGCTGTCTACATTTTGAATGCAGTACCGTCAAAGTCTGTCGAGAAGACACCCATTGAGATGTGGTCTGGACGTCGCGAAAGCATGCGTCACTTCCGCATATGTGGTTGTCCTGCACATGTGCTGATGGACAAGACTACCAAGCTACAATCGCGTACGAAAGTATGTTTGTTTGTAGGCTATCCAAAAGGTACACGTGGTGGTCTATTTTACGATCCGGAAGATAACAAAGTGCTAGTCTCGACTAACGCTACGTTTTTGGAGGAAAGTTATATGAAAGACCACAGACCTCGAAGTAAAATTATACTAGAGAAATTACTCTCCGATGACGTCAGGCCTATTGTGGCCGTTGATGTTCCTATAAACAACACTACTAATACAACAGTCACTTCCAACATTCCTGTTCCACCTAGACGTATTGCGAGAGTGGTTCGGCCACCGGCTCGGTACGGCATGGATTTAGAGACGAACGTAGTCGCCTTTGATGGGGTGGAAGATGATCCTCCGACCTATAAGAAGGCCTTACTGGATCACGATAAGGATAAATGGATTGACGCAATGAATCAAGAGATGGAGTCTATGTACTCTAACTCAGTCTGGAAACTTGTAGAACTTCCTCAGGGTGAAAGGCCCATTGGATGTAAATGGCTCTACGAACGAAAGAGAGGAGTAGATGGGAAGGTCGAAACCTTCAAAGCACGGCTGGTAGCCAAAGGTTACACACTGCGAGAGGGTATAGACTACGAGGAAACCTTCTCACCTGTGGCCATGATGAAAACTGAAGGATGCAGGTTCTTAGATCTAAACGAGTTAGATCTACGCGCAGCGGATGGATCACGATTTATATATCAAAACACATAATTAAAGGACTTAAACTACTACAAGGAGGTTAAAATCATGTTACCAATAGTAGGAAAAGAAGCCAAGATCTTCCGATGTGTTCTCCAAACGGCGGTTGGTGGACACCCTTCTTGATACACGAACCTCCTTGATATGCAACACCAAGAAAAACTCCAAGTTTTTCTTCTTCTAAAACCCAAGACAAGAAAACTAATTATTTCTCTCTTTTTTCTTAAGGTGGTCGAAATTTTCCTATGCCAAAAGGCTTGGGAGAACTCTCTTTATATAGGAGAGTAATCCTTGTCCTCCAAGGATTAAATAATTAAGAGATAATTATTACATTAATCCTTTATTCCAAATAAAAGATAAATAAAATGATTATCCCAAACAAATTAGGATAAATCATATTATTATCTATTATTCCATGAATTATCATTTAACAAATAAAAGATAAATCACATGTCAAATAATTATCCAAGAAAACTAATTTCCCTCTAATTATTCAACATTATTGGCGCCACCTTTAGGGTCAAAAAGCCCACATAAAATGTCTTTTATGTGTATTATATTATTTAGCCCAACCAAATAATATACATGCATATCAATTAATTAGCCCAGCCAATTAATTATCACTGAGGCCCAAATAACAAGATTATTAGTCCGAATTACGTGAAGCCACATCGGGGACCATGGACCTATAACTGACCGTAGCTCCAATAATTAATTATTCATCGAACCGAATAAGAACATTAATTATTAATTCCGGGATTACGCCACCATAAACCCGAAACTGAACTCTACCGATTATAGATGTATACTTATACTCAACCCATAGAGTGAATAAGCGTCCATTGATATAATCATTACATACGGATTAACCCTCCATAGACTGTCCACTATGAGTGGGATATCTCCATAAACCCGACACAGAATATCTTATCCTTATTTACCATTAACCCCCTGATGATCAATTAGTTCACATATCTGACTAGTGATCAATTAGTCTAATATGAACTCCCGGGATCGATCACTTTCTTAAGGCTAACAAATAAGGGGATCGTCTCTCTACTTCCCGCAGAAGGAATGGATTCCATTTCGTGAAAATCGAACTACTCACTCATCCGGAGATAGTGCCAATGAGAAGTGGCTTGGAACACATATTTAAGTGAACCGTAACTAACACATCAAACACTACCCCGGGACAAGCAAAGACTCGTGATCGCCTCAGATTAAGGTTGATCCATATATGATCATCTAATGATTTAATAAGATTCCTCGATTACGGAATTATATCAAGAAATTCGATTAAATCGGTCCAAATTCTATATGAATGCCATCATATATAAATGCCCCACGTAGTACCCTCTACCGACAAACCGGATAAGACTATCACACCTTAAGGTGTTCTGGGCGCATTATTGGTGTTTTAATCAAGAGACCCTAAACTCTGATTAAGTTCACCACGGACTAACAGTTTAAGCATATCTCCACTAACTCAATCCTCACGTGTAATCTATGCACTGAGTTAAGTGGTTACATACATATATACTTAGGGTTTGCAGTAGTGTATTACTTACAAGCACAAAGCAAGTAATAAGGTGAGATAAATTCTGTCATCCATTATTAAAAACAATTACACAAATTGTCTTTCGGGCACTACGCCTAACAATCTCCCACTTGCACGAAATGACAAGCAACGATTGTTTTTTAGAGCACACCCTTTCTCATCTTATTCACAAAACTCTCCCGCTTGCTCTAAAAGCAGATGAGACATATCCATCAATGCCGTACCCTCCAAGCACTCGACTTGGTACACTGATTAGTTAGGTTGTCGACTCGAGACGATCTTTAGGATTGAAACGTTGTCGGTCCTTCCAATCAGGCGGTACTCTCTCTCAACATGCTTTTGACTTCTTGTGACTGAGAAGATCCTTCTAAACTATCTCTTCACTGTTTTCACGATGAAGTGATATCGGCTTATCAGACCTGGAATTACTCCCAGACCAAAAAGGAAATTCTAAGCACTATGAGTTAACACTGAGCCCGAGATCAACTTAATGATCATCCTTAATCTGACTACAAGTCAGAATCAATGTAGTCAACCATATTCAAGTTTGCACAAACATATGATTCCTCGTTCTCTAAAGATACTTGAGGACGTACTAAACCGCTACTTATTGCTCAAATCCAAGATTCGATTGCAATTGACTCGTGTTAAGCTGACTTGCCCTTATCCCAGAGAGACTCTATCCCATTTTCTCTTTATCCGAAGATTTGGAGAATCATTCCTGAGAGGTAGGGTATGACTACTCTCGATGAATGCTGCAACCGTATATGCATAATCATCTTATTCAATAAGATAGGTGGGATAGCCAATGACTCATTCTCGTGAATTTGACCGAATCAAACTCTTAGAATATAGTCCAATTCTCTCATCCAGAGAATCTTGGCGTGTCAGTTTCTGACTTCAGATAACACACTCATGCTGTTTCCAACAGTTTCAATGTTATCATTCATGACCACTAATACTACTATTTTACCAATATTGATACCCAGTCTACAAAAGACTTATCAATATCCTAGTCAAGTCCACATGTTTTAAAACATGCGACTTTTAATGACCGAGAGGTTCTCTTACATCCACAAAGGACATAAGTACCGGCAGTCAACCTGCCATTTGTTCTAACCAAGACCCTTCTGTTCCGAATGAATCCAGAGTCCATTTTACGGCAAGAAAGTCTCAGGGAATCACCCCTATTTTCCGCTTTCTAACGAAATCTACCAAGACTGAGTGGTGAGAGAGTTCAAGGTCTGGTTAACTCTCTACTTTTTAAGGAATCACCCCTATACCACTCAGATTTGCACTGAAAGTTTAAACTTTCCTATTCATTCGACTCTTTTCCGTGTAGATCCAATTGCTCCCTCTGGGCCTGAGACACTCAGGTGGTTCTACAAAAGGCTGAACAGAACTGGAGTATCAAAACACCATTTACAGGGTTAAGGCTTTCAAACGAACTTCTACGATCAGAATCCTATACAGCCCACCAAGAGCCATAGGTTATCAATCACCCCAGCAGACTGTAAAGTCCACAAAACCACAATGGGTCAACGGTTAAACCATACTCCCACCGCGTGTCTCGGGTGGATTGACATTCGATCTAGTAGTATTTATCGTTGTAATCACCAACAACCGATGTTGGACGTGGTCCGATTAAATCGATAGTAACTACCTTTGGGTAACCGTACTCCAAGGTTTAAGGTCGTTACTTATAGATTCTATCGAAGGCTTGTGACAGCTCAACCGTCACTTTCGATCTCAAGAATCTTATAACCAACCTTCACTCGACACATTAAGATATTTCACGAACAAATAAAATCCGAACGTATGCGCAAAATCTCCAAATTCCTACCTTCAAGCATTAAATGCTAAATGCCTACATTTACGGAAGTGGTGTGAACCAATTCACTCATTATCCATAAATTCACTAGCATCTTCTAGGTAGACTTCTCGGTTTACATAATAATATTAACCGTTATTTTGCAACCAATTATCTTAATCGAGTTTAGCGATGTATTGTAGTACATCAATAACTATATAGGGCAAGTATATGGTTTCTTTCTCGAGAGAGAAACATTCCACTAGGAGGCGGTGAGCATCGGTCCCAAGACTATGCTATAGCCTATTTATGAGCATGGAATACTCTATTCTCTCGCTAAAATCGTAGACTCCTCCTCATATTCTTTTGATAAACTAAATCGCGTTTCGAGTAGTTATCAGACAAAATGTCACCACTCAAAAACTCCCACTAGCTTGTGTCTCTCACTAGACCCCGAAGGTCATGATGAACAAGCTATGTTACCCCTTCAAATCTATTACCCTCTCCCGATTGAAAGGAAACATAGTCATTGTTCCTTTGAGAATGTGTTCCTAGACTGGGAAATAGGAATCACCCTTAGCCAGTCGTCATGTCTTATCTCTAGGATATATGCACTAATTAATAGATATTGAAGGGTCGTTTATCTTAATACGGAAACCTTTTACCTTTAATAGTTTTAGATGTGTTACACATACCTATTCAGCTTTTCTTAGTGGTTCTGTCTTTATCAAACAAAAGTCCGAGTCACAGATTCGTACTACAAATGTCATCTTCACTTTGTTTAAGGCAACTGTAGTATCGAGATGAAAGTGAATCCATCTGTTTCAACGAATCTGTAAACAGAAAAATAAATTTTTTTCTGTTATATTCAAGGATAGAATCCGAAATTCATTTCCTTATATCACTCCCACTATTATAGCTGAAATAACTGCCCGTTGTCCACTTTATTAATTGTTAATGCACAGCTTCCTTGTTCTTCTAAAGAACTAAGCTACCGAGTCAAGTTACTCGGTTTAAGAAAGTCGCTAAGGATTCATTGGTTAAGTGATCCGAAATCACATTCCTTATCCTATACTTTCTGTAATTAATTTTTCGGTTTAGCCTCAAAACTTTAGTTAAGATGATTAACACTTATAGACATTCTTTCCCATTCTCAACTTTCCTTAAAAGGAAATAGTCTTGAACTAGCAGCTCAATTGAGTAGACACTACTCGTGAACCGTGGGATGTCTAATGAAAGCGTTACCCGAAGGGACTAATTTTCTAATAAATTAGAAAAACAACAGATAAAAGCTCCCACTAGTTTATCGGTTCCAAATACCGTCTAACTAGCGACACTTTAATTTATGATTCTCTAATTTTTCTATTAGAAAATTTCTCGTGTAGACACTACACAATTAAAATTCACTAGAAGAATTTTATCGTCCCAATCATCTTTCAAACTAACTGTGGTTGTCTCTCATTCAACACGAGTGACATCAGTGACATACTTATTTACGTCACTTAAGTCTTGAAGGCTCAAGAAAAATATCTCCTCCGAAAAATTAATCGCATGTAAGATCAATAAGTACAACGTTCTAGTTACTTTCCACTTTTTAACGAAGTCATTACTAGTCAATTTTACACTAGCAGTCTAGCACCCTAGAGAGATATATAAATAGTTGTAAATAAAATTGACAGAAAATAAATCCAAATCATACACTACTAATAAATTTTAGGAACATAAACTAAGTACTTATAGTCTATCCTACCGTTCCAAGGATTTAATCTAATTCCTCAGTGCCGCCTTAGGGTAGGTCAAAGAGGTTTCGATTAATATTGAAGATCAGATTGAGAATCGAACATCTCATTTGTGATCGTCAATTACCTTTCCTTTTTCAGCCAAGGTATTACCAAAATACCCTTTATGAGTGTGACATACTGTTTCAGATTTTTAGGTAGACCCCGAGTATGCCGCCTTAGGGTCAGTCAGTGACCCGACGATTACCCAAAATCCTATCCTTTCGGAGACCAAGCCTTGAATTTTGATAGCGGTGAATGCCTTCCTTAGGGGGCCGAAATCAAAGCCAGCACGAGGCGTCACCATTCTCTCACGTTGCTTGTGTCAACAGTAGAGGCCGTGGGTTTGGCTGTCGCCTCTCCCGCTCCCACTCAATATTTTGAAAAAAGTGGTGGGTTTACTGATCACATTTTTGGACTTGATGTTACATTAAGGAACAATAAATCATAGGCCCGAATGTTGTCGGTTATGTGGGCTAGCCCACCTGACCTATTCGTTGGAACATATGTGGCCGTCGGACGGGTCAAGACTAGGGGAGCTCCGTTGAGCCGTAGTGGCTCTTCGGATGGCTCAGCCTTGCCAGACCCCCATGCAAACGCCACACGTGGAGGGTGAAGTCGATCGAGCCGTAGCTACTGTTGACCACCCAACCGTGGTTAAACCACTTTCGAACCATGTTTGCCCGTGATTATTCAATCCTTAAACATCAAACTTTCACGTAGACACTACGGAACAAAAACGTAATCTCGTCTAGGTAAGGTGGAATTCACCGAGAATCCAACACCTTAACCACGAGGTTTCGGGATTTTACTCCTTATGCTTTCGCAGAGTGGATTCACCGAGAATCCATCACCCAACCTCGACGATTGAAAAAACCCATGTTCCTCGGTTTTTACCCTAATTAGTTTCTAATTAATATCAAACAATTAATAAAACTAATTGCGTGTTTTATACATGCCTAACTAATTCCTCGAATTAATTTCTACATTTATGCATATGGAGTGGAATTCATGATATTATGCATGTCATGGCAATTTTCCGGTTCTACACATACAATCTAAACATGTATACTAGTGCGGAAAATAAACACCGAGATGGACCGTTGGCACCCCCGTATCTAATCTATTAAAATAAATAACCAAAACCCTAACTAGGGTTTACTTCTTTCTAACATAATCTACAGCTGTTTAAAATCTTCGACGATCGGCAAACCAAACGAACTCGGATCGCGACGAAACTTTCCAGATCTGATCCTCACTCCTTGGGCTTCATTATGGACGGTTGGATCGGAACTTTGACTTGTCAATCTTCTCCAGTGAGCCGCCCAACTTGCTGCTGAATCTGACTTTTACATCAGCACATCAATGACTTCCCGAGGCCGATTGGGAATCGAGATGAATCCCGATCGACCTGAAATTTTTATCCCACATCCAGAACTCCATATTTTTCGATCTGAACGGTTGGATTTTCATTTCAACTGCCTAAACTCTCCCAGAAATTCGAGGAAGTCACAGGTAGGGTTTCTGTGAATCCTGCGTTTTTCTGTTACAGCAGCTTCTTTGCAGCAACGAACGGATATCAAAAATAACTCCGATCGATGCCAAATTTTGTGGGATTGTTCACCATCTTCAAATATTGATTCTGACCGGAGGGATCGTCGTTTCAACGGCTCGATCAACGGTAAAAAAGAAATAACTAAACAGATCTATTTTCTGGAAATTAAAATTGCAATAACAAATAAATTACATAATTTCCTATACTCATATGAACGAATTTTCATCGTTTATATGAGTTTACAATAGATCTAACGGGTAAACAGTGCCAACCCCCAATCCATCTCTTCAACCATAGCAATTAATCATTATCAATGCATAAAACAATAAATAAAATTTACCTACATGCAATTCCACTCCTTTAAATCGTTTAATTATGATTATGACTATATAAATCGCGGAACCTGTCTCTGATACCACATGAAGGATGCATGTTCTTAGATCTAAACGAGTTAGATCTACGCGCAGCGGATGGATCACGATTTATATATCAAAACACATAATTAAAGGACTTAAACTACTACAAGGGGGTTAAAATCATGTTACCAATAGTAGGAAAAGAAGCCAAGATCTTCCGATGTGTTCTCCAAACGGCGGTTGGTGGACACCCTTCTTGATACACGAACCTCTTTGATATGCAACACCAAGAAAAACTCCAAGTTTTTCTTCTTCTAAAACCCAAGACAAGAAAACTAATTATTTCTCTCTTTTTTCTTAAGGTGGTCGAAATTTTCCTACGCCAAAAGGTTTGGGAGAACTCTCTTTATATAGGAGAGTAATCCTTGTCCTCCAAGGATTAAATAATTAAGAGATAATTTTTACATTAATCCTTTATTCCAAATAAAAGATAAATAAAATGATTATCCCAAACAAATTAGGATAAATCATATTATTATCTATTATTCCATGAATTATCATTTAACAAATAAAAGATAAATCACATGTCAAATAATTATCCAAGAAAACTAATTTCCCTCTAATTATTCAACATTATTGGCGCCACCTTTAGGGTCAAAAAGCCCACATAAAATGTCTTTTATGTGTATTATATTATTTAGCCCAACTAAATAATATACATGCATATCAATTAATTAGCCCAGCCAATTAATTATCACTGAGGCCCAAATAACAAGATTATTAGTCCGAATTACAGAAGCCACATCGGGGACCATGGACCTATAACCAGTAGCTCCAATAATTAATTATTCATCGAACCGAATAAGAACATTAATTATTAATTCCGGGATTACGCCACCATAAACCCGAAACTGAACTCTACCGATTATAGATGTATACTTATACTCAACCCATAGAGTGAATAAGCGTCCATTGATATAATCATTACATACGGATTAACCCTCCATAGACTGTCCACTCTGAGTGGGATATCTCCATAAACCCGACACATAATATCTTATCCTTATTTACCATTAACCCCCTGATGATCAATTAGTTCACATATCTGACTAGTGATCAATTAGTCTAATATGAACTCCCGGGATCGATCGCTTTCTTAAGGCTAACAAATAAGGGGATCGTCTCTCTACTTCCCGCGGGAAGGAATGGATTCCATTTCGTGAAAATCGAACTACTCACTCATCCGGAGATAGTGCCAATGAGAAGTGGCTTGGAACACATATTTAAGTGAACCGTAACTAACACATCAAACACTACCCCGGGACAAGCAGCACCCTGTGTGATGTGATATATGATGAGTTTTACGATGGGGATCCCGATCCATTGGCAACCATGAAGAAGATTGATCCATTGATCATTAGAGATGGACCATTGACAAGGCTCCAAAGGAAGAATATGAGAGAAGCCTTGAATACATTGTTGAAAGAGATCCATGAAGAGTTTGGACAGCCCAAAAAGAGTGATGAAGTTCCAATATTGTTTATGCACTATGCTTTTGGGCTCGAAGACAACACCTAATGCTTGTGGCACCATTGTTAGTTTTGTTTGGACTTGTTTAATTATTTTATGTGGACTTTATTTAATAATTATCTTGTGGGCTTAGATGACACAAGAAAGGCTAGAAAAGCCCATTGAAAGTGGCGCCCCCTTCTAGGTCTTAGTTACTTAGGCTTTATTTTACTAGTTAATTTTCTCCCACATTGCTTAGGAGGAAAACTAGTCTTTTACTTGTAGCCTATATAAGGCGCATACTATCTCCTTTCATAAACAAGTTAGTTTTGAGTGAAATATTATTTTCGATTAAGCATTGTCTTAATTGTGCACCTTGTGTGTGAGATTCTCTTGGATTGGAGGATCGCCCCCCTTTGAGAACTTATCAACGTAAGTGAGCATTACGTTGTGGCGTTCCAACCGTAGTCTTGGTCTAAGGCGCGGATCATAGCTCGTATTGACTACCTTCAATTTCTTCCTGGGCAAAACAAAGGATTTGATTCGTAAGAATCACATCACTGTGATCACCTCAGGATTAAGGTTGATCCATATATGATCATCTAATGATTTAATAAGATTCCTCGATTACGGAATTATATCGAGAAATTCAGATTAAATCGGTCCAGTCCTATATGAATGCCATCATATATAAATGCCCCACGTAGGTACCCTCTACCGACAGTCCGGATAAGACAATCACACCCTAAGGTGTTCTGGGCGCATTATTGGTGTTTTAATCAAGAGACCCTAAACTCTGATTAAGTTCACCACGGACTAACAGCTTTAAGCATATCTCCACTAACTCAATCCTCACGTGTAATCCATACACTGAGTTAAGTGGTTACATACATATATACTTAGGGTTTGCAGCAGTGTATTACTTACAAGCACAAAGCAAGTAATAAGGTGAGATAAATTCTGTCATCCATTATTCAAGTAATATAATTTATAATCCGGTTAACCTCAAGTATAAGGATCGTAGTATGGAGGCTAATGCCGGGTCGATCTTACGGGGAACTAATGGTTGTAAATCCTAATTTTTGCCTATCTAAACGATGTCACGAAAACTTAACTAAACAGGGAACTAAACTAGACAAATATGCTGAAAATAAACTAGACAGAGGACGGAATCCAAAGCTAGGAAGAATTGGTTGCGAACAAACTAAACTAATGTGGAAAAAAAAACAGTAATCTAAACTAAACAAATTCAAGTTCTAAAGATTAGATCAAATTTAAAAAGGACAAACGAGCGAGTTGATCCACCTATCCAACAATTATTAACTTCCTATCTTGATTATATTTTCGTTTCTAACAAGTTGTGATTCATCTTATCAAAGGTATGAATTCCTACTTTCGTAGATAATTCGCCTATTAATTCCTATCTTTCGATTTACGGAGATTAACGCGTCATAAAATAAGCAAAGATGTAAACTTTAACGTTTTAACCTAGATATTCAACCTATCAACTTTCGTTTGACATAGATCAAAGATCCATTCCTAAATCATGGTGATCTAATGTTTATAAAGACTTTCATCAAATATAAAACATCATACATGCACATCTTTCGATATAAATGCAATTAACATCATAAAACATGATAAAGGAAACAACTTTGAATAGAAACTTACAATATAATCGAAGAAAGCGAAGTCAACAAGTGTTGGATGGCTTCACAATGCTCATTTGTAGAAGCTTAGCCCCTGAACATCCTCGTAGAACTCAAAAGTGCAGAATTAAGAACATAGAACTACCTACTTTTATCTAGAATTTAAGTGTATGAAAACTCGGAATAAAAGCAAGAAAGATGCACCTAAAGCCGCCCCGATATTAGGGTTTCGAATAATGTCAATCGGTCTCCTTAATGTGTGAAAATAGATGGGTATTTATAGCCTCCAAAGTCGGTTTCTCTAAGTCGGTCGGATGGACGAACGTTCACTATAGTGGACGCTCGTTCACAATTGCCGAACTCTCCTCGACGCTCGTTCGCATTCCGTTCATGCTCTCTCGTATCAAAATCGTTCTTCCGGACGCCCGTCCGGTTTAGCAAAATGCCCGTCCACTCGGACGGGACTCGGACGCTCGTCCAATATGGCTCGGATGTGATTTTTGCATCTCTATCTCTTTTCTTTAACCCACCTCATCATTATCTCTTTCTTTAATCGCCATATCTCGAATTTCATCTCTTTTTATCATTAGTTGAACCTCATAACAATACCTATGAGACACGGAAAATATCGCGAACTGTAATAATATCCAAATAATTATAATTCAACCATAAAAATCACATAATTACATCGATATTGCGATTAAGCCCTTAAAAATATCGTTTACTAAATATTTCCATATAAGACCTTATTATTATGCAAATTATACAAATAAAAGGGGAAAACATCACAAAATATAACCTTATAAAACATATAATTTCACCCTTAACAACTCCCCCACACTTAGCTTTTGCTCGTCCCGAGCGAAACAAAACGAAAAATTAGGCTCGAGATAGTATAGACATCTCAACAAATATAACGTATATTCAATAACGTAGAAGTTCACCATTGTGTGTGTGCATAGCCATATAAAACTTCCACTACTTCCAAACTTGAGGAACTCAAAGTAAAACTAGCTAATACCCCCTCGTAGAATAGTAATAAATGACACTCATAAGATGTACCCTACAAACGTGACATATCCCGAAAAGAATGATCGAATGAATCTAGGGCCTTTCTGAAATACTCAGAGGATAATCCCTACATCATATCTTTCAGTTTATACTGGGGATAAGATAGACGATAACTTAGTCCTATTCATTTCATAACATATCTTAAGTTGATTGAATTCATTCACGTTTTAAACACACATTAGAAGAAGCTATTGCCCTGTCATAGCAGAATAGGACATTTCGAGATAATACCCTACCTTACTCCAATCATAAGGCAGCTTTTCCTAACTGTCGTGAGCTTTTAGTCATCATAGTGGCATAGGACTTACGTGGTAAACCCTACCGCACTCAAATCATCGACTAGCTTCCGACACACACGATAGATTCATTTAATTATTCAACTTCTCATTTGACATTAGTTACGTGTTACTTATCACATTCAAACTGCTAGATATTCACAGTATAACATACTTCGGATCTAAATACAAACTATCATAGATCTCACGATACACACGTAGCACTAAGTACATGACTTAAAAGAAAATAAAAAATTACTCGTCCAAAAGGGGTAATAACTTTATAAATTAGCTCATCATTCACTATGGCTCGTGAAAAATAGTGTCAGGTGAAACAACTAACTTACCAAACATATGATATATAGCTTAAATGACTATAAAGATAACGAACATTGAATTGAATTGCCTACTCGGGACAAAACAAAAACAAAAGTGTCGAAAAATTTCGAAAATTTTAGCTCATTTTTCATAATAAACAATCTGACGTAGTAAACAAACTCATATGCATAGGATTAAATCGAACTATCCCCTCCCCCACACTTAAAAATTCAACATGTCCTCATGTTGTGCAGAAATTAAAAAAAGATAAGAAACTTAGCTGAATTCGCGTAGAAAACCGAGCCATTGGTCAGGCTGGAGCATGAAAAGGCCAACGCTCGCAAAAAGCGTGGAAAAATGTCCCAAAAACTAACTCAATCGGATCTCGACAAAAACTATTGCCGCAAAACTCGAGAAACAAAACTCGGGGAAAACGGGATACAATACGGCAAGAGAGATAATAAACCAAACGGAATAAAAAGAAAAGATCATCGATAAATATGTCAACACAAGTCAAAGAACGAGAAACTAGAAAGTAGCAAAATGTATAGGTACACCAAATCGAATGAAATGTATCAAAAAGTGCAATAACAACCGTAAAGATAGATATATAAAAAAATAGAAACTCAAGGCAGCCCCGGAGCATCAACCGGAGAAGGATCTCGAAGAAGGAACATCACCGTAGATGCAACGTGTGTGGTCCGGGCCGTGCAACAGAGCAAGAAGCGGACGGCCCACCTCTCTATCAGTAGGAACTCTCGCAGTCCTCGGATCCACTGGAGTCTCCTCATCACCCGACTCGGGCTTCTCCTCCATCTTGACCACCTTAGCTATCACCCGCTCTATCTGCTCGGAGAAGACGTAATCCATATTACTCGCATTGAATACCCTCCGATCTCTCGGTTGCCTTCCATCAACTATACATTCCAAAACCGACAAGATATTATCTTGGCCATCCCGGATATCACTCAACATCGCCCTCAAACTATGAGCCATACTATGCCGAGTAATCTCGGCAGAAGATAATCCAGAAA
The DNA here is from genome assembly GCA_036785695.1 of Gentiana straminea. Taxonomy (NCBI): domain Eukaryota; kingdom Viridiplantae; phylum Streptophyta; class Magnoliopsida; order Gentianales; family Gentianaceae; genus Gentiana; species Gentiana straminea. The sequence continues at coordinate 1,470,916 of JAVUPR010000424.1, read as the reverse complement.
TAACTGAATCTCGAGGCGGTGTCGATGTGGAACCAGGCTCAGAAACGGGAACAGCCTTCTCTCTACGAATAGGGGGTAACTCTTTTTCTTGTGGTCTGATGTATACTCAGCAACCCCAGCATCCAGACATAACTGATGTATCAAATGAGGTACTATTAAACTCCGGGTAGACACCTTCTGGTTTGCCAAAATGTCATCAAACAAGGCCTGCCCTACATCAACGTTTAACCCGAAAACCAACGCATACAACATCCCAAGATCACTGATATAGAAATGTGTAAGGTTGTTCTTAGGAATCAACCGACTCTGGATAAATCGACAGTAGACCCTCCAATCCTCAGTCCAGGTCGTGGTGATTAACTCCTTCCTCTCACCGTTCGGTCTCAACACCCATGCCACACCGGACAAACTTTCAATCGCAGCTCCTCCATCGGATCCCTACCCTCCTCTTTTTGCCGTCTAGTGATCTCCTCCTTATGGTCCAAGCCCTGAAACGCCGGCAACTTATATTTCTTGTTTATCACCTCGGCGGAAAAAGGAACTTGGACACCTCGAACCATCACAAAACCGTCATCCAAATTTGTCTCAGAACAATTTGCATAAAACTCTCGCACTATAGAATCATTGACTGGGGTAGGAGGAATTTTCAGCAACTCATCCAATTTCCTAGCCTTTAACATCTTCACGAAGGCGGGATCAACTTGTAGTGTCTTGACCTCTCTCGTCAAAGATCGACTCCTAGTCACATAATCCTTAGTGTAGGCGTATGAGCTCGTGGATTGACGAACCTACGGGGCATAGCAAGAGGGACAACATTCTTAGCTTTCTTCTTAGGAGGGGGTACCTGTGCAGCCTCGGTTTCAGCCTCCTCCCTAACTACTTCCTCATTACCACCCTCGGCTCTAGAAGACTCACCACCTCGAGTGCCTCGGGCCATTCTACTAAGAGGGACATCATCATCTTCCTCAGTTTCAGAATCGGACGGGGAATCATCTCTTAACTCAGTCCTACGTTGCTGAGACGCCCTAGGAGGTTACTCTCGAATGACAACACCTCGGGTTGGAGCAGTGGTGGAGGGATCAAACTCTAAACGCTTCCGCTTACCGCTCTCCCTAGCTAAACCTTTACCATAACGTTTCACAATTTCCTTCTTACGCACCATTGTCAAACTTATATCTAAACCAAACCATTCACACAAATGGTTACCCGTTTATCGTCCAAATCGGGATTTCAAGCAAAGCACACCACCAATCACCACCACAAAAACACCACAACATCATCACAACCAAATTTGGGGAAGACAAGAGCAACAAACAAAAATGAAACATTATGAGTGCATATTCAAGAGAATGAGCCGAGCCGAAGATCGAACTCACAAAAACATGAATGGAATCGAGAAAAGTTGCTATAGACTTACCAAATGCTACGTAGGGATGATGGTCGAATAGATTTGACGCCCAGAAACACCAAGATTGGCCACCAAAATGTGAAATTTTGTCAAAGAGGCCGCACCGAAGAATCTCTGATTCTTGAAATTCTGTTGGTTGTTGGAGAATTTGGGTTATGGAAATGAAAAGAGGGTGCTTAGAGCGTGCTAATGCAACTTGAATCGCTCAAATTGGTTCAGAAACAAGGATTTTAGGTTTGGAGAAGGGGGAAAGTCGGGTTCGCATTTGAAATTGCAGAAAAAAATGAAGGTTCGTGTCCAGAACATATATATATAGGCTCAGAGTGGACGCTCGTCCATCCTGACGGACGGGCGTTCACTAGTAATCGCATGAACCGGACGGGCGTCCATAAATTCGTACGCTCGTCCATAGGGCATATTTGAATACAGATAGGAGGGAGTTTTTCGTACGGGCGTCCACTATATTGGACGAACGTCCATAAAAACACTAGTCCGGACGGGCGTCCATATATTCATGAACGGGCGTCCACCGTAAAAAAGTGATAAAAATCATAACCTTTCACACACATGCTAATTAAAATCGAAGTGCAACTTTTATTAATATCCAATAAAATTCAAAAGTACAACGATGAAAGATCAAAAACACAAAATAACTTCGAAAAATAAAATAATAATAAAAACATAACTAAAACAAAGGGTTGCCTCCCACCCGCCGCTTTTCGTTTAACGTCGGGGCTCGACGTAACAAAACCTAAGTAACAATAGCTAGTCATCATAAAGCTCGCCCGCCTATAACCCCGATAAAACGACGGAGTAAATCAACAACCGGAGGAAAGTCATAGTCATCCCGAACACCCCAATCGTCATCACCGCCTACACCCCGAAAATGCTCATCCCGCAAGACTAGGGCTAAATCACGCATCGGATCGTTAAGGATCCGGTATGGTCTTCCTAAAGCCGCCCGCAACTCCTCAATGGTAAAATCTCCACCCCCGAGCATCGGGGAACAATGAGAACATAAGTGACAAATCCCGATGCGGGTAAGAATATCTATATCTATATCCGTAACTATCGTGCCCCCAGGTCCATCCGAAACGGTGAGAAGAGAAATCCTACTAATGAGAGGGAACTCCTCCGGCAAAATACCGTACTCCATATCTAACCGAATGCTAAACCGATAGAAACGACAAAACTTAATTAGACTTAGCTTAAAGCATTAACAACTAAAACAAAAATAAACACACAAAGAGAGTAACTAATATAATACGGATATCTAGCTAGGATGCCTCCTAGTAGCGCTATTGGTTTATGTCGTTAGCTCGACACGTTGAAGCTCACTGGATCGTGCCATTTGACTTTTCTCGCCACCATTACCTCGTTTAAGTTCGATCGATTGTGGCCGCAGAAACAGCACTTAACACATGGGGTTAAATCCTTTATAGCTTTCCAAATACGTTTAAACTTCCCCATGGTTGACCTCTTTGTCTTCTGAAGCTTTTGATGACATCTGCGTTGACGCTCCTTCCAATACTCTTCCATATCCCAACTACCAGCTAGAACTTCTTGTGATAGACCACTACCGTCATCCTCAGAGAAAAGATTGGGTGAGACCTCGTCAGAGTCATCGACTTCATTAACATCACATCCAAGGATATCGAGAAATTTAACAATCAAAGGCTTGTCTGTAGGTTCACCAATGTAGTGTTTGCACCTTTGACCATTAACTCGAAACGGTTGGTCTTTATAACCGAGTAGTTCGAGAACGCCTCCAGGAATGATTTGGAGAATCTCAAATGGGCCGACCAACGTGTCCTCAACTTCCCAGAAACAAATGTAACCCGGAATTGTATAGTAACGCTCGCTCTCCAACTTGAAATTCTCTCTTCTTGATCTTTGCGTCATGAAGGAGTTTCATCTTTTCCTTACCGATCCCGGCACTTTCGTAAGCCCGAAGCCTAAACTCGTCCAACTCATGCAACCGCCGTCCGGTGTTTGCCACAGGATTGGGAATCGAAGTTAAGAAACTTTATAGCCCAATAAGCCCCGTGCTCTAACTCAACCGGCAAGTGGCACTACTTACCATAAACCATCCGGTAGGGTGATGTACCCATGGGGGTCTTATAGGCGTGCGATATGCCCACAAGACATCATCCAACTTTAGACTCCGCCTTTTCTATGACTCGTTCACCGTTTTCTCCAGGATCTTCTTCAAGCTCTGGTTGCTTCTTTCAACCTGACCACTAGTCATAGGATGGTATGGTGCGCCAATTTTGTGCCTGACACCATATTTCTCAAGAACTTTTTCTAGTGGCCGGTTGCAGAAATATGTCCCTTCATCACTAATCAAGGCACGTGGACATCCAAACCTCACAAAGATATTCTTCTTCAGAAAATTCATGACCGTTTTATGATCATTGCGATGAGTGGCTATTGCCTCCACCCATTTCGATACATAGTCTACGCGTACTAAGATGTATTTATTCCCACAGGAAGATGGGAATGGACCCATAAAGTCAATCCCCCATACATCAAAGACTTCGCATTCAAGAATGGGTTTCAGTGGCATGTCGAATCGCCTTGTTAGAGTACCGGTTCTTTGGCACCTATCACAAGCTTTGCAGAAAGCTTCCGTGTCCTTAAAGATCGTGGGCCGCAGAAACCGGACCGGAAGATCTTCGCAACCGTTTTCCAAGGACCAAAGTGACCACCCGTGGGTCCACTATGACATTGCTCGATTATATCGCGTTGCTCAGATTCAGGAACACACCTCCTTAGCAAACCATCTTTACAGATTTTGAAGAGGTAAGGTTCATCCCAAACGAAAGACTTCATATCAGAGAAGAACTTCTTCTTCTCTTGATAAGACATTTCAGGATCGAGATAACGGGCATGAAGGTAGTTTACAATGGAGGAGTACCAAGGGACGTCTGGAGCGCAGCCATCTATCAACATGATGTTTTCTAGAGGAAAGTAAAGATCTATGTCATCAGGATCACCCTTTTCCTCACTTAACATCCTAGAAACATGATCCGCCACTACGTTTTCACTGCCCTTTTTATCTTTAATTTGAACGTCAAACTCTTGGAGGGTCAGTATCCAACGCAGTAAGCGCGGTTTAGCCTCTTTCTTTGTCATTAGATACCGCAAGGCAGCGTGATTAGTCCACACAATCACTTGAGCTCCTAACAAGTAACTACGGAACTTGTCCATAGCAAAAACTACGGCCAAAAGCTCCTTTTCGCAGTGGTATAGTTAACTTGAGAAGGATTCAAAGGTGTGACTCGGCATAGTAGATAGGTCGGAACTTTCCATCAAGCTTTTGTCCTAAAACCGCACCAACCGCGTAGTTGGATGCATCACACATAAGCTCAAAGGGTAGGTTTCCAGTCAGGCGATATAAGTATTGGAGCAGAGATCAGACGATTTTTGAGCTCCTCAAACGCATGCCTGCAGCTATCATCAAAGGCGAACTCAACGTCTTCCTTAAGTAAGGTAGACAGGGGCTTGGCGATCTTTGAAAAGTCCTGAATGAATCTCCTATAAAAGCCGACATGTCCGAGAAAACCTCTGACTTCGCGAACATTCTTAGGATAACTCATCTTCTCGATAGCTTCCACCTTAGCCCTATCTACCTCAATACCTTTGGCGGACACTTTGTGGCCAAGAACTATCCCCTCATCTACCATAAAATGGCATTCCTCCCAATTGAGCACCAAGTTCTTTTCCACACACCTAGATAACACCTGATCAAGATTATCGAGGCAATCATCGAAGGATTGACCAAAGACCGAAAAGTCGTCCATGAAAATCTCCATACACTTTTCAACTAGCCCGTCAAAGATAGCCATCATACACCTTTGAAAGGTGGCTGGGGCATTACAGAGACCAAATGGCATCCGCCTGTAAGCGAATGTACCATAAGGGCAGGTGAAAGTGGTCTTCTCTTGGTCAATAGGATCGATGGGTATCTGGAAGTATCCTGAATATCCATCGAGGAAACAGTAGAAGGCATGCCCCGCCAGACGCTCAAGCATCTGGTCAATGAAGGGAAGGGGGAAATGATATTTCATTGTGACCTCATTGAGTTTTCTGTAGTCAATACAGACTCTATAGCCTGTAACGAGCCTCAATGCTATCTCTTCTCCCTTCTCGTTCTTCTCAATAGTAATCCCTTCTTTTTTTGGGACTACCCGAGTAGGGATACCCATTCACCGTCGGCGATGGCGTAAATGATACCCATATCTAGAAGCTTAATGATTTCCTTCTTGACTACCTCTTGCATGTGAGGGTTTAGCCTCCTTTGGGGCTGTCTTACACATTTGGCTTCCTCACTAGTCTTGATCTTGTGCATGCGGATGTCGGAGGTATTCCTCGGATATCTCCCACCCGCCATCCAAAGGCTCTTTCGTTTTTTCGCAAGACGTTTAACAGCTTCACTCATCTATTCGAGATAGCTTGGCAGATATGATCAAGGGAAGCTTGTCACCTTCCCGTAGGAACACATACTTAAGATGTTTAGGCAACGGCTTCAGAACTAGATCTGCAGGGGGATCCTCTAAACTCGATTTAAGCCCTCCACTTTTCAACTCAACATCGCTGAGCTTACTTAGTGGCTCCACTGCCAAAGCTTCTTCTCTTAATAACTCATCTTCAAGGTCAGCTGTCAATTGATCTAGATTAACCACACCATGACTATTCAGATTATCGATCAATCGCTCATATTCCGCCTCCACAAACTTGACTTGCTCTTCCATACAACATTGAAGTCATCAAATGTTTCCTCAATGGAAAAGCCGGTTGGAGAACCGAGGGTACGTGAATAGATTTAGAGACACTATAGCTCACCTCTTGGTCACCAACTCGAATAGTTACTTGCCCACCATCACAATCGATGAGGGCCCTAGCTGTAGATAGGAAAGGTCTTCCAAGAATCAGGGGAACATTTTCACCTTTCTCCATATCTAAGACGTACCAGTCAACTGGGAAGGTAAACCTATCAATTTGAACTAATATGCCTTTCAGGATCCCTGAAGCTTTCTTGGAAGATCTGTCGGCGAACTGAAGGTTCATGGTGGTGGGCTCTAAAAGATCTTGTAAACCAAGCTGATTGCAAACAGACAACGGCATCAAGCTGATGGATGCACCCAGGTCACATAAAGAATTTGGGAAGACTAGGCCTCCCATCTGCAATGTGAGCACAAATTTGCCTGGGTCACCCCTCTTGGTCGGTAAGTCTTGATGATTTATCAAGGAACAATCCTCACCAATTTGCCTTTCCATGCCTGCTAATTTCTTTTTCAAAGACACAACATCCTTGATGAATTTTGTATACTTAGGCATCTCGACCAAGACCTCGGATAATGGCAGATTTACCTGAGTATTTTTCAAAAGGTTAAGCACCTTTTCATATTTCTTATCTTCACTCAGAGGGATGTTGCTCTTCCTCGGTGGAAATGGAAGCTTTTTAAGGTCACTCTCGGAAAATACTTTCTTTGAGGATGCACTTACGGCCTTGTCTTCCGATCTTTCCACCTCACAACTTTTTCGTACGTCTTATTGGTCAGGGGATCAGCCACCTGACTCTCAACCGAATCTTTTTTTCTCAGGGGTTCAGCCACCTGAGGTGTTTCAACTCTTTCATCTCTCGGGGGATCAGCCACCCGAGTATGCTCTTGCAGGACAGGGGATAGTGGTTGCTCAACTTCCCTCCCCGCCTTATCGCGGCGGGGAGGGGCTAGTGGTTTCCCCGGAAGCCGGGGGGACCACTCGGTGAGTTCCACTTCTTAAATTCATCGCACTGGCCTCCTCTTTACCGTATTGCATTGTTGGCACGAGGTCAGTGCATTGATTGTTGCTTATATCGGCCTGAGCAACCTGACCACCTTTTGGATTCTTTTTCGTAAAGCTGGGCAGTTGCCCTGACGGTCTGGAAGCTAACTGCTCAGCCAGTTGTCCTATTTGCCTCTCAAGGCTCTTGTTCGTATTCATTAGAAGTTGAATACTTTTGCTTTGCTCCTCCAAATTAGCTTCGAGATTGTTGGACTGGGAGGGGCCTTGAGAGTTTTGGGTATTTTGAGAGTATGGCTGGCTGGGCCGATTCTGAATTTGAGAGTTGGAATTGGCGGGCCAATTCTGATTGAACCTCTGAGTATTGTTTGAAAAATTTGAGTTCTGGTTCTGATTGAATCCAGGGTTTCTGTTGAAGTTTGGATTCTGATTAAACCTCGGATTGAAATTTGGATTTGAATTAAAGCTCGGATTCTGGCCGAAGCCCTAGTTTTGAGAATTATTCTGGCCAGAGAATTGGTTATTGAACCTCGGATTGGACTGGCCAGAAAAAGCATTCACTTCTGCATTCTCGTCCAATCATGGGACGAAGCGAGCAAGCAGTGTGCCCGGGATCATCACATACTTGGCATGTGATTTGATTATACCGTCCATTGTTATGAACAAGCATTGACTTGATGAACGTAGGGGGGCTGAAATTGACATTGGCCAAACATGTGACCGGTCCCGACAAGAATTTTCGCAATACGTAACCCGAGGGTTCTCGCGGAAACGAAGGAGTCCGATTAATCGGGTTTGGAACTTGAGGACTTGCCATCCGCTTTTGCGCATGGCAATCGACTTTGGACGTTTACTTCCTCCACCTTGGGAGGAGGAGGCGCTTGGATGGCCTCGATAGGATGGGGCATAGTTGTATTTGGCAATATCTTCAAACAAGTGCCCATCCTTCATCGTGTGTCTTTTTGAGGAAAGCCCCACCGAAGAGCCGTTGACCATGCCTTTAGTAAGCTCGGTCGGTCCACCGAAGAAAGTGTTTACTTGCCTTTCCTTAGGCAAGCCATGGTGGGGACATTTTCTTAAAAGAGATTTGAACCTCTTCCAACATTCGAAGAATGATTCATTCTCCTTCCGTAGAAGGTAAAGATCTCATTCGGACACTCGGGTCGTCTTTGAAGGAGGAAAATATTGACTTAGAAATTCTTTTTCAAGTCCGGCCCAGGTAGTGATGGATTCTGAAAGGAGAGAGTGATACCACTCCCTAGCCTCTCCTTTCAGAGAGAAAGGAAAAAGTTTAAGCTTGATCACATCCTCACTCACTCCTTGGATGCGGGTGGTACCGCATATCTCTAAGAACGCATGTAAGTGGGTATGCGGATTTTCAGATTGGTAGCCATGAAAAATTGATGCATGCCGCATCATCCGGATGAGTCCGGGCTTGAGTTCGAATGTGTGAGCCGTAATGGCGGGCAAGACTATAGCCGGGTTGACAATGGATCGCACCGTGCATGGCGTAGTCCCGCGCGTACGTCTATCTTCTCGCAGCCATTATTACTATTTTTTCGATCTCTCCTACAAGATATTGCTCAAATTCTTGATCTAGGCGTTTCCCTCGTCGAAACGAAGTCTCCGCTGTTGGGTCGGACTATGGTCCGCTCGGGGTCGGGGGAATAGATTAGTGGTCCCTTATGACTACGAGTTTGCATAAACCGAGGCCCAAATCAAGATATTGAACTAAAAACTAAAGAAAAGAAGAAGAAACTATCTAAGAGATTAAAAGCCTAAAACTAGTATCAAGATCTATGAAAAAGAAAGAAAAGAGAAGGAAAGATACAGACGGACGTTCGTCCTAAAATGTGAACGAACGTCTGCCCGAGATACAGACGGACGGGCATTCAGAAAACCGAACGCTCGTCTGGTCTGCTGAATATCCTTGGACGGGCGTCCAGAGGTATGAACGCTCGTCTGCAGGTCGGAGATTGATACAGGATTGAAAAGTTTTCAGTTGACGGGCGTCCAGTAAACTAAACGCTCGTCCGGATGGTGAAAAAATTCAGGAAGGAATCGAAAATTTGCAGGAAAGAACAGGGGATAACGAAGAAAACAGAGTACGAAAACTGCAAAAACAGAGATATAAAATTGATGACTAAAATCTATACTAATTACTCACAGAACACGCATAAATAAAACAGACTAAACAGTTAATATTAACAATTAAGATATTACGAAAAACAAAAAAAAAAAAAAAACGAAAATCTAACCTAGCTACTAAACAAAAACTAGGCAACCGTTTGTTCCCCGGCAACGGCGCCAAAAACTTGTCCACGGATTATTGCTAATGAAATAAACAAGTAATATAATTTATAATCCGGTTAACCTCAAGTATAAGGATCGTAGTATGGAGGCTAATGCCGGGTCGATCTTACGGGGAACTAATGGTTGTAAATCCTAATTTTTGCCTATCTAAACGATGTCACGAAAACTTAACTAAACAGGGAACTAAACTAGAAAAATATGCTGAAAATAAACTAGACAGAGGACGGAATCCAAAGCTAGGAAGAATTGGTTGCGAACAAACTAAACTAATGTGGAAAAAAAACAGTAATCTAAACTAAACAAATTCAAGTTCTAAAGATTAGATCAAATTTAAAAAGGACAAACGAGCGAGTTGATCCACCTATCCAACAATTATTAACTTCCTATCTTGATTATAATTTCGTTTCTAACAAGTTGTGATTCATCTTATCAAAGGTATGAATTCTTACTTTCGTAGATAATTCGCCTATTAATTCCTATCTTTCGATTTACGGAGATTAACGCGTCATAAAATAAGCAAAGATGTAAACTTTAACGTTTTAACCTAGATATTCAACCTATCAACTTTCGTTTGACATAGATCAAAGATCCATTCCTAAATCATGGTGATCTAATGTTTATAAAGACTTTCATCAAATATAAAACATCATACATGCACATCTTTCGATATAAATGCAATTAACATCATAAAACATGATAAAGGAAACAACTTTGAATAGAAACTTACAATATAATCGAAGAAAACGAAGTCAACAAGTGTTGGATGGCTTCACAATGCTCGTTTGTAGAAGCTTAGCCCCTGAACATCCTCAGAGAACTCAAAAGTGCAGGAATTAAGAACATAGAACTACCTACTTTTATCTAGAATTTAAGTGTATGAAAACCGGAATAAAAGCGAGAAAGATGCACCTAAAGCCGCCCCCGATATTAGGGTTTCGAATAATGTCAATCGGTCTCCTTAATGTGTGAAAATAGATGGGTATTTATAGCCTCCAAAGTCGGTTTCTCTAAGTCGGTCGGATGGACGAACGTTCACTATAGTGGACGCTCGTTCACAATTGCTGAACTCTCCTCAGACGCTCATTCAGATTCCGTTCATGCTCTCTGTATCAAAATCGTTCTTCCGGACGCCCGTCTGGTTTAGCAAAACGCCCGTCCACTCTGGACGGGACCTGGACGCTCGTCCAATATGGCTCGGATGTGATTTTTGCATCTCTATCTCTTTTCTTTAACCCACCTCATCATTATCTCTTTCTTTAATCGCCATATCTCGAATTTCATCTCTTTTTATCATTAGTTGAACCTCATAACAATACCTATGAGACACGGAAAATATCGCGAACTGTAATAATATCCAAATAATTATAATTCAACCATAAAAATCACATAATTACATCGATATTGCGATTAAGCCCTTAAAAATATCGTTTACTAAATATTTCCCTATAAGACCTTATTATTATGCAAATTATACAAATAAAAGGGGAAAACATCACAAAATATAACCTTATAAAACATATAATTTCACCCTTAACATCATACAAACGAAAATCTTCTTCGAGCTTGGAGTCTTCCTTTGAGAAAGTCTTGTTGTAGTCAACTTGACTACCCTCTTTCCATCTTCTCCATTGAAATAGCTTAGGAAGGTTTGATTCTTTCAAGTAGTAATTTTCAAATTCTACTAAATCAGCTTTCATCTGTTCAGTCTTGTCTTTAATCTTCAGTTTATCATCAATCCTCTGATTCTTTTTATATTGTGCCATTTTCTGCTTTGAGAATATATCAGATAAAAAGTAGTTCAAGGATTCTTCAAATGTCCGGTCCTTGTACTTGCCTTTGATAGGATTGTGATCTTTGATAAACTGCATCCACAGTTCCTTTGTTAGAGCAACTCTTCTGTCTCCAGGTTGACTGTACTTTTCAATGAGTTGTTCGTCAGTTAGTTCTTTCCTTAAGAACTTAGGATCTGATTTGTATCTTTGCAATTCATCTTCAAGTCGCTTCATTTCTCCAAGTAACTTAGCTTTTCTTCTTCAGCTTCCCCCTTTTTGGCATCATATAACTGATCTACCAGTGCATGGGTTGCTTTTTGATCTTCTCGCAATCGTCGGCCGAGAAGCAAGTTCCTCTTTAAGCTGAGTTTCTAACCCATAGATATGCTTGATTCATATGCCGGTGAGCTTGGGCATGTGTTTCCCTATCTACTGCGGTTGAGTCTTCAAGTTTTTGTTTCAGTAACAAAATTTCTGAAGCAGAACTTGAACTTGATTTATGAATCATCTCTAGTCTTGCGTGAACTGAAACATCTGTTCTAGTTCTATAGTCGAGATATCCATAAATATTTGACAAAAGATCATTTTGTGCATCCTTGCTTCTGAGCACAATCTTCAAATTTTCATGTACTTTTGCTAATTCATCCTTTGTGAGGATGTCAGAAGGATCATAAGTATCGTCTATTGGATCCTTAAACTGAGTATTATCTTTAACAATCATCAGTTGTTGATTAGCAGTTCTATCAGCTGCTTCCTGATTGGCAGTTGTTTGATCTCCAACTGGTAATACTTCTTGCTGAGATACAGTTTGCATTGCTAGAGGTTGAAGTTGAGTTTTTGTTTGCAAAACTGTAGTCTTATCAGCTTCTTTTCTTGATTCATCATCTTTGTCATCATCTTTCTTCTTTGAAGTATCTTTCGCGGCAGATGATGTGCCTGATTCTCTTATTTTTGCTAGTTCAGTGAATCTTTTAAAACAATTGTCAAGAAATTCCGAGATAGGAAACAGAGCGTATAGATCTCTAACTTCCAATTTCTCTAATAGTAGTTTCTCTTCAGTCTGTAGACTGATATCTCGAGAATCTTCTGGTTTAAGTTTCATCTTCATCAGCTTGATGATCCTATCAGCTTCAAAAATTTGTGCTGATTGCTGAACTGATTCATGCTGTAACTGAGAAGTATGGTCAGTAGTGACCTTTTCTTGTGTAACTTCAGTTGTCGGTTGTTGTTGCTGTTCCCCCTTAGTTGGTGCTTTTTCTTTTGAGATTTCTGGGTACAAGCATCTTACAACTGATCTTGCTTCTACTGATTCAGCCTTTCGCTTAGTTCCTTTGTGTACAGCTTCCGGCTGAGACACATTTTTCTGACTAGCTTCAGGTTGGGAAGTTGTTCCTACGATTTCCTTTGTAGGGGCAGATTGCCTTGCTTGCTTTCCTTCCTTGATTCTTTCTAAGTAAAACTGAATGATTCCACTGAGTGTCTTCTTCGGTCGGAATCGTCAACACCAGCTTTCTTGTCCTTCGGCTTGAGCTCGTCTTGCACTGTCTAATTCAGCCAGATGTTGTCTCTTAAACTGATTGACAACATAGCCTGCCCAATTGAATTCTATTCCATCCCAGATTATATTCATGAGAGAGATATTTTCTTCTGATAGTATACTAACTCCTTTAGATTTCCTAATGACGTGTTTGTTGAGCCATCTGTTGAGATGTCCAAATTCTGGCTTGATTTTGTCTACATGAATACCAGCTTTGATTGGTTCTGTAGAAAAAGTAAGTATCTCCAGAAAAGCTTCTCTTTTTAATGGTAAAGTAGTCCAATCTGTTGTTGTCACAGTTGAATTTGGAAAGCCAAAGAGTGTCCTTATGACGCTTTCATTTAGAACAATGCGATCTCCACGAACTTTGGCCATCAGAGAGTCTCGTACCAACCGCATATTTTGCCAAAATTGCAAAATTCCTCGTGTATCACGTTCTTCTTTGAAATTCACTTCCAGTAAATTTCTCAAGCCTGGTTGTTTCACGATTTTATTACATACCCAGCTTGCTAACAGAGTGTTTTGACACAGAGCTTCATACATTTCGAATGTAAGCTCCTCTAACTCTGTTATTAATCTTTCTTGTTTTGATTTTTCTGAAGTGGTCATCTTGAGTGTGAACACAAAAATTGATTTTTGGGAAGAGAGATTTTGAAGGGTTTGTTTTTTTTTTCTGGAAAGGATTGAGGATTTTGAATTTTGATTGGAAGTTATGTGAACGTAGGTTGAATAAATAGGTAGGGGATTCTAGCGGTTGAGTAGTACAACTTTTCAAATTCCATGATGGCTCTGGGTAACCGATGCATGTACTGTTCTGACAAACGTGGGGTGTACATGCAAAATTCTGACAAAAAGAACTGCGGTATTTAATGTGACATAACCGCTGTTGATTTTATCATGTCAACCTTTGACTGAATCTGACTGGAATAGAAACTGATGCTGAGGTCAGTTTTTAGAAATAATGTCCAGTTCCATCAAACTTTCAGTTTCAGTTAATCAGTTTGAGATTGTTGATGTCAATGACTGATCTGTTAAGTGAGCGTACCCAACATAACAAAGATTAATCCCCTTGACGAATCTCTGGCTCAACTGATTTAACTGACTTTGATTATTCCCAATTCGGTTCTTAATTTTGAAAATCTTTCTTTGTCCAATGGCTTTGTAAAGATGTCTGCCAACTGATCTTCAGTAGGTACATAAAAAACTGTTATATCATTTTTCTCTGCATGATATCTTATAAAGTGATGACGCACATCAATGTGTTTTGTTCTTGAGTGTAATACTGGATTATCAGTGATTGCAATTGCACTTGTGTTGTCACACATTATGGGAATTGTTCCTTCTTCTATCCCATAATCTCTTAATTGCTGTCTGATCCATAAAACTTGAGCACAACAACTTCCAGCTGCTATATACTCTGCTTCAGCTGTTGAAGTTGAAATTGAGTTTTGCTTCTTGCTAAACCATGACACAAGTCTGTTTCCAAGTAACTGACATGTGCCTGATGTGCTTTTTCTATCCACTTTGCATCCAGCATAATCTGAGTCTGAATAAGAGATCAGCTTGAATTCTCCTTCTTTTTAATACCATATTCCAACTCCATCCGTGTCTTTCAAATATTTCAATGTCCTTTTCACAACTGTGAGATGACTTTCCTTTGGTTTGGACTGAAATCTTGCACATACACCAACAGTAAAGGATATGTCTGGTCTACTTGCTGTAAGATAGAGTAAGCTTCCAATCATCCTTCTATAGAGTGTTTGATCAACATCTTTGCCTCATTTGTCTTCGTCTAGCCTGATGTTGGTCCCCATTGGTGTAGAAATTCTAGTAGATTTTTCCATACCAAACTTTTTCATAAGTTCTCTTGTATACTTTGTTTGGTGAATGAAAATTCCATCATCTAACTGTTTAACTTGTAAACCAAGGAAGTAATTTAATTCTCCCATCATACTCATCTGAAATTTGTTTTTCATCAAACTTGCAAATTTTTCACAAAGCTGTTCATTTTCTGAACCGAAAATGATATCATCAACATAAATTTGAACAAGTAGAGTATCTTCTCCATTCTTCATTCTGAATAAAGTTTTGTCGATTGTTCCCTTGATAAATCCATTATCCACCAGAAATTGAGATAGAGTTTCGTACCAAGCTCTTGGAGCTTGTTTAAGTCCATAAAGAGCTTTCCTTAGCTTGAAAACTTTATCTGGCTTGATCTTTGATTTCGAATCCGGGTGGTTGTTGAACGTATACTTCTTCTTCAAGAATTCCATTCAGAAATGCGCTTTTAACATCCATCTGATAAACCTTGAATTTCTTATGAGCTGCAAGGCAAGAAATAATCTGATTGCTTCTAATCTTGCAACTGGTGCATAGGTTTCATCAAAGTCTATGCCTTCAGTTTGAGAGTATCCCTTAGCTACAAGTCTAGCTTTGTTTCTGATGATATTCCCATCTTCATCAAGTTTATTTCTGAAAACCCATTTGGTTCCAATAATATTGACATGAACTGGTCTATCTACCAATTCCCATACTTGATTTCTCACGAATTCATTCAGTTCTTCTTGCATAGCTAATATCCAGTCTGGATCTTTTAAAGATTCTTCAATTTCCTTAGGTTCTGATTGAGATAGAAAACACGCAATCATCGCATCCAATTGATGTCTTGTTCGAACGCCAGTTTGAGTATCACCAATTACTTGTTCTTCAGGGTGATCTCTCATCCATTGATATGTGGGTATTTGTATCAAAGGATTTATATCTTGTTCAACTGGTTCTTCAAGAAGTGGTGCTTGAATTTCTTCAGCTGGATCAGTAACATGTTCAGGTGTGGTTTGATGAGTAGTTGGAAACTGAAACAGATCTTGATCTGAACATTCTGAAATTTGAAGTCTTCCAATGTCAACTGAAACTGGTTCTGGCATGACAGGTAACTGAGACTGAGAGACTGGTTCTTGTCGGTCTTCAGTTCCTTCACCAGGGAAGTTTGGTTCATCAAATACCACATGTATTGATTCTTCATGCTTGAGTGTTCTTTTATTTAGTACCCTAAAGGCTTTGCTGACACTTGAATATCCTAGGAAAATTCCTTCATCAGCTTTGGGCTGAAAAACATGAAGTTGATCTTTTCCATTATTGTGTATGAAACATTTGGTTTTCTTCCATTCCAAATTTCATAAGGAGTCTTCTCATGTCTTTTGTTCATGAGGGCTCTGTTCTGTGTGTAACAAGCTGTGTTGACTGCTTCTGCCCAATATCTTTCAGGTACTTTGGCTTCACAGATCATCATCCTCCCAGCTTCTTTGAGCGTTCTATTTCTTCTTTCAGCTACACCATTCTGTTGAGGTGTTCCTGTGGCAACAAGTTGGTGTAAAACACCATTTTCTTCACAATATTCAATAATCACACTGTTGAGGAATTCAGTTCCTTTATCTGATCTTATCTTCACAACTAAAACTCCTTTCTGATTCTGAAGTCTCTTGAGTAGTTCTGTGAGTCTTTGCTTGGTTTCACTTTTATTGGTTAGAAAGATTACCCAAGTGTATCTTGAAAAATCATCTACTACCACCAATGTATACTTCTTTCCACTGATACTTATTGGTGTAATAGGTCCAAATAAATCCATGTGTAGCAATTCTAGATGTTTGGTTGTTGAATGCTGAGATTTGGTCTTGAAGCTTGCTTTTGTTTGTGTTAAGGGTGAAAATCTATGTTTTATTATGATATATTTTATGGTATTTTCCCTCTTAATTGGATTAATTGCATAATAAATGGCCCTTATATGGAAATATTGAGCATACTAGGTTTTTAAGGACTTAATCGCAATATTGAATAAATTATGTGTTCTCATCGTGAATTATAATTAATTGGACTTTATTACAGTTTGCGATGTTTTCCATGTGTTATAGGTATGTTTATTGTGCTCAAATGATGATCAAAAGGGTTAAAATTCGAGCTATAAAGATTTAAGAAGAGATAATGATCGAATGGAGTGGGCAGGAAAAGAGATAGAGATGATTTAATAAAGTTTTATTCCAAACGAAATCGGCGTCCAAGTCCCGTCCAGAGCGGACGGGCGTCCGACAATCCAAACGGGCGTCTAGAGGAAGAATTCAATACCGAGGCATCATGAACTTACCGAACGAACGTTCGTAAGAAGCGTACGAGCGTCCAAGGTGCAAAAAGAAGATCGAGAGTTTGGACGCTATCCGTACGAACGTCCGCATTGGAGTTCGTAACACTTGGACGAGAGTCCACTTATCCGGACGAGCGTCCGGATTGCCGACTTAGTGAAACCGCCTCAAATCTCAATAAATACTTGCCTATTTTCGCACATTGAGACACCAATTCTACAATTCTCGAACCCTAAACCCTAGGGGCGGCTATAGGCTGCGTTTTTACTCGCTTTTTTCCAGTTTTATGTTCTTAAATTCCTAGATAAAATTAGTTTAGTTTATGCAATTTACTTCAACAATTCAAGCTATTCAAGGATGCTAAGAGGCTAGGCTTCAATCAAACGAGCATTGTGAAGCCATCCAACTTTCATTAATTTTGATTCTTCGGTTATATTGTAAGTTTTTAATCAAGTTGTTTCCTTTATTATGTCTTATGTTGATTAATTGCATTTATATCGAAAGATGTGCATGTATGATGTTTTATATGTGATGAAAGTCTTTATAAACATTAGATCACCATGATTTAGGAATAGATCTTTAATCTATGTCAAACGAAAGTTGATAGGTTGAAAATCTAGGTTAAAACGTTAAAGTTTACATCTTTGTTTATGTTATGACGCGTTAATTTCCGTAAATCGAAAGATAGAAATTAATAGGCGAATCATCTACGAAAGTAGGATTCATACCTTTGATAAGATGAACCACAACTTGGTAAAAACTGCAATATAATCGGGATGAGAGATTAGTGTTTGTTGGCTAGGTGGATCAATACTCGTTTGCCCATATTAAACTTGATTTAACCCTTGAGACTTGAACTGTTTAGTCGCTTATTTTCTATTGCACTTTTAGAGTAATTTGTTCGCAACCAAACTTCCCTAGCTTTGGATTCGTCCTCTCGTCTAGTTTATATTCAAGCATATATGTTCGCTTTAGTTTTGTTTAATCGCCGTTTAGTTTAGTTTTCCGTGACATAGCTTAGTTAGACAAAAACTAGGAACCACCATCGTCTAGTTCCCCGTAAGATCGACCCGGCATTAACCACTAGTACTACGATCCTTATACTTGGGGTTAACCGGATTATAAATTTATTACTTGTTTGTTTTGCATAGATAAAATCCGTAGACAAGTTTTTGGCGCCGTTGCCGGGAACCGGACGGTTGCCTAGTTTTTGTTCTAGTTTTTATTTTGCTTTCAATTCTCGTTTTTAGGTTAGATATTTTCAATTTCGTTTGTGGTTAGTAGTTTAGTTGTTTTTGTTCAATTGTCTCGTCGTTTAATTGTGTTTTTGTTAGTAGTTAATATAAAATCTTTGCTCTTAATTTATACTCGTTTTCTCGTTTACCACGCTCTCGTTTTCCTAATCGTTTTTGCCCGCTTGGACGAGCGTCCGTTTTACCGTACGCCCGTCCAGCTCTTGCTTCCGCCGGACGAGCGTTTAGTTTACCGGACGCCCGTCCTCTCGAAACGTCCTCAATCCCGAATCGATTCGACTTACGTACGAGCGTTCATACTTCTGGACGCCCGTCCATCCTGAAAAACTGGTCAGACGCTCGTCCATGATTTTGGACGTCCGTCCGTTCCTCTTTTCCTTCTATCAACTTCTTCTTTTTTTTTTCCTTTTCCCTAGGTTTTGATCTTAGATTAGATTATAAGT
Organism: Gentiana straminea; assembly: GCA_036785695.1. NCBI lineage: Eukaryota > Viridiplantae > Streptophyta > Magnoliopsida > Gentianales > Gentianaceae > Gentiana > Gentiana straminea. The sequence continues at coordinate 1,452,270 of JAVUPR010000424.1, read as the reverse complement.
CTTTAGTTTAAGTCGTTAGTTTCTTAGTTTATAGTTCTCTTTCTCTCCTTCTTTCTTTCTTGCTCAACAACTTGATCTTGGATCTCGGTGTATGCAAACTCGTAGTCAGAAGGGACCACTAATCTACTCCCCTGACCCCGAGCGGACCATAGTCCGACCCAATAGGCGGAAACTTCGGTTTGACGAAGGAAACGCTCTAGATCAAGAATTTGAGCATTATCTTTCGGAGAAATCGAAAGAATAGTAATAATGGCAACGGAAGATAGACGGACGTTGGCCGACTATGCCATGCCCGGCACAAGCCACCATCAACCCCGCAATTGTTATGCCACCATTACGCTCCAACTTTCGAGCTAAAGCCAGGACTTATTCGATGATGCAAAGATGCATCGATTTTTCACGGCTATCAATCTGAGAACCCCCACACTCACCTACACACATTTCTACACATATGCGGTACTACCCGTATCCAAGGTGTAAGTGAGGACGCAATCAAGCTCAAACTTTTCCCATTTTCCTTGCGGGGGGAAGCACTAGAGTGGTATCACTCTCTCCCCTCGGAATCCATTACGATCCGGGCCGGACTTGAAAGAGAATTTTTGAGTCAATATTTCCCTCCGTCAAAGACGGCCCAAACATTTGAATGAAATCTTCACGTTCCGTCGCCAGGAAAATGAGTCTTTCTTTGATTGCTGGAAAAGGTTCAAGTCCCTCCTCCGAAAATGTCCCCACCATGGCTTGCCGATGCAAAGGCAAGTCAATACATTCTTTAGCGGATTGACCGAGCTCACTAAGGGCATGGTCAATAGTTCATCTGGCGGGGCGTTTTTGAAGAAGACTCCAGACGAAGGATGGGCATTGTTCGAAGACATTGCCAAATATAACTATGCTCCGTCCTATCAAGCTATTCAGGCACCTCCTCCTCCTTCCAAGGTCGAGGAAGTGACTATGCAGAATCTGATTGCCATGTTGCAAAAGCAAATGGCCAACTATCAACTGACAACATCCCAAACTGTTCCTAATCTGAGTAATCAGACTCTTTCGTTTCCACAGAACTCTCAGGTTCCGTATTGCGAAAATTGTTGTCAACCCGGGCACATGTCCAAACCGGTGTCAATTTCAATCCCCCGCTCGCTCATCAAGTCAACGCTGTTCATAATAATGGACAGTATAATCCAATCACATGCCAAGTATGTGATGATCCGGGGCACACTGCCCGTTTCTGTCCCATGATTGGACAAAATGCAGAAGTGCATGCTTTTTCTGGCCAGTCTAATCCTAGGTTCAATAACCAATTCTCTGGCCAGAATAATGCTCAAAATCGTGGCTTCGCCGTAATCCGAGTTTCAATCAGAATCCAAACTCGAACTTCAATTCTAACCCGAACTTCAATAGAAACCCTGGTTTGGTTCGAACCAAAACTCTAATTTTTCCAATCAAACACAAAGGTTTAATCAGAATTGGCCCTCCATTTCCAATTCCAATTATTAGAATCGGCCCAGCCAATTTGTACCACAAAATCAAAATTTTTCCAATTCTCAAGGCCCCTCGAATTCCAATGACCTCAAGGCTGAATGGAACTCATTCAAAGAGGAGCAAAACAAGAACATTCAGCTCCTGATGAGTACCAATAAGAACCTTGAAAGACAGATAGGGCAACTGGCTGAGCAGTTAGCATCAAGACCCCCGGGCATCCGCCCGCTTTACCGAGAAAAATCCTAAGGGCGGTCATGTTGCTCAGGCCGATTTAAGCAGCAGCCAATGTACTGACCTCGTACCAACAATGCATTATGGACAAGAGGAGGCCAGTACAATGAGTTTAAGAAGCGGTACACAGCTGAGTGGTCCCCCTGGCTTTCAGGGAAACCACTAGCCCCTCCTGCCATTGATAAGGCAGGAGGGGAAGTTGAGCACCCATCATCCCCTTGGCTGCAAGCAAGTAATCAGGTGGCTGATCCCCTGATAGGTGAAAAGGTTGGAAATCCTCAGGTGGCTGTTCCCCTGAGGACTGAACAAGTTGGAAATCCTCAAGTGGCTGATCCCTTGAGGACTGAAAAAGGAAAAGAAAGTCAGGTGGCTGATCCCCTGACTACGAAAGCTTCTGAAAAGACGGTTCGGTGGAAGGATTTGGAAGACAAAGCTATCAGCGCATCCTCAAAGAGAGTCTTTTCCGAGAGTGATCTGAAGAAGCTTCCGTTTCCACCGAGGAAGAGCAACATTCCATTGGTTGAAGACAAAAAGTACGAGAAGGTGCTAAACCTTCTGAAAAATACTCGTGTAACCGCCATTATCCGAGGTCTTGGTCGAGATGCCTAAGTATACAAAGTTCATCAAGGATGTTGTATCTTCCAAGAAGAAGTTAGCAGGAATGGATCAAGCAAGCTTGGTAAGGTGTGTTCTCTCGGTCAATAATGAAAGCTTACCAATCAAGAGAAGCGACCCAGAAAATTTGTGCTCACATTGCGTATGGGAGGTCTAGTCTTCCCAAATTCCTTACGTGACTCGGGCGCATCTATCGCCTTGATGCCATTGTCTGTGTGCAAGCAGCTGGGTTTACAAAGTCTTCTAGAACCCACGACCATGAATTTGCAGTTCGCTGATAGATCTTCTAAGAAAGCTTCAGGAATCCTAAAGGACGTATTATTTCAAATAGATAGGTTTACCTTTCCAGTTGACTGGTACGTCTTAGATATTGAGAAAAGTGAAAATGTCCCTTTGATTCTTGGAAGACCTTTCCTATCTACAGCTAGAGCCCTCATCGATTGTGATGGTGGGCATGTGACCATTCGAGTTGGTGACCAGGAGGTGAGTTATAGTGTTTCCAAATCTATCAATGTACCGTCTGGATCTCCAACCGGCTTTTCCATTGAGGAGACCTTTGATGATTTCGATGACTTCATGGATAAGCAAGTCATAGCTGTAGAATCAGAATATGAGCGACTAATTGATAATCTGAATAATCATGGTATGGTCAATCTAGATCAGTTAGCAGCAGAATTTGAGGATGAGCTAAGAGAAGAAGCCTTGCGTAGGACCACTAAGTAAGCTCGCCGATGTTGAGTTGAAGAGTGGCGATCTTAAATCAAGTCTAGAGGATCCTCCCGTAGATTTGGTATTGAAGCCGTTGCCTAAACATCTTAAGTATGTGTTTTTAAGAGAAGGTGACAAGCTTCCTTTGATCATCTCTGCCAAGCTATCTCGTATAGAAGAGCTTAAATTGTTAAACGTCTTGCGCAAAAATGAAAAAGCCTTTGGATGACATCTGTATGCACAAAATCAAGACTGAGGAGGGTGCAAAACAAGTTAGACAAATTTCTCGAGAAGGTTCAACCCTCACATGCAAGAGGTAGTCAAGAAGGAAATTATCAAGCTTCTAGATACGGGTATCATATACGCCATTGCGTACAAAGGAGTGGGTTTCCCCAACTCGGTAGTTCCCAAGAAAGGTGGAATTACCATTGAGAAGAATGAGAAGGGAGAGGAGATAGCATTGAGACTTGTCACCGGTTACGTAGTCCGCATCGATTATCGAAAGCTCAATGAGGTCACACCGAAAGATCATTTTCCCCTTCCATTCATTGACCGTATGCTTGAGCGTCCGGCGGGGCACGCATTCTATCGCTTCCGGATGGATATTCGTGATACTTCCGTATACCCATCGATCCCGTTGACCAAGAGAAGACCACTTTCACCGCCCTTATGGTACATTCGCCACAGGCGGATGCCATTTGGTCTCTCGTAATGCCCCGGCCACCTTCCAAAGGTGTATGATGGCAATCTTTGACGGGCTAGTTGAAAAGTGCATGTAGATTTTTATGGATGATTTCTCGGTCTTTGGTCAATCCTTCGGTGATTGCCTAGATAATCTTGATCAGGTGTTGTCAAGATGTGTGGAAAAGGACTTGGTGCTTAATTGGGAAAAATGCCATTTCATGGTAGATGAAGGCATAGTCCTTGGCCACAAAGTGTCAGCCAAAGGTAATAGAAGTAGATAGAGCCAAGGTAGAAGCCATTGAGAAGATGAGTTATCCTAAGAATGTACGCGAAGTCAGAGGTTTCCTCGGACATGTCGGTTTCTATAGGAGATTCATCCAAGATTTTTCCAAAGTAGCCAAGCCCCTATCTACTCGCTCAAGGAAGACGTTGAGTTCAATTTCGATGAGAACCGCAAGCAAGCGTTTGAGGAGCTCAAGAATCGGTTAATATCCGCCCCAATTCTTATATCGCCGACCGGAACTTGCCCTTTGAGCTTATGTGCGATGCATCCAACTATGCCGTTGGTGCGCCTTAGGACAAATAATCGAAGGAAAGTTCCACCTATCTATTATGCCACCAAACACCGAATCCTTCTCAAGTTAACTACACGACCACCGAAAAGGAATTATTAGCCGTAGTCTTTGCTATGGATAAGTTTCGTAGTTACCCGCCGGGTGCTCAAGTGATTGTGTGGACCGATCACGCCGCTTTGCGTTATCTCATGACCAAAAAGGAAGCTAAACCGCGCTTATCGCGTTGGATACCGACCCTCCAAGAGTTTGACGTTCAAATCAAAGATAAGAAGGGCAAAGTGAGAACGTAGTGGCGGATCATGTTTCTAGGATGATAAGTGAGGAAAAGGGTGATCCTGAAGATATAGATCTTTACTTTCCTCTAGAAAACATCATGTTGATCGATGGCCGCTCTCCTGATGTTCCATGGTATTCGTCCATTGTGAATTACCTTCATGCCCGTTACCTTGACCCCGAAATGTCGTATCAAGAGAAGAAGAAGTTCTTCTCTGATATGAAATATTTCGTTTGGGATGAACCTTATCTGTTCAAGATCTGCAAAGATGGTTTGCTTAGGAGATGCGTTCCTGAATCTGAGCAACAAGAGATTATCGAGCAATGCCATAGTGGACCCACAGTGGTCACTTTGGTCCTTGGAAGACGGTTGCTAAGATCTTCCAAATCCGGTTTCTATTGGCCTACAATCTTTAAGGATACGAGGCCTTCTCGTAAAGCTTGCGATAGATGTCAAAGAACCGGAACTCGACAAGGCGTTTCGACATGCCTTTAAAACCCATCTTAGAGTGCGAAGTCTTTGATGTTTGGGGCATCGATTTTATGGGACCTTTCCCATCATCGTGTGGCAACAAATACATCTTAGTCTCGCGTTGATTATGTTTCGAAATGGGTGGAGGCAAAGGTGGCCACTCCTCACAATGATCATAAAACGGTCATGAAATTTTTGAAGAAGAACATCTTTGTGAGATTTGGATGTCCTCGAGCCTTGATCGCTGATGAAGGAACGCATTTCGCAACCGACCTCTGAGAAAGTCCTTGAAAAGTATGGTGTTCGCCATAAGACCGGCACACCATACCATCCGATGACTAGCGGTCGTTGAGCGAAGCAACCAAAGCATCAAGCAAATCCCGGAAAAGACAAAGGAACAAATCATAGAAAGGACCGGAGTTTGAAATTGGATGATGCACTATGGGCGTATAGATCGCTTATAAAACCCCTATGGGTACATCTCCATATCGTATGGTTTACGGCAAGCCATGTCATCCGCCAGCTGAGTTAGAGCATAGGGCTTATTGGGCGACGAAGTTTCTTAACTTTGATTCCCAAACTTGTGGAAAACATCGATCGCAAAGCAAATTGTACGTACGAGTTAGACGAGTTCCGGCTCCAGGCTTACGAAAGCGCCAGGATAAGCAAGGATAAGATGAAACTCCTCCATGACGCAAAAATTAAGAAAAGAGAATTTCAAGTAGGGGAACAAGTTCTTCTTTATAATTCCGCATTACATTTGTTTTCTCGGAAAGCCGAGGACACGATGGTCCGGGCCCTTTACGATTCTCAAAATCATTCCCGGAGGCGTTCTAGAACTACTCGGTTATAAAGATCACCGTTTCGAGTTAATGGTCAGAGGTGCAAACACTACATTGGAGAACCTACAGGCAAGCCTTTGATTGTTAAATTTCTCGATATCCTTGAATGTGGTGTTAATGAAGTCGAAGACTCTGACGAGATTTCACCCAATCTGTTTTCTGAGGATAACGGTAGTGGTCTATCACAAGAAGTTCTAGCCGGTTGTTGGGATATGGAGGAATATGCAAGGGAGCAACAACTCAAACGTCAGCAGAGAAATCTACAAAGGAGAAAGTCGACCATGGGAAAGGTTCAACGTATCTGGAAAACTGTCAAAGCTTTAATCCCATGCGTTAAGTGTCGTTTCTGCAGCCACAATCCTGATCAGAACTTTAACGAGGTAATGGCGGGCAGAAAAGTCAAATGGCCTGACCCAGGCTGAATTTAACTGGTGTCGAGCTAACGACATAAACCAAAAGCGCCACTAGGGGGCATCCTAGATATCCAATCTTGTTTTAGTTTTTCTTAGTTCTCTTTGCTTTAGTATGTTATTTTGGTTAGTTTTACTAAGCTTCTATGTTTCTATCTCGTCGCAGTTGCTTGCTAGATATGGATCTCTACCGAGTTCGCCCCGAGGAGTTCCCACTCATTAGTCGAATCCCGCCGATCACGTAGATGATGGACCAGAGGCACTATAGTTCTTCATGTAGATTTTGACATTAGCACTCAGGTTAAGACCATCACGTACGTTATCATTGTTCCACCGTGTTCGGGAGGCAGCGATTTCACGACTGAGGAGTTGCAGGAGGCCATAGGACGTCCTTACACGATCCTTAATGATCCTATGCTGACGGATTTGGCACTAGTGCTGCGGGCTGAGCATTTTAGAGGTGTTGAGGTAGCTGGTGAGGATTGGTGTTTGCAGGATGAGTACGACTTCCCTCCGGCTATCGACATGCTTCGACGTCTCATTCGCTTAGTGGATTGGGACGAGATCTACGCATATTAGTGTTTCCTTAGTTAGTTTAGCTTTCGTCGAGCCCCGACGTAAAACGGAAGCGCTTGGTGGGAGGCAACCCACTGTTTTATTTTTGTTTGTTTTATTTTCAAATTCTTTCATGATTTTCCGTATTGTACTTTTGAATTTTAAATTATCAGTAATAAAAGTTTTGCATTTAGTTGTTTTATATGATAATTTTTAGAAAGGGACAATTTTGCATTTTTCTTGACTGGACGCCCGTCTAGTGATACTGGACGCCAGTCCGGCTCTCATTTTCCCGGACGCCCGTCCAAGTTATGGGACGCCCGTCTGGAAACAAGCTTTTCAATCCTGTATTCAACTTCTTGACCAGACGTTCGTCTAAAAATATGGACGCCCGTCCGGATAATTCCCCCCAATCCTGTATTCAAATCAAGCCTTTGGACGAGCGTCTGGTACTTTGGACGCCCGTCCAGTTCATCAAATTTCCGATCAGACGCCCGTCCGCCGAGTTGGACGAGCGTCCACCACCTGTCTATATATACCCCCCTCATGCCATGAACCCTCATTCCTTCGAATTTCAAACCGCAACACCCGACTTTTGCCCTCCTCTCAACCTAAATCCATTGATTCAACACCAAATTGGGCGATTTCAAGTGCTATAGGACGCCCCTGACACCCTCTCATCAATTTTCAAAGCCGAATCCACCAACATTCCATATTTTTAGAGAATCGGCCACCTGTATAGTCCGACCTTGTTCAAGAAAAAATCGGATTTTTGGGGTCAATTTGGGTTGTTTTGGACGTTTACAAAGCATTATCTTCATCTACTCACCATCTTTGGTAAGTTTGTAGCGACTTTTCTTGATTTCTTTCACGTTTTTGAGTTCGATCTTCGGGTCGGCTCATTTTCTTGAAATTTATCTCATTTTGTTGCTGTTTTCTTCCTGTTATGGTGTTGTGATGATGTGGTGATGATGGTTGTGGTGGATGGGTTGATATTGTTGAATTGAAATCCCGATTTGGATGTTAAACGGGTAACCTTTGTTGTGGGATTGTTTGATTTGGTCTTAATAGCTTCAAGCATGGTTGATAAGGAAGTGGTTGCGAAGAAGAGGTTTGGTAAGGGTGTGGCTAGGGAGAAAGGTAAGAAACGCAAGGACATAGATCCTACCCCACTCAATCCAAATAGAGGAGTAGTGATTCGAGAGCCATCCTCTAGGGCTTCACAGCGAGTTAGGACTGATTTGAGAGACGAGACTACTTCCGGATCCGAAACTAATGACGATGAACCCTTGATTAGGATGCCTAGGTTCCCTCACGGTGCAGCATCTTCTAGGGCTGAACGTACGGTGGAGACAGCTTTACCAGACGAGGCTGAGACCGAACCTAGGCTGCACCACCTAGGAAGAAATCCAAAATCGCAGTCCCTCTTCCTATGCCTCGTAGGTTCGTCAATCCGAAAGCACATGAGGTTTTCACCAAACATTACTTTGCGAGAAACATGTTGGTTGAGCGAGCGGTGTTGAAAACAAAAGTGGACCCCTTTTTTGTAAAAATGTTGAAAGATAGGGAATGGGATGAATTGATGAAGATCCCGACTACCCCAGTTAATGATTCGTTGGTTAGGGAGTTTTACGCTAATTTTTCGGAAACCGACTTGAACACAGGGGTTGTGATGGTTCGAGGTGTTAAGGTTCCCATTTCACCACAAGTTTTTAATGCAAAGTATGGTTTGGCGGCGTTTGAAGGGTTGGATTATAAGGAGGAAATTAAGAGAAGGCAGGATTCGGGACAGGATCCCTTGGAGGAATTGAGGTTGAAAGTTTGCCCCGATGTTGCTTGGACGCTCAGACCGGGTGGGGACCGTAAGGAGATTGTTACTACGGCGTGGTCTGAAGATTGGAGAGTCTATTGCCGTTTCATCCAGAGTCGTTTATTGCCGAAGAATAATTTGACACACTTTCACATAGGCGACCTTGGAATGTTGTATGCTTTGGTTTTCAAGTTAAATGTCGATGTTGGCCAAGCGATTTATGATGAGTTGGTGTTCAGTCAGAAGAATTACAAGCGGAGTTTGATTGTCCCACATTTGATTCATCAGATATGCATCGATGCCGGAGTGCCGGAGTATAAGCAGGATCACAGGCCTAAGAACCCGAGAGGTATTCAAAGAGAAAAAGCTCCGCCTACGGGTGAGTCTGAGGCCGCCCCACCTCCGGTACCTCCCCGTCCCTACCATTCCTCCATCGATGCGGACGCGGCTCGGCATGGCCCACGCTTTTAGGCAAGGGATGCTCGATCGCCGAAACATGCGTAATAACATTGTCACTTTGCTTCAGTGTGTGCTTGAGGATAGACTGCCGCGGGATGAGCGGATTTATGCCCACAGCGTGGTGGATTATAGTTTCGATGACGACATTGAGCAGGCGATTGCAGCTGTGATTCGCGAGTCGTCTGACGATGAGGAGGATGAGCCCCCGGTAGACCCTGCTACTGCTTCTACTACGCAGCCTGAGCCTACACCGACGCCGTCCACTGTTGCTGTACCTACTTCAGATCCTCCTCATGTTGATGCCCCTGCTGGTGATTCTGCTGTTAATCCTCCGTCTGATGCTCCGATTCCGCCCGAGTGATCTTAAGATTTTTATGCATTTTCTGCTTGATGTATTTCTTCTTTTTATCCGCATTCGATCTGGTTGTACGATGACTATTACTACTTTCCTTTTGATGCTTCCATGATTTCTGTACTTTCTATTATTCTCGCTACTGTTGCTTATCGTAGGCGTATGTTTTCTTAAATCATGTAAGCTGTCTAGCACCACGTACTTGGATTGCGATTTCGTTGGTATTATGATCGTTTTTGGATGACGCTTGTTGTTCTATCTCTTTCATTCATTCCTTTCACATTATTACGTTATTGTGCCCCGTTTTCCCCCGAGATTCTGTTGTTTTGTCGAGTAGTGCAGATCTAGTTTTTGCTGCGTTCGGTGTGGACGTTTTTTTTTCCCGACGCTTTTGCGAGTGTTGTTTCTTTCATGCTCCGGCCTGACCAACATCTCGATTTTCTACGCGCATACAGCTAAGTTTCTTATCCTTTTACTTTCTGCACAACATGAGGACATGTTGCATTTTTTTCGGTGTGGGGGATGGGATAGTTCGATTTGTACCTATGCGTACACGTTTGTTTAGTACGTTAGATTTATGCGAAATGAGCGAGATTTTTCAAAATTTTCCGACACCTTTGTTTTTGTTTTGTCCCGAGTAGGCAATTCAATTTGAAGTTCGTTGTTTTTATAGTCATCTATGCGATATTTCATGTACTTGATAAGTTAGTTGTTTCACCTGACACTATTTTTCACAAGCCATAGTAAATGATGAGCTAATTTATAAAGTTAGACCCCGTTTTGGATTAGTAATTTTTGATTTTCTTATAAGTCATGTGCTTAGTGCTACGTATATATCTTGAGATTTATGATAGTTTGTATTTAGATCCGAAGTATGAGATACTGTGAATATCTAGAGGTTTGAATGTGATAAGTAACACGTAACTAATGTCAAATGAGAAGTTGAAAATTTAAATGAACCTATGTGTATGTCGAAAGCTAGTCGATGATTTGAGTGCGATAGGGTATACCACGTATGTCCTATACCACTATGATGACTAAGAGCTCACGACAGCGCTAGGAAAAGCCGCCTTATGATTGGAGTAAGGTAGGGGATTATCTCGAAATGTCCTATTCTCGCTATGAGGGCAAAAGCTCACCCTAATGTGTGTTTAAAGTGAATGAATTCAATCAACTTAAGATATGTTATGAAATGAATAAGGCTTAGTTTTCGTTAATCTTATCCCCAAAGATAAACCGATAGATATGTCAGTAGGATTATCCTCTCGAGTATTTCGTAAAGGCCCTAGATTCATTCGATCATCCTTTTCGGGATATGTCACGTTTGTAGGGTACATCTTATGAGTATCATTTATTACTATTCTACGAGGGGGTATTAGCTAGTTTTGCTTTGAGTTATTCAAGTTTGGTTTTAGTGGAAGTTTCCTATGGCTATGCACTTACACGATGGTGAACACCTAAGTTATTGAATATATGTTGTACTTGTTTAGATGCCTGTTTTCCTTTCTCGAGCCTAATTTTTCGTTTTGTTTTGCTCGGGACGAGCAAAAGCTAAGTGTGGGGGAGTTGTTAAGGGTGAAAATCTATGTTTTATTATGATATATTTTATGGTATTTTCCCTCTTAATTGGATTAATTGCATAATAAATGGCCCTTATATGGAAATATTGAGCATACTAGGTTTTTAAGGACTTAATCGCAATATTGAATAAATTATGTGTTCTCATCGTGAATTATAATTAATTGGACTTTATTACGCTTTGCGATGTTTTCCATGTGTTATAGGTATGTTTATTGTGCTCAAATGATGATCAAAAGGGTTAAAATTCGAGCTATAAAGATTTAAGAAGAGATAATGATCGAATGGAGTGGGCAGGAAAAGAGATAGAGATGATTTAATCAAGTTTTATTCCAAATTAAAATCAAGGTCCAAGTCCCGTCCAGAGCGGACGGGCGTCCGACAATCCAAACGGGCGTCTGTAGGAAGAATTCAATACCGAGGCATCATGAACTTACCGAACGAACGTTCGTAAGAAGCGTACGAGCGTCCAAGGTGCAAAAAGAAGATCGAGAGTTTGGACGCTATCCGTACGAACGTCCGCATTGGAGTTCGTAACACTTGGACGAGAGTCCACTTATCCGGACGAGCGTCCGGATTGCCGACTTAGTGAAACCGCCTCAAATCTCTATAAATACTTGCCTATTTTCGCACATTGAGACACCAATTCTACAATTCTCGAACCCTAAACCCTAGGGGCGGCTATAGGCTGCGTTTTTACTCAGTTTTTTCCAGTTTTATGTTCTTAAATTCCTAGATAAAATTAGTTTAGTTTATGCAATTTACTTCAACAATTCAAGCTATTCAAGGATGCTAAGAGGCTAGGCTTCAATCAAACGAGCATTGTGAAGCCATCCAACTTTCATTAATTTTGATTCTTCGGTTATATTGTAAGTTTTTAATCAAGTTGTTTCCTTTATCATGTCTTATGTTGATTAATTGCATTTATATCGAAAGATGTGCATGTATGATGTTTTATATTTGATGAAAGTCTTTATAAACATTAGATCACCATGATTTAGGAATAGATCTTTAATCTATGTCAAACGAAAGTTGATAGGTTGAAAATCTAGGTTAAAACGTTAAAGTTTACATCTTTGTTTATGTTATGACGCGTTAATTTCCGTAAATCGAAAGATAGAAATTAATAGGCGAATCATCTACGAAAGTAGGATTCATACCTTTGATAAGAAGATGAACCACAACTTGGTAAAAACCGCAATATAATCGGGATGAGAGATTAGTGTTTGTTGGATAGGTGGATCAATACTCGTTTGCCCATATTAAACTTGATTTAACCCTTGAGACTTGAACTGTTTAGTCGCTTTATTTTCTATTGCACTTTTAGAGTAATTTGTTCGCAACCAAACCTCCCTAGCTTTGGATTCGTCCTCTCGTCTAGTTTATATTCAAGATATATGTTCAGCTTAGTTTTGTTTAATCGCCGTTTAGTTTAGTTTTCCGTGACATAGCTTAGTTAGACAAAAACTAGGAACCACCATCGTCTAGTTCCCCGTAAGATCGACCCGGCATTAACCACTAGTACTACGATCCTTATACTTGGGGTTAACCGGATTATAAATTTATTACTTGTTTGTTTTGCATAGATAAAATCCGTAGACATAATTGCTTCTTAACAAGTGTGTTGATGTCATCAAAATTAAGATGACTCAATTTCTTGTGCCATAGCCAACTCGATTTCGATTTTGTATGCACAAGCAAACGGGTTTCAAAGAACGGTCGTTGTCCAATCTACTACATACATATTTTTTTTCTTCTTCCGGCTAGGACAACTTGATAAGCCGATTCGCCGATAACAACGCATAATTCTTTGTCGAAAGTAACTTTGTATCCCATATCACAAAATTGACTGGTGCTGAGTAGATTGTAGTGTAGTCCTTCTACATAAGATACATTCTTGATTGTAAGTCCATTCCTGACTAAGGTGCCATAACCTCTGGTGTATCCAGGTTTGTCTTTACATCCAAAATTAACTTTTGGTCCATCCTTTGCAATAAAATTATTGAGACAGTCTTTACTCCTTGTCATGTGTCTAGAGCAACCACTGTCAAAGTACCATATATCCTCATTTGCATCTTCCATGTGTGCCATTAAAGCTGTGTCATCTGATAGTCTTTCAGTACCAGCTTCATAATCTGATTCATCTCCAGCAAGGAGTGCTCTTCTACCAACTCTTCTTGGTGGCGTCTTCTTGGTTAGTTCTGGACATTCAGCTTTATAATGTCCAGGTTTCTTGCATTTGAAACAGAGATATTCATCGTCTTTTCTTTTCTCAGGAGTCCTTTTGATACACTTCTGAGTGACTGGATGTCCACTCTTCATTCTTCGAATTCTGTTCATCATTAGAGCCATTTGTTCTTCCATTTCGTCCAATTCATGAAGATTGCTGGATGAGTTTTCTTGAGTGTCATTTGATGCTGCTGCAAGTACTGTGGTTTTTGGTTCTTCCAGAGCTTTGATTATTGCAGCTGTACTTGTAAAATCTTCACTGAATTCATAAGCTTTCAGATCTGAGAAGATTTTGAATGAATCCTCTATGTCAAGTCTTCTGGATTCTTCCATAGCAGTGACCTTCATCTTCCAGCACATTGGTAATGCCTTCAAGATTCTTGTGTTGATAACTTTCTTAGAGTATTCAATCTTGAGTAGATCTAATTCATCCATGATAGCACTGAATCTTGTTTCCATCTGGTCAATAGTTTCTCCAGATATCATCTTGAAATTTTCAAACTTTTGTTTTGCAACAGAGATCTTGTTTTCCTTAATTGAATATGTTCCTTCACAAACAAGTTGTAGTTTGTCTCACATTTCCTTGGCAGTTGTGCATTCTTTCACCTTCAAGTACATGTTGCTGTCAAGAGTTCTAAGAATAAAGTCCATAGCAACATTGTTGAGAATGTTTCGCTTGCGATCATCACTGGTCCATTCGGATTTGGGCTTTGGAACTCGAATTTGTCTTTCACCTTCAGTTTGCATGTGAGTAATCTGAATTGGTCCATCAGTGAGTACATCCATCATTTCATCATGAGTAGCTGCTAGAAAGGCCTGCATACGACGTTTATATTCGTCAAATCTGTCCATGTTGCACATAAGCATCTGTCTTGCATATTGATTGTTATCCATAGTGAGTGAGTGAAAATTGATTGTTTAACAACTGAAAACTGAGCTTTCAAATGAGAACAACTAGAGGAGATATAGAGCAGTTGATATCTTATCAAAGAAACACCGCTCCGATACCAATTATTGGTCCCTTGGAAAGGCTAACACAAGTTTAGAGGGGGGGGGGTGAATAAACTTGTCCCTAAAACTGGATTTAAAACAAATTAAGGTTCAGTTAAACTTGTGTGGAGTTAAGCTGACTAAGCTGAGTTTAAGTCAAACTGACTTAAGCTTGAAACTGAGTCAACCGGTAGCAGATAAAGTTCTAGCCTTTTTCTTGATCTTGTTATCCTCTGAGAAAACTGAGTGTAGTAAACTGAATTCTGATGAATGTCAGTTTGTGAACTGTGAGGTGTATAACAATCAATTATCAAAATGCTGTGATTTAAATGCTGAGTAAATAAGTAAGTGCGTAAAGTAAATAAGACAAGTGTTATAGAGGTTCCAGGTGGTGTAATCCTGTCAGTCCTCTCTTCCCCTGTGGTGCGGAGGAAAATTCCACTAGAACTTCTTGAGGTGAAGTGTTACAAAAAGTCCTAAACAATAGTCCTTGGCTAATACCTAGCATCACTATCTAAGCAGTTGTAGAACAGGTAGAATTGTTGTTCTTCAATTGCTTGAGCACTGATCCTTGGAGGGTTGAATTGCCTCTTCACCAGCTACCACCACAAACACACAGTCTACCCGACTGCTTGTCACAACCGTCCTTGGCGAAACCTTCCCGGTTTGCTTCACGCCTAAAACCTTTGATGTAGAATCAAAGTTGGGCTGAGAATCAATAAATTGATTCTTGTTTGTGGTTCTTCAAAGTGTATGATTCTTGATAAAATCTGTGTAGCTTGAACACTTGAAGAATTTCTATATATGATCTTGTTATAGCACTGAGATGATAGTAATTCGAATAAGATGACTAATGCATAAACTTGCTTGATAATGCTTGTTAATTCGTTGTTTTTCTTGGGTGCAAAGTCTTCTATTTATAGTGTGAGGTCCAAGGTTCATCTGACTTCAATTCGAATTGTATCAACGTCTCTTTTTGTAACGGCTATATTTTCTGACTGTTCAGCTGTGTCAGTAACTCATCCAATGAATTTGCTTCTTTCATAACGTTCGACTGTACTATCAGTTTGTTGGATGGCTGACTTATAAAACTGAGTTTCCTTGTCAGTTTTCATACTGAGTTTATAGTTTGTCAGTTTCTTTGCTGACTTTGAGCGTTAACTGAGATTTTAATCTTCTTCAAATATCAGTACTCCAGTTTTCATCTGATTATAATTGACTTAATCAGAGTACACCATGACTCATTATCATCTAAGAATTCATTGTCCTTATGATTCTTAGGTCTTCATACAAGATCCATAAAGTCAGTTCAGGTCACCACAATCTTGCCTGAAGTCTAACTTTACAGCCTCGACTTGGTCTTCATAACTGAGTTTGAACCCTCAGTTCTTCAATCTTCAATAACTGAGTCTCGTGACCCTCGCTTCTTTCGTCTTCTTAGATAAGCCAACCGAGTCCGTAACTCTCGCCGAACTTATCTTCTTCGGTTTGATGTTTGGTGTATTCGAGTCGGTTTGTCTTAGTGATTTCCGCTTTCTAGATGACTCCCGCTTTTCGCTTTACGACACACTAATTATTACGGTGCTTGTCCGATGTAACTTATACAAATATCGACTCTAGTAAAACCTATACATTCAGTTCTAGACATCTTTTAGCTTTTCACTATAACAGCTGGCTTCAGCACTTCATCAATGGGGTTAAGATAATACTTTAAACAAATAAGATGAATTATCCTCAAAACATAAATTTTATTTCCAACAAGAGGGGATGTTTCCGTCCGAAGAATCGCCTCCACCGATAATCCTGCTGATCCATTCACCAAGACACTGTCGATTGAAGCTTTTAGTCGACACTTGGAGACTATAGGTATTAGAGACATGTCTCATTTGCTTTAGAGCAAGTGGGAGTGATAGTTTGCTGTATTATAAATAATAGGGTGTGCTCTAAAACAATTAATCACATGCTTTCGTGCAAGTGGGAGATTGTTAGGTGTGATGCACGAAAGACAATTTTGTAATTGTTTTATTTAATGAATGAAATGATATTATTATTCATATTTAATATTCTCATATTCACCGATGTGACAATAGTATTTACACTACAAAACCCTAAATTATATCGTTTATGTAATCACTTAACTGAGTGTATGGTATATACACGGGAGGATTGAGTTAGTGAAGATGTACTTAAAATACAATTAGCCCGTAGTGAAGTTAATCGAGAGTATCGGGTCTCTCCTTTAACGTGCTATTAATGTGCCCAGAACACAATATGTGTGATTGTCTTATCCGGACTTTCGGTTAAGAGAACCTAGTGGGGCATTCATATGTGATAGATATATCATATAGGGCTGGACCGATTTGATTAGAGTTCACGATATAATTCCGTAATCGAGAAGTCTTATCGAATCAATCGATGATCATATTTATGGATATATCTTAATCCTGAGGTGATCACAGTCAACTACTTGAATCAATATGAGGTTTGACTTGACGGTTAAAGATTACACTGAGTCTGTGATCTGAATTACCCCATCTTGGCATTGTACTGGATTGAGTGAGTAGTCTGTGTTATCACGTATACGGAATCCATTCCTTCCATTTATGAAAGTAGATAGACAGCTCCCTTATTTGTTAATCCTAGAAACCGATCGATCGTACGAGTTCATATTACACGATAAGCTACCAAAGTGAGTTGTATGAATTAATTGATCACTAGGGGGTTAATGGTAAATAAAGATAAGAGGTTCTAAAAAGGGTTAACGGTAACTTCCCGATTTAGAATGAACAAGATCTATGGAGGATTAATCCATATGTAATGATTATATCAATGGACGCTTATTATCATTCTCGTGAGGAGATAAATATAATCTCATAATCGGAGGAGTGCGAATCACGGGATTATGGTGGCATATTCCCGTGATTGATTTATCGAATATAATTATTCGTTCGTCAGATAATTATTTATTTGACTTATCGGAGCCGCTGATTATTAGTCCATGGTCCCCGACGTGCCTCCAATATAGCATAGCTATTCTCGGACGTCGAATCCTAATAATATTAATTTACTTCTTATTAGAATTTAATTAAAACGATATGTGAATTAATTGTTTAGTGAACTATTAAATTAGTTGGGCTAAATAATTAAATATGTGAAAAATGCATTTTTCATAATCTTGGCAAATTAGTGTGTTATGGCCGAAAATTAACATTGACTAGGTCAATGACAATTTTCGGCCAAGAGCATTGTTTTAGGAAACAAGAAATTGTTTTAAGACATGTGCACAAAATATTTATTGGATAAATATTTATGGTAAGAAATAAAGATAAATATTATTCTAGATTTGTTCTAGAATGTCATGGGATTAGCTTTTATTTATTGGATTTATTTATTTGCAAATAAAATCCTTGGAGGACAAGGATTACTCTCCTATATAAAGAGAGTTCTCCCAAGCCTAATACACTAGACAAATTTCGACTTCACCTCTTAGAGAGGAGAAGAATAAAATTCGGCCAAGGGGGAAAAGGAGGAAAATCTTGGAGGTTTTCCGGGTAGCATATTGGAAGGATTCGAGACGAGGATTTCCTTCCACCGGGAGTTGCTTGGATCAAACGTACGGAAGATCGTGGTGCTCTTCACACAATCTTTTAATCTTTCTATTGCGGTTCTTCTACTTGGATTTTGAGACACAAGAGGTATGATCTACAACCCCCTCGTAGAGTAGATCTAGTTATTTTATTACGTGTAATTTATAGATCTAGATCCTCAAATCGCTTCCGTTGCGGATGGTATTACTTACAAGTAAGACCCATGAAATTCAAAGTACACGAAATTATCCGTAGCAAATTTATGTACTGACAAAAGGTTTCTAGTGATGGAAGGCGTAACAAGAATATTAGATAAATAAAATGACTGGGTAGGGGAATTTATAGAAGATGAGCCGTAATGAGTAATAGGTAAACCTGTACTGTCGCCTACGTGCACATTGTCGGGCCCGGCATAAGGTGCAGATGAGAGGGTGAGATTGCGACGGTCATGAGTAAGATTATGAGTAGCACTAGTATCCGCAATCCAATTCGACTCGGGATGAGGGGAGCGAGAAGCGACGTATGCCTGTGGCGGTGTCCGAGGGGGCGGTGACTGAGAATGATCATAGCGGTAGGGGCAGGACGGGGAAACATGGCCAACTTGAGAGCAAATTTGGCAAGAGAAGTTCATAGCACCATAATTTTTTTCGGAGTAAAAAGGGTGGGGAGGACCGAATCCTTTACTGCGCCCCATTCTCGAAAAGAAGGTAAGCCGCGCTCCATGCCAGAGAAGCAATGTACGTGACTAGATAGTGTTGTTGTTGTTTAAATTTTTATTTTTTTTGAAGAAATGAAAAGAAAAAGTAAGACAAAGGGGTCAAAGTCAAAAGTTGGGATCGAAGTCGGCTCAGGTCACATATACATGTGATTGGATAAACTAGAAGATGTTTTTTTTTTTCCCTTATTCTAATGAGGGTCGGCTGCCATTAGAGGTTTGTTTTTTTTTTTTCCTCTTTTTTTCTTTCTTTTTTTCTTTTTGTTTTTTTGAGATAATTTGCCGAATCCCTATTTCACAAAGGGGACAGAGGATTTATATTAATCAAAAGTTAAAGACGATGGCATTAAGTGCAATCAGAATAGGAAAAACGCAAGGCTGATTTGTGGGTTGTTTCTTGAGGAAATATCGAAATCGAAATCGGAATCGAGAAAGAGAGAAAGAAGCTGCGTGGTATATGGCTTGGTTTTATTGTTGATGGCCGATGTAATTTGGAATTTGCGGTGGTAGTTTAAGCTTGCGTGAAGGGAAGCAGAAAGCTTGAGAAGAAGATTATGGCGGTGATTGGGGGTGACCCGAATCTGTCCACGTGTCAAGTATATACCGAACGGACCAGCAGAACAGGATAGGGCTATATCCGATCTGGAAGTCGGTACGACATCATAGACCAGGCGATTAGAAAAGATCTCTGGTCAAGTCCTGGATGTGGGCCAACCTTCTGGAGGCTCCTTAACCAGAAACCAGTTTAGATCAAGATCAGACCATGGCAGGTCCCTGGTCGGAGGAAGCAGACGGATCAGACCAGGGCAGGTCCCTGGCCAAAAGAAGCAGATCGGAGACATGCGCATCTGGGAGAAAGAGCAGTTATATGCAAACATAAGACGTGGGTGGATTACATAACCACCCATTAACTCCATTATGATGGATAACCGCTCGAACTACGGTTGAACTTGATTCCAAATATATATTTGGATACGTAGGCAGCTTATTTTCCGAAGTTCAGTCCATAATAATAGTTACTCTATCTTTTGATCCTAGAGCAAGAAGGCCCATACAGTTTTCCAGTACTTTTCATCTTCAGCTCGATCATTGGCGCTAGAAGGAGGGCTCTTTTTGTTTCTAGCGGTAGATTAACGGAGTAGTTGATATGAAATCTAAAAAAAATCAACAAAGAAAAGATCTAGCTGGTTCCTCACACGATCCAGACAATCTGAATCAAGATCAAGAACGTAATCTTGAAAAACAACCAGAAAATCAGCCAAATACTCAGGATTTGGCGAAACAACTCTTGGTGGATGCTTTGAAGACAATGGGGGACGCAGATTTCCAGATCCTATTTGAAAGTGTAAGAAAGGGAAATGAGAAGGTAGGAAATCTAAGAGAAGAAGAACGACCATCATTAGAAGGAAAAGATGGTTACAATGAGGTTGTGGAATCCAGTTGTCGAATTATTAAAAGTAAAACTCGTCAAGCAGATGAGGCTGCAAGGGCTGAGTTGGACGCTATGCTAGAAGATGAAGAAGACGAATTCCATCTGGCTTCGCCTTTTTGCAGAGCATATCGAGGCATATCCATGTCCCAGAGGATTCAAGATACCTAAAATCAGTTCGTATGATGAAACAAAAGACCCTTATGATCATATGCATCAATATATAGCGCATATGTAGTTATACAATGCTCCAGACGAAATGAAGTGCAAAGCTTTCCCGGCACTTTTATCTGGGAGAGCCATAGACTGGTTTAACAAGTTTCCACCCAGATCTGTAACTAGTTTTACAGTTTTAACCAAGAAGTTTATGAGCATGTTTATTGCTGCAAGACCGTTTCAAAGAAATAGTACTCATTTGCTTACTATCAAGCAAAAGTCTGATGAGACTGTGTTACAATTCATCAAAAGGTTCAATGCTGAGTCAACCCAGGTGGCTGATGTAGATGATCGATCTTTGGTAGCATCATTCATGGCAGGACTACTAGAAGGGAGGTTACATGCAAAATTAAATGGAAAAAATCCCAGAACCATGGAAGAGTGTTTGGCAATTGCCTTCAAGCACTGTCAGGGTGAAGAAGAAAATCGTGCCAAGCGTGAATTGGAAAAAGGAAATCACAGAAAAGGAAAAGCAGATGAGAAATCTGACAAGAAGCGTAAATTGGTTTGGGATAGGGTTCCGGCACCTATAACTGACAGGATGGGCAAAAGAGGTGCTCTGCAGGACAGAGACCTGATACCATTGAATAGATCACGAGAACAGGTTCTGGCAATCATGGAATGCAAAGGCATAGCAAGAACCTCATTCCATATGAAAGGACCCAGGGAAAAGAGAGATCAGACCAAATTTTGCAGATTCCACCAGGATGTTGGTCATGATACGGAGGCATGCAGAGAACCGATCAGGGACATCGATGCAACAGTTATGGAAGGAAGACTTGATGAAGTGGTTGATAGATCTCACAACGAAGAACCCAGAGGGCATAGAGAGTTCAGGAGAGGAACTCATCAGAATGAAAGGAATAGGAATAACGAACAAAGAAGACCCAGAAATCCATCTCCAGATCAAGATGGTCAGATCGACAACCGTCCAGTAAATACTATCAACACAATCTTGGGAGGTCCTAGGAGGACAGATCATGAAAAGGCGGTGAAGATGGTAGATCCCATGAATCAGGATCAGACTTCTGGTAAACGAAAAAGGTCTCAGGGGAGGTAAAGTACGGACCAGAGGACCCCTATCACTTGTCATTAACAATGAAGGATTAGTCATCGAAGCAGTCATCAATAAAAATTGGGTGAAAAGGATTTGTGTAGACACAGGGAGTGCTGTCAATATCCTGTACTACAGGGCATTCCAAGCCATGAAGTTGAAGGATTCGAGCTTAACTCCAGTGTCCACCCCTCTATTTGGATTTGCAGGCCCACCTATCCATTATGATTACATTGCCTACTACCTATGGTAAGTTTCCTAAGGGCAGGACCCTGATGGTGAATTACATCGTTGTTAAGGCACCGTCGGCTTATAATGTTATCATGGGAAGACCAGCCATCATTGACCTACGGGCAGTTATCTCTCCAGCACACAATAGCATGAAGTTCCCAGTCAATTCTGGATCATTTGAAGTTAAGGGAGATGTGGAAATAGCCAGGAGCGGTTACACATCTGTATTTGGTGAAAAACAATTTGTTCAACAGGTAACTTTGGAAGAATTATTTCCTGAGGAGGACAAGACCTGGATCTCGGCAGACCAGACTGAGGCAGTTCAGGTCGATGAGCAAGGTTCAGATTCAGTGGTTAATATAGGATCTTGGATTCCAGATCCATACAAAAAGGCTCTGACAGATTTACTTAGATAGTGCAAGGATGTTTTTGCATGGAAGACAGACGATATGCCAGGTTTATCACCAGATTTGATAGTCCATAGCTTAAATATAGATCCAACCAGACCCTCAGTTCATCAAAAGAAGCGACATTTTGCACCATAACGGATTTCAGTTATAGAACAGGAGGTTGCAAAACTCAAACAAGCAGGAATTGTCAAAGAGGTGGTTTGTCCAGAATGGTTGGCCAATCCAGTATTAGTGAAGAAATCAGATGGCTCCTGGAGAATGTGTGTGGATTTTACGGATTTGAACAAAGCCTGCCCTAAAGACAGTTACACCTCGCCTAGAATTGACAGGCTAGTGGATTCAACCGTGGGATTTGAAATCTTTGGGTTTCTGGACACATATAAAGGATATCATCAAATCTTTATGGACCCTAAAGATGCAGAAAAAATGGCCTTCATGACCGAGTTTTGTACATATTATTATGTGCTTCGAAGTACTAAGATGAAACTGAATCCAAATAAGTGCACATTCGGTGTCAGATCTGGAAAATTTCTACGTTACATGATCTCTAAAGACGGAATCAGAGCCAATCCGGACAAGTTAGACGCTCTAAAAATGATGCCACCACCTACAAACATCAAAGAAGTACAAAGTTTAACGGGGATATTAGCAGCATTGAACAGATTCCTTTCACGATCAGCACAACGTGCATTGCCTTTCTTTAAGATCTTACGGAAAGCTAACCCGTTTCAATGGGGGATGGATTGTCAAGAAGCTTTCGATGAATTGAAGAAGTATCTATTGGAGTTGCCAACTCTAACATCTCCCCAAGAAGGAGAGGTTTTATACCTTTATTTATCAGTTTGTGATGAAGCCATCAGTGCTGTCTTGCTTACGCAACAGGGGACACTTCAGAAGCCGGTTTTTTACACGAGCAAGGCATTTCACGGACTTGAAGTGAGGTATTCAGATGCGGAGAAGTTGGTCCTAGCATTAGTCCACGCATCCAGGAAATTAAGATCTTACTTTCAAAGTCATCCGGTCGTCATCCTAACTGATCAACCTCTGAAGCAGATATTGAGCAGGCCAGATACTTCAGGTCGTCTAGCCAAATGGGTTGCTGAGTTGGCAAGTTATGATTTAGAGTACAAGCCAAGAACTGCTATAAAAGCTCAAGCTTTGGCAGATTTTTTAGCAGAGGAGAAGTCAATTTCTATTGATCAGCAGATATGTCCAAAAGAATCAGGCCAATGGAAACTGTTCGTTGATGGAGCAACTAGTAAAAATGGATCAGGAGCAGGTCTCCTCCTTATCAGTCCAATGGGCGAAGAATTTCCTTATGCTTTGCACTTTAACTTTCACGCAACCAACAACGAAGCAGAATATGAAGCACTGATTACGGGTTTGAATTTGGCCCTAAAATTGGGAGTTCAGCGACTTAAAGTCTACAGTGACTCTCAACTGGTAGTAAACCACATCAGAGGGGAGTATGAAGCAAAGGAGGAACCCATGAAAAGATACTTATCTCTGGCCCAGTCGAAGATAAATCAATTTCAAGAAGTTTAGGTGGAGCAGGTCTCCAGATCGTAGAATACCCGAGCGACGCCCTGTCCAAGTTAGCTTCGAATTTTTTATCAGATAAGAAGGTTCTGATCGAACAATTGCATCAACGCAGCTATGAAACATCTGAAGTACAACCGATCACACAAAGGGAAACATGGATGGATCCCATTGTAGCATATCTGAAAGACAGTCAGTTACTAGATGATAAAAGGCAAGCTCGTAAAATCCAACGTTTATCTGATAGGTATGCTCTATTTAATGATATCCTATATAGAAAATCCTTTATATCCCCTTGGTTACGTTGTGTCACCGTAGAAGAAGGCAACTACTTGTTGAGAGAAATACATTTGCGGATCTTTTGAAACCATATGGGATCAAGAGCTTTAGCTCGAAAATGCAGGTTATTTGGCTACTATTGGCCAAAGATACAACAGGACGCAGAAGAGTTGGTCTTGGCATGCAGGACGTGTCAGGTACATGGTAACCTATCCCATCAGCCACCTAAAAATCTAACCCCATTTATCTCAGCCTGGCCCTTTGATCAATGGGGTGTAGATTTGGTGGGACCACTGCCTGTAGCACCAGGAAATTACAAGTTCCTGATCGTAGCTGTTGATTATTTCACTAAATGGGCAGAGGCTGAACCATTAACTACCATCACGGCCAAACAGATCCAAAAATTCTTGTGGAAGAGCCGAATATGTAGATATGGGATACCAAAGACCATAATTTTAGACAATGGTACTCAATTTGAGGACAACGGGGTTAAGAAGTGGTGTACTGATTTAGGCATAACGCAGCATTTCACTTCTGTTGGTCACCCACAAGCCAACGGATAGGTGGAAGAAACTAACAGGCAGATCTAAGTTGGTTTGAAGAAGAGGTTAGAACAAGAAGGAAAGCATTGGGTAGAACACCTACCAAATATTCTCTGGGCCTACAGGACTACCCCAAATACATCAACGCGTGAAACTCCATTCTCCCTAGCATATGGATGTGAAGCTGTTATACCAGCAGAAATTGGGTTGCCCTCTCCCAGAACGACACTACATAATGATCAGATCCAGGAAAAAGAAATGAGGCATGCTAAAGATGAGTTGGAGGAGAAAAGGGATGTTGCTTTGATCCGGATGGCTAAATATAAGCAGCAAGTGTCCCTATACTATAACTCCAGGGTCAAACAGTGTTACTTTAAGATTGGCGATCTGGTTTTGCGCAAAAACGAAGTCAGCAGGCAAGATCCAAGTGGAAAGTTGAGTCCTAACTGGGAGGGACCTTACCAAATCATCAAAGTACATGGAAAGGGAGCATACCAGTTGGCTGATAGTACAGGGAAAACCATCCCCAGAAGTTGGAATGCAGTTAATCTGAAGAAATTTTATGTTTAAGGCAAGTAGTTGTCATTTTATTCTGCAAGTTTGTTATGCATTGTGATACTATATTGTGCCTTTTGAACTATGGTATGTGGATGTAATATATTCTGTTGTTAAACTCTTAAAAGAGAAAATTCATTAAGTCTGAAAAATCAGACCGCTTTGGACTCCGAGGTCGTCGTTAACCATCGACCTCGGTCGTCGATAACTCTTAAAAGAGAAAATTCATTAAGTCTGAAAAATCAGACCGCTGTAGACTTCAGGTCAGGTCGTTAACCATCAGACCTCAGGTCAGGTCGATAACTCTTAAAGAGAAAATTTGTTAAGTCTGAAAAATTAGACCGCTTTAGACCTCAGGCCAGGTCGTTAACTATCAGACCTCAGGTCAGGTCGATAACTCTTAAAAAAGAAAATCCATTAAGTCTGAAAAATCAGACCGCTTTAAACCTCAGGTCAGATCGGTAACCATCAAACCTCAGGTCAGATCGACAACTCTTAAAAGAGATATATTTATTTAAGTCTGAAATATCAGACCGCTTTAAGACCTCATGTCAGGTCTTAAACCATCATACCTCAGGTCAGGTCGATAACTCTTAGAAATGAGAAATTTCGTTAAGTATGATCAATAAACCTGCAAAGAACCAAAGTATGATGTATGCTTCACAAGCAAGTCACACGTCATACTGGGGGTGCAGAGGGTAAAGGCACAAAGACAATATAAGCCATAAAGGCAAACACATGTTATAGAAATTATGCAAATGGTGCCACAGAGGCACTAAAATTCCAAGAACCACACATGAAGATAGCAAAACAACAAAGTTTGAGAACAACAACAACAAAAGTTGCAATGTTTAAAGTCAATATTGAAAGAGAAAACAAGTTGAGTATCTTCAATTTGAACTGGAGGGAGCTTGAGATTGAGATGATGAGCCAGTTGGAGCAGTTGGAGGCTTTTTACCATATTTGGAAACCAAGTCCACTCCATCTCTAAACTCTTTGAATCTGGCCTCATAAGTCTAGGACCCATCCTTCCTATTCCAACCCGAATGGTGAAGTTTGGTAGCATCAACATCAAGACCTATTGCTCTCACATCTTCAATGTCTGAGGAATATCCGAACCAAATAATCGGAGCAAATAGCATCTTTATATTGTCAGCTAGCTTGTAATCGGCAAGGGCATTAGCGATCTGCTCCAGAAATTTGTTCTTCAGGTTATCTCTCTCCGCCTCCAGATCATCTAACATCTTTTCCAGTTTAGCTCTGATTTGATTTGCGGTAGAAACATGAGCCTGGTGTTCTGTAGCCTTGATATTTAGCTCATCATTCTTCACTGATAGCTGATCGGACAGGGCAATTTTCTCAGCTGTAGAAGTGTTCAGCAAGTCCTTCCATTCAGATAAGGAATGGGATAAATTCTCCTAAACTTTTCCTGAATTCGTCAACCTGGACAGGACTTCCCTACCCAGTTTGGCACCCTAGAAAAGAATACAGAGAGCTGAGTTAGTGTATAATATTCAAGCAAGACAGATTAACCCATCTAATAGGAGAAGCTTACAAATTTGGACAAATCCTGATTGGACCACTCTTTCCAATCATACCTTTCCTCATTGGCTTGGTCAGAAGCCCCAACACTTTCATCAACCTGATGCTAAGATCTGATGCATTTTGAAGGGCGGTTAATCTCAACATTAGGTTCCACCGGAGCAGTGCGTGGGACCATCTGGCATTATCAGAATCATCGTCAGCATGATCTGTTTCGATTGAAGGCTCATTTAAATGAACGTCAACAGAGTGGGCAGTTTGATCAGGCACGTTTGGGTTGATAATGGGATCAGATGCATCCTGGCCCCTGGAAGGTGAGGCATCATCAGCTATTTGAATGATGTCGGTGAAACTCGCCACTGTAAATATCAACAAGTAATTAAAAGCATGCCTTAGAGGAGATATATAAATATTCAAAGTAAGAAATCCTACTTATATTGTATCTTTCCTCCGATAACTCAATGTAAGGTTCTGGACAAGCTATTTCCAGACGGGCAGCATCGATTAAATTGGAACTGTAGTTTCTCAGACCCAGATATATGCGGTGTTGGAATAGTGTCCTAAACCCAAATCGGGTTGGACCGGATCCGACCGGGTCGGATCATTTCTACTATTTCTTTATGTTTGTACATATATTAAATTGCTTTTCTGTTGTCATATATATGTTCTTTTAAAGAACCAATTATGAATTGTTATATGATAATGTCCTTAGTATTAAACTGTGATAGAGAAACCATGATAGGCGATTATGGTTGATGAGATCTCTAATCACTTTAATGAGTTTGATACTTAAATGTCTCTAGGCTGATGTACTATTAATGGCATTGATAGTATATACAGACTAGCACGTATTAGATGTCTTCTGCCTTTAGGGCAGGGATAGATCTCGTCTATCGAAGTGTAGAGACACTTGGACTGTACGTGGACGTGTATTAGAGAATGCGTACGTTAGACTGACCCACTTACACGGATAAGTGTCACACTATGTGACGGTTGTGTAATTATCCTTTTGACCGGAGTCTTCATGGCATCACGGTGTGGATTGTCATGCTTTGACACTATTGAGGTTTCCCCTAACCACGGGGCGATCATGCGGTAGTGATTGGGTGTGATATTGAAGCATGCGGAGTATACATGATTGGTCGTCGGGGAATCGCGTATCCTATGATTGGGATCGAATATCCGAAATGGCCTTCTTATAAGGAATGTCTTACTCTCGTGAATCTTTGCAAAGTGGGAGTAAATGTGTTACTTCGAGAGAGCATGATATCCAGATTATAAGATACGGTCGTTGATATTTTGACACTAGACTAACGACCGTATGGATATTATTACAAATGATAGGATTGTAAGTTACACGGTAATCGTTTCACATGAAAGGTAGTAGTCATTGCATTTGACTCTTCCGATGATTGGGGGTCACGGTGTGTTGCTGACGCTATCCCGTGATCGTTAGGCATGAAGGGCATTTTCGTAATTTGCACTTTGTGTCTACGGCCAACATATTCGGAAGCCTATCAGGTCACACACATATGACCATCTAGCCGGATTAAAATGTGGTTATAGATGATAACCAAATAAGGAAAGTTTATCTCGAGACTATAAGGGTTATAGTGGTAAATTAATATGGTGGTATTTATTTATTATGAATAAATTAAATGCAAGATTTTAATAGAATTATATTAATTAAATAATATTCCGGAAGCCAATTTATGGCTAAAGGTGGCGCAACTTATAAGTGTATAAGATACACTTGGATTGTGCAATTTAATCAATGGTATTACCATATATTAATATTAGATATTAATATTTATATATTTTGGCTCCCAGCGTGTGATGCATAATTGATATGCATGTGCAAGATTGTTTCCAAAGTATTTATGTATAGATTTATTTGTGTAATATATATGTGATATATACACATGTGTAAATTGATTTATGGTAATAAAATAAAGATCGTCAATATTAGATGTTGACAATATCTTGGAAATATTCAATATAAGATATTGACAATATCCTAGATTTATTTGATATGAGATATTATAATAAATGAGATAAATCAATCAATTATATTTTCTTTATTTTATTGGGAAAATGTTTTCTTCTCCTCCATTCTGCTAAGAAGCGCCACTTCCATTATAAATAGGAGGTGGGTGTCAAACTCTTTTGTACATCACAATTCCAAGAACTAATAGTTCTTGTGTAA
Source organism: Gentiana straminea (assembly GCA_036785695.1). Lineage (NCBI taxonomy): Eukaryota > Viridiplantae > Streptophyta > Magnoliopsida > Gentianales > Gentianaceae > Gentiana > Gentiana straminea. The sequence goes on along the minus strand of JAVUPR010000424.1, from coordinate 1,423,706 downwards.
AATAGAGAGCATTTTTTGGAGGGTTGGAGAGAGGGGAAAAAGGCCGGTCTAGCAACCGGAGTTTTCCAATAGCAATCCATGATGGGATTCCGGCGGGCTGTTCGTGTGGACTAGTGGTAGAGGCCGAACACTTGGGCGGCTCTATGCAGAACTACTGTCCTTAGACGGTCAAAGCGTCGATCTTATAGATCAACCAAGGTAACCACCGTCTACTAACTCGTTTGTTTATTGCTTAAACGAAGTCGATCCTGGTTAAAAGGAAATAAAATTTTAAATTCCGATGCGTTCCCGCGTAGATTTCCTAACAAAGGGTATCGTAGAGAGCTTCGAGCTTAAGCAATAAGCATGGTATTATGCGTAGTTAATTTTATCGTTTAAATCACGTAATTAAAAGATGAAAGATTTTTTATTTGCAAAATTGATACATAAAAAGAAAAAAAAAACGAGATCGGGTGGTGCTCGGCCGACTGGCGGCGACACCACCACCGGCGGCGGTTGGGCGGCGGCGGCGGCAGCAGGGCAACCTGCTGCCGGCAGTCGGTTGACCGGTCAATGCTGGAGGATCTCCAAATTTTTGTTTTGTGTATTTTGTGAATCAATATGGTTCATAGTTGTGATTGATTAAAATCTCCTTTGTTTAGTTGTGTCATGTGGCTAACCAATGGTTCAAATAGTTTGGGTCATTGGGATGCCACATGGCATTAAAATAATAATGGCCTTTCCAAATATTTGATTTGAAATAGGCCTAGGTCATTTCCGAATATTTGATTTGGGAAAAGGCCTAGGCCTAGGCCACTTCCAAAATTTTGATTTTGGAAAGTGGCCAGGCCTAAACCAAAATTATTTGGCCTTTCCAAATATTTGTTTTGGAATAGGCCTAGGCCTTTTTCAAATATTTGATTTGTAAAAGGCCTAGGCCTAGGCCATTTCCAAAATTTTGATTTTGGAAAGTGGCCAGGCCTAAACAAAATTTGGTTTAGGAAGATGCCTTTTGGTTTAGGAAACCAAATGCATCCCTTTTGATTAAGAATCAAAAGGAAAGAAACAAAAGAGACTTAATTTTAATTTTGATTTATTTTTAGAATAGTTCTAATTAGTTAAAATTAAAATTAAAATCGTTTAAAATTAATCGTTAATTTTATTTCGATTAAAATCATTTAATTAATTAAATGTTAATTAGTTAATTGATTGGATAAAATTATTTAATAGATTAAATGTTAATTGATTAATTAAGACGCAAGTAGTTAAATTTTAATTTTATCTTTTTCATAAGATTTTATTGTATGGAGTAGATATAGTAGATATAATATGATTATATGGACCCCGATTGATCATGGACTCGACCGATACAATAGATGTGAATGATTTAATTTTCTGTTGGTTTAAAAATTGTCCTAGGCCGTTATGAAGAACATGACCTAGTTTATTTTCTGCATTTATCCCATTCCCGTTGACTCCCCCCGTGTGCGGCGGGTGTATTTATTTTATTAGATAGAATTAAATGTAACAAGAATGGAGCAGAAGATGGAGACCAAAGAAAGAAGAATAAAGATCCCATTGGAGAATGATGCATTAAAGATCCTATTGGCGGTTGCAGCTACCCTTAGATTGTGACCCGCGGTTTTGTCAGTTTGTATTCGAAACCGCACCTAGGAAAAGTCCATGATCATACCGGTTACTTTACGCATTTATTTATTTTGTGCTTGTATTTATTTTATATGATACGATAGATGCATGACTAGGCACGATCTAGATAAATGTGTAGGATGTATGTTTATAGAGACATATTTATGATGAGACCATAATTAAAATTAATTAAGTGAATTAATTTACATAAATACTTCCACCTCAAAAGAATCAAGTTGAAATTGCCTCCTCATATTATAATGACGGTGAAGAGCCCTTGTTCGGATGCAACTCATCACCAAAGCAAAGGGTTGACCTACCTCGGGTATATCGTCATTATCGAGATATGATCGTATGAGATCTCACGAATATTGGGGTTATGACTTGACTAAGAATTCTCTCGGCCACCAGCCAAAGCGGGGTTGTTTGGATTTTAGAGGCAAGGGTTTGACTACTTCATAAGATGAAAATTGTCAATGAGTTGACTAGTCAAACAACAATAGTCGTATAAGATATGATTGACAAATATGTTGTCTACCTAGTAGACTATTTTCGGCCCACCAGCCAAAGCGGGGGTCGCGGTAGTTTAGTGGGATCTTGTCCACTAAAGAAATTAATAATTCTTGAAAGTCAATTGGGAGTAGTTGACTAGTGGGAGCAAAATAATAAACCAAAAGACCATTTTTGATTTTGCGTGTATTAACAACAACACTCTTTTATCTTTATTTTTATGTTGTAGTTTAGCAAACTTTATATTTATGTTTAATTCTCGATTAATAAAACCAAATTATGACTGTTACCTTTTGAGAAACGTTCTCAAATATGGTTAAGTAATTTTAATCCTTTTAAAATGAGCAATGACATGAGAGATCCCGTTATAGTAGTTAGAGACAATGAGGCTACATGTACTCCAAGGCTTTAATTATTAATGAAAGCGGAAGCTCATGATATGATTAAATCATTCGAAATAAGTTTCAACGAATTAGTCATATATTGGATACGATCCAAGATGATCATTCAGTCATACGATGACAATTAATTCAAACGTTGGATAAGAATGACCAAGTCTAATTTTGGAAAGGTTGTTTTCAAAATTGTAAGATTTAAGTATCGACTTAATTCTATCATTGCTTAAAGGTTAATTAAATAGTCAATGTTTTGAATACGATTTCAAAGGTTAAATAAACTATTTAATAAACTTTAGATTTTCTTTATGAAAGGAAATCAAAGACATAGCTCTTGTGATCCTTCTTAAGTCTTATGAAGATTACAATAAGAAACGTTTTTCAAGTGCTTAAGGGATTAAAAGGGAAAAGTTAGGGCGTGTGCTTAAATAGAGAGCTTATTGAAGTCTCTATTCTAGGCATGTGTGTTGAGATAAACCTATCTAAGTTCAAGTCAACTCTCAGATATATGATATCCTACGAGTGTGATTAAATTAGAAAGGTTAATACAGATATGGAAGGTGAAGCAAACGTTGTAACGCTTACCACATTCTGGATCTAGTAAACTGATAAGGGAACTAAATAAATGTTATTATGTTCCAGTTCTTATGAAGAACATACTTTCAGCTATTTGTTAAGATTTAGTAGTCATATTCAATTGTAAAGAATAAATGTTATTCCGATAAAGTTGGAAGGTCACTGAATCTAACATACTATATTATTGTCACTATACAGTTGATATATGTGATGAGATCTCAACTAAATATTTGAATGGATGTTATCCTTGATATTTGTAGTTGTTCTAGACATAGTCTCTCTGGAAGGGAAGCGTGTAATTAAACGTCATTCTGATGATGTTGAACCATATGATTATGAATCATGTGGGTTATACGTATCTTATCCAAAGAGGACTAAAATACCCTTTTATGAAAAGGTTATAAAATCTAGAAAGTTGTCCAAAGCCTAAACATACCGATGTTTGTTGGCTTATGACAATTAATGCTACAAATAATTGTTTGTTAATCTCTATGACTATTTTTTTTAGAAATAGTTGAATGTACTTATTGAAGTACGACAATTCGGAAAGCCCGAAACGTTCAAGCTAGTACGAATATGAGATTGACGAGCTACTTAGGAATTAATCTTCAATTGGATTGAAGTAATTAATGCCTAAAGGGTGTTTCAGAAGTCGTCTGAAAGAAATAAGATTCTCCCTTGAAGGATACCATCTTTGGGATACACAATTAGATTGTGTTCCCAAAATGAAAACAACACTTTATATGATAAAGGTGTGACGTAAGCCATGCGAAGTATCCCTTACCAGTTTCGGGATAGTGTCCTTATACTTAACCGAGTTCCAAAGAATAAAGGTTGAATAAATTCCATATTAGATATGGAAGAGGATAATGTCGAATCCATCTTAACCGATGATTTGAAGTTTTCATAGGCAAAGTCAGAAAGGCTTGGAGCATGGTACGACATATGCAACTTTGTGGAATATCTTAGCAAGTACGCTAGATATTATTTACTCATCCACGGAGCAAAAGGTGTTTGTCTCCAGACATGCTGTCTTCTAGAGGAAGTGTTTCTTCCAAGAGAAACAGTGAGAGTGAATCAGATCTCAAAAGAGTTTGAAAACCACAAAGATATATTCAACCAGAGGAACGTGAGCGGATGCCACATAGCGATGAGGTGTAAAACACTGCTCAGTGCACACAAAAGTTCTGTAAGTCTGTGGATAACCTCAAGCCTGAAAAGGCTGTTGGTATGTTCATCTTGAAGAATGAATATCTCAGGACTTATGAAAGAATGCTTGAAAGGCAGGTTTGAGAGATATGGCCAGGAGCCATAAAATCTGAATTAGATTCCATCAGTGACAACCAGGTTATGAACCTAGTCTGTCTTACCTAGAGGGAATGTCCCTGTAAGGCTGAGCCCAGTTCTATTCAAACTATGCTTGTTGTAACTTCGTATCATGGCTATAAGATAGTGTTGAAGGCGTTGGGCAGAAAGCTCGATGTTCATAGACGATGACATGATATGTAAGCCCACGAGATTCATTTATGGACTCAGACAAGTTTCTCTAGACAATTTCTTTGTTTGATAATCAAAGGAGTTTGATTTAGTCAAAAGAAGGATATGCCCAATGTGCAAGATGGATAGTGGGAGTGTGTTATGAATTTTGAGCAAGGTATTAGATATCTCTCTCAGGAATTATCACCCCATGTCACAGTCAATTAATGTTTGGTAGTTCAAGGTCTTTACGAAAGCACTTGGATTAGCAGTTCTTATTTTTTATAAATAAGAATCTATAGCGACAGATTTAACTGCTGTTAGATTATAGTTTACCTATATAGATGTGATGCTAAAAGAGTTTAGCATAGATCTCGAAGGGGATACTGTTAGCCGGTGTTCTCAAGATCTATCTATGTTAGGACGCTGGTCCTAAAGATAAGGTGAAAGATGATGCTTATGGAAGGTTTCCTTTGCTACGGCAATTGGAACCATCATAAAGGTAATGCCAGATGTTCATAGTCCATGAATGGTCATGTGCAAGTATTAAAGTAAATCCGGTGAATGTCGAGAACATCCTTAAACAAGTTAAGGATGGTTTCCTAGTTTATTGAAACTTGGAATTAGATAAACATAGATATACAGACGTATATCCTGAGTCTTACGAAGGCGAGTGGGAGCTACTGTCTGGGTTTGCAGTCACTTTGATTAAGTGATACAGTGAGCTGGAAATGTTCTAGCCTATGGGTCACCGTAAACTCTACAACCGAGCCAAAACACGGTAGTGCCTTAGAGGCGCAGCGGGAGCAGTACATGGATCTAGAAGGTTCATTCCGGAACCTTATACGGTTCTTCCACCTTTTCTATATAGCTGATATAGTAAGTGGATTCATTTCTTGAAGCAAGGACCAGGGTCTCGTCAGAGATCCGTGTGTGTGTTGGGGCGGTTCCTTTGACTTGGTCATTTGGAGCTTGGTATGAAGATAGTCTGAGTCCCCATGGATAGAGATCCGTTTAAGGCTAGGGCTGGTTGCGAGTATTGCATGAGATTCTTGTGTTTCAACTTGGTCTTGTGTGTGCGAGTGATTGGTTTTAGGCCAAGTGGGAGGTTGTTGGAATAGTGTCCTAAACCCAAATTGGGTTGGACCGGATCCGACCGGGTCGGATCATTTCTACTATTTCTTTATGTTTGTATATATATTAAATGGCTTTTCTAATGTCATATATATGTTCTTTTAAAGAACCAATTATGAATTGTTATATGATAACGTCCTTAGTATTAAACTGTGATAGAGAAACCATGATAGGCGATTATGGTTGAAGAGATCTCTAATCACTTTAATGAGTTTGATACTTAAATGTCTCTAGGCTGATGTACTATTAAACAGGGCATTGATAGTATAAATAGACTAGCACGTATTAGATGTCTTCTGCCTTTAGGGCGTGGATAGATCTCGTCTATCGAAGTGTAGAGACACTTGACCGTACGTGGACGTGTATTACAAAATGCGTACGTTAGATCGACCCACTTACACGGATAAGTGTCACACTATGTGACGGTTGTGTAATTATCCTTTTGACCGGAGTCTTCATGACATCACGGTGTGGATTGTCATGCTTTGACACTATTGAGGTTTCCCCAACCACGGGGCGATCATGCAGTAGTGATTGGGTGTGATATTGAAGCATGCGGAGTATACATGATTGGTCGTCGGGGAATCGCGTATCCTATGATTGGGATCGAATATCCGAAATGGCCTTCTTATAAGGAATGTCTTACTCTCATGACTCTTTGCAAAGTGGGAGTAAATGTGTTACTTCGAGAGAGCATGATATCCAGATTATAAGATACGGTCGTTGATGTTTTGACACTCGACTAACGACCGTATGGATATTATTACAGCGATAGGATTGTAAGTTACACGGTAACGTTTGACATGAAAGGTAGTAGTCATTGCATTTGACTCTTCCGATGATTGGGGGTCACGGTGTGTTGCTAGACGCTATCCTGTGATCGTTAGGCATGAAGGGCATTTTCGTAATTTGCACTTTGTGTCTACGGCCAACATATTCGGAAGCCTATCGGGTCACACACATATGAACAACTAGCCGGATTAAAATGTGGTTATACATGATAACCAAATAAGGAAAGTTTATCTCGAGACTATAAGGGTTATAGTGGTAACTTAATATGGTGGTATTTATTTATTATGAATAAATTAAATGCAAGATATTAATAGTATTATATTAATTAAATAATATTCCGGAAGCCAATTTATGGCTAAAGGTGGCGCAACTTATAAGTGTATAAGATACACTTGGATTGTGCAATTTAATTAATGGTATTAACATATATTAATATTAGATATTAATATTTATATATTTTGGCTCCCAGCGTGTGATGCATAATTGATATGCATGTGCATGATTGTTTCCAAAGTATTTATGTATAGATTTATTTGTGTAATATATATGTGATATATACACATGTGTAAATTGATTTATGGTAATAAAATAAAGATAGTCAATAATAGATGTTGACAATATCTTGGAAATATTCAATATAAGATATTGACAATATCCTAGATTTATTTGATATGAGATATTATAATAAATGAGATAAATCAATCAATTATATTTTCCTTATTTTATTGGGAAAAGGTTTTCTTCTCCTCCATTCTGCTAAGAAGCGCCACTTCCATTATAAATAGGAGGTGGGTGTCAAACTCTTTTGTACATCACAATTCCAAGAACTAATAGTTATTGTGTAAAATAGAGAGCATCTTTTGGAGAGTTGGAGAGAGGGGAAAAAGGCCGGTCTAGCAACCGGAGTTTTCCAATAGCAATCCATGATGGGATTCCGGCGGGCTGTTCGTGTGGACTAGCGGTAGAGGCCGAACACTTGGGCGGCTCTATGCAGAACTACTCTCCTTTGACGGTCAAAGCGTCGATCTTATAGATCAACCAAGGTAACCACCGTCTACTAACTCGTTTGTTTATTGCTTAAACGAAGTCGATCCTGGTTAAAAGGAAATAAAATTTTAAATTCCGCTGCGTTCCCGCGTAGATTTCCTAACATGCGGGACCCTCTGATGTCATTTAACAACTTCTTATCCAGTTTACTTTCCAACACATCGCTATTCCTAGTCGAAGTGTTCCACTTACCTAAATCCCTAGCAGTTTGGGGCCTAATGAAGAAGAAATGTTTTTTCCAATCGGAGAAGGATTGATCAGTTTTCTTAATCAGAGGTACGCTACTCAAACTATCAGCTCTCCTACAAAAGCGGTACCAGCCTGGACTTTTCTTAACCTATTTACACCGATAAAAAGTTCTAAAGAGCAACAACGTGAAAGGGGAGACAAAACACCTACACTAAATCAAGAAACCGGTAATGGCTCTTATACTATTGGGGACTATCTGACCAATCCCTAAATCGTAATATCGGAGTATTTCCAGATAGGTGGGAGAAGAGGAAATCTGAGACCGCAATCAAACTGTTCTTTATAAACAGCGCAATATCCGGCAGGAGGAGCAACGGCACTTTTTCCAGGCTCAGGTCGAATGGGGGCATACACATTCTTGTTTATTCCATACATATCACAGATGTCTGTGATATCCGAATCCTTCAATTTGGAGACGATTTCATGACAAGCCATCATCTTTTTCGTCTCGTAGGTCCTCCTTAATGCTCTTATAGGCGCAGATAACCCAGAAATGTTACACTCAGTTGGAGGTGATTCAATAAGTGCAGGAACAATAGAGGCAATTAAATGAGGAGGGAGAATAGAAAAAAGGGGATTCTCTCCAGGATTAGATATATCAGGCTGGTCTGGATTTATAAGGAATAAAAGAAAACCGCACAGGAAGAGGAAAGACTTACTTGATAATTGAAGGTGCAAATCCGGTAGATCTGGCGTCCTTGGCTATAAATAATGGTGGATGCCTGCAGGGTTTAGTGGATTTAATAGCTTTCCGCCAAGAGATGGGACGCTTCGACTACACATCGATTGAAAAGACAACCGCGTGCAATTATGGTGGCGTTTGAGATAACCGAGGCAACGGTGGATATGCTATATGTATGATACACGTGGAAAACCCTTGAACTTCAGATCTTAATCCATTTAAAAGGCCAGACCACATCGATTAAGATCTAGAGGGCTTTGATTGGGGGTGACCCGAATCTATCCACGTGTCAAGTATATACCAAACGGACCAGCAGAACATGATAGGGCTATATCCGATCTGGAAGTCAGTACGACCATATAGACCAAGCGATTAGAAAAGATCCCTGGTCAGGTCCTGGATGTGGGCCAACCTTCAGGAGGCTCCTCAACCAGAAACCAGTTTAGATCAAGATCAGACCAGGCCAGGTCCCTGGTCGGAGGAAGCAGACGGATCAGACCAGGGCAGGTCCCTAGCCAGAAGAAGCAGATCGGAGACATGCGCATCTGGGAGAAAGAGCAGTTATATGCAAACATGAGACGTGGGTGGATTACATAACCACCCATTAACTCCATTATGATGGATAACCGCTCGAACTACGGTTGGACTTGATTCCAAATATATATTTTGATACGTAGCCAGCTTATTTTCCTAAGTTCAGTCCATAATAATAGTTACTCTATCTTATGATCCTAGAGCAAGAAGACCCATACAGTTTTCAAGTACTTTTCATCTTAAGTTCGATTAGGCGGCAAGAATCAGGAAATAGAATAGCTCCGGAAAGAAAAATAGGATGGCAAGTAGTCGGATATGGCCACCGGAGAAAGAGGAAGCTGCGGCCTTTTCTCTTTTTTTTTTTCTTTTGAAGAAAGTGGTTAGGGTTTACCGGTTGAGAGAAGAATTGGCACAATGAAAGAGAGAAAATTGACTTGCTCTGCTACCATATCATAATTAGAATAATCGTATTTTATTGAATAATATTCAGAGTACAATTGTTCTAATATAGGAAACATCTAACTTAGCCATCAAGACAACATTAATAATAATAATAAAATACAACTAAATATTATTATTTATTCCTTATTTATAATATCCTCAACACAACACTACAAAACAAGTAAATCTCTTCTTTCATATTTGCATAATTACCTTTTGTGTCATGTCTTCGAGTAGACGTATAATGTTCCAAGTGACTCATCCAATGAAGCCCTTATTAAAGAAATCTCGGAAGCTGCGTGGTACGTTGCTCATGAACGTTCAATTACACCTTCCATGTCCATGTCACAATTTGTAGGGTATTCTCAAGGATATCCGGCCGTAGATATATATGTCAATTAATGGAGGATAGGGGCCATCTCAGTTCAAGGCCATCCGCTCCATTTTGACCATAGTGCAAATGAATACGATATGCGAAGAGTATGACATAGATTGGACAATCTTTACTACTGTAATATTAAAGATATTACAATATATTACGGATATGGAAAATATTGATTTATATATTATTTAGTAAGGCTAGGTTTTGTATTTTATATATTGTAGAAGCCCAACTAGGGCTTATAAATATTGTACTCTTGGATTGATTGAGATATATAAAATAGATTGACCGAAATTTGACATGGTATCGGAGGCAGTCAAACCCTAATCACCAAAGAAAATAAAAAAGGGATAAACGACAAATTCAAGAAGCAAGCAGCGTCTTCTTCCTTCGATCCTGGCAGCCACCGGAGAGACCTCTGGTGAGAAAAAGCTGGATGCTTTTTTTCTTAGCACGAACGACAATCCCGGACAGTTGATCACCAATGTTCAACTCAAGGGTCCGAATTACGACGAATGGGCACGAGCAATTCGCACAGCTTTACGTGCAAAACGAAAATTAGGGTTTTTCTTGAAGGCAAGATCAAGAAGCCAACCGATGATGACAAATTGGAAGATTGGTATACTGTTCATTCCATGTTGCTTTCATGGATCATGAACACGATTGAACCATCAATTCGAGCGACCATGCCGTATTTTGATGATGCAGAAGCACTGTGGAAGTCCTTGAAGAGGAGATTTTCTGTGGTTAGCGGCACGAAAATTTCTCAAATGAAAGCTGCTTTGGCCGAGTGTAAGTAAGCTAAAGGTGAAACGATTGCCTCCTATTTTGGGAGGATGAGCCGTATCTAGGATGAGTTGGGCGAATTGGTGACAACTCCTGCGTGTTCTTGCAATGGCTGCAAGTGTGACCTTGCTTCGAAATTTCTACATGTCCTTCTTGATGATCGCCTACACTGGTTTTTAATTGGGCTAGACTCAACTTACGCTTCGATGCTGTCTTAGTTTCTTGGACGGGATCCCCTTCCAGATTTGGATCGAGCTTATCAAGCCTTGACACCGGAAGAGAGCTTACGGTAGTGGCTGGACCAACTCTGACCATGGACGCCGGCGTGAAGATGGTGTTCCGTCTATAGTCCGATGTGAAATCTCATGAGAAAACAATGGAAGATGCGGAACAGATTTGTACCTATTGCCACCGCAAAGGACATTCCCTAGATTCGTACTTTCAGCTTCATGGTTACCCCGAGTGGTGGGTGATCGGCCGAGAGGAGTATAGGGTGGGGGGATATGTTCCCGTGGAGATGGCCGAACTACAGCAGTTTGATGGGGCCGTAGAGGACAAGCTAATTCGGCTCAGCTCCAACTGGTTAAGAACGGGTCGACTCCTTCAGCTAATCCCGAAACCAGCTCAATTTTGTCCTCCTCAGTCGAGCAATCTGGGGTTGCGAACATTACCGCAGCTCAATGGCAAGCAGTATTGGATCTTTTAAAAATTTCAAAGCCTCAGGATCGGTTGACTGGTAAGTTTTCGTAGATCATTGATACCGGGAGGACACATCACATTATGGGTGATCGAACTTTGTTTGTTGAATTGACACCTATTACACACTGTTATCAGTAGATAAATGGTGGTTGTTAAGGGTCAAATTGTAGTGTTTTTAAGGATATATTTCACCTCAATTTCCCCCATATACGTATGATTTTCATAGAATTCGAGGTTTATAGTGAAATATTGAGTGAATGGTGATTTAAAGAGTTAAATATGAAAACGTATCAATTTATACGATTATTTGATTGTTTTATATGGTTTTGGATATTGTTACGTTTTTGTGGTGTTTGGATGCAATGTAGATACATGTTTTTGACTTGGAAGAGGATAAAGATGGAGATAAAGCTTGGAATGAAGCTTTCAAGCAGCCGAACTTCCGATGCAGTTCTTGATATGATATACACTGATTTGACTCTCAACCTCAAGAGAAGATTTGTAGGTCTTGAAGAGAGGATTCTACAGGATTTTGAATCACTCCATTCCGACTTACGAGGCCCGAGATATGAGCGTTACAAGTTTGGATGTTGTTGCTGAATTCAAGTGGAAAATCCCGAAAACGACTCGTAATACGACGGGCTTATCAAAAAGGCGTTTTCTGAAGAAGAGTCCTTAATGAAAGTTGTAGAGTTTTCCGAGAGCTTAATTATGACATTCGGATCATAATTTTTGGAGGTCTACAACTCAAGATATGAATTTTAGAAGTTTGAGTCCATAGTTGAACTAGCGTCCAAGGTCCAAAATTGATACAGAGCCTTCAGCCGTGCCTCAAACGAACGTCCAGCCTCCGTCCAACGCCGACTTAAGCTTTCCTTCTTTTATCCGCATGCAAATCCTAATTAATTTAGGATTCATTCAGCCAACATTAAAGATGTGCCTCAGCCGACCTTTGTATTCTATAAAAGCAAGCAGCAGCAACCCTAATTGATAGAATAACATACATAATTTTCCTGCGGCAACACAACACAGCAGCAGCCCTTCTTGAGGATTTCAAGGCCGGTCACCCGAGCCTTGTGCTCGGGTGATCCGGGGTTAGATTAGGATTTTATTTTGTTCGTTTTTCTCCTTTCTTGTGCGTCCATGGTGATGGTTTGAAGTCGTAAGTTTGGATCAAACATGTAAGATTTTTTCCAAATAGCGTTTTATTTCTTTCTTTGGATTATTTTGTAAGTTCAATTTAAAGTTCGTATCTTTTCTATGATTATTTGTTATTGCAAATTTATATCGAAAGATGTTTGCGATTGATGTTTACCGTAGGACGAAAGTCGGTGTAAACCTTAGATCACCATAGGAAAGAATAGATGTTTTGATCTATGTCAAACGAAAGTTGATAGGTTGAATGTCTAGGTTATTAGATCTCGATAAATCTTGCACCTTGGTTTATTTTATGATGCGTTAATCTCCGTAAATCGAAAGATAGAGATTGATAGGCGAATTCATCTACGAAAGTAGGAATTCATACTTATGAGAGGTGAACCACAACTTGAATTAAATCACTATAAGATAATCTAGGGAAGAAATTAAGGGTTGCGGGATGGTGGATTATGGTTCGTTCCATGTTTGATCGCTTCGACTCATTATCATGTTCGTTAGTTAGTTTATTGTTATAGTTTTATTTATTTTGGTTCGCAATTATCCTTCCCGGCTTTGGATTAACAATCCTCCGTCCGGTTTATTTTCTCGTTTTAGATTAGGATTAGTTATGTGTTTTAATAAAGAGGAATTAATGACGTTAGATTCAATATCCCTTTTCCCTGAGGATCGATACCCGTACTTATCCAACTTTACTAGCAACTACCCGGTATTCGGCCGGTTAGGAGGTAGTTTTGCATGGTAGTATAGGGTTTATAAATTTTCTTTTGTTTTAATGATGCAAAATCTCTCCAACAGTGGTCATATATCTAAGACAAATAGCAAGGCCTGCAAGGTAGTTGGGATTGGCTCAGTTCAGTTGATGACATAGGATGGAAGATTGTGTAAGCTGAGTTAAGTTAGACATGTTCCACGATGACCATAAACTTGGTATCTCTCAGTTCTTTGGATAGCAGGGGATTCAGTTTTAAGGGGGAAAGTGGAAACCTGAGTGTTTATAAAAACTCAGTAGAGGTTCTGAGAGGAGTCAAGAAAGGGACTCTATATATATTACAAGGCTCAGTTGTTGCTGGTTCTGTTGCTGTGGCATCAGTTGAGATTCATCAGTCACAGCTTACAAAACTGTGGCACATGAGACTTGATCACATGGGTGAAAAGGGGATACATGTTCTTTCTCAGAAAGATCTTCTTGGGGAGTGTAAGGTCACGCATCTAGACTTGTGTGAGCATTGTGAATTTAGGAAGCTTCATAGGGGCAAGTTCTCAAAAGGGGTACACAACACAAGGTCATCACTTGAGTACTTTCATTCTAATTGTTGAGGTCCATCAAAGGTGGAGTCATTGGGTGGTCGCAGATATTTTGTGTCATTCACAGATGACTATTCAAATCTGACTTGGGTGGTGATGATGAAACACAAAAGTGAGGCATTCAAGAGTTTCATGCAATGGAATGCTCTAGTTGAAAATCAGTTGGGGAAGAAGATCAAAAGGCTTCGTATAGATAATGGTATGAAATTCTGTTGGACTGAGTTTGATGAGTTGTGTAGAAATGAGGGTATTACCAAACATCATACAGTCAAAAATACCTCTCAGAAGAACGGGGTAACCGAGAGGCTAAATCAAACTTTTCTGGAGAGAGCAAGATGCATGCTGTCTCATTCTGGTTTGTCAAGGAGATTTTGGGCAGAGGCTGTAAGCACAGCTTGCTACTTAATCAACATGAGTCCCCACACAGGGATAAATCTTAAAACACCAATTGAGATGTCGTCAGGCAAGCCTGCAGATTATTTAGTTCTAAGGGTATTTGGAAGCACAATTTACTATCAGGTCAGTGAAGGGAAATTGGAACCAAGGGTGAAGAAAGGAGTGTTTGTGGGGTATGGTGATGGAGTAAATGGGTACATAATTTGGTCATCAGCAGAAAACAGAGTTATTCTCAGTAGAGATATAGTTTTCGATGAAAATTCTATGGTTAGTTCATCAGTGGGGAGGATAACTGAAAATTAAAGCAGTGCTGAAACTGAGAAAAATGATAGTAAGGTGGAGCTTCTGGTGGAGTCAGTTGAAATGCAACAATCAACTGATCCAAGTCAGTTTTCATTTGATCTGGTTACTAAACCAGAACTGAATCCAAGGCAATCAGCTGAGCAAATGTCAGTTGAGCGTCAAACTGAAAATGTGGTTCTGTAGAGTATAACTGTTAGCATAGCTAGAAGATCCAATATTGGGGTACCTCGCAAGAAGTATGGGTTTGATGATATGGTTGGATATGCACTTCAAGTTGTAGAAGAAGTGGATGGTTTTGAACCTTCTACTTATAGGGAAACAGTGACATGTTCTGAAGCATCTCAATGGCTTGCTGGCCGAGGAGACAAAATGGAGCCATTACTGAAGAATCAGACTTGGGATCTAGTTAGACATACAGCTGATGGAAGAGTTGTTACTTGCAAATGGATCTTCAAGAAGAAGAAAGGGAAAACTGAGGCGGAAAGAGTTAAGTATATGGAATGTTTGGTTGCAAGAGGGTTCAGTCGGAAAGAAGGGGTAGACATTGATGAGATATTTTAACCAGTAGTCAGACACTTAGAACTTGAGCATATAGATGTGAAGACAGCTTTTTTGTATGGTGAGGTAGACAAAGAGATATACATGACTTAGCCAGAGGGTTTCCAAGTTCCTGGTAAGGAATATTTTATGTGTAAGTTTAAGAAGACCTTGTGTGGACTGAAGCAAGCTCCTAGACAGTGGTATAAAAGGTTTGACAGTTACATAATCCAGTTGGGTTACACCAGAAGTCCTTTTGATTGCTGTGTTTACAACAGTCTGTTGGAAGATGGATCATACATCTATCTTGAGTTATATGTTGATGACATGCTGATAGCTACAAGAAAGAAGTATGATGTTCAGTATCTGAAAGACCTTCTCAGTGCTGAGATTGAAATAAAAGATTTGGGTGCAGCCAAGAAAATTTTAAGGATGGAGATATGGAGAGATAGAAGTCAGAAGAAACTATTTTTATCTTAGCAGGGCTATATACAGAGGATTTTTTCAAAGTTTGGCATGTCAGCTACAAACCCAATAGATACTCCTATGGCATCAAATGTTCATTTGTCAGTTTTTGCTTCACAATGAGCAGAGGAGAAGGAATGCATGTCAAAAGTTCACTATGCTAGTGCAGTTGGCAGTCTGATGTATGCCATGGTGTGCACTATGCATGATCTGGCTCAGACAGTCTGTGTTGTCAGCAGGTTTATTGCTCAACTTGGAAAGGAACACTGGAAAGCTGTGAAAATAATGTTCAGGTACCTTAGGGGTACATCAGATGTTGGTCTCATTTATGGAGGTGATACGTGATTCTCTCCATAAATATGTTGGTCCCATTTATGGAGATATTTCTCTGAAAATGATATCTCACATCAATATGCTTGGTTCTCTCATGGTTAGTTCAGTTAAGTATATTTAGTTTGATGAAGTGCAACTTTCTTCTGAAGTCAGCAGTAAGTTTTTGGGGTTCTGAGTTTTGCTGAGTATAGCTGAGTTCTACATCTGGGCAGTTGATTACAAGTCTGGAGAGTCAGTTTTGAGTTAAGTTTCATCTGGTGGATAACAACTGGAGCTGGGGTCCATACCTGGGGCATTTATGGCAGTTCCGACAAAGATCTTTGGCGGTTTGGGTTTGAGATTTGTGCCTATAAATACCAATGTTGTAATCAATGCAAGAGTGTGTCTTTATTTTTTTTCTTTTTTTTAAAAGTAAGAGTGTGTCTTTCAAGAGTGTGTTTTCCCAAGTGTGTGAAAATCCTTGTAACTTTGTGTATAATAAAATATCTCCTTTTCTCTCCGTGAAGTAGTCGGAGCAACGCCGGAAACCACGTTAAATCACTGTGTACTATTTGTTTCTGTGTTTTATCAATATCCGCCGTTCTTTACGTTTCCATTGATTCTGTTTATTTTTCTTAACCTGCAAGTTTCTCATCTGTGTTTCAACAGTAAAAATTCTGAAATAATAGGGCGTGGTATTGAAAAAAAACATATTTTTACCCAAAAGGGTATTAATTGGATTTTTCCCAACTAATGTTGGGGGTATCGGGAGGTACCTTAAAGCATCACGGGACATCGCAAAACATCGTGGATGTATCGCAAAACATTGCAACACCAAAGCTGACTTCTGCTCAAAGCTCACTTTTGCTCACGCTGACATTACTCAGCTGACTTTTCTCAGCTGACTTTTCTCAGCTTAGTAATAAACTCAGTTTAGTACTCAGCTTTAAATAAGAGGTCAAGTCACATTTTCTAACAAATCTCCACCTTGATTTGAACTCTTGTTCAAACAAATGTAAAACCAGATGTACGGTACCATATGCATTCTTCAATGCCAGATGTACTGTACCAGATTCCTCCTCTTCTTCAGACTTGATTGAGTTGAGAACAGATGTGATCAACTTGATCACCAGACAAGATATGACTACCATATTCAGATGTAATCACCTCAATTGAGCACACTCAGCTGAGTTCTTCAGATTCAACTTCAACCAAACGATTGCAGATTCACTTTCAGATTCTGAGCTGACCAGATGTGAACACAACTGACTCCAAGTTAGACTTCTCCAAATGAGACTTAACTCTAGATGAGAACTCCAGCTCAGACATGTTCACCAGATGCTCAGCTGACTTTACTCAGTCAAACATATCAGATTTGTCTTACTCAACTGACTTCACTCGCCGAGGCTTCTGACACGTATACGGTCCAACGCAGACATGTTCAACAGACTCAGCAGACGCCACTCCACTGATAGATGGACTCAGCTGAATCTTTATTCAGCTTACTTCCCGACTTGAACACTCCACTCTACAAAACTGAAATTTACTCAGCTTGTACTAGATCAACTGAGCCTTACTCAGCCAATCCCAGATTTTGGTTCCACTCAGTTCCAGCTCTTGATTCTTCAGGTTCAGATGCACAACTAAGTGCCAGATTAGTGTCGACTGTTCTCAGCTGAGTTCTACAAACGCAGCTGAGTGTGGACCTGAAGCTCCACCTGCTTGTCAACACTCCAGATTCAGATTCACACCAGATTTGCATTAGGGTCTTTGGAATCACCCTTCTTGAATGTTTTCTTTCCAGGAGTTCCATTCCCATTGCAACTGCTACTACCAATTAAACCAATAGCCCGATTGTCTGTCCCTGTGCAAGTTGAATTACGCCTTAGCTCTTGATTATAGAGAGATGCTCTAACATCCTCCAATGACACTATGTCTCTCCTAACAACAAAAGACTGGACAAAATTCTCATATGATGCTGGCAGTGATACCAACAAAATTAGAGCTGCAACCTCATCTTCGATCTTAACACCAATACTCCTTAAATCAAGCAATATTGTGTTCAGCTTTTCAAGGTGATCTCTGAGAGGCATTCCTTCATGCATCTTTAAACTGAACAGATGTTGCTTCATAAGCAACTTGTTGGTCAACGACTTTGTCAAATACAGACTCTCAAGCTTCAGCCACAGCCCTGCTGCTGAATCCTCTTCAGCAACTTCAGTGATAACATCATCAGACAAGCACAACAAGATCATTGAATGTGCTTTCTCCTCCAGATCGTCCATCTCAGCGTTTCCGGCTACCACCGTCTTTGACAACGGAGCCCAAAGCCCCAGTTTCTTCAACTGAGCACGCATCTTGATTTACCACAGATTGAAATTGTTCCTTCCTGTGAATTTATCAATCTCTACAATTAACCCAGACATCTTGATCTTTTCCAAAGAACAGAACTTTTATCACAAAATCCAAGCACCGGTGAAGGTCTTGGTGAAGATAAAATTTTGTTCAAACAGATGATTCCAAAACAAAATCTTAGACTCCCTGATGATAACCTGAATGCTCTGATACCAATTTTTTAGGATTTAGGACCCTCAGGGATCAAAACGGGTTGCAATAATCAAGATGCAAGCAAGAAAGCATAAATCACACAAGAACAATAACACAGGATTTAACGTGGTTTCCGACAAATGCCGACTACTCCACAGGCATAAAGAGGAGAATATATTATCACTGGAGATTTTACAGACTCTGCAATTGCCTAAGGCAATTGCTTTGCTTCTACTGTTGTTTCTACAGCTACTGCAAATGTTCTAGGTTACAACAGACGTGTATTTATAGCCACAAAAACTAGACCTACCCGCCATAAAGACATACTATCAGAATGACTAAAATACCCCAGATGTGGACCCCAGCTCCAACTGTTATCCACCAGAATGTAACCATGCTGACATTTGTCCAAATTGAGATTTGCCCAAAACTGACTTTCCCAATGCTGACTTCTGCTAAAGACTTTCCAAAGCTGACTTCTGGTAAAGCTGATCTTCTGGCAAAACTGACTTCGGCCCAAAGCTGACTTCTGCTCAAAGCTCATTTTTGCTCAGCTGACATTACTCAGCTGACTTTTCTCAGCTTAGTAATAAACTCAGTTTATTACTCAGCTCTAAATAAGAGGTCAAGTCACATTTCCTAACCGTGCATTAGCAGGAATAAAAGTGCCGGATGTGGCCATTGAAGAGGCTGCTGAGATTTTCAGATGTAGGAAAGGTGCTTTGCCTTTCAAAAATTTGGGGTTGTGGGTGGGGCAAAATATGAAGAGGTTAAAACCGTGGGAAGATATTATTCAGAAGTGCAAGACAAAACTATGTTCATGGAAATGGTCCTCTCTATCGGATGGTGGTAGATTGGTTCTCATAAAAGCTGTTCTAAGTGCTCTTCCGCTATTCTTCTTCTCTTTCTACAAGCCTCCTGAATGTGTGTTAAAACCACTGGAAAGTGTGAGGTCTTCTTTTTTCTGGGGTGGGGGTGGGGCACTAAATAAAATTTCTTGGGTTGATTGGAAAAAGTTGCAAGCTCCAAAATTTTTGGGAGGAATCGGGGTGGGTAGTCTTAGGTTACAAAATTTGGCCCTGCTAGGAAAATGGTGGTGGAGGTTTCATGCAGAACCTAACGCATTATGGAGAAAAGTGATAGTGTCGATTTATGGTTTCAGGGTGTATGGGATGTTGATAGGATTCGCTTGGGAGGAGGGGGGATTTGGAAAGGTATTGTAAATACTGTTTTAAACACTAAGAGGATTGGTGTGGATTTGTTCGGGTCGGAACGCTGGGTGGTGGGGATAGGAATGAGTAAGATTTTGGGAGGATAAATGGGTTGGAGATGATCCTTTGAAGCTTTCTTTTCCTAGATTGTTTAGACTTTCTTTGAGCAAATGTGAGACTGTATCAAGGGTGGTGAGCTGGATAGAAAATAAGCGCTCTTTTAGTTGGTCATGGAGTAGGAGATTGAGGGGCTTTGAAGAGGAGGAGGTAGGGGGTTTGGAGAATTTAATTTACTCTATTTGTGGCCATGCAGGTGTAAATGATAAGTTATGATGGAGCCTAAGTTCAAATGGCATATTCTTGGTGGCCAGTTTGAGGAAAAAGCTTGAGTTGGATTTTTTTTTAAATGCCTTTTCGGATAGGGAGCAGGTTTCAAAGTGGAACAAACTTTTACCTTCGAAAGTGAATTTGTTCATGTGGAAGGCAAGTCTCAAAAGAATACCAACAAAGCCGAATCTTATATGTCGCGGTATCTCTATCCTTGATTCTCTTTGCCCGTTGTGTTACAAGTTTGAAGAAACAGTTAATCATCTATTATTTGCTTGCGATGTATCTGATTTGATTTGGACGCATGTTTTAAGTTGGTGTAAGATCGTTGGGCTAAATGCATACTCCTTCTGTGAGTTATGTCTCCTAATTGCCGGAACCTCGGCATCTTCTCTGTTCTCCCGTTTGTGGTCAGCTTTAGTTGGAATCACTGCCTGGGTTATTTGGAACCAGAGAAACAAAGTTATTTTTAATTCCATCGTCATTAATCCAGAATTGATTTTCAGAGAGATTCAGAGGTTGTCCTTTTCTTGGCTATCAAATGCTAATTGCCTAAAAAAGTTAGCCTGGGAAGATTGGAAGGCAAATCCGATGATTGCGGCATCATGAGTTCTTGGCAAATAGGTTTCGATTACTTGTAAGAATAAGAATGAAAGACTATGGAATTGAATACTGTTTGATATGGCATGTTTTGGTTGTCGTGAAGTATCTTTTTTATAGAGGTAGATTTGATACCTTAGGTTGATTTATTTAGAACTTTGAAACTGTCTGTAATCTTTTAGCATCTTGCTGATTAATGGAAAATTCTTGGCTGTTCAAAAAAAAAAAAATCTTCAAAGCTGGTGAAGAAAATAGTAATTGTAAAGGAGAATTTCTTCATAATTTATAATTAATATGAAGAATTCTTTGTGTCCGATATCTGTTGACTTTCTGGAACTTTAAAACTATCGATCATGTAGTTATGAAATGAACAATAAATCCAAAAAATTATTTGGACTGTATTATGACTATGCATATACACCATACGTACGTACTGCGCTTGAACAATAAAAAAAAAAAAAAATTTATTCCCATGAAATTTGATTACTGTGTATGTCCTTACTCCTTAGGCAACAAGACGGTTGACCTATATATGAAGTGTTCTATCAAATGGATTGTCTTTCTCATTTTTGTCAAACTTAATTGACTTATTCACGGCAAGGACGGACCCAGTGTATTGAGGGGGGTGCACGGCCTCCACTCAACTTTTCGTGCGAAATTACTAGTATACCCCTCTAATAATATTAAAGATCCTGTATGTATATCATTTCAGACAAATTCTAATATAATTGCCTACTTAGTTCAACTGGTTAAAAGTAATATAACTATACATGGGGTCATTTATTCAAAACCCGGTTGCTGCACGTTTTTTAACATTTTTTTTTAAATTTGGCCCCCACTGAGAAAAATTCCTGGGTCCGTCACTGATTCACAGTAGTTCAAGAAGCATAAGATTGTCAAAACCAATAGTTAATCATATCATTCCTGGGTCCGTCACTGATTCACAGTAGTTCAAGAAGCATAAGATTGTCAAAACCAATAGTTAATCATATCATTCATATACGTAATTTGCATGAAGTGATTTGCTGCTTTGGTTTTTCCAATTTGTATGCCTAATGAAAAGTTCAACCACTGAAAAAAAAAGAGACATTTTTATGACAAACTTTTAGTGACAAACGACATAAAAAGGTAGATTCTGGTGACAATCGCTTTGTTTGTTATTAAAAGTTGTACTAACGGTGAAAAAAAATTGTACTAATAGTGATCGACAAAAAAAAAAGTATTGGTAGGTTGTATATTACCAAAGGCATGACTCTACTTATAAAATATATGACAAAGTTTTGGCATTAGTCCTTAGGGACAACATCTTTTTTCACAAAATCCTTTGTGACAACTTATATTTTGTCACTGACGATGCTTAGAAATCGTCCGGGTAATATATGTATCGGGTAATTGGACCATTGAAGAGTAATCCAACTATGAATTCGATGGTGTTTTTGATATTTCATGGTTGTGTCAATGGTGATTGTGTGGCCTGTGAATGAGGGGTTATTATATTACGATGCTATCGTGGAGCAGTTAATGGCTCAATTAGATGAAAATCATGGAACAAAATCAATCGCGGGATCATGTCTTTGAATGAATATCAATCATGGGATCCAACCCATGTCTTTGAGTGAATTAATGGATTTTGCAGAGGTGCTGGTAGGAAGACAGGCAACTGTACAGTGAGAGTATCAAGTGTGGGTTTGGAGGGAGAAAGCGTATAAATGTAGACGGATTCATCGAAAACAACGTGGCGAGCAATAAGGATACGACCAGAGGCAAGGTCGAGACACTTGTAACCATCGTGAGAAGGACTATATCCAAGGAAGATGCAAGTTTTGGATCGAAAATCAGTCTTATGATGTTTGTAGGGACGGAGATAGGTCCAGCACACACACCCAAAGACTCGAACGAAAGCATAGTCAGGAGGCCGATAGTGGACCATTTGTAGGGAGACTTATCATGAAGAACTTTGATGGGAAGATGATTGATGATATAAGTGGCGGTGATAAATGCATCTTCCCAATAGGGAAGCGGAAGGTTGGATTGGGCAAGAAGGGATAAGCCGTCCTCGACAATTTGACGGTGGCGACGCTCAATGGCACCAACTTGTTCGTGAGTGTGGTGACATGAAAAACGATGACAGATGCCAAGAGAGGAAAGAAGAGTGGAGACACGACGATACTCACCACCCCAATCAGTTTGTATAGATTTGAGTTTGGTGTTAAACTGGCGTTCAATCATAGCAAGAAAGCTAGGAAAGATCGTTTCAACATCAGATTTATGTTTTAGTGGGTAGAGCCATAAGTATTTGGTAAAGTCATCTAGAAAACTGACATAATAACGGGAACCATAAATTGAGGGCTCGATACAGGGGCCCCAAACATCATAGTATATCAGGTCCAAAGGAGCAGTAGAAGTAAAATCAGAGGTGTATAACGGGAAGCGATGACTTTTTGCTAACTAACACGGGGCACAAACAGAAGGTGGTGCCTTAGTACGAGTAAAGGTGGGAAGGCTTTTTAAGGCTTGAATAAGGACAGTGACTGAGACGCGGATGCCACGTGATAGAGGAGGTGAGGGAAGAGGCCAGATCCTGAGCGGAAGCAAGGGGGGGGTGAAGTGGAGTGGAGAAGTGATATAGGCCATCTATTACAAAACCTCTAAGGTGGGTGTGACCGGAGTAATCTTTTACAAGAAAGTAAGACCCATGAAATTCAAAGTACACGAAATTATCCAAAGCAAATTTATGTACTGACAAAAGGTTTCTAGTGATGAAAGGCGTAACAAGAATATTAGATAAATAAAATGACAGGTAAGGGGAATTTACAGAAGATGAGCCATAATGAGTAATAGGTAAACCTGTACCGTCGCCTACGTGCACTTTGTCGGGCCCGGCATAAGGTGCAGATGAGAGGGTGAGATTGCAACGGTCAAGAGTAAGATGATGAGTAGCACTAGTATCCGCAATCCAATTAGATCCGGGATGAGGGGAGCGAGAAGCAACGTATGCCTGTGGCGGTGTCCGATGGGGGGGTGACTGAGAATGATCATAGCGGTAGGGACAGGACGGGGCAACATGGCCAACTTGAGACCAAATTTGGCGAGAGAAGTTCATAGCACCATAATTTTGTCCGGAGTAAAAAGGGTGGGGTGGACCGAATCCTTTACTACGCCCCGTTCTCTAAAATAAGGTAAGCCGCGCTCCATGCCAGAGAAGCAATGTGCGTGAATAGATAGTGTTGTTGTTGTTGTTGTTTTTTTTTTTTTTTTTTTTTTTTTTGTTTTTTTTTTTTTGAACAAATGAAAAGGAAAAGTAAGGCGAAGGGGTCAAAGTCAAAAGTTGGGATCGAAGTCGGCTCAGGTCACATATACATGTGATTGGATAAACTAGAAGAGGTTTTTTTTTCTCTTATTCTAATGCGGGTCGGCTGCCATTAGAGGTTTGCTTTTTTTTTTTTTCTTTTTTTTTCTTTCTTTTTTTCTTTTTCTTTTTTTTTTTGAGATAAATTGCCGAATCCCTATTTCACAAAGAGGATGGAGGATTTATATTAGCTCCAATCCAAAGTTAAAGACGATGGCTTTAAGTGCAATCAGAATAGGAAAAACGCAAGGCTGATTTGTGGGTTGTTTCTTGAGGAAATATCGAAATCGAGAAAGAGAGAAAGAAGCTGCGTGGTATATGGCTTGGTTTTATTGTTGATGGCCGATGTAATTCGGAATTTGCGGTGGTAGTTTAAGCTTGCGTGAAGGGAAGCAGAAAGCTTGAGAAGAAGATTATGGCGGCAAGAATCAGAAAATAGAATAGCTCCGGAAAGAAAAACAGGACGGCAAGTAGTCGGATATGGCCACCGGAGAAAGAGGAAGTTGCGGCCTTTTCTCTCTTTTTTTTTTTTTTTTTCTTTTGAAGAAAGTGGTTAGGGTTTAGAGAAGAATTGGCACAATGAAAGAGAGAAAATTGACTTGCTCTGCTACCATATCATAATTAGAATAATCGTATTTTATTGAATAATATTCAGAGTACAATTCGTCTCTAAATAATAGTCGTTTTGTAAACATATTATTACTCTATGGTTAGTCTACGTGTGTATTTCAGATTTCATTGAACGGATTTTGGTTTTGTTAAATTTGGAATTAGAACTTGATTGAATCAAAGACGAATTACAGAAAATGAACAAAGGAAGAAGATGAAGATCTTCTTCAATTCAAAAATGAAAAGAGCGGGAAAATTGGAAAAACTAAAATACAACTTTGTAGTTCATCCTAAGCTATCATTAACACTTGTGTATTACAATGTGATTGTCAATTGCTATTTATACTACTCAGCTCGATCCAATTCTGTTATAACCGCCATAACTGATTTTACTGCCAAGTGTTTGATTAAATGCCCAAGTGAGCCAAGAAGCATCCTATCCATGTGGCATTACCCTTAACACCCCCCCTCAAACTGGAAGGGCTGAAAGCCATGAACAGCTTGCCAAGAAGCATCCTATCCATGTGGCATTACCCTTGGAACAAATCTTTTAGAGGATAAGCCTGTAACAATGTGTTGAGAGTTTGTTTGTTTACTGGTTTGGTTAAGATGTCTGCTGGTTGTTGGTCTGTGTGTATTGGCAATGGTTTGAGGACTTTTACTAAGTATTTCTCTCTGACAAAGTGACAATCTATATCTATGTGTTTAGTTCTTTCATGGAAAACTAGATTTTCCACTATGTGTAGAGCACTAGCACTATCACAATACAAAGGAACATGTGCAGTGTAGTTGATCTGAAAGTCTTTGAGTAGATATAACAGCCATTGAACTTCACAGGCTGTAATGGCCATGGCTCTATACTCAGCTTCGCTTGAACTTCTGGAAACAGTGGGTTGTTTCTTTGACTTCCATGATATAAGAGCTTTCCCAAGATAAACCAATAGCCCTGTAACTGATCTTCTTGTCTTTGTACATGCAGCCCAATCAGAATCACTGAAAGATTTGAGGTGTATAGGACTGTCACTAGGGAAAAATAGTCCTTTTCCATGTGCTGCTTTCAAAAATCTGAGTAACCTGTGTGCAGCCTTCATGTGTGCTTCATTTGGCTTGTCTAAAAATTGACTTAACTGTTGTGTAGCAAATGCAATGTCAGGCCTTGTATTACCTAGGTATAAAATTTTTCCAACAAGGCTTCTATATTCTGTGTTAGATGGTAATAAAAGAGCCTGTACTTCTGTTAAATTTTGAGTAGAGTCCATTGGTGTAGAAGCAGGTTTACATTCTAGAAAGCCATAGTGCCTTAATAAGTCCAGGCAATACTTCCTCTGATTAATCACAATCCCAAACTTTGTTCTTGCAACCTCAAATCCAAGAAAGTACTTGAGTTGCCCTAGATCCTTTATTGTAAAAGCTTTATGCAGTAAATCTTTGAGCTCTTGAATAGCTGTCAAACTCAAACTTCCTACTACAATATCATCCACATGTACCAAGAAAGCAATAAAATCTTATCCGGTGCCTTTAGTGAATAAACTATGATCATTCTGAGACTGTTTATAGCCACTCTCCAACAATTTCTGTGTTAATTTTGCATTCCATTGCTTACTAGCTTGCCTTAGGCCATATAGAGATCTATTCAACTTGCATACTTTTCCATGAGCTTGTAACCCTGGTGGAGGCTTCATGTAGACATCCTCATCAAGATCTCCATGTAAAAAAACATTATTTACATCCATTTGATGTAAATGCCATCCTTTTACTGCTGCCAGTGCTAAAAACAACCTAATAGTAGTCTGTTTAGCAACTGGTGAGAATGTTTCAATGAAATCTATGCCTTCGTTTGTGTAAAACCTTTTGCCACCAATCTTGCTTTATATCTTTCAATACTTCCATCACCTTTCTTTTGATTCTATATACCCATTTGCAGCCAATTGGTTTGATTCCTTTAGGTAGATCAACCAGTGTCCAAGTGTTGGTAGTATTTAGTGCTTGAAGTTATTTGTCCATAGCATCCTGCCAGTTTGGATCTACTGCTGCTGCCTGATATGATGTAGGTTCAGTGTCTCTATTAATATTACTTATGTAAGCCTGATGATGAGATGAAAGATTAGTGTAAGATAAAACATGATTTAATGTGTGTGGAGAAGTTCTGTGTGCAGGATTAGCGTAGACATAATCATTGAGATAAGCTGGAGTAATCTTTTGTCTATGAGATCTTCTTTGATTTTGAGGATCTGGAACTTCTGGACTTGAAGTCTGCTCAGTTGATGTATCATGCCCTTGATTTGCAGATTCTGTCCTGGATACACTATTGAACTCTACATACTCATCAGAAATAGGTAAGGACATGCATAAATCAATATTGGAAAATGTATGAAGCTCGATCCAATTCTGTTATAACCGCCATACCTGATTTTACTGCCAAGTGTTTGATTAAATGCCCAAGTGAGCCAAGAAGCATCCTATCCATATGGCATTACCCTTAACAGGTTTGAACGTGAATAATTCAGTATTTAGATGTCAATGTGTGCAAAACACAAATATGTTCCTCCATTTGTGAAAAAGGATGGAGGCATGGATATCGTAGGTATTGCTACTATGGTGAAGTAGTTATTATCTTAAATGGGTGAAATTTGTGTTGGTTGAGGTGAACTTCATTGTCAAAGAGCTGAACCTCCGGTATGGTCTGATTCTCAGGTATGCACATTCTGGTTGATTATGAATAATGCGGCTTCTTTACTTGCTGAAACCGGGCTTACATCATTTCATCCTCTGGCCTTGATATTTTCACTAGTACGAGCGTTCACTTGTTTGTTTCTAGACAAGACCTTATCTGCTGTCTTGCTTCTTATTTGGAAGCGGGTATATGTTTGTTACTAATGCCCAAATGTACCGTCTTTATTTTAGAGAGATGTATACATGAAATGCCTCGGAATATCTTAGTTGCGAAGGAGGTGGTTTTTTTTTTTTTTTTTTTTGTAGTTGCCAAAATTGAATTTGTAATAGGACATATACTACATATCACCAATGGGATCATGTTGAACAGGTTCCAACTAAATTGGCCAATGTTCTTTTTTATCTGGTGATAATGGCAGGTCTTTTGCGTCTCTAAGCAACATGGCAAATGAGATAGATGTTCAAGTTGCTTCTAAATTTCTAATAGGTATTTAGCATAAAATTTCCATCTCTCTCCCTTACTTTTGTGAACTTGTTTTATGGACAGAACTGTAATAATTTTCTGTATTGCTGTAGGATTGGAAGATTTGAACACAAAGTTCTTTGTATTGTATATGCATGTTTTAATTGACTTAACGTGTAATTACAACTTTCTTCACTTGAGTACAATTGTATTGGAAACTTTTATTTAGTTGTATCTTAATACACACACACACACACACACACACACACATATATATCTCTATCTCTACTATACTAAAAGTGTGAGTGTGTTTCCCCCAAAAAGTGTTTCTCCCTAATTTAATCAATTAATTTGGAAAATAAAAATAAAATTACAAAACAAAAATTAATAAATTAATCATCAAAATCCATGATTTATAAATTTATTAAATAATTAATCATCAAAATCCATGATTTATAATTTATTAAATAAATATATAACAACAAAATTAAAAATAAAAAAAAACGTGAATAATCAAAATCATGAAAATCAATGATTGAATATTGATTAATTATTAATCATCATTAATTTAATAAAATGGAAAAGCGAAATTAAAAATATAAAAATGATAATTTAAATAAAATTACTTGATTTAAGTAAAAATTCAAAAAACGAAATAAAAAAATATAAAAAATCAACAAGATCCACATCAAATTTTTTGATTGATTGTTAGTTAAATAAATATAGAAAAAATAAATTTTAAAATAAAAAAAAACGTAAATAATCAAAATCAGCAAAATCATTGATTGAATATAATGATTAAATAATCATCATTAATTTATTAAGTAAAAATAAAAAAGGAAATAAGAAAAATATAGAAAGAAAACAACAAGATCCTCATCAAAACCATTGATTGATTATTCATTAAATAAACATAGAAAAACTAAATTTAAAAAAAAAAACCGTAAATAATCAAAATCAGTAAAATCATTGATTGAATAATAATTAATTAATCATAAATAATTTATTATAATAGATAAACGAAATTAAATTGAATATGTATAACAAAAATCCTTGATTTAAGTAATATCTACTATACTAAAAGTGTAAGTGTTTTCCTCAAAAAGTGTTTCACCCTGTTTTTCCCTAATTTAATCAATTAATTTGGAAAATACAAAACAAAAATTAATAAATTAATCATTAAAATCCCTGATTTATAATTTATTAAATAAATATATAAAAACAAAATTAAAAATAAAAATATGTGAATAATCAAAATCATGAAAATCAATGATTGAATATTGATTAATTATTAATCATCATTAATTTAATAAAATAGAAAAGCGAATTTTTAAAAATATAAAAATGATAAATTAAATAAAATTACTTGATTTAAGTAAAAATTTGAATAACGAAATAAAAAAATATAAAAAATCAACAAGACCCACATCAAAATTTTTGATTGATTGTTAGTTAAATAAATATAGAAAAAAAAATTTAAAATAAAAAAAACGTAAATAATCAAAATCAGCAAAATCATTGATTGAATATAATGATTAAATAATCATCATTAATTTATTAAGTAAAAATAAAAAAGGAAATAAGAAAAATATAGAAAAAATCAACAAGATCCTCGTCAAAACCATTGATTGATTATTCATTAAATAAATATAGAAAAACTAAATTTAAAATAAAAAAAACCGTAAATAAACAAAATCAGTAAAATCATTGATTGAATAATAATTAATTAATCATAAATAATTTATTATAATAGATAAAAGAAATTAAATTGAATATATATAACAAAAATCCTTGATTTAAGTAAAAATATAAAATTTAAATAAAATCCCTGATTTGATTGTTTTTTAAGAAACCTTGATTGGTTATTGATTAAATAATCACTATTAAGTAAATGAAAATATAAAACAAAAATCCTTGATTTAAGTAAAAATATAAAAACTAAATAAAATCCTTTATTAATATTGACTAAATAATCATTATTAAGTAAATAAAAATAAAAATATAAAATTAAAAATATAAGAAACATCACGGATATATTGTAAATTTTTTAATTTTCTTAATTTATTATAGTTCATTGTCAACCATGACACATTTAAAAAAGAATCACCAAGATCCTCATCAAAATCCTTGTTTATTATAAAAATCCTTGATTTAAGTAAAAATAAAATAACGAAATAAATAATATATATAAAAAATCAACAAAATCCTTATCAAAATCCTTGATCGATTATTGATTAAATAAATATAGAAAAACAAAATATCAAAAATAAAACAAAATCAGCAAAATCATTGATTGAATAATGATTAATTAATCATCATTAGTTTATTAAGTAAAAAATAAAAAACAAAAAAATATATATATCAAAAAAAATCAACAAGATCCTCATCAAAATATTTGATTGATTATTCATTAAATAAATATAGAAAAAATAAATTTAAAAAAAAAACCGTAAATAATCAAAATCAGTAAAATCATTTATTGAATAATAATTAATTAATCATCAATAATATATTATAATAGATAAACGAAATTAAATTAAAAATATAAAATGAAAACATAAAACAAAAATCCTTGATTTAAGTAAAAATATAAAATTAAAATAAAATCCCGGATGGATGGTTCTTTGAGGAACCTTGATTGATTATTGATTAACTAATCACTATTAAGTAAATGAAAATATAAAACGAATATTGATTAATTATTAATCATCATTAATTTAATAAAATAGAAAAGCGAAATTAAAAATATAAAAATGATAATTTAAATAAAATTACTTGATTTAAGTAAAAATTTAAAAAACGAAATAAAAAAAAATAAAAAATCAACAAGATCCCCATCAAAATTTTTGATTGATTGTTAGTTAAATAAATATAGAAAAAAAATTTTAAAATACAAAAACGTAAATAATCAAAATCAGCAAAATCTTTGATTGAATATAATGATTAAATAATCATCATTAATTTATTAAGTAAAAATAAAAAATGAAATAAGAAAAATATAGAAAAAATCAACAAGATCCTTATCAAAACCATTGATTGATTATTCATTAAATAAATATAGAAAAACTAAATTAAAACTAAAAAAACCGTAAATAATCAAATTCAGTAAAATCATTGATTGAATAATAACTAATTAATCATAAATAATTTATTATAATAGATAAACGAAATTAAATTGAATATATATAACAAAAATCCTTGATTTAAGTAAAAATATAAAATTTAAATAAAATCCCTGACTTGATTGTTTTTTAAGGAACCTTGATTGATTATTGATTAAATAATCACTACTAAGTAAATGAAAATGTAAAACAAAAATCCTTGATTTAAGTAAAAATATAAAAACTAAATAAAATCCCTTATTAATATTGACTAAATAATCATTATTAAGTAAATAAAAATAAAAATTAAAAATTAAAAATATAAGAAACATCACAGATATATTGTAAAATTTTTAATTTTCTTAATTTATTATAGTTCATTGTCAACCATGACACATTTAGAAAAAAATCAACAAGATCCTCATCAAAATCCTTGATTGATTAGAAAAAGCCTTGATTTAAGTAAAAATAAAAAAAGAAATAAATAATATAAATAAAAAATCAACAAGATCCTCATCAAAATCCTTGATCGATTATTGATTAAATAAATATAGAAAAACAAAATTTCATAAATAAAACAAAATCAGCAAAATCATTGATTGAATAATGATTAATTAATCATCATTAATTTATTAAGTAAAAAATAAAAAAACAAAAAAAATATATATATTAAAAAAATCAACAAGATCCTCAACAAAATATTTGATTTATTATTCATTAAATAAATATAGAAAAAATTAAATTTAAAATAAAAAAACCGTAAATAATCAAAATCAGTAAAATCATTGATTGAATAATAATTAATTAATCATCAATAATATATTATAATAGATAAACGAAATTAAATTAAAATTATAAAATGAAAATATAAAACAAAAATCCTTGATTTAAGTAAAAATATAAAATTAAAATAAAATCCCGGATTGATTGTTCTTTGAGGAACCTTGATTGATTATTGATTAACTAATCACTATTAAGTAAATGAAAATATAAAACAAAAATCCTTGATTTAAGTAAAAATATAAAAACTAAATAAAATCCTTTATTAATATTGACTAAATAATCATTATTAAGTAAATAAAAATAGAAATATAAAATAAAAAATATAAGAAACATCACGGATATATTGTAAAAATTTTAATATTATAGTTCATTGTCAATTAGGACACATCTAGAAAAATATCAAGATTTTAGGATTATAAGAAAAGATTTTTGTCAAAAAAGATATTTAAGCAGTGAAAGTGAAGTGAAAATGAAAGTGAATTACGCTGGTTTTGTATTGAAAATTCTCGTAATTCACTTTCAAATTCGTTGATGAAATGCCCTTTTTGACAAAAACATTTTCTTATAGTCCTTTTGCTTGACATCTTCCATATTGTGTCATTTAAAACCATTATCCTGATTTTTAATTAAAAACTAAAAATATTTGTTAATACAAAAATCAATTACAAACCGAAAATAATTATTACTACGAAAATCAAATAAACTTTAATTGATTATGTATTTAACCAAATAACCTTGATTGATTATTGTTTATTAATTAAAAATCAAAAAATTTAAACGAATACATATTTAACTCTCTCTCAATAGCAGTTGAAAATCCGGTAACATAAGAACAATATGGTAAAAGAGACATAATCCACCGAACGCAAAATTAACACAATATATCTCATTTGGACCAATATAGATGATGTGAAAATTTATTTTTGTAAATTTTACAATATAATTAAGCACAAGATGAAATTTGCATCATACACAAGTAGAATGAAAAGTATATTGTTATTTTTTATTATCATCTTCACTGTTATCGCTTTAATCGGTATAATGTGAAGGGTTTTTTGTGAAGGTAAAGAAGACGATTTGCACAAACTAGAAGTTAAAAGAATAAAATATTCTCAATTGACCAACGATGAACGGTACAATAAAATTAATAGTGTCATGGATATTAGAAGGGAAAAAATGATGAATTGATACCTGCTTTAAATCGCAATGAAATGTGAAGATTTCTTGTAAATATGGCTAAACATTTTTAGTTCTTATATAAAAATACATACATACATAATACAACGTAGAACATTTAACATTCTCATCACCCCATTTAAATGGAAGATCAATGCAAGTAATGATTTACGGTGTCATTACACAACAATCAAAGACTTGATCAAAAGAAAGAAACAAGAATAATAAGATAAACAAAAAATATTATAATGAAACAAACTTGTCAAATGCAATAACCTCATCACCTTTATCAACATCAATTTCATGAACATTCATGTGAGTCAAGTCTATTATGTTATTTCACCGGTTTTAAAGAAGATGCAAAGAAAAGAGGTTTGATCATCTCAGAATGCTTATATAAAGCTATTGTCATTCAAATGCCTAATGCGTTAAGAGGATTTTTGCAACTCACGAAATGCTTAGACATATTAAGAGTGTTTCATGATGAATTGTTGACAAGTGATTCCCCAAGAAGAGTACATTTTAGAAGAAATGCTTAATCATGAACAACAAAGTATATTCCGAAAATTTCTCTATCAAGTTTCTAATGGCCACTGTGCTAAGTCTTTTATTGATGGTCTGGTGGCACAGAGAAAAAATATATATAATGTTCTGCTAGCAAATCTAAGAATAAGACAATAGATATGTATAGCAACAATCACATCAAAAGTTGCAGCTAAAATTATGACCATATTTCTCATTCACATTTTAAAATTCCAATTAGTGCGCGTGAAATAAATATGTGCAATATTCCAATGCAAAGTGAAAATGCAAACTACTAAGAAAAGAAAGCACCAATGGCAAATAAATAGGCACATCATGAGAAATTCTAACGCATTTGGAAGAATTATGATTGTATTTAGAAGTGATTTTAGACAAGTGCTTAATGTTCCAAATGAACGATACTACAAACAATAGAGGCAAGCTTGGTGAAGTCAAATTTGTGGAAAATGATGGAAAATTTATATATTCCAAGAATATGAGAGCAAGGGCAGATGTACACTTCAGTCAAATGAGACAAAGAGTAACCAAAAGAAATGATCATTGAATATGATGAAAATGATGAAGGGGTTTTCAAAAATCATATAAACATTTCTATCTTTCTATCGATACATGAGAATGCATTATCCGTAGAATACATTACAAGAATAGCAATACGGGGCACGACTAATGAACATGTTGATAAGTTGAATGAAAAATTGATATCAACCTTTCTAGGGGAATGATATTGTTTCAACAGCTTTGATAAGGCTATTGATTATACTAATGATTATTATCAAAAAAATCTCAACACTTTGACACCAAATGAATTGTCTCCTCACAAATTATTGTTGAAAAAGTATTCACTGATACTAATGTTAAGGAACTTAGATCTAGCAGGAGGATTATGCAATGGTATAAGGATGGTATGTAAATGGTTCAAAGGAAATATGAATCATGCTGAAATCACAGTTGGGCAACATTATGGAAGCAAGTTTTAATCCCACATATCTCATACTCACCGGCAGAAAATGAAGGATACCCGTTTCATTTTATAAGAAAGCAATATCATATACGTTTTTCCTTTGCAATGACCATCAATAACGCACAAGAACAAACAAAACCATTTGTAAGGGTTTATTTGCCTCGACCGGTGTACTCTAATAGACAACTATATGTTACACTTTCAAGGGAAACTTCAAAATCAACAACTAAGGTGTTGATCAAACACAAATATCAACTAGACAACACCCACAAATGTACATAAAAATATAGTATATACATAAGTTCTATAGTATTACTCCTTCTAAATGAAGAATGGAAGCACACAAATTTTTTATACTTATTAATGACCTATTTATGCTATGGAAGAGGATGACACATGAAAAATGAGAGAACACATTATCGACAACTGCATCATTAAGTATTGGGATTCAAAATAGAATTTTGTATTCCTATAAATTGCTATTCTTTTATTTTATATAAATATTCGACTTCTTACACTTTTATGTTTATCTTGAAATCCACAATAGTATCTGATGATATCTGAACTCTTCAATGTTGAAATTGGATCATTATGCGGGTAATCAGGCTTTGTAAGGATAATCCGATTCTTTGACTGATGGAATTTGTGATGAATTATAGATGAGACAGTGTGATTGACTGCCTACATACCTAGAGGATTGAGATCAATGTATTAATAGAGTTCTGAATTTGTGAGGACCAAATCCTTTTTATATGATCCCCCTTCCGGAGAAGATGCCTTGGAGCACATGATTAGGGACATGACTGAAATAATGGGACGGCTTACAGTTTGTGCCATAATGTAGTGGGAATCATGGAAGCATTATTGTGGCATTTATAGTATGCTAAATGACCTGACCAGTCATCTTAGAAACCTGAAGTCAGCGATGATGATCTGCCCCGAGCTGAGAGTTCAGGACCGAAGTGATACTGCACCATATCGCTAGAACAAGAGTTGGAAACACATCATATCGATTGAGAAATCCTCATCAAAGTTACCTAGAGTATCAGACCCTAAATTAGGCTGAACTTTTGTGACTTATATGGTAAGAGGATCTAATGTAGCCCATTAAGTGCCACGTGTGTGAAGTCGGGTCAAACCCACATCAAAAGCCCTATAGACATAAGCTAGAATGGAGGTCATAGGTTAGGACTGAGTGGAGATGATGTGGCACTTCATAAGAAGCGGGAACCCAAAGGTCTCTGACATGAATACATTTTTCAGCTGTCTTTTGAAATTCAAATCTCCATCAACAATGTAATTCACTTCTTCTATTGAAGCTGAAATCCTCCACGAAATCTTAACAGCTTCTATTGAAGATTAAGGTATCTCAATTCCAGAAATTTTGGGTCCATATGAAAGTACTCAACCCGCTCAAAAGAAAGGTAAAAACTCATCTAAGGTTGTGGTAGTATTTACTGGTGTGGAGGATATTCGATCCTCCTTTAACGTCGATGCTTCCATTGAGGAGATTTGACGGATTTATGATATCGACCAGAAAATATTCAGTACTCGTCTCCCGTCATCGGATGAGACAACCAATAAAACTCCTCAAGGTTTTATGACCATTTACAAAAAACAATTTGTGGGAGGTCTCCGATTGCCCTTGAATCCAACCCTCATACATGTCCAGAAATTTGTCCGGCCCAAAGGTTTTTTCGGTATCCATTTTTTATGCTTCAGTTTGTTTATATTATGTTTTAAGAATAGACGTGTTTACAAAGTTATGTTGTTTAGATTCTGTTTGTATTGATGTTTATTCCATAATTGAATTTACAATTGTGACAACAAACTCATACAAGGTTTCATTGTAAACTATACAATTATTTTATGAGTTAAACACATGTTTAACAATCTATACCGTTAAATTATGTTATTAAATTTCATATAAGTATATCAATTTAACCAAAGACAACACGTGCAACGCACGTGCATTTTGCTAGTATATATATATATATATATATATATATATATATATATACATGAAGGTATTAATTTTTTTTCAATTAAAAATTCATGTTGAGGCGTTTTGGAACGCCCTAATAGGGTTCTGTTGACCGTTACATTTTGCACATGTTATGACATTTTAAACCGCCTCATTCGGACTCAATAAGGGCGCTTGAACTTGCATCAATACAATATTAATGGCATTTTCAACCGCCTCGTCCGTTTAGTTAGGGCGTTTCAAACGCCCCATCAGGGTTGTGTTAGGGCGTTTCAAACAAATCATCAGGGTCGTGTTAGGACGTTTTTGCCTATTACAACGTCGACAGAAAGGGTGTTCTATGAAAACGCACCTAGATTAAAAACGCCCCGAGAGACTAATATATAGGGCGTTTCATCAGGGTTGTGTTAGGGCGTTTCAAACAAATCATCAGGGTCGTGTTAGGACGTTTTTGCCTATTACAACGTCGACAGAAAGGGTGTTCTATGAAAACGCACCTAGATTAAAAACGCCCCGAGAGACTAATATATAGGGCGTTTTGAAACGCCCTTAAAGGCCTTTTTTGGTGCAGTGATTGTTCTTATATATGAATCATTTAACTTAGCCACCAAGACAACATTAATAATAATTATAAAATACAACTAAATATAATTATTTATTCCTTATTTATAATATTCTCAACACTACAAAACAAGTAAATCTCTTCTTTCATCTTTGCATAATTACCATTTGAGTCATGTCTTCGAGTAGACGTAATGTTCCAAGTGACTCATCCAATGAAGCCCTTATTAAAGAAATCTCCGAAGCTGCGTGGTACGTTGCTTATGAACGTTCAATTACACCTTCCATGTCCATGTCACAATTTGTAGGATATTCTCAAGGATATCCGGCCGTAGATATATATATGTCAATTAAGGCAGGATAGGGGCCATCTCAGTTCAAGGCCATCCGCTCCATTTTGACCATAGTGCAAATGAATACGATATGCAAAGAGTATGGCATAGATTGGACAATCTTTACTACTCTAATACTAAAGATATTACAATATACTATGGATATGGAAAATATTGATTTGTGTATTATTTAGTAAGGATAGGTTTTGTATTTTGTATATTGTAGAAGCCCTACTAGGGCTTATAAATATTGTACTCTTGGATTGATTGAGATATATGAAATAGATTGGCTGACATTTGACATGGTATCGGAGCCAGTCAAACCCTAATCACCAAAAAAAATAAAATAGGGAAAAACGACAAATTCAGGAAGCAAGCAGTGTCTTCTTCCTTCGATCCCGGCAGCCACCGGAGAGACCTCTCGTGAGAAAAAGCTTGGATGCTTTTTTCTAAGCACGAACGACAATCCCGGACAGTTGATCACCAATGTTCAACTCAAGGGTCCGAATTACGATGAATGGGCACGAGCTATTCGCACAGCTTTACGTGCAAAACGAAAATTCAGGTTTTTCTTGAAGAAAAGATCAAGAAGCCAACCGATGATGACAAATTGGAAGATTGGTATACTATTCATTCCATGTTGCTTTCATGGATCATGAACATGATTGAACCATCAATTCGAGCGACCATGTCGTATTTTGATGATGCAGAAGCACTGTGAAAGTCCTTGAAGGGGAGATTTTCTGTGGTTAGCGGCACAAAAATTTCTCAAATGAAACCTTCTTTGGCCGAGTGTAAGCAAGCTATAGGTGAAACGATGGCCTCCTATTTTGGGAGGATGAGCCGTATCTGGGATGAGTTGGGCGAATTGGTGACAACTCCTGCGTGTTCTTGCAATGGCTGCAAGTGTGACCTTCGAAATTTCAACATGTCCTTCTTGATGTTCGCCTACATTGGTTTTTAATTAAGCTAGACTCAACTTACGCTTCAATGCTGTCTCAGTTTCTTGGACGGGATCCCCTTCCAGATTTGGATCGAGCTTATCAAACTCTGACTCCGGAAGAGAGCTTGCGGTAGGGGCTGGACCAACTCCAACCATGGACGCTGGCGTGAAGATGGTGTTCCGTCTCCAGTCCGGTGTGAAATCTCGTGAGAAAACATTGGAAGATGCTTAACAGATTTGTACCTATTGCCACCGCAAAGGTCATTCCCTAGATTCATGCTTTCAGCTTCATGGTTACCCCGAGTGGTGGGTGATCGGCCGAGAGGAGTATAGGGTGGGGGGTATGTTCCCGTGGAGATGTCCGAACTACAGCAGCTGGATGGGGCCATGGAGGACAAGCTAATTCGGCTCAGCTCCAACAGGTTAAGAACGGGCCGACTCCTTCAGCTCATCCCTAAACATGCTCGATTTAGTCCTCTTCAGTCGAGCAAGATGGGGTTGCAAACATTACCCCGGCTCAATGGCAAGCAGTATTGGATCTTTTAAAAATTTCAAAGCCTCGTGATTGGTTGACTGGTAAGTTTTCGTAGATCATTGATACCGGGAGGACACATCACGTTATGGGTGATCAAACTTTGTTTGTTGAATTGACACCTATTACACAATGTTATCAGTAGATAAATGGTGGTCATATATCTAAGACAAACAGCATGGTCTGCAAGGTAGTTTGGATTTGCTCAGTTCAGTTGATGACATAGGATAGAAGATTCTGTAAATTGAGTGAAGTTAGACATGTTCCACAGATGACCAAAAACTAGGTATCTCTCAGTTCTTTGGACAGCAGGGGATTCAGTTTTAAGGGGGGAAAGTGGAAAACTGAGTGTCTATAAAAAATCAGTTGAGGTTCTCAGGGTAGTCAAGAAAGGGACTCTATATATATTACAAGGCTCAATTGTTGCTGGTTCTGTTGCTGTGGCATCAGTTGAGATTCATCAGCCACAACTTACAAAACTGTGCAACATGAGACTTGATCACATGGGTGAAAAAGGGATACATGTTCTTTCTCAGAAAGATCTTCTTGAGGAGTGTAAGGTCACGCATCTGGACTTTTGTGAGCATTGTGTGTTTAGGAAGCTTCATAGGGGCAAGTTCTCAAAAGGGGTCCGCAACACAAGGTCATCACTTGAGTACATTCATTCTAATTGTTGGGGGCCATCAAAGGTGGAGTCATTGGGTGGTCACAGATATTTTGTGTCATTCACATATGACTATGTAAATCTGACTTGGGTGGTGATGATGAAACACAAAAGTGAGGCATTCAAGAGTTCCATGCAATGGAATGCCCTAGTTGAAAATCAGTTGGGGAAGAAGAACAAAAGGCTTCGTATAGATAATGGTATGGAATTCTGTTGGACTGAGTTTGATGAGTTGTGTGGAAATGAGGGTATTAACAGACATCATACAATCAAGAATACTCCTCATAAGAACGGGGTAACTGAGAGGCTAAATCAAACTCTTCTGGAGAGAGCAAGATGCATGCTCTCTTATTCTGGTTTGTCAAGGAGATTTTGGGCAGAGGTTGTAAGCACAACTTGCTACTTAATCAACAGGAGACCTCACACAAGGATCAATCTTAAAACACCAATTGATATGTGGTCAGCCAAACCTGCAGATTATTTAGTTCTAAGGGTATTTGGATGCACAATTTACTATCATGTCAGTGAAGGGAAACTGGAACCAAGGGTGAAGAAAAGAGTGTTTGTGGGGTATGATGATGGAGTAAATGGTTACAAAATTTGGTCATCAACAGAAAACAGAGTTATTCTCATCAGAGATATAGTTTTCGATGAAAATTCTAGCTTAATTCATCAGTGGGGAGGATAACTGAAAATTAAACCAGTGCTGAAACTGAGAAAATTGATAGTAAGATGGAGCTTCTGGTGGAGTCAGTTGAAATGCAACAATCAACTGATCATAGTCAGTTTTCATTTGATCTGGTTACTGAACAATAACTGAATCCAAGGCAATCAGCTGAGCAAATGTCAGTTGAGCGTCAAACTGAGAATATGGGTCAGTAGAGTATAGCTGTTAGCATAGCTAGAAGATCCAATGTTGGGGTACCTCGACAAGAGGTATGGGTTTGATGATATGGTTGGATAAGCACTTCAAGTTGTAGAAGAAGTGGATGGTTTTGAACCTTTACTTATAGGGAAGCAATGACATGTTCTGAAGCATCTCAATGGCTTGCTGCCAGGGGAGATGAAATGGAGCCATTACTGAAGAATCAGACTTGGGATCTAGTTAGACATACAGCTGATAGAAGAGTTGTTACTTGCAAATGGATCTTCAAGAAGAAGGAAAGGATAACTGAGGCAGAAGGAGTTAATTATATGGCATGTTTGGTTGCAAGAGGGTTCAGTCAGAAAGAAGGGGTAGACTTTGATGAGATATTTTCACCAGTAGTCAGACACTTAGAACTTGAGCAGATAGATGTGAAGACAACTTTTCTATATGGTGAGATAGACAAAGAGATATACAAGACTTAGCCAGAGGGTTTCCAAGTTCCTGGTAAGGAATATTTTGTGTGTAAGTTTAAGAAGACCTTGTGTGGACTGAAGCAAGCTCCTAGACAGTGGTATAAAAGGTTTGACAGTTACATGATCCAGTTGGGTTACAACAGAAGTCCTTATGATTGCTGTGTTTACATCAGTCAGTTGGAAGATGGATCATACATCTATCTTGTGTTATATGTGGATGACATGCTGATAGCTGCAAGAAAGAAGTCTGATGTTCAGTATCTGAATGACCTTCTCAGTGCTGAGATTGAAATAAAAGATTTGGGTGCAGCCAAGAAAATTTTAGGGATGGTGATCCGGAGAGATAGAAGTCAGAAGAAACTATTTTTATCTTAGCAGGGCAATATACATAGGATTTTGTCAAAGTTTGGCATGTCAGTTGCTAGCCCAATAGATACTCTTATGGCATCAAATGTTCATTTGTCAGTTTTTTCTTCACAATCAGCAGAGGATAAGGAATACAAGTCAAGAGTTCACTATGCTAGTGCAGTTGGCAATCTGATGTATGCCATGGTGTGCACTATGCCTGATCTGGCTCAGGCAGTCAGTGTTGTCAGCAGGTTTATTGCTCAACTTGGAAAGGAACACTAGAAAGCTGTGAAAAGAATGTTCAAGTACCTTAGGGGTACGCAGATGTTGGTCTCATTTATATAGGTGATACTTGGTTCTCTCCATAAATATGTTGGTCCCATTTATGGAGATATTTCTCAGAATATGATATCTCACATCAA
Source organism: Gentiana straminea (assembly GCA_036785695.1). Lineage (NCBI taxonomy): Eukaryota > Viridiplantae > Streptophyta > Magnoliopsida > Gentianales > Gentianaceae > Gentiana > Gentiana straminea. The sequence continues at coordinate 1,382,431 of JAVUPR010000424.1, read as the reverse complement.
TATGCTTGGTTCTCTAATGGTCAGTTCAGTTAAGTATATACAATTTTGTGAAAGTCAGTTTGATGAAGTGCGACCGAGTTTCTTCTGAAGTCAGCAGTAAGTTTTTGGCGTTCTGAGTTTTGCTGAGTATAGATGAGTTCTACATCTGGGCAGTTGATAACAAGTCTGGAAAGTCAGTTTTGAGCTAAGTTTCATCTGGTGGATAACAACTGGAGCTGGGGTCCATACCTGGGGCATTTATGGCAGTTCCGACAAAGATCTTTGGCGGTTAGGGTTTGAGATTTGTGCCTATAAATACCAATGTTGTAATCAATGCAAGAGTGTGTCTTTCTTTTTCTTTTCTTTTTTTTGTGAAAGTAAGAATGTGTCTTTCAAGAGTGTGTTTTTCCAAGTGTGTGAAAATCCTTGTAACTTTGTGCATAATAAAATATCTCCTTTTCTGTCCGTGGAGTAGTCGGAACAACGCCGGAAACCACGTTAAATCACTGTGTTGTATTTGTTACTGTGTTTTATCAATATCCGCCATTCTCTACCGTTCCATTGATTTTTTTTTTTTTTTTTTCTTAAACTGCAAGTTTCTCATCTGTGTTTCAACACTAAAAATTCGGAAAAAAACAGGGCATGGTATTGAAATTTATTTTTTTACCCAAAAGGGTATTAATGGGATTTTCCCAACTAATGTTGGGGGTATCGGGAGGTACCTTAAAGCATCACGGGACATCACAAAACATCGTGGATGTATCGCAAAACATTGCAACACCCTATACGTACGATACTCTCACGATGTTTTGAGATGTTCTACGATAGCTTGTCAGTTTGTTGAGACGACTCACGAAATACAGTGACCTCAATCATCAGACAAGGAAATGAAAATTGGTTTTATTTCAAAGAAAAAAAAAGAAACACAGCACAATTAAAATCCTGGAATCCTTCAACCTTGCCAATATTGTGGCATATAACAAATATAAAAAAAGCTCGTAAAATGTTAAGGGTACGTAGCATGATCAGGTACCGTAAAACATCGTGGGACATCACAGATCGAACATGGCAAGCAATTAACGCGAGTCATCATATTCAGGGGCACTAACATGAATACAAGGAACCGGACTCCCGAAAGCACATATGCAAGGACCTATGCAAAATAAACCACCCACACATTCATAGAGGTCACACTCATTGTTCAACAACCTAAAACCTGATGAAAGTTGGACCATTGATTCGCTACTCTTTCTCTCCAGGCACTGCGCTGGCTTCCCCAATAGCTGCAGTAAAATATACATTGTTTGTTATTTTCAGCAGAATAAAAAAAATTATATATATAGCGAAAGCAGCGTAAGACGACGTACATTAACTATCAGCAAAAATACCAAAAAACTGGCAGACATAGCCATGAATTCTTAGTCTTGCAGATAGTATAATTAGAAATCTTCAAAGCTGGTGAAGAAAATAGTAATTGTAAAGGAGAATTTCTTCATAATTTATAATTAATATGAAGAATTCTTTGTGTCCGATATCTGTTGACTTTCTATATAACTTTAAAACTATCGATCATGTAGTTATGAAATGAACAATAAATCCAAAAAATTATGACTATGCATATACACCTTACGTACGTACTGCGCTTGAACATTAAAAAAAAAAAGATTTATTCCCATGAAATTTGATTTACTGTGTATGTCCTTACTCCTTAGGCAACAAGACGGTTGACCTATATATGAAGTGTTCTATCAAATGGATTGTCTTTCTCATTTTTGTCAAAAGCAATAGTTAATCATAAAAAAAAGGTGACATTTTTATGACAAACTTTTAGCATTGTTGTCGGTACGATACAGGGGCGCCTAGGCGCTTTTGGGTTTTAAGGGGGTTTTAGGGTTTTAAGGGGGTTTTTAGGGTTTTTACGGGGGGTTTAGGGTTTTAAGGGGGGGGGGGGGGGTGGTTTTAGGGTTTTATGCCTCTTTCTTGTCTAAACACCTGGGAAAACTTGGATGTTCGCCCGGATGGAACCCTAATTGCCTAGAAGGGCCTAAGAGCGCCTTGAAGGGCCTAGGAGCTCTAGAAGGGTCTAAGGCGGTCTGTGAGCGCCTGTGGCGGGCCCAGGAGAGCGCCCGTAAAATCGCCCGGACACTTGAGCGCCCGGATAAATCGCCTGAGCCAAGTCGAGACGCCTGGGGATCTTCCAGGGCCTAGGCGGTAGGGCTGAGCATAAAACCCAATGAACCCAATCCAACCCAAAACCAAACCGAACCAACCCGAAAAACCCAACCCAATTGAAACCCAAAATTTTCGGTTGGTTTGGTTTGTTAAATTTTTTATTCGGGTTGACCCAACCAGACCCGATAATATATATATATACTTTTTCCTTCCTAAAAAGTGTTTTCTTTATCGATTATTCGTAAAAATGTGTTTTCTATAACGATTATTGGTATGAATATATGGTATGGAACTCGAATTTAGATATAATATGTGTGTGTGTTTTATAGCATTTTTTTTGAACATATATGAATGTCTTGTGGACGAAAACCCGAAACCCAACCCAGACCAACCCGAAACCAACCCATTAGATTTTATAGTCATTTGGTTTGGTTTGGGTTAGTTTTTCTTAGAACCAACCCGACTTATACTATGTAAAAACCCAACCCAATTCAACCCAACCCGACCCAAGCTCAGCCCTACTAGGCGGCGCCTAGGCGATCGCCCAGGGCGATTTTTAGAACACTGACTTTTAGTGACAAACGTCATAAAAAGGTCGCTTCTGGTGACAATCGCTTTGTTTGTTATTAAAAGTTGTACTAACAGTGAAAAAAATTGTACTAATAGTGATCGATAAAAAACAAATATTGGTAGGTTGTATATTACCAAAGGCATGACTCTACTTGTAAAATATATGACAAAGTTTTGGCATTAGTCCTTAGGGACAACATCTTTTTTCACAAAATCCTTTGTGACAACTACTATTTTGTCACTGACGATGCTTAGAAATCATCCAGGTATTATATGTATCGGGTAATTAGACCATTGAAGAGCAATCCAACATGAATGGGATGGTGTTTTTGATATTTCATGGTTGTGTCAATGGTGATTGTGTGGCCTGTGAATGAGGGGTTATTATATTACGATGCTATCGTGGAGCCGTTAATGGCTCAATTGGATGAAAATCATAGAACAAAATCAATCACGGTATCATGTCTTTGAATGAATATCAATCATGTGATCCAGCCCATGTCGTTGAGTGAATTAATGGATTTTGCAGAGGTGCTGGGAGGAAGACAGGCAGCGGTACAGTGAGAGTATCAAGTGTGGGTTTGGAGGGAGAAGGCGTATAAGAGAAGACGGATTCATCGAAAACAACATGGCGAGCAATAAGGATACGACCAGAGGCAAGGTCGAGACACTTGTAAACATCGTGAGAAGGACTATATCCAAGGAAGATGCAAGTTTAGGATCAAAAATCAGCCTTATGATGGTTGTAGGGACGGAGATAGGTCCAGCACACACACCCAAAGACTCGAAGGAAAGCATAGTCAGGAGGCCGATGGTGGACCATTTTGTAGGGAGACTTATCATGAAGAACTTTGATGGGAATACGATTGATGATATAAGTGGCGGTGATAAATGCATCTTTCCAATAGGGAAGCGGAAGGTTGGATTGGGCAAGAAGGGATAAGCCGACCTTGACAATTTTACGGTGGCGACGCTCAATGGCACCAACTTGTTCGTGGGTGTGGGGACATGAAAGACGAAGACGGATGCCAAGAGAGGAAAGAAGAGTGGAGACACGACGATACTCACCACCCCAATCAGTTTGTATAGATTTGAGTTTGGTGTTAAATTGGCGTTCAATCATAGCAAGAAAGCCAGGAAAGATCGTTTCAACATCAGATTTATGTTTTAGTGGGTAGAGCCATAAGTATTTGGTAAAGTCATCCAGAAAACTGGCATAATAACGGGAACCATAAATTGAGGGCTCGATACATGGCCCCCAAACATCAGAGAATATCAGGTCAAAGGAGCAGTAGAAGTAAAATTAGAGGTGTACAACGGGAAGCGGTGACTTTTTGCTAACTAACACGGGGCACAAACAAAAGGTGGTGCCTTAGTAGGAGTAAAGGTGGGAAGGCTTTTTAAGGCTTGACGGAGTATAGAATAAGAGCAGTGACCGAGACGCTGATGCCACGTGATAGATGAGGTGAGGGAAGAGGCCAAAGCCTGAGCAGGAGCAGGGGAGGGTGAAGTGGAGTGGAGAAGTGATATAGGCCATCTTTTACAAAACCCCTAAGGTGGGTGTGACCGGAGTAATCTTTTACAAGAAAGTAAGACCCATGAAATTCAAAGTACACGAATTATCCGAAGCAAATTTATGTACTGACAAAAGGTTTCTAGTGATGGAAGGCGTAACAAGAATATTAGATAAATAAAATTACTTGGAAAGGGAATTTACAGAAGATGAGTCGTAATGAGTAATAGGTAAACCTGTACCGTCGCCTACGTGCACTTTGTCGGGCCCGGCATAAGGTGCAGATGAGAGGGTGAGATTGCGACGGTCATGAGTAAGATGATGAGTAGCACTAGTATCCGCAATCCAATTAGATCCGGGATGAGGGGAGCGAGAAGCGACGTATGCCTGTGGCGGTGTCCGAAGGGGCGGTGACTGAGAATGATCATAGCGGTAGGGGCAGGACGGGGAAACATGGCCGACTTGAGAGCAAATTTGGCAAGAGAAGTTCATAGCACCATCATTTTTTTCGGAGTAAAAAGGGTGGGGAGGACTGAATCCTTTACTCCGCCCCGTTCTCGAAAAGAAGGTAAGCCGCGCTCCATGCCAGAGAAGCAATGTACGTGAATAGATAGTGTTGTTGATGTTGCTGTTAAATATTTTTTTTTTTTTTTGAACAAATGAAAAGAAAAAGTAAGGCAAAGGGGTCAAAGTCAAAAGTTGGGATCGAAATCGGCTCAGGTCACATATACATGTGATTCGATAAACTAGAAGATGTTTTTTTTTTTTTTTTTTTTTTTTTTTTTTTTTTTTTTTTCCATATTCTAATGAGGGTCGGCTGCGATTAGAGGTTTGTTTTTTTTATTATTTTATTATTTTATATTTTTTGAGATAAATTGCCGAATCCCTATTTCACAAAGAGGACGGAGGATTTGTGGGTTAAAGACGATGGCATTAAGTGCAATCAGAATAGGAAAAAGGCAAGGCTGATTTGTGGGTTGTTTCTTGAGGAAATATCGAAATCGAAAACGGAATCGAGAAAGAGATAAAGAAGCTGCGTGGTATATGGCTTGGTTTTATTGTTGATGGCTGATGTAATTCGGTATTTGCGGTGGTAGTTTAAGCTTGAGTGAAGGGAAGCAGAAAGCTTGAGAAGAAGATTATGGCGGCAAGAATCAGGAAATAGAATAGCTCCAGAAAGAAAAACAGGACGGCAAGTAGTCGGATATGGCCACCGGAGAAAGAGGAAGCTGCGGCCATTTCTCTTTTTTTCATTTTTTTTTTCTTTTGAAGAAAGTGGTTAGGGTTTAGAGAAGAATTGACACAATGAAAGAGAGAAAATTGACTTGCTCTGCAACCATATCATAATTAGAATAATTGTATTTTATTGAATAATATTCAGAGTACAATTGTTCTTATATAAGAATCATCTAACTTAGCCACCAAAACAACATTAATAATATTTATATAATACAACTAAATATAATTATTTCTTCCTTATTTATAATATCATCAATACTACGAAACAAGTAAATCTCTTCTTTCATCTTTGCATAATTACCTTTTGAGTCATGTCTTCGAGTAGACGTAATGTTCCAAGTGACTCATCCAATGAAGCCCTTATTAAAGAAATCTCGGAAGCTGCATGGTACGTTGCCCATGTCCATGTCACAATTTGTAGGGTATTCTCAAGGATATCCGGCCGTAGATATTTCAAGGCCATCCGCTCCATTCTGACCATAGTGCAAATGAATACGATATGCGAAGAGTATGGCATAGATTGGACAATCTTTACTGCTCATAATACTAAAGATATTACGATATATTACGGATATGGAAAATATTAATTTGTGTATTATTTAGTAAGGATAGGTTTTGTATTTTGTATATTGTAGAAGCCCTACTAGGGCTTATAAATATTGTACTCTTGGATTGATTGAGATATACGAAATAGATTGACCGAAATTTGATATGGTATCGGAGCCAGTCAAAACCTAATCACCAAAAAAAATAAAAAAGGGAAAAACGACAAACTCAGGAAGCAAGCGATGCTAAATAATGCACCACCGGTTTAACAGGGCACGTGTAATCTAAGAGTGATCTAAAGAGGGATCGAATGGCTAGATTTGTAGTAAAGATGGTGTTTTTGGTGTTTTATGGCTGAGTCCAAGAATGTATCTTGGATTGCCTACGTATCCTGTGTAATGTCCAGGAATCAAGCCTTACGTAGTTCCTGGAGTTGTGTATTTATAGGCACATGTCCTTCTTCTGCCCTAAACTTAAGGCGGTTTGGTCTATTGACATAAATAACCTTAATGGGCCTTGCCCCTTGCCCAAGTAACCCTCTGGATGTTGGGCTTCGGAATCGAGGCTGGGACCCTGGTCTCGACTCGTGTAACTCCGACATGGGTGTTTGAGATGGGACACTTGCAGAATCTGCTGGTTGCTGCGGACTTCACTGACTCATCTCGTATTCGACACGATGTAGATAATAAACTTAGGCTTTTCCACATGCCAGCTGGACCAATTAGATAATTCCACGTGGAAGGGTGAAATCCCGTATCGTCATAAGCCCCCGAGATCGGAGAGAAGCTCATCTTGTATGCTGAGCTCGGATCTGAAAATTTGAATTATCTCTTCGATACGTTGCCCTCTTTAGGCGGGAGTACAGCTATCTTTCTAGCCGATGTAGGCTGTCGTAAGATGACGTCACACTGTATCAGCATTAATGGGTGCAGGAAACGAAGCGTCTCTATTGGTTCACACGGGGATTTTATCCTTGATTCTCGCGTTTCAAACTCTATAACTGCCCCCAAATCTTTCCCTTTCAAATCATTTGGAGATTGTGAAGCATAAAAGGAGTCCAAGCAAACGAAGCCTCTCATTTGCTATTTCTAACACCCCGTTTTGTCAGAAAATACAAGTAAGGCTCTCTTTTCATCTAGATTCTTTCTTCGTCTTTTATTTCTTGTATCTTTTCCCAATTCCATGTCTAGTAGTGAGAGTGACTCTCAAAATAGGGAAGAACCTGTTGTGGTAGAAGAAGAATCGGCGGAGAGGACGATTTCTGGGCAACCACTTGCTTCCGGTGAGAGAGCTGCCGGAGAAGAAGAAGAGAGAGGAGAAGAAGAATCGTCTTCTTGACCTGTTGCCAAACGCCAAACAAGGATGAAGGGTCAGGGACCATACAGTTGTATATCCAATCTTACCCAAGAAAAATCCAAGGCCGTCTGTCTACGATACGGCATTCCGTACTCATCCGAAAACATCAAAGTGTCACATGGTTGATTTCAATACGCCTGTGACCCTCCTCCTGGGTTCTGTGCCGTATACGAGGCGCAATTGAAAGAGGGATTAAGGTTTCCCTTCGAACCATCCCTCATAGAGGTCCTCCGACACTACCAGATCTGCATCACTCAACTCGCTCCGAATGGGATTAGGAGCATCATGGGCTTCGTATTGGCATGTCGGATAGCCAAGGTCGAATTTACAGTTCCCTTATTTCGACAGTACTATTCGATCCAAGGCCTACAAGATGCGGGATGGTTCACTTTCCAGAGACGTCCCCTGGTCGCGGATTTTGTGAGGAGAGTGACCTCGTCTCAGGGCGAGTGGAAGCCTTATTTTTTCTTCATCCGACATGGGTTGGAAGATATCGATATCAACACCTGGTACAGGAGGCCCATGAAAATGCATGACAGGCTCGACTCTGATGCCCCCCGTGAGTGTAGGATTTTAGAGAGGGTCAATTCCGATGTCGCAACTCGAACCCTTCATTCTCTGTACCCTTTTACTGATGTCGAGATGGCGGGTCCGGGTCCTTATCTGGAACTCGATGAGGACGTTCGAGTTTTGTGTAGGACTTTTATTTACTATGTTGAGCTGCTACACTTTTGTATTTTTTTTCTTTTTTCCTACTTGCTTCTGTTTTGAATGTATATTGATGTCGATTTTTCTCTATATGCAGTGGAATTCTTCTCAAAGTTCAGGTCGAAGAAACCTGTGTCTGGTGCAATAGTCTCCGGGGGTCAAAGTGTTAGGAAATCTACGCGGGAATGCAGCGGAATTCAAAATTTTATTTCCTATCGACCCAAGATAGACTTCGTTTAAGCAATAAACAAACAAGTAGTAGACGGTGGTTACCTTGGTTGATCTAAAAGATCGACGCTTTGACCGTCTAAGGAGAGTAGTTCTGCATAGAGCCGCCCAAGTGTTCGGCCTCTACCGCTAGTCCACACGAACACCCCGCCGGAATCCCATCATGGATTGCTATTGGAAAACTTCGGTTGCTAGACCGGCCTTTTTCCCCTCTCTCCAACTCTCTATAGGATGCTCTCTATTTTACACAAGAACTATTAGTTCTTGAAATTGTGTTTTACAAAAGAGCTTGACACCCACCTCTTATTTATAGTCATAGGTGGCGCCCCAATAGAGTAGAAAGGAAGAAAACTTTTTTCCAATAAAATAAGGAAAATATATTTGATTGATTTATCTTATTTATTATAATATCTTATATTAAATAAATCTAGGATATTGTCAATATCTTATATTGAATATTTCCAAGATATTGACAATATTTATCTTTTATTATATTACCATAAATCAATTTACACATGTGCATATATCACATATATATAAATCTATATAAATATAATTATTACACAAGTGCACATGCATATCACATATATGCACACACACGCATGTACACAAATACATATATATATATATATATATATATATATATATATATATATATATATATATATATATATATATATATAATATATTAATATCTAATATTAATATATGGTAATACACAATCCAAGTGTATCTTATACACTAACAAGTTGCGCCACCTTTAGCCATTAATTGGCTACCGGAATATTCTTTAATTAATATAATTATTATTAATATCTTGTATTTAATTTATTCATAATAAATAAATACCACCATATTAATTTACCACTATAACCTTTATAGTCTCGAGATAAACTTTCCTTATTTGGTTATCATTTATAACCACATTTTAATCCGGCTAGATGTTCATATGTGTGTGACCCGATAGGCTTCCGAATATGTTGGCCGTAGACACAAAGTGCAAATTACGAAAATGCCATTCATGCCTAACGATCACGGGATAGCGTCTAGCAACACACCGTGACCCCCAATCATCGGAAGAGTCAAATGCAATGACTACTACCTTTCACGTGAAACAATTACAGTGTAACTTACAATCCTATCGCTGTAATAATATCCATACGGTCGTTAGTCGAGTGTCAAAACATCAACGACTGTATCTTATAATCTGGATACCATGCTCTCTCGAAGTAACTCGTTTACTCCCACTTTGAAAAGATTCACGAGAGTAAGACATTCCTTATAAGAAGGCCATTTCGGATATTCGATCTCAATCATAGGATACGCGATTCCCGGACGACCAATCATGTATACTCCGCATGCTTCGATCATACCCAATCACTACCGCATGATCGCCCCGTGGCTGGGGAAACCTCAATAGTGTCAAAGCATGACAATCCACACCGTGATGCCATGAAGACTCCGGTCCAAAGGATAATTACACAACCGCCACATAGTGTGACACTTATCCGTGTAAGTGGGTCGATCTAACGTACGCATTCTCTAATACACGTCCACGTACGGTCCAAGTGTCTCTACACTTCGATAGACGAGATCTATCCCCGCCCTTAAAGACGAAAGACATCTAATACGTGCTAGTCTGTTTATACTATCAATACCCCGTTTAATAGTACATCGGCTAGAGACATTTAAGTATCAAACTTATTAAAGTGATTAGAGATCTCATCAACCATAATCACCTATCATGGTTTCTCTATCACAGTTTAATACTAAGGACGTCATCATATAACAATTCATAATTGGTCCTTTAAAAGAACATATACATGACAACAGAAAAGCCATTTAATATATGCATAAACATAAAGAAATAGTAGAAATGATCCGACCCGGTCGGATCCGGTCCAACCCGATTGGGTTTAGGACACTATTTCAACACAAAGGACTCCTGCCCGATCTTCTATTCCCGTGTCGACATCCGACATTTTGAGAGACCAACCTGACGAGGCTCGGGTGACTGATCGCAAGCCGGAGGGAGCCTCGTCTCGAGGAAGCGTCAGAAGACAACCGAGGTGAGACACGGAGTCGGGAAAGAAACTCGTAACCTCGCTCCTCCTAGCTCGAATGCCAATGACCCGATCCCTGGAGTGAGTGTTACAGAGATGGAAGCTATGTCTCCGGACGAGTTGCATGACTACTTTATGAAAAGCAACCGAGCTGTAAGTCTTTATTTCATTTCTCTTAACTTTGGGGCTTTTGCCTATTTCAGATATTAACAGTACTTTCCTGTGCAGGCTCAGCTAGCAGCTAAAGTTGCCATGACCAGAATTGAGTCTCCATCAGCAGCCTTGGAGGAACAGGGTGAGACCATCGACCGGTTGAATTCGGAGATCAAAAAGCAGAAGTCGGCAGTTAAAAAGTTGGATAACCGACGCCTCAGATACTGGAATCTGACCTGGCCACTGCTCAGGACGAGTTGTCTGCAGCGCGTAAATATTTATCCGAGCTTGCTAAGGTGAAATCGGAACTCGAAGAAGCGAGGGCTGAATTGGCGAAATCCCTCAAGGTTCGATACGACCTTCAGTTTGAGGTCGATAGCTTTACAACTCGTCTAGAGGCGTCCAAAAAGGACTTCTTAGCTTCCGCAGAGCTCGAGAATGATCTGACATTGCTGATGAGTTAGGCTATGATGGATGGATTCTCGAATGCCCTCGATCAATTCAAGGCGGTCATCCCGGACTTCGAAGTGTCTAGCATCGAGAAAGCCCACTTGTACGATCCAGAGGCCATCCCTCGATACGGCCGATATTTCACAGAATTCAAGGCGGGTGTGTCTTTATATGACAAGTATGTGGCCCCTGCCATGGAGGGGGATGTAGATGAGAACCTCGAGTCGGATGATCCAGTCGACCCCGATGCCTCCACCTCAAACCAGCCTACGGCTTGATGATCTTTCTTATTATCGTTTTTAAACAATTTGATTCGATTTGGCTGTAACAACTTCTATTGATCTTTTATTGAACCTTTTGATTCGATCTGGTTGTATAACTTTTATTTATTCGAATGTGATCTTTGTCGAATCTGTGATTCGTCTCTGAAACTCTTCAATTTTGCATTTTGGTTTTTGAATTTCAATATATGCTTTTCCATTGAATGTCTTTCTCGTTGTTGATTATTTGTCTAGGGTGTAGTCTTTTTCGACTTAATTCCCTTGCAAACGTTTCCTTGTGGAGTGTAGTCCTTTGGACTTAATTCCCTTGTGGCCCCTCGAAGTGTAGTATGAGTACATGACTCATGATACACTTAGATATGAGTCGACCTAGCATTGTACTACCTTATTGGCTTGACTTGGCTATTCGGTCGGAGCTCGAGTCGACTGTCTCGCCTCGTCAGGCTTTTGACTTGGTCGAATTGAATATTCCTTATTCGACTGTCGCACTTCGTGGTGCTTCTGAACTGGTCGAATAGGGTATCCATCATGGGATCTTCCAACTGCCTCGCATCGTGGCTTATTGGCAGGTGGGGAGTAAGATAAGCATTGTCATTGACTTGGCTTTATTCACTATTTTACTCCAACTTCATCGTGTCGAGGTTTTGTTGTTGAAGTCGAATTTTTGTCTTTTTTTCTTCCAGCTTCCCTTTTTTTTACATGAGCTTGCAAGTTAAGCATAATTAGAAAAGAAAACTATAAAAGACATCGAGATTAATTGTCGCATCGATCTGTTACAATTAACTAGGAAAGTAGAGTTGCAAATGTTATAAAATGAACAAACAGTTTAAACATAATATCTTCTGAGGTTGGTGGCGTGCCAAGTTCGGGGCACTGTACTTCCGTCCAACATGCCTAGCTGATACGATCCCTTAGGATGCACCTTCAGAATTTTGTATGGACCTTCCCAATTCGGCTCGAGTTTGATTGGGTCATGCCTGCTTGCTTCATTCTTCCTCAACACGAGATCCCCTACTTGGAAGTACTTATACTTCACTCTTGCATGGTAATACTGTGAGATCTTTCTTTTGTAGTTGGCCATTCGATGTGCCGCAACCTCTCTCTTCTCTTCGACATTATCATTCTCTTGAAGTAGATCGGTGGCGTTTGTCTGGACATTATAGGCCAAAACCCGAGGTGATGCTAGCCCGATCTCCGCAGGTATTACTGCTTCGCATCCATAAGTCATGGCAAAGGGAGTCTCATGCGTGGCCGCATTGGGTGCTGTTCGATACGACCATAGTATGCGAGGTAGCTGAGCTGCCCAATCCCGACCTTCATCTTCTAGCCATTTCTTCAAACCAAATTTAATCTGCCTATTTTCCTGTTCGACCTGTCCATTGGACTGAGGTCGGGCCACTGAGGTTGTTCTATGTTCAATCTTATACTCCTTCAGCCAACTCTGCACTCTTTCATCTAGAAACTGTGTCCCATTGTCGGAGATTAGATATTTGGGAATTCAAAACCTGCATAAAATGTTCTCCCACAGAAATTTTTTGATGGTCTGAGCCCTGATGTCGGTAAGAGCTTTGGCCTCGACCCATTTTGTGAAATAATCAACTGCCACCACTACAAACTTGAAATTGCCTGGAGCTCGAGGTAAAGGCCCAACTATGTCAACTCCCCACTCATCGAACGGCCATACCGACTCGATGGCATTCATTTCATGTGCTTGCTGGTGTGTCACCACATCATGTACTTGACAAGCTCTGCATCTCATCACCAATCGATTGGCATCTTTTTGCATGGATGGCCAAAAATAACCTGCAAGTTTGCATTTCCTTGCCAGCATTCGAGCTCCACAATGATTTCCACAAACTCCCCGATGTATTTCCTTGAGCAGATATGCCCCATCTTCCTCCGAGGCACACCGCATCCATGGGGTCACAAAAGATTTTTGATAAAGAATGTAATCAAACAGGGCGTACCTGGAGGCTTGCAGTCGCATTTTTCTGGCTTGGGACTTGTCAGACGGGAGAACTCCGTCTTTCAAGTATAGAGCTATCGGGTCCATCCATGTCGACCCCTGAGTAACTGGTTGCACATCGACCTCATTGTAGCTTCGCTCTGCTAACATTTCGACTAAGACCTTCCTCTTGATTTGAAATTCGACGCGAGTTTGGACAACGCATCGGCCCTTTTGTTTTCGCTCCGAGGTACCCGTTCGATGCGAACCGTTTTGAACTTCGAAATAAACCCTTGGACCACTTTCAAATAACTTTTCATAGCTTCCTCTTTGGCTTTCATACTCACCTCGTATGTGATTGACTACGAGTTGAGAGTCGCTATATACTAGGAGATTCTCGACCCCCAACTTGAACGCCAACTTCAGACCCGTAATCATGGCTTCATACTCTGCCTCGTTGTTGGTGGTTTTGAACTCGAATCGAAGTGCATAAGGGAATTCCTCTCCCTTTGGACTGACCAAAAGTAACCCAGCTCCTGCCCCCTCTTTACTGGACGCACCATCGACATGGATGGTCCACTGTTCTTCTGGTGTCTGTTTCTCTTTCTCTAGCTGGATAGATAGACCCTCGGCAATGAAGTCTGCGAGAGCTTGGCCTTTAACAGCTATACGAGGTAGGAATTCAATGTCGTACTCAGCTAATTCGACGACCCACTTAGCTAATCGACCCGATGTCTCGGGCTTGGCTAAAATTTGTTTCAGAGGTTGGTCAGTTATTATAGCAATAGGGTGTGCTTGAAAATACGGCTTCAATTTCCTCGACGCGTGAACCAAACCCAATACTAATTTTTCAGCAGGTGTGTACCTGATCACAGCTCCATGTAGGGCCTTACTCACAAAATACACTGGAACCTGCCCCTGTTCTCCTTCTCGAACTAACACTGCACTTACTGCCTCTTCACAGATAGCTAGGTAAACCAAGAGTTTCTCTCCTTCCCGAGGTGAAGACAATGTTGGTAAATCAGATAGATACTCCTTCAGGTCATCGAACGCTTTCTGACACTTATCATCCTATTGGAACGGACTTTCCTTCTTCAATATCTTAAAAAATGGTAGGGCTCTTTGCGCTGATATCGACAAGAAACGGTTGAGGGATGCCATCCGACCTGTCAACCATTGTACTTCTTTGACGCTACGAGGTGCGGGCATGTTCTTGAGGACGTCGATCTTGTCCGGGTTAGGTCGAATTTCGTCTTTCGATATCATATAGCCCAGAAACTTCCCAGGCCGAACCCCGAAAGTGCACTTTTTTGGATTGAGCTTGATACTCGCAGCACGGAGCACCTCGAAAACCTCTCTAGGTACCGACAAGAAACTGTCCCATGGACTTGCTCTTGATCAACAAATCGTCGACATAGACTTCCATATTACGACCTATCAGCTTCTCGAATATCTTGTTAACCGCTCTTTGATAAGTCGCTCCCGCGTTCTTTAGGCTAAATGGCATCGTCACGAAACAGAAGGTGCCAAACTCTGTGATAAAAGCGGTCTTCTCCGAGTCTTGGGGGTCCATGAAAATCTAATAATATCCCCTATAAGCATCTAGGAACCCGAAGACCTCGAAACCCAACGTCGAATCGACTAACTGATCAATTTTAGGAAGTGGATATGAATCTTTAGGGCATGCCTTGTTAAGATGTGTAAAATCGATGCACATCCGCCAGCTCTCGTCTAGCTTCTTAACCAAAACTGGATTGGCTAACCAGTCTAGGGTAGAATACCTCCTTGACGATTCCAGCAACCAACAATTTATCAACCTCTTTCTTTACTGCTTCTTTCCTCTCGGGGGTGAGGTTTCTCTTCTTTTGCCATATCGGCTTCTTTCTCGGGTCGACATTGAGCCGATGTACTACTATCTCTGCTGATAAGCCTGGCATATCATCTGCCTTCCAAGCGAACACATCTCGATACTCGACCAGGAGGTCGACCAAGTCTTGCTTGTCGGGGTGTGGTATCCACTTCCCGATCTAGACCCCTTGGCCCTCTTCCTCTTTCCACACACGAACTTCCTTTGTCGGGTCGACATAGACCCAGCTCTTATCCTCTTCCTCTTCAGGAATTAATTCTTCAACCAATACCTGCCCGACACATTTCCCTTTAATTGTGACCAAACTACAATTCCTTGCTACCTCAACGTCTCATTTCACTTCATGGGTACCATACCAGGTGGGAAATTTTATGCTGTTATGGAAGGTAGAAATGATGGCTCTCAGGTCGTATAAGGCTGGTCGACCTAATATCGCGTTGTAACCCGATGGGGCCTTAACTACGACATAAGTCATTTCCATTGTCCGACCCTTTTCTCCTTCTCCAACTGTGGTCAGCAAGTTTATCAACCCGACAGGGTGGATGGCCTGCCCTGTGAATCCAAACAAAGGGGTCGACAACGGCACAACGTCCTCATCTCTAAACTTCATGGCTTTGAAGGCTGATTAGTAGAGGATGTTGACTGCACTTCCACTATTAATACAGACCCTCTTTATCCATCCTCGGCTTATCACTGCCTCTATAACCAACCCTTCACTGTGACTGTGGGAGCTTGGAATATCGTCTTTGGGTCCATAACCCACCTCTGTTGTGAACCTAAGTTTCTTCGATTCCATCGATCTGTCTGTAGACTGTCGACTGGATCGGGGTCGATCTGACTCATGCTCGGCAACAATTGTATTGACATCATATCCGATGCGATTATCCCCGTAGGGTCTCGACTCCGATCTTCCTACGATCGTCCCTGCGGTTATCTCTACGAGTCGGCTCGGGTGATCTATCCCGACGCCTCTGATTATCTCGACGTGGCGATCGGTCTCTTCCCCCATGATCTCTTTCTCTTAAATTCTCGACGAACTTTGGGATTGTCCTTCTCTGATCTATCGACCACCTCATCTAACCGACCCTCTTGGATACACGCATCGATATCTCTTTTCAGGTCGAAACACACTTCTGTGTCATGCCCCACATCCTTGTGATAGTCACAATACTTGTGGGTGTTCTTTCTTTTTTCTGGATCTTTGGACATCGGTTTCGGTGTTCATGCAATGTTTTTCTTGATCATGATGGCCAGTACCTCCCCCCGAGATCGGTTGAGAGGGATAAAATCTCGATCTTTCAAATTTCCTTCTTTCAGAGCCGATCCGTGATCGGTGCGGTCAATCGATCGAACACATTTGACTTTCCTTCATCATTCCGACCCTTAGGCTGACCCTTGGTCTGGCCTCGGGTGTCATTCCTCGAGTTGAGGCCAAGTGAAATGGTGTGCAAGCGCACTGCCTCTTCACCTTGGCAAAATTTGTTAACTATGTTCACACATTCGTCCATGTCATTGGGAATCTTCTTAGACAACTTGTCGTATAGTTTCATATTACGCAGGCGTCCGACAAAGGAATTAACCTGAAGTGCATCACCGGTGTTATGCACCTTCATAGCTTCAAGATTGAAACGCCTCATGAAATCAATAGTTGATTCTCCCCTTTCTTGCTTGATGTTCATGAGATGAGTAGCACTGAGGTGGAACTTCTTGTTTCGATGAAAGCATCTCGAAATTTCTGCCCCAACTGTAGAAAACTTGAGACCGACCCAAGTCGTAGCTTATGAAACCACTCCCGAGCTCGACCCGTAAGCAAGGTATCGAAGGCACGACACTTCATGGCATCGTTGGCATTTCTTAATCTCATCAGTGATATATATCGATACAGGTGGTCCTCTGGGTCCATAGTACCATCATAAGGTTCCATCTTTGGTGGCTTGAAAGACTCGGGCATCGTGTATACCTCTATCTCGGGACTGAATGGCGACTCGAGCCACTCTATGACCTGATCTTTTCCCACGATGCGGTTGAACTCGTTTCGACTATCCTCGACTTGCCTTTGTTGCTTTTCATGTCCAGGACGTTTTTTGGCGTTGGTTGTGCTGATTACTACTTCATCTTCGCACTCTTCCCGGGGATCGACATGCTTCTTTCCCTTGTATTCTCCATCTCCTTTTGACCCTGTGGGTCTAACAGGTTATGCTCCTCAGGGGTGTTATATATCCCTTTGTCTATGAACGCAGATGCCACGACTCGTTTCAGGGCATCTTCATCTAACGACGCTAAGTGATCGGCCATGTCTTGTAACTGTGGGGGAAGTTGGGGCTTTGGCGGTTGCACAACTGCGGGCCTAGATCCAGTGGGGACTTCAGGTACTTGGATTTGTACCCCTGCTGGGTCTAAATCCGTGTGCTCTTCGATCTGCGGGTTCTTACTGCTCGTTGGTTTCTGTCTTCTTGTAGTTGGTGCCATTGCGATATCTTTACAAACTCACCGGTAGAAGGCCCTCATTCTAGCGCCAAATGATGATGCTAAATAATGCACTACCGGTTTAACAGGGCCACGTGTAATCTAAGGGTGAGCTAAAGAGGGATCGAATGGCTAGAATTGTAGTAAAGATGGTGTTTTTGGTGTTTTATGGCTGAGTCCAAGAATGTATCTTAGATTGCCTACGTATCCTGTGTAATGTCCAGGAATCAAACCTTACGTAGTTCCTGGAGTTGTGTATTTATAGGCACATGTCCTTCTTCTGCCCTAAACTTAAGGCGGTTTGGTCTATTGACATAAATAACCTTACTGGGCCTTGCCCCTTGCCCAAGGAACCTTCTGGATGTTGGGCTTAGGAATCGAGGTTGGGACCCCTAACTCCGACATGGGTGTTCGAGATGGGACACTTGCAGAATCTGCTGGTTGCTGCGGACTTCACTGAATTATCTCGTATTTGACTCGATGTAGATTATAAACATAGGCTTTTCCACATGCCAGCTGGACCAATTAGATAATTCCACGTGGAGGGGTGAAATCCCGTATCGTCAAGCGTCTTCTTCCTTCGATCCTGGCAGCCACCGGAGAGACCTCTGGTGAGAAAAAGCTGGATGCTTTTTTTTCTTAGCACGAACGACAATCCCGGACAGTTGATCACCAATGTTCAACTCAAGGGTTCGAATTACGATGAATAGGCATGAGCTATTCGCACAGCTTTATGTGCAAAACGAAAATTCAGGTTTTTCTTGAAGACAAGATAAAGAAGCCAACCGATGATGACAAATTGGAAGATTTGTATACTGGTCATTCCATGTTTCTTTCATGGATCATGAACACGATTAAACCATCAATTCGAGTGACCATGTCGTATTTTGATGATGCAGAAGCACTGTGGAAGTCCTTGAAAGGGATATTTTTTGTGGTTAAAGGCACGAAAATTTCTCAAATGAAAGCTGCTTTGGCCGAGTGTAAGCAAGCTAAAGGTTAAACGATGGCCTCCTATTTTGGGAGGATGAGCCGTATCTAGGATGAGTTGGGCGAATTGGTGACAACTCCTGCGTGTTCTTGCAATGGCTGCAAGTGTGACCTTGCTTCAAAATTTCAACATGTCCTTTTTGATGATCGCCTACATTGGTTTTTAATTGGGCTAGACTCAACTTACGCTTCGATGTGGTCTCAGTTTCTTGGATGCGATCCCATTCCAGATTTGGATCGAGCTTATCAAGCTCTGACTCTGGAAGAGAGCTTGCGGTAGGGGCTGGACCAAGTCCGACCATGGACGCCGGCGTGAAGATGGTGTTCCGTCTCCAGTCCGATGTGAAATCTCATGATAAAACAATGGAATATGCTGAACAGATTTGTACATATTGCCACCGCAAAGGTCATTCCCCAGATTTGTGCTTTCAGCTTCATGGTTACCCCGAGTGGTGGATGATCGGCCGTGAAGAGTATAGCGTGGGGGATATGTTCTCGTGGAGATGGCAAAACTGCAGCAGCTGGATGGGGCCGTGGAGGACAAGCTAATTCGGCTCAGCTCCAACAGGTTAAGAACGAGCCGACTCCTTTAGCTCATCCCGAAACCAGCTCGATTTTGTCCTCATCAGTCGAGCAAGCTGGGGTTGCGAACATTACCCCGGCTCAATGGCAAGCAGTATTGGATCTTTTAAAAATTTCAAAGCCTCATGATTGGTTGACTGGAAAGTTTCGTAGATCATTGATACCGGGAGGACACATCACGTTATGGGTGATCGAACTTTGTTTGTTGAATTGACACTTATTACACACTGTCGTATTGGCTTGCCGGATGGACGTTCCACGGTTGCGACCCACTCGGGAATGGTTATTTTGATGGAAACATTACGGCTTTTTAATGTTTTATATGTGCCGGATTTGAATTGTAACTTGTCTCCGGCATCACAATTTTTGGACAATAATCATCGCGTTATGCAATTCACTGATCGCTTGTGTATTATGCAGGACCGAGTCACAAGGACGCTGATTGGACTAGGTGAGCGTGTGGATAGACTTTTCTGTTCGTGGGTGTTCCAGAAGTATGAGCTCGTGCCGTGGATAGCATGTAGGAAGTGGATTTATGGCATTGGCGATTAGGTCACCCATCGAAAAAGGTCCTTCGGCGTGTACCCCATATTACTATTTCTAAGCATTTAAATAAAGATGACTGCGATATTTGTTTCAAAGCAAAGCAGCCGCGTGAACCTTTTCCCGTTAGTGAGAATAAAGCCAGTAGTATTTTTGAATTAATACATTGTGATTTGTGGGGACCGTATAGTGTACCCTCGACGTGTGGTGCGTCTTATTTTTTGACTATTGTTGATGATTTTTCCCGCTCGGTTTGGATTTATCTATTATTGAATAAAATGGTTTGCAAGATGCACAAATCGTTGTATGGATTGAAACATGCACCACGGTGTTGGTTTGCGAAACTTGCATACGCTTTGCGTGATTATGGCTTTCATCAGTCTTACTTTGACTATTCGCTCTTTAATTTGACTCGTGACGGGATTCAGCTTGTGGTGCTTGTATATGTTGACGATATGATAATTGCAGGGAATGACAAAATGGCGATGACGGTTTTTAAATCTTACTTCGGCAAGTGTTTTAAAATGAAGGATCTCGGGGCTCTCAAATATTTTCTTGGCATGGAGGTTGCTCAGAATATAGAAGGGATTTACTTGAATCAGCACAAATATGCATTGGAGATTATACATGAGCCCGGTTCACTTGGGAGCAAACCGGTTGACTTTCCCATAGAGCAGAATCATAAGCTCACACTTGCCACCGGACCTTTGTTGGATGATTTGGCGTCGTATCAGCATCTTATTGGTTGGCTTATCTATCTCAGGGTCACCCGACCCGATTTGGCGTTTATGCACACACCACGGATTGAGCATTGGGAGGCTTCTTTGCAACTAGTTTTCTATTTGAAGAAACATCATGGCATCATGGACAGGGTATTTAGTTGTGCTAGCTCCGACAGTTTCCTCCCTCTAGAGGGTCGGTGTGACTCTGACCAGGCTAGAGTCCCCATTACTCGTTGGTCTTTGAGTGGATGGTTCGTGTTTCTTGGTCTTTCTCCTATCTCCTGGAAGTCCAAGAAACAGATGACGGTGTCTTTTTTTTCTGCTTAAGCGGAATATCGATCTATGGCTTCTTTGACGTGTGAGCTCAAGTGGCTGATCGAAGCAGTTGCTCGCTGATTTTGGGGTTCGGCACCCCCTGGCATTTGACTTTTTTGTAACAGTCAGTCTGCTCTTTATATTGATCTGAACCCTATTTTTCATGAACGTACGAAGCACATCGAGGTTGATTGTCACTTCATCCGTGACGCCATTACTGACGGTTTGATTCTTCCTTCCTATGTTCCTATGAAATATCAATTGCCGGACATTTTTACCTAGGCTTTGGGTCACCAACAGTTCGAATTTTTGCTCAAGTTGGCCGTTCGGGATATTCACGCTCCAACTTGAAGGGGGATGGGCCGAGGGGGGGGGTATTACGATATATTACTGATATGGTAAATATTGATTTGTGTATTGATTTAGTAAGGATAGCTTTGGTATTATGTATATTGTTGAAGCCCTACTAGGGCCTATAAATATTGTACTCTTGGATTGATGAGATATATGAAATAGATTGACCAAAATTTGACAAAATAACAAGTCGAGACGGTCAGGAAAACAAAAACTTCCCTTGAGAAGCAATGTAGTGGTCCATGCACTGGTACGCATAGTCTTTTGGCATATGAAAGTGCTATTGGGAAGGGAAACACTACAACATGCCGGAACGAAGGTATATCCTTGATTTTTGCATTATTGCCACTTCTTCTTATACCTCACGGGTCGTTTTGACAAAGTTGAATCCACCAATACCTACATTACCGAGGCCTTTGAACGGGTTGGGGTCATAATCTTCCCGATGTTGTTTCAACTTTTACCAACCGACTCGTGGAGGAGTTTATTCCACTTAGGGGTAAGAATGATGCAGGAATAAAGGGGTGTCTAGTTTGTATTATTGTCTTTTGAGTTTGTATTATAGGCACACTACTTATTGTCCTACTTTGTCCTTTCCTGCCTGTCTGTTTGCTAGGACAACCGCATATATGTTACCTGTAATCTCCATTTTGACAGTTAGATTTTGTAATCTTGAACCTTGGTGTATGAAATCCGTTGCTATCTGAGATTTTAGTGACCGTGTGGCTCAGATTAGCATTTGTCGATCCCCATATGAATCGATAAGTTGAAGAATCTTCTCGGTTCACTCAAATAAGTCGAGTAGCCCAAAGTTTAACACCCAATTTTCAATATAGATGATACAATATTCACTTAAAAAATGACCTTAATAACGATATCATATCCTTCAACCAAATTGGATTGCGTATCGGAAGATTACCATTTCTCACTCCCGCTCTTTCATGCACCAATGTATTCCACCAACGTTACAAACACTTTTTTTTCCTAAAAACTGGAGTTACAACTGATATTGTTCGAAATATCACAAACGCGTTTGATTGAATTTAATGGTGGATATCTGGATTAAGTGAGCGATTTATCCAGTGATAATGCGGTGGAGCTCAAGAACACTATGAAGATGATCAAGAACAATAAGCATAAAATATGAAGTAAACTAAAAAAATACAATAAAATTGTAAAGGGCGAGCTTAGCTGTCGATGAATTGGAAAAGGTTATCTGCCTTTTTGTAATAGTGACTTCATTTCCTTTTTCAGTGTACAGATGTCGCTATTTATAGGGCTAAGAGTCGTCGGTTACAGATGATGATATTGTAATTACGTAACGGTCGTGGCCGCTTCTGAATGGGTGAGCTCACTTAGGATAGGTGCGAGCTCCTCATCTGTGATCGCCGTGTGTCAACTCTAGTTGCCTGATTTAGCGGGCTGGACCCAAACTGGCAGATTGTGAGCTGTGGGCGAATAGATCGGTCCCAGGCGTTTCATACCGAGTTATGAAGGGCAGGCTAAAAGCCTTGCTGATCAACGCTCGTTACCTTGGCCAATGGATGATGTTGTAAAGACGGGAAGCCAGCTGGATTATACCCGGACTAGCCCGGCTAACTGAGGTGAGGAATGATTGGGCCGTGGACCGTATTCGTACTGGGCCCACTTGGGGCCATCATGAATTTGCGGGCTCTTATCCGGGCATGGAGTATCAATGGCCCTTTACTTTTTGGTTTATTCATGGTGCACACATGAATAAGTCATACACTAGATTGCCGGTTTGGTTCACCATCTGCCGTTTTGTAGGGATGCTTTATGCTCGTCGGCAAATAGCCGCATGATGCCGATCATATTGCGACCGGGCTTGAGCGTCATGCTCGAGGGCGAATGGCCACGGGGTGCCGTGCATATAGCGACATGTCTTAAGTGCGTCATGCTCGAGGGAGAATGGCCGATGGGTGCCATGAATATAACGACCGGACTTAGACGCGTCATGCTCGAGGGTGAATGGGCTCAAGGTGCTGTGCACATAGCGACCAGACTTAAGTGTGTCATGCTCGAGGGCGAATGACCGCAAGGTGCCGTGCATATATCGATCGGACTTAAATGCACCATGCTTGAGGGTGAATGGTTGTAGGGAGCTACGGATATTGTGACCGGACTTAGATTTGTCGTCCTGAATGTTAGGCGGGATGTTCGGCATAGTGTTATGGAGCGACCTAGCCGATTTAACCTTGTTGGGATTTCACTTCTTGTAGTCGTGGCGATATGGATGCCTATAATTATCCGTATTGGGAAAGCTGAGGAGTGTTGCCTCGAAATCATGTTTTACACAAATGTCAGAGTCTGACATAGCCGTTACAGTCTGGCAAGTAACACCCTTTGTTTGGAGCGTGAGTTTGGATAACAACTTACATGATGATTTGGAAATACGAAGAGACACATCATGATGGCTTTTGAACTTCGAAATGACATATTGATTCGGTTCGACGCGTACATAAATGAGGGCTCTCCCTCACTTGAATACATTTCAAAAACTCGGGTTCTCAGTTGATATGTTCTGTAAAGCTGCTTGAGTGTTCCGCTGAGAAAGAGATTTTTCCAGCTTGTTTCAATGTTTTTCCAGTAGATGTTCAAGTTTCCACCCGACTTCTCCAAGTGAACAAGGTAAATATATTCACTTTGCTTCGTCGATTCCGCTTTCTAACATGTTTTGCCTCATATGGTTGCTTGTTTAGCCTTGGTTTCTTGGGTTTTCATGAGGAACACTATGATTTTTGTCTCAATAGGCTAGAATATTCCCTTTCCCTGGGTCTTGGTTGGATGAACGCACGATTTCGCCTTTCAGTACCTGTTTAGGGTAGATTTTACTGCTTTTCATCGTCGAACTACATGAGTCTCTTGACGTTTGATCACCCCATATAATTATGGTCTCTTTTTTACCGAAATAGTAGAGATGAAGAGACGAGGTGACAAGGAAGACGGGTATGTTCGTCTCAGCCCAGCTCCGAGTTCAGGTGGCTCATCATCCACCTCGCCCTTTTCATTTTCAGGCAATGTCTTCGGATAACTCCCATCACATCGAGGAAGAGGCAAGTATCAATGGATCAAATGATGAGAGTCAATTCGAGTCTATTTTTCTATGTGTTTTATACCACGTTTAGTCTCGTTTTACCTGATTCCGGGAACATTTGGCTTGGTTTTAACATGTATTGCACTGTTTTGAAGTTTAAGAGTTCTTGACATATAACCCGGGATTCTCGATTTTTTTCGGTGGATTTATTATACTCTCCGTCACCCTAGTGTCCCGTAGGGGTTATGTATGTTGTCATTTTTGGTATTTTTCAAGAACTAGGTGTACGAGATACCCGGAAAACGCGTTTCGGAGCTTCAGAATGGTGAAAAAATCTACTTTTGAAGGAAAAATCCATAGGCGCTCGCCCATGATTTTGTAGGCCACCGCCTAAAAAGTACTGGGACTTAAGGAATACTGGACTGACAATAGTCGCCACCTATGATTCTGTAATCCGCCGCCTACAACAACAGAGAGTTTAGAAGAAAATGCCATAATGATAGGCGCCCGCCTATGGATCATAGGCCACCGCCCAACCCTAGATCTTGATTTTGGTGATAGGCGGCGGCCCATCTTTGTAGGCGCCCGCCTACGGTGCAAAGGTCCACTTGACCTTTCACCTTCCTTACACCATTAGAGTAGATTAAAGCTAGTTATAACAATTCTTTTGTAGTATCAAGCTTGGATCAAGTTAATTACAGATTTCCGGAGTTGATATGTAGACTTTTTTTCGGTTTTATTCTTATGGATATTTCATTTTTATTGTAATAAATGTACCTCTTTTATCTTTCTTTTGATTGTATGTAGATGTTATTCAGTCAATTATTTCATTTTTATAGTTAGAATGAGTAGCTAATCGTTATATAGACGAGTTATACGATAATCTTCAAAATCGAACCCTAGTTCGTTCATGTGGTGTTTTTGTTGTGTTTGATTGTTGATTCGTGATGTTTTCATAGTTCTAGAACTTATACCTAATCATGTTTGTTGAATTGATCACTCGATAATCGTATTATACGTATCGTCTTTATAAACATATTTTGTGAAAGGTTATAGGAACCGGGGTTCTAGAATCACCCTGTAAAACTGACTGGGTTGTTTGAATTCGGTTTTGTGTGTGAGTTTTGTATCAACTTGTTGATCATTTCATTGAACTTAGACCGTTTTAGGTTAGTTAAGTCCGGTCAGGTGATTGTTGAACATGACATAAGAGGGTAGAATATTGTATAGTGTTTACTCTCGTATTTGGGAAATGACACCCTACGAATGACATCGAGAACGTTTAGGTAGGTTAAGAAAACTTCTTGACTAGCTAGGGTTTGGCAAGTAGTTGATTGGAACATTACTCGGCTATCTCATTTAATCATTTAAAACTCTCGTTATAATTTAATCACTGTAGAAATAGACTTTGTAGTTTAATAACCTTCCCGAAAATTGTGTTGATCTAAACTAGAGACTATGCTAGCTTTGGTACTTAACTAGATTCCTTGCTCGCTAGTGTTAGACTACAACCGACTCGGTACTCCTACGATCAAAGTTGGTATACTATAAAACGGTCATCAAATGTTTTTGGTTCCGTTGCTGGGGAATCCGGTTGATATCTATGAGTTAGTTGAATTCCTAAGATTAGGTCATTTTAATTGTTCTTGTTGTTTGTTTTTCATTTTTGTGTTGTTATTTGCTAGTCACCCCACCTACTCAGGTAATGGTAGTGACTAGATACCGTGATTGCGTTCATGTTGTTTTCCTGGTTTGCAGATGATGAATCCATACTACAATTACGGCTCCTATCCATACACATTTGGATGTTACAATTTTGGTGCTATGGGTTACGGAACACAAACCTATTACCAGTACAACCCATACACCGCATCATATGGAAACGAGTGGGATAATGTCCCAAGTTACTTTGATCAACAACTCGATACTTCTTAACATCTGGAAATATAGACCTTAAAGGATGAACATGTGCCGCTTGAGCACTTAAAGGATGAACATGTGCCGCTTGAGCAAATGTTCGAACAATTGAGTACATTGTTCCAATATTATATCAAAGAATTTCGTAATAACATGGGGACAATGCTAGCTACGATAAGAAACTTGGAGCATCAAGTTGAGAAACTAATCGAAAGGGAGGAGGTTGAGAGGAGAGAACGTGAAATATTGGTAAAATTCACCCCGGATCGAGGAATGCTACGAGGATTGTATGAATCTTGTATCCATTGAATCACCTATTTCGTTTTCGTTTAGCCCTACTGTAATACCTACGGGGGTGTACCCTATTGAGTTTGTTGTGGATGTAGAACCTTATTGTTATTACTTGGTGCTAGAGTCGCTATTGGTTGGGATATGTATTCGTTCGGGGAAAGTGAGTCATTGTTCTGTGGAATGGACTCATCAAACCAGTTGTGGTGGTGGGGATTGAGCTTCATGTTTCTCATATTTCGTTTTCAGGGGTTGTTCAATTTCTACGATTTTGGTAGGGTGAAGAACCGGTTTTCTCTCCTTTGGTATAGTTATCCCTGACATAGTTCGAGGGTAGCAAGTCGAGTTGAGGACTCTATACTCAGAATGTGTTTTTATTGCTTTTCTTTCCCCTCGTGTTTCATTGTATTTCTTTAGTTTTTATTATAAACTACTTTATCTATTTTATTTTCCGTCATTTATAATTTTCTGCACTTCGTTTAACTTTTATCGGTTAATATTGGCCATAGTAGCTAGGCCTCATTTTGGATTGTTCTTAGTCCACGTTTAGGCTGCATTTTTTTTTACATATTTGGGATATAATGACCATAGTAGTGGTCACGTTTTGGTATATATGATGCATAACTAAGTATGTAATGGTATTTTCTTACTATATGTTATTTCTTTTGATACTGCACTTTTGTATGTTGTACCTAATCTGCATACAATATGGTTGGTACTGCACGTTTATGTTTGAGTATGCAGAGTTTTTTTGACGTATGCAGAATTAATTTTGGCATTTGTAGTATATTATACATGTTGTATATGTATATTCAAATGATCCAAGCATACCATTTTGCTTCTGTGGCATCCCCAATGATATGTTCTATGCTCCATACTTGTACATCTTTGATGTTGGTAGTATATGTCCAATAGTACAGATACCATGGGAGCTCGAGATATAGATGCCACATACCGAAATTTCGCCGTTTGCCAGGTTTTAAGCTAAGCATTCTACCTTAGTTTTCATTTTGTTTAAACACCAAGGGCGGTGTTCAAATTTAAAGTAAGGGGTGGGGGTTAGTTAGCCAATTTGTTCCGGTTTAATTTTTACGAGTCGTGCCTTGGTTTTTAATCGACTTTTAGTGAAATTTCGAGCAAGTTTTTCAGATTTTTATAGTTTCGACATTGTTTATTGTGTTACGAGCCTTCATATCCCGTAGTTTGACATGTGTTAATTACTCGAATACATTCTATTTTGTAGCTTCGATCGTGTGTTGAAAATTGAAAAAAGTTCACATTTCGACGTCATAATTACTCAACTAGTGAACGATTATAGTTATCGTATGACCCGGCTACCTAGAACTTATATTAGTAACTTCGAGGAGAAATAGGAAGGTCGTTGTTGTTTGGTAAGGGATGACGGTTTTTGGCATTTATTTTGACCCAGTCAGAGCCAAATGCCAACCTAAACGATTAATCCATTGTTACCCACTAAGCCTGTTGTAGGGTGGTTAGACCGCCACCCTAACTAGTCTTTCGTGCTACTAACCCCTAAAGACCGATACCCCGAAATTTATTTCGGTCTACGTATCCTTGACCACCTTGCTTTTGGGCTTTTCAGTTCCACGCATTTATTTTACGATGTTGCGAGGCATTATTGGGACATGATTATGATGTGGTGTTATGATTTACGAGTTATCCAGAACGATTAATGTGACAATGTGTCGGTTTCAGTTTTGATCGAAAATGTCATGTAGTACCCTTCTATTCTTGGTAAATATTTCTCTCTATATATAGTTTTCCGCTTTCTTTTATCAAAAACAAAAAAAATCAGTACGTGTATATGTGTATAGTTTTATTATAAGGCCAAAAATGTGCTATAGTGTTGTATAATAGGAAAAATTATTGAAGTTGGAGTTAGGGTTTGATTTTGTTTTCGGAATTGTAAATAGTCGGAAAGATTGAAGACGAAGTTGATAACAAGGTTTCGTGTTCATATTTCTCGATTAAAGCTCTTTGCACCATCTCTTTCTATTTTTATCGTAAATATTCTTTCATAGACCAAATCCTAGCCTAGCGATATAACCTTGCAAGTCCTGCTCAACTGTACTAGACGATGATAGACCTCGATTAGTGTAACCCTGGTATGTTATGCGTCTATAATCTGAACCGGTCGGTAGTAGTTAATGTCGGAGAAGCTATTCACACACACACCCCTTCATTATTCAACACAAGGTAGAACCAAATTTTTATGTATTTGTGTTTTTACTATTGTCTTACCTATATGATATGGGAGACTCGTTATAGAGTGATAGTGTTGACTCTATTTCTCTTTGAAACGGTCGGTTTTGCTCGAGGGCGAGCAAACGCTAAGTAGGCTGTAGTTGACGGGAGTCAACTCGACTCTGTTTTCATATGTGTTTTATACCCCGTTTAGACTCATTTTACCTGATTCCAGGAACATTTGGCTTAGTTTTGACATGTATTGCACCGTTTTGATGTTTAAGAGATCCAGACAAATAATCCGGGGTTCTCAATATTTTTTGGTGTATTTATTATACTTTCAACCACCTTAGTGTCCCATAGGGGTTATGTGTGTTGTCGTTTTTGGTATTTTTCAGGAACTAGGTGTATGAGATACCCAAAAAACTCATTTTAGAGTTTCGGAATGGTGAAAAAGTCCACGTTTTGGAGAAAAATCCATAGGCGCTCGACCATGATTTAGTAGGCCACCACCTAAAAAGTACTAGGAGTGAAGGAATACTAGGCCTGATGTTAGGCGCCGCCTACAACAACAGAGAGGTTAGAAGGAAATGGCCTGATGATAGGCGACCGCCTATGGATCATAGACCACCGCCCATGAAAGCCTTAGAAACCCTAGTTTTGGGTTGATTTTAGGGATAGGCGGTGGCCCATCTTTGTAGGCACCCGCTAATGGTGCAAAGGTCCACTTGACTAGCCCACTATAAAAGGCATTTTCAGTGGATATACATCATATATATCATCTTCTTCATTGAGAGAGAAGCTGAAACTACGAATTTTCACATTCCTTACACCATTAGAGTAGATTGAAGCTAGTTTTAACACTTCTTTGTAGAATCAAGCTTGGATCGTTGTTAATTACGGATTTCCGGAGTTGATTTTTAGACTTGTTTTCGGTTTTCTTCTTGTGGATATTTCATCTATATTGTAAAAAATGTACCACTTTTATGTTTCTTTTGATTGTATGTTGATGTTCTTCAATGAATTCTTGCATTTTTATAGTTGGAATGAGTAGCTAATCGTTATATAGCCGAGTTATGCGATAATCTTCGAAATCGAACCCTAGTTCGTTCATGTGGTGTTCTTGTTGTGTTTGATTGTTGATTCATGATATATTCATAATTCTCGAACTTATACTTCATCATGTTTGTTGAATTGATCACTCGATAATCGTATTATACGTATCCTGTTTATAAATATATTTTGCGAGAGGATACGGGTTTATAATGTATCGTTTCCAGAATCACCCTGTAAAACTGACTGAGTTCGGTTTTGTGTGTGAGTTTTGTATCAACTTGTTGAGCGTTTCATTGAACTTAGACCCTGCTAGGTTAGTTAAATCCGGTCAGCGGACTGTTGAACCTAGCATAGGATGGTAGATTATTGTATGGTGTTTTACACTTGGATTTAGGAAACGACGACACCCTACGAATGACATCGAGAATGTTTAGGTAGGTTAAGGTTCCGGACTAGCTAAGTAGTTGACTGTTACATTACTCGGCTGTCTCTTTTAATTGTTTCTAACTCTCGTTATAATTTAGTCGTTGTAGAAATAGACTTTGTAGTTTAATAACCTTCCCGAAAATTGTGTTGATCTAAACTAGAGACGATGCTAGCTTTGGTATTTAACTAGATTCCATGTGGGATTACGACCTTGCCCGCTAGTTTTATACTACAACCAACTGGGTACTTTGCCGATCAAAGTTGATATACTATAAAACAACTATCATTGGGGCGAAGGGGACAGTCCTGAGGTCGCTGTGGAGGTCGCACTCCAGGGAGATTTTGATAATTAAATAGTTGATGACGGTCAAATTATACCCGTAAAAGTCATCAATATTGACCTTAAATCGAGATTAATAATACGCATTTTATATTAAATCACACGTTTATATTTAATATTTAATGTTATGTGATTTATATTATGTAAATTGGTATTTACTCGTTTTTATCCGATTTACTGTGCGATTAATGTTGATTTTACAGATCATTACAAATCGAGAAGATTAATGTCATTCAATCAATTATCTCAAGATAAGGAAGGAAGGAAATCGAGCATTAAATGAGAGAGTAATCGGATCGACATGCAAACGTGCGATGGGGAGCAAGGCAAACGAAGAAAACGTGTAGAACATGGAAAATATAGGTTCGGTCGACCGAACCATTAGGCTCGGTCGACCGAGTGTCATCTTTCGGTTGACCGAGTGTCGGCTTCGGGCGGTTTAGGGCTTTAGTCGTGTTTACCTTCTAGAACCACCCTAAGTCGGCAAAAACCTCTATATAAGCAAGCAGCTACGAGAATTGTAATATATACCTTAGAATATCATTCAATAAAATCACTCTATTCATATCTTGATTCAATGTAGTTTATTGAGGGTGTTTCCAGCAATTTAAGGGCTGCATTATGTAAGCCTTTATTTTCTGTTTCTTTTCTTTTAAGTAATTAATTCCCCCCAATTATGCTTTATTGTTTGAGTTAGTTAATTCATAGCTAGATGATGTAGATCTAGGTTATGTCGTTATGGATGTGGCGAAGCCTTGTCTATGAGGATCCCATAACCTACGTCATACACTTAGTATTTATTCATGAATCTACTTGATTTAATTAATGCGTATCTATGTTAGTTTATATGAATGCTTTACGAATTACTGTTTAATCCGTTGTGTATGATGAAACGCTGAGAGATATATTCAGGGATGCAATCTGGGGGAAAGGACCATTCGGTCGACCGAGTGTCTGTATTCGGTCGACCGAGCCCCCTGTTCATCCGTTAGATAGCCATGTCTTTATGGTTAGGTTAACTTAATAGAATTTATTATCTCAGTAGGTATGGCTATGGCTACGTTACTCGCTTAGTTTAATTAAAACGTGTAAAAAGGAAATACCGATATAAAACTCTTAGGTAGGCTTATGAATTGATCTTCGGACGTTCAGCGTTATCTAGGTAGGTTTATATTTGGGAATTGCATGCACCTGATTATACGTACGTCGTAGATTAGCATGAGACTATAACTTGGTAATTGCTAGTTGGACGAGAGCTTGAGTGATCGTTTAGGAAGTACGCCTAACCATAGGAATGTTGCCTGGACGAGGTGTACGGTTAATATCGGCATCCTTAGAGTCGTAAGCGTGTGAGTTATATGAGATGGAGGCACTAAAAGGCGAAGTCACGTAACAATACCACAGTGATCTAGCGACCTACCGGTGCTAAGTCAAGTTAAAGAGGATGACTCCCGTAGCCAATCTAAGATAGATACAAACGGATTGAAATTTAATAAGTTCAGTTTATTATATAAATTATCTAGGTCCAAACGATAAAGACTATAATTGGGGAGGTTAATTACGTTGTGTCGAGTCGTGTCTTTACTTTTCTTGTCTTATGTTGGTCGTAGACCGCCTCTATGTCCTTGACATGTTTAATTAGTTGTTTGTATATAAGATGATCCACAATTGGTTCCCTGTGGGATCGACCTTGATTCACTATAGCTATACTACGATGGGCCTAGTCCTCTTGCTAGTATTGGTTTATGGTGGTCGAGTATTTTATTATAACCTGATCGACCCCGATCAAGTTTTTGGCGCCGTTGCCAGGGAACCAACGGTAAATTTTATATATAAATAATTTTTTTATTCATGTCGAGTTTTTTGTTTTAGAGTCTGTTTTTACGTTTTGAGTCCCTCTGGTTGTCGCTCTGTCTGAAAATTCCAGCTTAAAATAAAATACAAAAAAAAAAAAAATTTATTCGGTCGAACAAGAGACCTCATTCGGTCGACCGAGAACTTATAATATTTTTGTTTTGTTCTTGTCCTGTTCTGTCTACACGGTTTCTGATTTGTGTTTTTCGAGTCTGGAATTTCGCGTGTCTGTTTATCCCCGTATGTTTAATACGTAGGTCTGATAGCAGCATGGAAAACCATGTTCAAATCAGTCTACGGTCTGTCTGTTTTGTTTTTCTTCTGTTTGCAGAAACCAGGGAAACAATAATCCAAGTCAATAATTTTTCACGGGCGCTGAGAAAATAACCCAGCAAACATGTGGAGCTTCGAATCTAAGATGGGAAAAGCGATGGAAGCAATACCATTAAAGCACAAAGATGGCTCCGAAAAAAAATTTTAAAGGCTTAAATTCTTCATGGTACAATGTTGAAGGCAAGGTACTACCTTTTTTTTTGCTTATGTTTTACTACCTTTTGGTTTTTTGAGCATAAGTTAGCCTATACATGAACCTTAGTATGAATCTTGGCCCGGAGTTGGTTTGTAAGATTAATTTTATTAGTGTGGAAGGTTCTCCGCCCCAAATCGTCTCATCTAGAGGGTGTAAGGAAACATGTAGTCGTTGAAAGGAAGCAGTGAATAAAGAGTTCCTCGTAGTTCTGTTAAAATCTCATTGTCATATGCATGAGATTGCTTCTACTAGCCATGGGAGCAACAAATTGTGTAGTTTAAGCATTCAAAATCTAAAGAAGACGTTGAGTTTTGAGAGAACACAATCTTCTGCTTTCGTTGAGTTTTATGGTGATGGCTTCTCGGTGAACCCACCTTAAACAAAAACGAGATTACGCTTTGGGTGACAATTTAGAAATTGGAGACTCTTAGTACATCGGTTCGGAAATGGTCTAACCATGGCTGGGCGAGTTCAACCGAGCTTCGGCTCAATCTACTCCCCTCCACGTGTGATGTACGTTACAGTAGTTCGACAAGACTTAGCATAGCCGATAAGCCTTCGGGCTAAACGGGGCTTATCTTGACGGATTGGCCTGAACTGTCACATATGTTCCAACGAATAAGACGGCGTAGGCTTGCCTACATAACCGACCTTATTCGGAGTACTTTGATTCATTGTTTCTTATTGTCAAGGCCAAAACCGTAATTTTAACTAAATTCACTAATTCCTAAAATGAGTGCCGAGGTAAGAGCTTTGGATAAATGGTATGGATAAATGTCGTTTCCTAGGTCTCACAACCAAGGGAAGGGTATTAATCCGCAAAAGCAACAAGCCCACCTCTTATAGTGCTCAAAGGGTCAACATCTAGCGATCCAAGAAGGATAACTGACAAGGATACTTTTTGGAAAGTCGAGCTGAGGACTTTAAACTCAGAACTACTTCTTTAAAACCCTTAGGATTTCTCTTTAGGATTTTAGGTTTTACTTTCTTTGAGTCCAATAAGAGTAACGTGACATATGTTGAGGTTATTTATTTTGCCGTGTTCCGATGGTCATTGGGCTAAGGATGTGCAAAACTTTTTTTACTCAATATAGGCCACGTGAAATAGAGTTCCGTAGGAGAGTCGAGAAATTGCTAAAGAAAAGGAAATTTAGCAATCCAGCTTAAGATGGAAGCATTAAGAGAGCTTGAGAATTACTGAAAATGTAACAGAGAATGATTGGTGCGAACAAGAACAATTTTGGTCAACTTCCAAAACTTTTTAGAATGGCGATCCGAGTGAAAATCCAAAGTAGTGTGCAATTCATTCTGCAATTATCCTTCTCTTTCCCTTTACACTTTTTCACCTTCAAACTTTTCGATCCTCTCACTAATCTGCCCCAACAGTTCACATTTCTAACCATTCTTTCATCGCCTCTCTTTCTTTCCATCCGTTTCACTCTCCCACCCAATCCCATTCCCTTAAACAATACCCACCCAAAACACAATTTCTTACCCACCCTTTATCTTTTCTTCCCAACCTTATGTGTATCTTTTTCTAAACCCATCATACTCTCAACCTCCATTTTGTTTACAAAATACCTTTGTGTTGCGGAATTTGAAATATTGCTAAGCTTTAATGATTATTTTTTTATCATTTTGATTTTCATGATCCTAGTTGGGGTTAGTGCAGCTCTGACCCTAGTTAGATTTTAAAGGTTTTTGGTTCGATCCAAGTACAACTTATCTTTCTACCGGAAGTTTTAAATTTCACATTTTTTCCGACTATTCCGGCATTTCTAGATGATAAGTTTTGTTCTGAACTATCACACCGATCCGACCGTGTTGATGACGGTTATGACTTTTACGTGATACATTGGGTTATTAGTCATTTCGAGGAGTAGCTACATCTCCCTAAGTTGTTGATATCCAATGCAAGCGAGAAGTTTCTGCGTTAAGTATTTGATTTTATCTTTAGCCAATAGGTCACATTGTATCTGTTCTACCTTACCAAGTTTCTCTTTTCCTGGATTGAATACCTTTTCGATCGAGTCACCCTCGTGTTTTCCCACGTCGGGTAATGCTTTTTGATCTTTGTCTTCTCCACCCGGTTTTGAGAATATTTAGGCGGTGGAGGTTGTAGATGAAGACCACCATCTTTAGTTGCTTGTTTATTTTTCTTTCTATTTAGTGTTTTTCTTTTTGGTCTCCCTTGTCATTGGTTGTATAAAATAAAGTGGCTTAAGCTGTTTTTCGGTATTTATACCTCATTACTGCCACATTATTTTATAACTTCCATAGACATGGTATTTGACGGTTTCGTGGAGTTTGTCTGCTTATACAGGTTTTCACTTGCTTCTCCACAACGTGCTGACATTTACTCCGATCTTGTTCCTTTACTTGAGAGCCGTTTCCGAGCTAAGTCTTTTTCTTAAATTCTCATTTATTTTTGTCATTGAGGACAATGCCATTTTAAGTGGGGGGTAGGAGACTTAGCCATGTTATGTTATAATTGAAAATTGAATGAAACGGCACATGATTGAAAAAATTGAATAAATACCATATTATGTATCTCGTACCCTTAGAATTGTGAGTTCCTAGCTAAGAATTGATAGGAAAGGAACCAAGTTTCATGAGTACGTGATCATTTTATACGTATGTTAAGTAAATTTAAGGATATTCATGCCCGTTTTTGCGAGTAGTTATTTATTATTCAATTACTCAACCTGTGAATCGAGTTTTACCGCGCAAATTATAATAACTGAAGAATTATGTGTACATTGCGTAGATGATTGGTTATGTAGACTTAGTATCAATATCTATCTACTGAGGTATTCTTATCTTCTTGCCAACAAAAGCGGAGTAATAAGCTTGAGACGTACCTGTGTTTTAGCAAAATGTTAGACACTGGGCTTGTAGTAACATTACCAAAGTAGCCCCGCGCTTGTGGTAATATTCGATGCTATGCATGATCTAAGATAGGGGATACTCTAAAAAGTTTTCTTCCTTGAGATTGATAGTATTTGAAAAATATGAAGATATGAAAAGAATATTCAACTCTTTAAGAGGCTTTGAGTAGTACTCGGTCTCCAAGTCCAAAATCCCTATAGATACGCTCTTGCTTATTGCTCTAGTGCTTCAAAAATTTAAAGGCTTGAGAAGTATGAATGCTGAGGTTGGTAGGTTGAGATTGCGAAGTTAGCATAAACTCTAATCTTGCCACATTTATATAAAACCAATGCACATGCACACATCACTACGATTCATAGCGAGTAGTGAATAATGGATATCTTATGAGCATGACTAGTATCGCTTGACTTGAGTTTCTTGTGTAAGTATGATTTGACCATAGAAAATGTTGTCTTGGGGAATGACTTATTGATGCTTTGTTCGGGACGATCAAAGTCTAAGTGGGGGTAGTTGATGACGGTCAAATTATACCCGTAAAAGTCATCAACATTGACCTTAAATCGAGATTAATAATACGCATTTTATATTAAATCACACGTTTATATTTAATATTTAATGTTATGTGATTTATATTATGTAAATTGGTATTTACTCGTTTTTATCCGATTTACTTGTGCGATTAATGTTGATTTTACGATCATTACAAATCGAGAAGATTAATGCCATTCAATCAATTATCTCAAGATAAGGAAGGAAGGAAATCGGAGCATTAAATGAGAGAGTAATCGGATCGACATGCAAACGTGCAAATGGGGAGCAAGGCAAACGAAGAAAACGTGTAGAACATGGAAAATATAGGTTCGGTCGACCGAACCATTAGGCTCGGTCGACCGAGTGTCATCTTTCGGTTGACCGAGTGTCAGCTTCGGGGCGGTTTAGGGCTTTAGTCGTGTTTACCTTCTAGAACCACCCTAAGTCGGCAAAAACCTCTATATAAGCAAGCAGCTACGAGAATTGTAAGATATACCTTAGGATATCTTTCAATAAAATCACTCTATTCATATCTTGATTCAATGTAGTTTATTGAGGGTGTTTCCAGCAATTTAAGGGCTGCATTATGTAAGCCTTTATTTTCTGTTTCTTTTCTTTTAAGTAATTAATTCCCCCCAATTATGCTTTATTGTTTGAGTTAGTTAATTCATAGCTAGATGATGTAGATCTAGGTTATGTCGTTATGGATGTGGCGAAGCCTTGTCTATGAGGATCCCATAACCTACGTCATACACTTAGTATTTATTCATGAATCTACTTGATTTAATTAATGCGTATCTATGTTAGTTTATATGAATGCTTTACGAATTACTGTTTAATCCGTTGTGTATGATGAAACGCTGAGAGATATATTCAGGGATGCAATCTGGGGGAAAGGACCATTCGGTCGACCGAGTGTCTGTATTCGGTCGACCGAGTCCCCTGTTCATCCGTTAGATAGCCATGTCTTTATGGTTAGGTTAACTTAATAGAATTTATTATCTCAGTAGGTATGGCTATGGCTACGTTACTCGCTTAGTTTAATTAAAACGTGTCAAAAGGAAATACCGATATAAAACTCTTAGGTAGGCTTATGAATTGATCTTCGGACGTTCAACGTTATCTAGGTAGGTTTATATTTGGGAATTGCATGCACCTGATTATACGTACGTCGTAGATTAGCATGAGACTATAACTTGGTAATTGCTAGTTGGACGAGAGCTTGAGTGATCGTTTAGGAAGTACGCCTAACCATAGGAATGTTGCATGGACGAGGTGTACGGTTAATATCGGCATCCTTAGAGTCGTAAGCGTGTGAGTTATATGAGATGGAGGCACTAAAAGGCGAAGTCACGTAACAATACCACAGTGATCAGCGACCTACCGGTGCTAAGTCAAGTTAAAGAGGATGACTCCCGTAGCCAATCTAAGATAGATACAAATGGATTGACAGTTAATAAGTTCAGTTTATTATATAAATTATCTAGGTCCAAACGATAAAGACTATAATTGTGGAGGTTAATTACGTTTTGTCGAGTCGTGTCTTTACTTTTCTTGTGTTATGTTGGTCGTAGACCGCCTCTATGTCCTTGACATGTTTAATTAGTTGTTTGTATATAAGATGATCCACAATTGGTTCCCTGTGGGATCGACCTTGATTCACTATAGCTATACTACGATGGGCCTAGTCCTCTTGCTAGTATTGGTTTATGGTGGTCGAGTATTTTATTATAACCTGATCGACCCCGATCAATAGTTAGTAGATGGAGGGCAACTAACTCGATCTAAGACCTCGACAATTTTTCGAGCGAGCTTCATATGAACCCGAATTTCCGACTTCACTATCTTTTTGAGCCAGTCAAGTCTCGATTATATAGACGCGAGAGGCGAGATCTTATGCCGCTTTATTTTGATGCCCTTCATTGCAGGCTTTGGCAACCCGTTAATCATTCATTGTCGAACTTTTAAAAGCAATTATTGCTATGCCTAGCAACCTCACGCTGGGAGCGGTGAAGACCGTTATGGCCTTCATAGTGCTTAACCACTTGCTGCGGTTTGAGCCGACCGTATCTCCGCTTGGGTACTTCTATGTATTCACAAAAGGTAGGGAAGGGCAGATCACGGTGAGGAGCCCACTGAAGAGACTGAACCTTTTCTTTCCAATCCCTAAGAAGGTGAGAGACTGGAGCAAAAAATGTCTGCTAGCTGAGTTTCGGGCTGATCCGGAAGTTTCTTTCAAGGTCAGCTAATCTTTCCGCCTTGAAGTTGAAATAACTGAAGGTTGTCCGCCTTTTTAATGTGGAACTCGAGGCTCCTGGGTTGGAATGGGCGCATCAGACCGAGGATCGAGCTTTCAACTAGCGGAGGCTTCCAGACATCAATGAGCCTTTCGGTACTACGGCCGGGATACCTGGCCCGGGTCCGGCGGACTGAAAGATCTTGCCTTTTATCGAGAAACAACCTGGCATCGGGATGAGCGGGATCTCTTGATTTCGGAGGCAACAAGACATTATGTTCGACTGTTTACGGTGATTTTTACGATTTATATTACATTATTTCGTAACAATATCCTTGGTATTTTATTAGTTTTTTAGATTTCTTTTCATAAATTTCAAAAAAGATATATATAATTCTAATTTTTATAGAAAATTAAGTGTTTAATGAATTTATTGAAAGAATGAAGTTGGAAAGTATTAGAGTGCAAAGTCGGGTTATTTACGTGATTTTATTAGCAATTATCTATTTATATATGTGATGTTACACTTTGCACGTTTTTATTATATTGTAGGTACGACGAGCATATCGTGGAACGAGTCAATGAGCTGAAGGATTTCGAACAGCATTTTATTTGAAGACTTATCTAGAAGGAAAAAATTGGAATTATTATATTTTTATTAGGGTTTAGTTTTTATTTTTAAAGAAAAGGAAATAGGATAATTATTACCCTAGCTCGAAGAAGGTTATAAAAGGACGCAGTCATTGGAACAGAGAATACACGAAAAAGCATCTGGAGAACAGAGGCGACAAGAAAAAGCAAAAAAAAAAAAAGTGTAGGGCTCGGTCGACCGAACCCTAACACTCGGTCGACCGAGTGTTTTTGTATTTTATTTTTTTTATATTTTATTTTGCTCCGGTGTGACGATGGTCAGAGGCTGAGGCTTTCTTGAACGAGCTTTGTGAAACCGATCGTTGCAGCATCTCAATTTCGACTCTTTGGATTGTTTGTGAGTTTTAATGCGATTGTATCTTTTCTATGTTTTTATTGTTATTATGCAATTTCATTGATGAATGTATTGTTGTTTGATGTTTAATATTTGATGAGAATCGTTGTTAAACTAAGATCACCATAGTAAAGATTGAATTTTTAATCTAATTAACGATAGTTGTTAGGTTGAATATCTAGGTTACGAGATTGATAAATTTCACACCTTGATAATTAAAGCGTTAATCTTTAGGATCGATGGACGAAAAAGATTGATAGGTGAATTTTTCTAAGATGTTAGAAATTCATACTTATGATAGGTGAACCACAATTCTTATTAAATCATCACTAGACAACCTTAGAGAAGAAATTGAGGGTTGCGGGATCGGTGGATCATTGCTTGTTCGTTGTTAAATTTATTGAAAAAAAATCATTTGTTATCACCATAGCAATTTTATAATTTTTATTTAGTTTATAGAATAGAATTATTTTCGTTATTCGGTTCGCAACTATCTTCGCTGGCTTTAGATTTTTAATCTTCTATCCAGTTTAACTTTATTGTTTTCATTACTAGTTCATTTTGTTTTGTTATTTTAGTTGTAGTCTTTAAATTGTTTAGGATAGTACGTTTTTACTTCTCGTGACAACTTTAGGAAAATTAATCAAACTAGATAAAGACGATTCCCTGTGAGTTCGACTCTGGTTTTAATCATTATACTACGATCCCTGCACTTGGGGTAAACCGGATTTATTTTATTACTTGTTATATTTCGTTTAGCATAAAATCCGAGACATCGACTAGGGGGTGTTGTGCTTGAACGCGACCAACAATTGCCCAGTCGGTTATATGAGCCATGTTTTGGCCTATCTTCTTGGGAGGATGAGGTAAGCCGTCGAATTGAGCATGACCTTCAGATCTGGTCGGAGCCATTATGATACCTATAGAGGTCTGTAAAATATGGTGATCACGAGATGAAGATCTAGGGAGATCTGATGAAGATCTACTGGATCTAAGATGAACACGATGAAAATCTGTTGAATCTGATGAAAATTCGAACAGAGATTTGGGAATCTCAAAGAATAGGATGAGGATCTGGAGAATATTGGACGAATATCGACCGGAAAACAAAAAAAATGGGCGGTTTTAGGCCGTCGAAAAACTGAAGAACAACCGCAGATCTTGCCAGAAAAAATGCTGAAAGCTTGATTTTCCAAATAATGAAGCGAACTGATATTGTTAGAAATATCACAACCGCGTTTGATAGATTTAAGTGGTGGATACCTGGATTAAGTGAGCAATTTATCCGGTGATAATACGGTGGTGCTCAAGAACACTATGAAGACGATCAAGAACAATATAATAAAATATGAAGAAAACCGAAAAACATAATAAAACTGTAATGGGCAAGCTTAGGTGTCGACGAACTGGCAGAGGTTATCTACTTTTTTGTATTAATTATCTCTCCCCTTTTTCAGGGTACAAATGCGGCTATTTATAGGGCTAAGAGTCGGCGGTTACAAATGACGATAATTAAAGCACAATTAACTGTAATTAAATATGTAACGGTCGTGGCCAAATCTGAGTTGGTGAGCGCGCTTAGGATAGCTGCGAGTTCCTCATTTGTGAGAGCAGTGTGTCGACTCTAGTTGCCTGATTTAGTGGGCTGGACCCAAACTGGAGTATTGTAAGCTGAGGGAGAGTAGATCGGGTCCCGGAATTTTGTACCGAGTTGTGAAGGACGGGCTGAGAGCCTTGCTGATCGACGTTCACTGTCTTGGCCAATGGATGATGTCGTAAAGACCGGAGGCGAGTTGTATTATACCTGCCCAATCTTGATAACTGAGGTGCGGATTTATCAGGCCGAGGAACCTATTCGTACTGGCCCACGTGGGGGCCATCGTGAATTTACGGGCTGTTTTCCAGGCTTGGCGTTTCAACAACAATGAGGCTTGTACGTAATCACAAGACTTATCATTGTTATCTTCTTGAGCCAATTTGGTTTCAAACGCAATCTCTCACCTTATTGATAACCCCGTTGTTGATTTTGAACAATTACTTTCATGTAGAAAAAGTCACGCGTGGCTCCTTCTTCGAAAACATCTCGATGTGCTATTAATTTTTATTAGATTTTTTTTTCATGAAGTAAATATTTTATAATCGTTTGCATACGAGTTGCCGTACGAATTAATGTTTTTGCAACGAAATGGGGTTCGACCTGAAATGAATAATTGATTACGGATTAATATTGTGGGTTTCTGCTGTACTTGAAGGGTACAGTGATGCAAGTTAGAATAACATAGAATTGAATTCTAAATCCACCACTGAATGGATTTTTTACTTTATGAGGTGCAACCGTATCTTAGTGTTCGAAGAAACAAACTTGTTTTTCGGATTCGACTATGTTAGCAGAATTTATTGCATTGTCAGATGCAAGTAAAGAAGCGGAATGGCTGAGAAATTTATTGATTGATATTCCTTTGTGGGAAAAGCCATCTGCAGCAGTAATGATACATTGTGATAATAAAGCTTGTTTGTATTCAGTAGCAAGTAAGACTTACAATGGTAAGCAACGGCATCTTAGTCTAAGACATTAGTCACTTCGTGGATTACTTAAACATGGAGTAATCTTTGTTGACTATGTAGAGTCAAAGAATAACCTAGCAGATCCTTTGACGAAAGGACTTGCTAGAGATATAATTGCAAAAATAACGAAAGGAATGAGATTAATTAAGGTCTATGAAACATTAGTTAGTCTTG
Source organism: Gentiana straminea (assembly GCA_036785695.1). Lineage (NCBI taxonomy): Eukaryota > Viridiplantae > Streptophyta > Magnoliopsida > Gentianales > Gentianaceae > Gentiana > Gentiana straminea. The sequence goes on along the minus strand of JAVUPR010000424.1, from coordinate 1,340,339 downwards.
ACGGGAACCCTAGTTATGTTTTGAAATATAAGCAAAGTTCAAAGGCTACAAACAAGTTAATGCCTAACTAAAAGATCCACTAGGGTTTTTAATAAATCTCATTAATTAAATCTCTAGTGTGAGTAAATACCGTATTGTAAATGGTGAATATAGTTCTTAATAAGTCCTATTATTGGAGAAAGTGACACGTGGTATCACTTTGAATGGACTTATCTATGTGAGTGTGGAAGTCAGGCCGCATTCTATGAGATACAGACCGTCTCTAAAGCACTCATGAATTTCGGAATATAACGCATGGACATTAATGTGTTGGAACAAAGAGACACTATTTTATCAGAATAGTATGTGTGATAACTCCGGCTGCATCACGATGGGGTCCTTGGTTCAAGATGCGTTCATCATAGCACCCTGATGAAACTTTGAGTTATTTATACTAAGTGGAAGTTCAAAGCCAAAAGCTACTTTCATTTATATACGATTTCCTACGTTGATAAAAAGTCCGTGTCTACATGAACTACGATGGCTTGATCCCCAAAAGGAATGTAGGCAATCACATTAGGTGATGCAGCCGCTTCACACATTTGTTTTTTTACATAAAAAATAATTTTTCTGAAAAAATAGAGAAAATTGTGAGATATTATTTTCATAAAGTAAATATTTTATAATTGTTTGTATATAAGTTGCCATTCGGTCACATGATTTTTCGGATTCATGTATTTTTTCAGACTCATGCATGGTTTCCGAACTGATGCACCTTTACAAGAGTGCATGTATCCGGTGAATAGTGATAACCCTACCCTTTCGTGCAAAGATTATCTTAATTCGTTATGGGGTGCTTTCAGCCTATAAAAGGCACAACATATGCAAACGAATTCCTACACTCAGTACACAGCATCATCATATTTTTTTCAAGAGTGTCATCGGATTTGATTCAAACAAGTCACGTGTTTGAATCAAACACTTCCATTGTATCTTGAGAGAAATTTTCGTTTCATCCCTAAGATACATCTACGTGGGACGAAACATCACTTAAAAGACAACGCCAACGAAAAAGGAATACCATGTCTAATGTAAAACCTCCAACAAGTGCACGAGGGTGAAGAACGTTAACCTAGTATTATTTTTGAGGTGATGAACAGAGTAATACTTATCATATACTATACCTAAATTTATACATACATAAAAATACACACAAAATGGTCTTGGCCATAAACACAATAAGATAGTAATATGTAGTTGGTTGACGAACACGTACGTTATATATTCGTTCGTTCGATTATCCCCGATTTAATTTCTTCATACTTTTTTTACGAAGAATTTCTTTACACCTACCTTTTTATTGAAGAAAAACGAGTACGCAAGATCGAACAATAATAGAAAAGGACATTATCATGCATTAAATAACCGGATCAACGAGGACAGATTTGATTAATTGCTTGGTCAAGGATTTCGAATGCGTGAAGCCATCCATATCTTTGTATAGTGAATAGAAAATCCTTGCTGTATTGACTACTCGCTCGATAAAGGTCAGTGGAACAGCGGTCGGGAGAAGGCTTTCATTGTTTAGATCTTTCCAGGCATTCGCCATCACCTTCTGAAGCTCGTGAACCGCCTTCTTCTTCGATACACCATACTGATTCATATAGCATTCCACAGCATTGGCTACATTGCTTCCATCCTGTGTGTTTAATTCGGCATTAATTAATAGATACATAAAATGTTTGTGCGAGATTTTCGTATAATTGTATTGTATTTTATTTATGTACCTGATGGTCTTGTATGTCATTCGATAATCTAAGAAATGTTGATGCAGCTCGAATGATAAATGGCTCGGATGTTGCCCAATTGAGTACCTCCTCCGTCACGTTGTTTCCCATTCCCATATATGAAGTTGTAGCCACCAAAGCGACTAGACTTGCCCGGGTTGCTGTTTCCATGTATTCCTCCATCGTTGGCAGATAGTCGTTATGATACCAATTAGCCTGTTTGAAATATACTTTTGCCAATTTTTTCATCTGAAATTCATTAAAAATCTCACTCACAATAGATTTAAGGAACAACCGTTGTATATAGTGGACAAGAATGATATGCACAAGTATATTATGTTTTACATGGACAAGAGAAATTTGTATCTATCGGATTCATCCGCTTAATCTCTCGAGAAACAAAAAAAGATACATAAGATGATCGATTATGTATTACAATTGTCTTTTGATGTTGTTCATATAGAGACATGGAATACATCATTAGATCCATGCAGCACAGCAATGGAGCCATGACACACAGCCTAGCACACAGCCTGGAGCCAGCCATGGCACATAGTTGATGCACTGGCATTTAGTCAAACACTTGCGTAGGAAAGCGGTTAAAGTTTGTTATGATTAACTAATTAAGCTGGTGTAAGTGTTTTTAGAAGTGATTAATTGTTCAATACCGTATATACAGAAGTTCTACACATTGTATATTCATTCAATTGAGCTGAATAAAAACTCTCCTTCTTCAATGTTCAAGTTCACGAATTTCACGCCCTTCCGGTTTTTTGAATTTCTTGTGTTCTTGCATCAAGTTCTTCTCCAAAACTTGATTTTGCTTCATGGTATCAGATGGTAATACGTTGCGGTATACTCTGATTCTCTGGTTTTATACCGTTTTATTGTTAATTTTCTTGAAGGCATTTGAGAGTTTCCTTCACATCTCAGAATTGATCTGTTCTAATGGAGGTTTCAGATTCAGTCTTGAATTAGAGTTCCTATATTGCTCTTGACCCAGATAGCCCGTACTATCTTCATCCAAATGAAATTCTTGTTGTAATCTTGGTATATCCACCCTCCGAGGAAAATAACTATCATTCTTGGTCAAGATCCATGATCATGACGTTTGAGTCAAAAAACAAGCTAGGATTCATTGATGGAACTATAGAGAAACCACTTGCTACTGATCCTTTATACAAAACTTAGATTAAATGTAATACTACAGTTATGTCTTAGATCATTAAATCTATCATTCTAGATATTGCTCAAAGTGTGTTGTGGGTTTAAATTATCCAGGGAAATCTGGGTTGATTTGCAAGATAGATTTTCCAATGTGGTTTATTTTAGGGTGTCAGATCTTGTAGAAGAAGTGAATATGATCAAGAAAGATTCTATGAGTGTTACAACATATTTTACCAAATTGAAACTCAAATGGGATGAAATCATGGTTCTTTAGCCGGTCCCTAGGTGTGATTGTGGACATCCCCGTGCTTAAAATATCAGTGTCAAGTTGAATGCATGTAGAGGCAGAATGTGTAATCAGATTCTGATCACACTATATTTAGTACTATAAACTATACCATTATTTACCTTGAATCGTGCTCAATTGATGAGAGATAGTTCGGTTATTGTATGAAATACGTGTCGATTGCTTAGTGCTTGTTCCTTGGTCATCAAATCTACATTTACATATTTATCCCTCGAATGTGGTACTGTTCTACATCGTTTTCCGTTCTTTTCAGGTAAATCATATTCTGGAGCAATGGAGAGTGAATCTGGGCTGTAAAAAGTCATTGGGCCGAAAAGGAAGTCCATCAAAAGGTCTGCTGAGTCGAGAAGGGCGAAGTTAAGCCCGCAATTACGGAAGTCCTACCGAAATTGCGAGTTCTTGGAGAGCAAGAAATCGACGCTGCCGTGTTGTAGTTAGGTCGGTTATAGTTTTAGGTTGATTAAGTCGGTTACATTGCCTATAAATAGCCTGTACCAGCCCCATTGTAATGTGTGCTTCAACTATTATTAAGTTTATGAAATAAAATAGTTACTTGTTGATGCTTTGAGTTTTTCTATTGCTTTCCTTCCCCAAGCCATCAACTAGCTTGAGTTGATCAAGCTAGATATGCCACAGTTGAAGGTATGAAGCTTTGAAAGTTCATTTATATTTTCGTTATGGTTGATTAGCTTTATTTAACGCGATGTAATTAATTTGAATGTTTAAACGAACCATGATTTACCAGAATTAATCAGAACAGTCACATGAAATTGCAGAAGTAAGAATCGCCGCGCTCGTAATTGCGATGGTCTTTATCACAATTGCGAGGCACGACTAGGTCACCCTAAATCTCGAGATTCAGTATCAGCTATGTTGATCGATGATGATGGTTAAAATAGTACAGATATCCTGCGGCATCAACATTCTACCAATTATGATTTAAAAATAACTATTTTGGCCATTATAAGTGTAACATTTGTATTGAATGCGATATGTCGGGTTCATGTGATGAGAATTTGGTATTTATTATTATTTTATTCGGAATTGGTATTATTTCATGTTTTATTGGATTATTTTCAGGATACGAATTTGGGCTAAGCATTATGGACGAATTCTGGAGCGGACTGCATGAAAGTATTGGGCCTAGGGTATTCCAGAACCTTCCAAGTTAAGTCGGCAGAAGAAAAAGGACAAAAATACCCGTGATTAATCGGGGATGCCGCCGACTAATCGAGCATCCAGAATCTTCTTAAACGTGTTTTCTTGGACGAGGGGTAGTTTTTAGGATTATCTAAGTTGGTTCTACGACTATAAGTAAGAGGCATCACCCTCAGAACTCAATGTAACAGAAATATTACATGTTTCTATGCAATAAAAGTTCTTTGTTCTTTATTTATTTTCTTTATGAGTTCTATCACGAATCCGATGGATTCGCCTCTCAGGGAGAGATCTGAGGAAGATCTACGTTCATCTTTGTGGTTATGATTTTCTGGCTTTCTCTAGATGTATATTTGTCGTTGATCTTGTGCGATTAGTATGCTTTGATTGTTATTGTTAGTTCTAATTATGTAGTAGTTAGTTTATTTAACCCCATGTATGTATAGATCTGAATCGTGGCTAAAGAAATCATGAAATAGAGGTTGCGTTCTTCATATCTTTGACGGTCTTTATCACTAGATCTGAATACCTAGTAAATCCTAGTTCGTGATAATCGACGCCAGCTACGTCTGATCGACCTATTTAATTAACATGTTTGTAGCCTGATCAACTATTTGCATGTCATCATAAATTAACATAAAGGACGATAAAGTGAAGTGTTAGTTTGTATAATGTCTTGATCAATCCTTAGGAACGTGCTAGTCAATCCACGATAGTTGCTTAGGGAGGTCTTCGGTCTTGAGCCGGCTAGTCCTAATTCTTATTTCATATGAAATAATACAACCAGCTAAGGAGGTTAATTGCACATAGGCACCTACTGTCCTTTCAATGGAAGTAGCGTAATATTAGTGATTATAGCTATTAAAGATCTAAAATTTATCAACGGGGATGGTTGATGCATGATATGTGGGAATAACTAACAACTTATAATTAGACTAATGAATTAGAAACTCTTGAGTGCTTTTGTTGAACTTGCATAATCTTGTGTTTATTGGCACCACTGTTTATATTCTTGCACCATAGTTGGTCGTAGACCGTAGACACTCAGTCTTGAATTAAACGTATCTTACGAGTCTCTGAGGGATTTGACCTTGACTCGCCAGTACTTGCTACGATAGACCTAGTCCTATTGCTAGTAGTCCGTTCCTTATACAACGGCGTGATCAAGATTTTTGGTGCCGTTTCCGGGGACTCGTGTCAAGAATTTTTTAATTCAGATTGGGAGTTTGGATTTATTCATGTATTCCGTTTCTGTATTTATCGAGTCTGGTTAACGAGTCTGTTTTATAGTATGTTTATGCTGGAGTCGTACAACATCTGTTATGATCAAATCTGGAGAAAAAATACACCCGATTAATTGTGAGTTACTCCCGATTAATCGAGCGTTTTGGAATCGGCAGGATCGGTTCTGTTCGTTCAGTGTCGAGTCAGGAGCAAGAGTCTGTGATTTTCAAGTCTGCCAGGGCGAGTGTAATAGCCGCCAAGGCAAGAAATTAAAATTTTCTTTTCTTTTTGTGTCTCGTAGTACGCAACAAGGAATTCAGCAACCAAACTCGAGCGATTCATACCTTAAATTGAAAATTTTGCAAGGAAAAAATGCAAGAAGGCTCGAGAGAGAAATGAAATGCTGGCTGACGAAACAAATTTCTCACAATGGCAGTGAGAAGGATAGAGACGAGGAGATCCCACCTCTAGAAGATCAAGATGAGACGATGGCATAGAACGGAGTTAATGGACCAAACGGTGTCAATGGAAGAAGGAACGAAGCAGGATTCGTTGTACAAGCAGACATAAGGACTCTACAGAGCTATGCCATTCCAACGATTGAGAAATTTGTTTCCGCAATTGTTCAACCAGAAAATGAAGCTGAAATCTTCCATCCGAAGCCAAACATGATACAGATGGTGAAAACTACACTACATTTCATGGCATGCCAAACGAAGATCCAAGTGCACATGTCATCAAATTCTTGGAGATAGTCAGCACTATCAAACCGGCAGGAGTGCCTGAAGATAACATAAAGCTTAAGCTATTCCCATTCACAAAGAATGATAAGGAAAAAATATGGTTATTGTCTCTAACAGCAGGCTCTATCCAATCTTGCATAGACCTCTTGCAGAAGTTTATGAATAAGTACTGTCCACCTGGGAGAGTCATTGCAGATGAGACAAGATATCATGAATTTTAAGCAGAAGCCCACTGAAACTTTTGAGGAAGCTTGGGAATGATTCAAGGATGCACAACTAAAATGTCCTCTCCATGATATCACTCTGCCTGTGAGAATTCATAGTTTCTATCATGGATTGCGGTCGAGTGAGCAAATGAGAGTTGATGTGTCAAGAAACGGGTGTTTCACGTTGTTGTCACCGGAAGAAACTGAAGAGAAATTTGAACAAACAGCACTTACAATCCAATGGGGAACATATCAAACTGAGGTAGTGAAAGTAGTTGAAGGCGTATTTAGAGAAGATACTTCTCAACAGATCCTATACCAGTTGCTAGTGATAAATAAGAAGTTGGACGGCATGCAAGATCGCATAGCCAAAGTGGAAAAGGTCCAAGGAATCGAGACATCCAACACCGACATAAATTATTTGGGAAGGCAAGGAAATCCATATGGGGGTGGATATCACCCAGTTTCTCATGATCACCCTGGTTTTAGATACAACAATCCCGATGGTGGTGAGAGAGCAAAGCCAAGTGGAAGTTTCATGCCTCAATCAAACAAGTCCGTGGATAGGAAGTGGCCTTGACAATATGAGCTCAACAGTAACCGAGAGTGTCAGTAAACAGACAAAGTCCATGAGCAAGACCAGTGCAAATTTTTTGACCTATTATCAGAAGATTGATACTAGATTGACAAATCAAGATGCTTTAGCATAGAATCTGTCGCATGATCGCCATACAAGTGTTAGCTCACCCTCCGGGCGGATTTCCAAGTAATATGAAGAAGAACCCGAAAGATGTGAATGCCATTATGACAAGGAGCGGAAAATATTTTCCTGGACCAGTTATCAAAGAAGAACCAAAGAGCATAAATGAACAGAATGCAGAAAATCAGAGAGAACAGGGGACCCGATTCAGCACGACACCGGTACGCTGAATCGAGCCTCTGTGGATTCAGCAAACAAGCAGGGAGAGTAGCAACAAGCAGCAGGTAAGTCTTCACGAACTGTAACTATTAATCCTGCTTTTTTACCCTATCCCCCTAAAAGTAAAAACGAATCGCGATGATGCTTGTTACAAAGTTTATTGAAATGTTTAAAAAGTTGCAAGTCAATATTCCTTTGGTAGAAGCTCTGGCTGGAATTCCAAAGTAATCAAAGTTTCTAAAGGAAGCAGTTTCTACCAAAAGTAAGTTGCTAGACCTTGAGACCATTTTCCTGAATGAGGAATGCTCGGTAGTTTTTCAATGCAAACTCTCCTAAATGTAAGGATCTTGAGGAGCTTCCTCATACCAAGTACAATCAGTCTGTATTGTGCCTAAATAAAGCATTATGTGACTTAGGAGAGAGCGTGAATATGATGTCCCTCTCTATCATTTATAAGTTAGGCATGAAAGAGCTGAATAAGACATCAATAACCCTCCAATTAGCTGATAAGTCTAAGAAGCAACCCCGTGGAGTTGTTGAGGACCTTATGGTTAAGGTTGACAAGTTTGTGTTCCCATATAATTTTGTTGTGCTAGACACGGAAGTGAATAGTGATGTTCCACTGAACTTAAGAAGACATTTCTTAGCGATGAGAAAAACATTGATAGGCATTCATAAAGGAGGGCTAATCTTAAGTGTGAATGATGACATTGTGGTCTTCAATGTGCTGAAGATGATAGGATACACGCAAGATGAAGGAGAGCCATGTTACATTCTGGATGACATTGATGAGCTATATTTGAAGTTACAGCAGCAATTGGCAATAGATCCTGAGGTAGTGGAGACCTTGCTGTTGAAGGAAGAAGAATATACTGAGGAGACAACTTGGCTAGGATGCAGTGAAGGTTATGCGCAGGAAATAGAACTATATCCTCTGTGGATACAAGAGAACCCATTCATAGACCTTTATGGCATAAGTTCTTTGATTTACAGTTGACTGGCAGGATACTTAAGTCATCGTTGGAAGAGCCACCAAGAAACTTAAAGCTTAAACCTTTGCCCTCTCACCTGAAGTACGTGTACTTACAAGATGATACTCTCCCCGATAGAGGAGGAAAAGCTATTGAGAGTACTGAGGGAGCATAAGGGAGCATTCGGGTGGACTATTACGGATATTCGAGGGATAAGTCCCTCCGTTTGTATGCATATGATCTCTGTAGATCCCGAAAAGAAAGCGGTTGCTCAACCTCGGAGGAGGTTGACACCAAAATTAAAGGATGTTGTCAAAGAAGAAATTATAAAGATGATGGAAATTGAATCATTTTCCTGATTGCAGATAGCGAGTGGGTAGGCCCGATTCATGTGGTGCTCATTCAAAGTCCAACCTAATGAGTTTGATGAGTTTATTCCAGTCCGACTAGTTACTGGACACCGAGTCTACATTGATTTTAGGAAACTGAACGGTGCGACTCGGAAATATCATTTTCCCTTACCTTTTATCGACCAGATGTTAGAGAGATTGAGCGGTCATGCATTTTACTGTTTTTTGGATGGGTACTTTGGATATTACCAGATACACCTTGCCCCGAAAACCGTGATAAAACCACATTCACATGTCCCTATAGAACATTTGCCTATAATCGCATGCCCTTCGGATTATGTAATATGCTAGCCACTTTCCAGAGGTGCATGATATCTTTATTTATGGACATGGTGGAATATTTTCTGGAAATATTTATGGATGATTTCTCTTTTTTGGAGATAGATATAACACATGCTTGGATAACCCGAGTAGTGTGCTGAAGAGATGTGAAGAGACCTACATTGTGCTTAACTGGGAAAAGTGTCATTTTATGGTTACGAAAGGAATTGTGTTAGGACATAAGATTTCAAAGAAAGTAATGGAAGTGGACAAGTCTAAGATCGAAGTAATAGAGAAGTTGCCACCCCAACGAATTTGAAGACACTGCGAGCCTTTCTTGGTCACGCAGGATTCTATAAGAGGTTTATCAAGGACTTTTCGAATATCTCGAGACCATTGACCTTGAAAAGATGTACCTTTCATCTTTGGAGACAATGAGGAATTCAACACTTTGAAGCGACTATTGATAACTGCCCCAATTCTGGTAGTCCCAGATTGAAACAAACTTTTGATCTCATGTGTGATGCAAGTGATACGGCAGTCGGAGCCGCCTTAGGACAAAGTGAGGACAAAATCTTTAAGCCGGTTTATTACGCTAGTCGTACCCTCAACAATGCCTAGAGCAACTATGTGACCACCGAGAAAGAACTCATAGCTGTGATATTCGTATTTGACAAGTTTAGATCTTACCTAGTAGGATCTAAAGTCATTATTTTCACTGACCATCAGCTTTGATGTATCTCCTGACCAAACAAGATTCCAAGCTAAGATTATTAAGATGGATTCTTCTCTTACAGCAGTTTGATGTAGAAATCAAGGACAAGAAAGGGTCTGAGAACCAGGTGGCCGACCACCTGTCGAGATTAACACTGTTGGGAGAAGAGCGGACTATTGAGATTGAGGAGTATTTCCTTCCGAACAACTTTTTTCCGTCACAGTAGTAGCTCCAATTGAGTCTCAGCCTAAACACAACACATCAAGAGTGGGGAAGTTATACCTCTTGTATGCAAACATTGTAAATTATCTTATAGGAAGATACCTACCACCGGAATTCACTTACATCGACAAGAAGAAGTTCTTTGCAGATCTAAAGCATTATTATTAGGATGAGCCATATCTATACAAGATGTGTCCCGAAAATATTTTGAGAAGATGTATTTATGAAGATGAGATTGCAATTATATTGAGCTATTGCCATTCAAGAGAAGTTGGACGCCATTATTGGCCTGATAAGACAGCGGCAAAGGTACTGCAGTTCGCATTCTACTGGCCTACAATTTTCAAATCCGCGTATGACTTTACAAGAGCCTGTCATTCGTGTTCGATGATTGGTAACATTTCGAAGCGGAATGAAATGCCACTACACAGTATCCTTGTGGTGGAGCTATTCGATGTTTGGAGAATTGATTTCGTAGGACCATTTAGGTCGTTAAAATCTAATCATTACATCCTAGTAGCAGTCGACTATGTTTCCAAATGTGTGGAGACAGTGGCCTCACCTACAAATGGTGCCGGGGTTGGTCCTGATATTCTTTAAGAAGAACATTTTGCGACGTTTGGGGTACCTAGAGCCATAATTAGCAATGGATGGAGTCATTTCTGTAATAGGTTGTTTGAGAAACTGATGATGAAGTATGGGTTGCGACATAAGATTGCAGCAGCGTATCACCCCCAAAGAGGTGGACAGATAGATGTCACAAACATAGAAATAAAGAGAATTTTAGAGAAAACTATGAATCCCATGAGAAAGGATTGGTCTTTGAAATTAGACGACGCTCTTTGGGCTTACAGAACTTCTTGTAGAACCACCCTGGGGATTTCACCGTATATGATAGTTTTTGGGAAGTCGTGTCATTTACCGGTCGAACTCGAGCATCGTGCCATGTGGGCAACTCGGTTCTTGAACATGTATGAAGGTTTGGCTAGAGAGAGGAGATTGTTGGAGTTGAATACAATGGATGATTTCAAATTAAAAGCGTATGAGAATGTGAAGATATATAAGGAAAGAACAAAGCTCCAACACGACAAGAAGATTCTAAATCGCACCTTTACAATCGGAGATAAGGTGTTGGTATACAATTCACAACTTCGTCTTTTTCCCGGAAAACTGATGTCTAGATGGTTTGGACCTTATGCCGTCACAAAAGTCTTCAATTCAGGTGGATGTGATGTTAAGGATGACCAGTCTGGGAGGATTTACACAGTTAACGGCCACAGGCTGAAACATTACCTAGAGCGCAACTATGACGCTGAATTGGAAGTCTTTATGTTAGATGACCCGATATACGAGTGAAGGAGCCCTATCAGTACTGTGAAGCTAGCGACTATAAACTCGGAACTACTTCTGATAACCCTTTATTTATTATTTTGTTTTTGAATTATTGAGTCTATAAAGTAGCATGACAATCGAGAATTTTTTTTTATCACATAGATCTTTTGTCTTCTGACTCTTGATATATGTGGTTTTTTTCTTAACGATTCTCATGTGATCCCTTTTTAAAAGTTTTCGTGTCTTGCTTAGGTCAATATAGAAGAAAGTGGCTTAAACCGTTTTTGCGCATTCTTTAAGTATGCACAATTACTGCCACCTTATTTTCTTATTGCCCTTCGCATGTTACTCAAAGTTTTTGGAAGTTTTTTAGATGTAGGTGAATACTTGGAAGTTGGATAACCTAGAGATGATTCACGCTCATGATTTAGTACTTGACTCGGACGACCAATTCCAGAGCTAAGTACCTTTTATATTTTCAATTTTATTATTAGTCATCGGGAACAATGTCTATAATAACTAATAAGTGTAGTAGTATGTCTTAGCTTGATATTGAAAAGGGAGCTTGAAATTGAAAAATGGAATAATCTTGACAATTTTGAAAATTTTACACTTTTTTTAGCTTTCCTATTTAATGTCTTGAGTAAGGAATCGGTAGGAAATGAGACCAAGAATGATTTGAATCTAGCTATTGCATATTCAATTTAGTGTGGAGGAATGAGCATGTGTTAGATTGCATTAGTAGTGACTTATTAATTGTTATTTTATCATTGCATTCAACTATTTGAGCATGTAATCGGAGTGAGAAGCAATTGAGGCTAGATGATGAGTTGTTTTAACCGGGAGTCATTATTTGTCAGTGTATATACTTTAACCGATTGTTGAAAGACAAGAAAAGCAACTTGAATGCCACAAAAGGTAAAACGGGGCAAAAAGGTCTTGTTAGAGAGAGAGAGAAAGAAATAAGAGAGGAAATCTCAAAAAAAAAGAAAAAGAAAAAAAATTGAGAAAAAATAATACAAGCAAAAATATAGCGAGGGAAGCAAATTCGGAGTGTAAGAAGCACGACCCTCGCATAAAAATAAAAACAAATTAGGACCTTTGAGTAGTACTCGGTCCCAAAGTCTGCCCGGCCTAGTTAAGGTTTCATGTTGTGTAATTAAGTGTGAAGGCAAGAAGAGCGAGTGTATGCATAGGTAAGTTAAGATTGTCACGTTAATATAACTTGATTCTTTTCACGAATGCACTATCATGAAAGATTTATCACACGACACCTTGATGCATTGATAAGTGATGATTAATGAGAAACTCATGGATTTTTGTTGACATGTGTTTTGCCTAAAATCTTTATTGAATGTATGATAATTAGTGGGATTGTTTTTGAAGGTACATTCCGCCTTGATACTCTGCTTGAGGATGAACAAAGGGCTAGTGGGGGGTAGTTCATGACGGTAAAATTGTATATCCTGTGGCAACCCATTATGAGCTAAAAATAGTTATTTTGGCCTTTAAAAGTGAACCATTTGTGTTGAATGCGATATGTCGGGTTCATGGGATGAGAATTTGATATTTATAATTATTTTATCCGGAATTGGTATTATTTCATGTTTTATTGGATTATTTTTAGGATATGAATTTGGGCTAAGCATTACGGACGAAATCTGAGTGGACGGGACGAAAGTATTGGGCCTAGGTTATTCCAGAACCTTCCAAGTTAAGTCGGCGGAAGAAAAAGGACAAAAATACACCAGATTAATCAAGAGCTGCCGCCGACTAATCGAGCATCCAAAATCTTTCGAAACGTGTTTTCTTAGACGAGGTGTAGTTTTTAGGATAATCTAAGTTGGTTCTACGACTATAAATAAGAGACATTGCCCTCAGAACTCAATGTAACTGAAATATTACAAGTTTCTATGCAATAAAAGTTCATTGTTCTTTATTTATTTTCTTTATGAGTTCTAGTCACGGATCTGACGGATTCGCCTCTCAGGGAGAGTTCTGAGGAAGATCTGCGCTCATCATTGAGGGTATGATTTTATTGCTTTCTCTAGATGTAGATATGTAGTTGATCTTGTGTGATTAGTATGCTTTGATTGTTATTATTAGTTCTAATTATGTAGTAGTTAGTTTATTTTACCCCATGTATGTATAGATATGAATCGTTGGTAATTAAAGAAATCATTAAATATAGCTTGCGTTCTTCAAATCTGCGATGGTCTTTATCTCTAGATCTGAATACCTAGTAAACCTAGTTCATGATAATAGGCCAGCTACGTCTGATCGACAGATTTAATTTACATGTTTGTAGCCTAATAAACTATTTTCATGTCATCGTAAATTAACATGAAGGAGGATAAAGTGAAGTGTTAGTTTGGACAATGTCTTGATCGATCATTAGGAACGTGCTAGTCAATCCATGATTGCTTCTTAAGGAGGTCTTCGGTCTTGAGCCGGCTAGTACTAATTCTTATAGCATGTGAATTATTACAACCAATGAAGGAGGTTAATTGCACATAGGCACCTAATATCCTTTCAATGGAAGCGTATTAGGGATTAGCACCCGTAGTTGTTAAAGATCTAAAATTTACCAACGGGAATGATTGATGCATGATATGGGGGGAATAACTAAGAACTCATAATAGACTAATGCATTAGAAACTCTTGTGTGCTTTTGGCGAACTTGCATAATCTTGTGTGTTTATTGGCACCATTGTTTATATTCTTGTACCATAGTTGGTCATAGAACGTAATCGTGACACTCAACCTTGATTTAAACGTATCTTACAAGTCTCTGAAGGATTCGACCTTGACTCGCTAGTACTCTGCTACGATAGACCTAGTCCTATTTCTAGTAGTCCGTGCCTTACACCACGGCGTGATCAATCGACGGGTTTAATTCATGGTAGGTTAGATCCAGCCAATCTACTTGTCGTATTTCATAAATTAGCATGAAGGACTTTCAAGGTGAAGTGTTAGTTAGGACAAAGTCAGGATCATCTTTAAGAACGTGCTAGTCGCTGTCGATAGCTGCCTAGGGAGTTCTCGGTCTTGAGCCGACACTTTCTAATACTTATTGCGAGTGGGTTAATACATCCAAATAAGGAGATTAACTTCACATAGACGTTTACTGTCCTTGCAAATGGAAGTAAGCAAGATTAGGAGATTGCTACCGTAGCTAAGACTGAATTGAAACATAAATTCTGATTGAATCGGGGAATTACGGGGAATTAAACACAATGATTAATTACACCAAGCTAGGAGATCGGTTAGGAGGGGGACACCAACTTTATACACCGTCTTTATGTTGGTCAAAGACCATTATATGTATTCCTAATTAGATTAATACGTCTATTATCAATGTTGCATTGTCTCTGTGGAATCGACATTGATTCGCCCTTGCTATACTACAATTGACCTAGTTTTCTTGCTAGTATAAGAGACCTCACGCGTGACATCAAGTTTTTGGGGCCGTTGCCGGGGACAATGGCTAATATTGATAATAAATTTATTAACTTTCTTTAAGAATTTTTTTCGTTTTCTGTTGTTTATTTTATTTTTGAGTCATGAGTCGTTTCTGAATGATTCTGTACTTTTTTACGACCAGAGGGAGAAAAGCATGTCTCGCAATTGCGAGAGCCATCTCGCAAAAAGAGAACCTAGAAACTAACATCTGATCAATTCCTTGTGTTCTGTGTTAATCCCTATTAGTTTTTTAGTTAGTAGGTCCGCAACAGTTGGTTCTAAACCCAACTGAAGCGAAAGTTTGATAACCGTCTTTTTGTTTTCTTTTGTTTTTTTAACAGGACATGTAAGACACTTCTGATTTTCATTCAGCTAGATTTGTTGCATCAGATTCTGAACTAAGCACCATGTCTTCAAGAAGTCACTTCATTTTGAAAGTGAAGCCCATCTCTATGTACCCTAGTTCCAGAATAGGAGAGCAATATGAAGAGGATAAAAAGAGAGTAAAGATGGAGGAAGAAGAGACGAGGACCGTAAAAGCTATGGAAAACAGCCTAGAAGAATATGAAGACTTCAAAAGAAGAGAATATTTCTTCTTCTGAGTCTGACACCGAGGAAGACCCCAACTACATTATGTCAGAGCCTGAGGATTACCCCGACCTTGACGTGCTTAAAAAGTTAGGAGTTCCCGGTAGTTTTAGGCTTTATATCTCGATTAATGGTAATTTTATAGGATAAGGCCTGTGCGATTCTTGGTCGAAGAGCAATATAATCCCGCTTTCCCTTTGTTGAAAGGTAATTTTCCAGGTCACCATGAACAAGAATATCACCAAGTGATTCGTGGATCGCCAGGTTGATATGGTCTCTGGTATGTTAAAAGACTACACTGTCAGGGTAGGAGGTTTTAACTTCCCCATTGACTTTCTAGTATTGGATGTTCCCGAAGCTCCTAGTGCAAGGTGCTACTCGGACATCCGTTTTTGGCTACTAGTAGAGCCATTACGGACAGGGACAATGGCAGCATCACACTAAGATTGTATAATGATGCCACATCTTTTACGATCATAGAGCCATTGCAATACAGAACTGGAAAATGCTGAGTGTTCTCAAGTTTTGAAGATGCAAAGGGTATGAAAAATACGAGCCTTGATGGAGTGTGAAAAGAGGTTGATGTGATAGGAGCTGGCGAGCAAGAGTTCATAACAATTTTACTTCAAGAACGAGAGTATAAGAACCACTACAATGCGCCACAAAGGCTAACTATCCGGATCTCTCAGAAATAGATATGCCCACCGAGCGTGGTAAAAGCTTAGATTTAAAAGACGACAAAGTGGGGCCTTCAAACGTTAAGGATAAAACTCAAATTAGGGAAGGAAAGCCAGTGCACTGGCTAAGAGAGTCAATCGTGCAAGGCAGAGAGCTCGACGCCTTAACAAACAAGTTCGAGAAGGTTGATCCTCGATAATAAGAATGAATGCTTCTTCCTTGGCCTAAAAACAAAGAAAGAGCATGGATTGAGAGAGACGGAATGCATACTTCTATGAAATCCTCAAGAGTGCAAGTTTGGAGGGTGAAAGCCCGAGAATCTGACTAAGTGAGAGTTAGAAGAAAAGTCGAGCTGGCGACTTTAAACTGAGAACTATTTCTTACCCCTTAGATAGATCGAGTCCAATAAAAGTAACCCGAGAGGGAAACGAGCTTTTTTATTCTACCGCGTCCAATGGCGTAAAACCGATGGATGGTGGAAAGGTTTTTTGTACTCGTTAACCACATAGGTGAAGTAGGTTAGGTTTGAGTCAGTGAAAATACAAAAATGATGGAAAAAAATTTAAGGAAGAATCAATCCCAGTAGTAACTGTTAAGGATTCAATGAATAGTAAGCTGGATCGAAGATTGATCAAATCAGGGAGGAATATGCTCTCGCAATTGCAAGTATTTAAGACCCTAATCCCGAGGTTTGAACATATTTTGGGACCAGCTCGCAAGCGCGTGTTACCACGCGCTCTTGCGAGCAGCCTGGCAGGACTGTCAGCAGTCTCCCCCACCTTTCCCACTATCCCACCTTTTCCTCATTCCCTATAAAACCTCATTACTCCTACTCCTCAATCCACTCACCATCACCTCAATCACTCCACCATCATAACTCATTTCCCATTTCCCTACTACAACTCCACCTCCACCCATTTCTCCTATATAAACTCACTTCCTTCACCACCATTTCTCCATTCCAATTCACAAACCACAAAGAATTCTCCTTCTTATTTCTTGAAAAATCTTGCCACCAAACCTCCATCATCTCTAATCTTCATAGTTGTAGACAGTTCCTGAAATTCGAACCATTAGGCTCTCAAAAATGCGAGCCCTGCGTAAAAGTAAGCTCAGTCCAGTCAGCAACCAGTCCATTCCTCGAGGTTTGAAAAAATTCCCTCGAAATTGAGAGCACACCGTCGCACTGCGAGCCTGATTTTCTAGAATAGTCTTCGTAAAAAATCTCACTTTCCAAATTCCCATGGCCAAAAAATGTAACAAAAGATATATAAGACCTAGTGGGTAGCATGATGTACAAGGAGATGCTATTCCATTAATCAACGAGTCCCTCAATTCAATTCGGTCCAGCTCTATGAGTCATTCCGCACCCATTAGAATGGTCGCACTATTTCTCGAGAGATAGGCATTGACCTCAATGATAGTGGTGAGCTTTTACCCCGTGTTCTTCGCCACCACAGATGGTTGGCTATGGCCGAGGTTCCGGTCTCGTTCAATGCATCATCCGAGTGTTCTATGCGTGTGTGGTACATAACCCTAGAGCTCAGTTCGCTATAGTGAGGGGTGTTCGCATTGGCTTCTCCATTGATAGGATCATGCATATCTCGGCATTGAGAAGGCACCCATTGGCGATGATGAGTACACCAATGCTACGAGTGTACCTAACTTGGAGAGGCTATAGATTATTGTTTCACATTACGATGTCGAGTGGCAGATGGACACCTAGACTTCCCGACGTCGAGTGGCAGATGCATATCTTTGCCTTTTTGTTTCTGACGATAAAAAACTAAGTGGGGCTATTGATAACACTATATTTAGTACTATCCCCCCGAACTATACTCAATTGACAAGAGATAGTTCAGTTAATGTATGAAATACGTGTCGATTGCTTGGTGTATGTTCCTTGGTCGTCAAATTTGCTTTTACATATTTATCCCTCGAATGTGGTACTGTTCTACCTTGTTTTCCATGATTTTCATGTAAACCATATTCTGGAGCAATGGATAGTCAATATGGGTTGTAAAGAGTCATTGGGCCAAAGTAAGAAAGTACATGAAAAGGTCTGCTAAGTCGAGAAGGCTGAAGTTAGGCCCATAATTGTGGAAGTCGTGTACATTGCCTATAAATAGCATGTACCAGCCCCATTGTAATGTGTGCTTCAACTATTATTAAGTTTATGAAATAAAATAGTTTCATGGCTGTTGCTTTGAGTTTTTCTATTGGTTTCCTCCCCAAGCCATCAACTAGCTTGAGTTGATCAAGCTAGATCCGTCATAGTTAAAGGTATGAAGCTTTGAACGTTCCTTTATATTTTTTTATGGTTGATTAGCTTTATTTAACGTGATGTAAAATCAGAATGTTTAAATGAACCGTAATTTAACAGAATTAATCTGAACAGTAATATGAAATTCTAGAAGTAAGAACCGTCGTGCCCGCAATTGCGACGGTCTATATCGTAATTGCGAGGCACGACTGGGTCACCTTAAATTTAGAGATTCAACGGTAGCTACATTGATCGACGGGTTTAATTCACGGTAGGTTAGATCTGATCAATCTACTTGTCGTGTTTCATAAACTATCATGAAGAACTTGCAAGGTGAAGTGTTGGTTAGGACATAGTCTAGATCAATCTTTGGGAATGTTTTAGTCACTGTCGATAGCTGCCTAGGAGGTTCTTGGTCTTCAGCCGGCACTTTCAAGTACTTATTTCATGTTGGTTAATAAAAACAAATAAGGAGGTTAACTGCACATAGACGTTTATTGTCCTTGCAAGTGGAAGTAAGCAAGATTAAAAGATTGCACCCGTAAAACTGAATTAAAATATAAGTTCTGATTGAATCGGGTAATTAGGGGAAAGTAAACATAATGATTAATTACACCAAGCTAGGAGATCGGTTAGGAGGAAGGACACCAATTTTATTTTCCGTCTTTATGTTGATCAAAGACCGTTATGTGTATTCTTAATTAGATTAATACGTCTATTATCAGTGTTGCATTGTCTACGTGGGATCAACCTTGATTCGTCTTTGCAATATTGCGGACCTAGTTGTCTTGCTAGTATAAGCGACCTCACGAACAACATCATATTCATGAAGGGATTAAATGATACATTTGCTCATGTTATGTCACATGTTTTCCTTACGGGTCCCTTATCTAAATCAAACATGCATTTCCTATGGCTATTAAATTTGAGAGACAAGTGATGTATGGTACTAATCATCCCCAAAATTCAGGGGCCATAGTTCTTGCTAGTTGGGATAATGAAAGTGTAGGACAAGCCTCCAATTCTTATAGCAATCAAACTCTGGGTTAGTCAAAATTTCTGAAAATCACAAAGGTGGTCAATTGGCCAAGAATAATGGACAGTATGCACAGGCTAATAGATAGAAGGTTCAGGTGTTCCTACGGTGGCTATAGTGGAATATTATGGACAAATACTACAAGAAACATGGTTATCCACCAGGTTTCAAGCCAAGATCAAGAGCTAATATGGTCCACCAGGATGATGAGAATCCTCTTCATTTGGATGATACAAGCATTCATGGCATTGATACACCTTGTCCAGACTCAAGTGAATTTCAGATTTCCCAGCTTCAAAATCATATGGATCAACTAATGAAGATCATTAAGCATAACAATCATAAAGGAATGGATTCTAGAAACCATATAGTCAATAAAGTGTAATTTCACTCAGGATCCTTCAAAGATTTCAAGGTTGGTCTTCTAAAGGAAATTTCAGTTGGATAGTGGCCCTATGGGCCACAAACCATATAATCTATGATAATAGATTATATTCAAATAAATCAAAACTCGGTAGTGTAATTGTTTCTCTACCAACTGGGATAGACATACCTATTACTTTTATAGGTGATGTAAGATTGTCAAATAATTTAGTTGTCACAAGTTCTTTGTGTGCTTGGTTTTAAGTATAATTTGATTTCTTTGAATAAACTAACTAGACACTCACATTTAAAAGGTGTTTTCTCTTGTGACATGTGTTCTTTACAAGATTAGTCTGGCAAGATGATTGGATTAGCTGAAAAATCCAAAGGATAATATGTTTTGAAGTCATATTTATAAAAATTTGAAGTTTTAGCATGTACTCAACCTAGTTCTGATAATACATTCGACAATATATTGTTGTGGCATTAAAGATTAATTAGGTCACTTGTCAAATAATAGACTGTCTGTTTAGCATGATATATGTCCCAATATTCAAATACCTAGAAGTTGTATATGCTATGTTTGTCCTTTGGCTAAACAAAGAAGTTTCCTTTTCACTTGAGTAATTCTTCTGTAGATTCTGTGTTTGATTTAGTGCATATGGACATTTTGAGACTTTATAGACAACAAACAATTCATACTCATTCTTATTTTCCTACTATAGCTAATGATCATAGCGATTTACTTGGATTTTCCTTCTTAAACATAAAAGGCATCTGAGCGATTTAATATTCATCTTTTATAATTTTTTTCATACTCAGTTTGGTAAGTCAATAAAGATCATAAGGTCTGATAATGGACATGAATTCAAATGCACTTAGTTTTATGCTGAAAAATGATCATCCATCAAACCAGAGTTATGTGAATACCTCACAGCAGAATGGTATAAGAGAAAGGAAGCATCAACACATCCTTAATGTGGAAAGAGCCTTGAAGTTTCAAGCCATCTTTCCCTTCAACCTATGGGGATATGGTGTTTTACATGCTGTTAAATTGGTTACTCTTACCACCTACTCCAGTTTTACAAGACAATTCTCCTAATAGGATTGTTTATCAGAAACTGCCTGAAAAATAGACTTAAATGTGTTTGGATGTCTAGTCTTTGCATCCATTTTGCCTCATAGTAGATAAAAGTTTGATGCCACAGCAAGGACATGCATCAACCTAGGCTTAGCTTCACATACAAAGGGCTACATTCTGATGGATAATCTGACTCAAGAAGTGTTTATACCAGAATTGTCATTTTTCATAAGCTTATTTTTATCATATTCTATCCCCACAAAGTGATCTTTTAATTTTAATTTTACTTTTGCCTATTATGTACATTGCTCCTGGAGTTGATTTTCCTTCTCCAAATCCTACAAATCTTGTTTTATCTGATTCTACACAATCTGATTTATCACATGATCTTGATGATCAAGTCATTTTTCACATTGTTACACATAATCCAGAAATTAGAAGGTCTACCAGACAGAGAAACAACCTAAATTCTTACAAGATTACGTGTGTAACCAAGTAAACAACACATCACCTCATCCAATAGATTATGTTGTTAATTATGCTAATCTTTATAATCCTTTCAGAGCTTACATCATGGATGTTGATCAAACAAAGGAGCATAAAACCTACAAACAGGTTGTGCTTCATAAAGTATGACAGGAAGCCATGCAAAAAGAGATAGGTGCTTTGATTAAAACAAAAAACTGGGGAAGTAGCGGATCTACCCCCTGGCAAGAAACCCATAGGCTGTAAGTGGGTGTACAAGACCAAGCATATGCAGATGATGCAATTGAAAGATACTAAGCAAGGCTAGTAGCCAAAAGTAACACACAAACCTATGTCATTTATTATGAAGAAACTTTCAATCTTGTGGCTAAGATGAATAACATTAGGAATTTAGATCACCAAGAAAGCAGCCAAGAATCTGTTTGTGCATCAATTGGATGTTGACAATACCTTCTTGCATGGTGACTTAACATATAAGGTTTACATGACACCACCCTAAGGGTTTCACCCTTAAAAAGGGTAGGTCGGCAAGCTCACAAATTCGTTGTATGGCCTCAAACAAGCCAGTAAGCGGTGGAATTCAAAATTGACTTCAGCATTGTTGAAATTAAGTTATGCTCAGTCAAACCATGACTATAATCTGTTTATCAATAAATCATGACAATCCTATATTGTTGCTCTAGTGTATTTAGATGATATTATACTAGCCAACAATGACATGACATTAGTATCTGAGATGCAGGACTATCTTCATGACCTATCTAAGATCAATGATCTAGGCAACTTATGTTCTTCTTAAACCGGAAGTGGCTTGGTCAAAGGAGGTCTATCTCAGTTTATCAAAGGAAATATGCATTGAATTTGCTAGAAGAGTTTGGTTACAGTGATTGTAAACCAGTAAAGAATCCGTTGCAATCCATACAACACTTGAAACATGATGATCCTCCTCTACTTCCCAATAACCCAATTTATAGAAGCCTAATCGGTAAACGCTGATATATCAAATTGTTTCTAGGCTAGGTGTGTCCTATGATGTGAACCAGTTAAGTCAATTCCTTTATGCACAAACAAAAAATCATTTTCAAGTTGCTACAATGTTACTAAGATATGTCAAGTTAGCTCAAGCTCAAGGGTTATTTTCTCAGCTAGGAATGATCTCAAGTTAACAGCATTTATTGATTCAGATTGGGTGGTTGTCATGTCACAAGAAAGTCAATCACACGTTCTTGCATGCATGTTTTTAGGTTCCGCTCTCATTTCTTGGAAATCAAAGAAACAAGCAATTGTTTCAAGAAACTCACTGAAGCTGAGTACTGGGGCATGGCCTTGGGGGTTTTTGAGTTATAATGGATCACATATATTCTGCAAGACCTAGGCATTCCATTACTACAACAATTTCCACGTTGTGTGACAATCAAAGTGCAATTTGTGAAGCTCAGAACCATGTGTTTCATGAAAAAACTAAACAAATTGAAATATACTATCATGTAACGAGAGAAAAGGTCAATCCGGCCTAGTGAAGCTCCTACCAGTCAAGACACGAAATCAGTTGGTTGGTCTTCTCATAAAATAATTGGATGCCCCTTTGTTCAATCATTACCTACAAAAATTGTCGTTATCCAACTTTTACAGCCATGGCACACATCATTATTGTTGATATAGGCCATGGCACACAGCATGAGAGCCATGGCACATAGCTGATGTACTAACATTTGGTTGAACACTTGCGTTTGAGATGATGAATTGTCTAACTGTTTAAAGAAGTGATTAGTGATGGGAGTCAACTTCACTGCACTTTTGTATGTGATCCAGCCCCCGTTTATCACTTTATCGGCATATTTTGGGTAGATATAGACCTGTTTGAGAGTAATATCGTGAGTTATATGCACGGGGGGTAAAACTGTCATATCGATAGTAAACTCCGCCCGTTTGACTTGATTCCACTCCAAACTCGGCTTTCCTTCACTTTTCATCCAACTCTCGTGCCATGAACATGTCCCTTAGTCCAAAACATCGCCTTCCGGGTCCTCGAGTCACCTAAGTCCTGCAATAACATAGACGAACAAACACCACGCGTAATTCCGCAAGACAAAAGTGCTCGGAAAAGAGTGAAATATCGTCAAAAAGGCGGAGTTTACTATCGATATGACATTTTTACCCCCCGTGCATATAACTCACGATATTACTCTCAAACAGGTCTATATCTACCCAAAATATGCCGATAAAGTGATAAACGGGGGCTGGATCACATACAAAAGTGCAGTGAAGTTGACTCCCATCAACCACCCCACACTTAGCCTTTGCTCGTCCTCGAGTAAACAGGCGTATTAAAATAGACCAAGGGGTCAACTTCACAAATGCGTATAAAAACACTCACATTGCCAAAATAAAAGATAAGTAAAACAGTGAATGCAAACATCTTGACTCAATCGTTATCAGACAAACGGAATGTGTATGTGTGAAAAGTAGCTTCCAAGTCATAGACCAAATCACCGGTTCGGATTATAGACGCTTAGCTATCGAGACTACACTAAGGCTCATTTTAATAACATCTCCACTAATCGGGACCAACCAACGCTAAACATGGTCCAGTAGGACTTGAAGGGTTATAATGTTAAGCTCAGGACGGGGTTAATCGAAAGGAAATTTGGGACTGGAGAAAAGAAAATACGAGTGAACCTAATCATCTCATCTACTCTCTATTTCAAAACATACTAAACCACACCAAACTCCTTTGATTTTTCTATACTCATTGATAAACAACCCCAACTTTAACATCATACTTTCATTTAAACACTCATTCTTTGACTTTTTCTCAACTTTTTTTTTCTTCTTTTTTTTTCTCTCATTGTTTTTCATTTCTTCTTTTTCAACTTCTTTTTTTTTCTCTTTTTTTTTCTTTCTTTTTTTTTCGAACCACAAGCCTCACAATACATTCCTCGAGCACCTCCCCTTCATATACTCGCTCGTACTAACCAACTTCTCTCAAAGCACGCACAATCTCCCACCCCACACTTGATTTAGCAAGTGTGTCTAAAGTAACGACTAAGTCCACTCGTAGGGTGATCAAAAGAAACGTGACCAAAAATAAGGCTCAGGGTTAGGGTAATACAGGCTAAGTAACCAAACGGCTCATTTCGGACGGTGGTCAGACCGTCCTATCAAGGCTTAAAGGGGCTACGAGGGGAAAATGTTGGGATTTTGGCTTATTTGGCTCTGGTTGTGTCAAAGAAGCGCCATGACTGTCATCCCGTGTCCTACCAAGGTCAATCCTTCTATTTCGCCTCGAAGTTACAAAATGGGATCTAGGCAGTCGAATTGCGCTCAATTCTACCATAATCCTTCACTAGATCCTAAGGCCCATGAAATTGAAGCTAAATGTGCAAAAGAACTTCCGTTTATAAGATAAACCTAACGTCTTGCTATAAGCATTTACTACTTCGCTAAGTCGTTTACCAAGAGAATGTGAAGTTTAAACATGCAAACGGACGTTAAAACCTTGGAAATTTTAAAATCTAACTCGAAAACGGACACAGACTAAGTATATTACTGAACTAGCTGTTAAGGGTCAAATTGTAGTGTTTTTAAGGATATATTTCACCTCAATTTCCCCCATATACGTATGATTTTCATAGAATTCGAGGTTTATAGTGAAATATTGAGTGAATGGTGATTTAAAGAGTTAAATATGAAAACGTATCAATTTATACGATTATTTGATTGTTTTATATGGTTTTGGATATTGTTACGTTTTTGTGGTGTTTGGATGCAATGTAGATACATGTTTTTGACTTGGAAGAGGATAAAGATGGAGATAAAGCTTGGAATGAAGCATTCAAGCAGCCGAACTTCCGACGCAGTTCTCGATATGATATACACTGATTTGACTCTCGACCTCAAGAGAAGAGTTGTAGTGTTTGAAGAGAGGATTCTACAGGATTTTGAATCACTTCATTCCGACTTACGAGGCCCGAGATATGAGCGTTACAAGTTTGGATAATGATGCTGTGGTATTGGAAAATCCCGAAAAGACACGTAATACGACGTGCTAGTCAAAAAAGGCGTTTTCTGAAGAAGAGTCCTTAATGAAAGTTGTAGAGTTTTCCGAGAGCTTAATTATGACATTCGGATCATAATTTTTGGAGGTCTACAACTCAAGATATAAATTTTAGAAGTTTGAGTCCAGACTTGAACTAGCGTTCACAGCAGCAATTTGATACAGAGTCTTCAGCTTGAGCATGAACCAGCGTTCACTCTCCGTCCATGGAGTATTGGACGGACGTCCAAGGTAGCGAACGAGCGTTCAGACCAGCCGACCTAAGCTTTCCTTTAGCCGCATGAAAATCCTAATTAAATAAGAATTATCATTAGCCGACATCGCATACCATAATTTTTAGCCGCCTCTCTTTACCTATATATACATGCATGCGCCAAACCCTAATGGGATAACACAATAATTCACAAAATAATTCCTTCGGCATAGCAGCAGTTCAGCGGCTGTTTTGAGAGGCTCCAAGGCCGGTCACCCGAGCCTTGTGCTCGGGTGATCGGGGTTAGATTAGGTTTTACTTTTCTGTTTTTCTTTTCCTTTTTGTTCGACCATGATGATCTTTTGGAACTTTGAGACATGGCGCGGCCATGGGAGACTTGTTTGCGGCGGCTTTTATTTTCTTTCTATGGATGTTTTGTAAGTCTTTTTAATTAAAGTTTGTTTCTTTCCTTTGATTATTTGTTAATGCAATTTATATCGAAAGATGTTGTTATTGATGTTTACCGTAGGACGAAAGTCGGTGTAAACCTTAGATCACCATAGGAAAGAATAGACGTTTTGATCTATGTCAAGCGAAAGTTGATAGGTTGAATGTCTAGGTTGTTAGATCTAATAAATCTTGCACCTTGGTTTATTTTATGATGCGTTAATCTCCGTAAATCGAAAGATAGAGATTGATAGGCGAATTCATCTACGAAAGTAGGAATTCATACGTTTGATAGGTGAAACCACAACTTGAATTAAATCACTATAAGATAATCTAGGGAAGAAATTAAGGGTTGCGGGATGGTGGATTATGGTTCGTTCCATGTTTGATCGCTTCAGTCGTTATCATGTTCGTTAGATAGATTTATTCAATTTTCTTAGTTGTAGTTTAGATTTATTTTATGTTGATCGCAACTATCTTTCCTGGCTTTGGACTGACAATCCTCTGTCCAGTTTATTTTTCCGTTTTAGTTTAGGTTTAGGTTTAGTTAATAAAGAAGAATTAATTAGATTAGATTCAACATCCCTTTTCCCTGAGGATCGATACCCGTACTTATCCAACTTTACTAGCAACTACCCGGTATTCGGCCGGTTAGGAGGTAGTTTTGCATGGTAGTATAGGTTTTATAAATTTTCTTTTGTTTTAATGATGCAAAATCTCCCCAACAAAAGTGGCGCCGTTGCCGGGGAATCGGTGTTTTGTTGAATCTAATTGAATTAATTTTTCTATTTTGTTACGTGTTTTTTGTTTTTGTTTTTCAATAAAAGTAGCGTTGAATAAATTGAGGTTTTTTTATTTTGCCGTGTTTCGATAACCGTTGGGTTAAGAATGTGCAAAAGTTTTTTTTACTCGATTTATGACACGTGAATTACATGCTTGTGTTATCTAATCTGACCCTCTGTGCTTTAATGTGATAAGGCTTTGTGATGATTTTGTTTAGGATAATTAGGGTTTCTGTGTTTTTCCTGCTGTTTTCTGTGCAAATTCGATGACTGAACGAGCGTTCACGTAAGTGAACGCCCGTCCAGTACCCTAACATGCAGGTAACCGAGCGTCTGGTTGGATGGACGTTCGTTCGTCCAGAAAGTTTCAACTCTGTTCTGGTTTGAAGGACCAGACGAGCGTCTATACTTTCTGAACGCCCGTCCGGTCGGTTTTCAAGTCAAACGAGTGTTTGTTTGGATGAACGCTCGTCCAGTGCTGCATTTTGAGGTGAACGCCCGTCTGATCTGTAAGGACGCCAGTCCAGGTTCTGAATTTCTCTTGATTTAAATTTCAATGCTTTTATTTGATTTTTTCATTCGAGCTTCTGTGGCTAATTGATTTTTACATAGATGCCCTGAACTTATATGTTTTTACCTTTCCATCTATGAATCCATGTTAGATAATTGATCAATTCCTTATATATGATTCATCTAAGCATGTTATAGTGATTTGTCGGTTCTCGTAAGCTATAACTCGTTCTTATAGTTAATTAGTAGCTAATGTCGTTTACGTAGGTGCATATCTTGTCATGAATCATGTTTAGCGTTAAGACTTACGTGCTTCCTTTATTTTTATAATTTATATGGGTAGCTACTGTCGGTTTTCCGTATGCTACGTCCTTTTCCATATGAGTTATATCTGTTTAGTATAGCTAACTGTTGGTTTCCATAATGCTATCACCTTTGATGAGTCTTAAGGCGCGTCTACACTGCATATAATGAACAGCACTGTCGTTTATCATAACCTGTCATTATTTGGTAGACGTTTATTATATACATGTCGTGTTTCATATAGTGGGCTAGTTTTCTTTCTTTTATTTTATTTTCTTTTTGCATATCATTTAAATGCATTTCATTTAGTTGCATTTCATATAGTTGCATTGTTTTTCTATTTTTCCTTTTATTTTTCTTAAGTGTGGTCACTGTCGGTTTTCGTAATACCACCTAGTTTATTTTTCTTCTTGAGTGTAGTTAACTGTCGGTTTCCGTAATACTACCTCGTTTTTTTTTCATGATGGTTACTGTTGGTTTTCCATATGCCATCATTATTTTATTATTGCATATCATGTAGGCTGCATTGTAGTACATTTTTATGTAGTTGCACCTAGCCTACGAGTTTGTGATAATTTCATGTGTATGTTTCCATCTTTATTTGAGCTTAATCTGAAAATTCTTTGACTTCTCTTCCTTGTGCTTTATATATTATATTCCCCCTTGTCCCCGAGATACTTCCGTGTTTTTTAAACTTCCAAGTGTGCGTTCGATATTGGCGTTTGTGAGCGATTCTATTTTGTGCTCGTATGTTCTATTCCCCCTTGTCCCCGAGATATTTCCTTGTTTGTCAAGTGTGCAGGATGTTTGCAATAGCAATTGTGCGCTCTTAGATGAAGTCAGTTTTCCGGTGGATGGTCCACAGTCTACTGGTTTCCTCAGGCATTTTTGGATCTGATGTCGACCACTTCCAGAATTGCCACTTTCGAATTACAATCAGCTAAGTTCTCTTTTCTTTTATTTTGCACAACATGAGGACATGTTGTAATTTAAGTGTGGGGGAGGGGAACAGCTTATGTGATATCTACATTCATTTGCCATACTTTTATATTTCTATGAAAAGTGCTAGATTTTAAAAGTTTTGTTTTGTCCCAAGTAAGCATGGCATGTCTTCATTTGAGTTCTTATATCATTTTTGCTGTATTCTGCATATTTAGTAAATTTAGTTGTTTCACCCGACACTATTTTTCACATGCCATAGTAAGTGATGAGCTATGTTTTAAAGCCATGCCCATTTGATTAGAGATTTTTTGATGATTATCGCATGATTCTTTGCTTCCATACTAATTTTGGAAATTTTAATAGTTTGTATTTAGAATTGAAGTATGACGTACTGTGAATATCTGAAGGTTTGAATGTGATAGGAGGGATATAATTTAAGGTTTGTATACCAATCTAAGATGAATAATATGAATTATATATATAAGTGTCGGAAGTAGCTGCCAATGATTTGAGTGCGGTAGGGCATTATCACGAAATGTCCTATACCACTATGAGGTTCAATAGCTCCCGACTGCCTGATGATAGTAGTCCAGCTAGGGTGTTATCCCGAAACATCCTATTGCTGGGAATGAGGGCATATATGCTATATATGTGGAATTGATTGAACTATAAAGAAAAATTAGTGAATGGCAATGTGAAAAGATGGTTGAAAACCTTAGTTATCTTCTGACTATCCCCAGTATAAACTGAATGATATGTTGTAGGGACTGTCCTCTAAGTATGTCGGAAATGTTTTAAATGCTCCCTATTATTTTTTTTCGGGGTTTGTATGTTTTGTAAGGTGCATGTTATAATCGTTTTTATTTCTAATCTAAATGGGATGTTGGCTAGTTTTGCTTGAATCAATTTCAAGTGTGGATTTAGTGGAAATTTATTATGGCTATGCACACACTCACTTGGGTGAACCTCTAAACTACTTGAATATGTTTTATATTTGCTAAGATGTTTATTTGTCTCGAGTGATGATTATGTTTTGTCTTGCTCGGGACGAGCAAGGTTTAAGTGTGGGGGTGTTGTTAAGGGTCAAATTGTAGTGTTTTTAAGGATATATTTCACCTCAATTTCCCCCATATACGTATGATTTTCATAGAATTCGAGGTTTATAGTGAAATATTGAGTGAATGGTGATTTAAAGAGTTAAATATGAAAACGTATCAATTTATACGATTATTTGATTGTTTTATATGGTTTTGGATATTGTTACGTTTTTGTGGTGTTTGGATACAATGTAGATACATGTTTTTGACTTGGAAGAGGATAAAGATGGAGATAAAGCTTGGAATGAAGCATTCAAGCAGCCGAACTTCCGACGCAGTTCTTGATATGATATACACTGATTTGACTCTCGACCTCAAGAGAAGAGTTGTAGTGTTTGAAGAGAGGATTCTACAGGATTTTGAATCACTTCATTCCGACTTACGAGGCCCGAGATATGAGCGTTACAAGTTTGGATAATGATGCTGTGGTATTGGAAAATCCCGAAAAGACACGTAATACGACGGGCTAGTCAAAAAAGGCGTTTTCTGAAGAAGAGTCCTTAATGAAAGTTGTAGAGTTTTCCGAGAGCTTAATTATGACATTCGGATCATAATTTTTGGAGGTCTACAACTCAAGATATAAATTTTAGAAGTTTGAGTCCAGACTTGAACTAGCGTTCACAGCAGCAATTTGATACAGAGTCTTCAGCTTGAGCATGAACCAGCGTTCACTCTCCGTCCATGGAGTATTGGACGGACGTCCAAGGTGGCGAACGAGCGTTCAGACCAGCCGACCTAAGCTTTCCTTTAGCCGCATGAAAATCCTAATTAAATAAGAATTATCATCAGCCGACATCAGCATACCATAATTTTTAGCCGCCTCTCTTTACCTATATATACATGCATGCAGCCAAACCCTAATGAAATAACACAATAATTCACAAAATAATTCCTTCGGCATAGCGACGGTTCGGCGGCGTTTTGAGAGGCTCCAAGGCCGGTCACCCGAGCCTTGTGCTCGGGTGATCGGGGTTAGATTAGGTTTTACTTTTCTGTTTTTCTTTTCCTTTTTGTTCGACCATGATGATCTTTTGGAACTTTGAGACATGGCGCAGCCATGGGAGACTGTTTGCAGCAGCTTTTATTTTCTTTCTATGGATGTTTTGTAAGTCTTTTTAATTAAAGTTTGTTTCTTTCCTTTGATTATTTGTTAATGCAATTTATATCGAAAGATGTTGTTATTGATGTTTACCGTAGGACGAAAGTCGGTGTAAACCTTAGATCACCATAGGAAAGAATAGACGTTTTGATCTATGTCAAGCGAAAGTTGATAGGTTGAATGTCTAGGTTGTTAGATCTAATAAATCTTGCACCTTGGTTTATTTTATGATGCGTTAATCTCCGTAAATCGAAAGATAGAGATTGATAGGCGAATTCATCTACGAAAGTAGGAATTCATACGTTTGATAGGTGAAACCACAACTTGAATTAAATCACTATAAGATAATCTAGGGAAGAAATTAAGGGTTGCGGGATGGTGGATTATGGTTCGTTCCATGTTTGATCGCTTCAGTCGTTATCATGTTCGTTAGATAGATTTATTCATTTTTCTTAGTTGTAGTTTAGATTTATTTTATGTTGATCGCAACTATCTTTCCTGGCTTTGGACTGACAATCCTCTGTCCAGTTTATTTTTCGTTCTAGATTAGGTTTAGGTTTAGTTAATAAAGAAGAGTTAATTAGATTAGATTCAACATCCCTTTTCCCTGAGGATCGATACCCGTACTTATCCAACTTTACTAGCAACTACCCGGTATTCGGCCGGTTAGGAGGTAGTTTTGCATGGTAGTATAGGTTTTATAAATTTTCTTTTGTTTTAATGATGCAAAATCTCCCCAACACTAGCACATTTAAACGTACAACTCAAACCAAGCTAAGTCTACCACCCCACACTTTGAATGAAACACTATCCTCAGTGTGTGAATGAAAGAGAAAGAAGACTTAGCTTTAGACCCGGCAGACAGGCGTGAACGACTCTCGTGACATCTTCTTATAAGCGCATCCCGTGTACCTAAAGTCAAATAAACAGAAAACAACGCAAACACATGCACGGGAAGTGGTCCACGTGCCAAAAGTATGCAACAGATACACTGGGGATAGAAAATAAAGAAGCCATGCCACATCAGTAGACTCGAAACACAAACAATCACTCAACATGGACCGCAATAGATGGAAAAATAATTATGAAGGTAAAAGAACAGAACATCTACGCATATCATATAAAGGCCACAGAGGGTCACATTAAAACATCCATGTCAAGTAGTGAAAGCATGTATCACAATCAAATACTTCCTCACTTCATTTATTATCACTACAATTTCTTTCTTCTGTTTTTTTTTTTTCCCATTTCCTTGACCTAACGGCAGCTCTGTTTTTATTTTTTATTTTTTTATAAATTTTTTTAAACCCCTCACACACACACACACACGATATTTTAGACCCCTCAAAAAGTCATGGTGGCCGAAGGCCGTAAGCCCCAGTTATAGCCAGACTTACAAGATATCAACCTAATATAACAACCCCATAATGGGATCGGGTTGAGTACCAAAGTCGTATTCAATCCGAGTTCAGGACAATATCACTTCAGCATCTCATGGCTCCTATCGAAATCTAAATAAAAAAAGATCGATAAAAACATAGGCCCAAGTTCGAGGACAACCTACAAGATATCAACCTAATATAACAACCCCATAAAGGGATTGGGTTGAGTACCAAAATTGCATAATATCAAAATGTTTACATTCTTTTTCGCTCTCTTGACCTAACACAATTTTTGATATCGACAAACAATCTCCCCGGCAACGGCGCCAATTTGATAAGTAGAGATTTTCGCAATCCGGCTCGATCAAATACAATTTATAAAACTCGAAACCTTAGGCAAAACTCACTTTCTAACCGGCAATGAACCGGGCCGATCGTAGGTAGTGCGTTCAGAGTCCGAGGTCGATCCCACGAGGAGATTGAATCGAATACAAAACTTGTGTTAAAATCAGAGGGCAAAGAGTATACGAACAAGACAAAAGATCGAAGCTTTTAGTATTTCACGACATACACAAGGATCTGAATCAAGACTTTTATCCAGAGTAAATTTCATCAAACTAATTATCTACACAATCAAAACCATATTGAGAGAAAAAAAATCGAAATCGGAATACTCACAATAATGAAGATCTAAAAATTGCAGATCAAGACTTTTGAATCCTAAATCAGCAAAAGATAGCAACCTTTAATTCATCAAATGATCCCAGGCACAAACTCCACCAAGCTATCGATCGAATATCGTATTCTACTATATATATATATAAATCTACACTAAGAAATTGAAATACGAGGCCTAGTCCAGAGCTCTAATCCGGCTATTTAGATGTCAACCTGTCATAACAACCGCCGAAGCGGCTGGGTTGAGCACCTAAGCCGGCCTCGAACTCAGTCTAGGCCAATAAAAGTCAGAATAATTGTTTCTTAGGTTTAGCTGCTCTTAAATAGGCAGAAAATCGCGACCTCGCCTTTTTGACGATATTTCACTCTTTTCTGAGCACTTTTGTCTTGCGGAATTACGCGTGGTGTTTGTTCGTCTATGTTATTGCAGGACTTAGGTGACTCGAGGACCCGGAAGGCGATGTTTTGGACTAAGGGACATGTTCATGGCACGAGAGTTGGAAAGTGAAGGAAAACCGAGTTTGGAGTGGAATCAAGTCAAACGGGCGTCTGCCATACTGCAGACGGGCGTCCGCTGGAAGCCTACATCAAACGGGCGTTTGCCCATTCCAGACGGGCACCCGTCTGCAGTATGGCAAACGCCCGTTTGACTTGATTCCACTCCAAAATCGGCTTTCCTTCACTTTTCATCCAACTCTCGTGCCATGAACATGTCCCTTAGTCCAAAACATCGCCTTTCGGGTCCTCGAGTCACCTAAGTCCTGCAATAACATAGACGAACAAACACCACGCGTAATTCCGCAAGACAAAAGTGCTCGGAAAAGAGTGAAATATCGTCAAAAAGGCGGAGTTTACTATCGATATGACAGTTTTACCCCCCGTGCATATAACTCACGATATTACTCTCAAACATGTCTATATCTACCCAAAATATGCCGATAAAGTGATAAACGTGGGCCGGATCACATACAAAAGTACAGTGAAGTTGACTCCCATCAATTAGTTATTCAATACCCTATAAATTGATATTCTACACATTGTATATTAATTCAATTGAGCTGAATTTAAACTCTTCTTCTTCATTGTATCCGGAACTTGATTTGCTAATAAAATAGTAAATCATTTGAGATGCAACAAGTAAATCTCGCGTGAGGCAAATTCATCGTTACACACCCATACGAGATCGTGGCTTTTTTCCCAGGCCATTGTAGCACGTGTGTAGTCCAGGGATAAAGGAATCATAACTTAAAACTTATAATCAAATTCTACAAGCTTATCACTAACAGTTTCTTCAGGGCTCCAAACTCAATGGTAACTAAACACGAGGGTTGCAGTAATAGAGTAAGTAGTTTTATAATTGAAATAGCGCGGTCCTGGATTTACGGTGCAGTTATTTTCATAAACGAAATGTGATTAAAGAGTTTTAAAAACGAAAGTATATATATATATATATATATATATATATATATATATATATATATATATATATATATATATATATATATATATATATATATATATATATATAGAGGAAGGGTTTTAACCCAATTACCCGTTAATTGACCCGGAAAAAACACTATAAAACCCGTTTTCCATACCCGAAAACCCGGTAGAAAATAAAAGAAAAATATTATTAAAAAACTTTCGCCATCCCGTATTCTGTTTTCACGACGAAGGGTGAAGATGAGAAATTTAGTGCTCAACACTGATAAACTTTATTCTGGTAGGCATGTTCGATCATTTAACGCTTTTGCATATTCATTTCTAGGATTTTTTTTTCTTCTTCATCTTTTCTATGTTTACCTCAAAATAAACCATATTAATCTACATTTTCAATTCATGGCTTCGTTTCAGAGGAAGAGGAAGGCTTATTGATGATTTCAGTGACCATAAGGACGACAAAGGCCCCTATCGATTCCAAATCGCAAAGCCCTATAGCACAAAATTGCTCAGCGATTTCAATTACTGAGGAAGTTTTAATTTTTTTCTTTTTATTATGAAATACTGTTGCAGTGATTGCATGAAAATCGAGATTGAGAGTGGGTTTTCCCGATATCTGCTTCAGTATGCTTCTAAACCAAATGAAAAGAAGCCACCGTGTAATAGCTTGCAGGAATTCAGCGACAACGATAACATATTCATTGCATCAAGAGTAAGAGTTTTTGAGTAATCGTGCCTCCTGCAATTGTAGAAATCGGAAAATTTTGAGTAATTTTCAATGAAGTTTGTACGGTTGTTTTGTTTTTGTTTCGAAGTAATGAACGATTGAACGATTTTATAGTAAACGGCATGGCATGGTTTTGTGTGCATTGTGCGGTACATATCTTTTTGTTTTTTTTTTTTCTTAATGAATTATGCACATACATTTGTTCTGTATTGTGACTTTGATGTCAATGTTGGTGAAATTAAAAAAAAATGAACAATGTGATTCACAGAGAGAAAGTGAGTCCCGAAGCTTAAAAACAAACATGTTGCAATTAAACCGGTCGAAGCACCAAAACTCGTGTCGGTCATATTTGTGATGCGGGGACCGTTACCGAAAGGTGATATGAGCGAGATAAGGATGGGAAGCCAAAGACACCGTGATAAAGATGGGTGCGGGATCTCCGTGTAAGTATCATGTCTAATTTATCCGTCCAACATAAAATGCTGCCGTTACTTTAAAAAAAATATTGTTCGCTTCATCTTCTTTACTCCCCGAATAAACCTCCCTTACCGAGTATCATCCATGTATAATATTCCATTTTGTTCAATTCATTCCAGCTTTAAAGTGTACGTCAAGTGTTAAAAGGACTTATCTTTGCATAAAAATTCTATTCAATTTTTCTCTGTTTTGACCGAAAAGTGTAACCTACCGGATAGACCTTTTTTTCACAGGGGAGAGGTTATTTCGTTAATTCCATCTTATGTTCTATTTCGTAAGAAGAAGCAACAAGCTCGACACATTTTATTTTTCGTTGAATTTTGTTGTTGATTGTTGACAATCTAATTTGCATGCAAATATGTGAATGAAAATGATTCCAATATTGTGCATCATTACCGGTTTGGTATCCATCTCCAGCCGGTGGAACATGAGCTTCTTGCGGGTAGACATGTTTTCTTATGCCGATTCCATTTGGATTTTACTTTTTTTTATATGACTAATTTTTTCTTTATATTTTAAGTATCTAACGTAAGTACGGTGTTGTCGGATTGTGTACATGATTGAAAGGTTTTTTTATATGACTTACCATAGGCCATTTCATTCCTCACGGTGTTAATGTTCTCACATAATGTCTATGAAAGTTTGTTTTTGTGAGAAACTGATGTTCAATGTTGTGAAACATGGGAAGAATATATGCTTATAGAACATTCTTTACCAAGACATGTTTGTGAGGAAAGGCGAGTCATTTTCACTTACCCAATTTTTTGTATGTAAGGATAGGTTTCGAGATCAAGTTAATTATGTTCTTCTCGCATAATAGTTTACAAGTAACGTATCATATTTGATATTCCAATGGTACTACACCATTTCTTGCAGTTTCATAGGAACACAACTGTTACATCTTCAGACCCATGAATCGTTTTTTTAAGGCGGCCTCTGTTAGCGAAACGGCCCTTCTCAATAGTTGAGCAGGTCTGGGAATGGCAGAGGGCCCTTCCAAAAATAACAACAAAATTGCAGGACCGAACTAGGTGATATATCTTTTCTCTCTAATTTTTCATTCTATCTTCCTTAATTCATTTTTCTCCATGCTTCTTTTTTGTCTTAATTTCCAAATCATTTTTCACATGACAGAGTTGTCTATACGAATGATAAGCAGGCATATTCTAATATAGAGGATTTGCTTCATTTAGTATGCCTATTGTATTACAAAGTGCCTAAGTTTTATGACAAAGATG
This sequence comes from Gentiana straminea, assembly GCA_036785695.1. NCBI lineage: Eukaryota > Viridiplantae > Streptophyta > Magnoliopsida > Gentianales > Gentianaceae > Gentiana > Gentiana straminea. Next base: position 1,303,609 of record JAVUPR010000424.1, on the reverse strand, counting down.
GACTTTATTATTTCAAAATATATTTAATTAAAAAAAATATAATCCGTTCGCCCTGGAATCATTTTCCTTAAGGAAATCGTGTTGTGGTTTTGGTATTTTGTATTTGCGCACCATCAGATGCTCAAGCATTACTGCATTGGTGATTTAGATGATATTACTACTTTGATATTGTGATGTGATACTAATGGCAAAACTGATGAATATATGTGTTGCTGAAACAAATTGGATGCTAAACAGGTGCTGGGAATTTCATGAAATAGGCGGGAGGTATTGAAGTAAAAAATCACTGTGTATTTGGTTCATGTGTATTTGTAAGAAATCAACGTAGTTTTCTATCAATACGAAAGATGGTACACAGTAATGAGAATTCTAATGGGATGATAATTGTGTGCTCAAAACCATTAATAAATATAATTTTTTTGATCACGTTTAGTCATTTGCTGCAATGTTATGCACATGCCTGAAGGAAATTGTTTTTGATCGCTTAAACAAATTCCTTGAAAAAGACTATTTTTAATGCACCCCATAAATCTTCAAAGCTCTTTGGAAAAACTTTTGATGTTAATGTCTCATAGGTGTAATGAATAAACAATGATCGTGTGGTACCAGGAACATTTTATCCAGATCGTGGATCATTGAATTGGTAAAAGGAAATTTTGAATTATATTTCATAGTGTAATCTCTCGCATTTCGTGTAACTATGCTTGCCAGAATAGTTCTGTTGAGCTCCTGCTGCGTCTTAAGCCTGAAACGAATCAAGTGGACTGTTTTGACATCATTAAAGAGAAAACTGTGTTGACTGATCTACCTCATACAGATCTACTTTGTCCTTCCGATGTGCAACTTTTACTTCCGCTGCATCGACTTTGGTGAGTCAATTCTCTGAAATTCGTTACAACTTAATTGATCTATTTTGTTGGATATTACATTAAGTGGACTTCAAAGAAATGAAATCCGGTTCTGTTTTCACTCCGTTTTGTCTTATGGAAAATTGTTGTTTTGTTTTATCATTTTCACATTCGAATATGTCGTGTATGCACTTTTTCAGCTGACACTTTTTCTTACTTTGGATTGGGTTCTATAGGCAGGGGGAATTGCCTTATCAAGAAAGAATATAAGCTATGATTTTGTCACCGAATTGAGTCATTTATATATATATATATATATATATATATATATATATATATATATATATATATATATTGCATTTAATTTAGAAATGTTGTATATTCAAAATTAGTTCTTTTATTGTAATATTGCATATTCAACTTTAAACAAAGGATATAAAATTAGTTACCTCTCCTATTGGATATTCAACTTGTTCCGAGCTGTCATTTTTGGCAAGCTCTTCCTTTAATTCATTATAAGCATCCAAAAAGGCTTTGTATAAGGGACTCATATAGGATGGCAGTTCATTTACCTTGTCCATGTTCCAACTGTACAAGAAATAATATCAAGCAGATAAAACATATAACTTTCATTTTCCATGGAAAAAGAGCTATTATTTGCAACCCACTGAGTCTACCGGTGCACCACATCGATTTCACATCATCGACATTGTGAAAGTCGGTTCTGTAACCAAAAACCGACTTTCCCAAAGTCGATTCTGACAAAGCATTTAAAGGAAGTCGGATTTTCGCTCCAAACCCGACTTTCATAAGGTCGTGTAATATTCCGATTTTCGGGAAAGGGCAGACGTGTCATTTTGCGAAAACGAAATATTATTATTCTTTTGCTTTTAAGGGAGTTAAGTATTTATCTGAATATATACATATATCTTCGAGTTGTATATATGTATATTAAGGGAATTATTCTGTTTTTTTTTGGTAATTAAGGGTAATTAAGGGAAAAAAGATTAATTTGGAATATGTATTTAAGGAAAATTAATACACACTAATCCCCATAACCTAGTCAAATCAGAAAATTTAGTTTGCACGCCTTTCTTTCTCTGCGGCTGTGAGGAGAAAAAATAGGGCTTGGATAGTTTTCGTGATTTCTGAGGCAAAGCTTAACCGTTTTCAGATCAGACGGAAGATTTGGAATCGTTGTGAGAAGGGCAACGGTTGGATATCGCCTTGTTGGAAGGGCTGCAGATTTTCCGAGGCCGTTTGGGTCCGTTTTGGAGCAAAGAATTAGGTAAGAAACTCTTCCTATGATTTCGCTTATAATTCGTAAAGTTTAGATGGTGTTTTGGAGACTTGTAGATGCTAACAAAAGATGTGTTTATGTTGATCAAAGGATCATAGATGCTACGGTTGATTGGATATAGTTTATGCGTCTTTCTGGGTTTAATTTGATGCCAAATATGTTAGAAACAGTGCAGAAAATCGAGTTTCGTCGATCTTAGCGTTTTGAGAAAACCCAGGTGGACGAGCGTCCGGCCTCTCTGGACGGGCGTCTACTTGGGGCACATTTCGGACGAACGTCTGGCTTTACTGGACGGGCGTTGGAAGTGTTGTTTTACATACAGGATTGAAACTGGTTTAGGTGTACGGGCATCTGGGTATAGTGGACGGGCGTCCAATAAGATTCAGACGGGCGTCCAGAGTCTAAAACGGGCGTCTAGCTTGTTTTGTCCTTCTTCCTTTGTTGGTTGTTGTTCAGCCTTATAAGCATGATTTAGCTTTATGAACCTTTATATATGATATATATTAAATAGTATAAAGTTGGACAAGCCTGAATTGAACTTCTGATTCGTTCAGTTAAAACACCGAATGTACTCTTAAAGGGAGTTGAAGTTCGGATCCTTCAGAAGAGCATGATAGGCTTGTGCTTTGATGAATTAGCATTCATCGATGTCTGTGTAATTGCTAGGCCTTTTCTGTGTCTAGTGGTCTAGGAAGAGAGTAGTTGATGCGAGGGAGATTAATTGAAAACACTTAGGTGGTTAGTTAATTGCCCTAATAAACACGTACTTGACTAGTAAAAGATTAAACAACATGTCTCTCTTGGATAGGCACCAGTCTATATCGCGATGTGTGTGCTACCTCTGAAGGTGGAAGAACTCCGTAGGTCAAAAAAACCCTAAGTACGGAGGGACTCCGCTGAGGTGTGCGTACTATCGGGGTCTACCTTTTCTAGACTCCGTGGATATTGGTGTGATCCACTAATATGTTGCCAAGAATATCCCCAGCTTGGATATGCGTAGTGCCCTTGAGTGCGGTTGTAACACAGATAAGTTAAGTAGAAACGGTTAGTCAATTCATGTTGATGGACATGAGATGAACCCTAGATTGAGTCGGTCACACGTAATTAACTAAGCTTTTAATTATCTTTACTTTATAAATTATAGTTGTTGTCATAGCTTCTCTTTTCTTATTAAGTACGTTGTACTTACCTCAAATGCATGTTTTCTATGTGTTTGGGGGTGAGAAGATGAACAGGTGGATCATAGTTACGAGGAGGAGTTCGATGATGACGTTTGAAGACGCCTCATTGAAGACTTTTATTCTTTTATTTATCTTTAATTAAACAGTATTAGACTTTTGGATTTTCGAGGCTAGTAGTACTTTTACGTTTCTTTGGAATTTCGTACTTTTCCTTGAATGTAATAAGTTACATTTTCAGCTTTAGATTCTATTTCTATTCTAGGTTGTTGGGATTTTTATTACCCGAGTCTTTCGCTTCCGTTTGCTTATTTTTGATACGACGTAGTAGAGGCTTACGTATAAAGTGAATTTTATTTTATTTTATACGTGCCGAACGTTCCTTTTCCGGATAAGGACTCGGTGTCCGGGAACGGGGCGTTACAGTTGGTATCAGAGAGAAGCGTCTTTTAGGCTTCCTTTCTTATAAGATAAGTTTTCTCTAGATCTTTTAGTAACGTTCGGTTTCCTTTGATCATCGGATGGTGTTCACGAGGACCGGAGCGGGTGCGAGACTTCGAGAGTTCGACGGTCAAGCCCAACGCCGGGGTGGAGGAGGCGGCGTTTTGAGGCGGTTCCTCCACCGCAATGCGGAGTTTATCACCACCACCTCGTACCGCGACACCCACACCTAGGTCTCGCATGGTTTGTCACCGAGGCCACATTAGGAGCAACTTCCACGATGGCATGTGGGGAGTTCGCCCAGCTTTTCCTTGGTGAGTGATGTTCCAACAGGTTTTGTACCACCGGTAAGCTACCCTCCACCCCAGCAAACCTTTTACCCTCCACTAGTCAGTGTTTATCCTCCGCCAGTGAGCCACCCCTCACCGCTAGTGTCTCACCAGCAGCATCAGACCTTTTACCCACCCCCTGTAGGTCATACCCCTCGACCTACCGTACCACTTTCACCACGGTTTGACCATCAGCAAGGTTCTGGTTACCCACCCTTTGGTTTTCAACAACCTCAGCCAATCCCTCAGCACCACCAGAATTACTACCAGGGATACTACCCTTTTCAGTCTGAACCTCAAGCGATCCCACCTTACCCTCGGAACGCCAGCATACAAAGCAGCAAGCACCTTTTGGTTACCCTCCGGTTTATCCACCAGTCCCACCGGTTAGACCAGTTTTTGAGCAAGCACCGGCTGTAGATTGGTACACGAGATTGAGAAGGAATCGAGTCGAAAACTTCTATGGGAATGTGGAGCATTCAAAGGCTGAGGAATGGATAAGAAGTTTTGAGGAGGCATGCAGAACATACATGTCCCCGAAACGAGAGATGGCACAAGCTTAGCGGTTAGTTTTCTCTTGGGGGCAGCGAAGCATGGATAGATGCCATACGAGTAGCAATGGCAAAGTAACAGATCGGGAAGCTTTCAAGGCTTTGTTTTATAATGAGTACTTTCCGGTAACGGTACGCATGTATAAGGCGAGTCGCCTAAAGCTCAAGCGGTGGTATTCATCTAACGGTATCTCGCATACCAATAGGTTTAATGAGTTGGGACGGTTCTATCCCGAACTCATGAAGGTGGAAGAGAGGAAGATGGCCCTCTATAAGGAAGGTTTAGCTCATGAGATACAGTCAGGCATGTTGGGATTCACCGCAAGGAATATGGCGAGTTACACAATAAAGCCTTGGAGGTTGAGACCTTCGGAAGAGGGCTACGGTCGTGATCGGAAACAAGAGGAATTTCGGGACTAGCCGGGGCAATTATCGAGGAGCACCACAACAACGCCAAGAAAACTACAAGTACTGCGGCAAGCCTAAGGCCCCAACCAAGGCACCTCTCGTGTCCTAAGTGCAACAGAATCATTCGGGCGAGTGCAAGCAAAATACAAATGGTTGCTACGTTTGTGGAGAACCAGGACACTTTTCTAGAGCGTGTCCCAACAAGGGCAACAAGGGCGGCGCCGAGCCAAGGAAGTGGTAGAAACGGCCCGAGTCGACAGTTCGAGTTTTTGCAAATGGATGCTGTAGATGTAGAGCCGCAGGATGATGTTATCTCGTGTACCTTGTTGTTATTTTATTTTATTAAGATATTTTTATAGCACGTTTATTCATGCCGTAAATGTATTTAAATGAATGAATGTGCACCTTAGGTACGGTAATGTTAGATAATCTAAAGTGGTCGAGCTTTGTTCGATACGGGAGCGTCAAACACTTTTGTGTCGACCAAGGTAGCTAAGAAGTTGAGTTTACCCTCGGAACCTTTAAGGAACACGTTGGAGATTACAACACCGTTAGGGAAGGTAACAAAGGTAACTAGGATGATACCTCAAGTGGAAGTTCGAGTTGGATCGTATCAAGGCAAGAGCGACTTTACAGTTTTAGACTTCTCAGATTTGACGTGATTCTTGGGATAGATTGGCTATCCGAGAATTTTGTCCACTTGGATTGTAGAGAGAAGAAAGTGACTTTCAAGGTACCCGGGAAATCAGACAAGACTTATCAGGGGAACGTATACAAGCCGAGTAAGAAGCGACATCCTATCATTTCAGCGGTCAAGGCAATTAAGGCTTGTCAGAAGGGTTGTGAAGGCTACTTGTTGTACGCAGTGGATGTGGAACAAGTGAAGCCTAAGCTAGAAGAAACTCTAGTAGTGAGGGAGTACCCCGAGGTTTTTTCCGGAAGAGTTACCGGGAAACATGCCGGATAGGGAGATCGAGTTTGAGATCAAGTTGGCACCCGGAGCGGCGCCAGTTGCCAAGGCACCCTATAGAATGGCACCGGCTGAGTTAAAAGAGTTGAAAGCACAGCTTAAGGATATGCTTGAAAGGAACATAATTCAGCCCAGTACTTCACCTTGGGAGCCCCGTTGTTGTTTGTCAAGAAGAAAGATGGTAGCATGAGAATGTGCATCGATTACGTAGCGTTGAATAACCTTACCATCAAGAATAAATACCCCTTGCCAAGGATTGATGACATGTTTAATCGCTTGCAAGGCAAGAAAGTGTTCTCTAAGATTGATCTTAGGTCCGGTTATCATCAGTTGAAGATCAAGGTAGCGTATATACCGAAGACGGCCTTTAGTACGAGATATGGACATTATGAGTTCTTAGTTATGCCTTTTGGACTCACTAATGCTCCATCTGCATTCATGGATTTGATGCAGCGAGTTTTTATGCCATAATTGGATAAGTTTGTGATAGTGTTCATAGACGACATCCTAGTATACTCTAAGGATGAGAAGGAACACGAGGAACACTTAAGGATAGTGTTGGATACGTTGAAGAAGAACCGCTTGTTTGCTAAGTTTTCGAAGTGTGACTTTTGGCCGAAACAGTGTCGGTTCTTAGGTCATGTCATTTCTAGAGATGGTATACAAGTTGATCCAAAGAAAGATCGAGGCAGTTAAGAATTGTCCCAAACCTACCACAGTTTCAGAAGTAAGGAGCTTTCTTGGTTTGGCTGGCTACTATAGGAAGTTTGTGCAAGACTTTTCAAAGATAGCTACCCCACTCACTAAGCTTACACAGAAGAATGTGAAGTTCGAATGGACTAGCGAGTGTGATGCAGCTTTTCATACCTTGAAGGATAGGTTGACTACAGCCCCCGTTTTGGCAGTTCCGGAGATTTTTGATAACTACGATGTCTACACAGATGCTTCGGGACAGGGTTTGGGTTGTGTGTTGATGCAGGGAGGAAAAGTGATTGCTTATGCGTCAAGACAACTGAAGGTGCATGAGAAGAACTACCCGACACATGACTTAGAGTTAGCAGCAGTAGTGTTTGCATTGAAGACTTGGAGGCACTACTTGTATGGAGTTAAGGCAAGGATCTTCACCGACCACAAAAGTTTAAAGTATTTCTTCACACAAGAGAATCTGAATATGAGACAGAGGAGATGGTTAGAGTTCGTGAAGGACTATGATTTGGATATCCAGTACCATCCAGGTAAAGCCAATGTAGTGGCAGATGCTTTAAGCAGGAAACCCGTGTTTGCGGTTTCAAGCGTCGAAGATGTGGCAGAAAGGTTAGATGGGCCGGTAATCGCAGGTTTGATCGATTGAGAATCGACAGTTGTGGCGCCGTTGTTAGCAAGATCCGAGTTGATGGATGATATTCGGGAGAAGCAAGATGAAGACCCAAACTTTGGTTGATTTGAAGCGAGTTGCTGAGAGAAGCCTACAAGGGGTTATGTCTTGGACAAGAATGGAAACCTTTGGTACCAGGATCGTTTGTGTGTACCTAATGTTGGCAACTTAAGACAGAGGGTTATGGATGAAGCACATAGGATTGCTTTTGCGCTTCATCCAGTGCTACTAAGATGTATCGAGACGTGAAGGAAAAGTTTTGGTGGCCTTCGATGAAGGTAGAGATAGCCAAGTTCGTAGCAGAGTGCGACATTTGTCAGAAGGTGAAGGCAGAGCATAGAAGACCAGGGGGAATGCTTAAGCCCTTGGATATCCCCGAATGGAAATGGGATAAGATCACGATGGACTTCATCACCGGTTTACCTAAGACGAGAGGCGGTCATGATGCGATTTGGGTAATTGTGGATAGATTGACCAAATCTGCCCACTTCTTACCGTATAAGGTTGATATGCCTTTGAAGAAGATGACGACACTATACTTGGATAATATAGTGAAGTTACATGGAGTTCCTATCTCTATAGTCTCGGATCGAGATAGTCGGTTCGTCAGTCGGTTTTGGAAGAGTTTACAAGAAGCCTTTGGAACCAAGTTAGATTTGAGCACGGCCTTTCATCCTCGGACGTATGGACAATCCGAGAGGACCATCCAAACACTCGAGGACATGCTAAGAGCTTGTGTCCCGGAAGTAGGTGGATCATGGGATGACTACCTACCGGTAGCAGAATTTGCCTACAATAACAGTTATCACGCAAGCATAGGCATGCCACCGTTTGAAGCGTTGTATGGAAGAAGGTGTAGGACGCCGCTGTTTTGGGATGAAGTCGGGGAAAGACGGATCATAGGGCCGGAAATGGTTGAACAAGCTAAGGAAAGGGTTCAGTTGGTTAAGAAGAATCTGAAGGCAGCTCAAGACAGTCAGAAAAGTTGGGCGGACGTTAGAAGAAGACCGCTTGAGTTTGAAGTCGGTGATAGAGTTTATTTACGAGCTTCACCGATGAAGGGAGTGAAACGCTTTGGACAAAAGGGAAAGCTAAATCCAAGGTATGTTGGACCGTTTGAAATCCTGGAAAGGATTGGACCGTTGGCTTACAAGCTTAAGTTACCGGAATCGATGTCAAGGGTCCATAGTGTGTTTCACGTTTCGATGTTGAAGAAGTGTCTGACGAGGAATGATGTTGAAACTACAATTGACCCGGAAATTTTACAAGACAATCTTGCTTATGATGAGAGACCAATCAAGATTTTGGACCGGAAAGAAAAGATGTTAAAGAGAAGGATGATTCCTTTGGTTTTGGTTCAGTGGAGTAATCATTCACCCGAGGAGGCAACTTGGGAGGTTGAAGGTGACATGATCAGTGAATTTCAAGAGTTCGTGGATTTACCAGGTATGTTCTAGTTTCGAGGACGAAACTCCTTTTAAGGGGGGAGGAATGTAATATTCCGATTTTCGGGAAAGGGCATACGAGTCATTTTGCGAAAACGAAATATTATTATTCTTTTGCTTTTAAGGGAGTTAAGTATTTATCTGAATATATACATATATCTTCGAGTTGTATATATGTATATTAAGGGAATTATTCTGTTTTTTTTGGTAATTAAGGGTAATTAAGGGTAATTAAGGGAAAAGGGATTAATTTGGAATATGTATTTAAGGAAAATTAATACACACTAATCCCCATAACCTAGTCAAATCAGAAAATTTAGTTTGCACGCCTTTCTTTCTCTGCGGCTGTGAGGAGAAAAAATAGGGCTTGGATAGTTTTCGTGATTTCTGAGGCAAAGCTTAACCGTTTTCGCATCGACGGAAGATTTGGAATCGTTGTGAGAAGGGCAACGGTTGGATATCGCCTTGTTGGAAGGGCTGCAGATTTTCCGAGGTCGTTTGGGTCTATTTTGGAGCAAAGAATTAGGTAAGAAACTCTTCCTATGATTTCAGTTATAATTCGAAATGTTTAGATGGTGTTTTGGAGACTTGTAGATGCTAACAAAAGATGTGTTTATGTTGATCAAAGGATCATAGATGCTACGGTTGATTGGATATAGTTTATGCGTCTTTCTGGGTTTAATTTGATGCCAAATATGTTAGAAACAGTGCAGAAAATCGAGTTTCGTCGATCTTAGCGTTTTGAGAAAACCCAGGTGGACGAGCGTCCGGCCTCTCTGGACGGGCATCTACTTGGGGCACATTTCGGACGAACGTCTGGCTTTACTGGACGGGCGTTTGAAGTGTTGTTTTACATACAGGATTGAAACTGGTTTAGGTGGACGGGCGTCTGGGTATAGTGGACGGGCGTCCATATTTGGACGGGCGTCCAATAAGATTCAGACGGGCGTCCAGAGTCTAAAACGGGCTTCTAGCTTTTTTTGTCCTTCTTCCTTTGTTGGTTGTTGTTCAGCCTTATAAGCATGATTTAGCTTTATGAACCTTTATATATGATATATATTAAATAGTATAAAGTTGGACAAGCCTGAATTGAACTTCCGATTCGTTCAGTTAAAACACCGAATGTACTCTTAAAGGGAGTTGAAGTTCGGATCCGTCAGAAGAGCATGATAGGCTTGTGCTTTGATGAATTAGCATTCATCGATGTCTGTGTAATTGCTAGGCCTTGTCCGTGTCTAGTGGTCTAGGAAGAGAGTAGTTGATGCGAGGGAGATTAATTGAAAACACTTAGGTGGTTAGTTAATTGCCCTAATAAACACGTACTTGACTAGTAAAAGATTAAACAACATGTCTCTCTTGGATAGGCACCGGCCTATATCGCGATGTGTGTGCTACCTCTGAAGGTGGAAGAACTCCGTAGGTCAAAAAAACCCTAAGTACGGAGGGACTCCGCTGAGGTGTGCGTACTATCGGGGTCTTCCTTTTCTAGACTCCGTGGATATTGGTGTGATCCACTAATATGTTGCCAAGAATATCCCCAGCTTGGATATGCGTAGTGCCCTTGAGTGCGGTTGTAACACAGATAAGTTAAGTAGAAACGGTTAGTCAATTCATGTTGATGGACATGAGATGAACCCTAGATTGAGTCGGTCACACGTAATTAACTAAGCTTTTAATTATCTTTACTTTATAAATTATAGTTGTTGTCATAACTTCTCTTTCTTATTAAGTACGTTGTACTTACCTCAAATGCATGTTTTCTATGTGTTTGGGGGTGAGAAGATGAACAGTGGATCATAGTTACGAGGAGGAGTTCGATGATGACGTTTGAAGACGCCTCATTGAAGACTTTTATTCTTTTATTTATCTTTAATTAAACAGTATTAGACTTTTGGATTTTCGAGGCTAGTAGTACTTTTACGTTTCTTTGGAATTTCGTACTTTTCCTTGAATGTAATAAGTTACATTTTCAGCTTTAGATTCTATTTCTATTCTGGGTTGTTGGGATTTTTATTACCCGAGTATTTCGCTTCCGTTTGCTTATTTTTGATACGACGTAGTAGAGGCTTACGTATAAAGTGAATTTTATTTTATTTTATACGTGCCGAACGTTCCTTTTCCGGATAAGGACTCGGTGTCCGGGAACGGGGCGTTACAGGTCGATTCAATTAAATTACTATTTCTCCAAAAAAAAAAGAAATTAATCTGATGAGAGGTAGTCAGGTAGATAAATAAAATTTTATATAATTTAACACGCTTTCTTTCGAGCATGGACTTATTATATTCTTAAAGAGACCCCCAACACTTGATTATATTTTTTGTTTGTAGAAGACCGTGTGACTATGCCTAGTACGGGGTTTGAATTGATCAGATCCTCCTGCTATAATACCATATTGGATTACGATCTATCCCAAAAGTATAAACAAAAGGAAGAGATGATAATTCAACAGATATTCTACTATATAATGGATAGACAGTCTGATGTACCAGCCGGTAGACTCGGTGTGGTGCAAATAAAGAGGAAAAAAATATGAAAACAAGATTGTCAATTGACTATATACGTTTAGAGATATAGGAAAGATACCCTTGTATTGCATTTGTCAAAAGAAGGATCTCTTCCTTGGTACCGTATGTGTCATATATGTCATCCAATACAGTTATGAGAGTAAGTACTTCCGTCGTTATCTTTCTTCCCAAGGAATATTGTGGCTCAAAGTAGAGCCCCATTATTACATAGTAATTTTCCACCAATCTATCTCTTGCGAAAGGAAAGTTCTTAACATAATCAATCCTTTTCGAGCACCTAATTAATTCCATGGTGCAACAACAATATCAGGATTTTAGTCATTGTGTAGTGTGATTGGTGTTGGTTTTTCGAATTTGTTTCACTTTTGTTTTGACTTAGTCGATTTGTTTGTTAAAATCAGCTGGTGGGCGTTTGTAATTTGATATTTATTGGACTTTTAGCGTCTTGCCAAATATCTTAATAATAATATCATCTTTCTTTGGTCGTGGGTTTGTTTGTTAAAATCAGGTGGGCGTCTGTAATTTGATATTTATTGGACTTCTTGCGTCCTGCCAGATATCTTAATAATAATATCATCTTGCTATTAAAAAAAGAAAAAAAAAGTAATAGTTTCCTTGAACTCTTGTGAAATAATTTGCCATTTTTTTTTCTTCTAAATTTCCACTTTAAATACAAAAATTATAAAAAATAAAAAATAAAAACCCTAAAACCATTCAGAACGAATGACATAACGCTGTGTTGATCATTGAGCAAAATTGATCGTTGTGTCATCATGATAACATGCAAACCCATCATGATAAACGGTGTAGATGATCGTTATGTCACTCATAACCACCATCATGAGCTAAAACGCCTCGAATTCTGCAAAGTCATAGCAGAGTTCGAACGGAACTCAGCCAGATTGGCCGAATAGGTTGTGTATCAACTCTGCAAGTCTAGTGAACCGTGACCGAGCTACAACCTTAAGCAAATCTGAGCTGACCTCAAGGGCTCAGCTGGATCTGGGGTGCTTATGACGAGGGTCGGATTAGCACATCGCCATGTGTCGCCTCCACATCAGCACAGTAATAAATAAAGATAGAGAAAAGCCTCAATCAAGGGCCAGAACCCCCAGTACCGCATGAGCTCGGTCACCATCCCCCAACCTCTGCAGGTCGTCCAGTGCATATGGTCAAGCCTACTCATACCCGACCCTACAGGTCGGCCTAAATCCTTCTCGTACATAACGTCTTACGCATGCATTAAATCAGATAAATAAGGAATGAATCCTTAAATATAACTACTTTGATCTTGGCATTCAAATATGCCCATATTTATCTCCTAAAATCAAGGAGATCAAATCATCATTCTCTTTTCCTTGCGGAACACGAAATCCAAGCCCAACAAGGACAAAGACCCACGACGGCTTAGGGCATAACGCCCCTCTATATAAACAATCCCTAAGAACTATGAAGACTTGATTACAATACATGCATTGGATACGTAGACAGCTTGAGATACAGTTTCTCAAGTGCAGTCTAAACCACCACCAAAACACCCCCTCTCTTTTCATCGTTTTTCCGTTCTTGAAGCTTTGACAGGTTGTCAGTAAGAGGAAAAAGTCCCAGATTTATAATGGACGATTTTTAGCATTGTCAAGGAGAAACTTAGACTTGCTCAAAGCCGAGAGGAAGATAAGCTAAAAGTGAGAGAAACAGTTGAAAGGTTACTCAATAAGTTGTGAATGACGGGAAGAAGAATGTTTGTATCACTTCACTATCCACTTGTTCGGTTTCTATTTTATCTTGTTTGCAGGTTCGTGAAGATCATTCACTTGTGCTGGGTTCGGGTTCACTTAGTATACACCAAACAGCCCGTATATTGCATGTGGATATGCATGATCATGTCAATCTTGGTGGCAAACCGGAGAGCCATTTCGTTGATCCATTTTCCAAGTATGTTGCTGACCGTCCGATTACGCATTGCTATCGTTATGTTGGTACTTTGCAGAGATCTATTCACGTTGATAGCAAGTTGATAGAGTGCTTTGATGTTGAATTGGTGACGCATGGCTCACCATCAAACCGAGCCTTTGATTTGAAGTGGTTTGTTCACATTATGTTTGATCCCGGTGACTCATTGGTATATTTTTGGCATTGTCTGAGCTTTGTGATTGCTAAACCTTTTTATGATACCCTTTTGATTCGAGAACAAATCCTTTTGGATCCGGGAGGGAATGAGGTGATTCTCATTGAAGAAGAAATAAACTGAGTCTATTATTTATGTTTTGGGACCTGTGAAGAATATTTGAAGTCTTTTATTTAATTTTAGTTGTTATTTTGGTTTTAATTCTTTATTTTATCCAATAAGGCCCATGTGGGCCTATTAGAGTCAAAGTATGCCCACCTAAATGCTTGGGGCGCCTAGGTCAAGATTTTTCAGTGTTTTTTATCCTATATTTTTTAGTTGTGTTATTTACATGAGTCTGCAGTCTATATAAAGACATTTGGAGTCATTGTAATATTATAAAATATGCAATAATCATTGAGTGAATTTTATATAAATCTTTCAAGCTTTTTGCGAGTATTCTTTCATAGAGTATTCAAATCTTGAACTTATCAAGTTTCTGAGCATACTTTGTGGCGTTCATATACCAAGGTTCTTAGGTACATGTTATTTAACGGTGGAGGTCAAGCCAATGTTCTTAGTTACTGGTTAGCTACGGGTCGCGGTGATCATTCTTTATTGATACTTTTAATCGTTCCTTGAGCTAATTCGGAGCACGATACTTTTGAGGTTGAATAGAAGTTTGTGTTTTTAAGGAAATTTCCTTACCGTTCCATTGTCAATTTCGAGAGCTTGATTTGCAATTTAAATGTTGTTTGAGGTTTTCACTTGTATACTTTGTCTATGAATTGTCCGTAAATCGATGATTGCATACTTAAAATGTTCGATGTATGTTTTGTTTGATCAGTTCAATATTCGATTGAAATATGATTAATGTGTAATTAGCAAAAAGCTACGGTCCAGACCTAGTCTTTCAATTAACCGGCCGGTCTTGCTGTAGATTAATCGACAATTTTGTTTGTTGTAGTCGTTCAGATCTCATTTATTTTGGATGCTTGCATTAATTTACATATTCGTTAGACTGGACATCTATGATTATGTCTGCGTAATTTTTTTGAAGGACCCATTTACGGTGAAATAATTAGCTAGGACAAAAGTATTTAGATCCTTTTTTAAAGCGTACTGAGTCCGTTTAGATAGGTGCCTTAGAGAGGTTATCTTCCTGTTAGGATAGAAAGCTTGAACCTTTCACCTTGGTTGGGTAAGGCATATCCATAAATTTATAATGCATGTTTGCTATATTAAATGAGTCTTTTCACGATAAGGGTAATAGCACAACATAGTTTGTTCTTAGTCCACATAGGATTGAAATAATATGGATGTGTAACCATAAACGGAATCTGAATTAGGTTTTGAGTTAAACACATGAATCATATGAATTGAACTAGATAAAGATGAGTTTTCATATCTGCTTTGAAATACACCTCAAAATTGTACATATGAATAGTATTGGATATTTGTACCTAGAACAATTAGTAGTAATTAAGATTCACTTTTTTGCACGTTTTTGTCCACGGCCACCACTTTGGTTTTAAGAGTTTAGTTTTAGTACATAGTTAAATCAAGCCTTTGTTCTCTATGACATCGTCTTTGACTCAGCTACACTATGATGTGATTGACCTAGTCATTCTTGTTTGTTTCGGTGTTTAATTTCGGGTCAATTCTCTTTAGTATTTCTTCTTCTATTTTTTGGTTGTTTCCACCTCCACCATAAAAGATGCATATATCGGCTATATTCAGATGGAAGAGAATGGAAGAGAATATGAAAGGAAGGAATAGTTTACTTATGATGATTTTTCTATCTCAGTTTTAGTTTCATAATTGGTCTCATACTAATTGTTTATAACAATAAGGATTAATACGTTAAAATAACACAATAACAAATACAATATATTAAATCCCGAAAGTTGCAACAAGCAGTGATAATTTCATGATAAAATGGTTTGAACAAAATATTTAACACATTTTTATAACATTGATTATGATATGATACTTATAAATTCATGTTGGTGGATATCATAATGATCAACTATATAAAAGTATTTTATAACACTTTGTACCAGCAATTTTGTTGTGAATCTATAACTACTTTTGTTACACATATACGCATGTGTGATACACAAACCATACAGTAGGGAAGTACATACGAGAATGGCAACACTAGAACCGATCACCAATGGTAGAGTGCAACATAGGAATCAAACAAAGATCGATTTTCTTTCGGGCGGTCGCTCCAACGGTTTCTGTCATGTCCAAACCTTCTAGTTTAAGGTCAGCAGGTAGATCCCAATCAAAATGAAGGAGCAGTAGAGCCAAAGGAAGCTTTGTATTCGCTAAGCCTAAAGCGATTCCTGGGCAAATCCTCTTTCCAGCACCGAATGGTATAAGTTCAAAGTTGTTTCCAATGAAATCAATATTGTTGTTCTCAAATCTTTCAGGAATGAAACTCTCAGGATCAGACCATAAGTCAGGATCTCTTCCTATTGCCCAAGCATTTACCATAAGATTGGTTTTTGAAGGTATAAAGAATTCATCAATCACACAATCCTTCATAGATTGTCTCGGAAGAAGCAGAGGGCCAGGAGGATGTAACCTTAATGTTTCTTTGACTACCATGTTTAGGTACTTCAACTGAAATATACTTGTTTCATCTATAGATTCCTTGCCCGCAAATGCTTCTCGAACTTCACGTTGTACCTTTTCCATCACTCGAGGATTTCTCATCAACTCTGACATAGCCCATATAGCAACTGTGGCTGAGGTTTCTGTACCAGCCACAAAAAGATCCTGTAAAAAGTTGCTTATTCGTTATGCTAACTAAATAAGTTACTTGAATTTTATGTTCCACAAAAAGATCCTGTAAAAAGTTGCTTATTCGTTATGCTAACTAAATAAGTTACTTGAATTTTATGTTCCACTTCCGCAACAAATACCACTTAGAACAACACGAGCAACGATCCATTCAAAATGAGAGAGAGGGTCAAGTCATGAACTTTCAAATTAATGCAAGTGTTTTTAGACATTATTAGTAAAAAAATAAAAAAAATAAAAAACGGTTAAACCCTAACCGGATGGGTCCCCTCGCCCCCGATCCCACAGGATTGCGAGGAGAGGTTAATCAGGGACATTACAGCTCATGGGGTAGAGGCTTGCTGATATAAGCCACTTACACCGAAAAGGGCCGGCCTTTACGGGAATCGAACGCCCACCCTCCGGCTTTTGGTCCAACATGTCATTACAACTCCTCTACCCTCTACCACTAGACAATATCCAAGGGATTTTAGACATTATTAGTGAAATTGAGGCTTAGAAGTCATTGTGAGTGTATATTAGATCACTTGCACTTAAAAATTCACATGACCCTCTTATTTGGTGAGAGGATCCAGCTGGCTCCAATAACACTACCATAAATAAATTGCAATGCGTATGAGAAAGGTAAAAAAAAAAAAAAAAAAAAAAGCTTTCACCTACATATATGATGGCTTTAACGTTGACGTTAGTGATTGGGATCTTGAGGTTGCCGGTGTCCTTAAGTCTTAGTAATGTGTCTATGAGATCTTCTTCACCTCCCTCGCCATTGCAGTATTCGTTTGTTGATTCGAAACTCCGAATGTGTTCATCAATTATGCCATCCAAGAAAACGTCGATTTTCTTGTGAGCCTTCAACATTCTAGGCAACTTCCCGCTCAGAAAATGGAGAAATGTTAAAGAAGGAAACAGATCAGCAAGGTCGAAACCACCTAACAACTCAACAACCTCATGAACTAGCTTTGTGAACTCGTCTTGGTCTACAAAAACTCTTCCAAATGCAGCTCTGCAAACCACAGACATGTTGAACTGGGAAATTGCCTCCGTCAAGTTTAAGGATTCACCTACTTTTTTTTTTCGGGCCAAGGAAATCAAACGTTCACCTTCATCCCGCAGAACCGGTGCCATGGAGCGGACTGTCTTTGCATTCACGAGTTCGTGGCTCCAGATTTTACGGACTTGTCTCCAGTAGTCGTCGTATGTACGACTTACCATATCTTTGCCGTCGTAAAACATGACCTTCAACGCTACAAGTTGGGGTCTGCCATTAAAGACTGGGTCGAGAGTTTTATAGACCTCTTTTGCGAGTCTTGCAGACGAGACGACGATAAATGGAAGTTCTCCGAATTGAAGGTGCATATGGGGTCCGTGTTTCCGAGCCATGTCCCGGAGAATATGGTGCGGAAGCCCCCCGGTCATTTGATGCAGATTTCCGATCAAAGGTAGCTTCCATGGACCCGGAGGCAATTTTTTTGTTTCGCCAATATTTCGATATTTCATCAACACTTGGAATACAGATGAAACAAAAGCTAAAGTAAGAAGAAGAATAACGAAATCATTGAATTCACCCAGAAATTCCATGCTTATTTTCAGGTCAACGACTCTATTCTCTCTCTCTCTCTCTGTTTTTTTTTTCCCTCCTCCTTCTTCTTTCTTCCTTGAGAAGGTTTTTGTTTTTTTAACTCGCGTGGAACTCACACTCTATTTATGAATGGGAAATGATGGGTGGTGGGTAGACCTGGCCGGTTCCGGTTCTTTTTCCGGGTCGGACTTGGCGGTTTCCGGTTTCAAACCGGCGCGTCCACAGATCCAGAAACCGACGGTTCCACGGGTCCAACCCGATTCTAGTTCATCGACCGGAACCGGCGGTTCAAAGAACCGGACGAAAAATCAAAGGTCGAACTGGGCGGAACCGGCTTGGAGGACCCGAACCGACGGTTTTCTGTTTTTCTTTTCCTCCATTAGCCTGTCAACGTCTATTTTTTTCAAAAGTTTTAAATAAAGGATTTTTTTTAATTTTAAAATATAACACACTTATCACACTATAAATACACACTTATTTCATCACTTTTTCCTCACAATTTTCTTCTAACTCTTATATTATCATAATATTATCTACCATTATAATATATTTCGGTTAGTGATTTAAAGTTTTTCTGAATAAATTCGTGTACTTTATCACATTCGAATCACTATATGAAATATAAGTTTAATTTACTTACAAATTAATCATAAAAAATAAAGAATTAGAAAATATTAATTCGTACGGCAACTCGAATGGAAACGATTATAAAATATTTACTTTATGACAAAATATCTAAAATTTAGAATATAAGTTATGAAATTAAATATTATATATAGTTACGGAATTAAATATTATACAAGCCGGTGTTTTTTTTAAATATAGTTATGAAATTAAATAATATATATAGTTTAATAACCAATTAGAATTTATTATTAATTTTAATGTATGTTATACAAATTTTCTAAAAAAATATTGATTTTTTTGGAACCGTGATTGAAACCGTGATCAGAACCGTGATCGGAACCGTAATCTGAACCGTCTAGACCTGGGAACCGCCGAGACCCGGAACCGGCCCGGGGAACCGTCAAACCCGCCGGTTCTCGAGACCCGGCGGAACGGGCTAGAAATTGGAACCGGCGGTTCCGGTTCCATTTTGGATCCCGGAACTGGAGGGTCGTGCCAGAGACCCGGAACCGGCCACGTGTGGGTGAACCTAAAATGGGCTTAAAATATTGGAGAAATTAGGCGGAAGACCAAACCATATATATATATATATATATATATATATATATATATATATATATATATATATATATATAAATATATATTTAAATTACTAAATAGTACTACTATGCAATAAAAGTAATATTTTTCTTTATTTATTTTCTATTAGTTCTAGTCATGGATCCGACAAATTAGCCTTTTAGGAAGAGATCTGAGGAAGATCTATACTCGTATTCGAAGGTATGACTTTTCAGCTTTATAGTTTAGATTTGTCGTTCTTTCTTTTTGTGATTAGTATGCATTGAATGTTTATACTAGTTCTAATTATGTAGTATTTAGTTTACATACACCATTTTTTGTTTAGATCTGATTCTTTGGGCAATAAATCATGAAATAATGGTTGTGCTCTTCAGATCTAGGACGATCTTTATCGCTAAACCTGAATACCTAGTAAATCATAGTTCTTATAATCGGCACTAGCTACGACTGATCGACATATTTAATTTATATGTTAGTAGTCTAGTCAACTATTTACATGTTATCGTAAATTAACATGAAGGTCTTGCAAAGTGAAGTGTTATTTCAGACATAGTCTAGATCGATCCTTAGAATGTGCTAGTCGGTGTCGATAGCTACTTAGGGAGGTTCTCGGTATTGAGCCGGCTATCCCTAGATCTTATTGCATGTGGATTAATACAACCAACGAAGGAGATTAATTGCATATAGGCACCTATTGTCATTGCAAATAGAACTAGCATAATATTAGGGGTAGCACCCGTAGCTGTTAAAGAGTCAAAATTCACCACGGGGTAGATAAACGCATAAATTGGGGAAATAACTAATAATTCATAAATAGAACTAATATTAGAAACTCATAGTATTGCATCCGTGTTTGATCTGGCATGTAATTGCTACCTTTGTCACTGTTTCACCATTGTTGGTCATAGACCGCCCTAATTGTTCTTAATCTTGATTAGTTCGTGTTTTTACGAGTCTCTATTGTATTCGACATTGATTCGCCTTTGCTTTATTGCGATAGACCTAGTCATATTACTAGTAGTACGTGAGTTTCACATGATCAGGCCTACGGTAGTTTAGTTGCACACAGGTATATACTGTACTTATAATGGAAGTATGGCAAAATTAGGGAGTACCACCCATAACTGTTAATGATTTAAAATTCATCAACGAGGAAAATAAATTTATAATTGGGGGAAGGGTTTAATTACTCATAGTTAAGAGGAATCTTTTGAGAACTCATAAGAAGCGTGCTTGTGTGGTTTTGGTTGTCAATTATTTACTTTACTTAAACTTTATTTGGTCAAGGACAACCTTAATTTTTTCTCAATCTTAATTTCAATTGTATCCTTACTAGTCCTTGGGGATCGACCTTGATTCGCAAATACTATACTCTGATTGGACTAGTCCTCTTGCTAGTGTCGTTATCTACACGCGATCAAGTTTTTAGCGTCGTTTCCAGGGACTCGTGTCAAGAATACTTTTGAATTTGAGATTGAGTACTTGTGTATATTAGTATTCTGTAATTATTAAGTCCAGTTTAGTTGTCTATGAATAATTGAGTAATAACATCATATGTTTTGTTTCAATCTAGAAAATTTTGTCCGCCTAGGCGGAAGCTCTGTCAACACGGCGGGATTCGATAGATTCTGCAGAACCTATTCTGTTATGTTTAGTCAGAAAAGAGTCAGTAGTGTAGTAAGAGTCATTATTTTTTTGTGTCCGCAAACACAAGTGTAAAAACAGCCGCCGCGATTGCCCAACAGTTTATTGGTTTTGTTTCGCAGTATGCCACTAAATGTTCAGCATCCAAGCTAAAGGAATTCTTACCTGATCAAAAAGTTTTCTAAAGAGAACAACAAGCTAGCAAGAAAAATCTAGAAACCAAATAGAAAGGCTGGCTGACAATGATGGAAACCACGAAGGGGATCAAAGTGAAGACGGGCTAGAAAAGATCCCACTGTTGGAGGATCCTGATGAAGATATGGCAGCTCAGAATGGAGCAGATGAGGCTAATAGAGCTCGCAGTGGATCAACCCAAGTAATTGCTATGGATAGACGATAGTTATGCGGTTCCAACAATCGAGCAGTTCGTGCCAACGATTGTACCACCTTAGAATGCAGCTAAGGTATTTCATCCAAAGACGAACATCATTCAGATGTTGACTAGTTACATTACCTTCCATGGGATACCGAATGAAGATCCAAGTGTTCACGTCACCAATTTCCTGGAGATTATCAGCACGGTACAGCTGGTAGGAGTGCTTGAGAACAATATGAAGTTCAAGCTGTTTCCATTCACACTCAAGGATAACGCCAAACAGTGGCTTGTGTCCATGTTAGCAGGTTCGATTCAGACGTGGACCGACCTACATCAGAAATTTATGAACAAATATTGCCCGGTAGGGAAGTCCCTCTAGATGATACAGGAAATAATGAATTTTAAGCAGAACCAATGTGAGAAATTCGAGGAAGTGTGGGGGCATTTTAAGAAGGCACAATGAAGATGCCGACACCACGATATCTCTTTACCAATAAGGGTGCAGAGCTTTTACCACGGATTGAGGCCAAGTGAAAAATGAGACTTATTGGTTTGAGCAATAGATGCTATGCATTGCTATCACCTGATGAGGCATACGAGAAGCTCAAGAAAATCGAATTGACAAGTCAGTGAGGAACTCAAGTGGTTGAGAAAGTCCGGTCAGCTGAGGGAATCCTCAGTGAAGATACTTCTTAACAAAATCAGCTGGTGGGGATCAATGAAAAGATGGATGGTATGCAAGATCGGATTTTCAAAGTGGAGAAGGTTCATGGCATACTGACCCCTGACACAGCGGACGTGAATTACATTGGAAGACATGGAACCCATACGGGGGCGGTTATCGTCCGGGAACTCATGACCACCCTAGATTCAGGTATATTGACTCTAATGGTGGAGGGAGGTCAAGGACAACTTGTGCCTTTTCCCACAATAAAACAAGTCTAGTGGATCGGAGGCAACAATGGAGAAAATGAGCATGATATATACTGAGAGCATCACTCAATTGACCAAGTCAATGAGTGAACAAGGCACGAATTTCAACAAGTATTGTCAGAAAAATGAAACACGTATGACAAAACAAGAAGCTTCAGTTCAGATTTTGTCTCACCAAGTGTGGAAAATAGCCAAGCATGTGTTAGAACATGCTCCGGGTGGGTTACCAAGCAATACAGAGAAGAACCTGATGGATGTCAACATGATCATGATAAGAAGCGGTAAGCAGTTTCCTAGACCTGTGATCGAGGAAGGAGCGAATCTCTCATGCAGAGATAAGGATGCGGCAGAATCTGGAGAAACAAGGGAGTCACCAAGGAGGAACTCGAGCCCACCAAGGTGGAGTTTTGTGGATCTAACTGAAGCCAAGGAGAAGGAGCAGCGGTCTAGAAGTAAGTCTCAGAACACAGTTATTGTTAATCTTGATTTTTTGCCCTACCCCTTAGAATGTCCAAACCTAATGACAGTGCCATTACAAAATCTTATTGAGATGTTTAAGATGTTACAAGTCAGCATTCCCTTGGTAGAGGCACTGGCTAGAATACCCGAGTATGCAAATTCTTGAAAGATGCATTCTATCACAAGAGGAATCATTTAGATCTAGAAACGATCTATCTCAATGAGGAGTTTTGCAATGAAAAGTTCCACCCAAATGTAAAGATAGTGGGAGATTCCTTATACCTTGCACAATTGGAGATGTATGACTGAATAAAGCTTCATGCGATTTGTGGGCTAGCGTCAATCTAAGTCCACTATACATCTTTCACAAGCTGGGCATGAATGAGTTCAATGAGACATCTATCACCCTAAAACTAGTTAATCGTTCTATGAAACAATCCTGTGGATTTGTCGACGATGTCTTGGTCAAAGTGTTTGATATGGAACAAATTCTAATGTATCCTTGATCCTAGGAAGACCCTTCTTAATGACCAGTGGGACTTTAATCGATGAGCATAAAAAAGATTTGATTCCGAGGGTGAATGAGGATAGTGTATCTTCAATATGTCAAATGATATGCTGATGACGAGGGAGACTCCTGCTATATGGTGGATGCTATAGATGAACTTGTTTATTAGTTGCAACAGCAGGCAACATTGGATCAAGAAGGTGCAACCGCGTTTTTGTTAAAAGAAGGTAAGGATTATTGCAATGATGAAGTTGAAGCTTGGATATGGTGTAGTGAATGGCGTGTCAACAGAGTTCAGCCCATTTCCTTTGTGGATAGAATCATTCATCCTTTGCGGATTTTTTTTGAACTATAGTTGACTGGAAAGAAGCAGAGGACATCATTGGAGGAGCCACCCCAAAATTTAATGTTGAAGCCTTTACCTTCGCACTTGAAATACATGTTCTTACATGAAGATACTCTCCCCTTATTTATTTCATTGTCTTTATCTACGTTTGAGAAGGAGAAACTATTACGAGTACCGAGGGAATACATGGGAGATTTTGTGTGGACAATTGCTGATATCCGAAGGATCAGTCCGCTCGGTCTTTATGCATCAGATCTTTGTTGATCCTGCCAAGAACATAGTGGCGCAACCTCAAAGGAGGCTGACGGCACAATTGAAAGATGTTGTTAAAGGGGAGGTTATCAAGATGCATGAAATGAGAATCATTTTCCCAATTTTAGATAGTGATCATGTAATTTGTCTTCCTTTTTCTATAATTATGACAAAAATATTATATAATTTCAGCCACAGTTTAAAAATGAGATTGATTGATATAATTTATGTCGTTTTTTCAATAAATGTGACAAAAATATCATATCAATTCAATCACAGTTTAAAAGTGAGATTGATTGATATAATTTATCTTGTTTTTTCAATAATTGTGACAAAAATATTGATATCAATTCAGTCACTATTTTGAAGTGAGATTGAGTGCGATAATTTATCTCGCTTTTTCAATAACTGTGATAGAAATATAAAATCAATCCAGTCACAATTGAAAATTGAGATTGATTAATATTATATATCTCGGTTTTCCAATAACAGTGACAGAAATATCATATCAATCAAGTGACACTTTAAAAATGAGATTGATTGATATAACTTATCTCGGATTTTCAATAATTGTGATAGAAAGTTGTAAGTCTGATATATATTTTTTCTTTGTCTTGGTTTTATTAAAACTGTGATTATTATCATTTTTTAAGTGTGACCTATAATATATTTTGTAGTAGAGTGAGTGGGTGAGCCCCATACATGCCGTGCCGAAGAAGAGAGGATTAACTGTCCAGCCAAATGAGTTCCCTGAGTTGATACTGGTCAAACTGTTCTTTGGGCACAGAGTGTGCATTGATTTCAGGAAGTCAAATGAAGTCATGATAACGCTCTAAATAGTACCATTAATTATACCTTTATTTACCCTGAATTATGCTCAAGAGAGGATAAATATGCTCGTTATCATATGGAATATGTGTTAAATGCTATGTGCATGATTCTAGGTTTACGATTCTGCATGTATATTATTATCCCGGAGATTTGGTACTGCTTTACCTTGTTTATACCCTTTCAGGATGTACCAAAGTCTGGAACAGCTAAGGACGGATATGGGCTAAAAGGAAGACATTGGGCCAAGTGAATGAAGTCCAGGAAGAAATCTTCCAGAAAAAGAGATGAAGAGCTGGACAGGTAAACCGTGGGCTAGGTCCGGTTTACCAAGGCCTTAGGGGACACAAAATTGAAGTCTGCCGCTTCTACTAGGTCGGTTAGGGTTTTATTGAGTCTTAAGTCAGCTAATGTATCTATATCAGGCCGCAGAACATGAATTACAATGTGTGAAGATATTCTCCATTAGTTTTCATATACTTTGATAGGTTTTATACAATTTGATAAAATAAAGTTTCTTTGAGCTTTTGGTGATTTATTTTCTGGTTTCCTTCCCTCCTTGCCATCTCTATCTTGAGTCGATCAAGCTAGAGATCCATAGTTGAAGGTGTAATATCCCGAAATTTTGACTTCCTAACTAATTAAGTAAAAGATCTATTATTTGGGAAAATTATGGGATTTATTAGTTTATGGAGGAATTTACAAAAAAAAAGGAGAAGTCTTAATCATTTAATAGATTAAAGAGGATTTTTCTCCTTTTCCTCCTTATTTCCCCAAAACACAAATTTTTTCAGCCCCAAAAACCCTCCCTTGCCGTCGGCCAAGAGTAAGGAAGAAGGAGAGAAAAATCTCTCCTTGGTGTTTAGGAATTCGTCGTCGCCATCATCGGTAAGCATCGTTATTTCTTTTCCTACATCTCGAGCATGACGATCGGCCGACCAAAGGCCACGGCCGATCCTCTTATGCGTTGAAAAGGGGGCTGTGCGATTTAGGGTTCTATCTTTGGGGATCACTAGAATTGTTTGGTGATCACTGTTTTGTTTATATATAGATTCGGGCTTCGTAGAGGAACGATTCTAGCTCGATAGCAGAGGGCTTTCAAGAAACGCAGCCTAACCGGTAAGAATATTTCTACGTTTTGCTGTCAAGTTTTATTCAAGGGTGTCTACGCTTGGTTGTCCTGTTTCGGGGATGTTATACGTTCATAATAGTGTGTTGTTGCGTTGGTTAAAATTTATAGTTGGTAAGATATTGTTGTATGGAGATTTCTGGGCTTAAAATGTTGTATTTGCTGCTGTTTTGTTGTGAAACGGCTCAGAAATCGCGTGTATAATTGTTAGGGTTCAAGAGGAAACCCAGGTGGACGGGCGTCCAGGCCTGCTAGACGGGCGTCTGCCTGGATTTCAGTTCAGACGAGCGTCTGGGTTACCTGGACGGACGTCTGAGGGGTTATTTTACATTCAGGATCTAACTCCGTTAGAGTGGACGGGCGTCCGGGTTTTCTGGACGGGCGTCTGCCCTGGGTAATTTTCCTTGGACGAGCGTTTGGGTTACCTGGACGGACGTCTAAGGGGTTGTTTTACATTCGGGATCTAACTCGTTGAGTAGACGGGCGTCTATACATCCCGGACGGGCGTCGATATTTTGGACGGGCGTCCAACGAGTCTTGGGACGGGCGGTCTGTCTTCCAAACGGGCGTCCGGTCTATGTTGTGTTCCTTCTTTGGTAACTGTGGTTCAATCTTATGAATTTATTTTGGGAGTCATGTCTTGATGGGTCAGGGGTATTGACATCACGGTGGGGATTTGGATTTTAGGCATTGAGGTTTGTAGACCCATGGTGGTCGGGCCGGATAGGGTAGCACCCAAAGCCGGGAACCCGGGAAGGTTTCCTTACGACTTCAATGACCTTAGCGTATTTGGGGAGTTGCAGACATTGGTATGGTCGGGCCGGATAGGGTAGCACCCGAAGCCGGGAACCCGGGAAGGTTTCCTTGCACCCCAGTGCGCGATGGTCCATTTAACTAATGGCACCATTGGATGACCTTTAGGATCCTCCTCTATAGGGTTTACCCTTTTGAGGGATGTGCACATTCGGGACCTTTAGGTGGATAGTTGTGATGTATGGTATCCGTTGTGGATTGGTCGTAACTTTTGTGGATTGTTTGGGTCCTTCATAAATTGGTGGTACTTTTGTGGGTTGGTTTTACCTTGCGTATACTAGATTTATTCTTACTCAACTTTATAGTTGACGGTTTTGCTTTCGTTTGACCCTGCTATGATCCATTTATGGGGAGCAGATTCTTAGCAGGTACTTCTATGGATGTTTGCTTGTTGCTGGGATGTCGCGGGGTTTGAGAGCCACGTAGTCGCAGTCACATGTTTTCTACATTATTTGGAATTTTAAATTTTAAAGATTTTGACGTTCCGCATAATTTCATTTTCTTCGGGCTATTTGCACTCACTTGAATATTTTCTTTTAAAATAATGAATGGTGAATGTTTATTTTCTTTCTGTTGTGGAATGTTGCATGTTACCGCCACGACTGTGTGTCGTGATGAGTGGCACTACGGTGACCAATACCGGCGGCCGACGGGATTGGAAACCGGGGTGTTACAAAGTGGTATCAGAGACGTTCGACTCCAGGACCACCACCTAAAATGAACCTTAAGATTAAATTCACTAAAATAAGCACAGTGAGGATGTGTGGGGTAGGTATTGAGTTCTATGTAGGGAAAGTACGGTAAGTTCTGATGTATGTGGCAATGTGGCTGTGGGTTGCAATTAATTTTGGACAGTAAGTGTTAGTATATGTGAAATATTCTGTGGCATGATATAGGTGATAATTGAATGTATGATTGTTTACTTTTGTAGTTTAGCTATGCCTCCTAGGAATGGAAATGAGAGGGACCACCGATTGATCGGTGGTTAAGATGAATCAAGACTCGATCCGGGCGGTCAACAAGTCGACGA
This sequence comes from Gentiana straminea, assembly GCA_036785695.1. NCBI lineage: Eukaryota > Viridiplantae > Streptophyta > Magnoliopsida > Gentianales > Gentianaceae > Gentiana > Gentiana straminea. The sequence goes on along the minus strand of JAVUPR010000424.1, from coordinate 1,276,217 downwards.
GAGGATCGTTCTCGGGGGTCAACCACCGGCATGACTAGGGCCGTGAGTCAGCAGAGGCCTAGTCAGTACGATGGTAAGGGAGATCCTAAGGGACTCGAGCGGTGGATTAGGGAGTTTGAGAAAATTTTCGCCACTCTAGGCTGTCCAGAGGAACTGAAGGTCGACCAAGCTGCTTTCTACTTGGTTGACAGGGCTGATTTATGGTGGGGTGCTAATAAAGATCGGTTGGCTCAGACTGTAAATGAGCAAGGGGAAACGGTATTGGTCCCACTGAACTGGACTGAGTTTAAGCAGGAGCTGAGGCGTGAATTCTTTCCCGAATCCAAGAGGAAAGAGCTGCGGGTGGAGTTCGATAATCTCCGACAGGGGGATATGACTGTCCAAGAATACTTTGTCGACTTGGCAGTTTATGCATCTGAGCTAGTGCCGACTGAAGAGGCCAAGATGGTGAAGTTTGAGCAACACTTAGATTTGGCGATCCGGGATCGTATGGGTGCAAGTAGGGGCTTCACGAGCTTAAAAGAGATGTGTGAAGTAGCGTGCAACATTGAGAGGATTCGGAGAGAGGTCAAAGCGGCATATACTACTAACAAGAGGAAGAGCGTCTCTGAGGACAATCAGGGGCAGCAAAAGCGGAGCAATTCCGGAAACCCACCGACGACCGTCCTTTTCGGAAAATTCACACCTTACCGGGGGCGGTGGTGGTCGGCCGGTGAGAGGTAACTCCCGGGGTTTAGTCGGCCACAAAGTTATCATTGCAAGCGGTGCCGAGAAATCATCCGGGTACCGATTGTTCGTGCGCGCGAGTTCGGTGTCACAATTGTGGGAAGTTTGGACATAGACGATATGAGTGCTTTACGGCTCCCACACCCGCCGGATCGGCATCGGTTACGGGAAGCAACATGGGTGGGACTCCGGGGAGCAACACGGGGAACCTGGGTAGGGGTAACCAGCGAGCGAGTGGTACTCCCGCACGAGCCGACAGGGGGGTGCACCCGCGGCCACCGGTGGAAATAGAAACCGACCATCGTGGTCGGCCGGCACGACAGCGGGGGCCGAGAAAAATCGACCGGGAGATTATTCGCACCGGCGAGAGGAGGCCGAGCGAGCAACCACGTAATGACAGGTAATTTTCTGGTTAACTCATTCTTATCCTATGTACTTTTTGATTCGGGTGCATCATGTTCCTTTGTAGCAAGTTCACATGTTTTGAGGTTAGGTCTAGCTACATTTGAGGTAATTGACAAGCAAATTTATGCAACCATCAGGAGAGTTAGTACCATGTTCTAAGTTGTATAGGGATGTACCAATAGTGATTTTGGGAGTCAACTTGTCGGTTGACTTGATCGAGTTCCCCCTCGAGAACTTCGACGTTATCTTGGGTATGGATTGGTTGAACCGGCATAAAGCCAAAATTGACTGTGAGCAGAAGAAGGTGACTTTGAGAGGTCCTAAAGGGGTGCGGGTATCTTACAAGGGATTTGTGGATAAACCTAATGTGAAGATTATTCCGGTGATGACTTTGAGATCTCTCATCGAGAAAGGGCACCCGTTGTTTATGTGTCACGTACATGATGTAAGCACGGGGGATCCTAAACTAGCGGACATTGATGTAGTCCGTGATTTTGGGGATGTATTCCCGATGAGATACCAGCATGCCACCCCGAGGAGGTAGAGTTTGCAGTGGAGTTGGTGCCCGGGACCAGACCGATATCGAAAGCACCCTATCGTATGGCACCTAAGGAATTAGCAGAACTAAAGGTACAATTGGAAGAACTGCTCGATAAGGAGTATATCCGACCGAGTGTATCACCATGGGGAGCACCGGTGTTGTTTGTGAAGAAGAAGGATGGTAGTATGCGGCTGTGTATTGATTACCGGGAACTGAACAACGTCACAGTAAAGAACAAGTATCCGTTACCTAGGATCGATGATTTGTTCGATCAACTACGGGGGCCAGGTATTTTCTCGAAGATTGATTTGCGATCGTGGTATCACCACTCCGGGTAGCGATGCGGATATTCCAAAGACCGCATTTCGTACCGGTACGGACATTACGAATTCACGGTCATGCCTTTCGGATTGACCAACGCACCAAAGCGGTTTTCATGGATTTGATGAACCGGGTATTCGGACCCTACTTGGACCGGTTTGTAGTAGTCTTTATTGACGACATCCCGGTCTACTCTAAGACTAAGGAAGAGCATGCCAAGCACCCGAGGCTCGTATTGCGATTTTACGGGAGAAACAACTGTATGCGAAATTGTCGAAATGTGAATTTTGGTTGGAACGAGTGGCATTTTTGGGGCATGTTGTCTCGAAAGACGGTGTATCCGTTGACCCGAGCAAGATAGAGGCGGTGACGAGATGGCCAACACCTAAGAATGTTGCGGAAATTCGAAGCTTCTTGGGTTTGGCTGGATATTACCGAAGATTTGTAAAAGACTTTTCCAAGATTGCGAGGCCGATGACTGCATTAATGAAGAAAGAGAACCGGTTTAAGTGGGATGAAAAATGTGAGGAGGCGTTCCAACTGCTTAAGGAACGGTTGACTACAACTCCTATTTTAGCACTACCAGAGGGTAATGAGGATATTGAGGTTTATACCGATGCATCGAAGAATGGTCTGGGTTGCGTACTGATGCAATGGAGACGAGTGATCGCGTATGCATCGAGGCAGCTGAAACCATATGAGAGTAACTACCCGACTCACGACTTAGAGTTGGCAGCTGTGGTTTTCGCATTGAAGATATGGCGACACTATTTGTATGGAATAACTTTCAAGGTGTTTTCAGATCACAAGAGTCTGAAGTACATATTTACACAGAAGGAGCTCAACATGCGTCAGAGGCGTTGGTTGGAACTAATTAAAGATTATGACATGGAAATCCAATACCACGAAGGGAAGGCCAATGTAGTGGCGGACGCATTGAGTCGGAAATCGATTCATTCCTTGTGCGAGGAAGTAGCTCGGATCAGATTGCGAGAAGAGTTGGACCGCATGGATATTTGTGTCATCCAGAAAGGCGGAGATAAAAGCGACTTCGTCTTGCAACCCGAATTATACGCTGAGATCCGGGCGAAACAAGTGGGTGACGGGGGGTAATTGAGGCAAAGAAGGCCAAGATTGGTACAGATGGAGCGGCTGATTTTACGTTACACGAGGATGGTAGTATCCGGTTTAAGGGGCGGTGGTGTGTACCAGCTGACGAAGAACTCAAGAGGCGGATCTTGAGTGAAGCTCATAGTACGCCTTATTCGGTTCATCCGGGAGGAGACAAATTGTATAAGGACCTCAAGAAAACCTTTTGGTGGCCCAATATGAAACGCGAGGTAGCAGAATTTGTGTTAAAGTGCTTGACTTGTCAGAAGGTCAAGATTGAACATCGACGGCCACGGGGTATGCTTTGCGGCCGTTGGATGTGCCGGTTTGGAAGTGGGATTCCATCTCTATGGATTTTGTATGCGGATTACCGAGGAGCCCTAAAGGGAATAATATGATTTGGGTCGTTGTGGATAGACTGACCAAAGCGGCGCATTTCATCCCGATGAAAGACACCTGGAGTAAGACGGAGTTGGCTATGGCATACCGGAGAAATATTGTGAGACTACATGGTATACCCATCAGCATTGTGTCAGATAGAGATGCGAGATTCATATCTCGGTTTTGGCGGGAGCTACGGGCCCTTGGGGACGGAGCTACGAATGAGTACAGCTTTTCACCCTGCTACCGATGGTCAGACGGAGAGGACCATACAAACTTTGGAAGACATGTTGAGGGCATGTGTGTTAGAATTCAAAGGCTCTTGGGAGGAAAAGCTCGATCTTATTGAGTTTTCATACAACAACAGTTACCATGCCAGTATTAAGATGGCACCTTTTGAGGCACTTTATGGTAGGAAGTGCAAAAGTCCGGTTTGTTGGGACGATTCGTCCGAGGCAGTGATTTTGGGACCGCAGATGATCGAAGATACGATTAAGCAGGTGCAGATAATCCGAGAAAAGATGAAGGCTGCCCAGGATAGGCAGAAGAGCTATGCAGACTTACACCGACGGGATATTGAGTTCGCCGTGGGCGATAAGGTATTACTACGAGTATCACCAACCGAGGAGTGATGCGTTTTGGCAAAAAGGGGAAGTTGAGTCCCAAGTACGTGGGGCCATATGAGATCTTGGACCGCATAGGTGAAGTGGCATACCGATTAGCTTTGCCGCCGGCGTTGGATAAAGTGCATAACGTGTTCCATGTATCTCAATTGCGCAAGTACGTGAGTGATCCTTCTCACGTGATCGAACCGGAGGTGGTTGAGCTAGACCGGTCCCTTGACCTACGAGGAGGTACCGGTGCAGATATTAGATACCAAGGTACGGAAAACAAGGGGACGTGAGGTTAGCATCGTCAAGGTCTTATGGTCTAACCATGCCACTGAGGAGGCGACATGGGAAGCTGAGGATGCTATGCGACAGAAGTACCCGCATTTGTTCCCTTAAGGTATGCATTCTTTTTTTCAAGCCTTGTACGTAAAATCCTTTTGCTTATCTTCGGGGACGAAGGGTGTTTTAAGGGGGGGTGGAACAACGCCCGGTTCGAACCTGAACTTCGAGGACGAAGTTTTGTCTTAAGGGGGGAAGGATGTAATATCCCGAAATTTTGACTTCCTAACTAATTAAGTAAAAGATCTATTATTTGGGAAAATTATGGGATTTATTAGTTTATGGAGGAATTTACAAAAAAAAAGGAGAAGTCTTAATCATTTAATAGATTAAAGAGGATTTTTCTCCTTTTCCTCCTTATTTCCCCAAAACACAAATTTTTTCAGCCCCAAAAACCCTCCCTTGCCGTCGGCCAAGAGTAAGGAAGAAGGAGAGAAAAATCTCTCCTTGGTGTTTAGGAATTCGTCGTCGCCATCATCGGTAAGCATCGTTATTTCTTTTCCTACATCTCGAGCATGACGATCGGCCGACCAAAGGCCACGGCCGATCCTCTTATGCGTTGAAAAGGGGGCTGTGCGATTTAGGGTTCTATCTTTGGGGATCACTAGAATTGTTTGGTGATCACTGTTTTGTTTATATATAGATTCGGGCTTCGTAGAGGAACGATTCTAGCTCGATAGCGAGGGCTTTCAAGAAACGCAGCCTAACCGGTAAGAATATTTCTACGTTTTTTGTCAAGTTTTATTCAAGGGTGTCTACGCTTGGTTGTCCTGTTTCGGGGATGTTATACGTTCATAATAGTGTGTTGTTGCGTTGGTTAAAATTTATAGTTGGTAAGATATTGTTGTATGGAGATTTCTGGGCTTAAAATGTTGTATTTGCTGCTGTTTTGTTGTGAAACGGCTCAGAAATCGCGTGTATAATTGTTAGGGTTCAAGAGGAAACCCAGGTGGACGGGCGTCCGGGCTCGCGAGACGGGCGTCCGCCCGGATTTCGGTTCGACGAGCGTCGGGTTACCCGGACGGACGTCCGAGGGGTTATTTTACATTCGGGATCTAACTCCGTTCGTGGACGGGCGTCCGGGTTTTCTGGACGGGCGTCTGCCCTGGGTAATTTTTCCTTGGACGAGCGTTTGGGTTACCTGGACGGACGTCTAAGGGGTTGTTTTACATTCAGGATCTAACTCTGTTAGAGTAGACGGGCGTCTATACATCCTGGACGGGCGTCTGATATTTTGGACGGGCGTCCAACAGAGTACTGGGACAGGCGTCTGGTCTATGTTGTGTTCCTTCTTTGGTAAATGTGGTTCAATCTTATGAATTTATTTTGGGAGTCATGTCTTGATGGGTCAGGGGTATTGACATCACGGTGGGGATTTGGATTTTAGGCATTGAGGTTTGTAGACCCATGGTGGTCGGGCCGGATAGGGTAGCACCCAAAGCCGGGAACCCGGGAGGGTTTCCTTACGACTTCGATGACCTTAGCGTATTTGGGGAGTTGCAGACATTGGTATGGTCGGGCCGGATAGGGTAGCACCCGAAGCCGGGAACCCGGGAAGGTTTCCTTGCACCCCAGTGCGCGATGGTCCATTTAACTAATGGCACCATTGGATGACCTTTAGGATCCTCCTCTATGGGTTTACCCTTTTGAGGGATGTGCACATTCGGGACCTTTAGGTGGATAGTTGTGATGTATGGTATCCGTTGTGGATTGGTCGTAACTTTTGTGGATTGTTTGGGTCCTTCATAAATTGGTGGTACTTTTGTGGGTTGGTTTTACCTTGCGTATACTAGATTTATTCTTACTCAACTTTATAGTTGACGGTTTTGCTTTCGTTTGACCCTCGCTATGATCCATTTATGGGGAGCGATTCTTAGCAGGTACTTCTATGGATGTTTGCTTGTTGCTTTGGATGTCGCGGGGTTTGAGAGCCACGTAGTCGCAGTCACATGTTTTCTACATTATTTGGAATTTTAAATTTTAAAGATTTTGACGTTCCGCATAATTTCATTTTCTTCGGGCTATTTGCACTCACTTGAATATTTTCTTTTAAAATAATGAATGGTGAATGTTTATTTTCTTTCTGTTGTGGAATGTTGCATGTTACCGCCACGACTGTGTGTCGTGATGAGTGGCACTACGGTGACCAATACCGGCGGCCGACGGGATTGGAAACCGGGGTGTTACAGAAGGTATGAACCGACAATGGCCAATTTCAAGAATAAACGTTTTTATCTATAATTAAGAAGTTGTTGTTTTCTTTTAAATTTATTTTCTTTTTGAGTCTTGAGTCGTCTTGAAATAAACCTGCATCGTTTTACAGCGATAATTAGAAATTCTGAGCCCAGTTTACCGTGGGTAGCCCCCTATTTACCGAGGGTCATAAAATCAAGTTCTGACAGCCTCTGTGATTCTGTTTATATCCCTGTTAGTTTTAGTTAGTAGGTCCGAAACAGTTGGGTCTAATCCCAACTAAAGCGGAAGTTGCTAACCGTTTTCTTTGTTTTACTTTTGTCTCTTTCGCCGGAATTTTAGGACGCTTCGGATATTCAGTCAACAAGAGTGGTAAAGTCAAGACAAGTCAAGCACAATGCCTCGTACAGTGTTGAATATCAAACCAATCTCCATGTACCCGGGATCAAAAGTCAAAGAGCAATATGAAGCAGACAAGAAATGTGTGGAGGAGGAGACAGAAGCACTTAAACAAGAAGCCGAAGAAAGCCTGATGAGTATGAAACCTATCGCCCAGGTACGTTTCTTGTTGAGTTAATTGACATATCTTCCAATTACGATTCCGGTGATCATGAAGAGGATCTAGACACAATGTTTTCTGAGCCCGAGGGTTACCTGCACTCTGATACCGTAGTGAAGCTAGGAGACCCAGGGACGTTTCGACTTCCGATCTCAATCAACGGTATATCTGTAAGTTTAGAGCTCTGCGACTCCTGTTCGAGTTGCAATATTCTTTCTTTCTCCATCTGTCAGAAAATTAAGATTCAGATGACCATGCATGGACAAAACTCGGTCCATGGCCTTTGTCGATCAAACCAGAGATATGCCTGCCGGTCTGCTAAAGAATTGCACAATCAAGGCAGGAGGATTCACATTCCCGATAGACTTTACCGTTTTAGACGTACCGGAGGATCCTAGTGCCCCAGTTCTATTAGGTAGACCTTTCTTAGCGACCAGCCGGGCGATCATGGATTATGATAATGGGGAAATCACTCTAAGGTTGAACAATGATGCAATAACCATTAAGATCGTAGAACCCCTAGACAATAGGTCTAAAAGTTGCAGTATGACTTATGGTTCTGGAGACGTTAATTTTGTGGAGATAAAGGATGAGAGGTCTAGGAAATGAGAGGTTCTCGTAGAAACCTATGAGCAAGAGTTTATGAGATTAATTCTTAGTGAGCACGAGGAGAAAAACCACAGCAAGACGCTCGCGGAAGCTAGCCCTTCCGTATTGCGTAGTGAAAAGGTAGAGCCGAAAAGAGAGAATATGGAATCCATGGGCATAAAAGTTAAATCTTGAAGCAGAGGAAGACCTAGCACACGAGCAAAGAGAGCGAGACATGCCAAGAAGAGAGCTGAGAAAGTTTCTAAGGAAAATCGGGAAAATGAACTCCTATGGGATAATAGCAGATGAGAAGGGAAGTGCATGACGGATAAAACCTTGATCGTGCAAGTTTGGTGAGTTAAAGCCCCAACCTTTGACTCGTTGGAGATCCGAAGGTAAATTGAGCTAGTGACTATAAACTCAGAACTAACTCTTGAACCCTCATGAGGAAGTGAGTCAGTAAAAGTAGCCGGATGAAATGACGAGTTTTTTTTTCATCCTACTGCACCCTTAGGGTTGAAACCGATGGATGTTGGGAAGGTTTTTTTACTCGTTGTGGATTCTAGTGAAGTAGGTTCGGATCGAGTCGGAAATAACAAAATGAGGAGTAAGAACTAGTGATTGGGGGTCAGGATTGAGCAGCAAGTTAATGTAAGGTGTGCAGAACAAGAACTGAGAAAATCTGGAGAGAAATCGGGCATAACCCCCTTACCGAGCTGAGTTTTATCGATTTTGTGTGTCAGATTATAGATTACACCCTTCGATAACACGTGATGGACACACGTTGCATCGGTTACCCACCAGTCAGAGCAGCCGCCCCGTTTTCCCTATTTTCTATTATTTCCTCATTTCCCACACTCCACCATTACTCCACCTCCTCAATCCCATCAATCAACCCCTCAATCCCCTCACCACCCTTACTCCCCTATCCCACTATTTCCTTCCATCTTCTATCATTTTTCCTATATAAACACCTTTCCACCACCATTATTCATCATTATCAACAATCATCTTCTTCTTCTTCATCACCAATTTCTCCATTTTTTCTCCCCTTATAAATCCTGGCCAACCTCACCACCCATCACCAATATTTCCACCACCATCATCACCCATTTTCCTTCCATCTAAACACCTTTTTCACTCTCTGCTACTGTGTGGTGCTGCTGTACCAGTGTAGTTGTTGCAGTTCATCTTTTTCCATCGTTAGCAGCACTGTCCCAGAACAAAATCGGAAAAATTAGGCAGGGTAAACCGGCCCATAGTTCCGGTAAACCGATGGTAATTTTTAGAGCATATTCATCATCTTCAGCAGTCTTTGTCATTAGCACTGATGGGCCCAAAACACAGTAGAACCGTACATTGTCCGAGTGGTCACCAGGTTGTATACGGAGATGCTAACCCCCTTGATAGACGGGGTTCAACAATTTAATTCTTTGGAGACTTATGAATCATTCCGAGGTCTTTAGAACGGACGACCTATTGCCCATCAGCGTGGCGTCGACTTGGAGGATTGTGGCACTATCTTGCCAAGAGCCCATAAGTGTAATGATATTCTAGATATGGCGGAGGCACCAAGCCAGTTCAACGTTATGGTGGTGCAAGAATTCTATGCGTATCTGGGACATAACCCATGAGCTACATTTCCCATGGTCCGGGGAGTCAAAGTGGATTTCACCATAGAGCGGATCAATGCATACTACGGGGTGCGCAATCCACTAGTGGGCCTGGAAGAGTACACATCATCTTATGATGTTGATGATCTAGAGAGGATGAAGATGATAGCTAATTATTTTGGGGTGGAATGGAAGTACAATCAAATGGGAGACCCCACCATCTTCCTAGAAAATGACCTATCTTGGGATAGGAAGATCTTGAACAGATTTGTATGTTCCCACCTTCAGCCAACCAAGTACACCATATCTATTACACCGAGGAGGGTGGAATTGATGTTTTATCTGGAGCAGGAATCTCCATTTAACATCAGCATGTTGATGAATAGCCGCATCCTGGAGATTGCCGATGATTCCGAGCGAGAGCAGCTGCCTTATGGCCCTATGATTGATATGTTCGCTCTGGAAAATGAGGTTCCGGTTCTGGTTAGTGACGATTGGGAAGAGCTTGAACCAAAGATAAGTTCGCAGTCAGTTTCAAAAGCACCCAAACGTGTGGGTCAAAGAGCTGAGAGAGAACACACTCCGGTCCACAGAGGGCCTCGGTCTCATAAAGCCATGATTGAGGAAAATGCAAGAGAGATTGCGAGTCTACATCGCAAAATGGACATAATGATGGACTTTTTAGGCATTCCTTCTTCGACCCCACCACCTAGGACTACCCCACGTCACGGAGCGTCTTCTTTCACTGCTTCTGCCTCAACTTCTGGCTACCTACCGGTTTTGAGCCTAGAGATGACTGGGAGGAGTATTTTGACGAGGACTAGTTTATTTCTTTTTCTTGTTGTCATTTTCCCATTTTTAGTATTTAATTTCATTTTTCTTGTCTAGTAATGTAGAAGAATTTTTAATAATATAACGAATTTTGTCGGCTTAAATTGTTTTAGAGTAATTTCATTTTCTCTTTTACTGCCGCACTTTCATTATACGGTTATTGTCACCCAAATTTCTTCTCTTGGATTGTTTGAGATATTTAGTGCAAACTAATTTTCAAAGACTTCTTACATGTCGCCCATTGCATATATTGGAGATCCATTATTTCTCGTTGCCCCGCCCATAACGAAGCTAAGTTCCTTTTCGTTTTAACTTTTTCATCTTCACATTGGGGAAAATGTTTCGATTAATTGGGGGGTAGGAACGTCACTTATCTTTTTAGCATTATATTCTGTTAATTGCATGACTACCTTGATTCTCTTGACGCATTTTTCACCACCTAGACTTTGATTCGTTTCATCAAAACTTCGGAAAAAAATGACATCTTTGACCTTTCGGAGTTAATTGATTACATCGTTGTTCCACTTTGCATAAGTAAAAGTAGTGCCCACTTCTCAGATAGTGGCGTATTAAGCGCATATTCTGTTGTGAGCCACCATCTTAAGCACGCATAACTCACTTTCCTTGGTGTGTAGTAGATAGCGCATTACTTTGACTAGAGTTGACCCTAGCTTTATCCTGAATTATGTTCTACCAACGAATATAAGGGCAAAGGAATTATGGATTCGGTAGTTTATCAAGAGTGAGACCGTGAGGATAGATAGAATTATGAGCGTTCACCCGCCAAGCAAGAGAAATAAATTGCACGATATATATCTACATTCTCTTTGGCAAAACAGAGTCGATGGAGCATAAGATGCATGACCCTTGCATGAAATAGACCGATAAACGCGAGCCTAAGAGTAATACTCGGTTATCGATTCACCTTGCCCAGCTGATTTGATCTAATTAATTAATAGGTTAAAGGTTGTGGAGAACTATTTTTGATCTAAAATGAGGAAAAAGGACAAGGAAAATATATAGTGGTTGAGAAGGACAAAAACACACCTGTTACTACATGTGTTACTACATGTTGCTACATGTTGCTACAACCACATGTAGTAACACATGTAGTAACAGGCGCGGTTTTGTCCTTCTCAACCATTATTTTTTTTTCTTGTCCTTTTTTCCCATTTTGTAGCTTATTTTGTCCTTCTTGCTTGTGGCCCCTTAATTAATAAAAGCACGTTCATGACTGGTTAGTTCGACTACAGGTTGACGTAATGTGATATTGTCTACATTACTAAAGATCGAGGAGTTATTGCACACACACATTGGTTCATGACAAGAATATTGTTTAATGCATTACTTATGGATATGAGTTGACATGATCTTGATATTGACTTTGTGAGGCGTAGTTGTTTTTAATTAACTTGTATATTGGTCGGGATGTTGTTTTCTTTTCGCCTTTTTGCTCGGGACGATCAAAAGCTAAGTGGGGGGGTAGTTGATAACCCTCTAAATAGTACCATTAATTATACCTTTATTTACCCCGAATTATGTGTAGGATGTAGGATCTTAGATCTAAACGAGTTAGATCTACGCACAGCGGATGGATCACGACTTATACATCACAATAAATAATTAAAGGACTTAAACTACTACAAGGGGGTTAAGATCAAGTTACCAATAGTAGGAAGAGAAGCCAAGATCTTCCGATGTGTTCTCCAAACGGTGGTTGGTGGACACCCTTCTTGATATGAGAACCTCCTTGATATGCTTCCAAGAAAAACTCCAAGTTTTTCTCCAACCGGGTGGAGCTAAGGATCGAACTCCTTAGCCTTTATTCTCTATAAATTTCGTGGCCCCCTCTTCCCCGAGGGCTCAGGGAGAACTCTCTTTTTATAGGCAAAATCCAAGAGAGAAAACCTATACCCAATCGGTTTAACAAAATAAAAGAGATAATTCTAATTATTATTATCCAATAAAAATAAGAGATAATTACAATCTTATAATAAGAAAATATAATTATCCTTATAGTTAAGAGATAAATAATAAATAAATTATTTTCTTTTATTTATCCAATTAATTATTTAACAAATAAATAACTAATTACACAATATGTCATTATCCAAGAAAACTAATTTCTTGGAAAATCCAAGACATATTGGCGCCACACTAAGCCCACCAGGCCCACAGAAAATGTCTTTTCTGTGTATTATATTATTTAGCCCAACTAAATAATAACCATGCATATCAATTAATTAGCCAAGCCAATTAATTATCAATGAGGCCCAAATAACAAGATTATTAGTCCGAATTACAGAAGCCACATCGGGGACCATGGACCTATAACCACATCGGGGACCATGGACCATGGCTCCAATAATTAATTATTCATCGAACAGAATAAGTACATTAATTATTAAATCCGGGATTACGCCACCATAAACCCGAAACTGAACTCTACCAATTATAGATATATACTTACACTCAACCCATAGAGTAGATAAGTGTCCATTGATATAATCACTACATACGGATTAACCCTCCATAGACTGTCCATTCTGAGTGGGAAGTCTCCGTGAACCCGGCTCAGAATATCTTATACTTATTTACTATTAACCCCCTGATGATCAATTAGTGCACATATCTGACTAGTAGCTAATTAGTCAAATGTGAATTCCCGGGATCGATCACTTTCTTAGGGCTAACAAATAAGGGGACTGTCTCTCTACTTCCCGCAGGAAGGAATGGATTCCATGTCTGTGAAAATCGAACTACTCACTCATCGGGAGATAGTGCCAATGAGAAGTGGCTTGGAACACATATTTAAGTGAACCGTAACTAACACATCAAACACTACCCCGAGACAAGCAAAGACCCCGTGATCACCTCGGATTAAGGTTGATCCATATATGACCATCTAATGATTTAATAAGATTCCTCGATTACGGAATTATACCGAGAAATACGATTAAATCGGTCCAAATCCTATATGAATGCCATCATATATAAATGCCCCACGTAGGTACCCTCTACCGACAAATCCGGATAAGACTATCACACCCTAAGGTGTTCGGGCGCATTATTGGTGTTTTAATCAAGAGACCCTAAACTCGATTAAGTTCACCATGGACTAACAGCTTTAAGCATATCTCCACTAACTCAATCCTCACGTGTAATCCATACACTGAGTTAAGTGGTTACATACGGATATACTTAGGGTTTGCAGTAGTGTATTACTTACAAGCACAAAGCAAGTAATAAGGTGAGATAAATTCTGTCATCCATTACAAACAATTACACAAATTGTCTTTCGGGCACTACACCTAACAATCTCCCACTTGCATGAAATGACAAGCAACGTTTGTTTTTAGAGCACACCCTTTCTCATCTTATTCACAACACTCTCCCACTTGCTCTAAAAGCAGATGAGACATATTCATCAATGCCGTACCCTCCAAGCACTCGACTTGGTACACTGATTAGCTAGGTTGTCGACTCGAGACGATCTTTAGGATTGAAACGTAGCCGGTCCTTCCAATCGGCGGTACTCTCTCTCAATATGCTTTTGACTCCTTATGACCGAGAAGATCCTTCTAAGCTATCTCTTCACCGTTTTCACGATGAAGTGATATCGGCTTATCAGACCTGGAATTACTTCCAGACCAAAAAGGAAATTCTAAGCACTATGAGTAAACACTGAGCCCGAGATCAACTTAATGATCATCCTTAATCTGACTACAAGTCAGAATCAGTGTAGTCAACCATATTCAAGTTTGCACCTGAATATACAAGCATATGATTCCTCGTTCTCTAAAGATACTTGAGGACGTACTAAACCGCTATTCAATGCTCGAATACGAGATTCGACTACTATTGACTTGTTATAACCTGACTTGCCATTATCCAAGAGAGACTCTATCCCATTTTCTCTTTATCCGAAGATTTGGAGAATCATTCCTGAGAGGTAGGGTAGGACAACTCTCGATGAATGCTGCAACCATATATGCATAATCATCTTATTCAATAAGATCGGTGGGATAGCCAATGACTCATTCTCGTGAATTTGACCAAATCAGATTCTTAGAACATAGTCCAATTCTCTCATCCAGAGAATCTTGGCGTGTCAGTTTCCGACTTCAGATAACTCTCATGCTGTTTCCAACTGTTCCAGTGTTACCTTTCGCGAACACTAATACTACTATTTTACCAATACTGATACCCAGTCTACAAAAGACTTATCAATATTCTAGTCAAGTCCACATATTTCAGAACATGCGACTTTTAATGACCGAGAGGTTCTCTTACATCCACAAAGGACATAAGTCCCGGCAAATCAACCCGCCATTTGTTCTAACCAAGACCCTTCTGTTCCGAATGAATCCAGACTCCGTTTTATGGCAAGAAAGTCTCAGGGAATCACCCCTATTTTCTGCTTTCTAACGAAATCTAGCAAGACTAAGTGGTGAGAGAGTTCAAGGTCTGATTAACTCTCTACTTTTTAAGGAATCACCCCTAGACCACTCAGCTTTGTGCTGAAAGTTAAACTTTCCTATTCATTCGACTCTTTTCGGCGTAGATCCAATTACTCCCACTAGGCCTGAGACACTCAGGTGGTTCTACTAGAGGCTGAACAGAACTGGAGTACTAAAACTCCATTCATAGGGTTAAGGTTTTGAAACCAACCTTTATGATCAGAATCCTATACAGCCCACCAAGAGCCATAGGTTATCAATCGCCCTAGTAGACTATAAAGTCCACAAAGCCATAATGGGTCAATGGTTAAACCATACTCCCATGCATTCTAGGTGGATTGATATTCTGATCTAGTAGTATTTATCAGTGTAGTCACCAACATCCGATGTTGGACGTGGCCTGACTAAATCAGATAGTAACTTCCTAGAGTAACTGTACTCCAAGGTCTAAGGCTATTACTTATAGATTCTATCAGAAGCCTCGTGACAGTCCAACTGTCACTTTCTGATCTCAAGAATCTTACAACCAACCTTCACTCGTCTCATTAAGATATTTCATGAATGGTCAAAATCTGAACGTATGCGCAAAATCTCCAGTCCTACCTTCAAGCATTAAATGCTAAATGCCTACATTTACGGAAGTGGTGTGAACCGAATTCACTCCTTATCCATAAATTCACTAGCATCTTCTAGGTAGACTTCTCGGTTTACATAATAATGTTAACCGTTATTTTGCAACCAATTATCTTAATCGAGTTTAGCAGTGTATTGTAGTACATCAATAACTATATAGGGCAAGTCTATGGTTTCTTTCTCAGTGAGAAACATTCCACTAGGAGGCAGGCTGAGCATCAGTCCCAAGACTATGCTATAGCCTATTTATGAGCATGGAATACTCTATTCTCTGCTGAAATCAGAGACTCCTCCTCGTATTCTTTTGATAAACTAAATCGCGTTTCGAGTAGTTATCAAACAAAATGTCACCACTCAAAAACTCCCACTAGCTTGTGTCTCTCACTAGACCCCGAAGGTCATGATGAACAAGCTATGTTACCCCTTCAAATCTATTACCCTCTCCCGATTGAAAGGAAACTTAGTCATTGTTCCTTTGAGATAGTGTTCTTAGACTGGGAGAGATGAATCACCCTTAGCCAGTCGTCAGGTCTTATCTCTGGGATATATGCACTAATTAATAGATATTGAAGGGTCGTTTATCTTAATACGGAAACCTTTTACCTTTAATAGTTTTAGATGTGTTACACATACCTATTCAGCTTTTCTTAGTGGTTCTGTCTTTATCAAACAAAAGTCCGAGTCACAGATTCGTACTACAAATGTCATCTTCACTTTGTTTAAGGCAACTGTAGTATCGAGATGAAAGTGAATCCATTTGTTTCAACGAATCTGTAAACAGAAAAATAAATTTTTCTGTGATATTCAAGGATAGAATCCGAAATTCATTTCCTTATATCACTCCCACTATTATAGCTGAAATAACTGCCCATTGTCTACTTTATTAATTTTTAATGCACAGCTTCCTTGTTCTTCCAAAGAACTAAGCTACCGAGTCGAGTTACTCGGTTTAAGAAAGTCGCTAAGGATTCATTGGTTAAGTGATCCGAAATCACTTTCCTTATCCTATACTTTCTATAATTAATTTTTCGGTTTAGCCTCAAAACTTTAGTTAAGATGATTAACACTCATAGACATTCTTTCCCATTCTCAACTTTCCTTAAAAGGAAATAGTCTTGAACTAGCAGTTCAATTGAGTAGACACTACTCGTGAACTCGTGGGATGTCTAATGAAAGCGTTACCCGAGTGGGACTAATTTTCTAATAAATTAGAAAAACAACGAGATAAAAGCTCCCACTAGTTTATCGGTTCCAAATACCGTCTAACTAGCGACACTTTAATTTATGATTCTCTAATTTTTCTATTAGAAAATTTCTCGTGTAGACACTACACAATTAAAATTCACTAGAAGAATTTTATCGTCCCAATCATCTTTCAAACTAACTATGGTTGTCTCTCGTTCAACACGGGTGACAGCAGTGACATACTTATTTACGTCACTTAAGTCTTGAAGGCTCAAGAGAAATATCTCTTCCGAAAAATTAATCGCATGTAAGATCAATAAGTACAACGTTCTAGTTACTTACCACTTTTTAACGAAGTCATTACTAGTCAATTTTACACTAGCAGTCTAGCACCCTAGAGAGATATATAAATAGTTGTAAATAAAATTGACAGAAAATAAATCCAAATCACACACTACTAATAAACTTTAGGAACATAAACTAAGTACTTATAGTCTATCCTACCGTTCCAAGGATTTAATCTAATGCCTCAGTGCCGCCTTAGGGTAGGTCAAAGAGGTTTCGATTAATATTGAAGATCAGATTGAGAATCGAACATCTCATTTGTGATCGTCAATCACCTTTCCTTTTTCAGCCAAGGTACTACCAAAAATACCCTTTATGAGTGTGACCTACTCGTCTCGCATTTTTAGGTAGACCCCGAGTGTGCCGCCTTAGGGTTGGTCAGTGACCCGGCGAGTACCCAAAATCCTATCCTTTCGGAGACCAAGCCTTGAATTTTGATAGCGGTGAAGGCCTTCCTCAGGGGGCCGAAATCAAAGCCGGCACGAGGCGTCACCATTCTCTCACGTTGCTTGTGTCAACAGTAGAGGCCGTGGGGTCGGCTGTCGCCTCTCCCGCTCCCACTCAATATTTTGAAAAAAGTGGTGGGTTTACTGATCACGTTTTTGGACTTGATGTTACATTAAGGAACAATAAATCATAGGCCCGAATGTTGTTGGTTACGTGGGCTAGCCCACCCGACCTATTCGTTGGAACATATGTAGCCGTCGGACGGGTCAAGACTAGGGGAGCTCCGTTGAGCCGTAGTGGCACTTTGGATGGCTCAGCCTTGCTAGACCCCCGTGCAAACGCCACGTGTGGAGGGTGAAGTCGATCGAGCCGTAGCTACTGTTGACCACCCAACCGTGGTTAAACCACTTTCGAACCATGTTTGCCCGTGATCATCCAATCCTTAAACATCAAACTTTCACGTAGACACTACGGAACAAAAACGTAATCTCGTCTAGGTAAGGTGAAATTCACCGAGAATCCAACACCTTAACCACGAGGTTTCGGGATTTTACTCCTTATGCTTTCGCAGAGTGGGATTCACCGAGAATCCATCACCCAACCTCGACGATTGAAAAAACCTGTGTTCCTCGGTTTTTACCCTAATTAGTTTCTAATTAATATCAAACAATTAATTAAAACTAATTGCGTGTTTTATACATGCCTAACTAATTCCTCGAATTAATTTCTACATGTATGCATATGGAGTGGAATTCATGATATGATGCATGTCATGGCAATTTTCCGGTTCAGCACATACAATCTAAACATGTATACTAGTGCGAAAAATAAACACGGAGATGGACCGTTGGCACCCCTGTATCTAATCTATTAGAAAATAAATAACCAAAAACCCTAACTAGGGTTTACTTCTTTCTAACATAATCTGCATCTGTTCAAAATCTTCGACGATCGACAAACCAAACGAACTCGGATCGCAACGAAACTTTACAGATCTGTTCCTCACTCCTTGGGCTTCATTATGGACGGTTGGATCGGAGTTTTGACTTGTCAATTTTCTCCAGTGAGCCGCCCAACTTGCTGCTGGATCTGACTTTTACAGCAGCGCATCAATGAATTCCTGAGGCCGATTGGGAATCGAGATGAATTCCGATCGATCTGAAATTTTTATCCCACGTCAAAAACTCCATATTGTTCGATCTGACCGGTTGGATTTGCGTTTCAACGGTCCAAACTCTCCCAGAAATTCGAGGAAGTCACAGGTAGGGTTTCTGTGAATCCTGCGTTTTTTTGTTACAGCAGCTTCTTTGCAGCAACGAACGGATATCAAAATGGACTTCCGATCGACGCCAAATTTTGTGTAATTGTTCATCATCTTCCAATCTTGATTCTGACTAAACAACTACTAAACAGATCTATTTTCTGGAAATTAAAATTGCAATAAAAATAAATTACATAATTTCCTATACTCATATGAACGAATTTTCATCGTTTATATGAGTTTACAATAGATCTAACGGGTAAACAGTGTCAACCCCAAATCCATCTCTTCAACCATAGCAATTAATCATTATCAATGCATAAAACAATAAATAAAATTTACCTACATGCAATTCCACTCCTTTAAATCGTTTAATTATGATTATGACTATATAAATCGTGGAACATGTCTCTGCTACCACATGTAGGATGTAAGATCTTAGATATAAACGAGTTAGATCTACGCGCAGCGGATGGATCACGACTTATACATCACAATACATAATTAAAGGACTTAAACTACTACAAGGGGGTTAAGATCAAGTTACTAATAGTAGGAAGAGAAGCCAAGATCTTCCGATGTGTTCTCCAAATGGTGGTTGGTGGACACCCTTCTTGATATGAGAACCTCCTTGATATGCTTCCAAGAAAAACTCCAAATTTTTCTCCAACCGGGTGGAGCTAAGGATCGAACTCCTTAGCCTTTTTTCTTTATAAATTCCGTGGCCCCCTCTTCCCTTAGGGCTCAGGGAGAACTCTCTTTTTATAGGCAAAATCCAAGAGAGAAAACATATACCCAATCGGTTTAACAAAATAAAAGAGATAATTCTAATTATTATTATCCAATAAAAATAAGAGATAATTACAATCTTATAATAAGAAAATATAATTATCCTTATAGTTAAGAGATAAATAATAAATAAATTATTTTCTTTTATTTATCCAATTAATTATTTAACAAATAAATAACTAATTACACAATATGTCATTATCCAAGAAAACTAATTTCTTGGAAAATCCAAGACATATTGGCGCCACACTAAGCCCACTGTGCCCACGTAAAAAATGTCTTTTTCGTGTATTATATTATTTAGCCCAACTAAATAATATCCATGCATATCAATTAATTAGCCAGGCCAATTAATTATCACCGAGGCCCAAATAACAAGATTATTAGTCCGAATTACGTAAGCCACATCGGGGACCATGGACCTATAACCGTAGCTCCAATAATTAATTATTCATCGAACGTAATAAGTACATTAATTATTAATTCCGGGATTACGCCACCATAAACCCGAAACCGAACTCTACCAATTATAGATATATACTTACACTCAACCCATGAGTAGATAAGTGTCCATTGATATAATCACTACATACGGATTAACCCTCCATAGATCGTCCATTCGAGTGGGAAGTCTCCGTGAACCCGGCTCAGAATATCTTATCCTTATTTACGATTAACCCCCTGATGATCAATTAGTGCACATATCTGACTAGTAGCTAATTAGTCAAATGTGAACTCCCGGGATCGATCACTTTCTTAGGGCTAACAAATAAGGGATCGTCTCTTTACTTCCCGCAGAAGGAATGGATTCCATGTCCGTGAAAATCGAACTACTCACTCATCGGAGATAGTGCCAATGAGAAGTGGCTTGGAACACATATTTAAGTGAACCGTAACTAACACATCAAACACTACCCCGAGACAAGCAAAGACACCCGTGATCACCTCGGATTAAGGTTGATCCATATATGATCATCTAATGATTTAATAAGATTCCTCGATTACGGAATTATACCGAGAAATACGATTAAATCGGTCCAAATCCTATATGAATGCCATCATATATAAATGCCCCACGTACGTACCCTCTACCGATAGTCCGGATAAGACTATCACACCCTAAGGTGTTCGGGCGCATTATTGGTGTTTTAATCAAGAGACCCTAAACTCGATTAAGTTCACCACGGACTAACGCTTAAGCATATCTCCACTAACTCAATCCTCACGTGTAATCCATACACCGAGTTAAGTGGTTACATACAGATATACTTAGGGTTTGCAGTAGTGTATTACTTACAAGCACAAAGCAAGTAATAAGGTGAGATAAATTCTATCATCCATTAAAAAAAATTACACAAATTGTCTTTCGGGCACTACACCTAACATTATGCTCAAGAGAGAGGATAGATATGCTCATTATCATATGGAATATATATTAAATTCTATGGGCATGATTCTAGGTTTACGATTCTGCATTTATATTATTATCCCGGAGATTTGGTACTATTTTGCCTTGTTTATACCCTTTTCCGGATGTACCAAAGTCTGGAGCCGCTAAGGATGGATATGGGATGAAAGGAAGACATTGGGCCAAGTGAATGATGTCCAGTAAGAAATCTGCCAGAAAAAAGAGATGAAGAGCTAGGCCAGTAAACCGTGGGCTAGGTCCGGTTTACCGAGGCCTTGAGGGACACGAAACTAAAGTCTGCCACATCTACTAGGTCGATTAGGGTTTTATTGAGTCTTAAGTCGGCTAATGAATCTATATAAGTCCGCTGAACTCGAATTACAATGTGTAAAGATAGTCTCCATTAGTTTTCATATACTTTGATAGATTTTATACAATTTGATGAAATAAATTTTCTTTGAGCTTTTGGTGACTTATTTTCTGGTTTCCTTCCCTCCTTTCCAACTCTAGCTTGAGTGGATCAAGCTAGTTTTCCATAGTTGAAGGTATGAAGCTTTGAACGTTCCTTCATGTCTTTATATGGTAGATCTGTTGGAAAGGTGTCCTAAACCCAATCGGGTTGGACCGGATCCAACCGGGTCGGGTCATTTGCAGTCTATTTAGTTCATGTAATAACTTTATTATGATTAATAAAAGCACATATGTTATTATATATTGTTTATCTTCATATTATTTGTTGTATATATATAGTAACGTCCCTAGTATCAATCAGTGATAGAGAAACCATGATAGTGATTATGGTTGATGAGATCTCTAATCATTATAACAAGGTTGGTACTTAAATGTCTCTAGTCTTATGTATTATCAAATGGGACATTGATAGTATAATCAGACTAGCACGTATTGGATGTCTTCTATCTTTTAGAAGATAGGGATAGATCTCGTCTATCGAAGTGTAGAGACAATTGGAGTGTACGTGGACTTGTATTAGAGAATGCGTACGTTAGACTGAACCACTTACATTAAGTGTCGCACAATGTGGCGGTTGTGTAATTATCCTTTTGACCGGAGTCTTCATGGCATCACGGTGTGGATTGTCATGCTTTGACACTATTGAGATTTCTCCTAACCACGGCGCGATCATGCGGTAGTGATTGGGTATGATATTGAAGCATGTGGAGTAAATATGATTGGTCGTCCGGGAATCGCGTATCCCATGATTGGGATCGAATATCCGAAATGGCCTTCTTATAAGGAATATCTAGCTCTCCAGAATCTTTGCAAAGTGGGAGTAAATGTGTTATCCCGAGAGAGCATGATATCCAGATTATAAGATACGATCGTTAATGTATTAACACTCGAGATACGATCGTATGGATATTATTACAGCGATAGGATTGTAAGTTACACGGTAACTGCTTCACATTAAAGGTAGTAGTCATTGCTTTTGACTCTTTCGATGATTGGGGGTCACGGTGTGTTGCTAGACGATATCCCGTGATCGTTAGGCATGAAGGGAATTTTAGTAAATTGCACTTTGTGTCTACAGCCAACATATTCGGAAGCCTATCGTGTCACACACATATGAACATCGAGTCGGATTAAAATGCGGTTATAGTTGATAACCAAATAAGGAAAGTTTATCTCTAGACTATAAAGGTTATAGTGGTAAATTAATATGGTGGTATTTATTTATTATGAATAAATAAAATACAAGATATTAATTATATACAATTTATATTAAATAAAGAATATTCCGGAAGTCAATCTTTTGACTATTCGGGCGCCACATTCAAGTGTGTAAGATACACTTGGATTGTGCACTTTAATTAATAAGATTACCATAATATTAATATAAGATATTAATTGATTTTGGAAAATTAGATTTATGGTAATAAGATAATTATATTCAATATAAGATATTGGCAAAATAAATTATAATAAAAGAGATAAATCAATCTAGAAAATTTTCCTTATTTTATTGGAAAAAGGTTTTCTTCTCTTCCCCACCATAGGGGCGCCACTTATCACTATAAATAAGAGGTGGGTGTCAAGCTCTTTTGTACATCACAATTGCAAGAGCTCATAGTTATTGTGTAAAATAGAGAGCAACCTATAGTGAGTTTGTGAGGGAGGAAAAAGGCCGGTCTAGCAACCGGAGTTTTCCAATAGCAATCCAAGGAGGATTCCGGCAAGGGGTTCGTGTGGATTAGCGATAGAGGCCGGACGCGTGGACGGCTTGCACACTGAACTACTCTCCGTTGACGGTCAAAGCGACAATCTTATAGATCATCTAAGGTATAACCCGTCAAACTACTTAACGTGTTTATTGCATTAAACGAAGAACGATCTAGAAAAGGGAAATCAAATTTTAAATTCTGCTGCGTTAAACTAGTGATTTCCTAACATTGGTAGCAGAGCCAGACTTCGAGCTTAAGCAATAAGCATAATTTAATTGCGTAGTAATTAATCGATAGATGCAAGATTTAAATCACGATACGTTAAAACAAAAAAAATTAGTAGTTAAAATTAGAATTTAATCTTTTTCATAAGATAAAATTGTATGGATTAGATGTGTAGATATAATGTGATTATGTGTACCCCGATTGATCATGGACACGACCAATAGGATAGATGGGAATGTTTTCTTTATGTTGGTTTTTGAAAATTGTCCTAGGCCATTATGAAGAACGTGACCTAGTTTACTTTTTGCATTTATCCCATTCCTGATAGCTCTCCCCGTGTGCGGCGGGTATAATTATTTATTAGATAGATTATTATGTAACAAGAATGGAGCAAAAGGTGAAGACCAAAGAGAGATAAAGAACCCATTGGCGTACAGCAATAAAGATCCTATTGGCGGTTGCAGATACCCTTAGTTTGTGACCCGCGGTTTCGTCAGTTTGTATTCGAAACCGCACCTAGGAAAAGTCCATGATCATACCGGTTATTTTGTGTGCAGAATGTTGCGTATGTTTTACTTTATATGATATCGTAGTAATATGCACATAGTAGATGAGACCATAATTAAACAAAATTAATTAAGTGAATTAATTTAAAATTATTCCCACGCCAAAAAAATTGAGCCAGAAAATTGTCTCCTAATTATAATGACGGTGAAGAGCACTTGTTCGGATCCAACTGATCGGCCCTCGTCGGGAGTTGACGTACCACGGGTATATCGTTATTATTGAGATATGATCGTTATGAGATCTCATGAATATTGGGTTACGAATCGACTAGAATCTTGCGGTGATTGGCCCTCGTCAGGACCGTCTGATTTTAGAGACAAGAGGTTGACTATCACATAGAAATGTGAAACATCAAAGAGTTGACTAGTCAGCCACTGGGAGTCGCATGCGATGCGACTGGTAGGAGTACCTACCTGTCGAAATTATCTCGGTTGATCGGCCCTCATCGGGAATCGAGGTAACTAGATGGGATCCCTCCCACTAAAGAATTAATTAAATTCTTGAAAGCAGTTGGCTAGTGGGTGTAAAACCTTAAATTCTTAAGTGCAAATTTAAGAATTTCATACATGAGCTTTTACTTATTCTATCTTTATTTATTGTTGTAAAAAATTTTAAACAAATTGAACCTTCGTTTTATCATCGAAAACAAGCTTGACGAAACTAATTTTCTCGATTGGGAAAGGAACCTCAAAATCGTTTTGAGGCACGAGAAGATTGGCTATGTCTTGGACGAGGCCCTACCGGAAAAGCCCGCTGAGGGTTCGGCTGCGGATGCTGTCGAGAAGTATAACAAGCACTGTTCTGACTGTACTGATGCTACATGTATCATGCTTGCTTCTATGACACCTGAACTGCAGAAACATCATGAGTCTATGGACGCCTACACAATCATGGTTCACCTAAAGGAACTCTATGCTTCTCAGTCTCGCACTGAGAGGTACGAGGTCTCGAAGGCCCTGTTTAGTTGTAAGATGGCATCTGGGACTGCTGTGGGGTCACACGTGCTTAAGATGATCGGGTACATAGAGAAGCTTGGGAAGCTGGGCCACAAGTTGGAACGAGAATTGAGTATTGACTTGATTCTGCAATCTCTACCTGATTCATTCTCGCAGTTCATGATGAATTATCACATGAACAAGATAGATTGCTCCCTTGCGGAGTTATTGAACATGTTGAAGACTGCTGAGGGCACTGTGGGGAAGGGAAAGAAAGTGTTGCTGGTCACTTCGAGCAAGGGCAAGGCAAAAGCCCAGAAAAAGTCGAAGAAGGCGAAGGCTGCCCCTAAGCCAATGCCTAAGATAGCAAAATACAAATCCAAGGATGCTTGCTTCCATTGCGGTGAGACCGGACATTGGAGAAGAAACTGCAAAGGCTTCTTGAGTACCAAGAAGAAGCATTCTGATGCTTCGACTTCAGGTATATTTATGATTGAGATCAACATTACTTAACTAAGTCTAAAGCACTGGGTATTAGATACTGGTTGTGGTTCTCATATTTGTACGAATATGCAGGCACTAAGAAGAACTAGAGATCTGAAGAAATGAGAGGTGGACCTACGCGTTGGAAATGGAGCAAGTGTTGCTGCGCTAGCCATAGGAGTTTATTTTATTTCATTGCCCAGTGGGCTAGTACTTGAACTTAGTAACTGTTATTTTTTTCCTGCTCTTACGAAGAGCATTATTTCCATTTCCGCATTAGATGTTGATGGTTTTTCCTTTACGTTTGAGAATAAATGTTGTTCTTTTTCACTTGATGGAATCTTTTATTGTACTGGCATACTTAGCAATGGTCTCTACATATTAGATATGAATGTAGACATACTTAATATAAATAACAAGAAAGCCAAAACAAATGACTTGAATGAATCCTACTTATGGCATTGTAGACTTGGCCATATAAATAAGAATCGCATTTCCAAACTCCATAAAGATGGAATGTTGGATCAATTCGATTACGAATCGTTTGATACATGCGAAGCTTGTTTACTTGGCAAGATGACAAAGTCACCTTTTAGTGGCAAAGGGATAAGATCCAATGAATTTCTTGAGCTCATACATACTGATGTATGTGGCCCAATGTCAATTCAAGCCAAAGGAGGATACTCTTATTTTATCACTTTCACTGATGACCATTCTCGCTATGGTTATATATACTTAATGAAGTAGGAATTCAGAAGTGAAGTGGAGAAACAACTAGGTAAAGAAATCAAAATGCTTCGTTCCGATTGAGGGGGAGAATACCTAGATGGAGAGTTACAAAGTTATTTAAAGGAGAATGGGATTCTACCTGAATGGACCCCTCCAGGGATGCCTCAAATGAATGGCATATCTGAGAGGAGGAACCATACTTTGTTAGACATGGCACGATCCATGATGAGCTACGTAGTTCTTCCAAAATCATTTTGGGGGTATGCTCTAGAAACCGCATCCTATACACTGAACCGAGTTCCATCAATGACTGTTGAATCCACACCATACGAGGTATGGCATAAGAGGAAACCGAGTCTAGCATATCTTAAACCTTCGGGTTGTCCCACTTACGTGAAGAGGATGATGCTCGACAAATTAGAAGCTAGATCTGACAAATGTCTATTTGTAGGTTATCCTAGAGAAACTAGAGGATACCAATTTTACCATCCTGAGGAACAAAAGGTGTTTGTTGCCAGGACAGGCCACTTTCTAGAGAAAGAGTTTATTCTAGATAGGGTCAGTGGGAGTAAGATTGATCTTGAAGAAATTCGAGAACCACTTACGGATAATTGTCAGTTGATGGAAGTAGAGGAGACACCACATATGGATTTGACAGTAGCCTCTACCGTGGACCCACTAGCACCTCAAAGATCCACTAGGGAATGCCATGAACCTAAAAGGTACACTGGCGTGTATCTCATGGAAGATGAGGACCCTAGAACTTATGAGGAAGTGCTATTAAGGCAGGACAAAGAGAAATGGCTGGAAGCCATGAATTCTTAAATAGAATCTATGAAAGACAACCAAGTTTGGAACATGGTTGATCCACCTGAAGGAATAGTTCCTATTCGGTGTAAATGGGTCTTTAAGAGAAAGGCCGACATGGACGGTAACGTGACTACCTATAAGGCTAGGTTAGTGGCAAAAGGTTATAAGCAAAGACAAGGAGTTGACTATGACGAAACCTTTTCGCCTATTGCCATGTTAAAATCCATTAGAATTTTGCTCGCTATTACAGCATACCATGATTATGAAATCTGGCAGATGGATGTGAAAACAGCTTTCCTTAACGGGAACCTGTTTGAGGAGGTGTGTATGACACAGCCTGAGGGTTTCACAACCAATGACGCCAGGATGGTGTGTAAGCTGCAAAGATCCATTTATGGATTAAAGCAAGCATCTCGGAGTTGGAATCTTCGCTTTGATGAGATAATCAAATAGTTTGACTTCATCAAGAACGAAGATGAGCCCTGTGTTTACAAGAAGGTTAGTGGGAGTGCCATTGTGTTCTTAGTGCTTTATGTAGATGACATATTGCTCATAGGGAATGATGTACCTATGTTACAATCAGTCAAAGCTTGGTTATCCAAGAACTTCTCAATGAAGGACTTGGGTGAGGCAGCCTATATTCTAGGAATAAAGATCTATAGAGATAGATCAAAAAGGTTCCTTGGTCTGTCACAATCCACCTATATAGACAAGATGCTGAAGAGATTCAGCATGGAGCAGTCCAAGAAATGATTGCTGCCCATGTCACATGGGGTCTATCTGTCAAAGGAAATGAGTCCTAAGACAGAAGATGAGAGGGCACAAATAAGTAAGATCCCTTATGCTTCGGCAATCGGGTCTATCATGTATGCCATGTTGTGCACAAGACCAGATGTCTCATACCCTCTTAGTATGACTTGTAGGTACCGGTCTAATCTAGGTGATGGTCACTGGATTGCTGTCAAGAATATCCTTAAGTACATGAGACGTACTAGGGATATGTTCCTGGTTTTCAGGAATGATGATTTAGTATTACGATGTTACACAGATGCCAGTTTCCAAACTGACAAGGATGACTTTAAGTCACAATCTGGATTTGTTTTCACGCTTAACGGCGGAGCAGTGAGCTGGAAGAGTTCCAAGTAGGAGACTACTGCAGACTCTACAACAGAAGCCGAATACATAGCAGCCTCGGAGGCGGCAAAGGAAGCGCTTTGGATGAAGAAGTTCATTACGAACTTGGTGTGGTTCCCTCCATTGAAGGTCCAAGGTGCCTCCGTACCGTGATAATAATGGAGCGATATCTCAGTCAAAGGAACCAAGGTCTCATCAGAAGTCCAAACATGTGCTACTGCGCTATCACTTGATTAGAGAGATAGTAGATAGATGAGATGTAAAGATAGAGAAAGTCCACAAGGATGATAACATAGCTGATCCGTTAACCAAGGCATTGTCTCAAACAAAGCATGAGAAACATGTTCACTTCCACGGGCTTAGGCATATGGGTAATTGGCTTTAGGCCAAGTGGGAGATTGTTGGAAAGGTGTCCTAAACCCAATCGGGTTGGACCGGATCCGACTGGGTCGGGTCATTTGCAGTCTATTTAGTTCATGTAATAACTTTATTATGATTAATAAAAGCACATATGTTATTATATATTGTTTATCTTCATATTATTTGTTGTATATATATAGTAACGTCCCTAGTATCAATCTGTGATAGAGAAACGATGATAGTGATTATGGTTGATGAGAACTCTAATCATTATAACAAGGTTGGTACTTAAATGTCTCTAGTCTTATGTATTATCAAATGGGACATTAGTAGTATAATCAGACAAGCACGTATTGGATGTCTTCTATCTTTTAGAAGATAGGGATAGATCTCGTCTATCGAAGTGTAGAGAAACTTGGACTGTACGTGGACGTGTATTAGAAAATGCGTACGTTAGACTGACCCACTTACATTAAGTGTCACACTATGTGGCGGTTGTGTAATTATCCTTTTGACCGGAGTCTTCATGGGTGTGGATTGTCATGCTTTGACACTATTGAGATTTCTCCTAACCACGGGGCGATCATGCGGTAGTGATTGGGTATAATATTGAAGCACGGAGTATACATTATTGGTCATCCAGGAATCGCGTATCCTATGATTGGGATTGAATATCTGGAATGGACTTCTTATAAGGAATGTCTAGATCTCGAGAATCTTTGCAAAGTGGGAGTAAATGTGTTATCCCGTGAGAGTATGATATCCAGATTATAAGATACGATCGTTAATGTATTGACATTCGAGATACGATCGTATGGATATTATAACAGCGATAGGATTGTAAGTTACATGGTAACTGCTTCACATGAAAGGTAGTAGTCATTGCTTTTGACTCTTTCGATGATTGGGGATCACGGTGTGTTGCTAGACGCTATCCCGTGATCGTTAGGCATGAAGGGCATTTTAGTAAATTGCACTTTGTGTCTACGGCCAACATATTCGGAAGCCTATCGAGTCACACACATATGAACATCGAGTCGGATTAAAATGCGGTTATAGTTGATAACTAAATAATGAAAGTTTATCTCTAGACTATAAAGGTTATAGTGGTAAATTAATATGGTGGTATTTATTTATTATGAATAAATAAAATACAAGATATTAATTATATACAATTTATATTAATTAAAGAATATTCCGGAAGTCAATCTTTTGACTATTGGAGCGCCACATTCAAGTGTGTAAGATATACTTGGATTGTGCACTTTAATTAATAAGATTACCATATATTAATATAACATATTAATTGATTTTGGAAAAATAGATTTATGGTAAAAAGATAGTTATATTCAATATAAGATATTGGCAAAATTAATTATTATAAAAGAGATAAATCAATCTAGAAGATTTTCCTTATTTTATTGGGAAAATGTTTTCTTCTCTTCCACACCATAGGGGCGCCACTTATCACTATAAATAAGAGGTGGGTGTCAAGCTCTTTTGTACATCACAATTGCAAGAGCTCATAGTTCTTGTGTAAAATAGAGAGCAACCTATAGTGAGTTTATGAGGGAGGAAAAAGGCCGGTCTAGCAACCGGAGTTTTCCAATAGCAATCCAAGGAGGATTCCGGCAAAGGGTTCGTGTGTATTAGCGATAGGGGCCGGACGAGTGGACGGGTTGCGCACTGAACTACTCTCCGTTGATGGTCAAAGCGAAGATCTTATAGATCATCTAAGGTATAACCGTCAAACTACTTAACGTGTTTATTGCATTAAACGATCTAGAAAAGGGAAATCAAATTTTAAATTCCGCGTTAAACAAGTGATTTCCTAACAAGATCTACTTGTATTTACATGTTATTGCTAATCTGCATGTTTAACAACCCTATAATTTACTTGAATTAATCTGAACGAAGCAATGTAGGTTCCTGATTAAGAACCACCGCTCTCGGTAAACCGGCGGTCTATACCAGGTTACCGAGGCAACTTTTAGGGCACCTTAATCTGGAGATTCAGCGTCAGCTACGTTGATCGAAATGAATAATTAAAACGATTAATTAGGTCCTGGCAATCTAATATTCGTAATTCATAAATTAACACGAAGGACTTGCAAGGTGAAGTGTTAGTTAGGACATAGTCTTGATGGATCCCTAGGAACGTGCTAGTCATTGTCGATAGCTACTTAGGGAGGTTTTCGGTCTTGTGCCGGCATCTCTAGATCTTAATGCGTATGAACTAATACAATCAACAAAGGAGGTTAGTTGCATATGGATTGTTTGTTGTCCTTACAATGGAAGTAGATAGGGTTAGGAGATGCACCTGTAGCTAAAACTGAATTAAAACGTTCAATTAAGTTTAAGGAAATTATGTGGGGAAGTAAACGTAAAGATTAACTATACCAAGTTAGTAGATAGGTGGGATAGGGAAGGAATACTATGTTTCTTTTATGTTTATTGGGGGTCAATGACCGTATATGTTTTATTAATTACGTTAGACTCGTTTATAGTTGAGTGGAATTGTCCCTGTGGGATCGACCTTGATTCGCCCTTGCTATACTATGATTGACCTAGTACTCTTGCTAGTATAAGCGACTTACATGCGCGACATCAAGCCACTCGAAAAGATCATTTCCCACAGCCGTTTATTGATCAAATGTTGGAATGGTTGAGCAGCAACATATATTATTGCTTTCTGGATTGGTACTCAAGGTACTACTAGAAACATATCGCGCATGAGGACAGAGAGAAGACAACATTTACTTGTCTGTATGGAATGTTCACGTACAATCGCATGCCCTTTGGACTCTGTAATGTGCCTGCCATGTTTCAAAGGTGCATGATATCGTTATTTGCGGA
Organism: Gentiana straminea; assembly: GCA_036785695.1. Taxonomy (NCBI): domain Eukaryota; kingdom Viridiplantae; phylum Streptophyta; class Magnoliopsida; order Gentianales; family Gentianaceae; genus Gentiana; species Gentiana straminea. The sequence continues at coordinate 1,245,192 of JAVUPR010000424.1, read as the reverse complement.
CATGTTAGAGGACTTCTTGCAGATCTTTATAGATGACTTCTCTGTCTTTGGAGATAGCTTCGATGATTGTTTAAGGAATTCGAGTAAGGTGATGAAGAGATGCGATGAGACCAACCTTGTGCTTACCTAGGAAAAGTGTCATTTCATGGTGACTGAAGGCAAAGTGTTGGGACATAAGAATTTTAAGAAAGGAATCGAGGTCGACAAGGCAAAGAACGAATTGATAGATAAACTTCCCCCGCCTATAAATGTGAAAACGTTACGAGCCTTTTTAGGTCATGTTGGTCCCAAATAAGGGTGAGGATATAGTCGGGGGGAGTGAATGACTATATTAGGAGTTTCAAAAACTTTTATGATGAAAAGGTTTTGGTGCAGCGGAATAAAACCCTTCGAAAAGTATATTCAAAGTATTGTTTAAATACACACTAACCCGATAATCAACATAATATGAGATAGAATGTAAAAGTAAAAAGTAAATGTGCAGAAATTAAATAGACACAAAGTTTATAGTAGTTCAGGGTGGTGTAATCCCTTATTCCACCTTTCTCCTATGATGATTGGAGGAATTCACTATTGTTTTTCACCAATACAATAGTTATGATTGTCCTTGGCTACACAAGCTTCACAATCTTCAGACTATCACTCCCTAGATACAAAAGCTTCAGTGACTCAATCTCTAACACTGCTGATTGGGAACAAATCGTTTAGCAGCTATCACACTAGGTTGCAATTAATTCTTTGACAAACTGATTCAATTGTTGTAGTATTAGATGAATTGGATTCACAAAGAGCTAGATCAATCTCATTACTTGATGTGAATATGATGCTCTGTTTTATGAGTTGAGCTTATTCTGGATTTGTCAATGTAGTTCGAGAAGGCTTGTGAATTTGAAAGGGTTTCTGCACTTAGGATTCTAGAGTCTTAAGATCGTTATTCAATTTTTTTATTTTATGTCAATGCTTTCTATTTATAGCCAAAGTTCTTGATTTTGAATTTCCGTCTGTTGGCTATTTAATCAGGAGAATAATCCTGATTCTTCATTGATTTAATTCTCGTTGATTTTCAGTGATCTGGATTTCACTTCAAACGTTTACCACATAATCCGGCCTTGATTGATTCTGCATTAATTTCTTGATTCTTCAAATTAATCACGTTGTAGGTTTTCTCTAATAGCTTATATCCATCAGCTGACTAGTCTTTACCGGTGAGCTTCACTCGGCTGCTTACCTTTTACACCGCTGGCTATCATTCCACTTCGTTGTTTATATTTTACTTAGCTATTTGCATTCGGTCATTCTTTCTCTGTTGATTTTTAACAGCCAATATAGCTTGTACTTTACTGATCATTGATTTGAGTGAGATCAGTGTACACCATATTTGTATAATTGATTTCATTACTAAATATACAAATACTATACTTACCCAAGGTCATCACATACTTCTTTGGTTGTAAGCTGGTCTATAAGGTCATTATTTCACTATGCTGGTTACTTGGCCATCTTTACTAAGATGGTCTTCTAATCTTCACTTCACTGAGCTGCCTACCAGTTTAGTACATTTCTTGTCTGACTCAACTTATAAGACATGTCAGACTCTAAGTAAGACCTATACAATTATTTCTAACTTATTTTCAGGCTTGCTATAACAGCTAGCATGGCCATCAATAAAACATTAAACATGTTCCTAACAATTTCCCCCTTTTTGATGATGCCAAAACCTCATAAATCTGATTGTAATTAACACGTTTAAAAAATGTAAAGGAAATGAAATTTATTGATCCATAAGAGGCAAAAGATAATATTTAAATATTTATTACAACTACATCTTCAAGTTTTCTTTCTACTTCTTGAACTTTGTTGAGTGAGTGCTCATCATTTCCATGAAATTCACTTCTGGAAATTTCCACATCCAGTATGCCAGAGTAGTTCCTTTTGGAAAACTGCCAAAAAAATTCTTGATAATCAGTCTGTCAAAGTCCGGTAAGGTCTCATGTGCCGATGGCTTACCCAAATAATCTTCTAATCTTTTCTTGGCCTCAGCAATATTTCCATCTACAAGTTTCAGTTTCTTGAACATTTCCCATAGTTCCTGACTTGATTTTCCAATCATGGGTCTAAACATTTTCTTCATATCTTCAAAATCCAATTTCCATTCCTCAGTAAGGTCTTCTTTGTATTGGAAATGGAAGCCCAATGGAAGCCCAATGGAAGCCCTATCATCATCTCTTCTTTGTATTGGAAATGGAAGCCCAATGCAAGGTTCTTTTCTGGCCCTTTCCCTTTCTTCATGTATTTTTCTTTGTTGTTCATCAGCTGCCTGTCTGTTTCTGATTTCCATATATCTTTCTTTTATCTTTTCAGCTGTGAAATAGGGTGGCCTACTACTGGATTCAAGCTTATCACTTTCACCTATTTTGGCGGCATCAGAATTTTGTTGTAGGAGAATGTTGTTTGTAGTCTCTGTGGAAATAATGAGACTATCTTGTTTTGACTTAATGTTAGTCAATTGAGTGTCATGAGCTTTAAGTTTATATACAACTAGAGCAAATTGGGTACCAATAGCACATACCATTGATGTGCTCTCTTCAAATATATGTTGTTTAATACTATTTCACCCATTGGATAGGTTAGTATTCATCTGAATTATCAGCTGAGTCTGATTCTTTACAATGATATTTTGCATATCAATGTACCCAGGTACAACTGTGAACCTTTTCTCGAAGGTTGTTCTTTCATCTCTGAATGCAGCTGACATGTTTCTTAGATAAAGTGATTGTTTATCCAATTCATCTACCAAGGCATCCACAATAGATTGGAATGCTTGGTCAGGAATGACAACATTGTGTTATGTCTGAGCTAGGGTATTTGGAGTTGGTTGTGATGTACCTGGCTGAGTCATTGGCGGGGGCACCAGTTCAGTTTTCTATTCTGGTATGACCTCAGCTGGTTGAGTAACATCTTCACCTGCTACTTCTTCACTTACTTGAGTAGCTGAGTATTCTTGGACAGGACATGTCAAAATTCCCCCTTGCTCTGTGCTGGGGATAATCTTGACTGGTGTTGCAGCGGCTGCTCCAGTGTCTAACACAACTGTTGGATCGGGTGTTCTTTCTGATGTATCAGTCGAGACTTGTTGTATGTCCTCAGCTGGTGTAGGAATTACCTCAGCCGTTCTTTCTATATTTTGTGGTGGCGGAGTGGCCTCATCCGGTAAGGTGCCTTCAGCTGATCAAGTTGGTTGTTGTGTGACTGTTGTTCTTTGCATAGACTCACATAGAGTCAGATTATCATCATCTGTGCATCAACTGCTCCTCTATTTCCACTATCATTTCCACCATCTTGACCATCATTATCATCTACATCATCATTGTCATCTTCTCCATCAGCATCTTCAGTTTCAGAGTGCAGAAGTCTTTCTTTCGCTTCTTTCACCAAATCTGAAAGATTTCTTTCATCAAGGATATCACTTAATGTGGTGACACACAGGAATGAAAAGAACCATTTTTCCTCATCAAACATATATGTATAGTCTGTCAATTGGATTTTTGAGTTACCCAATTTCCATTCCAGATATTTGCCAACTCTTGCATCAATATCCATCTCAGGTATATCTTCCATTTCATCTTCTTGTTCTCTATCCTTCTCTTCTGCACCATCATCATCATTTCCACCTTTCTGTACTTTTTTTTACCTCTTCTTCTTCATCTATCAGAATTCCAGTAGATTCTTTTCCAAATTTCTCCAAGACCTTGTTTTCTGTCTTTTTCTTTGCCTGGATGTGCAGGCATTTGTTTTCTTTCTCTTCTCACCTCTTTTTGGTTGTTTGACATATGTGTGCATTACTTTAGCCTAATGTAGTGTGTGAAACTCTATGTGTGGCACATCCAGGCATTGCAACAAATAGTGAAGGTGAATCCCATAGGATTTCTTCACCTAGAAAATTCAAGGTTTTTCCCAAAATTTTTCAACTCCTGTGCCTGCTGTATTTATTTCAACTTTGATTTGCTCTCGAATTCTTGTAACTACATAGGTAGCCCAATCAAATCTAGGCCATTATAGATTATTCCTATTAATCTGGTTCAAACCTCTGTCATGGCATTCATGGCTCCCAACTTTCCTTCAAGGTTCTTTCCATTCAGCACACTGAATTCATTGAATGGTTTCTTGAGAGCAGATCTCAAGCAGTTGAATTTCTTGTTCTGGGGAGTTTCATTTTCCTGATTTCCAACCAGAACACATCAATATCTTTTGCAAAATGATCTACCTTTGTGGGTCCAATATGAGATAGTCTGAGATGTTAATGTAGAAAATTTGCAGTTATCACCAGCTTTTCGCCATTGACAGTGGTGTTAATCTTGTCTTCCTCCAATTGATTATCCTCAGTGATGGTGCCTGGCATGAATTCACCATTTTTCTAGAAAGAAATGAGATTCTCATAGCAAATCTCAGTCATTGGTGAGTTGAGAAAGGTCATTAATCCTAGATTTGCACATCCATCAGACAGTCTCATTTCCTGTGCATTGTTGTTGCACAAATTCAAATAATGCTGGGGTTGAAAAAATGACTCAGTAACTATGGTATTTTCATATTGTTTCGCAATCTTTTTGGTGGATTAAGATGAAGCCATTTCAGACATTTTAGAGTAAAAGGCTTTGAAATTTCTTGAAATAAGTGTTTGAATTCAATGAAGGTGTAAAGAGTTTGTGAAAATGTATAAGTGTGGTTTATATAGTGGAAAATTCTGAGTGCGAACAAGAATGAATATGGAAAGATATAGTTGAATAATGGCATGATTATGTGTATATAAATCACGGTTATTTAGGGTTGTGGGAGAGTGGATTGAGGCAAGTACTGATGATTTCCTAGAATCGAGGTGTTGCCGTCATTCCATCAATTCAAATAATAACCTCCATGATTTAATCCTCATGTCCTATTATGAAACAATATCCATATGTATAATATCCATAATATATATATTTCAATTATTCTCTAATTTTACACATGTGTAGATGATTGATTCATTTCACACTTCCTTTCCTTAGTGATTTGATGTAGTGACCTTCGTTGTCTAGTAGTCAGCTGGTTTTCAACTTAGCTGGTCATACTTTACTGAGCTGCTCATCAAAACACTATTCCTAATAACCAGTTGAGCTCACTTCGCTGATCCAGTGTGTTGGACTTATTTTAAGTTTTAGTGATGAGTGCCAGACTAGTTGTTATAGAGCAAATGCAAAAAGATGTCTAGATCAAATGTATAGGCTTATTAGAGTTTGATCTTGTATAGGTTTGATCAAACAAGCACTGTAAAAGGTCAGCTGACTTTCATCAGCAGACCTGTCTAGATCAATAGGGTACCTGAGTCAGTAGACTAGTATAAGAACTTGCTGAAGACTGAAGGCTGAGGGTTCAAACTCAGTTATTGAAGGCTAAGAGATCAAACTTAGTATTTAAAGTCAAGGATATGGAATCAGAATTTAGGGAAGTCTGTGATGTCCTAAACTGATTACATATACCTTGTGTACAAGGTCTAAGTTCCACAAGTTAAATGGTGATTGGAACTTATATATTTAAAATGGTGTAATTTAACTTAATAATAAAAAGTTAGATATAAGAGAAGTCAGCTGAAGTGTTTTAATAAACACAACAATCTTGGAACAGCTGACTGGTATGCATTTCAGCAGACTTACATTCACAGGAACCTGCTAATGTATATCTTGGATTATTCAAAGGTTACATTGGAAGATTACAAAGAAAGGGACAGCTAACAACCTCTGATTTTATCAAACAAATCAATGGTTAATATTAATTGGACATTGGAAAGAAATAGTGCTTTATCCAATGGATACAAGTCAAAGGGTGTACAGTCTGAAATGTGACAAAAAGTAAACTGACATTGTCAGTACTAGGAACAGTGACAAAAAGCAAGTCAAATGGGACAAATCTGAAATGGCTATGTTTGAATTTCAAACATAAGTCACAAGGATTCCTACCTATAAATAGAGGACTCCTAAGTCAGATATTTTTGAAGAGAAAAACAACTTATAATCTTGAGCTTCAGATTCTTACCAAGAATTCACCCTGCTGACCCTACTGAGCATAAAGCTACTGATCCAGTAAACTTCTTCAAGTGTAATCTGCTTTCAAGCTACATCATGTTTACACACTTGAAGACCTCAAGCTGCTAATCATATCACCTTGATCAAGCTACTGAAAGCTGAATCAATTACTTGATTCAAACTTTCTTTTACAAGAAATCTGTAGAAGACAGTGACGCATCTTTGGGTGTCAAGGACTGTTGTTTGTGGTGGAGCTGGTGAAGAGGCAATCCTACCCTTCAAGGACCGGTGGAAGACTTTGGAGCGAAGAATCCTACTGTTCCAAGTGTTCGGTTGTGAAGCCATAGTTATTGGTGAAGGACAAGCAACTTAGGGATTTTTGTAACTGCTACCTCAAGAATCTCTAGTGAATTACCTCCAACATCACAGGAGAAGAGTGGACTGACAGGATTACACCACCTAGAACCACTATAAAATTGCCTACTTACTTTCTGCATTTATATTCTGCACTTAGCATATTTAGCATATCAACCTACTGAATCTAGCAACTGAGTCACACACCTACACTAATGAGTATCTAATACTTGGTATCATATTTTAACAGCAAGTAATAAGGCTTAATTTAAATATATTCCGCTGCCACAAATTCAGTAAAGTCAATAGTCGCAGACTACTGAACTATCAGTAGGCTGCTGAAGTTGCTGAATTTGTTAACTCCAAAAGTTTTAAGTGTTAAGTTTATTCACCCCTTGATGAGGGAAAAATTCACAGTTATTTTCATAACATTTTACCCCATTTCTAATATCATTTTGAGCGTTATTATATCATTTCGAGTCATAAATTCCTTAGATTTATCTAAAGTATGTTAGTAGTAGTTATTTTATAAAATATAGTGTTTTTATGTGTTTTTATTAGTTTTTGTACCGGTTTAGTAACCGGAGTGTCGTGTCGGATTTACGTTTGGTATTTTGGTGGTTTATTGCAGAATTATAGGTTGACCAAAATCCCGAGTAATGACACGTTTTGAGGCCTAAAAGAGATATTTTTAGGGATCTAAGAGTGTGCCACTAACTTAAGTGGTCAAGTGGCTCAGTTGTTAGTGGTACCACTAACGAATTATATATTCGACGAACAAATGGCTCATTAAAACGGAATTTTCTGAAGAAGTGTCCTTAATGAAAGTTGTAGATCTTTGAAAGAGATTTCCAACGCATTTTGAATCACGACAATCGGACTTCTACAACTCAAGTATCATTAAGTCAAGTGGTCAAGTGGCTAATCGATTTGATTAAGTGGTAATCGAGAAACGTTTTCGACAAATGAATGGATTATCAAAACGACATTATCTGAAGAAGAGTCCTTCATGAAAGTTGTAGATTTTCCCGAGAGCTTTCCGATGCCGCTTGAATCATGTCATTTGGAGATCTAGAACTCAAGATATGAATTTTTAAAGTTTTATTCCAAAATATATAATTTATATCCGAAACTCGGGAATTAGGGGGGCTGAATGTCATCATTAGGACCGGACTGGTCCGGCCCTTACCCGGACTGGTCCGGCCCCTGGACTTTGCCTATATAAGCACATTCGGAGAGCAAGCGAAAGAGTGCACCATTATATATATACATAGCGTATATATATATATATATATATATATATATATATATATATATATATATATATATATATATTCTTATTTTCTTTAGTTTTTAGGTTGTAAATAAGGCCTTATGCCGAAATAAATTTAGTAATATTAGTATCGTTGTAATGCTCGGGGAATTATCGAAGTTCGGTGTTCTTTGAAATAGTTGTAATATCAAGCTTTTGATATCGCCGTTATAATAGTAAGCTTGTTTTTTTTTTTTTTTATCGTTTTCTTCATTGTTGTTTCTTTCATTTTTGTTTCTTTTATATATCTATCTACACATATATATATATATATATATATATATATATATATATATATATATATATATATATATATATATATATATATATATATTTATATATATATACATATATATATATATTATATATATCTATCTACTTATATATATATATATATATATATATATATATATATATATATATATATATATATATATATATATATATATATATATATCTATGTATCTATATATATATATTTATAGATCTATATATTTATATCTATATATATACTTATGTATTTATATAAATATATATATTTATATATATATATATATTAACTATATGTGTAGCTAAATATATACCTAGCCGAATTATGTGAAATTTGGTGAAATCAACCCTCGGAAGATGAAATAAGGGGTGTGTAGTGCTTTTTGTTGTATCTTGCACTTTTCACGTCTTAAAACTTGTTATAATGGATTTGGACTAGATTAGCTATCTAGGTCAAAGATCGCACATATCACTCTTGAGAGTTGTTCAGAGAGAGTGGTGTGGGAAAATGGTTCTAAGATCACGACGTAGACCCGGCTTAGTTGTTAAGCCCGGGCCCAAAGTGAGGTTACTCGTTTTTTTACGTTTAAGCAGCTCTAGTGCAAAACATGACTTGTTAGTGAATCTTCTAAAGGGAAGGGTAGTTAACATGGCATAAGGTGTTAGGAGAGAGTTGTTCAGACCTTAGCACCGGGTTTAGGAGTTTGCACCCGTGAGATTGAATGCGAGAGTTCGTTTGCACATTCCTGGTTTTGTCTATCCTTGGGGTTGAAACTAATCATTTGGACCATGGTTTGGCTATGCTTTTTAATCTTTTTAGTTAAACTTTACTTTTTGCATTAGTATAATATCTCTCCACCTAAACTTTGATCGCCTAGACTAAGACACACGTTCGCTTTGGTACTCACAACCACATTTCCCTTAGGATCGACCTCGTACTCCTGTAGCTATCCTAACAATCGACCCGGTACTCTGCTGGTTAGAGAGTTGGTTTACCCACGGTTACGAGTCCTTTATAAATTGTATTTTTGAAGGGGTAAATTTTAGCTCATCAAAAATTGGCGCCGTTGCCGGGGAAATGTGTGATATTGTTGTGATATCTTGTAAGTGAACCGAAGGCTTGGGCCTAGGTTTTTATTATCTTTATTTTATTTTGATAAGAGTCTTGGGATGCTGAAGTGATATTGTCCTGAACTCGGTTTGAATACGACTTTGGTACTCAACCCAATCTCTTTACGGGGTTGTTATATTAGGTTGATATCTTGTAAGTCCAGCTAGAACTGGGGCTTAGGGCCTTCGGCTACCATATAAAAATAAAAATAAAAAACGAAAAAAAAAAGAATTTTTTTATTGTTTTCTTGTTGTTTTCTGAGATCTTGCAGTTTGAGCTTAAATGGATGGATTTTTCAATCAATACTACTCACCTGAACAACAATACTCCTACCAACCTCAAGCACCTGAACAATGCTATCAACAACAGTATGTGCCTCAGCCTCAATATCAACAGCAGAGTAACCAGGACCAGAATTATGGTTATTCGAGTTATGAGCCACAACATTTTGAGGGTTCCCCGAACCCTAGTGCTTATCAGGATTACGGTGATCATACTCAGCATGTTGATAGCTTCACCCATATTCAGCCACCTGATCAGTGTCTAGAATGGCAAGAAACCTGCTACCCACCTCCGATGAATCAAAGTCAGTATGATCAGTTTGTTCCCGCGCCACAAGAAAGTTTTACCGACAATCAAATGGAACAACTAGAGTGATTGGACCATATCTTGCAAGAGCGACTGCTGGACATGCAAGAGTTCAAGATAAGTACTGACTCCTCCATAAGAAATCTTCAAGAGAGGGTGGTGCAATTGATTGAAATAATGGGGTTTGAGCAGGAAAAACGTGCAATAGAGGTGGTTAAGGATGATGATGTAACCATTGAAGAAGTTCAGGTTGAGAGTGAGGTTGATGATTCGGTTTGCTATAATGAGATTTCAGAGTTAGAGGAGCAAGAGATTGATCGGCCATCTTCGGTAAAGCCACTGGGAAAGTTGGTAATAGTTGATATGATGGTCCCGGATTACTATATTCGTCCACTCTGTGAGGATGAATTTTCTGCGATTCAGTTCATATACTCCCCAATGGATGAGCTTTATGGTGATTTTCAAAAGAAGATGGTTCGACAGGCTGATAAAAGAAGATTCTCTGGCTGGGAGGAGATAACATCGAGGGCCAAATGAGGTACGTTTCTAGACAATTTAATTTCGATGGTTCTCGCATTGTTAATTTTTCTTAAGCTATTGATCTTCTTGAGTTCGGATTTTGGTTGATTGAGTCTGTTTAGAGTCACCTGTCGAGCAAACGACGTTAAACAAAAGCGCTACCGGGAGGCAGCCCGTTAAATAATAATAATTTGGATAAGCCTAGTCTGAATGAAATGTAGAATCTGTATGAAAGATGAACACAAAGCACAACCAAGTCTCAGGATGAATGTTTGAATGTCATTAAAAGGGAACGATTAGGTGGTTATCCGAAAATCCCGATGGAGAAAAAAGATAAAATTCAAATGCATCATTTCTTGGACTTAGGTTATTGAACCCTTGAGGATCTGGGTATAAAAGACTCAATACTCTTTCACACATTTCATTTTATGATCTAGTCTGTTTCAAATTTCTAGTCGTTGTAGTATAGTGGTGAGTATTCCCACCTTAATAAAACTGTGTGTAATAAAAATGAATCTAGGAATATCTGACTTGACTATGATATATGCTCATGTGATACGTATATTCTTAGATGTTCTGTGCTTTACCCGTGTGGGTTATTTTTCCATCTAAAGCTATATATATATTGCCTATCGAATTTTCTGACGTAACAGAGCCATTATCTTATTATTCCCATATCCCTTTTGCATATTTTGGCACGAGGACCATGTCCCGTGTTTGCTTTGTTTTGGTTGTTTTGGTACAGGGATTAGGGACGTGTTTTCTCATGGCTGTTACGGAATTCGATAGCACCTTTCTCCCAGATTTATCAGCTAAGTCTTTCTCTCTATCTCTGGGAATAATGCAAAATCGTAAGTGGGGGGTAGAGTATGGTTGGTATAGAAATGGCAGTAAGTGTTTAAACCCTTAGTTTTTGATTCTTTTTCGAGCATTATTTTGTTCATTAAAATAATCTGTATAAGGTATATATTTCATGGATTTAAAGATGTAATGATCAATTTGGATATGTATAACCAATATGAACCGTAAGTGCATTTTAGCCTAAATTTATTTGTGTAACATGAATTCCTTCACATAAGCCTTTGATATTGAAGCGAAAATTTTAAACTGTACCCATTCAGTATTCTAGTGGTTTATCCTAGAAATAGCAGTAGCTTAGCTAATTTCTGAACATGTACTGTGAATATCTGAAGGTTTGAATGTGATAGAAAGAATGTCAAAATAAGTGAGCAATTTATATGCCGGATGTAGCTACCAATGATTTGAGTGTAGTAGGGCGTTATCACGAAACGTCTTATATCACTATGAGGTTTAAAAGCTCCCGACTGCCTGATGATAGTAGTCCAGCTAGGGTGTTATCACGAAACATCCTATTGCTGGGAATGAGGGCATATGCTACACATGTGAAATTAAGTGAAAAGTTAGATAGGTATTGATGTATTCGATCTCACCTCATGACGCTTGAAAGATAGTCGATTTTGGCAATGAGTTCGGATATGTTAGTGTCCTAAAAAAAAAAAAAAAAAAAACAACCTAGTTATCTTCTGACTATCCCCAGTATAAACTAAATGATATGCTTTAGGGATTATCCTAATAAGTACACAGGAGGACGTTGTGTGGAACTGTTACTGCCTATACCTAGGAAAATCATTAGGACTGTCTGAATGGATATTTGTGCGTTTGCTTGAATTATTCAAGAGAGGATAGTGGAAATTGAAAAGGCTTGTCACACACGCACTCTGTTATACATTTATATTTAGGTTAACGTGTGGTTATGATTCGAATGGTTTCATCATCTGGTTATCCCTTACATCTTATCTCTTCATGAATTTTTCCTCATTCATTTTATTTTATCGCTTGTTTTGCTCGAGGACGGCCAAAAGCTAAGTGGGGGGTTGTGATGAGGGAAAAATTCACAGTTATTTTCATAACATTTTACCCCATTTCTAATATCATTTTGAGCGTTATTATATCATTTTGAGTCATAAATTCCTTAGATTTATCTAAAGTATGTTAGTAGTAGTTATTTTATAAAATATAGTGTTTTTATGTGTTTTTATTAGTTTTTGTACCGGTTTAGTAACCGGAGTGTCGTGTCGGATTTACGTTTGGTATTTTGGTGGTTTATTGCAGAATTATAGGTTGACCAAAATCCTGAGTAATGACACATTTTGAGGCCTAAAAGATATATTTTTAGGGATATAAGAGTGTGCCACTAACTTAAGTGGTCAAGTGGCTCAGTGGTTAGTGGTACCACTAACGAATTATATCTTCGACGAACAAATGGCTCATTAAAACGGAATTTTCTGAAGAAGTGTCCTTAATGAAAGTTGTAGATCTTTGAAAGAGCTTTCCAACGCATTTTGAATCACGTCAATCGGACTTCTACAACTCAAGTATCATCAAGTCAAGTGGTCAAGTGGCTAATCGATTTGATTAAGTGGTAATCGAGAAACGTTTTCGACAAATGAATGGCTCATCAAAACGACATTATCCGAAGAAGAGTCCTTCATGAAATTTGTAGATTTTCCCGAGAGCTTTCCGATGCCGCTTGAATCATGTCATTTGGAGATCTAGAACTCAAGATATGAATTTTTAAAGTTTTATTCCAAAATATATAATTTATATCCGAAACTCGGGAATTAGGGGGGCTGAATGTCATCATTAGGACCGGACTGGTCCGGCCCTTACCCGGACTGGTCCGGCCCCTGGACTTTGCCTATATAAGCACATTCAGAGAGCAAGCGAAAGAGTGCACCATTATATATATACATAGCGTATATAGATATATATCTATCCTTCTTATTTTCTTTAGTTTTTAGGTTGTAAATAAGGCCTTATGCCGAAATAAATTTAGTAATATTAGTATCGTTGTAATGCTCGGGGAATTATCAGAAGTTCGGTGTTGCTGAAATAGCTGTAATATCAAGCTTTTGATATCGCCGTTATAATATTAAGCTTGTTTTTTTTTTATCGTTTTCTTCATTGTTGTTTCTTTCATTTTTGTTTCTTTTATATATCTATCTACACATATATATCTATATATATATATTTATACGCATACATATATATATATATATATATATATATATATATATATATATATATATATATATATATATATATATATATATATATATATATATATATATATATATATATATGTATGTATCTATGTATCTATATATATATATTTATAGATCTATATATTTATATCTATATATATACTTATGTATTTATATAAATCTATATATTTATATATATATATATATTAACTATATGTGTAGCTAAATATATACATAGCCGAATTATGTGAAATTTGGTGAAATCAACCCTCGGAAGATGAAATAAGGGGTGTGTAGTGCTTTTTGTTGTATCTTGCACTTTTCACGTCTTAAAACTTGTTATAATGGATTTGGACTAGATTAGCTATCTAGGTCAAAGATTGCACATATCACTCTTGAGAGTTGTTCAGAGAGAGTGGTGTGGGAAAATGGTTCTAAGATCACGGCGTAGACCCGGCTTAGTTGTTAAGCCCGGGCCCAAAGTGAGGTTACTCGTTTTTTTACGTTTAAGCAGCTCTAGTGCAAAACATGACTTGTTAGTGAATCTTCTAAAGGGAAGGGTAGTTAACATGGCATAAGGTGTTAGGAGAGAGTTGTTCAGACCTTAGCACCGGGTTTAGGAGTTTGCACCCGTGAGATTGAATGCGAGAGTTCGTTTGCACATTCCTGGTTTTGTCTATCCTTGGGGTTGAAACTAATCATTTGGATCATGGTTTGGCTATGCTTTTTAATCTTATTAGTTAAACTTTACTTTTTGCATTAGTATAATATCTCTCCACCTAAACTTTGATCGCCTAGACTAAGACACACGTTCGCTTTGGTACTCACAACCACATTTCCCTTGGGATCGACCTCGTACTCCTGTAGCTATCCTAACAATCGACCCGGTACTCTGCTGGTTAGAGAGTTGGTTTACCCACGGTTACGAGTCCTTTATAAATTGTATTTTTGAAGGGGTAAATTTTAGCTCATCACCCCTCCCCCCTCTAAACTTAACCAAAGCCTTTTCAAGGGACCAACAATTGGTATCGGAGCAGTGCTTCTGTTCTGAAGTAATCCTACTTGTTGTTCTTGTGAAAATACTTTGAAAACTTTTTCAAGTTTCTGATTTTCAAAGCTTTGCATCATGGATAACAACCATTATGCTAGAACAATGTTGATGTGTTCTTTAGATCGTTTTGATGAGTATAAACGTCGTATGCAGGCTTATCTAGCTGCAACACATGATGAAATGATGGATGTGCTGACTGATGGACCACTGGAAATCACAAAAGCCATAACTGTGGATAATGAAACTCAGTACATTCCAAAGCCAAAAAGAGAATGGACTGCCCAAGATAGAAAAAGAGCAAACCTCAACAATATTGCTATTGATATCATATACAGAACCTTGGATAGCAATATGTACATGAAGGTGAAAGATTGCAAGACTGCAAAAGAACTTTGGGACAAGTTACAGTTAATCTGTGAAGGCAATGATGCTATCAAGAAGAACAAGATCAGTGTGGCAAAAAAGAAGTTTCAGGAGTTCAAAATGAAACCAAATGAAACTATTGAACAAATAGAGTCAAGATTCAATGCAATCATCGAAGAACTCACCCTACTGAGTGTGAAGTACTCACAGGAAGAAATCAATTCAAAAATCTTGGAAGCATTACCTACAAAAGAAGTTTGGGAGATGAAGGTGACTGCCATAGAAGAAATGAGGAGTTTCCATGAAGAAGACACCTTCAAATTATTTTCAGACCTCAAGGAATATGAATTTAGTAAGAAACTTGTACCTGAGACAGAAAAAAAAGAACCAAAAACTACTGCATTGGCAGCTACACATCAAGAAGAAACATCAGCAGCCCAAGATGATCTACTGGATGAGATGCAAGAGCAAATTGCCCTACTGAGCAAGAAAATCAGAATGATGAAAATGGGAAAAGGCTCTCCAAGGAATTTCACAAAGAAATTCAGTGAAAAGAAGAAGGAAGAATCCAAGAAAGATAATGATTATTTGTGCTATCATTGCAAGAAATCAGGACACTTCAAACCTGACTGTCCTGAATTAAAATAGAAAAAGGAACCTGATTATCTTTGCTTCAACTACAAGAAACATGGACATTTTAGACCTGATTGTCCAGACCTACTGAAGAGCAAGAGCCAACAAAGAAGATCTGGCAAGAAAGCTATGGTTGCTGAAGATGAATCAAGATATGAAGTAGAATCAGAAAAAGGAAATGAATCTGATGATACTGAACTTGTTGCTGATATGGATGATTATGCATTAATGGCAAATATGGATGAAACAGAGGAGGAATACAATTCTGTATCTGTTAACACTCCTGCTGAAAGTGATTGTGAATCAACCTGTGGTTCAAATCCTAAAAATTCTGACAATGAAGAAACTTTGGATGCCATCCTTAGTCAACTGAGGATAATACAATCTGGTTATGAGATTGTGAGGGCTGAAAAAGAAGCTCTTCAATCAGAAGTTGAAAGATTAAAAGCTGAATTAAGAGTTCTCAAGGGTAAGGAAAAAGAAGTTGGACAGAATCAACATAAGTCTGCTGTATATTCAGTAGCTGCTGAATCTGCTGAACAATCTTGTTCCTCCACTGCATTCAAATCTGGAAAGCCTTATGGTGATAGAACAAGCCTTGGATTTGGAACTCAACAATCTAATAAGAGTGGATCATGTAAGGTCACTGAACCTAGTGCCAGAGTTGGTCCTAAGTTTGTGCCTGCACAAGATCCAACTCCCAAAAAGGTTGCTGAGGCAGTAAAGCCTACTGAGAAGACTTCAAGGAAGCAAAATCAGAAGTCAAAAAGGTTAACAGCACCTAACAAAAAGAACAAATCTAAAAGTAGGGCTGCTGTACCTTCTAGACCTGCTGATAGCAGACCTGCTACCAAGTCTGCTGGACCACAAAAGGATAAAAATCAGAAATATTCCACGGATAAGAATCCTAAACCTAAAAATGTCAATCATTCTAGGGATACTTATCTCAGGGGGAAAGGTAGACTATTCCCTACTGATGATTATTGGAATATTCCTGCCCCCATTGCTAGAAACAACAGATATAACCATACTGCTAGGGTAAAACCTCAGCAATGGAATCAGCAGAGGACTTATATAAGACCTCAGCAGAGACCTCAGCAGAGACCTCAGCAAACTCCATATTACATGACTGTTTCTAACAGACAGCAAACCTATGGTTATCCTAGTGCTTCTAACAAAAGAAATCACTCCAAACAGCACTATATACAGAAAGGCCAGAAAGCATATGTGAATCCTACACAACCAAATGTTAAACCTTATGGATGTGTGGAATACATGTATGAACAAAAGTATGATACCTTTCAAAGAAGACCTTATGGAAATTTGCCAAGGGTCATGCTTGCCACTGACCACTATGGACCCAAAAAGTTTTGGGTACCTAAAATGCATTAACTTTGTTTTGTAAGGTGTCTGGTACTTTGACAGTGGATGTTCCAGACATATGACAAAGAATAAACACTGTTTGTCAAATTTTGTGGCAAAGGATGGTCCAAGAGTGAATTTTGGCAACAAGAACACACCAGGATACACAAGAGGATATGTCACACTTGTGAGAAATGGACTAACAATCAGGAATGTTGCATTTGTGGAAGGACTGGACTACAACCTACTGAGCACTGGACAATTTTGTGACATGTGCTACAAGGTCACTTTTGATAAGGGCACCTGTATTGTCATCAATGAAATAGGTGATCAAGTTGTGTTGGCTGGAAGAAGGCAACAAAACATGTATATTGTGGATTGGTCCACTGCTGTTCCAGAAACTTCCCTGATTGTGCATACCAAGTCAGAACTTAATTGGCTATGGCATAAGAAGTTGAATCGTCTAAACTTTGATGATATCAATCAGTTGGTGAAGAAGAAACTGGTGATTGGTTTACCTGAGATCACATTCAAGAAGGATGCTATATGTGATGCCTGTCAGCAAGGTAAACAAACAAAATCAAGCTTCAAATCAAAGACAAAGCAATCAACAAAAAGAGTTTTGGAGCTGATGCACGTGGATCTTTTTGGGCCAGTACAAGTGTAACAGGAAAGAACTACACCTTAGTGGTTGTGGATGATTATTCAAGATACACTTGGGTAGTATTCATGAACAAGAAAAGTGAAACACTTCAAAAGATGCCTGAACTTTTGAAGAGATTTCAAAATGAGAAAACTTTGACAGTAGTGAAGATCAGATCAGATAAGGATACTGAATTTCTCAACAAAGTTATAAGAGAATATTGTGAGCAAAATGGTGTACTACATTAACTTGCTGCTGCTGGTACACCTCAGCAAAATGGGGTTGCTGAAAGAAGAAACAGGACTTTAAAGGAAGCAAAAGAACCATGATTTGTGAAGCATTATTGCCTGAAAGATATTGGGCTGAAGCAGTTAATACAGCATGCTATACACAAAATAAAACCTCAGTGAACAAGAAGCTGCTGAAGACTCCTTATGAGATTTGGAATGGAAGGAAACCTAACAGATCTTACTTTCATCCATTTGGAAGCAAATTTTTTATTCTAAATCATAAGGAACAATTGAAGACCTTCCAACCAAAATCAAATGAATGAATCTTCTTGGGATATTCTTCTGTCAGCAAGGCATTCAGGGTACTGAACAAAATGACACTAAAACATAAAGAAACAATACATGTTGTGTTTGATGAACCTAAGTTCATTGGAATGAAAGATGAAGCATCTAAACCTGCTGAAAATCAACAAGCCACTGATCCAGAATGTGTTGATGTTTTGGAAAGATTTAACGACTTAAAGGTTTCCGACTCTGCCCCTGCTGAACCCCCTGCTGGTAACACTACTGATGCAACAACTGAAGCAGTTCAAGGATCTGTTGAGCCCCCTGTTGAAGAAATAGCAGACCCTACTGAAGATGATGTTCTTGAGAATCAATCTAACCAAAATCCACGATGGTTAAGGGATCACCCTGCTGAACAAGTTATTGGCCACATACAGCAAGGAGTGAGGACTAGAAGACAATTAGAAGCAATGTTTACATGCTTTCTATCTCAAATGGAACCTAAAGTTGTTGAAGAAACAATTTCAGATCGAGATTGGATAATTGCTATGCAAGAAGAATTGAATGAATTTGAAAGAAATCAATTTTGGACACTAGTGAAAAGGCCTAATCATGCACACATTATTGGAACAAAATTGGTATATAGAAACAAATTGGATGAATCTGGTACCATTGTAAGAAATAAGGCCAGACTAGTTGCAAAAGTCTATTCTCAAGCAGAAGGAATAGATTTTGATGAAACATATGCTCCAGTTGCCAGATTGGAAGCTATCAAGTTATTCTTGGCATATGCTGCTTATAAGAACTTCAAGGTATATCAGATGGATGTCAAAAGTGCATTTTTGAATGGCATTCTGGAAGATGAGGTCTATGTTCAGCAACCTCATGGTTTTGAAGTTAAAGATCAAGAAGATAAAGTGTATAGACTCAATAAAGCACTTTATGGTTTGAAACAAGCACCAAGAGCATGGCATGAGACCTTGTCTCAATTCTTGGTGGACAATGGTTTTACCAAAGGTACCATTTACAAGACTCTTTTCAGAATCAGTGAAGGAAACAGCACCCTGCTGGTACAAATTTATGCTGATGACATAATTTTTGGCTCTGAAAATGAATTGTTATGTGAGAAGTTTGCTAATTTGGTGAAAAGTAAATTCCAAATGAGTATGATGGGAGAAATGAACTACTTTTTGGGTTTACAAGTCAAACAAATGAAAGATGGAATCTTCATTCATCAAACCAAGTAAACTAAGGAGTTGCTGAAGAAGTTTGGTATGGAAAACAGCACCAAAGTATCAACTCGTATGAGTACAAACATAAGATTGGATGAAGACAAAGAAGGCAAAGATGTTGATCAGACCTTATACATAAGGATGATAGGCAGTCTGCTGTACCTTACTGCCAGCAGACCTGATATATCCTTTGTTGTAGGTGTTTGTGCAAGATTTCAGTCTAAACCAAAGGAAAGTCATTTAGCTGCGGTCAAAAGAATTCTCAAGTATCTAAAAGAGACTTTGGATGTAGGAATTTGGTATTCAAAATATGGAAGCTTCAAGGTCATATCCTACTCAGAATCTGATTATGCTGGATGCAAGATTGACAGAAAAAGCACAACAGGAACCTGTCAGTTAATGGGAAATATACTGGTTTCCTGGTTCAGTAAGATACAGAATTCTATATCAACTTCAACTGCTGAAGCTGAATATATTGCTGCTGGAAGTTGTTGTGCACAAATATTATGGTTAAGACAACAATTAAGGGATTATGGAATTGAATAAAGAGAAATTCCTATAATGTGTGACAACACAAGTGCGATTGCAGTCACAGAAAATCCTATTTTGCACTCAAGAACCAAGCATATTGATGTAAGACATCACTTTATAAGAGATCATGTTGAATAGAAAGATGTGGTGGTTCTGTATATCCATACTGAAGATCAACTTGCTGATATTTTCACAAAACCACTGGATAGTGAAAGATTTGCTAAACTAAGGACTGAACTTGGAATTATAAAAGTTGACTGATACATCTTTGATCAGCAGTGTACTGGAATTCACCAAGGGGATTAGTCTTTGCTATGTTGGGTGAGCTCACTTAGCAGATTAGTCATTGGTATCAACAATTCCATGTACTTATGTTTGGACAATTGAGCAAATTAAGTTGCCAAGGGGATTGGTCTATGTCATGTTGGGTGAGCTCACTTGACAGATCAGTCATTGGTATTAAACTTTATCTTGTATTATCAGTTGGACAAAACAAGATGAATTGAAGATCAGTAGAGTAACCTTATCAACAGGCTGCTGAGACATTATGTCAGCAGACTGCTGAGCCAACTCTACTGATGACAAGGCTGCTGAAGGATACGTTACAGTCAAACATTACCAAAGTCAAAAAGCAAAATAGCGGGATATTTATTTTATCTTTATAACCGCAGTTACACGATCGAACGGTTACAATCCGTTATGATTCTGTCATAGGACACGTGGCAAGATGACATTCACTCAAAATTTAATCGTGGTTAATGCTACAGTACGTGTCTGACAGTTTTCTACCCACTACTATCTGCTTTATATACAGACATATACACAGAGGATTCATACAACTCTCAGATTGCTATTTCTCCACAAATATCTTGTGTGAACGCAGATTTGAAAGTTTTCTTCTTCATCTTTCTCATCTATAATGGCAAACAAGGATGATGTTCATATTGGCACCAGTCAAAGTGTAAGAGGTTATATGACTAACTGTCACTCTACTGAACTAGCCATTAACATAGGACGAAGAATCAGACGGTTTGCTGGTTTGGAGAATGTTATCAATAGAAGACTGGAGAGATGTCAATGTTTTCGAATTCTGGAGGAATATTATTATATATGAAGGTAGAGAGGCCTTCACTACGACAGTTAATGGAAGAGAGATTGAAATATCTTCAGATCTACTGAGAGAATTATTTCATTTTGGACCTGGAAATAATGCTCCCACCAATCCAGAAGCAATGAATCGGCCAAGGATGAAGTTTGTGGATGCAATAAAGACAAATGAGAAGATATCTTCATCTCTAAGCATGAATGTGAAGCATATTGGATATGAGTATAACCTGCTGAGCAAATTAATTGCCAAGACCATTTTGGGATTCATTGGGAGTGTAGATACACTGTCCGGACCTAAAATAGACCTGCTGATCATCATCTGCAGAAGCATGAAGTTTGATTGGGCTGGATTCTTTATACACTACATGAAGAAGGTGTTTACTGAAGATAGAGATGGTGTAAGGAAGTCCAAGACCAAGCCCCAAAGTCTACTGATTCAGACCTTGTTGAATCATTTTCAGATACCTGATATTTCATCTAAAAAGATTAACAAATCCAGATACATGCCAGAATTTGCTACTCCTATTCCTGGATTAGATGATGATGAACATGTGGATGATGAAGCCACTGACAGTGATGATGGAGGAGATGATGATGCTGGTGGTGAGCAGATTAAGGAAGTTGCTAAGTCTGCTGCACCTAAAAAGGTTGTTGAGAAGAGAAAGGTTGCTGACACAAGAAAGATAACAGAAATGTTAAAGCCTAGAAAGACAAGAAAGCAAACAGCAGAGACTGCTGAGTCTGCTGAGGGTCCAGCTAAAATTGAAATTACTGACCCTGCTGTAGTTGCAAAAAAGAAGTCGGTTGCTGAAGTTTTGAAGGAGCAACAGAAAGAATTCAGTAGATAGAGGAAGCCTACTGAGATTGAAATAGAGCAACTTTCCAAGAGGATGAAGGAAATTGCTAAGAAAAAGAAATATGGAAAGGGAAAGCAGTTAAGGATTCTAGAGGCTCAGAGGGAAGAAGAGGAAGAATAGGCTATTGAGGCTGAGCCACTAACAACTATTAAGCCCATTAAGATAGTAGAGGTTGTTGTTGAGCAACCTACTGAAGAATCACAACAGACTGCTGAACCTGAGCCTGCTGTAGAAGTTGTTGAATCCACCCCTGCAAAGGCTGCTGAACCTACTGAAGCTGCACAAGTTGTTGTTGAGCAACTTGTTGAAGAACCACATCAGACTACTGAGTCTGCACCTGCTGTGGAAGTTGGTACATTGGTACAAGACCCTGCAAATTCTGCAATAGTTCAGAAGGAAGAGCAAAGTGTTGCTAACCCTGCTGATGAGCATGTAAGTCAGGGGAACAAAGTGTGGAACAAATGGAGGTAGTAGGAACAAACATACAATCTGAGAAACCTACTGACCTAGAGGCATTTGTGGAAGAAACTCTAACTCTTCTTGTTGGGACCTTTAGAGGTCAGCAGAGTGGACACACAGCTCCTAGACAGCCAACCATGCCATTTGAAAGGAAGGAGAAAAAGAAGAAAGAATGATATGTTGATCCTAAACTCCTACTGGTTGCAAACTACTTTCAATGGAAGTTTGGGTTCTATAAAAGACAAAAGCCAGCTGCAGAACCAATGACAGACTTTGAGGAATGGACTTTTGAGAAATTAGGAGTTGAAATTTTGTTGGATTTGGTTGATACCTCTTTGCTGGAAGCAAGATTGATGGATCTCTTTGATCAGCAAAAGAAGGAAGAGGGTATCAAGTTCAGATATCCTAGAGATGATTCAGATAGTGATGATTCTTCATCATCTGATTCTGGTGATGATCATCCCTCTGGTCCAGGAGGAGTTAGTGGGACTACATTATTAAATGAACCAAGTAGACAACAGTCCACTGATACTGGTAGGTCTGCTGAGGGCCAGCAGACTGGTCAAATGGATGAGGATCTGGAATATCTCACCATGGATGATCTGGAGGCACAAATCAATGATGGAATACATATTGGTGCAAACAGGGTGGTTGGTGAGATAGATACTGTCTTCATTGAAGAATCTGCTGTACTTAATGAGGATCAGCACACTGAAGATTTGGATGAAGAAAGGGTTACTGATCATAGTGAGCCTGATGTCAGTTCTGAGGATTCTGCTCAATATCAAACATGGATTGATACTCAGGACACTCTATCCAAAACTGCCAATTTTCTACGAAGGATTGCTGATGTTAGGGAATTTCAAAGAGATAATATGGTTGAATTCCCTGCAATTCTTGTACAGAGAGTGCTGATCACTGAGGAACAAACAGTGGTAGCACAGAGATTGGATATGGTGATGGGATTTTAAGGATCACCATTGATTGTTGAGGAGGTTCATGCTGCTGAGGATCAGACAACACCTGAACAAAGGTTGGAACTGGTGGTTCAGGTTACTGAGGAACAAATAGCACCTAGACAAAGGTTGGAACATGAGGTACAGGCTGCTGAGCACAACCACCACCTGGACATTGGTTGGAACTATCTATGGGTTTGGAGGAAACCCCTGTTGTTATTGAAGAACAGGCTGCTGTAGTAGAGCCTGCTGGAGGAAAGATCACTGAGGGTAAAGGTAGTCAGCAGACTGTTGTTGTTGATGAGGATGAACAGCTGCTGGACTATGATTACAATGATGAAGAATTTCAAGTGCCTGAGGAAGAACCTATAGATGCTGAACCTCAACAGGCATTTGTACCTATTTTTGAGGAACCTGCCCTAGATCCTATACTAAAGGAGTTCTAGGGTCCTAACCCTGCTGGGAGAGATATGAGCTGGGCCATGGTTGTCAGTAGACAGAGGGCACAATACAATGTTGAAAAGCCTGCTGATGAAGCTGCTGGACACATGGCTGGAGGAATGGCTTGTGGGGTACCTGTAGAGATTTTGGATAAGTTGAGGAGTGTCAGAAATGACATAACATGTTGATCCCTTGGAAAGGCTAACAGAAGTTTAGAGGGGGGTGAATAAACTTGTCCCTAAAACTGGATTTTAAACAACTTAAAGTTTAGTTATAACTTGTGTGGAGTTAAGCTGACAAAGCTGAGATTAAGTCAAACTGACTTAAGCTGAAACTAAGTCAACCGGAAGCGGATATAGTTTTAGCCTTTTTCTTGATCTTGTTATTCTTTTACGAAAGCTGAGTGCTGTGAACTGAATTCTGATGAATGTCAGTTGTGAACTGTGAGGTGTGTAACAATCAAGTATCAAAATGCTGCAAGTAAATGCTAAATAAATAAATAAATGCGTAAGGTAAATAAGGCGGATGTTATAGAGGTTCCAGGTGGTGTAATCCTGTCAATCCTCTCTTCCCCTGTGGTGCGGAGGAAAATTCCACTAGAACTTCTTGAGGTGAACTGTTACAAAAATTCCTAAACAGTAGTCATTGGCTAATCCCTAGCGTCACTATCTAAACAGTTGTAGAACAGGTAGAATTGCTGCTCTTCAAATGCTTGAACCACTGGTACTTAGAGGGTACGATTGCCTCTTCACCAGCTACCACCACAAACACAGTCTACCCGACTGCTTGTCACAACTGTCCTTGGCGAAGCCTTCCTGGTTTGCTTCACAGTCTAATACCTTTGATGTAGAATCAAAGTTGGGCTGAGAATCAATAAATTGATTCTTGTTTGTGGTTCTTCAAAGTGTTGGATTCTTGATAAATTCTTTGTAGTTTGAACACTTGAAGAAATACTAGATATGATCTTGTTATAGTTCAGAGATGATAGCAATTCGAATAGAATAGACTAATGCACAAAATTGCTCGTTGATTCTTGTAAATTCTATATTTTTATCCTTGGTGCAAAGTCTTCTATTTATAGTGTGAGGTTCAACGTTCATCTGGCTTAAATTCGAATTATATCAACGTCTCTTTTGTAACGGCTATATTTTCTGACCGTTCTGCTGTGTCAGTAACTCATCCAATGAAATTGCTTCCTTTACAACGTTCGACTATACTTTCAGTTTGTTGGATGGCTGACATATAAAACTGAGTTTCCTTATCAGTTTTATACTGAGTTTTTTACTTGTCAGCTTCTTAACTGACTTGGAGCATTAACTGAGATTTTACTCTTTATCAAATATCAGTACTCCAGTTTTCATCTGATTATCATTGACTTAATCAGAGTACACCATAACTTATTATCATCTAAGAATTCATTGTCCTTATGATTCTTAGGTCTTCATACAAGATCTATAAAGTCAGTTCAGGTCACCACAATCTTGCCTGAAGTCTAACTTTACAGTCTCGTCTTGTAATCTTCATAACTGAGTTTGAACCCTCAGTTCTTCGATCTTCTTGATAAGTCAACCGAGTCTATAACTCTCAGTGAACTTACCTTCTTCAGTTCCATGTAGGTGTACTCTAAGTCAGTTTGCTTGTCTTGATGATTTCCAGTTTTCAGTTTTACGACACACTAACTATTACAGTGCTTGTCTGATGTAACCTATACAAATATCAGACTCTAGTAAAACTTATACATTCAGTTCTAGACATCTTTTAGCTTTTCACTATAACAGCTGGCTTCAGCACTTCATCAATGGGGTTAAGATAATACTTTAAACAAATAAGATGAATTATCATCAAAACATAAATTTTATTTCCAACAATTTCCCTATTTTTGATGATGCCAAAACTCTCCCTAAAAGAAAAGCTTAAAGATCAAAACAATGTAAAACAATGTAAAACTGGAAAAACTGGTTTTCAATAGAATGAGCCAAAAATGGATACATACAAATTGTTCAAATAGCTGTGATTAAATACTAAGCTTCTTCTTAGCTTTTTGCATGACTGAGTCATATTTCCTTGCTTTGTCATACAATCGAAAATCTTCTTCTAGCTTGGAGTCTTCCTTAGAGAAAGTCTTGTTGTAGTCAACTTGACTACCTTCTTTCCATCTTTTCCATTGAATTAGCTTGGGTAATTCTGATTCTTTAAAGTAGTAATTTTCAAATTCTACTAGATCAGCTTTCATCTGTTCAATCTTGTCTTTAATCTTCAGTTTATCATCAATCCTCTGATTCTTCTTATATTGTGCCATTTTCTGCTTTGAGAATAAATCAGATAAAAAGTAGTTCGTGGATTCTTCGGTTGTCTTGTCCCCGTATTTGCCTTTGATAGGATTGTAATCTTTGATAAATCGCGTCCACGATCCTTTGTAAGAGTAACTCTTCTGTCTCCAGGTTGACTATATTTTTCAATAAGTTGATCATCAGTTAACTCTTTCTTCAAAAATTTAGGATCTGATCTGTATCTTTGTAATTCTTCTTCAAGTCGCTTCATTTCTCCAAGTAACTTCAGCTTTTCTTCTTCAGCTTCCCCCTTTTTGGCATCATATAACTGATCTACCAGGGCATGGGTTGCTTTTTGATCTTCTGAGATTTGTCGCTGAGAAGCAAGTACTTCTTTTAGCTGAGTTTCTAACCCGTAGATATGCTGATTCTTATGCCAATGAGCCTGAGCATGAGTTTCCCTATCTACTACGGTTGAGTCTTCGAGTTGTTGTTTGAGTAACACAATCTCTGAAGCAGAACTAGAACTTGATTTGTGGATCAACTCTAATCTTGCATGAACAGAAACATCAGTTCTAGTTCTATAATCAAGGTTTCCAGAGATGTTTGATAAAAGGCTATTTTGTGTATCTCTCTGACTGAGTACAATTTTCAAGTTTTCATGAACTTTTGCCAATTCATCCTTTGTGAGGATGTCAGAAGGATCATATGTAGCTTCTATTTGATCCTTAACCTGAGTATTATCATCAATAATTATCAGTTGCCGATTATCAATTCCATCAGCTGCTTGTTGATTGTCAGTTGTCTGATCTCCAACTTGCAATTCTTCTTGTTGGGGTACAGTTTGCGTTGCTAGAGGTTGAGGTTGAGTTTCTGTTTGCAAAACTGTAGTCTCATCAGCATCTTTTCTTGACTTATCATGGTCATCATCATCCTTTTCCTTTGAACTGTCTTTAGATGATGTGTCTGATCCTCTTCTTTTTGCTAGTTCAGTAAATCTTTTGAAACAGTTGTCAAGAAATTCTGAAATAGGAAACAGAGAGTAAAGGTCTCTAACTTCCAATTTCTCCAAGAGTAATTTCTCTTCATTCTGTAAACTGATATCTCGAACATCTTTTGGTTGAACTTTCATTTTCATCAGATTGATGATTTTGTCAGCTTCGAAGACTTGTGCTGATTGCTGAACTGATTGCTGCTGTAACTGAGAAGTATGATCAGTAGCGACATTTTCTTGTGTACCTTCAATAGTCAGTTGATGTTGTTGTTGCTCCCCCTCAGTTGGTACTTTTTCACTTGAGATTTCTGGGTACAAACATCTTACAACTGATCCTGCTTCTGCTGATTTAGCTTTTCCCTTGGTCCCTTTGTGTACAGCTTCCGGCTGAGACACAGTTTTCTGACTTGCTTCAGGTTGGGAAGTTGTTTCCGCGATTTCCCTTGAAGTTGCGTTTTGCCTTGCTTGCTTCCCTTCCTTAATTCTTTCTAAGTAAAACTGAATGATTCCACTAAGAGTCTTCTTCAGTCGGAATCTGCCATCAGTTACTTGTCCTTCAACTTGAGCTCTTTTTACACTGTCTAATTCAGCTAAGTGTTGTTTCTTGAACTGATTTACAACATAGCCTGCCCAACTGAATTCTATTCCATCCCAGATTATATTCATGAGATAGATATTCTCTTCTGATAGTATATTAACTCCTTTGGATTTCCCAATGACGTGTTTGCTGAGCCATCTGCTGAGGTTTCCAAATTCTGGCTTGATTTCGTCGACATGAATGCCTGGTTCGATTGGTTTTATAGAAAAGGTAAGCATCTCAAGAAAAGCTTCTCTTTTCAATGGTAGAGTGGCTAAATCTATTGAAGTTGATGTTGTATTTGCGAAGCAAAGAGCAACCTCATGACTCTTTCATTGAGAACAATGCGATCTCCACGTACTGTAGTTATCAAGGAGTCTCTTACTAATCGCATATTTTTCCAAAATTGCAAAATGCCTCCCACATCACATTTTTCTTTGAACTGAACTTCTAAGATATTCCTCAATCCGGGTAGTTTCTCGATTTTATCACGTACCCAGCTGGCTAACAGAGTGTTTTGACACATACCTTCATACATTTCAAGTGTTAGTTCATCCAGCTCTGTGATCATTCGTTTTTCTTTCGAACTATCTGAGGTGGCCATATTTGAGTGTGAACACAAAAATTTGATTTTGAGATAAAGGGTTGCAAAAAGTCTGTTTTGCTTTCTGGAAAGAGATGAATAATTTGAATTTCGAATGAAGATAATGTGAATGGAGGTTGAATAAATAGGTAGGATATTCTGGCGGTTGAGTAGTACAACTTTTCAAATTCCATGATGGTTTTGGTAACCGATGCTTGTACTGTTCTTACAATCGTGGGGTGTACACGCGAAATTCTGACAAAAAGAACTGCGGTAATTTAATGCGACATAACCGCTGAGGATTTTACCATATCAACCTTTGACTAAATTTGACTGAAATGAAAACTGATGCCGAGGTCAGTTCTAGAGATAATTCAGTTCCATCAAATTTTCAGTTTCAGTTAATCAGTTTGAGATTGTTGATGTCAATGACTAGTCTGTTAAGTGAGCTCACCCAGCGTAACAAAAGATTAATCCCCTTGATGAATCTCTGGCTTAACTGATTTAGCTGACTTTGATTATTCCCAACTCGGTTCTTAATTTGGAAAATCTTTCTTTGTCCAATGGCTTTGTAAAGATATCTGCCAACTGATCTTCAGTAGGTACATAAAGAACTGTTATATCCTTCTTCTCTGCATGATCTCTTATAAAGTGGTGACGTACATCAATGTGCTTTGTCATTGAGTGTAAAACTGGATTATCAGTAATTGCAATTGCACTGGTCTTATCACACATTATGGGAATTGTTCCTTCTTCTATCCCATAGTCTCTTAATTGTTGTCTTTTCCATAAAACTTGAGCACAACAACTTCCAGCTGTGATATATTCAGCTTCAGCTGTAGAAGTTGAGATTGAGTTTTGCTTCTTGCTAAACCATGACACAAGTCTATTTCCTAGTAACTGACATGTGCCTGATGTGCTTTTTCTGTCCACATTGCATCCAGCATAATCTGAATCTGAATAAGCAATCAGCTTGAATTCTCCTTCTTTTGAATACCAAATTCCAACTCCATCTGTGTCTTTCAGATATTTCAAAGTTCTTTTCCCAACTGTGAGATGACTTTCCTTTGGTTTTGTCTGAAATCTTGCACATACACCGACAGTAAAAGATATATCTGGCCTACTTGCTGTAAGATAGAGTAAGCTTCCAATCATCCTTCTGTAAAGTGTTTGATCAACATCTTTGCCTTCTTTGTCTTCATCAAGCCTGATGTTGGTCCCCATTGGTGTAGAAATTCCAGTAGACTTCTATATACCAAACTTTTTGATAAGTTCTCTTGTATATTTGGTTTGGTGAATAAAAATTCCATCATCTAACTGTTTAACTTGCAATCCTAGGAAATAATTTAATTCTCCCATCATACTCATCTGAAATTTGCTCATCATCAAACTTGCAAATTTCTCACATAACTGTTCATTTTCTGATCCAAAAATGATATCATCAACATAAATTTGAACAAGTAGAGTATCTTCTCCATTCTTCATCCCGAATAATGTTTTGTCGATTGTTCCTTTGATAAATCCGTTATCCACTAGAAACTGAGATAGAGTTTCATACCAAGCTCTTTCCAGAAAGAGCTTTCCTCAGTCTGAAAACTTTGTCTGCTTGATCTTTGATTTCAAATCCGGGTGGTTGTTGAACATATACTTCTTCTTCAAGAATTCCATTCAGGAATGCGCTTTTAACATCCATCTGATAAACTTTGAATTTCTTGTGAGCAGCAAAGGCAAGAAATAATCTTATTGCTTCTAATCTTGCAACTGGTGCATAAGTTTCATCAAAGTCTATGCCTTTTGCTTGAGAGTATCCTTTGGCTACAAGTCTAGCTTTGTTTCTGTTGATATTCCCATCTTCATCAAGTTTGTTTCTGAAAACCCATTTGGTTCCAATAATATTGACATGAACTGGTCTATCTACCAATTCCCATACTTGATTTCTCTCAAATTCATTGAGCTCTTCTTGCATGGATAATATCCAATCTGGATCTTTCAAAGCTTCTTCAATTTCTTTAGGTTCTGATTGAGATAGAAAGCATGCAATCATAGCATCTAGTTGATGTCTTGTTCGAACTCCAGCCTGAGCATCACCAATAACTTGTTCTTCCGGGTGATCTTTCATCCATTGATGTGTGTGAGTTTGTATCAACTGATTTGCATTTTGTTCAACTGATTCTTCAAAAACTGGTTCTTAAACTTGTTCAACTAAATCTGAATGAAGTTGTTCAAGTTGTTGAGCAATTGGAAACTGAGACGATCTTGATCTGAACATTCTGAAATTTGTAGTCTTTCAATGTCAACTAAAATTGGTTCTGGCGTGACTGGTAACTGAGACTGAGAAACTGGTTCTTGCCGGTCTTCAGTTGTTTCACCAGGGAAGTTTGGTTCATCAAATACTACATGTATTGATTCTTCATGCTTGAGTGTCCTTTTATTTAATACTCTAAAAGCTTTGCTGACACTTGAATATCCTAGAAAAATTCCTTCATCAGCTTTGGGCTGAAAAACGTGAAGTTGATCTTTTCCATTATTGTGTATGAAACATTTGCTTCCAAAAGCATGAAAGTATGAAACATTTTGTTTTCTTCCATTCCAAATTTCATAAGGAGTCTTCTCATATCTCTTGTTCATGAGAGCTCTGTTCTGAGTGTAACAAGTTGTGTTAACTGCTTCTGCCCAATATCTTTCCGGTAGTTTAGCTTCACAGATCATAGTCCTTCCTGCTTCTTTGAGTGTTCTTTCTTCTTCTTTCAGCTACACCATTCTGTTGAGGTGTTCCAGTGGTAGCAAGTTGATGTAAAACACCATTTTCTTCACAATATTCAATAATCACACTGTTGAGGAATTCAGTTCCTTTATCTGATCTTATCTTCACAACTGAAACTCCTTTCTGATTCTGAAGTCTCTTGAGTAATTCTGTAAGCCTTTGCTTGGTTTCACTTTCTTGGTTAGAAAGATTACCCAAGTGTATCTTGAAAAATCATCTACTACCACCAATGTATACTTCTTTCCACTGATACTAATTTGTGTAATAGGTCCAAATAAATCCATGTGTAGCAATTCTAGATGTCTGGTTGTTGAGTGCTGAGATTTGGTCTTGAAACTTGCCTTTGTTTGTTTTCGTTGTTGACATGCGTCACACAAACTGTCCTTTTTGTATGAGATCTCTGGTAGTCCAATGACTAGCTGCTTCTTAACAAGTGTGTTGATGTCATCAAAGTTAAGATGACTCAGTTTCTTGTGCCATAGCCAACTGATCTCTGATTTGGTATGCACAAGTAAACAAGTTTCAGCAACGGTAGTTGTCCAATCTACTACATACATGTTTTCTTTTCTTCTTCCAGCTAGAACAACTTCATAAGCTGATTCACTGATGACAACGCAGAATTCTTTGTTAAAAGTAACTTTGTATCCCATATCACAAAATTGACTGGTGCTGAGTAGATTGTAGTGTAGTCCTTCTACATAAGATACATTCTTGATTGTAAGTCCATTTCTGATTAAGGTGCCATAACCTCTGGTGTAACCAGGTTTATCTTTACTTCCAAAATTGACTTTTGGTCCATCCTTTGCAATAAAATTAATGAGACAGTCCTTGCTCTTTGTCATGTGTCTAGAGCAACCACTGTCAAAGTACCAAATATCCTGCAATAAAAATTAAAAGTTTTTAGGTACCCAATTCGTTTGGGTCCATGGGGTCAGTTGCCAGTACAACTCTGGGAATATATCCTTTTGGGATTCTTCGGATATTGTTGCACTTGTTTTCATATATGTAAGCCACACTCCCATAGTATCTATGTTTGGACTGTGTCTTATTTATATGATCTCTCAGATCTTTTGACTGAAATTTGTTTCCTTCATGCTTTTTGTTATTAAAGCTTGAATGGTAACCATCATTCCTTCAGTACTGAGGTTTGGACTGACCTTTGTACTGTGACTTATGCTGAGAACTGAAAGTGGTCATCTGCTGAGTTTTGGACTGAACCTTGTGATATGTTTTTGGTCTGAAATGATTGTCATTATCAGTTTTATTAACAAATTCAGTAAAATTCCAATCATCATCAGTGGGATATAGTCTTCCTTTCCCCCTGAATGTGTGAATCTTTGAATGATTGATATTCTTGGATTTACTTTGATTGTAATTTTTCTGGTTCCTGACTTGGTTGGTTTTTGTGGATCTGGCAGTTGATTTGCCGTTTCGGTTTCCATTGGATACAGCTGATCTACCATTTGATTTACCTTTGTTGGTAGATACAGTTGTCTTCTTAGAAAACTGATTTATCCTGTGTGATACTGGCTTTACTTGGTTCAAGGCAATTTTCTCGGTTGTGGAAGTTGCTCGGCTACGAACTTAATACCGCTTTGGTACTAGGTCCAGCTGACTTTGCTAGTTCTATCCTTGGAAGATTGTTGTGTATCAAATCCTAAACCAGTTTTGTCTCCATATGGTTTTCCCGATTTGAATCCAAGAATTGAACTTGATTGAGCAAACGATTCGATTCTTGTCGCGCGATGCGATGAGGGCGATGCTTGAATCTTTTCTTTGTCAGATTTAGTCAGTTTCAACATTTTCAGTTCAGACTTCAATCTTTCAACTTCAAGAATTAGACTTTCCTTTTCAGCTTTAATTGATTCATAACCAGCTTGAATAGTTACTAGCTGATTCATCAATACGTCAAGCGTTTCTTCTAGATTTTTTGGATTGGTGTCAGCAGTCGAAGAACATGCATTTATCATGGAAATCTGAGCTGAAGAGTATTTAGAGTTCGATTCACATGCCTCATTTGGATCTTCCATGTGTGCCATTAAAGTTGTGTCATCTGATAGTCTTTCAGTACCAGCTTCATAATCTGATTCATCTCCAGCAAGGAGTGCTCCTCTACCAACTCTTCTTGGTGGAGTCTTCTTGGTCAGTTCTGGACATTCAGCTTTATAATGTCCTGGCTTCTTGCAGTTGAAACAGAGATATTCATCGTCTTTTCTATTCTCAGGAGTCCTTTTGATGAACTTTTGAGTGACTGGGTGTCCACTCTTCATTCTTCGAATTCTGTTCATCATTAGAGCCATTTGTTCTTCAATCTCATCCAATTCATGAAGATTGCTAGATGAGTTTTCTTGAATGTCATTTGATGCTGCGGCAAGTGCTGTGGTCTTTGGTTCTTCCAGAGCTTTGATTATTGCAGCTGTGCTTGTGAAATCTTCACTGATTTCATAAGCTTTCAAATCTGAAAAGATCTTGAATGAATCCTCTACATCAAGTCTTCTTGATTCTTCCATGGCAGTGACCTTCATTTTCCAGCACATTGGTAATGCCTTCAAGATTCTTGTGTTGATAACTTTCTTTGAGTATTCAATCTTGAGTAGATCTAGTTCATCCATGATAGCACTGAATCTTGTCTCCATTTGGTCAATGGTTTCTCCAGATTTCATCTTGAAATTCTCAAACTTTTGTTTTGCAACATAAATTTTATTTTCCTTGATTGAATCTGTTCCTTCACAAACTAACTGAAGTTTGTCCCACATTTCCTTGGCAATTGTGCACTCTTTCACCTTCAGGTACATGTTGCTGTCAAGAGTTCTGAGGATAAAGTCCATCGCAACATTGTTGAGATTATTTAGTTTGCGATCATCACTAGTCCATTCGGCTTTGGGCTTTGGAACACGAATTTGTCTTTCACCTTCAGTTTGCATGTAGGTGATCTGGATTGGTCCATCAGTGAGTACATCCATCATTTCATCATGAGTAGCTGCTAGAAAAGCCTGCATACGACGTTTATATTCGTCAAATCTGTCCATGTTGCACATAAGCATTTGTCTCGCATATTGATTGTTATCCATTGTGAGTGAGTGAACACTGATAGTAGATTAATTGAAAAACTGAGCTTTCAAATAAGAACAACTAGAGGAGATATAGAGCAAATGATATCTTGTTAAAGAAACACAGCTCCGATACCAATTGTTGGTCCCTTGGAAAGGCTAACACAAGTTTAGAGGGGGGTGAATAAATTTGTCCCTAAAACTGGATTTTAAACAACTTAAAGTTCAGTTATAACTTGTGTGGAGTTAAGCTGACAAAGCTGAGATTAAGTCAAACTGACTTAAGCTGAAACTGAGTCAACCGGCAGCGGATATAGTTTTAGCCATTTTCTTGATCTTGTTATTCTTTTACGAAAGCTGAGTGCTGTGAACTGAATTCTGATGAATGTCAGTTGTGAACTGTGAGGTGTGTAACAATCAAGTATCAAAATGCTGCAAGTAAATGCTAAATAAATAAATAAATGCGTAAGGTAAATAAGGCGGATGTTATAGAGGTTCCAGGTGGTGTAATCCTATCAATCCTCTCTTTCCCTGTGGTGCGGAGGAAAATTCCACTAGAACTTCTTGAGGTGAACTGTTACAAAAAGTCCTAAACAATAGTCCTTGGCTAATCCCTAGCGTCACTATCTAAAGAGTTGTAGAACAGGTAGAATTGCTGCTCTTCAAATGCTTGAACCACTGGTCCTTAGAGGGTAGGATTGCCTCTTCACCAGCTACCACCACAAACACAGTCTACCCGACTGCTTGTCACAACTGTCCTTGGCGAAACCTTCCTGGTTTGCTTCACAGTCTAAAACCTTTGATGTAGAATCAAAGTTGGGCTGAGAATCAATAAATTGATTCTTGTTTGTGGTTCTTCAAAGTGTTGGATTCTTGATAAATTCTTTGTAGTTTGAACACTTGAAGAAATACTAGATATGATCTTGTTATAGTTCAGAGATGATAGCAATTCGAATAGAATAGACTAATGCACAAAATTGCTCGTTGATTCTTGTAAATTCTATATTTTTATCCTTGGTGCAAAGTCTTCTATTTATAGTGTGAGGTTCAACGTTCATCTGGCTTAAATTCGAATTATATCAACGTCTCTTTTGTAACGGCTATATTTTCTGACCGTTCTGCTGTGTCAGTAACTCATCCAATGAAATTGCTTCCTTTACAACGTTCGACTGTACTTTTAGTTTGTTGGATGGCTGACATATAAAACTGAGTTTCCTTATCAGTTTTATACTGAGTTTTTCACTTGTCAGTTTCTTAACTGACTTGGAGCATTAACTGAGATTTTATTCTTCTTCAAATATCAGTACTCCAGTTTTCATCTGATTATCATTGACTTAATCAGAGTACACCATAACTTATTATAATCTAAGAATTCATTGTCCTTATGATTCTTAGGTCTTCATACAAGATCTATAAAGTCAGTTCAGGTCACCACAATCTTGCTTGAAGTCTAACTTTACAGTCTCGACTTGTAATCTTCATAACTGAGTTTGAACCCTCAGTTCTTCGATCTTCTAGATAAGTCAACCGAGTCTGTAACTCTCAGCGAACTTACCTTCTTCAGTTCCATGTAGGTGTATTCTAAGTCAGTTTGCTTGTCTTGATGATTTCCAGTTTTCTAAATGATTTCCAGTTTTCAGTTTTACGACATACTAACTATTACAGTGCTTGTCTGATGTAACCTATGCAAATATCAGACTCTAGTAAAACTTATACATTCAGTTCTAGACATCTTTTAGCTTTTCACTATAACAGCTGGCTTCAGCACTTCATCAATGGGGTTAAGATAATACTTTAAACAAATAAGATGAATTATCATCAAAACATAAATTTTATTTCCAACATAACAAGGTTAAGAACTCAACTTGACAGGCAAGAGCAGAAGTTTGAAGATTTGATGAATCTGGTGGAAAATAGATGGAGGACTACAGAAATAGTTGCCTCCAATAATACTTCCACTTAGTATGCTCTTGCTGACCTTGCTCTGGATGTAAAGGGGATCAGACAAGAAAATACACTGAAGGACAAGTTTCTGAAAGACCAATTTGAATCTATTCAACTGAAACTGACAAGCTTGATGAGGCACCCAAGCCTGCTGTGGCTGAGCATGCTGGAACACTTCAACCTGCTGGATTGGATCCTATGTTTACTGAGAGGATCAATCTACTGGAGCAGACTATGCAAGAAAGGATTACTGCAGTTGACACAAGAACTGAAATTATGGATGGTCAACTCAACAATCTAGTGATCACACAGGAGAGTGTTCATGGCCTGCTGTCCCGTTTTGTTGATGATGTCAATAAGGGGGAAGAGAGCAAAACAACAGTAGCAAAAGAGGCTGCTAGGATTTTTGCTAAGAAGAGATGGGAAGCTGACACCAATGCCTTTAGAGAACCTGCACTTGGCAGACTTCCACTTACTGATGATCTTCTCAGAGAATATAAGAAGCTCTACAACAACAAGAAAAGACCTTACCATGATTAGGGTTTCCATGAGGGACTAAATTCTTTTATGGGACTCAAGTTTTGGGAAGCAAGGGTTAAAGCTTTAAGATCTGCACATAGAGGTGGAAGAGGTGGCAGAGGTGGAAGAAGTCTTCCTACCACCAATGCAAAGGAATCACAGAAGGAATTCAAAGAAGTATACATGCGCTTAGGCTTTAGAGTTCATCAGATCAACCTTACTCTACCTGAGGCATGGAAATGGTGGAAAGAAGTGAATCCTCATATTGATTTCTCTCTTATTGAAAATGAATGGATGAGAGAAATGATTAGAGAGATAAGAGCATATTCTGAGCAGCAAGAGAAGGAAAGAGAAGAAAGAGAAAGGAGACACTAGATCAGCATACTTACACATGCATTTCATTTTTGCTAAATCTAGCTTGTAATACTTTTGAACAATATGATTTTAATGAGAAATGACTATATTTGTTCTGTTTTTGTTTTTAATATTTTTGCTTTGTTGTAAGGAGGGTATTGGCATCATCACCAAAAAGGGGGAAATTTTTGGACTTGTTTTAAGTTTTAGTGATGAGTGCCAGACTAGCTGTTATAGAGCAAAGGCAAAAAGATGTCTAGATGAAATGTATAGGCTTATTAGAGTTTGATCTTGTATAGGTTTGATCAAACAAGCACTGTAAAAGGTCAGCTGACTTTTCATCAGCAGACCTGTCTAGATCAGTAGGGTACCTGAGTCAGTAGACTAGTATATGAACCTGCTGAAGACTGAAGGCTGAGGGTTCAAACTCAGTTATTGAAGGCTAAGGGATCAAACTTAGTATTTAAAGTCAAAGATATGGAATCAGAATTTAGGGAAGTCTGTGATGACCTAAACTGATTACATATACCTTGTGCACAAGGTCTAAGTTCCACAAGTTAAATGGTGATTGAAACTTAGTTATATTTAAAATGGTGTAATCTAACTTAATAATAAAAAGTTAGATATAAGAGAAGTCAGCTGAAGTGTTTTTATAAACACAGCAATCTTGGAACAGACTAATATGCATTTCAGCAGACTTACATTCACAGGAACCTGCAGATGTATATCTCGGATTATTCAAAGGTTACATTGGAAAATTACAAAGAAAGGGACAGCTAACAACCTCTGATTTTATCAAACAAATCAATGGTTAAGATTAAATGGACGTTGGAAAGAAACAGAGCTTTATCCAATAGATACAAGTCAAAGGGTGGACAGTCTGAAATCTGACAAAAAGTAAACTGACAGTGTCAGTACTAGGAACAGTGATAAAAAGTAAGTCAAATGAGACAAATCTGAAACGGCTATGTTTGAATTTCAAACATAAGTCACAAGGATTCCTACCTATAAATAGAGGACTCCGAAGTCAGATACAAGTGATGATTTTTGAAGAGAAAAACAACTTATAATCTTGAGCTTCAGATTCTTACCAAGAATTCACCCTGCTGAGCCTACTGAGCATAAAGCTACTTATCCAGTAAACTTCTTCAAGTGTAATATGCTTTCAAGCTACATCAAGTTTACACACTTGAAGGCCTCAAGCTGCTTATCATATCATCCTGATCAAGTTGCTGAAAGCTGAATCACTTACTTGATTCAAACTTTCTTTTACAAGAAATCTGTAGAAGACAGTGAAGCATCTTTGGGTGTCAAGGACTGTTGTTTGTGGTGGAACTGGTGAAGAGGCAATCCTACCACCTGTTCCAAGTGTTCAGTTTGTGAAGCCATAGTTATTGGTGAAGGAAAGGCAACTTAGGGATTTTTGTAACTGCTACCTCAAGAATCTCTAGTGAATTACCTCCAACATCACAGGAGAAGAGTGGACTGACAGGATTACAGAACCTGGAACCACTATAAAATTGCCTACTTACTTTCTGCATTTATATTTTGCACTTAGTATATTTAGCATATCAACCTACTGAATCTAGCAACTGTGTCACACACATACACTACTGAGTATCTAATACTTGGTATCATATTTTAACAACAAGTAATAAGGCTTAATTTAAATATATTCCGCTGCAACAAATTCAGTAAAGTCAATAGTCAGCAAACTACTGAGTGTCAGCAGACTACTAAACTATCAGCAGGCTGCTGAAGTTGCTGAATTTGTTAACTCCAAAAGTTTTAAGTGTTAAGTTTATTCACCCCCCCCCCCCCCCCCCTTAAACTTAACCAAAGACTTTTCAAGGGACCAACACAGTGGTTGACCTACCAAGTGAGCTCACCCATCATGGAAAAGGGCAACCCCGCTAGTGAAGTTACTCAGCTGGTTACTCTAGTTAGATGACCATTTTAACTTAGTCCATTTCAATCATTCCCAACTCAGTCCTTACCTTGCAAAATCTTTCATGACTGAGTGGTTTGAGTGGTTTAGTGATTATGCCTGCGAGTTGATTTTCTGTAGTGATGTACTGTAAGATCACATCTCTTTTTTCAACATTATCTCTTATAAAATGATGTCTTATATCAATATGTTTTGTTTTTGAATGGAGTACAGGATTTTTTGTGAATGAGATTGCACTTGTATCGTCACACAGAATTGGGATTGTCTCCCCTTCTAATACATAGTCTCTTAGCTACTTGTTGTCTGATCCATAACAGTTTTGAACAACAGCTACCAGCTGCTATATATTATGCCTCAAATGTTGAAGTGCATATAGAGTTTTTCTTCTTACTAAACAAGGATACTAGTCTCCTGCCTAGCATTTGACAAGCCCCTGAAGTTCTTTTTCTATCAACCTTGCATCCAACATAATCTAAGTCTAAGTAGGATGTTAGTTTGAATCCACCATCTCTTGGATACCAAATTCCCACATTCGTTGTATGCTTCAGATATTTGATGATTGTATTAGCTGCTAGGAGATGAGATTCCTGTTGTAGTGATTGGAATCTTGCACATACTCCTACTACAAATGTTATATCTGGTCTACTGGCAGTTAAGTAAAATAGTGAACCAATTATGCATCTATATAACTTCTGATCAACATCCTGTCCTGATTCATCTTTTCCATGTATGACTCTTGCACACATACGTGTTTCTGATACTCCACAGGTATCCATACCATACTTCATGATCATATTTTTAGTATACTTTTCTTGATTGATGAAGATACCATCTTCCATTTGCTTCATTTGTAAACCAAGAAAATAGTTGAGTTATCCCATCATACTCATTTGAAATTTACTTTTCATGAGATTTGAATTTTTTCACACAGTTTCTCATCCTCTTTTCCAAATATGATATCATCCACATATTTATTACACTAGCAGAGTGCTTATCCTTCTTCCATCTTGAATAAGGTTTGTCAATCGTACCTTTGTGGAAACCATTGCTTATAAGGAATTGTGACAATATATCATACCAGGATCTAGGTGCCTATTTTAGTCCATATAAGGATTTCTTCTACTGGTATACTTTGCCTTCCTTGCCTTTTATTTAAATCCAGGTGGTTGTTGCACATATACTACTTCTTCTAACAATCCATTTAGGAATGCACTTTTTACATCCATCTGGTAGACTTTGAATTTCTCGTGTGCTGCAAATGCAAGAAATAGCCTTATTGCTTCCATTTTTTTTCTACTGGTGCAAATGTTTCATCATAATCTATGCATTAAGCTTGTAAGTACCCTTTTGCTACAAGTCTCTTTGTTTCTCACAGTATATCATTGTTCATCCATTTTGTTTCTGAAAACCCATTTAGTGCTAATGATATTTGCTATGTCTGTTCTATCCATTATTTCCCAAACTTCATTTCTTTCAAATTCATTTATTTCTTCTTTCATAGTTGTAATCGAGTCAGAATCTTGTATTGCTTCATGTATGGTCTATGGTTCAACCTGTGATAGAAAACATGTTATCATTCTCTCCAGTTGCCTTCTGGTTCTGACACATGAATTCACATCTCCAATGACTTGCTCAGCTGGATGATCTTTATGCCATTTAACATTTGGTCGGAGTTGTGTCTGAGCTACTGCCTCTGTTGGATTGTTAGCTGGTGCATCTTCATTTTTATCAGCTTCTTCATCAAGTAGTGCAGTTGGTGCCTCTGCTTCTGCATAAGCTAGTCCAGAATCTTGTTTTCTTGTCACTTCTTTTTCTTGAATTTTTAGATCTTCACTGCATGTGTTTGGTTCATCAAACACT
The DNA here is from genome assembly GCA_036785695.1 of Gentiana straminea. NCBI lineage: Eukaryota > Viridiplantae > Streptophyta > Magnoliopsida > Gentianales > Gentianaceae > Gentiana > Gentiana straminea. The sequence continues at coordinate 1,204,904 of JAVUPR010000424.1, read as the reverse complement.
ACATGAATACATTCTTTAATCACCAACGTTTTTTTGTTCAATACTCTAAATGCTTTTCTTGCATATGAATATCCCATGAAGATTGCTCCATCTGTATTTTCATCAAAAGTGTGAAGTTGACCTATGTTCAAGACAACACATTTGGCTCTATACATGTGTAGATGTGAGATGTTTGGTCTTCTGCCATTCCATACTTCATATGGAGTTTTGCCATGAAACTTGTTGATTATTGACCTATTCTGTTTAGCATGCTGTGTTTGCTGCTTCTGGCCAAAATCTTTTTGATCAGTTAGCTCCAGCTATCATTGATCTAACAGCTTCTTTTAAGGTTCTGTTTCATCTTTCTGCTACTCCATTTTGTTGTGGAGTTCCTACTACAGATAGTTGGTGTGCAACTCCATTTTCTTCAAAATAGCTTTTTCTTACTTCATTTAGAAATTTTGTCCCCCTGTCTGATCTTATCTTGATAATCTATAGTTCTTTCTCATTTTGAAGTCTTTTGAGTAGGCCTGGAAGTTTCTTGAGTGTTTATATTTTCTTTTCATCAACCACTACTAGAGATCATTTCTTCCCACTCACACTTACTGGTGTGACTGGACCAAACAAATCCATGTGTAAGAGTTATAGGATCCTTGTTGTTGACTGGTGTGGCTTGGACTTGAATGAGCTTTTGATATGCTTCCTTTTTTGACATGCATTACATAGATGTTCTTTCGTGTATGTCAATTCCGATAGTCCTTCCACTAATTTGTTCTTTTCTAGTTTGTTGATTGTCTTGAAGCTCAGATGATCGAGTCTCTTATGCCATTTCCAACTAGGTGACTGCTTATGCTTTACCAGCACACATGTTTCTGCTTTTGCTGTGCTCCAATCAACCATATACATGTTGTCTTCTCTTTTTCCACAAAGAACTATGAGGTTTGTCATTTTGTGAACCACTTGACATCCTTTTTTGTTGAAGTGTACATTGCAGCCTTCGTCACAGAATTGGTTGATGCTTTATATATTGAAGCACAATCCTTTGACATATGCCACATTCTGAATCTTCAATTTGTTCTATAAAAACATGCCTTCTCCCTTAATCTTACCAGGGTTTTTTTTGCCTCCAAGGGTAACTTTTGGCCCATCAAAAGCTTTGAAATCTGTCAACCATCCCTTGTTGTCTGTCATATGCCTGGAACATTCATTGTCTATGTACCAGACATCCTACAAAACAAACTAAGTATTTTTAGGTACCCACCACTGTTTGGGTCCATGCCTATTCATAGTCATGCCTCCTACACCAAGAGTGTATCCAAAGGATCTCCTTCTTGAAGGGTTGAAGTCATCAACCTCATAGGTGTAAGGCATCGTAGAATAGTTTCTAATACATATACTAAAAGTATTTTGATACACTTTCTTTCATTTTTGTGCAATAGCATCCCGTTTTACTCTCCAATATATAGGAGGTGACATGTTTTCATACAGCCTCTTTTATCTAGTACCATGCACTGGCTGGTGTTTCCTAAATACATATGGTTTTGTATGAGTTGGTCTCTTCTTGTATGTTGGGGGTAGAACATTCCAATCATCCTCTGAAGGGTAGATTCATCCTTTACCTTTCAGTATTGCCTTAATTTTAGTAGGATGTTTAACAGATGATTTTAATTTCTGATTCACTGCACCGGTTCTTGACTTCACTTGTGCAAGATAAGTGGTAGATTCAATAGTCTGGCCTTTTCTGAATTTTTGACCAGTTTTGTTCATGATTTCAAGTTTGTATTGTATATTGTGTCTTTCCTCATCTTGACTATTGTAGCCAAGACCAGATCTGGATCCAAACCTTTTTGGAGGTTTGTAGGCTGATGCAGTGATTTTCTCAACGAACAAGGGAATTTTCTTAGCTGGTCTGTCTGCACCAGATAAATGATCATCTGCTGTTTGTTGAGTAGCTAAGTGATCTTTCTTACTAGCTGAGTTGGTTTTTAGCTTATCCAGTTCAGTTTTCAATCTTTTTTTCCTTCCTTAGATTCTCACATTCTTGTTCTCAAATTTCGTGATTGGTCTGTATTTCTTCAAATCTACTCATGAGATTTTGGAATAGATTTGCAGAATCAAGAGGGGAAATAAAAGATTGTGTAGTGTCAGAGGTGGATGCATTAGAAGAGTATGCACTAGAAAGTACCTGTGTTTCTTTAACCTCTTTTGCATTAGGCATAAGCATGCTTTGTCATTGTCTGTGCTGGATGATTCAGCTGAGTCATTGTCAGATGACTCTGCTACACTGCTGTCTTCTTCACTACTTGTCTCAACATTTAAATCCTTCTTTCTTTTCTTATTTTTATCTGTTGACTTAGATCTCTTTTTCTTCTCATATTTCTCCTTCTTTTCTTAAAGACAGTCAGCTTTGAAGTGTCCTTTCTTCTTACGGTTGAAGCACCTGAGTTCATCATCTTTTTTCTTCTTGAAGATGATCTGTGCTTTGATGAAGAGTCTCCCTTGAGATGCTTCTTTTTGAATCTATCAAACATTGTGATCAGCAATGCCACTTGTTCTTCAGCTCCCGAGTCTCTTTGCTGGTTGACTCAGCTCGCTTACTCTACTGGGGTGCAACTGGTGTATTTGTCTTGTGTGCATCTGCTGGTGCACCTTCTTCATTATTCAATTCAAATTCATGAGCTTTTAATTGTGACATCAATACAGAGTGTCAGTTTTGGCAAGATCCATTGTGTTTTTGAGCACTGACATAATAATCTTCCATATGTCTGATAAGCTTCTCAGAATTTTCAGACACACTTCCTTTTGGGGATAAGTGTGTCCAAGCTGTTGTAGTTCACTGATGATGCTTAAAAATATGATGTCTATTTGATCAATAGATTCTCCAGGTTTAATTTTGAAACTCTCAAACTTCTGTTTAGCAACATACAGTTTGTTCTCCTTGATTGCCTCTGAACCTTCATTGACAAGGGAAAGTTTGTTCCATATTTCTTTAGCTGTTTTGCAATCTTTGACTATCATGAACATATTTCTATCCAGCGTTTTCATGACCATGTCTTTTGCAACATAATCAAGGTTTGCTATTCTTCTGTCGTCTTTTGACCAATCATTTTTAGGTTATTCAATTTGAGTTTCCTGACTTTGAGTTGTTGGTGTTGAGGTCATGATCTTTATAGGACATTCGTTTATCACAACTAACATTTCTTCATGTGTGGCTGCAAGATGAGATAACATTTTTATTCTGTATTCATCAAAATTGTTGACACTGAAGACAAGAATCTTTGACATAAAATTTGTAGACTCCATTTAAAGAGAGAGGCTATATATGTATGTATCACAGATTTGAAAAACAACTTTGAAAATAGGTGATCTCTTTGTAACTAGAAATCAGATCAGAACATGTTCTGATACTAGGAACAATGCTGTTCAAACTTCTGTTTAGCAACTTCTGTTCAAATTAATCATGTTGCAGATTTTACCTAACAGCTTATATCCATCAGCTGACTAATCTTCACCGGTGAGCTTCACTCGGCTACTTACCCTTTAGTCAACTGCCTATCATTCCACTTCTCTGTTTATATTTTACTTAGATATTTTCATTCTGTCATACCTTCTCTGCTGATTTTTAACAGGTAATGTAGCTTGTACTTTACAGATCCTTGATTTGGGTGAGATCAATGTGCACCATATTTGTAAAATCGATTTCATTACTAGTTAGAAAAATATTAGACTTACCCAAAATCATCACAGACTTTCTTGGTTGTAAGTTGGTCCATAAGGTCTTCATTTCACTATGCTGGTTACTTGGCCATCATTACTCAGCTAGTCTTCTGATCTTCACTTAACTGAACTGCCTACCAATCTATTACATTGTTTGTCTGACTGAACTTATACAACATGTCAGACTCTAAATAAGACCTATACAATTATTTCTAACTTATTTTCAGACTTTCTATAATAGCTAGCATGGCTATCCTCAAAACATTAAATATGTTCCTAACAGGTCATGCAGGATTCTATAGGTTGTTCATAAATGATTTTTCTAAGGTTTTGAGACCTCTTACTGAGCTATTGGCAAAAGATCTACCATTTATCTTCAGTGAAGAGTATAAGCAAGAATTTCACACTCTGAAGTAAATGTTAATCTCGGCTCCTATTCTAGTAGCCCCAGATTGGACAAACCATTCAAGCTGATATGCAACGCTAGCGACACTGTAGTTGGAGCAGCTTTGGGACAGCCGATAGAAAAGATCTTCAGGACAAACTATTATGCGAGCCACACCCTAAACACTACCCAACGGAACTACGCAACAACTGAGAAGGAACTCCTGGCTATTATTTTTTCTTTCGACAAGTTTAGATCTTACTTGATAGGGTCTAAAATCGTAGTTTTCACTGATAATGCACCTTTGAAGTACCTTCTGACCATTAGATTCAAGGCTGCGATTGTTTAGGTGGATCTTGCTGCTATAGGATTTGGATGTGGAAATAAGGACAAGAAAGGATCTGAAAATCAGGTAACCAATCAGGTGTCAAGATTTCAACTGACTGAGGAGGAGCAATCTATGGAATTAAAAGAGAATTTCCCTGATGAACAATTGTTTGAGGTCGCCGTAGTTGCTCGAGTTAATTCTCGACCTGCACCTCAACATACCTTAGCAAGAACGGGAAAGGTATCCCCTGGTTTACTCATATTGTCAACTTTTACTTACCACCGGATTTTACAAGTCAAGATAAGAAAATTTTCTTTAGGGAGCTTAGACATTAGCTTTGGGATGACATTACCAAAAAAGGTTATATGCTGACAATGTACTGAAAAGATGTGTGCATGACATGGAAATACCCGACATTTTAGAGCATTGCCACTCCAGAGAAGCTGGTGGTCACTATGGTCCTGATAAGACGACAATGAAGCTAATATAGTGTGGTTTTTATTGGCCAATTGTACCCAAGTCTGCTTATGATTACACCGGAGTCTATCACTCTTGTCAAATGACATGGAATATTTTGAAGTAGAACGAGATGCCGCTGCAGAGTATCTTAGAAGTGGAGAGATTTGAGGTGTGGGAATTTGTTGGTCCCTTGGAAAGGCTGACACAAGTTTAGAGGGGGGAGGTGAATAAACTTGACACTAAAAACTAGATTTAAGATATTTATGTTTAGTTAAAAACTTGTGCGGAGTTAAGCTGACTGAGCTGAGTCTAAGTCAAACTGACTTATAACAAACTGAGTCAACCGGCAGCGGATATAATTTTTAGCCTTTTTCTTGATCTTGTTATTCTTTGTGAATGCTGAGTGTGCTAAACTGAATTCTGATGAATGTAAGTTTGTGAGCTGTAATTCAGTGTAACAATCAGTTCTTCAGTATGCTATATGAACAATAATAAATGTTGTAATGATGAATAATAGAATGTAAATGCGTAAAGTAAATGAAACAAGAGTTATAGAGGTTCCAGGTGGTGTAATCCTGCCAGTCCTCTCTTCCCATGAGGTGTAGGAGGAAAATTCCACTAGAACTTCTTGAGGTGAGCTATTACAAAAATTCCTAAACAATAGTCCTTGGCTAATCCTATCTTCACTATCTAAACAGTTAAAGAACAAGTTGGATTGCTGCTCTTCAAATGCTTGAGCCACTGGTCCTTAAAGGGTTACGTATGCCTCTTCACCAGCTACCACCACAAACACAGTCTACCCGACTGCTGATACAACTGTCCTTGGCTAATCCTTCACCGGATTGCTTTATAGTCTGAAGCTTTGATTAAGAATCAAAGTTGGGTAGAGAATCAATAAATTGATTCTTGTTTGTGGTTCTTCAGAGTGTCAGATTCTGAATAAATTCTGTGTAGCTTGAACACTTGAAGAAATTCTTGATTGATCTTGTTAGCGCAAATATAGATGATAAATCAAATGAACTAGACTCTTGCACAAAAATGCTTGTAATCTTGTTAATTCTTGGTATTGATCCTTGGTGCAAGGTCCTCTATTTATAGTGTGAGGTCCAACATTCATTTCGCATGAATTTGAATTGTAACAACGTCTATCTTGTAACGGCTATATTTTGTGACCGTTCTGACTTGTCAGTATTTCATCCAATAGAATTGCTTCCCTTACAACGTTCGACTGTACTATCAGTTCGTTGGATGACTGACTAATAAAATTGAGTTTCCTGATCATTTTTATACTGAATTTTTCAGTTTTCAGTTCTTGACTGACTTGGAGCATTAACTGAGATTTTACTCTTCTTTATATATCAGTACTCCAGTTTTTCATCTGATTGTAATTGACTCAATCAGAGTAAACCATAAGCAAATATCATCTAAGTGTTCATTGTCCTTATGACTCTTAGGTCTTCATACAAGATCCATAAATTCAGTTCAGGTCACCACAAACTGGCCTGAAGTCAAACTTTACAGTCTCGACTTGGTCTTCATAAACTGAGTTTGAACCCTCAGTTCTTCAATCTTTAATAACTGAGTTTGAACCCTCAGTTCTTCTGTCTTCTAGATAAGTCAAATGAGTCTGCGTCCCTCAGCGAACTTACCTTCTTCAGTTCCTTCTCTTCTTGGCCGATATTCCACTTTCTTGTTTTACGAATCTACAACTATCTTTGAGTGAACGTCAGTTTGATATAGTCTGAGTCAGATTCAGATAACTGTCTTTCCAGTTTCTTAGATGATTTCCAGTTTTCAGTTTTACGACACTTCTATCTATTACAGTGCTTGTCTGATATAACCTATACAATTATCAGACTCTAGTAAAACTTAATATTCAGTTCTAGACATCTTTTATCCTTTCACTATAACATGTAGTTTCAGCACTTCATCAATGGGGTGTAACAAATATGTTCTTGAATAAGATGAATCATCATCAAAACTAAATTTTATTCCCAACAATTTCCCCATTTTTGATGATGCCAAAACCCTCCTTAAAAGAAAAGCTTAAAGATAAAAACAATACAAAACAAGGTAAAACTTGAAACTGGATTTCAATAAGATTTTGCACAAACTGGATCAAGTTACACATTTTATAAATCTAAAATGAAACTTAAGCAGCTTTCTGTTTAGCTAAGACATACTTCCTTCTTTTGTCATGAAGGCGATATTATCGTTCAATCTTTGTGTCTTCATTACTGAAAGTCTTGAGGTAGTCCACTTGGCTTGTTAGCTTCCATTTTCTCTACATAGCTAACTTTGGCAAATGACTTTCATCTTTGTAATAATTTTCAAACTCATTGACATCTGTTTTTATCTGTTTAGTTTTGTCTCTGATATTCAGTTTTTCTTCACTCCTTTTGATCTTCTTGTGGTTTGCCATTTTTTGTTTACTATAAAGGTCGCACAAAATGTAGTTGAGTGATTCTTCATCATTCTTGTATCTGTAATTGGCATTGACATGACTGTAGTCATCAACAAACTTCATCCAAAGATCTTCAGTGATAGTAGCTCTTCTGTCACCAGGTTGACTGTATTTGAGTATGAGCTGCTCATCAATTAGTTCTACAATTTGTCTGATGTTGGAATCTGTTGCTGATTTTGCTTTCTTCAGTTCTATCAACTCAGTTTCAAGCTTCAGTTTTTCTTCACATAACTTCAGCTTTTCTTCCTCCACTTCCCCCTTTTTGGCATCATACATCTCATTGATTAGTTGATGTGTTGCCTTCTCATTTGTTGACATCTCTTTCTGAGAGGTGAGGACATCTCTGAGTTGAGATTCTAGCACATAAATGGTTGAGGTGCCATTCATATTGAGCATGAGTTTCTCGATCTACCAAAGTTTCTTGTTCAAGTTTTTCTTTTAGACTGAGAATCTCCGAAACTGAGTCTGAAGTGGATTGCTTGATAACGTCCAAGTTATTATGAGTTGAGACATCATTTTTCTTCCTGTAATCCAAATAACTGGAAACATGTGATACAAGACCACTTATATCATCCTTTTGGTTGAGCATAATCTTCAAGCCTTCTTGTACTTTGCTCAATTCTTCTGTAGTAAGCTTCTCAGATGGGTCTTCTTCCTCCGTTTCTTCGATTCGAGACTGATTGGCATCTTCAATTAACATCAGTTGATGATTAACATCATCTCTAGCTCCTTTTTCTTTATTGCCAGTTGTATGGGTTTCAACTGGCAATCATTCTTCCTTAATATCAGTTTGCGTTGATTGTTCAATCTGAGTGCTTGACTGCAAAACTGTACTCTTTTGAACTTCTTTCTGTGAATCATCATCCTTATCATCATCTTTCTTCTTTGAAATTTCCTTCGGTGTGGATGATGTGGTTGATTCAGTTCTCTTGGCTATCTCTTGAAATCTGTTAAAGCAATTGTTGAGAAATTCTTCCATAGGAAATAATGCGTATAGATTTGGTATTTCCAGTTTCTCCAAAAATAGTTTTTCTTTATTAGGTAGAGTAGCTTCTCTAGAATCTTTAGTCTTGAGCTTCATCTTAATCAGTTTGATGATCCTCTCAGCATCAAAGAGATACTCCTTTGGTTGCTGAGTTTCTTGTTTCTGTTGCTCAATATTCATAACAAAAACTTGTTTCTCAGATATTCTCTATTGAAGTTGAGAAACAATTCCAGGAACTAAAGCTTTTAGCTTGCTGCTGTCAGTTGTCAGTGGTTGTTCCCCCTCAGTTGATGCTAACTGATTTGAAGTGCCTGGGTACAAAAAACGTACAACTGAATTTTCTCCTTGTGTCTCAGCTTTCCTTTTAATTCCTTTTTGCTGAGCGATTTGCTGGGACACAGTTTGCCTATTTGCTTCAGGTTGGGAAGTTCCTTTTGTTGAACTTGCAACTGCTGCAGGTTTTGTAGTAGCAGCTTGTGCATTCTTATTCCCACTACTGATTCTTTCCAAATAATACTGAATCACTAAGATAAGTGATTTCTTCAGTCGAAATCTTCCATCAATTTGTCTTCCTTTGTTAGGAACATTTTATTATTTTTTATGATGGCCATACTAGCTGTTATAGCAAGCCTGAAATAAGTTATAATTCTATGTATAAGTCTTTACTTAGGGTCTAACATGTTGTATAAGTTGAGTCAGACAAGTATTGTACTAGTTGGTAGGACGGGAAAGCAAAAACAGATTTCCGGCAGAGTGAAGCCAGCCAAGTACCAACAGAGAAGCAATGAAGACATATGGTCTGACTTATAACCAAGGGAGTCTGTGATGACCTTGGATAAGTGATGTATTATTTTTATATGATTGAATTTACGTGATTTTATTATGTTTTATCGACAAATTCTATATAAAATATATGAAATTATGATATAATTAGTATAAAGTATTAATCTTTATAAGTTTAGTATAGTTAGTAGTAAAAGTTAGCATTTATAGTAAAAAGTTGTAGTTTTTGTACCAGTTTTTAGTAACCGGAATATTGTGTCTACTTTACACGGGTATTTTGTGTTTATTTCATTGCAGAATCCTAAGATGAACTAAAATCCCGAGTAGAGATACTTGTTGAAGTCAATTCAAGTCATTGGAAGGAAGTTATAAAGCGTCACTGATATAAATGGTCAAGGGAATAATTGTTTCTTAATCCCGAGAACGACACGTATTGGGAATGGCTCGTTAAAAAGACATTTTCTCGGGAAAATGTTCTTCATGAAAGTTGAAGATCTTCATATAAGCTTTCTAATGCACTTTGAATCATGAAGATTGGAGGTCTACAACTCAAATGGTGATCAAGTGGTCATTTGACTTCAATTGGTAAAAATACCGAAAAAAGACACGTAAAACAAGTGGATTATCAAGAATACATTTTCTGAAGAAGTGGTCTTCATGGAAGTTGTAGATCATTCGAAGAGCTTTTCAATGAATCTTGAATTATGTCATTTGGAGTTCGGAATAATAAGTTATGAATTTTATAAGAAGATTATGATTATATATATATTTATATATAATTATAAAATCATAATTACCCTAACCGCTCACATGGGAGTAATGATGAGGCAGTTAGAGTCATGATTACACCGGACCGATCCGGCAAGTTTTCGGGACCGGTCCGGGAAGGAAGAAAATCTATAAAAGGGGAGCAGCAGAGACTCATTTGGAGGTGTACCAATATATATATACAATATTCTATATATATTCTCTCCCTCCTCTTTCTCTTTTTCTTTTCTTTTCTTTAGTTTGTAAATAGGCCTTATGCCAAAATAAATTAGTAGTAGTAGTATCGTAGTAATGCTCGGGAAATTCTCGAAGGTTCGGTGTTGCTGAAATCGTTGAATACCTGGAAAAAGACGATTTCTGAGTCAGCAGTTGTAATCGGGTAATTTCTATAATAATTATGTTTATGTTTGTTATTTTCTTCTTTTTAGTTTTTATAATGTTATTAGGCTAAATCTAATAACTAGCCAAAGTTATGTAATCGTATTATTTCGATCTTTTCGTTAAAAGAATGATGTTAAAATAAAAGTGATTAAAATTGAGTTAAAATGAATCTTTTTCTATTTCGCTACGTAACGATAACATATTCGGAATGAAGTAATCAATCATGATGAATACCACATATAACCTGACGATGAACTGACCATAGAAGTCAGGATATGAGTAAAAATAGAAAAACCGGAGGGTAAAATTGGCCGTCTGATTAACGGAATCCTATTTCCTACCCGGGGGCAGATTTGTCCTGGAAAGATAAATCTTATTAAAATTTGTACTCGAGATATTAATAATGTTAAAATCACAGTTTAATTGAAACTACACCGTTTGTATTAAATCGATCCGCTTGACAACCGGAGCCTCTTGAATAACATCGGCCATCTGACAAATGGAATCACCTCTTTTATCCGGGGTAGATTTGTACTCGGTACCTGTTTTGACTAACTAAGTTTAGCATGGGGCAGTTGTGGACCTTGGACTGATGACTTTTGACATATGACAATTTCATACGCTCGTGTGAGGAGGAATTGTTGACATTAGGAGTACACCGTTTCATTTACTCAATTGGACCTAATAAAAAGGAAGATCGAACACATTCTATTAATTGAAAAGATTGAATAAATTGATTATATATACTTTGGCTAGTCTAGTCTTTAAACTATATATTGGTATCTATATATTTATATATATATATATAATTTACTATTTATGTACATCTATATATATTTATATATCTATATATATTATATTAGAATAACTTTTAAATTACGCATTTATTTTATGTTGGTTAGAGTAGTAGTAATCTGTGTTATAAAATTGCGGTTTAGATCGAGTTAATAGCAGCTCTTCGGTGTTTAACCACACTAAAAAGAATTACCACTTTTTCCCTGAGGATTCGACACCTGACTCACCACTTTATCACTACAATTTGACCCGGTACACTGCCGGTTAGGATCCGTCTAACCTAGAAAAGGTCTGTCCCTTTCTTGACGCCATTTCTAAGGCCTGGTTTGGTGACGTCAGCTTTCTGGCGCCGTTGCCGGGGAATATAAGTCGCTAATTTTTTTTTTGTGTCTATGGTTACTACTTGTATTAGCTTAAAAATTCTCGAGGATAAACCAACACTCTTCTTATCACATTTCTTTTTTTATTTTTCGTTGGTATCTACTTTCTTTTAGTACCAATTTTCTTCTTCTTTAAAACTCGAGCATTTTTCTATTTTCGTTAGTTGATGACCAGAAGCGGTAAAGCCTCACTTACTCCTTATAAGCCTGATATAAACGCTTACGAAAGGCAGTTGCGGATAGAGAGTAAACGTGGTCAAACCAGCTTAGGACTCCTTGGAAATTCTCCAACGGAATCATCTTCTAATCAAAATAAAAAAATGGCTGAAACAAGTGATGAAACAAATGAACAGAGGCTAGATCATGCTTTAGGGCATGGCCAAAACCCTGATCTTAATAATAATCAGAATAATAATAATAGGAACAATCAAGATCGGAACCAGAATAATCGTAACAATCCACCAAACCCGAGACCTATCTGTGATCAAACTGTTAGGAGAAACCAGACTAATAATCCCATACTTTTACCTAATGAAGGAGCGAATAATTTCGAAATTAAATCTCATCTTTTTGGTTTAATTGACGCAAGAGCCCAATTTCTAGGAGAAGATGATGAAGATCCACATCATCATCTCTATCTGTTTGAAGAACTATGCAATACAGCCAAAAGTCAAGGTGCTCATAAGGAATTAACGAGGATGACTATGTTTCCTTTTTCTTTAAAAGGAAGAGCCCGAGATTGGTTTATGTCTCTTCCACACCATTCGTTAACTAGTTGGGAGGATATTCAAACTGAATTTCTGAAACAATATTTCACTCCAGGACGGAATTTGGAATTAAAAGTCGAGGTTGCTAATTTTAGACAAGGATCTGAAGAAACACTTGGGAATGCGTGGGAAAGGTTTAAAAAATTGTTAAGAGCTTGTCCCGATCATGGTTATTCCTTAGATATGCAAATTCAACTTTTCTGTCGTAAACTAAGAAAAGATTCACGTGCAGATGTAGATCATGCATGTGGTGGTTCGTTAATGATGAGTGAAGCTCAAACAGTTTACGATGCTATAGAAAAGATTTCTAAAAACAATAGAATGTGGGAAACCGGTTCTAGCACTAGAAAAGTAGCTTTTGCAGGAGAATGTACGTCCAATACGGAAGTTCTAGCACATTTGGAGAATTTGAGTAGAAAGTTTGATGGATTACAACAAGGTAAGAGTCAAAATTCAGAAAATAGTACTCCAACTGAATACTCAATTCATGATAATGTGTCATTAGGGATAGAAGAACCAACAGGATATTCAAAAGAGGAAGTGAGTTTTCTTCAGCAGCATAGGAATTTGAACAATGCATATTCAAACTCATTTAATGCTATTAGAAGAGATCACCCGACTTTTAGATGGTCTGAAAACCCTAGTAAGCCAGGACAACCGCCTTATCCAGTTCAGTATAAGAATATGAATAATAATCAAGTTTATCAAGGAAATACATCTAATCAGAATTTACAATCATTACCTAGATCCTATCCTCAGTATACCACTCAAAGTATACCAGTAACTCAGAGTTCAACTCAATCTGCAGAAGGGGTTGAAAAATGGGAAAAACTTGATGGAAAATATGATGGGTGTAGTATCTACTCAAGCTAAGAATATGGAAACAATGATGACTTCTATAGGTTCAGTCAGTAAGGATATGAGTTCAATGAAAACATCTATGAATGGACATGATACCAGAATGAGAACGATAGAAGCTTCATTAAGGAATATGGAAGATCATTTGAGTAGGGAAGGAGAACGTAACAACAGTAGACCTCCTGGAGGATTACCAAGTAATACTGAAAGAAACCCAAGAGAGGTAAATGTTGTAGTTACGAGAAGTAGGAAACTCTACGGTAGCAATGGAGTAGAAAACTTCGGGAATAATGAAGTAGAAAATGATTTAGATAGTAAGAATGATCAAACTAAAGATGAACTTGAATTCACTGATGAGGAAGAAGAAATCATAGAGAATTTCTTGAAAAGGAATAGAAGTTTGGAACCTGAGAATGAAGGTGAAAAATGGATAAAAATCCCTAGAATTTTGAAAGACCCCATGGATAAAGATTTAAGAACTTTATTTAAGGAACATTTGAGAATAGAAGATAAAGAAAACAAGGATGAAAAACAGGAAGAATTGAAGGAATCTGAAGTAGAGATTGATTCAGGGAATATTTTAAAGGAAAAAATTCAAGAACCTGAAACATGGCGATCAAGTAATGCTCAGAAGGATAAAGGAAAAGAGAGAATGACTTCGAAACCAAAGGTTATAGATTTAGAGTCTTTACCTTTTCCACCTAAAGATCAAATTAAAAAGATTAAGACTGATCAGAAGTATGCTCGTTTCCTTGATACTTTTCGTCATATTCATGTTAATATCCCTGTTATCGAAGCTCTGATAAATATGCCTGCCTATGGAAAGTTTTTGAAGGATATACTATCAAATAAGAAAAAATTAAAGGAATATGAGAATATATGCCTAAATGAAGAATGTTCTGCAATTCTGCAGCATAAGTTACCGCCTAAACTGAAAGATCCTGGAAGTTTTACCATTCCATGTGAAATTGGAGGATTTTTGTTTAAGAAGGTCTTATGTGATCTTGGAGCTAGTATAAATCTCATGTCTTATGAGGATTATAGAAAGCTAGGCATAGGAAAGCTTACTAAGATCGAAATGACTCGCAAATGGCGGATAGATCGATTAAGTACCCTAAAGGAATTATTGAGGACATATTGGTTAAAGTAGACAAGTTCTATTTTCCGGTAGACTTTGTAGTTATGGAAATGGAAGAAGGATTTTCAGCGCCACTTATCTTAGGACGTCCATTTCTAGCTACAGGGAGAACTTTAATCGATGTTCAGAAAGGAGAGTTAATTTTGAGAGTCAATGAAGATGAAGTTGCTTTCAATATTTTCAAAGCTATGAATTATCCATATACATCACCAGAATCATGTTCTTTTATAGAAGATAATCATTCGGTCTATGATAATCAGTTACCAATTTTTGAAGACAGAGTAGAAGAATGCTTAACTCTGTCTATCTATAAAGAAGATGAGGAAGACATTGAAATGAAAGAGATAATCCTTTCTCTAGATGAAGGAAGTTTTACTTTTAAACCACCATGGCATAAGTATTTGGAGTTAGAACTAGAAGGACCAGTTCTTAAATCATCAATAGAAGATCCGCCGAAGAATCTGGAATTGAAACCGTTACCTTTAAATCTGAAATATGCTTTTCTTGAAACTAATAATCTATTACCGATTATTATTTCATCAACTTTAACTGAGCAACAAGAAGATCAATTAATAGAAATGTTGAAAAAGCATAAGAAAGCTTTTGGATGGACAGTTGCCGATATTCGAGGTATTAGCCCTGAGATTTGTGTTCATAAGATAATTCTGAAAGATGATGCTAAACCTTGTATTCAACCGCAACGCCGCCTCAACCCGAATTTACAGTTAATCGTTAAAAAAGAGGTTATTAAGCTATTAGAAATGGGAATAATCTTTCCTATATCGGATAGTGAATGGGTAAGTCCAACTCAAGTTGTACCAAAGAAAGGAGGTTTTACAGTGAAAGAGAATGAAAGGAATGAATGGATCCCAACAAGGGAAATTACAGGATATCGAATGTGCATTGATTTTAGGAAACTAAATAATCATACTAAGAAAGATCATCATCCACTTCCATTTATAGTACAAATGTTGGAACGTTTATGTGGACATAAGTATTACTGTTTCTTAGATGGTTATTCAGGATATTTACAGATATTCATTGCAGCAGGAGATAGGGAAAAGACTACTTTCACTTGTCCTTATGGAACTTTTGCGTATAAAAGAATGCCGTTTGGTTTATGTAATGCTCCTGCTACATTCCAAAGATGTATGATGTCTATATTTTCTGATATGATTGAGAAATTCTTAGAGATTTTTATGGACGACTTTAGTGTTTACGGAGACTCTTTTAATGGCTGTTTGTTACACTTAGAACGAGTGTTACAACGCTGTGAGGATACCAATTTAGTGCTTAACTGGGAAAAATGTCATTTAATGGTATCAGAAGGAATTGTACTAGGTCATAGAATCTCTCGAAGAAGGAATCGAAGTTGATAAAGCTAAAGTCGAGGTAATAGAAAAATTGCCTCCACCAGTTAATCTAAGAACGTTAAGAGGATTTCTTGGACATGCAGGATTTTATAGGAGATTTATTGCAGATTTTTCAAAGATAGCAAAGCCTCTAAGTCATTTGCTTGAAAAAGAAGTATCTTTTAATTTTGATAGTAAATGTATGGAAGCATTTAAGACCCTGAAAGCGAAGTTGATTACTGCACCAGTATTGGTGGCACCAAACTGGGATTTACCTTTTGAGATTATGTGTGATGCTAGCGATTTAGCTGTAGGAGCTGTTTTAGGTCAAAGGTATAATAGAATTCTCAAAGCTATTTACTATGCATCTCACACGTTAAATGCAGCTCAAATCAACTATGGAACTACAGAAAAGGAACTGTTGGCTGTAATTTTTGCCTTAGATAAGTTTAGATCATATATTGTTGGTTCTAAGGTAATAGTTTATACAGACCATTCAGCTTTAAAATATTTACTGAGTAAGAAAGATGAGAAACCACGTCTTCTTAGATGGATTCTCCTACTTCAAGAATTTGATATTGAGATAAAAGATAAAAAAGGAAGTGAGAATGTAGTAGCAGATCATCTAAGTAGAATGGAAACTGAGGAAGAAATAGGAAATGAAATTAAGGATTCATTTCCTGATGAACAACTGTTTAGAATTGATATGCCTTCAACCATGCAGTTATTAAGGAGAAGAATTCCTTCTAAGGAAAATTCACCTTGGTTTGGAGATATCATTAACTACTTAACCTGTGATTACATTCCGTCTCATTGGACTTGGCAGCAGAAAAGAAGTTCTTTTATGACTTAAAATTTTATTACTGGGAGGAACCAGACCTTTTCCGTAAATGTTCGGATGGGATAATCAGAAAATGTGTGCCTAATAATGAAATTTTAAGTGTTTTATCGTTTTGTCATGATCGTGAGGCGGAGGTCATCATGGAGGATGGAAAACTGCTTTTAAAGTTTTACAATGTGGTTTTTATTGGCCTACACTTTATAGAGATGCGTATACATATGTTAAATCTTGTGAGTCTTGTCAAAAATGGGGAAATATTTCTAAAAAACATGAAATGCCTATGCAACCTATTTTAGAATGTGAATTATTTGATGTTTGGGGTATAGATTTCATGGGACCTTTCCCTATATCGTTTGGAAAAAGATTTATTCTTGTAATGGTAGATTATGTTTCGAAATGGGTAGAAGCTGAAGCTCTTCCCACTAATGATACCAAGGTTGTCATACGATTCCTCAAAAAGAACATATTCACTAGATATGGCATTCCGAGGGCGATCATTAGTGATAGAGGGTCACACTTTTGCAATCGACCATTTACTAAGTTAATTGAAAAATATGGTGTAACGCATAAGTTAGGAACGCCTTATCATCCGCAAACCAGTGTCAGGTAGAGGTGTCGAATAGAGAGATTAAAAGAATCATAGAAAAAACAGTGGATTCCAATCGTAAAAACTGGGCAGTTAGACTAGATGATGCGTTATGGGCATACAGAACAGCTTTTAAAACCCCAATTGGTTGTTCTCCCTACAAATTAGTCTTTGGTAAATCTTGTCATCTCCCAGTAGAGTTAGAACACCGAGCCTTTTGGGCTATTAGATTTCTGAATTTTGATCCTAAGGCTGTCGGTGATCATAGATTACTTCAGTTAACAGAATTAGAAAAATTTCGCCTTGATTCTTATGAAAATGCTCGAATCTACAAGGAACGCACGAAAGCTTTCCATGATAAGAGAATCTATAATCGTGAGTTCCATGTAGGTGATCGAGTGTTATTGTACAATTCACGTTTAAAGTTGTTTCCAGGAAAGCTTAAATCAAGATGGACAGGTCCATTTAAAGTAACACGTGTTTATAAATCTGGAGCTGTTGAACTAACTGATGGGAATACAACTTTTATAGCCAATGGTCATAGGGTGAAGCTATTTCTGGAAGGTGAAGAAATCTCTCTGATAAATGAAGTGATGTTGCTGATTGACCCTCCGAAAAATTAAAAAGCAGTACTCAGAGAAACTGAATAGTAGAGAAACTGGGATCAGCTAAATTCCAGGTGTTATCTATCCTTATCTTTTATCTTTTATATATGTCTAAACTAGTTTCGTCTTTTACCGGATAGACGTAAAAGAACTGGATGTCTTTTTTAGATAGATTAGGAATTTTTGTTTTACTTTTAAATTTAGGTTTTAATAGAGATATTGCCTTTACTATAGAAGCCTTAGTTTTTGGAAAGAACAAGCAATTGTTGAGAGAGAAAAAATTGAAAGAAGTTTGTAATGGTACGTCGAGAAGCTCGATAAAGAGAAGGGCTAAGTTTTTACGGAAGTGCAGAATCTGTGGAAAGATTGAACACAGTGGGCAATGTGGGAAAAATATAACTCAATCTCAGAATGAGTGTTTGAATGTAATTAAGAAGGGAACGATTAGGTGGTTAACCGAAAATCCCGATGGACTTCCAAGACTTAATTCAAACGCTACGTTTCTAGGATTTAGTTTGCTTGAACGGTATGTTAGAAATCTGGAGTTTGTAGAAATTGAAGAATTAGAAACCCCGTAAGTTTAAGTCTTTTATTGCTTTTAGTTTTATAAAATTTTTGCATAACTTTGAAAATTTTATAAAATTGGATCTTTATAAAATTAAGGAGTTTTATAAAAAGTTTTATAAAAAGTTTTTTTTTAAGTTTTTAGATATTTTATAAGAATTAATATAAATTTATTGAATTTTTATAAACTTTTAAATAAGTTTTATAAAGATTTTATAAATTTTAAGAAAAAGATTATAAAATTTATAAATTTTATTTTCTATTTTTATTAAGTTTTTATTGAGTTTTATAAGTTTTATATCAAAAATCCAAAAAAATAAAAAAAAAATTCGAAAAATCATAAAAATTACACACGGACCGATCCGGCCCTTACACCGGACCGATCCGGGTTCGAGTTAACCTAAAAGGACGGGATCTTTTCTTCTTCTTCATTTCTCCTCTTTTCTTTTTCAACAGCCGCAGCACCACTTCCACCCCCAAAAATTTTCTTTTTCTCTTCAAAATACAAATTACACTAAACCATTACATACATTCTTCCTCCTTTACTCTCCTCTCTTCAACACAAGTGAAAAATTTGAAAAAGATCGAACACAAGCTCCATTTCATCCCGGTGGCTTATACGACTTTTCCGGCCACTTTTCACCGTTTTGTTCACTATAAGGTATAATTTGTTTACTCTAGTTATCAATTTCATGATTTTTATAATTTTTAGATTTATTTTCAACTATTTTGATTTTTAAGTGTGTTGTGACATTTTATTTGTGTTGTTGTTGTTGTTGTTTTGTTGTTTTATTATTATTCCAAAATTCGTAGAATGGCCTCATCCAGTCGAAAAATCTCTAAGAAAAGAAAGCCTAATATTCCAATAGAAGTACCAGTCGTAGGTCTTAAAGATTTAACACCGGAAGAAGAATCTGTTAGTTTTGCTGCTACAGCTTCACCTCAAGCTAAGAATGCTTATAGGAATATCTATAGTAAATGTGGAGTTGTTTTGGAAAGAGGCTTAGATTTTGATGACTTAGGAGAGGAAGTTAGGCGTATTTTTGCGAGACGCCAATGGTTGGATTTTGCAGCTCAGAGGACAGGAGAGATCAATACTACCTTAGTGGCAGAGTTTTATGCAGTTCTGTCTACTTTGACACCCACTGAGGGTAGTATGATAGAGTCTATTCCCCTTAGGTCTAGACATGTTTCTTTTAGTCCGGAACTTATAAATGCTGTTTTAGGGGTAGAAGTTTTTCCAGATGAAGAGGATTATAGAGCTGTTTATAGATTAGATGATCCTGCTATGTATGAGCAGATTGCCTCTAGAGCTCAGAGGAATTTGATGCTACAGCAGAATGGGTGGACAACGATTTAATTATGGGAAGTGTTTTAGAGATCGAGGGCAATTAAAAGGTTTCGAGCCATACTCTCTATCCCACTACCAAACACACCGCCTTTGGTAAAGAAGATTTATGCATTACTTGGGCGATGATTCATGATATTAAGGTGGATGTGGGGAAAATTATGTATAGAAGGGTTTTCGAGTTTATTGTTACTGCCAAGGCAGGAAGTCACATGTACTTTCCTGGCTTTATTTCGGATTTATGTCGTAGATCAGGAGTTCCTTTCCTATCTAACGATAAGTTAACTATGGCAGATGAGTCCCTGATAGGCCCTAGTCTGAGGAGGTCTCCAGAGGGTTCGATAGACTCGATAGTTAGACGTAGTGCACCTCCACCAGCTCCACCAGTTTCAGCATTTTCATCTTTTTCTGATCAACAGCAGTCTTCTCTCCCAAACACCATTACATATGATATGTTTCAATCCTTAGTTTCAGATGTAGCCCGAGGACAGGCTAATATGGCTCTGTTTGCTGAGCAGAGTAGGCAGTGGAGTGATGATTTACGTAGAGGGATGTTGAGACATGAGCGATGCATCTTAATCCTTCTTTCGATAAAGCGCCTATCCGCCCGTCAATCTAACCCATATACTTTACCGAATGGATAGCACCTATTCCACCATCTCGAGCTTTCATCATATGCCAAATCCTTTTGGAAGCCAGTCTAGTGGTTAGGGTGTCTTTTATACAGGTTCTCAGGGTGCTGTTACATCTAGCTGGGGAGGATTTTCGGATTTTGCAAGGATGACGACGAATATGAGTTCGATGGGTCTCGACAGTTCAGTTCGGACCACGACTACGTTTCCACAGCCAGTTACGTCATCGGTTCCAAGTTTGAATGATCCAGTTTATCCAGCTGAGGATGATGATGTTGACATTATTTGATTTCGTACAACTTTGTTAGTTTTAAACATTTTCTATCTGTTTATTTTATTTTATGCATTTTAAATACTAAGTTTGCTAATTTAATAGTTTTTCGTTTTTCATAATCATTTTATGTCGTAGTAGTAAATTTAATCACTTTTAATAGTATTTAAATATTTTATCAAAAATCTAAGAACAAAAAAAATATTTTCGTATGTCGTTTTTAAAATATATAATTCATGTGTCGTTTTATCCGTATCGTTGAAATAATATTTAAAGTACCTTTATAGCTTCTAAAATAGCTTGAAGTCTATTTAGATAAACAAAGCGAACTTGAATTTTACAACCTGTACACGGTAAAAATATCTTAAAGCCGGACCGGTCCGGTGAGTTTCAGGACCGATCCGGGAGTTAAAAAATTGCTGAGTCATGTTGAGAGTTCTAATATGCAGCCACGTATACTCTCAATTTTGTCCATTTAAAGAAAGTAAGCTGAGAGTGAAAAAATTGCAAATTCACTCATTTACTTTCACCTTTCTATCTGTTAAAATTCTTTTCATCTGTTTCAACTAAAATGTCAAACCGATCATCACCATCAGTCAATTCATACGATCCGGAGGCAGTAGATGTTTTTGTCCCGGAGTCTAGCGCTTCAAATGTTAATTTATTGGTGAGTGCAAGGTTTGCAAATTCTCCAATATTGGTAGAAAGGGGTATCAATTTTGAAAAAATTGATCAGTTCGGAAGGGATTTAATTCAGAATCAAGGATGGAGAAAATTTGTTAAGCATCCTCGAGGAAGAATTAATGTTTCTATTGTTAGGGAATTTTATTCAGCTCTTTCTACTGTTACTACGGTAGATCCGTCACAGCTTATATCTGTTCGTGGTACACTTATTCACTTGTCACCTCATATTATCAATCATATCTACGAAATACCGATTTTCAATCAAATCCATAATCTTCATTTTGAATATCAATGGGCATTAGGGAACTCGTGTCACGTTGTTAACTATGTCACGGAAGCTTTTCCGTATTTGTTTCCAGAGTTTGATCAAAATTACGACTCTACCACTTCAGCTCTACCTACTCATCTGAGAGCATGGAAACGCTTCATTAACTCACGAGTCTATCCGACTAGTGACTTTGCGTGGGTTAGTGATAGTGAGATACTTTTATTATTTGCGTTGATAAGCGGAGCTCATGTGGACTGGGGAATTTTGATTTTTAAGACGGCAGTAAACTTTGCAGTAGAGCGATATAATAATGGAAGGCCGATGCCTTTTGCCTGGTTGATTTCAATATTATGTGTTCATTTGAATGAAGTCCCTGAACTTATCTCTGACGAGATATATCCGTCTCGTGATTATCGTAGAGGATTGCTACCGGTAGAAAATCCGGGTTGTTCGTCAACTATTTAAGATAGTTGTTGTGGGTAGTTGTTTAAGTTTGTTTAAGGTTGGTTTGCTTTAATAAGTTAGAGTTGATTAAGGTTAGTAAGTTAGTTAGTAAGTTTGTTTTATTTTGAATTTTTTAGTGTGTAATAGTTTCTTTTTGTTTAATATATATGTTGTTTGTTTTTAATATACGCGTGTTATCGATGTTTATAACGATCATCTATAATTTTAATTTAATTTTCGAACCTACTTTTTCATACTCATTGAACATCGGGACGATGCCACTTCGTAAGTGGGGAGTAGAGTTAGGTTTGAAAATTTCATTAAAATTTTCGAAAAAATAATAAATTTTTTTTATAAAATATAACCTTTTTCATATAAATTAGTACTTTAATTACTTATTTCTTAGTTTTAATTTTTCTTGAATGATTTAAGTTAGTTAATATATGAATAAAAATGATATAATTTGAGAAGATTAATTTTTGATTTAGTAAAATATATTAGATATATTATGAATATGTTTTATATCTTTTATAAGATTTTTAAGATTTTAAGTATGTATAACTAAATAATTTTTGTCAAATATTTCTTTTATGGAATTATTCAAGTAATTTTTATATTTATAAATAAATTTTTAGATAATTTTCTTTTTAAGATAAATTATGAATTTGGAATCAAAATTAGGAATGATGATTTTTGGACACCACAAAAATATAACTATAGCCAAATAGCCTACTTGAATAAAATTTCAATTTTTGACCCCACCTCAGTTTTTAAAGAGTGATCAAGACCTCACTCGGAATTTAGCCATTTTGATTAACTAAGAAATTTCCGACCCTTAGCTTGTTTTGGTCTACATTTCTTTGACATCCTTCGAGTTTGTACGTACTTATGAGAGGAGATGATGACAAAAGAGTTAAGAGTTGAGAAAAATGGTATATGCTGAGATTGGAATGAGTTCAGATATGTTAGTGTCCTATGAAAAATTTATATTAGGAACAAAGCACCATTTTTACACAGAATTAATCAAATATCAGGTATCTTCCCTATCTTTGATCGACAATATAAAAATAAAATATATCGGTAGTAGCTACCAATGATTTGAGTGCAGTAGGGTGTTATCTAGAAACGTCCTATATCACTATGAGGTATAAAGCTCCCGATAAAAATTCGAATCATAAGATCTCAAGAATAATTACGGGTTTAAGGAAACCGGACTCGTAATTTTAGATCGAAAGAGTAGTACTCCGATCAATCTTGATGAAGCAATGCTTGTAAAATTTGATTATTTTCTACACACACTCACGCTTTAGTTCTTAATATTAAAAAAAAAAAAAAAAAAAGAAAAAAAAAAAAAAAAAAAGAAGAAGAGAGAAAATCTGAAAAATAGTTGGAATAAAAGGATGTTACTAATCGGAACTGTTTTTGATCAAGAATGTGAAGACGTAGGTACGTACGACTTGCATCTTTCTCTTTTTGATTTCCTTTTCTATCTTTTCGATTAACCAATGTCCTATCCTAATATATTAAGCCAATGTGTCTTCTATCTGACTTAGTTAATGATTCCAGAAATTCGTAATAATCGAGATAGAAAGTATTTCTAATATTTTATTTATATTTCTGAATTATTACATGCATGTTTCCATCTAATTCATATTTGATACTTAATTTATTTAAGTTATATAAACTTTATCTCTTATTAAATTTCTATAAAATTTATAACTTATATGTTTATAATATTGACGATATATATTACTTTTGAAATTTTAATTTGATCAATTATATTATATGTTATTTATATATTACCGCTTATTTTTGCTCGAGGACGATCAAAAGCTAAGTGGGGAGTAATTTGATGTATTATTTTTATATGATTGAATTTACGTGATTTTATTATGTTTTATCGACAAATTCTATATAAAATATATGAAATTATGATATAATTAGTATAAAGTATTAATCTTTATAAGTTTAGTATAGTTAGTAGTAAAAGTTAGTATTTATAGTAAAAAGTTGTAGTTTTTGTACCAGTTTTTAGTAACCGGAATATTGTGTCTATTTTACACGGGTATTTTGTGTTTATTTCATTGCAGAATCCTAAGATGAACTAAAATCCCGAGTAGAGATACTTGTTGAAGTCAATTCAAGTCATTGGAAGGAAGTTATAAAGCGTCACTGATATAAATGGTCAAGGGAATAATTGTTTCTTAATCCCGAGAACGACACGTATTGGGAATGGCTCGTTAAAAAGACATTTTCTGGGAAAATGTTCTTCATGAAAGTTGAAGATCTTCATATAAGCTTTCTAATGCACTTTGAATCATGAAGATTGGAGGTCTACAACTCAAATGGTGATCAAGTGGTCATTTGACTTCAATTGGTAAAAATACCGAAAAAAGACACGTAAAACAAGTGGATTATCAAGAATACATTTTCTGAAGAAGTGGTCTTCATGGAAGTTGTAGATCATTCGAAGAGCTTTTCAATGAATCTTGAATTATGTCATTTGGAGTTCGGAATAATAAGTTATGAATTTTATAAGAAGATTATGATTATATATATATTTATATATAATTATAAAATCATAATTACCCTAACCGCTCACATGGGAGTAATGATGAGGCGATTAGAGTCATGATTACACCGGACCGATCCGGCAAGTTTTCGGGACCGGTCCGGGAAGGAAGAAAATCTATAAAAGGGGAGCGACGAGAGACTCATTTGGAGGTGTACCAATATATATATACAATATTCTATATATATTCTCTCCCTCCTCTTTCTCTTTTTCTTTTCTTTTCTTTAGTTTGTAAATAGGCCTTATGCCAAAATAAATTAGTAGTAGTAGTATCGTAGTAATGCTCGGGAAATTCTCGAAGGTTCGGTGTTGCTTTGAATCGTTGAATACCGGAAAAGACGATTTCGAGTCGGCGATTGTAATCGGGTAATTTCTATAATAATTATGTTTATGTTTGTTATTTTCTTCTTTTTAGTTTTTATAATGTTATTAGGCTAAATCTAATAACTAGCCAAAGTTATGTAATCGTATTATTTCGATCTTTTCGTTAAAAGAATGATGTTAAAATAAAAGTGATTAAAATTGAGTTAAAATGAATCTTTTTCTATTTCGCTACGTAACGATAACATATTCGGAATGAAGTAATCAATCATGATGAATACCACATATAACCTGACGATGAACTGACCAGAGAAGTCAGGATATGAGTAAAAATAGAAAAACCGGAGGGTAAAATTGGCCGTCTGATTAACGGAATCATATTTCCTACCCGGGGGCGGTTTGTCCCGGAAAGATAAATCTTATTAAAATTTGTACTCGAGATATTAATAATGTTAAAATCACAGTTTAATTGAAACTACACCGTTTGTATTAAATCGATCCGCTTGACAACCGGAGCCTCTTGAATAACATCGGCCATCTGACAAATGGAATCACCTCTTTTATCCGGGGTAGATTTGTACTCGGTACTGTTTTGACTAACTAAGTTTAGCATGGGGCGGTTGTGGACCTTGGACGATGACTTTTGACATATGACAATTTCATACGCTCGTGTGAGGAGGAATTGTTGACATTAGGAGTACACCGTTTCATTTACTCAATTGGACCTAATAAAAAGGAAGATCGAACACATTCTATTAATTGAAAAGATTGAATAAATTGATTATATATACTTTGGCTAGTCTAGTCTTTAAACTATATATTGGTATCTATATATTTATATATATGTATATAATTTACTATTTATGTACATCTATATATATTTATATATCTATATATATTATATTAGAATAACTTTTAAATTACGCATTTATTTTATGTTGGTTAGAGTAGTAGTAATTTGTGTTATAAAATTGCGGTTTAGATCGAGTTAATAGCAGCTCTTTGGTGTTTAACCACACTAAAAAGAATTACCACTTTTTCCCTGAGGATTCGACACCTGACTCACCACTTTATCACTACAATTTGACCCGGTACACTGCCGGTTAGGATCCGTCTAACCTAGAAAAGGTCTGTCCCTTTCTTGACGCCATTTCTAAGGCCTGGTTTGGTGACGTCAATAAGTCTAAGTTATACTTTAAGTGATGAAACTTAATGTTTAAATATGGTGTACACTGATCTCACCCCAATCAAGGATCGGTGAAGTACAAAGATTCTCATTGAACTGAAATAATAAAGGAAACCGTGAATCGGCAAAGTAAACTGACTTTCGGCAGAGCGAAGACGAAACAGTGAAGGAAGATCTAAACGGCAAAGTCAGATAAATCACTTGACCGTTCAGAGAACGGCTAAGTAAACCTTACCAAATCAGATTGTGTAATATGAAGATGATACAGAAGATCCAGCTTTAAATGCACAATAAATAGAGGATCAATCAAGGACGGATTTTCTGGTAAACGTTTGAAAAAAATCCGATCACTAAAATCAAGGAGAATACAATTAAGGGGGAATCAAGAATAAAATCAAGGATTATTCCCCTCATTAATATAGCCAACGGAAGAAATTTAAAAAGAATAATCAAGGCTATAAACAGAAGACATTGACAGAAAAAGAAAAATAACGAACGATCAAGAATCTGAGCAAAAACTCTGTCAAAGTGAAAAGTCTTCTATCTGTGCTAAAAAGGAAATATACAGTGATCAACTCAAATATAAGAGCTACAAATCAAACATCAAGCATTGAGATTGATCAACAAGTTTGTGAATCTAATTCACATCAATCAAGCAACTGAATCAGAGGCATCTGAGAAGGAGTTGTGTTTGTGATAGCTGCTGAAGGATTTGATCCCTAGGAGCAGTGAAAGAGACTGAGTCACTGAAGCAGTTGCAGACAAGGAGTGATAGTCTTGTAGATTGTTAAGCTTGTGAAGTCATGGACAATCGTACTATTGTATCTGTGAAAACAATAATGAATTCCTCCAATCATCACAGGAGAAGAGTGGATTAAGGGATTACACCACCCTGAACCACTATAAGCCTTGTGTCAATTTACTTTCTGCAATTTACCATACTGCATTCATTTAGTAGCTAATATTATATCATATATTTATGATTGCTTAAACTACTTTGAAACAACATAGTAAGAAGGGACTTATCTACTGCCCAAAAGCTTTCTAATATAAGAAAAGTTTTTGAAACTCAACTATAGTCATTCACCCCCCCCCCCCCCCCTCTGACTATAGTTTTACCCTTCTCTGGGACCAACATCCTTCAGCTTGGGCTCTGCTGACACTCGCTAGTTCAGCCAAGTGTTGCTGCTTGATCTGATTGAAGATATATCTAGCCTAGTTGAATTCAAATCCATCCCAGATGACATTCATTAGGTAGATACTATCTTCAGTTAATTTACTTAGCCCTTTGTGTTGTCCGATGGCATGTCTGTTGATCCATCTGCCGAGAAGAGAAAATTTAGTTTTGAGATACTGAATGTGTGTAATGATTGTTGCTGGTTCCTTTGAAACTAAAATTTGTCTAAGAAAAGCAATGTGTTGAAGTGGTAAGCAGCCTAGATCAATATTCATATTCTCCCAAAATTGCAATAGACCTTCCAAACCCATTTCTTGTTGCAATTTTGCTTCCAAAAGATTTCGTAGGCCTGGTAATCTTCCAATCTTTTCAGATATATGACTGGAGAGAAGGGTATTACCACACATTTCTTCGAATTCTTGAAGTGTGAAAGTATCGGGTGTGGTGATTAAGTGTTCTTCTTGAGTTTTCTTTGAAGCGGCCATTTAAAAAAAATTCTGGCTGATTTAGGGATGAGAAAGTTTGATTTTTCTTTTTGATAAACAGAGAGTGAAAGAATGGTTGTATATAAAGGGTTGGGTAGTTGAAAAGATCCATGATATTCTGATAGATTTGTACAATCTTTTCAAATTCCATCATGGTTTGTGTAACCGAAGTGTACTATCTGACATAATGGGGGCATACACGCTACGAATTCTGATAGAAAAACGGCGGTAATTAAATGCGATATAACTGTTGTCGGTTTTATCCATTCCTTTATTGACTTTGTTTTACTGAGTAAAACTGAAGCTGAAATCAGTTTTACAAAACTAATGTTCCGTCAATTCTTCAACTCAGTTGTCAGTTTGAGATTGTTGATGTCAATTACTGATCTGTCAAGTGAGCACACCCAGCATGACAAAGATCAATCCCCTTGATGAATCTCTAAGGTTGAAATGACTTAACTGACTTTTTTAATACCCAATTTAGTTCTCAGTTTAGCAAACCTTTCTTTGTCCAGAGATTTGGTAAAAATGTCTACTAACTGATCTTCAGTTTGAACATAGAGAACTGTTATGTCCTTCTTTTCAACATGATCCCTTATAAAGTGATGTCTCACATCAATGTGTTTCGTCCTTGAGTGCAAAACTGGGTTATCAGTTATTGCAATTGCAATTGTATTATCACACATTTTAGGAATCATTCATTCTTCTATCCCATAATCTCTCAGTTGTTGTCTGATCCATAAAACTTGAGTACAACAACTTCCAGCTGCGATATACTCAGCTTCAGCTGTTTAAGTGGAGATTGAGTTTTGCTTCGTGCTGAACCATGACACAGTCTATTTCCCAAAAACTGACTTGTGCCTGAAGTACTTTTTCTATCCACTTTGCATCCAACATAGACAGAGTCTGAGTAGGATATTAGTTTGAATTCTCCTTCTCTTGAATACCATATCCCAAATCCTTCTGTATCTTTCAAATATATCAAGGTTCTTTTTACAACTGTGAGATGACTCTCTTTAGGTCTTGTTTGAAATCTAGCACAAACACCAACTGCAAAGGATATGTCAGGTCTACTAGCTGTGAGATAAAGTAGACTTCCAATCATTCTTCTATAGAGAGTTTGATCCACATCCTTGCCATCTTTGTCTTCATCTAATCTGATATTAGTTCTAATTGGTGTTGAAATGCCAGCTGATTTCTCCATTCCAAACTTCTTGATCAATTCTCTTGTATACTTAGTTTGGTGAATGAATATCCCATTATCCAGTTGTTTGACTTGTAAACCGAGAAAATAATTCACTTCTCCCATTATACTCATTTGAAATTTGCTCTTCATTAAACTTGCAAATTTCTCATAGAGTTGTTCATTTTCAGATCCAAAGATAATATCATCAACATAGATCTGAACAAGGAGAGTACTTTCTTCAACTTTCATCCTGAATAAAGTCTTGTCGATTGTTCCTTTGATAAATCCATTATCCATTAGAAACTGAGATAGAGTTGCATACCAAGCTCTTGGTGCTTGCTTTAGTCCATATAGAGCTTTTCTCAGTCTAAAGACTTTATCAGCTTGATCTTTAATTTCAAATCCAGGTGGTTGTTGAACATAGACTTATTCTTCTAGAATTCCATTCAAAATGCACTTTTGACATCCATCTGGTACACTTTGAATTTCTTGGGAACTGCAAAGGCAAGAAATAGTCTGATTGCTTCTAGTCTTGCAACTGGTACATAAGTTTCATCAAAATCTATGCCTTTAGCTTGAGAATATCCTTTAGCTACAAGTCTAGCTTTGTTTCTAATGATATTCCCATCTTCATCATGTTTGTTTCTGTAAACCCATTCAGTGCCAATGATGTTTACATGATCTGGTTTGTCTACCAACTCCCATACTTTATTTCTTTCGAACTCATTCAGTTCTTCTTTCATAGCTAAAATCCAGTCTGGATCATTTAAAGCTTCGTCTATCTCTTTGGGTTCAGATTGAGATAGGAAACATGCAATCATTGCATCTAGTTGATGTCTAGTTCGAACACCAGCTTGAGTATTACCAATCACCTATTCTTCAGGATGATCTCTCATCCATTGATGTACTGGGGGTTGCATCAAGGGATCTACATTCTGCTGAACTGGTTCTTCAGGAATTTGTTCTTGATTTTCTTCATCTTGATCATTTTGAACTGGGTCAGAATCATGTTGTTCAACTGTAGGTGGTTCAGTTGTAGGAAACTGAGGTTGATCTTGATCTGATGATTCTGAGATCCTTAATCTTCAAATGTCAACATAAACTAATTCTGGTAACTGAGGCTGAGAAACTGGTTCTGGTTTGACTTCAGTTTCTTCACCAGGAAAGTTTGGTTCATCAAATACTACGTGTATGGATTCTTCATGCTTGAGTGTCCTCTTGTCAGTACCCTGAATGCTTTGCTGACACTTGAATATCCCAAAAATATTCCTTCATCAGCTTTGGGCTGAAAAACATGAAGTTGATCTTTTCCATTATTGTGTATGAAACACTTGCTTCCAAAAGCATCAAAGTATGAAACATTTGGTTTTCTTCCATTCCAAATTTCATAAGGTGTCTTCTCATGTCTCTTATTCATGAGCGCTCTGCTCTGTGTGTAGCAAGCTGTGTTAACTGCTTTTGCCCCATATCTTTCAGGCAGTTTTGCTTCACAGATCATAGTCCTTCCTGCTTCTTTGAGTGTTCTATTTCTTCTTTCAGCTACACCATTCTGTTGAGGTGTTGTTGTGGCTGCAAGTTGATGTAAAACACCATTTTCTTCATAGTATTCGATAATCACATTGTTGAGGAATTCAGTTCCTTTATCTGATCTTATCTTCACAACTGATACACTCTTCTGATTTTGAAGCCTTTTTGAGAAGTTTTGTAAGCCTTTGCTTGGTTTCACTTTTCTTTGTTAAGAAAATGACCCAAGTGTATCTTGAATAATCATCTACCACCACCAATGTATACTTCTTTCCACTAATACTGATTGGTGTGATAGGTCCAAATAGGTCCATATATAGTAGCTCCAGGACTCTTGCTGTTGAATGCTGAGATTTAGTCCTGAAACTAGCTTTTACTTGTTTTCCTTTTTGATAGGCATCACACAAGCTATCCTTCTTGTAGGTAATCTCAGGTAGTCCAATTACTAACTGTTTCTTGACAAGTGTGTTGATGTCATCAAAGTTAAGATGACTCGGTTTCTTGTACCATAACCAGCTGACTTCTGATTTGGTATGCACAAGTAAACAAGTTTCTGCGACTGCTGTAGTCCAATCTACAACATACATATTCTCTTTTCTTCTTCCAGCTAGGAAAACATGAAATGCTATTTCACTGACAACAATGCAGTAATCTTTGTCAAACGTGACTCTGTATCCCATATCACAGAATTAACTGGTGCTGAGTAGATTGTAATGCAATCCTTCTACATAAGATACATTCTTGTTGTGAGTCCATTTCTGATCAAAGTACCATAACCCTTGGTGTATCCAGGTTTGTCTTTAATTCAAAATTTGACTTTTGGTCCATCTTTTGCAATAAAATAACTTAGACAGTCCTTGATCTTTGTCATGTGCCTTGAGCATCCACTGTCAAACTACCAAATATCCTGCAAAATAAATTAAACATTTTTAGGTACCCAACTCTATTTGGGTCCATGGGGGTCAGTTGTCAATACAACCTTGGGAATATATCGTTTAGGTATTCTTCGGATATTGTTGTACTTGTTTTCATAATGTAAGCCACACTCATCCCATAGTATATCTATGCTTGGATTGTGTCTTATTTATATGATCTCTCAGGTCTTTTGGCTGAAACTGATTGCCATGATGCTTTCTATTATTGAAACTTGAATAATAACCATCATTTCCTTTGTACTGAGGTCTAGGCTAACCTTAGTGCTGAGGTCACTGCTGAGGACTGAAGTGATTCATCTGATGATCTTCAGACTGAAACTTGTAATAAGTTTTCTATCTGAAATGATTGTTTCTTTCAGTTTTAATAGTAGATTCAGAAAAATTCCAGTCATCATCAGTTGGAAATAATCTGCCTTTCCCCCTAACTTTGTAAATCTTTGAATAATTGATATTCTTGGATTTACTTTGCCTGAAGTTTTTCTAGTTCTAAGCCTGATTAGCTTAGTAGATTCAGTGTTTGATCTACCTTTTTGATTTTCATGATGTACAGCTGATTTACCTTTTTTGTTGACCTTATTGTTGTTTACAGCAGACTTTTTTGAAAACTGATGCTGAGACTGATTTGATTCATGTTGAACTAGTTACTTGTTTAGCATACTTCTCAGTTTGAGGACTTTGTTCAGCTATGAACTTAACTCCAGTTTTGGTATTAGGTTCAGTTACCTTACTCGTTCCTGCTTTTGAAGTTTGCTGAGTATCAAATCCTAAGCCAGTTCTATCTCCGTATGGCTTGCCTGATTTGAATCTAGTGGCTGAACTAGATTGAGCAAAAGATTCAGTTGTTTCGATCTTTGCGGTAAGAGGGTCGATATCGATTCTTTCCCTTATCAGTTCTGCTTAGTTTTAACGTGTTCAACTCATCTTTCTATCTTTTGACTTCTAGAATTAGAAATTAGTTCTCAACTTTGATTGATTCATAACCAGCTTGTATGGTGACAAGCTGACTCATCAACTCATCAAGAGTTTCTTCTAATTTTGAGTTTTTTGGATTGGAATCGGCTATTGAAGAACATGTATTTTGCAAGGAAATCTGAGCTTAGCTGTATTTGGAATTTGATTCACATACCTCATTAGAATCTTCCATGTGAGTCATTAAAGCTGTATCATCAAATAACCTTTCTGTATCAGCTTCGTAGTCGGATTCATCTCCAGCTAACAATGCTCTTCTTCCAGTTCTTCATTGCTAAGTCTTCTTGGTCAGTTCGGACATTCAGCTTTATAGTGACCAGGCTTCTTACAGTTGAAGCAAAGATATTCATCATCTTTCCTTTTCTCAGGAGTATTCTTGATGTATTTTTGAGTTACTGGATGACCATTCTTCATCCTTCTGATTCTGCTCATCATAAGTGCCATTTGTTCTTCCATTTCATCCAACTGCTGAAGATTATTTGAGGATGTTTCTTGAGTATCATTCGAAGTTGCTGCAAGTGTTGTGGTTTTAGGTTCTTCCAGAGCTTTGATTACTGCAGTTGTCCTTGTAACATCTTCACTGAATTCATAAGCTTTCAGATCTGAGAAGATTTTAAAGGAATCCTCTATGTCAAGTCTTCTAGATTCATGCATAGCAGTGACCTTCATCTTCCAACACATGGGCAAGGCCTTCAAGATTCTTGTGTTGATTACTTTCTTTGTATATTCAAACTGGAGTAGGACCAGTTCATCCATGATTGCGTTGAATCTTGTCTCCATTTGGTCAATGGTCTCAGGATTTCATCTTGAAATTCTCAAACTTCTGCTTTGCAACTGAGATCTTATTCTCCTTGATTGAGTCAGTACTTTCACAAACTAACTGAAGTTTGTCCCATATTTCCTTAGCAATAGTGCAATATTTCACCTTCAAGTACATGTTTCTATCAAGAGTTCTGAGGATATAGTCCATAGCAACGTTGTTGAGATTGTTTCGCTTGCGATCATCACTGGTCCATTCAGCCTTGGGCTTTGGAACTCGAACTTGATTTCCATCAACAGTCTGCATGTGAGTAATCTGGATTGGTCCATCAGTGAGCACGTCCATCATCTCGTCATAAGTGGCTACTAGAAAATCCTGCATACGACGTTTGTATTCGTCATATATATACATGTTGCACATAAGCATTTGTCTGGCATACTGATTGTTATCCATTATAATTGAGTGAAAACTGATTAATTAAAGACTGAAAACTGAGCTTTTCAATAAGAAAAACCAGAGGAAGAATAGAGCAAATGAGTCTAAGTTAGAACAGAAAACTCTGCTCTGCTACCAATTGTTGGTCCCTTGGAAAGGCTGACACAAGTTTGAGGGGGGGTGAATAAACTTGACACTAAAAACTAGATTTAAGCGATTTAGGTTCAGTTAAAAAATTGTGCGGAGTTAAGCTGACTGAGCTGAGTCTAAGTCAAATTGACTAATAACAAACTGAGTCAAATTGTGCTAAACTGAATTCTGATGAATGTCAGTTTTTTAGCTGTGATTCAGTGTAACAATCAATTCTTCAGTATGCTGTATGATCAATAATAAATGCTGTAATGATGAATAATAGAATGTAAATGCGTAAAGTAAATAAAACAAGAGTTATAGAGGTTCCAAGTGGTGTAATCCTGTCAGTCCTATGTTCCCTTGTGGTGTAGGAGGAAAATTCCACTAGAACTTCTTGTGGTGAGCTATTACAAAAAGTCCTAAACAATAGTCCTTGGCTAATCCTAGCTTCACTATCTAAACAGTTAAAGAACAGGTTGTATTGCTGCTCTTCAAATGCTTGAGCCACTGGTCCTTGAAGGGTTACGTATGCCTCTTCACCAGCTACCACCACAAGCACAGTCTACCCGACTGTTGATACAACTGTCCTTGGCTAATCCTTCACCGGATTGCTTCACAGTCTAAACCTTTGATTAAGAATCAAAGTTGGGTTGACAATCAATAAATTGATTCTTGTTTGTGGTTCTTCAAAGTGTCAGATTCTGAATAAATTCTGTGTAGCTAGAACACTTGAAGAAATTCTTGATTGATCTTGTTAACGCGGATAAGATGATAAATCAAATGAACTAGACACTTGCACAAAAATGCTTGTAATCTTGTTAATTCTTGGTATTGATCCTTAGTGCAAGGTCCTCTATTTATAGTGTGAGGTCCAACGTTCATTTCGCTTGAATTTGAATTGTAACAACGTCTATCTTGTAACGGCTATATTTTGTGACCGTTCTGACTTGTCAGTATTTCATCCAATAGAATTGCTTCCCTTACAACGTTCGACTGTACTATCAGTTCGTTGGATGACTGACTAATAAAACTGAGTTTCCTGATCAGTTTTATATTGAGTTCGTCTGTTGTCAGTTTCTTGACTGACTTGTAGCATTAACTGAGATTTTACTCTTCTTCATATATCAGTACTTCAGTTTTTCATCTGATTGTAATTGACTCAATCAGAGTACACCATAAGCAAATATCATCTAAGAGTTCATTGTCCTTATGACTCATAGGTCTTCATACAAGATCCGTAAAGTCAGTTCAGGTCACCACAAACTTCCCTAAAGGATAACTTTACAGTCTCGACTTGGTCTTCATAAACTGAGTTTTAACCCTCAGTTCTTCAATCTTTAATAACTGAGTTTGAAACCTCATTTCTTCTGTCTTCTAGATAAGTCAACTGAGTATGTGTCCCTCAGTGAACTTACCTTCTTCAGTTCTGAGTGAACGTCAGTTCTTGATATAGTCTGAGTCAGTTTCAGATAACTGTCTTTCCAGTTTCTTAGATGATTTCCAGTTTTCAGTTTTACCAGTGTTTGTCTGATATAACCTATACAATTATCAGACTCTAGTAAAACTTATACATTCAGTTTTAGACAGCTTTTAGCCTATCACTATAACAGCTAGTTTCAGCACTTCATCAATGGGGTGTAAACAAATATGTTCTTGAATAAGATGAATCATCATCAAAATTAAAGTTTATCCCAACATCATTCATTTTGTGGGGCCATTTACTTCATCAGCTTCCAACAGATATATCCTGGTTACTGTAGACAATGTGTGAAAATGGGTGGAGGTAGTAGCGTCACCTACAAATGATGTCAGGTTTGTCTTGCGGTTTTTAAAGCAGAATATCCTGATGAGATTGGTATACCATAGGACATTAAAAGTGATGGAGGAAGCCATTTATATAACCAATTATTTGAGAAGTTAATGTTGAGATATGGGTTGTGGCATAAGATTGCCATAACTTACCACCCTAGGCGAGTGGACATGTGAAAGTGACTAATGTGGAGATAAAGAGAATCCTGTAAAAGAACGTAAATCATACTCGGAAGGATTAATCCTTGAAGTTAGACGATGCTCCTTGGGAATATAGAACTGCGTATCGGCACACAATCGGGATGTTTCCCTACATAATTTTATTTGGAAAGGCTTGCCACTTACCGGTTGAACTTGGGCATCGTGCCATGTGGGCTACTCAGTTTATAAACTTTGACGAGAGTTTAGCATACAAGAAAATATTTGTGGAATTAAATAAACTTGAGGAATTTAGGATACGTGCTTATGAGAACTCAATAATTTACAAGGAGAGACCTAAAAGGCTACATGATAAGAGGATCCTGGATCGCACCTTCAGGGTTGGTGATAAGGTCTTTGTCTATAATTTCCACCTTCGTTTCTTTCATGGTAAATTGAAGTCGGGATGCTTTGGTCTGTATTTTGTCACTAAGGTTTTCAACTCTGGTGCACGTAAAGTAATATCGGCTCTAGGCGGATACATGTGGTAAATGGCCAAAGGCTGAAACATTACTTAGAGCCTAATTTTGACAATGAGTTGGAGGTCCTTATGTTGGACGACATTGTTTACAACTGATGCAGTGTTGGCAGTATAGTCGAGCTGGCAATGATCCGCGTGCAAGGCAGAACTACTAGCAATAGGACTAGGTCTATCGTAGCAGAGTACATGAGAGTCAAGGTCGAATCCCACATAGACTCATAAGATACGTTTAATCAAGATTGAGTGTCACAAGAATGGTCTACGACCAACTATGGTGCAGAAAATTAACACTGGTGCCTGTAAACACACAAGATTATGCAAGTTCAACAAGAGCACCAAGAGTTCTAATGTATTAGTCTAATTATGAGTTATTAGTTATTCCCCTAAATATATGAATCGATCTACCCCGTGATGAATTTTAGATCATTGACAGCTACGGGTGCTAATCCCTAATGTTACGCTATTTCCATTGAAAAGACAGTAGGTGCCTATGTGCAATTAACCTCCTTTATTGGTTGTATTAATCACACGCAATAAGAATTAGGACTAGCCGGCTCATGACCGAAGACCTCCCTAAGCAGCTATCGTGGATTGACTAGCACGTTCTTAAGGATCGATCAAGACTATGTCCAAACTAACACTTCACTTTATCGTCCTTCATGTTAATTTACGATCACATGCAAATAGTTGAACAGGCTACTAACATGTAAATTAAACATATCGATCAGATGTAGCTGGCGCCGATTATTATGAACAAGTATTCACTAGGTATTCAGATCTAGCTAGCGATAAAGACCGTCACAGATCTGAAGAACATAGCCACTATTTCATTATTTCTTCACCAACGATTCACATCCATACATCTATAGGGTAAAATAAACTAACTACTACATAATTAGACCTATTAATAACAATCAAACCATAATAATCACATAGAAAACGACATATCTACATCTAGAAAAAGCCAAAAAAAAATGATACCCTCGAAGATGAGCACAAATCTTCTTCAGATCTCTCCCTAGAAGGCGAATCCTTCGAATCCATGAATAGAACTCATAAAGAATTAACAAAGAACGAAACAACTTTTTATTGCATAATAATTGTAATATTTTGGTACAATGAAAACTGAGGTTGATGCCTCTTATTTATATTGCTAAAACCGACTTAGTAACACCTAAATAATGTAGCCCAATTCAAGAGGAACAATAAAAGCCCACACATGGGACGCCTATATCAAGCTTTTATGGACTATTTATTTATTTTAATTCGCATTGGGCTTTTCAATTATGTTAGGAAGTAATATTCAGGCCCAAATTAGCCCAAGTTGGCGCCAATAGTGATTAGGTCATAGCATTTATTTTCCTATATAGTTTCATGGCTGATACATTGTAAGAGAGATTAATTTTCGGATTCATAGATAAGAATTGAAAAAACACTTTGTTTTGTTTCAAGAACTTCCAGTGATTGGGTTCTTTCGATTATCCTGAGATGGGGTATTTGGTTGGTGTTCCTGAGAAATATGGATCCACATATACATGTGGCGCTTGTAACACCTTCAAATCAGCAACTAAAATTTCCGAGTGCACCTTTGAATCATCGGATTGTAAGCACTCGGCAATTTTAGTTGCTGATTTGAAGGCTTTACAAGTCCCACATGTATATGTGGATCCATATTTCTCAGGAACACCAACCAATTACCCCATCTCAGGATAATCGAAAGAACCCAATCACTGGAAGTTCTTGAAACAAAACTAAGTGTTTTTTCTTATCTATGAATCCGAAAATTAATCTCCCTTACAATGTATCAGCTATGAAACTATATAGGAAAATAAATGCTACGACCTAATCACTATTGGCGCCAACTTGGGCTAATTTGGGCCTGATTATTACTTCCTAACATAATTAAAAAGCCCAATGCGAATTAAAATAAATAAATAGTCCATAAAAGCTTGATATAGGCGTCCCATGTGTGGGCTTTTATTGTTCCTCTTGAATTGGGCTACATCACTAAAACTACCCCTCGTCCAAGAAAACATGTTCTCAAAGGTTCTGTGAGACTCGATGAGTCGGCGGCATCTCCCGACTAATCAGAGGTATTTTTGTACTTTTTATTTTACCGACTTATCGTGGAAAGTTCTGGAATACCGTAGGCCCAATCCTTCTGTCCAGTCCGCCCAGAAATTTGTCCATAATGCTTAGTCCACATTTTGTATCCTAAAAATAATCCAATAAAACATGAAATTATACCGAAGTGGGGAATATAAACGTTAAATGAAAATTACTCGACTCATGAGCCCAACATATGACATTCAACTCAAATTGTTCATATTTTAAGGCCGAAACAACTACTTTTATCTCATAATGAGTAAAATGTTGATGCCGTAGGATATACTATTTTTAGCTTCATCAACTACCCCTCACTAGCACTTTGCTCATCCTCGATCAGAGTATTAAGGCGGAATTTACCTCCAAAAACAATTCCCATTAACTACCACACATTCAATAAAGATTTCAGGCAGAACATACGCCAAGAAACAATCCATAAGCTTCCCATTAATCATTACCTACCACTGCATCAATGTGTCATATGATTTCATGAAAAGAATCAAGTTATATTATCATCACAACCGGAACTTACCTATGCATACAACATGACACCTTAATCGGGCCAAGCAGACCTGGGGACCAAGTTTTACTCATAATTCTCGTTTGTTGGTTTTTATGTGAGGGTCGTGCATTTTACGCTCCGAGTTTGCTTCCCTCACTGCCTTCACTTTATTTTTTTATTTCTCTTTTTGGCAGATTTCTTTCTTTTTTCTCTCACTTACACACAAGCTTGTTTTGTCCCGTTTTACCTTTTGTTGTGTTCATATCGCTTCCCTTGTCCTACCACAATCAATTAAAGTATATACATAGACAAATAATGATTCCCGGTTAAAACAAATCGTCATCTAATCTCAAACATTTCTCTCTCAGATTATGTGCGCAACATATTGAGTGCAATGGTAAAATAACAATTAATAAGTCACAACTTCATGTAACATAACATATGCTCATTCATTCATACTGAACTGAATATGCTATAGCTAACTTCAAATCATTCTTGGGCATCTTTTCGACCGATTCCTTACTCAGGACATGCAATAGCCAAGCTAAAAATACTGTCAATTTTTCAAAATTATTCCTTTTTTCAATTGCAAGCTGAGGGCCCTTACCGCCACTTATTATAGACATTGTCCCCAATGACTAATAAGAAATAAAAGAAAAGGTACTTACTGGTATTAATTGTCCAAGAATCTTCATAAATCATGGAACGTGACCGTCTCGAGTCAGTTCCTAGGCTCTCCAGCTTCCAAGCTTATACTTTAATTCAAAGACTTCCCAAAACTTTGAGTAACATGCAAAGGGAAATAGGAAAATAAGGTGGCAGTAATTGAGCGTACCTAAGGAATGCGCAAAAACAGTTTAAGTCACATTACTCATTATTGGCCTCCACAAGACACGAAAACTTTTACAAGGGTATCATAGGAGAATTGATAAGGAAAGTACCACATTTATCTAGAGTCGGGTGACAAAAGACATATGTGAAAAACCTTGCAATTGTCATGCTACATTATTGACTCAAACAATTCAAAATAAACAGCAGTAAATAAGGGTTTGTGGAAATATTTCTGAGTTTATAGTCGCTGATGACGCTCAAAATGCTACACCTTAAGGCATTAACTTTTCACCCATTATGAGCTAAGAATAGTTGTTTTCGGCTGTTTATATGAACCATTTGAGTTGAATTCCATGTGTCGGGTTCACGAGCCGAGTTATTTGCATCTAACGTCTATTTTCCCCGATTTGATATTATTTCGTGCTCTATTGGACTATTTTCAGGTTATGAGAATTGGTTGAAGTGTTGATGATGGATTATGGACCGGACCGGATGAAGAAGCAGACTTAGGGTGTTCCAGAACCTTTAGTTATGTCGGCGGAGCGAAAAAAATATGAAATTATCCCCGCAATTGCATGAGGTGGCTCCGCAGTTGCGAGAGTTCCAGAAGTCTCGGGAAACATGCTTTATTGCACGATGAGTAGTTTAGGTCTTTCTAAGTCGGTTTATTTTAGCTATAAATAAGAGGCATCCGGCCTCATTATCATTGTACCATGAATATGACAAGTTCTATGAAATATATAGTTCTTTTGTTCTTTATTTATTTTCTTTATGCGTTCTAGTCACGAATCCGACGAATTTGCCTCCTAAGGAGAGATTTGCAGAGAATCATACCCTCGTCTTCTAGGGTATGATTCTCTATATTTTTCTAGATGTAGATCTGTCGTTGTTCTTGTCTGATTGGTATGGTTTGATAGCTTATTTAGTTTTAATTAAGTAGTAGTCAGTTTATTTACCCTATTTTTGTTTAGATATGATTCGTTGGTGAAGAAATCATGAAATAGTGGTTGAGTTCTTCTGATCTGCGACAGTCTTTATTGTTAGATCTGAATACCTAGTAAATCCTAGTTCATGATAATCGGCGCCAACTACGTCTGATCGACAAATTTAATTTACATGTTTGTAGCCTGATAAACTATTTGTATGTCATCGGAAATTAATATGAAGGACGATAAATTAAAGTGTTAGTTCGGACATAGTCTAGACCGATCCTTAGGAATGTACTAGTCAATCCACGATAGCTGCATAGGGAGGTAATCGGCTGGCTAGTCCTAGTTCTTATTTCATGTGAATTAATACAATCAATGAAGGAGTTTAATTGCACATAGGCACTTACTGTCCTTTCAATGGAAGTAGCGTAA
Source organism: Gentiana straminea (assembly GCA_036785695.1). NCBI lineage: Eukaryota > Viridiplantae > Streptophyta > Magnoliopsida > Gentianales > Gentianaceae > Gentiana > Gentiana straminea. The sequence continues at coordinate 1,164,152 of JAVUPR010000424.1, read as the reverse complement.
AACTAAGGATTGGCACCGTAGCTGTTTAGGATCTAAAATTCACCACGGTGCTGATTCATTCATAAATTTGGGAAAATAACTAATGAATCATAATTAGAACTAATACTTTATAACTCTTATGATCCTGTGGGAACTTGCATAGTCTTGTGTGTTCTTTTTCACCATAGTTGTTATCTTGCACCGTTTTGTTGGTCGTACACTGTAATCGTGAAATTCAATCTTGAATGATTAGTTGTTTTACAAATTCAACCTTGTCCAATTGCTAGTAGTCCGTGCTTACATCATGGATGGCATCAAGCTTTTTGGCACCATTTACGGGGATTCGTGCCAAAATTACTAGTTAATTTAAGATTGAGAATTTTTATATAATCTGTTTAGATTTGTGTGGTGGTTAATTGACTAACCTGTTAGACGATGGCGAATTTTCGGCCGTACTGATTCTGATCACCTTCTAACCCTTCTTCTCCGGCATGATCTTTTATTCCTTACCCTTGGTTTTTTTACTCTCTATCTCCTTTTTTTTCTTTTCTGCAATGGCTACGGTGGGGAAATCTTATGCTCAAGTGCTGCAACCAAATTTTTCATTACCTCCGGTGGAAAATTTCATGCCATAGATTGCTTCGTATAAAGGAGAAATTGCAATTCGATTCTCTTAGGAGAAAATTGACTATCTGGCCTCTCCATTTCAGTATGCCTTAATTGGTAAATTCCTTTAAGGTAAACCTAATTTGGATGCCATAAAGCATTTTTTAAAAGTACAGAACTATGCTGAGAAATATACGGTGGGTGTTTTAGATTCTAAACATGTTCTGATCAATTTTTCAGGTGAGATGGATTTTTTTAGGCTTTACTCTCGCAATCAATGGTTTGTTACCAGCAAACCTATGAGAATTCTCAAATGGACACCGTTTTGGACAGACTTCTTTCTAACTCCTTTGGATTAATGCTAGACATACTGGTAATGTGGAAATTCTGAACAGAGCAGAATCAGATCATGCTCCCATTTTATATGCTCAAACAGATCAAATTAGAGGTTCAACCTCCTTCAAATTTCAAAAAATGTGGACTCTCCATACATTTCAAGCAAGTTGTTAAAAATAGTTAGGATCAGCATTGTATTGTTGTGGATGGTATGACAGACCTGGTGTACTTAAAAGGCTCAAAAAGAGATCTCAAAACTTGGAATAAAAATACTTTTTGGGATATCAACCAAAGAGTCAAGGATAGTGAAGAGGAGATCTGGCATCTTGAAAACATACATGATGAATCTCCAACTAGTGATAACAGGGAAGCCCGATCCAAAGCTATAGCTCAATATAACCTGCATCTAGCTCAATAGGAGGAATTTTGGAGACAAAAAACTAGATTTAAATGGTTCAAGGAAGGTGATAAAAACATATCTTTCTTCCATGCCACTGCCAAAGACAAAATTAGAAGGCTTGCAATCCATAAGATCCAAGATGCATCTGGACAGTGTTGTACTTCCCAGCAAGATATTGCCAAGGAAGCAGTGGACTATTATAGTAATCTTTTCAAGGGTGATAGTAGTATGGATACACAAGCCATGGATGACCTCCTTCATTTCATCCCCACTATCCTCACAGATGATCCCCGACAGGTCTCTATAGAGGAAGTTAAAAAGGCTGTTTTTGACCTTGTACCTAATAGTGCAGCTGGAAAGGATGGTTTCACAAGGTCTTTTTATAGAACTTGTTAGGATATAATTGCAGTAGATGTTTTTGAAGCAACTAAGAACTTCTTATTTGACGGTTATATTCCTCAAGCTATTGGAGCTACAGTGATTACTCTGCTCCCCAAAAAAGAGGCTCCTAAAACTTTGGCAGATTTCAGGCCCATTGCTCTCAACACTTTTGCAAACAAGATCTTCACCAAGATCTTATGCACCAGATTACAAATGGTTGTCCATCTCCTTATATTTGTTGAGCAATCTTCTTTTTTGAAAGGTAAGGATATAGCTGACAATGTTCTTTTTGTTCAAGAATTGCTCCAGTTTGTGCACAGAAAAGCCAGGGGTCACAACATCATCTTCAAATTTGATGTTACCAAAGCCTTGACAGAGTGTCATGGCCTTTTCTTAAAGATTTGTTACTTCAATTTGGTTTTCTGAGCTGTTTGTTAAGCTCATTATGAATAATCTTACTTGTACTTGGTTTTCTGTTTTAATAAATGGCACCCATGCTGGTTTGTCTCAGAATACTAGGGGTATTAAGCAAGGAGATCCAATCTCCCCCTATCTTTTTATCATTGTTTCTGAAGACCTTACTAGGGGCCTTAAACATATTTTCCAAACCCTTGTTGAGCATTATGCTGTCCCCATAGGATTCATTCCAGTCACCCATTGTATGTATGCTGATGACTAAATTGTCTTTGCTAGGGCAACTAAGAAATCTCTCAAAAATCATTTTACTTTCTTACACCACTATGAGCTTTCCTCTGGCCAACAAATATATGCCAATAAAAGTTCCTTTTTTCATCTTAAAACATGTAAACTCTCACATAGTTGATATGGTAAAGACAATTACTGGTATGAAAAAGGACTCTTTACTTACCTAGTATGTCCAATTTATGTGGGTAGACCTAAATGTTTTTATTTCATCCCTCTTATTCAAAAAATTTAACACAAGCTTTAGGGTTGGTATGCTAAGTTTCTCTCCACTGGGGTAGGCTTATCTTATTAAGCATGTTTTGTCTTCTATTCCTATACATATCCTTGATGCCCACAAAATGCCTGCTACTGTGCTTAAAAGAATAGAACATATACTTTCAAATTTTCTTTGGTTAGACATGGAAAATGCAAAGAGACATATTTGGAGATGTTGGGAAGATGTTTGCTTCCCCACCAATGAGAATGGTCTTGGAACCAGTAACATGTGAGTCCTTCAACAAGCTTTCTATTGTAAGCTCTGGTGGAAGCTGAGAAGAAAACAAGGACTTTGGGCCAGAACTGTTATGAGAGGCACTTACCCTCTCTACAAATTATATTCTTGGAAGCTTCTTAGCCTTGTTCAAGAAGTTGCTGATGAAAACATGCAATATGTTGGTCAAAATAAGTGGATATGGACTCCAAACTCCAATGGAAAATTCACCATCAAATCTGCTTATGGTATCCTCAGGAAAAGGAGACAGTCTCTCTATGATTTAAAAGAAATCTTGAAGCCTTACATACCATGTAAGATATCCTTCTTTATATGGAGACTTTGAAATGGTTTTCTCCCCTTTGCAGCACAACTTTACAAATTTGGTATACATGGGCCTTTTAAATGTTTATCCTGCAATAATGAGGACGTTGTTGATCATACTTTTTTGGCACTGTCCTAAAGCCCAGCAAATCTAGGGACATTTTCAGACCTTATTTCAATGGGGGGAAAAACTCTTGTGGTAGTCTACATCAAGCTATGGACATCTGGTTGCACCCTAATATCCAAGGTGCTTTGAAGAATATGTTACCTTTGGTTCCTATTTTTATCTTCTGGGAGCTTTGGAAAGCAAGGAACAAGACTCTTGATGAGGATGTGACATTCACAGATGCCTTTATTATATTTGATGTCCTTGACAATCTTAAGATTTCTTGTGCTTCTCTTAATTTGGTTAGAAGATCCATGCAAGATGATATCCTTATCAGCATAGCATAATCCAATGTTTTGCCTCTAAACTAGTCTTGCAGCAAATACCTGTGAAGTGGCAATTCCCTGAGATCAATGGCTATAAAATGAATTCTGATGGCTCAGCTCTTAGTAATCCTGGTATTGCAGAGGGTGGTTTCATCATCAAAAATCATCATGGACATGTTCTCATTGCAGGATATGAAGCTTATGGTGCAAATACCAACAAGATGGCAGAAATTCAAGCACTGCTCTCTGGAATCCAACAGTGTATTCAACTCAACCTCCAAAATGTAATTTTGGAAACAGACTCTCATATTTTGGTTAATATGGTAAATGGCACAACTCAAGTTCCTTGGAAATATGAACTGGAAATTGATCAAATCAAGAACCTCATTGCAACACATCAGTATCAGATTCGGCACAACTTAGAGAAGCAAACTCTGCTGCAGATTGCTGGCAAAGCGGGCCAGTACTACTCAAAGCTCTTACATTTGTGCAGGTCACCAACTAGAAGGAGAAATCAGCTTACTCATCAAAAGGGATATCCTCCAACTCCCCATTATCAGAACAAGAGCAAGATGATAAACCATGGCAATACACTTCTTGAAGCACCCTTCATACCCTTGAAGGGTGCCAACAGGTGGTCTCTGTCTTGCACTATAATTTTTACTGGTTTATCAATGTTGGTTGCTTTCTTTTGGTCCTGGGAATCTCTCATTTTTGTAGGACTGGTTGTTATCATACACTTGTTGTTGAGTCTTCCTATTATGACATCTATAACTAGGAAGCACCTTCATTGACATAAAGGGTGCAAACAGGTTGTATCTCTCTTTTCTTATTTCCTGGTTGTATACCCTCCTTTTGTTGCTGCATCACTTCCATCATCTATGCAAGTGTGCTCACTTTGCCACAAGGAAAATATCAGATAGATGTGGATTATAGCTTAGTCCTGTTGCTCAACAGTTTTGTTGGACTACACAATACCAGGCCAGACTTGCTATTTGGAGCTGTTTCAAGAAAAGACACTCATGTTTGGCTCTTATTGCTCACACCTGTTGCAGTTCTGGAAAAACATCAAATTTCTGGGCACCCTCCTTATTTGTTTTCATGTATTTGTACTTGCCGTGTTCCCCTTCAGCTTTAGGCACCCGCTTAGCTCTTTTTTTGCTCCTTTTTGGATCTCAGGGTTACTCTTCCAATAAATGGGGGGTCATACTCTTTCCTTAGCACCCAGATTTTCCCACCTTGGGTTTGCCGGACTAAGATTCTGAGGAGGTGGCGAACATGTGTTGATGGCATTATTTTTCTGGTGGTTAGTCAGGAGATGACACTTGTAAAACTTCAATTTTTCTTCCTAATAAAATTCTGATTTTTAAATATTTGTTTTTTGTGAATATTTTCATTTTCTGTTTATTGAGTCTATTTTGCAGTCGGTAATTAATAGAGTTGTAGCAATTCTGTTCTGCTTTTATGGGAAAACTGCACGGAAGTTGCGAGAGTACCTCCCGTAATTGCTGCAGTTCCGGTTTTAACATAATCGTTTCTATTCGGTCAGAGTCAAGTTAAGACTCAGAGTATGTGTATTTTTGAGTCTGCCACACGAGTATGACAGCCTCTGAGGAAAGTTACTAACTTTTTTTGTGTCTTGTAGTACCCTACACGAGGTTTAGCAGCCAAACTCGAGGAATTCATACCTTAAATCGAAAAGTTTGCAAAGGTGAAGCGCAAGGAAGCTCAAGAAAGAACATTAAGGCTGGCGGATGACGTGAGTTCGCACGAGGAGAGTGAGAAGGATAAAGAAGAGGAGTTACAAGTCTTAGAAGATCTTGACGAGACCATGGCAGTTGTAAACGGAGGCAATGGAGTAGTAAACAGAGAGAACAGTGCCAATGGATTAAAAAATCAAGCAGTTCTAGCTGCAGATATGAGAACTCTATAGAGCTATGCCCTACCAATGATTGAGCAGTTCGTACCAGCAATTGTTCAGCCAGAGAATGCGGCTAAGATTTATCATCCAAAGACTAATGTTATTCAGATGGTGACCAACTACACAACTTTTCAATGGATGACTAATGATGATCCTAGTGCTCATGTCACCAACTTTCTGGAGATAATGATGTATGCACGGGATGCGGAATGATCGTTAAAGGTAATCTTTTTGATGATTAATACGAAGGACAACGAATAAACGGATAGTTGAGCTTCCTTTGACCCAAAATCAAAATGTGATCAAGAACCTCAGGTTGTTTGTAGACCCAAAATCAACATATGATCAAGAACCTACAAAACAAAGGTCATCCACAAATCTGCAGCTCAATAGATTTGATAAACCCAATTCTCGAATCAACGAGATTTACTAGAAAACGCCATTACGGCAATCAATTTGATTATTAATCCAACTCTGCCTATAAATTACAATGATGAAGCCTTTATATAGGCTATACTGACAGCTAGGGTTGCCTCCTAGGGCTTCCATTTTACTACAAAAGAAAATGGGCCTTTAATTGACCGAAAAAGAAAATAAATACTAAAAGACCTAAAATAATAAAAGGCTCCATTGGGCTTAATGTGACCCTTATTTAAACTATATAAAATGAAATAAAAAGTCCAATAATAATAATAATAATAATAATAATAATAATAATAATAATAATAATGAAATAATGGCAACAAGCTAGACACAAATCATGGAAATACGAGTAAAGTAAGACAGAATGAGGCAAAGCTGGTCTTCATCATTCCCTCACTCTTCGAGATGATTCGTCCTCGAATCAGAAGGATTTCGTATAGTTGATCTTAATGCAAAAAGTCTAAACTAAGCACAATAGACAACAATGATATGCTGGGATCAAATATTAAGCAAATATAAAACTTCAAATCAATGGCATGCTTTGCTGACAAGCCATGCATCACCAATGGAACATGAGAATGGTATGTCGCATTTATAAAGATATGGAGGAAGCCCTCTGCGAAAGATGTATAATCAACATGCTCAAAAAATTGATCGTTGAAAGTGTGCTTCGGTTTTCTACCAATGTCAACTGTGTCAAGAACATTCATATGTAATATCGGGGTTGCATTGGTTGTATCCAATAACCCGGTTTTCTCTTCAAGTAGATGATCATCATGTACCTAAAAAGAAGATAAAATAGAATTAGAACAAGTGGTCAGTGAAGTAGGACCAACTTTCTCATTTTCCCGTATTTGCTCATCACTAATGCTCTGTCCTTATTCTTCTCCTCAATATCACTCTCTTTTTCATCCTTTTCAGTTCTACCTCAATTTCTTGTTCCACCATCACAATTACATCTTTTTCATCAAGTTCTAGTGCCTTAGACTCCTCATTCTGAATAACACTCTCATCTTTGGAAGGTAGGGATTCAAGGGCATACCTCTTGCCACAGTCATAAAAAGAATAGCGAGTTCGGGACACATTATGACGTACGTTATACCAGTGTTCTAAAATTCGGACAAGTTGGCCGACTAGGCGCCGCCTAGGCGCTAGTCGGCCCTCCACCGACCCGAGTACACACTAGTCGGACCTCTCTTGACGGGCTGGTCTCTATTCGGTCCCTAGTCGGGGACTAGTCTCCCTCTGGGCGGGAAAGTCGGGTTCAAGGAGGGATAGTCGGGCTCAACTCGGGAAACTTGGCCTAGGCGGTCTGTATTATGATTTTTTTTTAAACTTGGGTGCTTGACTTTGAATGTTTTTATTTTGGACGTATCACGTATGTTTTTATGTGTTTATTTTGTGAAATGAATTTTTGGACTTATGTTATGTTCGTACTTAATATTACTAGAGCAGTAGTATCATTATTTTTGGGGGTTTTTAGTAATATTTTGTTATTTTTGTTTTTCTCAATTCCATTATTATAATTATTAATTTAAAAAATCCAAAACCGCCTAGTCCCCGACTAGTCCCAACTCCGTACCCGGCCGCCCGACTAGCGCCTACCGACTTTTAGAACATTGCGTTATACAAATGTAACCATGGCTTCCCTAATATGAAATGTTCATCTATAAGTGGTACCACATCACATAATATAACAGCTACTAGTAAAATGAGACAACGTGCAACGCACGGTGGCCCATGCTAAACGTTTTCACTTGTCAGATGTAAAAAACTATTAAAAAAACTTTGGGAAAAAAGATTACTCTATACATTTTAAATAGAGGTCAACACGGACCTCCCATAGACAGTACACATAAGTACAACATGTACCAATTGCTTCAACTCATTTACAAACAAACAGATCCAATCTAATCAATCAAACCCTCATCCAGGGGCTCCCATATATCACTTACATAAACAGATGGAAATTTAATATTCTAGTAAAAATCAGCATTGCTATTAAGCATTGCAAGATATGCATATAAGGTCATTTAGGTCCAGCGGTAAGGAAGACAAAGAGGCACAATAAATCCCACAAACAATATATTGCTCAGTGAAATAAGACCTTAATTCCGCAATTGTTACCGTCTTATTTATCCCACTTCTTACTATTTTGCTCGTTCCATTGTCTTCAACACAAGTTCGTCTTCGATTGTTTTCCTACAAATGACTGAATATAATGGAACTGAGCTTGTTGCACTATTTGTCTTAGGACTTACGAGTGCTCAATATTGCAGTATAACTTGATCATAGAACCACGCAGCCCGGTTTGCTGCGCATAAACAAATGTATAAACAAAGCTGAGTAGGAAATGCTTCAACATAAATTCAGCTCAGTATTAATACAATAAGCAAATCTAATATTTTTGATGCTGCATGTAGTTCCATAGCTACAGGCATCCATATATATGACCCATGAAAGTGATGATGTAATTTCGCTGGCCCAGATAAAACAATAGTTGTTAAAATCTCACTTTTTTAGAATTCCCGAAGAATAATTAGAAGAACATGTTGCAAACATATTGTGTTGAAATAGTTGAAAAAAATAAGAAAAAGGTTATTGCTTTAACCACATGCGTCAGCTAAAAGCAAGATTCAAGAACTTCCACTCTCCCCTAAAAGCACAATTAGATAGAAAATAGCAGAGTGTGCAAGAAACAATTAGTAGAATGCCCATAACTCTTAAAGGTCGAATTTGCAATCTCATAAACGCAGACCCTTTTTTTGGCCTGTGCTCTTACAATGTCTGACGGTGTATACACAACCCATGTTCAGTAAATCTTCTTGCACACCTTAGTGTGAGAATGAGTGCAGTAATGGGAAAAGCAGTTACGCATAATCCTCTTTTGATTTCAGCCCATTTTCATCGCATCGCCCATAAACATAAACACTGCGGAATGAGAATCAAAGACACTAAAAGTAAAAAAGAATTTGATATTCAGAAGACCAGTTAAAAAAAGGTAAACTAAACAGATACCCTGATTTTTCTTCTCGTAGAGGCTCAGATCTATGCAATTTACATACTCCAAACTGGACCACCGGCCACGCACATTGGTTGCAAACTGGAAAGTTTTCCATCTGGCATCTACTTTGGCGATTTATGTCATACAAAAAAAGGAAAAGATTTCCATATGCCATCCAGTCTACCGGTTTACGTCTGTCCTGAAACATATCTTCAGATAATTTTTATAAATCATCATCATAGCCTCATGGAAAATTCATAGGAAAATTCATCCCATAATCTGTACATTATAGAGGGATGCATGCCATTTATAAACATATAGATGCATATATTTCAAAGGCAAACAGTTCAGAGCCTTCTTTAATCAAACACACCAGAAACATTTTTGAAAGGAATCAGTTGTACCTGTGAAACGAAGAAGAAACAAATTATCAAAGAAAACTATATTATGATACATACAAGAAAAATGGATACAGGCAAGCAAATCCAAATCCCTACAAAATTACGTACCTCTAGCCTTCTTTAGAATAAAAACTATATTTAATAGAAAATATGGCATAAATTATCATTAAAAAAAGCATTAAAAAAGAAAAATTGATAAAAAAAAGAATACTTGTTTTTAAACTCAGAGGGCATCCTTAACATATGTACTTTTGACATACATAAAACGTTAACATTGTTCAACAGTTCAACAAAAAAACAACCATAACTAATACGAAAGAGCTTAAACCGATTCAAAAAAAAAAAATAAAAGAAAAAGAATACTTACCGGTATATTGAGACAAGCTCGTATCCTATTTCCTATTTCGTCTGCCAACAAAAACATATACATAGTTCAGTCAAATAATACCACATACCCTTCAATCGTGCTAATGAACTCGGCTCCTGAATCAATAAATAAAACGCCACTGACCATATGAAGTAATTAAATTAAGCAATCAACAGCGAAAAATGAATATCAGAGGTGAACTATGAAGAACCGTATGTTTTGAATAATGAACATTAGTAACCCTTATTTAACAACACCAGTAACCCATGAAAAGCCTACTAAACATGAAAATTTAATACTCCAAATATCGAAAAAGGCACACAGAAAAACAGAAGAAAAGGTAACATTTTTTCCAATTCGATTTGGGGATCAAAACGATTAACAACCGCCGAAAGAGAAAGGGAAGAAGGTTTTTTTTTTCTTTTCTCCACTCTTTACCTGATGAATCATCCGAATAGTGATGAGGTAAACCATATTTTCTAAATAAACCAGATTTGGTGTGAAGAGGTAGATTTTCTTCACTCATTAGGCCATTGACAGGCCGAATACATCCTTCACGTCTCATCAGCTGCAGCAGACGAAATCCGACCCTCCATCTCTCTTGGGTGCATGCATGAGACATCGATTGAAAAGGGTGGATGAGAAATTAGGCGGCCGAAGACCATAAGACATCATCACAGCCACAAGACTGCCTTGGGATAACCAGAGCGATAAAGATGGCGACGAAATACGTTTCCAAAATACCTTTTTTTATTTTTTCTAGAAAAATGCACGTGCTTCGCACGTGTTCGGCTAAATTATTATTTTTTATTTTTTTAATATTATATCTATATTTTTCACTATGCGGTTAATTTATAAAATAAATATATATTCAGTAACGACAATTACTCCCTCAATTCCAAAATTTTCAAAATATAAATCCGTATAAATGTTTGTTTTTGGAGTATTTATTTTATTATTATTCATTTTACCCATGATTTATCATCAATTCGCATACTTCTCCTTACATTATTTATGACTATTGAATTAATTATAGTCAAAAAATTTACTACCTCCATCTCATATTATAAGTCATTTTGGGTGTTGTCACACAAATTAAGAAAGTAGTTGAATGTCATAAATTTGAAGGTTTAATGTCTAAAATGCCCATTGAGTATCATTAATGCGGTAGTTGTCAAATAATGAAAAGTTGTTAGATTGATAATAAATTAGGAATAAGATGAAGAAATGAGTAATAAATGTTGCATTGGTAATGTAAAATGATTTATATTGTGGGACCAACCTAAAGGGGTTGAATGACTTATAATATGTGGCAGAGGTAGTATATCACCATCCACTTTCTTAAATAGTGTAAAAAGTCCAAGTGGATCCACTTTCTTATATATACAATGATTTTCTACTTTGAAGAATTATTTTATTTCTCTTACTCGTGCGTATTGGATCAAACTCGCCATGTTACCTTTTCATTCTTTTAAAAATGATAAGTTTTTTTAGTTGTAAATCATGTATTAATTGGTTTCAAATGAAGATTTGTCTCAAGTATCTTGTATATCTATAGATACTCTCTAAGTTTCTCCTAATTAAAAAAAATCATCAAAATATAATGTGTCCGAAGAACCGTGTAATGTTTTAATTGCGTATAGTTTTATACTAAATTCTATTACAACTGCAAATACTCTAATTTGTCAAATAATTTACTGTCAGTTAAGCTTAATAATCATAAATATATAGAATCATTAATTGTGTTACATGAGTAATACCGAGTTTAAAAATATTCTTGGGTCTAGCAATAATCCTATATGGAACACAAATCTCTTGTATAAACCTGTTAGGCCCAATGACCCTCCCGATTCAATCATATTATATGTTTGGGGTTAATCCGCCATGGCATCATGCTTGGGTTAGCATAGTATTGGTTTCTTCTTCAGAACTTCTAGAACCACTTTAAGATGTTATATGTGGGAAGACATGGCAGGGCTGAAGATTAGGATGTCATCGAAAGATATCGGCACAAAATTCCTCAAGTAAGGTCTTATTCACACTTCTCTGGAATGTCATCGGGGCATATATGAGCCCAAATGACAAAACCTTGAATTCAAATTGGCTATAATGAGTTACAAAGGCGGTCTTCTGGACATCATCTTCATTCATCAAAATCTAAGAGAATCCAGACCTTATGTTTATTTTAGAAAATACCCTAGCACTCTCCAACTCATCCAATAATTCATCAATTAGGGGAATGGTAACTATCCTTGACAGTCAAGTCATCCAACCTTCTGTAATCCTCACGAATCTCCGGGTTTTATCTTTCTATTTCACAAGGATAAAGGGTGATGAAAATGGACTATTATTGTGCTGTATAATCCCCGTTGTAGCATTTTATCTACCAACTGCTCTATTTCATCCTTCTGACAGTGACCATGTCTACAAGGTTTTAGTTTCACATGTTCAACACATTCTTTTAAAGTGATGGGATGCTCATAGCCCTCATTGGTAAAAATCCTTGAGAATTCAAAAAAACCTCATGATACTTTTCTTCAATAGGCATAGGATTCAGAGCTTGTTCCCGTATGAAATTAAGGCACCCTTAAAGTCTATAGGTTTCATTTATCAAATTCTTAGTAATGATTTGGCAGCTGACAATCTTAAGCTGAGCTTCTTTTGTGTAACTTCTCTGCTTAATTTGTCCTACCTCGTTAGTGAAAACCCAACTCTTTGTTGAAGTCAAAGACAATGAGAATGTAACTTTTCATCCAATCCACCCCTAATATCATGTCACGGTCTCTCAACTTGATCAATCTCACATATTGTTATAACTTAACCCCTTGCAGATGCATGGCAAGTCAAGACACTTAAATTCACTCACATTTCTATTTCAATCTACTATTGTGATTAACATAAGGTTAGTTGGTTATGTCGTACATTGCACCTCCTTGGAAACTTACTGCTCTATGAAAGTGTGAGATGCACCATTGTCTATGAGGATGGTAATTGGATTTTTTCTTCAAGAGGCCTTTAGTCTTAATGGTGTTAGAGGTGACTTAACTATATAAGGTGTACATTGATAACTAAAGAGTCTTAGATGGTCCAGTATCACGTACCATATCCTTTTTATCCTCATTGTCTACTGTAATCTCTCCACAAACTTCATCATCCTTAGCTATGAGTTTCATCACATTTAAACATAACCCATTGGCCATATTCTCCCGTAACTCCTTAGAAGTAATTGCCTTTTTTATCATCGGTTTATTCTCAAGGAAGGGTGTTTTATTAGTCACCTTAATGTTGAACGGAGAGAACCTAGACTGGCCAGAGCTAGAGTAATTTGTTTACACATGCAACCATTATAATAGATTCATGGCATATGCTAGCAATAATGACATCATACATGTCCTTGTGCTTCATCAATCTCACCGTAGACTTAATTTCAGGCTTAAGGCCTCTCATAATTCATTTTGTTAGACTTATTTTAAGTTTTAGTGATGAGTGCCAGACTAGCTGTTATATAGAAAAGGCAAAAAGATGTCTAGATCAAATGTATAGGCTTATTAGAGTTTGATCTTGTATAGGTTTCATCAAACAAGCACTGTAAAAGGTCAGCTGACTTTCATCGACGGACTTTGTCTAGATCAGTAGGGTACCTGAGTCAGTAGACTAGTTTAGGAACCTGTTGAAGACTGAAGGCTGAGGGTTCAAACTCAGTTATTGAAGGCTAAGGGATCAAACTTAGTATTTAAAGTCAAGGATATGGAATCAGAATTTAGGGAAGTCTGTGATGACCTTAACTGATTACATATACCTTGTGTACAAGGTCTATGTTCCACAAGTTAAGTGGTGATTGGAACTTAGTTATATTTAAAATGGTGTAATCTAACTTTCTTTTACAAGAAATCTGTAGAAGACAGTGAAGCATCTTTGGGTGTCAAGGACTGTTGTTTGTGGTGGAGCTGGTGAAGAGGCAATCCTACCCTTCAAGGACCAGTGGAAGACTTTGGAGCAGCAATCCTACCTGTTCCAAGTGTTCAGTTTGTGAAGCCATAGTTATTGGTGAAGGACAAGCAACTTAGGGATTTTTGTAACTGCTACCTCAAGAATCTCTAGTGAATTACCTCCAACATCACAGGAGAAGAGTGGACTGACATGATTACACCACCTGGAACCACTATAAAAATTGCCTACTTACTTTCTGCATTTATATTCTGCACTTAGTATATTTAACACATCAATCTACTGAACTGGCAACTGAATCACACACATACACTACTGAGTATCTAATACTTGGTATCATACTTTAACAACAAGTAATAAGGCTTAATTTAAGTATATTCCGCTGCAACAAATTTAGTAAAGTCAATAGTCAGCAGACTACTGAGTGTTAGCAGACTACTGAGCTATCAGCAGGCTGCTGAAGTTGCTGAGTTTGTTAACTCCAAAAGTTTTAAGTGTTAAGTTTATTCACCCCCCCCCCCCTCTAAATTTAACCAAAGCCTTTTCAAGGGACCAACAATTGGTATCGGAGCAGTGCTTTTGTTCTGAAGTAATCCTACTTGTTGTACTTGTGAAAATACTTTGAAAACTTTTTCAAGTTTCTGATTTTCAAAGCTTTGCATCATGGATAACAACCAATATGCTAGAACAATGTTGATGTGTTCTTTAGATCGTTTTGATGAGTATAAACGTCGTATGCAGGCTTATCTAGCTGCAACACATGATGAGATGATGGATGTGCTGACTGATGGACCACTGGACATCACAAAAGCTATAACTGTGGATAATGACACTCAGTACATTCCAAAGCCAAAAAGAGAATAGACTACTGAAGATAGAAAAAGAGCAAACCTCAACAACATTGCTAATGATATCATATACAGAACTTTGGATAGCAATATGTACATGAAAGTGAAAGATTGCAAGACGGCAAAAGAACTTTGGGATAATTTGCAATTAATCTGTGAAGGCACTGATGCAATCAAAAAAAAAACAAGATCAGTGTGGCAAAGAAGAAGTTCCAGGAGTTCAAAATGAAACCATTGAACAAATGGAGTCAAGATTCAATGCAATCATGGATGAACCCACCCTACTGAGTGTGAAGTACTCACAAGAATAAATAAATTCAAAAATCTTGGAAGCATTACCTGCAAAAGAAGTTTGGGAGATAAAGGTGACTGCCATAGAAGAAATAAGAAGTTTACATGAAGAGGACACCTTCAAATTGTTTTCAGATCTTAAGGCATATGAATTCAGTAAGAAACTTGTACCTGAGACTGAAAAAGAAGAACCAAAGACCACTACATTGGCTGCTACACATCAAGAAGAAACATCAGCAGCTCAAGATGATCTACTGGATGAGATGCAAGAGAAAATTGCCCTACTGAGCAAGAAAATCATAATGATGAAAACTGGAAAGGGTTCTCCAAGGAATTTCACAAAGAAGTTCAGTGAAAAGAAGAAGGAAGAATCCAAGAAAGACAATGATTACTTGTGCTATCATTGCAAGAAACCAGGACACTTCAAACCTGACTGTCCTGAACTAAAACAGAAGAAGGAACCTGATTTGCTTCAACTGCAAGAAGCCTGGACATTTCAGACCTGATTGTCCAGACCTACTGAAGAGCAAAAGTCAACAAAGAAGATCTGGCAAGAAAGCTATGGTTGCTGAAGATGAATCAGGATATGAAGTAGAATCAGAAAAAGGAAATGAATCTGATGATACTGCACTTGTTGCTGATATGGAAGATTATGCTTTAATGGCAAATATGGACGAAATAGAGGAGGTATACAATTCTATATCTATTAACACTCCTGCTGGAAGTGATTGTGAATCAACTTGTGGTTCAAATCCAAAAAATTCTGCCAATGAAGAAACTTTGGATGCCATCCTTAATCAACTGAGGATAATAGAATCTGGTTATGAGATTGTGAAGGCTGAAAAAGAGGCTCTTCAAATAGAAGTTGAAAGATTAAAAGCTGAATTAAGAGTTCTCAAGGGTAAGGAAAAAGAAGTTGGACAGAATCAACATAAGTCTACTGTACATTCAGTAGCTGCTGAATCTGCTGAACAATCTTCTTCCTCCACTACATTCAAATCTGGAAAGCTTTATGGTGACAGAACAGGCCTTGGATTTGGAACTCAACAATCTAATAAGAGTGGATCTAGTACGGTCACTGAACCTAGTACCAGAATTGGTCCTAAGTTTGTACCTACACAAGAGGATACGGCACACTTGTGAGAAATGGATTAACAATCAGGAATGTTGCATTTGTGGAAGGACTGGACTACAACCTGCTGAGCACTGGACAGTTTTGTGAAATGGGTTACAAGGTCACTTTTGACAAGAACACCTGTATTGTCATTAGTGAAAGAGGTGATCAAGTTGTGTTGGCTGGAAGAAGACAACAAAACAAGTAAGTTGTGGATTGGTCTACTGCTGTTCCAGAAACATGCCTGATTGTGCATACCAAGTCAGAACTTAATTGGCTATGGCATAAGAAGTTGAATCATCTAAATTTTGATGATATCAATCAGTTGGTGAAGAAGAAACTGGTGATTGGTTTACATGAGATCACATTCAAGAAGGGTGCTATATGTGATGCCTGTCAGCGAGGTAAACAAACAAAATCAAGCTTCAAGTCAAAAACTAAACAATCAATAAGTAGAGTTTTGGAGCTGATGCACATGGATCTTTTTGGACCAGTAACACCAACAAGTATAACAGGAAAGAAGTACACTTTAGTAGTTGTGGATGATTATTCAAGATACACTTGGGTAGTATTCATGAACAAGAAAAGTGAAACACTTCAAAAGATGCCTGAACTTTTGAAGAGATTACAAAATGAGAAAAGTGTGACAGTAGTGAAGATCAGATCAGACAAGGGTACTGAATTTCTCAATAAAGTTATAAGAGAATACTGTGAACAGAATGGTGTACTACATCAACTGGGGGTCTTGTGGTACACCTCAGCAAAATGGGGTTGCTGAGAGAAGAAACAGGACTTTGAAAGAAGCAGGAAGAACTATGATTTGTGAAGCATTATTACCTGAAAGATATTGGGCTGAAGCAGTTAATACATCTTGCTATACACAAAACAGGACTTCAGTGAATAAGAAGCTGCTGAAGACACCTTATGAGATCTGGAATGGAAGGAAACCCAACATATCCTATTTCCATCCATTTGGAAGAAAATGTTTTATCTTGAATCATAAGGAGCAATTGAAGACATTCCAACCAAAATCTGATGAAATAATCTTCTTGGGATATTCTTCTGTCAGCAAGGCATTCAGGGTACTGAACAAAAGGACACTGAAATATGAGGAAACAATACATGTTGTATTTGATGAACCTAAGTTCACTGGAATGGAAGATGAAGCTTCAGAACCTGCTGAGAATCAACAAGTCACTGATCCAGAATATGTTGAAGTTTTGGAAAGGTTTAATGACTTAAAGGTTTCTGATTCTGCCCCTGTTGATCACCCTGATGGTAACACTGCTGATGCAACAACTAAGGCAGTACAAGGATCTGTTGAACCCCCTGAAGCAACAGCAGACCCTACTGAAGATGATGTTCCTGAGAATCAACCTAACCAGAATCCACAATGGTTAAGGGATCACCCTGTTGAGCAAGTTATTGGCAATATACAGCAAGGTGTGAGGACTAGAAGACAACTAGATGCAATGTTTACTTGTTTTCTATCGCAAATGGAACCTAAAGTTGTTGAAGAAGCAATTTTAGATCTAGATTGGATAATTGCTATGCAAGAAGAATTGAATGAATTTGAAAGAAATCAAGTTTGGACACTAGTTGAAAGGCCTAATCATGCAAACATTATTGGAACAAAATGGGTATACAGAAACAAATTGGATGAATATGGTACCATTGTAAGAAATAAGGCCAGACTAGTTGGAAAAGGATATTCTCAAGCAGAAGGAATATATTTTGATGAGACATATGCACCTGTTGCAAGATTGGAAGCTATAAGATTATTCTTGGCATATGCTACATATAAAAACTTCAAAGTATATTAGATGGATGTCAAGAGTGCATTTTTGAATGGCATTCTAGAAGAGGAGGTCTATGTTCAGCAACCTCCTGGTTTTGAAGTTAAAGATCAAGAAGATAAAATGTATAGACTCAATAAAGCACTTTATGGTTTGAAACAAGCACCAAGAGCATGGTATGAGACCCTATCTCAATTCTTGGTGGACAATGGTTTTACCAAAGGTACCATTGACAAGACTCTTTTCAGAATCAGTGAAGGAGATACTACCCTACTGGTACAAATCTATGTTGATGACATAAATTTTTGTTCTGAAAATGAATTGCTTTGTGAAAAGTTTGCAAATCTAATGAAAAGTAAATTCCAAATGAGTATGATGGGAGAAATGAACTACTTTTTGGGATTGCAAGTCAAACAAATGAAAGATGGAATCTTCATTCATCAAACCAAGTACACCAAGGAGCTGCTGAATAAGTTTGGTATGGAAAACAGCACCAAGGCATCAACTCCTATGAGTACAAACATAAGATTGGATGAAGACAAAGATGGGAAAGATGTTGATCAGACCTTATACAGAAGGATAATAGGCAGTCTGATGTACCTTACTGCCAGCAGACCTGATATATCCTTTGTTGTAGGTGTTTATGCAAGATTTCAATCTAAACCAAAGGAAAGTCATTTAGTTGCAGTCAAAAGGATTCTCAAGTATTTAAAAGACACTTTGGATGTAGGAATTTGGTATTCAAAAGATGGAAGCTTCAAGGTCATATCCTACTCAGATTCGATTATGCTGGATGCAAGATTGATAGAAAAAGCACCACAGGAACCTGTCAGTTGATGGGAAATAGACAGGTTTCCTGGTTCAGTAAGAAACAGAATTCTATCTCAACTTCCACTACTGAAGCTGAATATATTGCTGCTGGAAGTTGTTGTGCACAACTATTATGGTTAAGACAACAATTAAGGGATTATGGAATTGAAGAAAGAGAAATTCCTATAATGTGTGACAACTCAAGTGCAATTGCAATCACAGAAAATCCTGTTTTGCACTCAAGAACCAAGCACATTGATGTGAGACATCACTTTATAAGAGATCATGTTGAAAAGAAAGATGTGGTGGTTCTGTATATCCCTACTGAAGATCAACTTGCTGATATTTTCACTAAACCACTGGATAGTGAAAGATTTGCTAAACTAAGGACTGAACTTGGAATTATAAAAGTTGACTGACACATCTTTGATCAACAGTGTACTGGAATTCACCAAGGGGATTAGTCTTTGCTAGGTTGGGTGAGCTCACTTAGCAGACAAGTCATTGGTATCAACAATTCCATGTACTTATTTATGATTGGACAATTGAGCAAATGAAGTTTCCAAGGGGGTTGGTCTTTGTCATGTTGGGTGAGCTCACTTGACAAATCAGTCATTGGTATTAAACTTCATCTTGTATTATCAGTTGGACAAAACAAGAAGAATTGAATATCAACAGAGTTACTTTATCAGCAGGCTGCTGAGACATTACGTCAGCAGACTGCTGAGCCAAACCTACTGATGACAAGGCTGCTGAAGAATACGTTATAGTCAAACTTTACTAAAGTCAAAAAGCAAAATAGCGGGATATTTATCTTATCTTTATAACCGCAGTTACACGATCGAACGGTTACAATCCGTTATGAGTCTGTCATGGGACACGTGTCAAGATCTCATTTACTCAAATTTAATCGTGGTTAATGCTACAGTACGTGTCTAGCAGTTTCCTACCCACTACTCTCTGCTTTCTGTACAGACATATACACAGAGGATACATACAACTCTCAGATTGCTATTTCTCTGAAATTACCTTGTATGAACACAGATTTGAAAGTTTTCTTCTTCATCTTTCTCATTTACAATGGCAAACAAGGATGATGTTCATATTGGAACTAGTTAGAGTGTGAGAGGATATGTTAATGACTGTCACTCTACTGAACTAGCCATTAACATAGGACGAAGAATCAGACGGATTGCTGGTTTGGAGAATGTTATCAATAGAAGACTGGAGAGAATTTCATATGTCAATATATTGGAATTCTGGAGGAATATTGTTATACATGAAGGTAGAGAGGCCTTCACTACGACAATTAATGGAAGAGAGATTGAAATATCTTCAGATCAACTGAGAGAAGTATTTCATTTTGGACCTGGAAATAAAGCTCCCACCAATCCAGAAGCAATGAATCTGCCAAGGATGAAGTTTGTGGAAACAATAAAGACAAATGAGAAGATATCTTCACCTCTAAGCATTAATGTGAAGCATATTGGATATGAGTATAACCTGCTGAGCAAATTAATTGCCAAGACCATTTTGGGATTCATTGGAAGTCTAGATACACTGTCTGGACCTAAAATAGACCTGTTGATCATCATCTGCAGACGCATGAAGTTTGACTGGGCTGGATTCTTTATACACTACATGAAGAAGGTGTTTATTGAAGATAGAGATGGTGTAAGGAAGTCCAAGACCAAGCCCCTAGGTCTACTGATTCAGACCTTGTTTAATCATTTTCAGATACCTGATATTTCATCTGAAAAGATTAACAAATCCAGATACATGCCAGAAGTTGCTACTCCTATTCCTGGATTAGATGATGATGAAGATGTAGATGATGAGGCTAGAAAAAGTGATAATGATGGTGGAGATGATGATGCTGGTGGTGAGCAGGTTAAGCAAGTTGCTAAGTCTGCTGCACCCAAGAAGACTGTTGAGAAGAGAAAGGCTGCTGACACAAGAAAGATCACCGAAATGTTAAAGCCTAGGAAGACAAGGAAGCAAACAGCAGAGACTACTGAGTCAACTGAGGGTCCAGTTGAAGTTGCAATTATTGATATTACTGAAATTACAAGGAAGAGGAAAGCTACTGAAGTTGAATCAGATCAACTTTCCAAGAGAATGAAGGAAATTGCCAAGAAAAAGAAACATGGCAAAGGGAAACAGTTAAGGATTCTGGATGCTCAGAGGGAAGAAGAGGCTATTGAAGCTGAGCCCTTAACAATTATCAAGCCTATTGAGAAAGAACAGGTTGTTGTTGAGCAACCTACTGGAGAAACACAGCAGACTGCTGAACGTGAGCCTGCTGAAGAAGTTGTTGAATCCTCCCCTGTAAAGGCTGCTGAGCCTACAGAAGCTGCACAAGTTGTTGTTGAGAAACTTGTTGAAGAACCACAGCAGACTACTGAGTCTGCACCTCCTTTGGAAGTTGGTACATTGGTACAAGACTCTGGAAGTTCTGCAAGAAGTCACGGGGAAGAGCAATTTGTTGCTAACCCTACTGATGAGCATATAAGTCAGAGGGAACAAAGTGTGGAACAGATGGAGGTAGTAGGAACAAACATACAATCTGAGCAACCTAATGACCTAGAGGCATCTGTGGAAGAAACTCTGACACTGCTTGTTGGGACCTTTGGAGGTCAGCAGAGTGGACACACAGCTCCTAGAAATCCAACCATGCCCTTTGAAAGAAAGAAGAAGAAGAAGAAGAAGAAGAAGAAAGAGGGGTATGTTGATCCTAAGCTCCAGCTAGTGGCTGACTACTTTCAATGGAAGTTTGGGTTTTATGAAAGACAAAAGCTAGCTACAGAACCAATGACAGACTTTGAGGAATGGGCTTTTGAGAGATTAGGAGTGGAGAATTTGCTGGATTTGGTTGATACCTATTTGTTGGAAGCAAGATTGATGGATCTCTTTGATCAGCAAAAGAAGGAAAAGGGTATCAAGTTTAGAGATCCTAGAGATGAATCAGACAGTGATGACTCTTCATCATCTGATTCTGGTGATGATCATCCCTCTGGTCTAGGAGGAGTCGGTGGAACTGCTTTATTAAATGAATCAAGTATACAACAGCCCACTGATACTGGTAGGTCTGCTGAGGGCCAGCAGACTAGTAAAATAGAGGAAGATCTGGAGGATCTCACCATGGATGATCTAGAGGCACAAATCAATGAGGGTATACACATTGGTGCAAATAGGCTGGTTGGTGTGTCAGATGTCTCATTTGTTGTTGAATCTGTTGAACATCCTGACAACCAATAGACTGTAGATTTGGATGAAGAGAAGGTTACTGAACATAGTGAGCCTAATGTCAGTTCTGAAAATTCAAGCCAATATCAAGAATGGATTGACACTTAGGACACTCTATCCAAAACTGCCAATACTCTATGAAGGATTACTAATGCTAGAACGTTTCAAGAAGAGAATATGGCTGAATTCCCTGCAATTCTTGTACAGAGAGTGTTGATCTCTGAGGTTGATTGAGGAGGTACAGGTTGCTGAGGAACAGACAGCACCTGGACATAGGTTGGAACTATCTATGGGTTTGGAGGAAACCCTTGCTGTTATTGTTGAACAGGCTGATGTATTAGAGCCTGCTGAAGGAAAGTCAACTGTAGGGAAAGATGGTCAGCAGACTGCTATTATTGATGAGGATGAGCAGCTGCTGGACTATGACTATAGTGATGAGTAGTTTCAAGTGCCTGAAGAAGAACATATTGCTGATGAACCACAACAGGCATTTGTACCCATTTTTGAGGAACCCGCCCTAGATCCTATACTAGAGGAGTTCCAGGGTACTAACCCTGCTAGGAGAGATATGAGCTGGGCCATGGTTGTCAGCAGACAGAGGGCACAATACAATGTTGAAGAGCCTGCTGATGAAGCTGCTGGACATATGGCTGGAGGAATGGCTGGTTGGGTACCAGCAGAGATTTTGGATGAGTTGAGGACTGTTAGAAATGACATAACCAGGTTAAGAACTCAACTTGACAGGCAAGAGCAGAGGTTTGAAGATTTGATGAATGTGGTGGAAAATTGAGGAAGGGCTACAGAAACAGTTGCCTCCAATATTACTTCCACCCAGTGTGCTCTTGCTGACCTTGCCCAAGATGTGAGAGGGATTAAACAAGGTAATACACTGAAGGACAAGTTTCTGAAAGACCAATTTGAATATATTCACCAGAAACTTGACAAGCTTTCTGAGGCACCTAAGCCTGATGTGGCTGAGCCTGCTGGAACACTTCAACCTGCTGGATTGGATCCTAAGTTCATTGAAAGGATCAATCTACTGGAGCAAACGATGCAAGAAAGGATTACTGCAGTTGACACTAGAACTGAGATTATGGAAGGACAACTGAGTAATCTGGTAATCACATAGGAGAGTGTCCATGGCCTGCTGTCCCGTTTTGTTGATGATGTCAATAAAGGGGAAGAGAGCCAAACAGCAGTAGCAAAAGAGGCTGCTAGGATTTTTGCACAGAAATGATGGGAGGCTGATACAAATTCATTTAGAGAGCACCTGGCAGACTTCAGCTTCCTGATGATCTTTTCAGGCAGTACAAAAATTTGCACTATAACAAAATGAGACCTTATCATGACAAGGGCTTTCATGAAGGGCTGAACTCCTTTTTGGGTTTGAAGTTTTGGGAAGCAAGAGTCAAATCCATGAGATCCAAAGGTGGCAGAGGTGGAAGAGGTGGTAGAGATGGAAGGAGTTTACCTACCACATCAGCAAAGGATTCACTGAATGAATTCAAGGAAGTATACATGCGCTTAGGCTTTAGAGTACATCAGATCAACCTTACTCTACTTGAGGCATGGAAATGGTGGAAAGAAGTGAATCCTCACATTGATTTCTCTCTTATTGAAAATGAATGGATGAGAGAAATGGTTAGAGAAATAAGAGCTTATCATGAACAGCAAGAGAAGGAAAGACAAGAAAGAGAAAGAAGACACTAGATCAGCATACTTACATCTGTTTTTTATCTTTGCTGAATCTAGCTTGTAATACTTTTGAACAATATGATTATAATGAGAAATGACTGGAATTTGTTCTGTTTTTGTTTTTAATCTTTTTGCTTTGCTGTAAGGAGGGTATTGGCATCATCACCAAAAAGGGGGAAATTGTTGGACTTATTTTAAGTTTTAGTGATGAGTGCCGGACTAGCTGTTATAGAGCAAAGGCAAAAAGATGTCTAGATCAAATGTATAGGCTTATTAGAGTTTGATCTTGTATAGGTTTCATCAAATAAGCACTGTAAAAGGTCAGCTGACTTTCATCAGCAGACCTGTCTAGATCAGTAGAGTACCAGAGTCAGTAGACTAGTTTAGGAACCTGCTGAAGGCTGAAGGCTGAGGGTTCAAACTCAGTTATTGAAGGCTAAGGGATCAAACTTAGTATTTGAATTCAAAGATATGGAATCGGAATTTAGGGAAGTCTATGATAACCTAAACTGATTACATACACCTTGTGTACAAGGTCTAAGTTCCACAAGTTAAGTGGTGATTGGAACTTAGTTATATTTAAAATGTTGTAATCTAACTTAATAATAAAAGTTAGATATAAGAGAAGTCAGCTGAAGTGTTTTTATAAACACAGCAACCTTGGAGCAGCTGACTGATATGCATTTCAGCAGACTTACAATCACAGGAACCTGCTGACATATATTTTGGATTATTCAAGGGTTACATTGGATAAATACAAGGATAAGGACAGATAACAACCTCTGATTTTATCAAACAAATCAATGGTTAAGATTAAATGGATGTTGGAAAGAAACAGAGCATTATCCAATGGATACAAGTCAAAGGGTGGACAGACTATAAACTGTCAATAAGCATTCTGACAGTGTCAGTACTATGAACAGTGACAGAAAGAAAGTCAAATGGGACAAATCTGAAACGGCTGTGTTTGAATTTCAAACAGAAGTCACATGGATTCCTACCTATAAATAGAGGACTCCTAATTCAGATACAAGTGATGAAAATTAAGGATCTATCTTGAGCTATCAGATTTAAATCTATCAAACACCCTACTGACTCTGCTGAGTATAAAGCTACTGATCTAGTTAAATTCTTCAAGTGTAATCTGCTATCAAGCTACATCATGTTTACACACTTGAAGTCTTCAAGCTGCTGATCATATCATCCTGATCAAGCTGCTGAAAGCTGAATCACTTTCTTGATTCAATCTTTCTTTTACAAGAAATCTACTGAAAAAAGTGAAGCATCTTTGGGTGTCAAGGACTGTTGTTTGTGCTGGAGCTGGTGAAGAGGCAATCCTACCCTTCAAGGACCAGTGGAAGACTTTGGAGGAGCAAGAAAACTGTCCTCTGTGGTGCAAGAAAAAACGTGTATCTGTGCAAGAGAGAGGCTCGGTCGACCGAGCCTATCCATTCGGTCGACCGAGTGTTGGTTCATCCGTACGGATGAGTTGTGTATCCGTACAGCTATTTCTCAGTATCGGACAGCAAGAAATCCGTCCGGACAGGGACTGTTCCAGTGCTGTTTTTCTTTTTATGTGTTTCAAGCTTATAATAGCATATTTACTGCTTAACCTTATGTGACAAAGCCCTGAATTAGCTTTTGATGCGTTTAGTTCCGGTACCACATGGATTTCCCTGAAAAGACGAAGTGTGGGACCGTCGAAAGCTTTGGATTTGCCTTGTGCTTCGATAAGCTAGAGTTTATCGATGTCTGTGTAATTGCTAGGCCTTGTCCGTGTCTAGTAGTCTAGGAAAGAGAGTAGGAGTGGTGAGGGAGCTTACTTGAAAACACTTAGGTGGCTAGTTAAACATCTAATCAAACATATGTGCTAGATTAATAATCTTAAACATCATGCAATGCTTGGTAAGGCATAGTACAATATCGCGATGTGTTCTCTGACCAGACAAAGTAGACTGTACCCACGCCGGTCAATCGATTGGCTAGATAAAGCATCTGGTACATTCTGGCGGTTATCACACTATCGGGACTCAGATATTCCCGGGGCTACTAGAGCGTGTCTCTAAGTAGGTTGCACCCAGTTGTCCTAGTACATCCTATTACTAGGCGTAGTGCCCTTGTTATTCATGATGTAACAAACTTGAGCTAAGTTAGATACCTTTTGGAACCTCATGTTATGCTATGAACAGAATATGATAGTTAGCTAGGGTTAACAACGGAAATGAATTAATAAAAGACGGCGTTGCTTTTATTTCTTTATGAGATCATAGTTATACGATCTTCTACGCTTTACTGAGTACTTTCGTACTTACCCCGTTATGTTGTGTTTGTCTTCCCCTTTCCCCAAAGAAGATGAACAGGTTGCTAACGCTGATGAGTTCTTTGACGAGGACGTGTGAGACGGAGCTCGTGAAGATTTAGTTCTTTAGTTTTAATTCTTTCAATAATGTTGTTGGTTCAAATTCAAACATTGTTGTCTTTCTTTTGGATTAGTTCCGTTTAAGTTCTTTTGGGATTTGGATGATTAGTTCTCTTTATTGGATTTAGTT
This sequence comes from Gentiana straminea, assembly GCA_036785695.1. Classification (NCBI taxonomy): domain Eukaryota; kingdom Viridiplantae; phylum Streptophyta; class Magnoliopsida; order Gentianales; family Gentianaceae; genus Gentiana; species Gentiana straminea. The sequence continues at coordinate 1,138,107 of JAVUPR010000424.1, read as the reverse complement.
TTTCACAGCATTGATTACCGTGTGTTCGATCTTTTGGTTTCCCCGAGTTGTTGAGTTGTTTTATCTTTCGCGTCGTTTTAGTTCTGATTTATGACGTAAGGCTTATATATATTATTGAATTTATTTGATAATATATGTGCCGAGCGCCCTTTCCGGATAAGGACTCGGTGTCTGGGAATAGGGCGTTACAGAAACACCAAGGGTAGGAAATATTTTTTTGGGGGAAACACTCATCGCACTTTTATTATGAGGATAGATAGATAGATAGATTTTTACAGTGCTTCGCAAGAAAGCTATCCATTCCTTTTCTCGAGAATAAGACATAATATATTATTTATCTATATATAAAAAGAAGATCATTTTTAACCCAATTACCCGTAATTTTGATCCAAACCCGTAAAATGACCCAGTTTATACCCGCCCCACAAAAAAAAACACAAAAAAAAGAAAAAGAAAACCGCTGCAACAAAAGATACAGAATCCAAATACGGTTTGTTTATAAAAATATTTGTTGGTGTAAATATTATCTACAATAATTACATAATACTAATATAATTTTATAAAAAAAAAAGAGAAACCAGCTGTAAAAAAAATATAAAAAAAAATTCGCTGCTTCAAAAAAAAAAATTGTAAACACAGATACGGTTTGTTTACAAAAATATTTGTTGGTGTAAATATTATCTACAATAATTACATAATAATATAATAAAACAGATTTTGAAGACAGCTGTGAAAACAAAAAAAATACCAAAAAAAGAAACCGTTGTAAACACAAAAAATTTGTTGATCTAAAACAAAAGATAGGGAATCAATATACGGAATACAGATACGGTTTGTTTACAAAAATATTTGTTGGTGTAAATATTATCTACAATAATCTATATCTATATCTATATATATTTGAAAGGATAATTTAACCCAATTACCCGCAAAATTCGACGCAGATCCGCTTTTAAGATTCCTAATAAATCTTTTTCCAAAACAAACAAATTAAAAGATAAATAATAATAATATAATCCCTTCAAAAAAGATAAATAATAAAAATAAAAAAATTAAACAAAAATGACACTCGAACAAACCAAAATGACAATCCACACATATATTCTGCTGATTTAAGACGAAAAAAAGGAAAAACAGCACGGGAACAAACTTTCTCCAACAACCAAACAAAAAAAAAAGGTAAATAATAATAATAATAATATCCTTTCAAAAAAAGGATAAATTATAAAAATAATAAAATGAAACGGAAATGACACGTGAACAAATGGAAATGACAATCCACACATATATTCTGCTGATATAAAAATTTATATAAAAAAAAAAAAAACAGCAGAGGAACAAAAAAAAAAAAAAAACAAGCATATTAACAGGAAAAAAATAAAAGAGAATCCAAAAACAACCAATCCTAACAAATTTTAATCCGAACAAATTTTTAAATATAAAATTACTTAAACAAATCTAAACAAGCAATCCTAAAAAATCTCATCTCCTCCATAAATAAATTACTGAAACACAAATTACATCATATTAACAAACCATTCCATCCAAGAAATCCATTCAACATATAAGCAACCGAAGGTATTAACTCTTACTTTTCTCAATGTATTTTCTTATTTATGTTACACTCAATTAGTTGAGATCATACTTTCGTTACTCTTATTGTACCTTCAAGTTTTTTTGGGACATAATGCTGATGAAAAGGGAAGTATCAAGTATGTTAATTGTTAAGTCTTTTATTATTTAGTTATCATTGTTGCAATATATTGTAATCGTCACGTATCGTTATAGTTTTTTTTATTTGGCATTTATTATTATTTTTTGTGAACTTATGTCATTTTTGCATGGACATATAAGAGGAAGACAATGTATAGGAAGATGATTCTCATAAATGTATATATGCCATATATTCTTTTCTGACATCATGCATTATATTTTACTTTTTTATTTTTCATTGGTACTCGACCTTATATGCGTAATATGTTTGAAAACTTTTCTCTTTCAAGAAATCAATGGAATTTGGCTTTACAGGATAGACCACAAATCTAATATTCTCATCCCCTCTCTATAAATATATTACTGAAACACATATTACATATTAACCAGACATTTCATCCAAACCGGTTATCAACTATTACTTTTCTCTGTATGTAGTATATTATTCATGTTATACTCAATTAATTGATATGATACTTTCATTACTTTTATAGTAAATCAATCACATGCAGATACATCTTCTCAGGTATACAATTCAAACACAACATTTGATAGAAAAAGGTACACAACAAAGAATTTGCTCTATTATCTGTTCAATCATCCATGTTATTTGATTTTTTATGTCACTAATTATTCAGACTTTAACGTTACTCTTATTTTTCAGGTATACACATCAAACACAATGCAACATTTTCGAGAAAAAAGGTACAATACAAGGAATTCGATTTATTAATTGTAGACAAACTCATTGGTGCAAAGTTGGAGGAAGTATTTTTTTTTTAAATTTTATTTGGGGTAAGAATGAAATTCGGTTTTTTTATAAGTGAACATGTGTTACTTGCATGTACTCTGCCAAGTAATAGATCAAATTAATAAATAAATCCCCTCAAAAAAAAAATAATAAATAAATAAATAAAATAAAAAAAATCAGCTGTAAAAACAGAATAGAACCAAAAATAATAATAATAATAATAATAAAACACTCGAACCACCGAAAAAAAAATGCATCTTCCTTTTTTAATTTGAACAAACTCTAAAGAAATTTACAATATCTAAACAAATTTTATAAAAAAATCACTCTAACAAAAAAACACATTCGAACCAATAAAAGAAAAAAAAATGCATCTTCCTTTTTTAATCTGAACAAACTCTAAAGAAACTTATAATATTTAAAAAATAAAATTTTATAAAAAAAATCACTCTAACAAATATCTATGATTTTTCAAAGAAAAAAATCAGCTATACATAAAAAACGAATCTACAAAAAAATCTAAACAATAATAGTTAATAAAAAAATTTCTCTCTAACAGAAAAAAACAAATCTATAAAAATATCTGAACAATAACAGTTTATAAAAAATTCAATCTAACAAAAAAAAAACACTCGAACCGAAAAAAATGGTAAAATTAAAAGTTATAAGTCTATCTTTTAAAAAATGGTAAAATTAAAATCTATATGGATGATAGGACAATGGACGTCGACGTTTCGAGCGACAAATACAAAGATTATTGGGAACCTCATACACATTCGCTCTACACGCTCCAACAACGTCAGATTCCACAGACCCAGCGGAAACTGCGTTTGTGCTTTGAAAGTGGATTAGGGTGAGGCCTATACTCATGCTTTGAAACGCATTCAAGAAAAAAAAAACATACAAAACGTAAAACGTAATTTAATATTATTATTGTTAATGGCATTAAACATTTTTAACTCATTACAATGCCTCAACTATTAATTTCAGGTCATGCATTAATTTGAATGGCTTGACGGATGCTGACAAGATTAAACATTGTTGTTGTTTCATTTACGTTTTGTTGTGAAAACATGTGAATAAGACAAGATATTTCATTTTTCTTTTTATCGCCGCTTATCGTTTGCAGTGTGTCACATTTTCATTATGCTATTTTTTTTAATTTATATACTCTAAACGTCCCATGCATGTGCACGGGTTATTAGCTAGTTACATAATAATATAATACAAAAAAAGAAACCAGCTGTAAAATCAAAAAAAAAAATAATCGCAGCTTCAATATAAAAATCAAAAAACAAAAAAAAAACTGCAAACATAGATACGGTCCGCATCTTCATAAATTTTATTTTTTTTTTGCTTTTACCGCATCTTGATAATGCAAAACAGTTACAAAATATTATCTTTTTTAGATTTTGATTTTGGATATTATCTTTAAAACTACTTAACTCCTACTTATATGACTCTATATACATTCACATTATATCATCCATTTGCAGAATTCCAATACAATCTACTTGTACTGTGAATTATTATTTTTCCTCGATTTTTTTGCCCATGTGTTTTTCTTTTCCAATTATTATTAACCATGATTTCACATGATTGTTGTTTGACATTTTATCGGTTTTGAATTGATGTCATCAGGCTTCGTGAGAAGGGTACCATATAAGTAGTTTTTTTATTTATCATCAGATTAAGGTGGCGAGAAGAAGGTATTGAAGAAAAAAAATTATTATTTACATACATATATATTTTTTTGTGGATAGGATTATAATAATGGTATTGTTTTAATGTTTTTATTGCAGGCACACTACTTACGGAGGTGAATTGTTGGAACACGTTGCATTAAAGGTGAATAATATATTGTTTAATGGACACAACTATCATTTTTTTTTAGAAAAAACCAGCATTTTTTTGTTTTAACCGCATCTTGATAAACTATTGTTTTTTTTATATAAAAAAAACCCGCATAAAAATATAATTAAAAAAATCTGTAAAATCAAACAATCACTATTTATTTTTTTAAAAAACCCGCATCTTGACAATTTTTTTTGTTTTAACCGCATCTTGATAAACTATTGTTTTTTTATAAAATAAAACCGCATAATAATATAATAATAAAAAACAGCTGTAAAAACAAACTATCACTATTTTTTTTCCAAAAAAAAACACTGCATCTTCAAATTCTTTTTTTTTAAACCGCATCTTGATAATGCATAATATAAAAAAACGAGAGACTTTATGGTGCAACGGTTGTAAGAAGGTTGTACTAAGTGGCATACATTAGAGCCTCTTATTTTTACTCTCTTTCACATAATACACTTTTATCGTGTGTGAGAGGTTAGAAATGAATGGTTGTAATGTATGCCACTTGGTACAACCTTGCTACAACGGTTGTATTATAAAATTTTGTCATAAAAAAACAGCTGTAAAAACAAAGTATCAATATTGCTTCTTCTTTTTTAATTAAAAAAATATACATCACTATTCTCTTTTTTTTCAAAATAAAACTCGCGTCAACCCGCATCTTGATAATTTTATTTTTTTGTTTTAACCGCTTCTTGATAATGCAAAACAGTTACGAAATATTATCCTTTTTATATTTTGATTTTGGATATTATCTTTGAAACTACTGAAATCACTACTTATATGGCTCTATATACATTCACTTTATATCATTCATTTGCAGAATTCCAATACAATCTACTTGTATTGTGAATTTATTTTTTTCCCCTCGATTTTTTTGCCCATGTGTTTTTCTTTTCCAATTATTATTAACCATGTGTTCACATAATTGTTGTTTGACATTTTATCTGTTTTGAATTGATGTCGTCAGGCTTCGTGGGAAGGTACCATAAAAGTAGTTTTTTCATTTATCATCAGATAAAGGTGGTGAGAAGAAGGTATTGAAGAAACAAAATTATTATTTACTTACATTTTTTTTTTTGTGATTAGGACTATAATAATGGTATTGTTTTAATGTCTTTGTTGCAGGCACACTACTTATGGAGGATAATTGTTATTAACTGTAACACGGTGCATTAAAAGTAAATAATATATTGTTGGAGTTTTTTTATCCAAGTAGAAGTTTATCCACACTACTCCATACGTAGTTTGTGTTTTTTTATCCAAATATATGGTTGGAGTTTTTTTTTTTTTTTTTTTTGAAGAATGGTTTGAGTTAAATGAAATAAACATATGATGTATTTTATCAAGAAAATAAGATTTTTGTAACATTCGATTTTTTTGCCCATGTGTTTTTCTTTTCCAATTATTATTAACCATGAGTTCACATGTGATTATATTATTTGTTTTGAATTGCTGTCGTCAGGCTTCGTGAGAAGGATACCATAAAAGTAGTTTTTTCCATCATCAGATAAAGGTAGTGAGAAAAAGGTATTGAAGAAAAAAAATTATTATTTACATACATATTATTTTTTGTGATTGGGACTATAGTAATGGTATTGTTTTAATGTTTTTGTTGCAGGCACACTACTTACGGAGGAGAATTGTTATTAACTGTAATACGGTGCATTAAAGGTACATTAAAGGTAAATAATATATTGTTGGAGTTTTTTTTATCCAAGTAGTAGTTTATCCACACTACTCCATGCATAGTTTGTGATTTTTATCCAAATATATGGTTGGAGTTTTTTTTTGAAGAATGGTTTGAGTTAAATGAAATAAACATATGTATTTTATCAAAAAAATAAGATTTTTGTAACGTTATTTAATGCTAATATTATTATTTTATGCCGTCAAAATTGAAAAGAATTTTTCCATAACCAAACAACCTTTCAGTTTTGATTTTTTAAAAAACAAACGATGTGGTTACGGTGTCGACGTTTACATTAATAGGTCAACATTTAATGACGTGCCGGAATGAATTATTATTTAGACGATGATTTGTGATTGTTCAGTTGCGGTGCTCTCTTATTTTCTTCTTCTATTATATTTTCATTTATTTATCTTCTTTTCGTGTGATTTATTTAGTTGAAGTCAAAGCTTATTTTTTGAAAAAAATAATAATGAGATTTCATTCATTAGGAGTCCGTTAGATAAAGGGGAAACGACACTTTAGCTACCTGTGCTTTGCCATGTAGAGGCTTTACCTCCTTATGGTTTAATAACATATGGGTTACCTCCCTATACTTTTATGAAAACCCTTTAATTAATCCAAATTCCGGCAGGTAGTGTCTTCCACGCTCCTACTTTTTTCACGTATCTTTTATTGTGCAAACAAGCAAAATGTGATATAGTTTAAATTATTTTTTTCCAAAAAAAAAAAAGTTTAAATTATTTTTGTTTTTCTTATCATCGTTGAATGGTAGTAATATGTCACGTGTTTTTTACACCTCGATTTTATTGTGTTGTTGTATGACCAATTTTCTTCTTATTTTATATAATCTAATCATCTAATTAATTATGAACAATACCATATGTGTTCTAATTGCAATAGATATTTTATATTCCCCGTGTATTATGCACGTTTTTTTTTTTTGCTGGTATTAATATATTAATAAACAAATAACAAAACAGAACTTTCTTTTATTTATTGGTGGGTCTGACCAGTCTGGCAATAAATGTTGTGATTAATAGACAGTTGATGTCCTTTTTTCCGAATGGGACAACGTGTATTAAATATGCTCTTATCCATGATCAATTATTTTTCAGAAAGAAAATTCCCAAAGCAACTTACAGTAGAAACTCTTTAAATTAATACTCGGTAAATTAATAAACTCTCTAAAATAATAAATTTGTCCGGTCCCGACTTGGGCTAATGTAAAAAATTGAAAAACTCGATAAAATAATAAGATAATAATTTTTCGGGAGATCCCTTTATAATTTTCGGTCCCAAGAAAATCATAAATTAATAATTCATAGAAACCGAAAAAAATATATTACACTCTATTGAAATATGATTCAATAGTTGTCTATTTTCCTTTAAAGTTCGAAGTCATTTGGAGGTACCTCATCTCTAACTTTTCTTATCAGTATCTCTAACTTTTTTATATATGCCAAACGTCTTAAGAATACATTGAACACATTTGTTCCTTTTGTTTACATTTAGTACTTCAAAAGTCATTTAGTACTTCAAAAGTCATTAATAGTGCTAAGCTTGGAGTCCCAAGGTTCGCTTGCAACGTAATTCTAAGAGGCATAGACTAATTTGCCTTTTTGTTTGGTATGTATAATTACTTAGTTTATACGGAAATATGAATTTTACGTTGAATCGGTTAAAAACTCTTTAAATTAATAATTATTAATTTATCGATAAATTAATAACTCTCTAAATTAATAAATTTCTCCGGTCCCGACATTATTAATTTATAGAGTTTCTACTGTATATCGTTATTTTCTTTCTCAAACACCTTCATCTGTTGATCAAATATCACAAGTTAACTTTGCACCAATCAATTGCTAATCACACACAAAGAAAGAACAAGCCGAAATTTTGGCGAACATTTATTATTATTATTATTTTTTGACTCAAACACTAGAAATCCACATTAAGTCTCCTAGTTAGGCTTAAAGTCCAATGTCATTTAGGCAAAATCATCGGCTTTTACCATCATCCAATAACTCATATAGTAAACCCTATTATAATCATCTTGCGACAACATACGATTTAATACATGTTTATTTTACAACAAAGCCAAGAAATATGTTCAATCCAAGCTAGACGAAGAAAAAACTTACGGTAAATCCTCAAGTTTTGGACAATAGTTTATTATTCACAAGTTTATTGAACATAGTGTTGGTCACTATTCACTCCTATCCAACTATACACATATATATTTGCTATAATTAATAATCGTTCAAAAAAAAATATTTGCTATAATAACAATGTAATACAAATTTATAAATCTATTATACACATGTAACATGAAAACAAATATAATGATAAAATTATATGTATACCCTTATGCAACTTGAAATAAAATTGATTCAAAAAAAAAAACTTGAAATAAAATTATAATATCTTGTTAAATCTTAAATTTATATTCATGAATCATAAATAATCAGTGTCAAAAAAATGAATCATAAATAATGAAATCTTCTGTTTAGAGTATATGGAATATATTTCATAGATGAATGGATCAACCAAATTAAAATGATAATTGATATGTTCATAAAAATAATACAATAGGTAGAATGTTTCGGCAACATAATTTCATTTATTTCATAGTTACCACCATTATAAATATTACTCATGCTACAATAAGTTTAAAGGAATTAAAATATTTTTCTTCTTTGTATGCATGCAACTTGAAATATAATTTGGTGTCTATACGTGAAAATTCAAATTTTTTTTTTTTTGAACAAAGTGATAATTCAATCTTAGATTCTTAAATGGATTTCTTCAAAAAAAATTTCTTAAATGGATAATTTGACCACGTATTGATCCCTTATTTAACAAGATTTAAAACAATGTCATAAACATAACTGATAAATATCAACATAACATAGAATTCTCGATGTTACACATATTTTCCTCAAAAATAAATTATCATTATTTTTTTATCAAATTAAACTGTTTATTGATGAATTAATTTTTTAAACAATATATAGCGGGATTTAATTCATTATTATCAAGTATGAAATAAATATTATGTCAAAATCATAATAAATGATTGATCATTATACAAATAATAAATATAACTCGATAATTCTCCATTTTTATGGTTAACAAATGTGACCGACAATAAATTTATGGGCCAATTATTTAAAATGACTAATTTTCAACTTATTAGAGGTAATATGACACTAATAAAACTTATTATGTTATAAGGACAATCTATTTTTCTACTCCTATCTTTCTTCCACGTTGGAAACAAAACCCCACCTTTCCCAAAATCATAAACGGCAAAAAACCGAACATCCACGAACTGAAGCTCCACGATCTCAAGGTGAGATCAAATTGAATACTATATAAGCGAATTTCTAGTTCGGAATCTGAAGAAATTGAAGGATAACAGCATCAAAAGAACAATCAATCGGACAAAATCAAGGGAAGCAAAGAAGAAAAGCTGAAGAAATAAAAATGGCGAGGAAAAAGAAAGTGGTAACCGCGGAGCAAAGAAGAGGAACACCAAAGAGGGCGAAAGCGAAGAAGAAAGCCACAGATTCTCCGGGTGGAGCAAGGTAAGTACATTATAGATATAACAAATGATATCGCACCATATTTCTGCAAAAAAAATTGTTGAGATTACATAATTTGGGGCTATTTTGAGACAGAAGCTAGTACAAAATCATGGCACTGTATATTTGTGCACAATAATTGGCTGATTAACATAATTTGCTGCAATATTGAAGTAATAGCTAGTTTATAATCATGTCACTGCATATTTGAGCAGAATCATAGTTCGGTTTACATAATTTGGGGGTATATTGCACTAAAACATAGTTAAAAAATCATATCACTGCATATTGGAGCAGAATCATAGTTCGGTTTCCATAATTTGAGGGTATATTGCACTAAAACATAGTTAAAAAATCATGTCACTACACGAACTAGGCAAGGTTATGGATTTTTGTTGAAGAACAAAACAGAATGTCACTACATACACATCATACGGCTACTGCAAATGCGGTATAATGTTCAAAAAAATCATGTCCTTGTATCCACAAGATATAGAATGTCATTTAACGTCAAATTTGTCTACTCATGTCCAACTAATGAAAACATAATTGGTTGGTTAACATGATTTGCTGAAATAAGTAATAGCTAGTTTAAAATCAGGTCACTGCATATTTGAGCACAATAATTGGTTGATTAACATAATTTGCTGCAATATTGAAGTAATAGCTAGTTTAAAATCATGTCACTGCATATTTGGGCACAATAATTGGTTGATTAACATAATTTGTTGCAATATTGAAGTAATAGCTAGTTTAAAAAACATGTCACTGTATATTTGGGCACAATAATTGGCTGATTAACATGATTTGCTGAAATATTGAAGTAATACGTAGTTTAAAATCATGTCACTGCATATTTGGACACAATAATTGGCTGATTAACATGATTTGCTGAAATATTGAAGTAATACGTAGTTTAAAATCATGTCACTGCATATTTGGGCATAATAATTGGTTGATTAAAATAATTTGCTGCAATATTGAAGTAATAGATAGTTTGACATTGTATCACTGCATATTTGAGAAGTATAATAATATGTAAATGAAATTGGGGGTATATTGCACTAAGACAGAGTTAAAAAATCATGTCACTGCATGAACTAGACAAGGTTCTGCATTTTTGTTGAAGAACAAAAGGGAATGTGACAGCAAACAGATCATGTCACTGCATTTATGTTTAACTAAAATCTTCTAATCTTTACAGGATAAGTGAACAATACAGATCCACACTGAACAGCATCGTCCAAATGATACAGGAGATAAATAAGCAAATAAGAGAGGAACATTGGACAATCATGATATGTTTGAAGCATACCACAATCAAAAGATTAGAAATGACAGAAAAAGAAATAGAATGCTTGATGACCTAATAAGCACATACAACAAACAAAAGGGTGCATTCAAGATTGGAAAGAGCTATCACTTTCCAACAGCCAAAGATGTCAAACTGTTATTTGGAATAGAAGATGGGAAAGAAGAGATGCCAGTAATGAGATATGATGCAACAAAGAAGATACCAATAAAAACAAGACTGTTTGATAAGATTGACAGAATCAGCATAAGCAGCCTAAAGGAGCTGATAAAGGTAAAAGTGAAAGAGACAGATGGAACATCAGTTGAAGACACAGTAAAACTACTATGTCTTCTATTCATTGCAACAGTTTTTTGCGCCACATCAGGCCAGAAAGTACCCTGGTCATTCCTAAACTATGTGGATGACATGAGTACATGAAAATCATTTAACTGGTCATCCCATATAGTGAAAGAACTGAAAAAAAGGCCATGACAAAAGCTCCGATCAACCAAGAACAGTAAATGGATGCAGTGTGATGCTGCTGGTATGTTTTATACAAACACATTTCATTCTATTTGTACCGTGCTACACATAATGTTTTAAAGTAATATCAATGCATTTTAATACAAATTCTATACTTTTATGTTACAGTACTGGTTCTGCGAGCACACAGATATGATAACGGATCTTGCATAAGAAGAAGAAGAAAAAAGATCATCAGAGGGGAACAAAACAAAGCAAAAGCTATAGATCCCAAGGATAACAATATGGGATATCGGGCAACTGAAGAATGTTCTGACAATTGCAAAGCTTAAAAAAAATGGGAGAACATGAGGTAAATAATACACTAATAACTTAAAAGTGACATATAATTCATGGTCAATGAAGTTTTGATGAATGTGAATGTAGTTTCAAGTAATGTCACTGCAGTTTCAAGTAATGTCACTGCAATTTTAGCCCATGTCACTACAATTTTAACCATGTCACTGCAATTTCATCCCATAACACTGCAATTTAGCACATGTCATTGCACTTTCATCACATATAACCGCAATTTTCCAGCATATCACTACACTTTCAAGACATAACAATGAACTTTTGAGGCATCATAAAAAAAACATTACTCATAAAGTTTGGTTATACTACATGAAACAGTTCAAAGTTGGAGAATTGAAAGCAACATTGCCTAAAATCATCAGAATTAAAGGATGCACGGAGGATGAAGACGAAGATGATCAGAATGAATCGGAAGACAGTGAGGATGAAGAAGAAGAGAATGATAGTGAGGATGTTGAAGTTGATGATGATGAAGAAGAAATTGGAGTAGAAGATGTTGATGATAATGATGATGAAAGCGGAAAGAGGGAAGGAGGAGATGAAGATGATAATCAAGAAGAAACTGAGGCTGCAGATGTGGATGATGATCATGATGAAGAAAGAGAAACTGAGAATGATGATGATCATCACCAGCAAGATATTGAGTATGAAGATAGTATAGTGCAAAAGGAAGGGAAAGAGACAGAATTAGAAGCGGAATGGAAAGAGAAAAGATCAAAAGAAGATGAGCGAAAATTGGGAAGAACTCCATCATTCACATTGCTGACACCTACACCACCACCACCAAAGGTAAAACTACTACTTCCATTTTTACAAAACACAAAAAATGCAAAATAAATTACTTAACGGCACCCAAACTCACATTAAATAAAAATGATGCAGGATTTGGAAGAAAAACAGATCCAGGAAGAAAATGTCAGGTTGACAAAAGCATTACAAGATGCAAACAGCCACATTCAAGAACTCATGAAAGCCATGGTAACCACAAAGCACCAAAAACAATAATGCACTCACATTATGCAATGTCACTGCAAACATGCAGTGACATTATGGAATGTCATGGCAAACACATATACACAGTAGTTCCCCCTTTACTAAATGATAATATGTTCAAATATACATGCAGGAGAAACTGAAAAGTCAACAATCACCTGCTAATTTGACCAAAAAAATGATTGTTGACCTACTTGATGAGACTCGAGAATGAGGAAAAAGAGTGGAACAGTTGAAAAAGCAAAAGCTGGAAATCGAAAAGGAAAAGCTGGAAATACATAAGCAAAAGGAGGATTTGGAAATGCAGATTAAAACACTTGAAGACGGTGTGGAAAGCACGAATGAGGTAATAGATGTCCTCACCGCTGAAAAAAATGAATTGCAAATTGAAAAACAAAACTGGGAAAATAGTATTTCTGATGCAAAGGCTGTCCTTCGGGGAAAAAGCCACGAAATGCTAAGGAAAGATGAATACAACAGCAAGATTTTAGAACTAATGGATGAAAAAAGAGAACCGTATAAACAGATATCTAATATGCTGCAGGAGCAGGAGAAAATGAGAAAGCAGATGCAAACAATTGAAGAAAGGGCAACAGCAATTGAGAAAAGATTATTTGAGAGTGAAACAATAGAGGGTATTCTACAAGCTGAACTGCAAAGCATGAGAGAGAGGAATGAAAGCTTGAAGCAAAGCAAAAAGATACAAGAAGAAGAGATTGAACGATTGAAAAGAGAGAATCAAGAATTAAAAGTTGCAATAGAATAGGAGATTTTGCAAGATGAATTGAAAAACATGAGAGAGGGGTATGAAAAATTGATGGAAATCAAAAAGATCAATCAAGAACAGATTGAACAACTGCAAAGAGAGAAGCAAGAACTAAGAGATGAGATAGATAGCAATGCAGCACATCAAGTCACACAAGATGTGGAACAAAGCAAGGATAAAAAGGAAGCAACCCCTGTTGGACGCCAACTACGACCTCGTGGTCAGCAACGGACCCCGGACTACTCGATTGAAAGGGGTGTAAAGAAAAATGCAAGAAAACAGGGGGGGAAAGAAGATTCTGCTTACCATTATGACCATCCAGAAAAGAAAAAGAAAGGTGGGAAAGGAAAAGGGAAAAAATCCAACTTACATAAAGAAAATAAAAAGTTGAAGGATGGGAGGTTGTTGATTGCGGAATACAAAGAAGCATACACATGTGGAGCATACATTCTACCAGAAGTATTCAAAAGAATCAAGGAATTGCACGAACAAGGTGGACAAGGGTAAGCATAAATCACTAAAACAATAACATAGAAAATCACTATTCATGCAAATCTTTAATACTAACATGGAAATTACATAATTTGCAGGGAATTAGTATGGTCAAAATCGCTGGGAGACTACCCATATGTCACTGTCAACTCAATCATGGAAGTTCTAAATGAACTCTTCATAGACGAAACGGTAAAGACTTAATGTCACTGCAACTTACATCTAGTCTGGCTTCATGTAACTGCATTATTTCATGAAAAACACTACACAAAATTATAACACATTTATCGAATTTTGAAACAGATCATAAAAGGATTCATTGAGCTGATGAGACGTGCAGATTTGGTAAAGGATACTAACCACATATACAGCACAAGCTCATGGGTACGCATACAAAAATAATTTGAAAGAACCTAACATTAAGAAAAACATAACATCATTACCATACAATGTGTGCAGGGAGTATTTGAAGAGGTTGAGCGGGATGGAACATTCAAAATAACATAACATGCGACATGTTGAAGATTATAAATGAAGGGAAAAAGGTTTTACTCCCATTATGCTGCAAGGGTTTGAATGACAGGCCATACCATTGGGTACTCCTAACCTACACCAAAGGAGAACCCACCTGGAAAATGTATCACTCAGCAGAAATGATACACGAAGAAGACATATTCATTCCCGAGTGTGAAACTACGGTAAGTTATCTAACAAATTAAATTTCATCTCACATAAATTTAACATAATATCACTGCATTCAAAACAAGAAGGATGTCATGTCACTGCATTTAACATAATGTCACTGCATTCAAAAGAAAAAGGATATCATGTCACTGCAATTTAACATAATGTCACTGCATCTGCTACCTCTTATTTCGTAGGTATCAATAATTTCACAATCATTCTGAAGATAACCAGCAGGAAGAAATAGAAAGAACAATCGAGAAGGTGCAAAACATACCACTCCAACATAATATGACGTAAGTGTCGATAAAAATACTTATCATCATCAAATATATATATATACACACACACACACACACACACAGAGAAGACTAACGCAAATCATTATAATCTAATGCAGAGTGTTTATGTGGCATACTACATATATAAGATGGCACAAGAGTTACCAATTCCAACAGAAGTTGAAGAGGAAGAAATTAAGAGGATGAAAGGGGTGATTGTAAATTCCCTTGTCTTGAATTAAATTCATCATTAGAATGAAAACGTAGCTAGTGATAAGGACAAGTAATAGTTAGACAAGTGATGGTTGATTTTGAAAACTGATAGGTGATTTTGTGATGGTGATAGGGCGAACAAATGTTTTGATGACGATAGGTTGTGATGATGATGTTTTGATGATGTTTTGATTTTGTGACGATGTTTTGACGTTATCCACAAAGCATTAATACTTTCATGGTTGTGGTAGTTGCTACAATTATACTAAAAATTATTATCCATTATATTTTGAGACATTTTATATGATTAATTCTTCAACTTATTCATATTTTCATTTTATTTTCAACCTATATAGTTAATGAAATCAATAAATAAACAAACGCATACAAAAAGAACATACAAAAAGAATATGGTAAATATATTCAAAACAATAAAAATTCAAGCATAGAATTCATTACTTATTAAATTCAATAGAAATACAATGATAAAATTGACAATGACATGAAAATATGCATAACACATTACAAAATATACAACTTGAAAATAGGTTTTATATAATAAGATCAAAATACTCCAAGTAAAAGGAATATGTCTTCATGTTTAAAAGCAATACAAATGATTACAAATATTCATAATGTCACTCCATCACACCAAAATGTCACTGCAAAACAACACAATGTCACTGCAAAAAACCACAATGTCACTGCAACAGACCACAATGTCACTACAACAGACTATATGTCACTTCAACAGACCACAATGTCACTTGGGAACAAAAGACCAACTATCCAGCAATACGAACACGACAAGTCTTCTTATTATGATGACCATAGGAATGGCAACGACCACATTGAAAAGGGCGCTTCGATGATTCACCGTGAGAACGAAGCCGCTTGGTACGGGGCCTACCAGGCTGCTTCTTCGGAATAGAAGGAAGCACAACAGAACCTTCACAAGATGCATTCAAAAAAGGACCAGGAATTGGATGAATTGGAAAAGAGTATGAATCAGCATAAGACTGTGACAAGAAACAAGGATCAACATACTGATCCAAAGGGAATGATGTACGCCTAATCACCGCCATAGCATGAATGCACGGATATCCATTCCCTACCACTCCTTGCATGAGTAGACCCAAGATTCAAGATCAACACTTGCAGCTGGGAATGAAAAAACCTCATACATTGAATAACTCGAACTGCCAACACCCAAGCAACTTTCCAAATCCATTATATTAGACAAAATAGCATCCACTTTTGGACAAATCAAGGAATTAAATAATGCTGAGGCACGACGATTTTCCGAGAGTCTTGTCATAATCTTGATACGAATACCATCTACCATATTCAACATGGGCAGATGTTGCTCCTTATATATCCAACTATTAAAAGACTCAGCCAAAATAGAAGCAGTATGACCATAGCGACAACCTTCAAAGTGAGCAGCTACCCAATTCTTCGGATGCAAATTCTGAAAGAAAGATTCTGCACGATCACCCCCTTCATGTAACATATCTGCCATGTTCCTCTCATACTCCTCAACAGTCGGTGCAACGGCACATTGGTAAAACAGATGCGACATTCTCTTACGCAAAGACTTACCAACATTTATACCACTGAAATGAGTCTTCAGGTTATTCATCAAATGGAAAATACAATAAGAATGAAATGCATCAGGGAAAACTTCACGAACAGCATCCAATAGACCAGGATTCCTATCCGTCATGAATGTAATACGACGAACCGGTATAAGCAAACGCTTCAAATGCAATAAGAACCACTTCCAATTATCAAAATCCTCAGAATCAACAACACCATAACATAAAGGATATAAACCTGAAAACACAACAATGAAAAGAAACAACTAACAATGTCACTGCATAAACAAGAAATTGAAAGAACACATTCATAAAAATCATATAAATCAAAAAAAGAATGAACAATTCACATAAACAAGAACATTACATCATTTCAAAAAAATTAATAAACTTTCAGATCATTAAACTCAAAAAGTCACTGCATCAAACTCAAATATCACTGCATAAAACACAAATGTCACTGCATGAAACATCAATGTCACTGCATAAAAAAACACATATCATCATCACCATCTTTCCCAGTGGCAGCCAACAAATGACCATTCTGATCAAACTTCAAATGATCACCATCAAGAAAAAGCATCAGTCGACAATGTTTAAAACCACGAATACAACCATCAAAGGCAATAAACATCCGTTTAAAACACCGTGTCTCAGCATTCACGTCTAATGATATAACAGAACCAGGGTTTGTTTCAAGCACACTACTAACAAACCCAGGTAAACAGTTGAATGACGTTTTAACATCCCCGTATAATGAATCCCTCGCTTTGATCACCGCAGACCAAGCAACTAAATAAGGAACCTCATAACCATGATCTGTTAATGCCAAAAGACGAAAGTCTGATGCTGAAAAGCTTGGATCTCCACGGACCTTGCGAACAACTACCTTTGAAAGAAGATCTGAACTCATATGGCGATCTTGCTCAAAAGACCCCGCAACATATCTCGAGCATGTACCGCAAGTATGAACATTGCACAACTCATATATATAGAAATATCCACTAGAGATCTCTTTTTTAGCACGGACAAACCAACCACAATTTGCAACATCCTTCATAGCACAAACGGCATGAATCCTACAACGGTCATTCTTCTTGTACACATACTTGAACCCAGTTTGTATACAAAGCTTCTGAAGGGACTCCCTCAAATGGACCACACCACCAAAAAAAATTGACCATCATGGAGTACAACTCTATCCCAAACAAAAGTGGAAACCTATTTATCATTAGATGAAGAAAACAGGATAATACAGAAGAAGCATCATGAAGAACAAGACCCATTGAACCTCCACTACCACCAACATTGTAAGATGAAGATGAAGAACCAACAACAACATCAACTACAACATCCACTTTAACACGCTGAACAGGATAAGACTCAGCAAGACATATCTTGGTGTGGACGTCTTCATCAAAACATAACAAACACTTTGGATTATCCTTCAACACGTAATAAAGACTAAAAACCGTATCCTTCAAATCTGACCACCGATTGGAAACTTTATCATGAATAGACTTCAACGTACAATTAGCTTCCGCCATCACAACACACATATCTCACTTATAACTACACACAAGAAGCAACATTGTAACCCTGCACAAAAACAAAACAAATAGTATGTCACTGCAAATACTAAACAAACTTCACTAAATCAAATAAAAATCAATATCATCATAATATCTGAATACATTATCTGAATATCAAATAGAACATCTAAAAGCAAGAGAATTGAAGAAGAAAACAATATAGCACATTCACATAGCACACATTGACACTCCATACCAAATCTATGTCACTGCATACTCTAAATCACAAAAAAAGAGTGATTCCAAATCAGAATCAAGTACATTTCTTAAACAAATCAGTAACAAAGCCACATACAATAAATGAATATGAAATAATTCAACTCAAAAATGCAAAGAGAGAGTAGAAACCATTTCATAACACACAATGTCAATGCAAAACAGAAAAACAGTCAATGAAAAACAGACATGAAAAAAGGAAATCATCATCATACACTTACACTCTACCTGAATATTAAATAAATCAACTTAAAACATCAACAAAAAGCAAAATATTCCATCATAAAGCAAACAATGTCACTGCATAAAACAAGAATATCAAAGCAAAATAAACTTATGTCACTGCAACTGAATTATTTAACACTCAAACTAAATCAGAATACATGACAAATAACAAAAAAAAATTAGTAACAAAATGATAAAAACAAGCAAAAAATTGCACATAAATCATCTCAAATTGGAAGAACCGACAACAAGAGCAAAATAAAGGATGTAATACAATACCTCAACTACAAAATAGAAAGAATCGAATCAGCTACAATGAATCTCAAAAGTGAAGAGCAGAAACGAAGAAGAATAGCACCGATTTGAATCAAAAAACGCAGATCACCAATTCCGAAAAAGCCCCAATTCCGAAAAAGCAGAACAAGTATTCAATGAAAATGGCAGAAAATGCAAAAACGAAGATGTAATAAGCTACAATGAAGATATCAAAATCGCAGAAAGGCAGAAGAATTGAATGATTGTAGATAAAAAAAAACGATGAAGAAAGATTCACAGATGAGCGAAGAAGAAGATCCGTTCTTGAGTAAATCAAAATTATGCAGAAATCGAGGTAAAAGAATCAGATCTATGTCGTGTTAATGAGAATTAAATGGTGAATCAGAATCTGAATCTTCATTAATGTAAATATTTGAAGGAAGTAAAATTAGATCGTCCTTATAACTAAATAAGATTTCGGAGTGTCCTAAATGATCATTAATTCTCTAACGATGGCCTTATAACTAATATCCACTAAATTAACAAAGATTATTTGTAGTTGTAATAGATAGGAAGTACAAAATATAAATGAAATAGGCCAGAAGGACAAAGAATATATAAAATTAGGATGGAAGGACAATTGCAATTTTTTGTGGTCTAAAAGAATAATTTTATAATTAATAGGCCGAAATACCCATGGCACTAAATAAGGAATAACAAA
Source organism: Gentiana straminea (assembly GCA_036785695.1). Lineage (NCBI taxonomy): Eukaryota > Viridiplantae > Streptophyta > Magnoliopsida > Gentianales > Gentianaceae > Gentiana > Gentiana straminea. The sequence continues at coordinate 1,118,336 of JAVUPR010000424.1, read as the reverse complement.
AAATCAACACGTAAATCTTGGGAAGTAAATGCAGCCGGCCATCAATTGTGGAGTAACTGTTGGGAAGTCAATCTTCCCCAAACGGTTTATCCAATTTTATTTCTTAAGAGAAACATCAAAATACAATTACATAAACATCAAAATACAATCAAAAAAACTGCATCAAAACAAAATACATTTAATATCAATCTATGCTAAAATGATTCCCACCTTCAATGCTTGAAGGCTTGATACGGCGCTTTTACTTCTTGGTATTACTTCACTCGTAATTGTTACTATATGTTGAAAATGATTGTTCTTATTATGCTGTTACTTCATATGTTTTTTTAATGAGCTGAAATTCGTTATATATGTTCATTTGCAAGGTGTATTGGACGGTGAGCTCGACAAATATGAATGTAACGCCCCGTTCCTGGACACCGAGTCTTTATCCGGAAAGAGCGCTCGGCACAAATATTATCAAATAAATTCAATAATATATGTAAGCCTTACGTCATACATCAGAACTAAAACGACGCGGAAGATAAAACGACTCGGGAAAAACAAAAGATCGAACACACGGTTTTCAATGCTGTGAAAACTAAATCCAATAAAGAGAACTGAAACATCCAACATCTAATCCAAAAGAACGACAACATTGTTTGAACTTAAATCAACAACATTATTGAAAGAATCAAAACTGAAAGAACTGAGTCTTCAAGAGCTCTATCTCACACGTTTTCGTCAAAGAACTCATCAACAGTACCAACCTGTTCATCTTCTTTGGGGAAAGAGAAAGACAAACAAAAAGTAACGGGGTAAGTACATAAGTACTTAGTAACGCGTAGAAGATCGTATAACGTCGGTCTCATAAAGAAATAAAAGCAACGCCGTCTTTTATTAATTCATTCCGTTATTAACCCTAGCTAACTATCACATTATGTTCATAGTATAACATGAGGTTCCAAAGTTATCTAGCTTAGCTCAAGTTTGTTACATCATGAATAACAAGGGCACTACGCCTAGTAATAGGATGTACTAGGACAACTGGGTGCAACCTACTTAGAGACACGCTCTAGTAGCCCCGGGAATATCTGAGTCCCGATAGTGTGATAACCGGCAGAGTGCACCAGACGCTTTATCTAGCCAATCAATTGACCGGCGTGGATACAGTCTACTTTGTCTGGTCAGAGAACACATCGCAATATTGTACTATGCCTTACCAAGCATTGCATGATGTTTAAGATTATTAATCTAGCACATTTAGATGTTTAACTAGCCACCTAAGTTGATTCACATAAAGGGCTTCACCTATCAGTCTACTCCCTCTTCTTAAGACCACTAAACTCTAACAAAACCTAGCACATACACAGACATCGATAAACCCTAGCTTATCGAAGCACAAGGCAAATCCGAAGCTTTCGACGGTCCCACACTTCATCTTTTTAGGGAATCCATATGGTGCCGAAACTAAACGCATCAAAAGCTAATTCAAGGCTTTGTCACATAAAGTTAAGCAGTAAAAGCATGATTATGAAGCCTGAAACCAAGCTGACACGAAAAATAGTGAAAAACAGAATAAACAGGTCAAACGCCCGTCTGCCTTGAACGAGCGTCCACAAACCCCCAAACGCCCATTCGTGAAAATCAGCCACATCATGTATCTAAAATGAACCCTCAAACACCCGTCCGCCATACCCAAACGCTCGTTTGAGCTGCCTCTACCGCAAACGCCCGTCTGCCCTGTGCAAACGCTCGTTTGCCTGGGATTTACCCAGAAAATCTGCAACCTTCAAAACCTGATTTCTAACCCAAATCCAACCCAAAATCCAATCAAAACAGATTCAAAACCATGAAATTAAGCATACAAATTTCTCTATAACTTTATGACACCTTAATCATACGATAAGAACACCACGTTACCTTAATTTGCGAGCTACTACGATCCACGCTACCAAAGTCTTGAAAAGGGTAAACCTTTAACTCCAAACCTATAAACGATCAATCCAAAGACGATCACTACGATGTTTAAACTCAGAAAAACGCAGCTTAACAACGATGATGAACAAACCCTAATATCAAGAACGATGAGGGAAAACTTACGTTAACGGATTTAAGGATTGTTGATATCAAAACGATCCTCTTCTCGCGGTGATCCTTTCTCTCTTGAGGTGTCTGTTGAAAATAGCAACGGATTAGCTTCGAAATTCGAAAGCCTCTTCTCTTCTTTTTTCTCCAAACTTGCGCCTCTCTTCAGATTATTTTACGTAAAACAACAACTACGTTAATTTAGGATTAGTTTTCCTTTTATAATCCCAATTAAATCTAATTATTCCTTATTAATTAAATCCAATTAATCATTTTCCTTTTCTTTTCCCTTTTTCTTTTAATCCTTTAAAAACAAAACCAAATATTCAGATTTTTCGTGAAAAGACAAGGATGCCCTTTTTGAAAAATCGGGATATTACAATGAATCCTGCATATTTCAAAAACCCTAGAAATTCGACCCCTCCAGATATGATAAAGGAGAAGCTCCTACGCCGTATACCTATGTCCTATTTGTGGGAGAACCTCGATTGTGTCCAGGAAAATATTATGCTCGATTAGCTATCCTCGTTTTTCTCCATAATATAGTGAAGAAATACAAATGGGAGACTCTATATCCAAACGAAAAGATCGTTGGTGGTATGATGCCAGAGCCAGAAAAAAAGGGCTTCCCGTTTACTTACATAATCTCAATTGAAATTGAAAGCTTTCATGATTCTTCATCGTTGAGAATGTCGAATATGGGGAGATCATTTGGAATAAAGTCAAATTGTTGTTATTCTCAGGGTCTAATTCCTTTGTTTATCTTTCATATCATCGTTTCAAGCAATTGTCTGCTTTTAGAGTTTGGGTAGATTGAGGTTGTGTCGCTCATTGTGGACGAATGGTTGTGCCTGTTTCATTACCCATATGCCTCGTTTGGATTGATTGAATGAAATGAATCTGGTGAAAAGGAATGCAATAGAATTGAATGATATCATTCCATTACTGCGTTTGGTATATAAGTAATGGAATGGAATCGTTTTTATTCTTTTAATTCCATTCAGGTCATTCCTTAGCTGATCTAATGGAATGAAAATCACTATTTTTCATTCCGTTAGAATGAAAATAAATTACATTCCTCGGAAACACGCCAAATCGATGAAATGGAATGAAAAAGACATTATGTTTCATTACATTACCGTAATCCAAATGAACCATTACTGTTTTTAGGTATGTATGTTTTAGATTCTCTGTTAAAAGGCAATGTGAAACCTGATTTGGGTCAATATTTTCAGCAGGTAATATGTTAGTTTGCTTAACGATGTTTTATTTTTAATGTGTGTGTGTTTGTGTCAATTGTAAAGCTATGTGAAACGTTTCAGCTATTTGAATTTGGCTTATGGATTTTTTTTTATTTTTTGAGGAAATCCTTTTCTTTTTTTTTTTAATTACTTTTTTTGATACCTTTTTTTTTTTTTTTTTTTAAATTAGGTATAAATCTACATTTCCCCCTTAATTAAACTTTAATTCACAATATATTTTTTAGTTGCAATAAGGACAGTATAATTTCGTTAGGACTAAATTACCACTAATATATTAGACACAAAGCTGGATCAAAAAACACTTTTGTATTCCGACTCTTTCTTCCCATGTTTTCCGACTCTTTTCTCGTCTATTTGAATCATTGAAGTTCATTGTTCCCCGCCACCGGTGATGACAAGAACACCGCCGCCAAATCATGGCCAAAAGGAAACGCGAGAAGATTATAAATCATCATCTGGCGGATCGCCCGAGGGAATTGGGCGGGGGAATTTGCAGATTAGAGGAAAGAGTAAAAATAGAAAAGGAAATGCTGCGATTTGAATTTTGTGGCTCATGCGGTGACGTAGATGAAGCACAGTAATAGTTCTATTTCAAGGTATGAGGAAGAAGAGTTATTTTTTTGAATTATGTCAGGATTTTTACTTGGGATTTGACAGGGTTTCATTATCATCAGATAATTCTTCTAATTGTAAAAGCAATTAGTGAAGAATTTGGTTTTTTTACCTTTGCTAATCCAATTTGAATTTTAGTTGTTGCAGTTTTTCCAACCCACTTGGACCGAAGAATTGATGACAGCTTTGTTTTTTAGGTTTAGATTATTCTTCTGGTGTCAAGCTTCAGCGTGGTATTTTATGGGTGGAAAATTGATTGTGCAATGCATTCTTTTTTAGTTTTGAATATCTTTTGTTTATCCAGCTTTTTGTGACAAAGCTCAAGTGTCATTATGCATTTGTTCACATGCAGCAAGTATCAAAGGATGTTCATATGCAGACTCAAGCATTTGCAGTTTTGTATTAGTGAATGACCGGAAATTCCGATGATGGTTCCCTTTTGACTTCTTGCAGGTGGAAAAGTTGCATAAAAAATATTTAAATGATGTGGTTCACCATCCGAAGAATATTGGAGAAAATCAAAGCTGCCTCATGCTGAATTTGTGGCCTATGTGTGCCTTGAAGTAGTCTCTTGATTGAGTGTTAAATGAGTCTTATATAAGCCAGATATTGAGCTATTTTGAGGCTGTTCTTGAATCGGTCTTCGGATGATATACCTAAATGGAGTAATGCCTCAAGTGTGTTGTTCACTTGGTTCATATCATTAAGCTTTCTAATACACTAGTTTTAGGGGGTGTTACCGTGTTACTAATATTGTGATACTGATACTATGATATTGATACTGTGATACCTGAATGTTCCACTATCATGTCTCAATACTAATTTTGATGTATCATTTCATCAAAGGAGGAGCAATGCATGTTGTTCCAAAAATAAATTAAAAAAATAAAAAAAGAGGAGCAATGCAAATTCTGATTTGAGAAGGTTGTTGATTGGCTCGGCGAATCGATCTATTCAGCTCTTGAAAAGCATGTTGAATCATTAAATTGGGGCATCTCAGCTGTGTGGAAGTTTGAAGTAAATGAGGGGATGAAAGTGGAGGAAGCTGCACCTGATAATGTGATACTGATATTGTTATTGTGTTATGGTGCTGAGGTCGACGCACTGAAACCGAAGGCAGAGATCTACTTGCTAATGTTCCAAGAAGAGGCTAATGCTCCTTGGTAATGATATGTGAATTGAGATAGGGTACAAATGTTAAATCATTTGGTGTAGAAGCTGACTTTATTGAGAAAATGTTAAACCATTTGGTGTACAGTTGGAGGGAAGATGATGGTAGAAATTGACATTGTCATGATTTTTAGGTGCTTAGGTAATCCTTTCCTTGATTTAACTTAATTATCATATATGTTGATGTTAAAGTTGTTTATCATATATGTTGTACTTTTTTTCCATTGTGATTGAAGTTGTTAATTGTAATTGAATGTGTTATTTGAAAATACACAAGTTTTTTGGGTGTTAATGTGATTGCATTATTGTCCAAATGATTTTTAGTTTACGGTTTGTTTCCGTTTTAATCCATAAAGAAATATAGGTTGTCGGTGTTGTTGTAAAGCTTGCCGAGTCCATGATTTTTGACTAATCTCATACTATTAATGGTAATGGTAATGGTGTTATTGTGTTTGTTAATAAAACGTGTTACTGTGATATTGTTTCTGTGATGCTGATATTGTGATATTGATACTGTGATACTGATACTGTATTAGTGTAAACGCTGTGATTAAATTCAGCTTTCAAAAACTACGTCGAAAGGATATCGCATGAGATCTCAAAATGAAGAGATAAATTTTTGATGAAAGAATTTTGATGATCGATGTTTTAAATCAAAAGTTATGGTTGTTTATAAGAAAAACGCTCCGATTAATGCAAATATTTTTCGTCTTTCAAAATTTACGTCGGAAGGGTATCGTATCAGATCTCAAAATAAAGAGCCAAAAAAATATGAATTTTGGTGAAAATTTTTTGATGATCGGAGTTCTAAATCAAAAGTTACGGTTGTTTGAAAAAAAAAAAATGAAGCATCCGGCAACGGAGAAATTAAAAAAAGAGAAGAATAGAAGCAGCGATTCATGTCGAGCGCGAATTGATATATAAATGTATTTTGTCCGTCTGAATTTTTTTTATCCTTTTTGCAACTAAAAAAAGGAGTGTATCCTATTATTTATTTTGTATTAAAAAGTGGAATTTTAGCCACTTCCCTATTTTTTTTTAAATGGAAGATACATTTTTGTTTGAAAACGAAAAAAAGACTTGTATTAACTAAAGATCTTGCCTCAAGTGCTAAGTGACTTGAGAATGCCTTGGGAGGTCACCGGTTCGATTCTCCTCTGAGGCGCCATGTTGAAAGAGCTATTGACCAGGCCTTACCCCTGAGTAAAAGTTAGACTCTGCAGGCATGACCCGGGCCGAATTCCAGATTAGTCGTGAGTTCCTGATACCGGGGGTTTTAAGGAAAAAAAAGACATGTATTGATTAGTTACAATCAGCAATACAAGTTATAATGACATCATAGAGGATGGAGGGGAATTACGGGAAATTAGAGATTCAGGCTTGGTCTTCCTCCCCACTTGGAAATAAAGTTGCATTTTTGACAAAAATACGTTTTTAGGTAACACGGCGATAATAGCGTTGACGATTCAAAGATCATCACTCTCAACTTTAGGGTTCTTTCTCTTGGTGATAGCCTAAAAAAACTCCCAGAATATGAAGAACAACAAAACGAAGGGGGTGATTTGGGGTGTTTTAGACTGGACTTGAGATGTTGTTTCTCAAGCTGCCTACGTTCCTAGGGGATAGTTTATATAGAGGGGCTTGTGCCCTAGGGTTAACATGTAATGTACCGAAGATGGACTCTGATTACCGTGTTCCCTAAGGAAAAGGATTACGTTGCGTTAATCCCTGGATTTTAGGAGATAATTATGGTATTTGAATATTTATATTAAGTGATAGAGATTGGAGCCTTTATGGCTCAAGATTCTTGCCAAAGTTAGTTTTTAATTGAGCACGTGGGAATATAGCTAACATACGCACTCTGGCCGACACAGTTGGCCCGAGCTGAACCGACCGACTCATGGAGGTCGGGGAGGAAGGCCGAGATGGTGCAAGCTCGGACTCTTATACTTGGTAAGTCAGGGGAACCTAGGCTGACCGACGAGGTGGGTCACCGGTTGGCTAGGATGTAAGCGACGCCCGACCTTAAGAGGTTGGACACGAAGTTCGAATCTGCACCGGTCGGTATGAAGAGGATAAGGCGAGCAGCCGGACCGCACTAGTCTGGTTACTGGGATGTCCGGTACCATCTCTCTCCTTCTCTAACATAAAGCCACTAAAGAGGTGCCATGTAGGTAGGTTCAAATCTTGGCATCGTCATAAGCCCCCCAGATCCAGCCGAACTTTGGTTAGCCAGCTCGGATCTGCCTATGTCGTGGCTTGGCTCGGGGGTTTGTAGCCTATGGGTTTTGAAATTAAACTGCCAGGTGAACAAGCTAGCCATGATGTCATTATAGCTATAATGGGAATCGAGGCGTCGTCGCCTACTAGCATTAACTGAAACCGTTCCTCGAGGTAAAACGGGGGTTATAACCCCATTACCCCAAACGTCATTCCACACTTGACTATTCTCCCAGTTATCACTCTGCTCTTATTGCAATCTTCTTCCCTCTTTTTACTTCTTCCCATATGTCTGATTTCTCTGAAGAAGAACCACTTTCCCCCAGGACCGAAGCACTTATCAGAGAGTCCTGGACCAGACCGGTGGTTTTTGAAAAAATTTCTTGGGTTCCTCCCTAACCGATATCCGTTGCTTCTTCATCCGCTCCGTCGTCAAATACTTTTGATCCTCTCTTTAGGTACAAGAATCAAAAAGCTACCCAGGATATCATGGGGAGTCACGGATTGGCCTCGGTCCTAGCCCAAAGCAGTGTGGAGTACATTTGTCAAGAGTACGGGATAAAGCAGGAGGAGTTTATCCCTCTACTTCCTGCGGACCCTCATCCGTTCGCATCTCGTCCTCTGGATGGGTACTTTGCTATCTACGAGGCCCAGTTGAAGAAAGGTTTGAGGTTGCCATTTTGTCCTGCCGTTGTGTCTGTGCTGTGGCATTATGGCTTAGGAGTGGCTCAACTAGCCCCTTCTGGAGTTAGAACAGTGATAGGTTTTGCCATACTATTTCGTGCAGTCGGGGTGCGGTTTTCGGCTGGTCTCTTTCGGACCTTTCATCGCATAGCCCAGAGCCCTAGGTGGAAAGGATGGTACCACTTCTCCCGTCAGTCGGGAGTAAGGGAAATGATGCCCAAGGGTCCCAAGTACAACGCATGGCGGGGGCGTTCCTTCTTTGTTCGAGACGGTGGGGATTCTCGGCTAAGACGATGGAACACAAGCTCTCTACAAAAGGACGAGTGTCCGACTCTCCCGGAGTCGGCTCCGGTAGACGCTATTCAAAACGTGGGGATCCTCCTGAGGCTGCATGAATTGCCTTCCAAGCTGATTGCTGCATCTCGTCTGGCTAAGGCTGGTCCCGACCCTTACCTTCCATTGGATAGCGACGGTCGCGAACTTGGTAAGTATCGTTTCTCCTTTGTGTATTTCTAAGTGTCATAAGTAATGTATGTTTTTATTCTCGCAGTAAGGATTCTAGCCGGCAACCAAGCCCCCGGTCTCAGTGAGGAGGTAGAGCAACAAAGCGAGGAGGTGGAAGAGACCGTTGGACATAATACTCAACCTCAGACGACCAGGACCGTGGGTTCTCTCATCAGGCCTGAGGCGGCTCGCCTGTTAGCCGAACTGGAGGAGGATACACTGGAGGAAACTCATCTTTCTCGGAGGAAAATGAATGTTCCTATCGTAGTGGTGGATGACGAGGGGAATGAAGAAGAGGATGAGGAGGACGAGGAGCCTGCGATTCCTCTTGTACGGAGATCCTCCGGCTCTAGGCCAAGGGTGGAAAAAAGGTGCAGAATCGATGTGGGGTCGGGCTCAGAGAAACATGGTGAAGGGGCGTATGAGGCTTGCCAAGAGGACGAGGGGGTCAGGGCGATCTCCGGACTTCGCCCCGTGCAGCCGATCATTCGCAAGATGTTTCTCAGATGTCTGACCTGGATTTGATCGAAGCGGGCTTCGAAGCCATAAGATATGTAAGTTCACCGTTTTGTTTCCTTAGTCCTTATCCTGCCTGAGTGATCTTGACCATAAGTCATATTTTTTCAGGGGTCGGTCGTAGGTGAAGAGATTTTTTGCCGTCTTGCACGTTCGTCTGCTGAACGGGAGAAGAGGACTTCTGATCTGAAGTCCAAGGACGATCGAATAAACGAGCTTGAAGAGCAACTACAGGCACAAGTGGAAAGTGTTGGAAGTAGCACCCAAAAGGCAATTTATGTAATTGTTTTTAGAATTAATAAATGACAGATTTATTCTCATGTTATTACTTGCTTCGTGCTTGTAAGTAATACACTACTGAAAACCCCAAGTCGTATCGTATGTAGCCATATAACTTAGTGTGTGTCACACTTGAGGATTAAGTTTATGGTGATACACTTGAAATGTTAGTCCGTGGTGAAGTTAATCAAAGTATGGGTTCTATTGATTAAACCACCGTTAATGCGTCCAGAACACTTTATGGTGTGACCGTCTTATCCGGACCGTCGACATTGGTTGTCTAAGTGGGTCATTTATATATGATGAGAGTCATAAACGACTGGACCGATTTAATCTGCGTTTCTCATATAATTCTGTGATTGAGAAATCTTATTAAATCACATGATGATCATATATGGATTAACCTTAATCCTGAAGTGATTGCATACTCCTACTGGTTTCAGGATAGGGTTTGATGTGTTCGTTAAGGATCGCTAAGAGGCACGGTCCGAATCACTTTCACGTTGGCACTATTCTGGAATGAGTGAGAAGTGTGTGTTTCACAGATATGGAATCCATTCTTTCCTGCGGGAAGTGGAAAGACAATCCCCTTATTTGTTGATCCTAGAAACTGATCGATCCACGGAGTTCGTATTGGTTATGAACTAATTGATCACTAGTGGGTTAATGGTAAATAAGGATAAGATGTAATGAAGAAGGTTTACGGAGATAATCCCGCTTCGTTACGGATAGTCTATAGAGGGTTAGTCTGTATGTAATGATTATATCAATGGACACTTATGGAACCTCGAGAATAAATTAAATAGTTAGTCTATTGAATGAATATGCATATATTATTTATTTGGTAAATAATATGTAAAATAGAAAAGACATTTTCTATTAAATTTAATGACATTATTGGCACCATTTTATGTCATAAATTAGAAAAAGAAATTTAGATAAATGATTCTTCAGCATCTATTAATTAGTGCATATATCCTAGAGATAAGATCTGAAGATTGGCTAAGGGTGATTCCTATCTCCTAGTCTAAGAAAACTATCTCAAGGGAAAAATGACTAAGTAACCTATTCAATTAGGAAAGGGTAATAGAGCTAAAGAAGTATCATAGCTTGTTCATATTGACCTTCGGGGTCTTATGAAGGATACAAGCTAGTGGGAGGTTTTGAGTGGTAGACATTCTGTCTGATAACTACTCGAAACGCTGATTAGTTTATCAAAATATTAATATTTGGAGGAATCTCTGATATTACCAGAGAAAATAGTATTCCATGCTCAGATATCGGCCATAGCATAGTATTTGACACTGATGCTTGGCCAACCTCCGAGTGAAATGATTTAACAGAAAGGATAAACCATAGATTGTCTTATATAGTTATTGATAAGCTACAATACACTGCTTAACTCAATTAAGATATTGGTTGCAAAATAACGGTTTACATTATTATGTAATACCGAGAAGTCTACCTAGAAGATGCTTATGAATTTATGGATAAGGAGTGAACTACGTTTACTCCACTTTCATAAATAGAGGCGTTTAGCACTTGGTGCTTGAAGGTAGGACAGGAGATTTTGTATACACGTTCAGATGGTGACTGTTCATGAAATATCTTAATGCAATGAGTAAAGGCTGCTTATAATATTCTTAAGATTTGATAGTGAAGATTACACTGTTACATCATTTCTAAAAGAATGTTTAGATAACAACCTTGGACCTTGAAGTAAAGATACTCAAGGAGTTACTATCTGATTTAATCAGACCACATCCAACATTGGTTGTTGGGGATTACACTGATAAATACTACTATACTATATCAGAATATCAATCCACTCAAATGCAGTGGGAGTATGGTTTAACCATTGACTCGCTGTGATTATACAGTTTCTACAGTCTGCTTGGGGTGATTGATAACATATGGTCCTCTGGAATGACTGTATAGGATTCTGATAAATAGAGGTTGGTTTCAAGCCATATACCTGAAAATGGAGTTTTGGTACTCCAGGTCTATTCATACTCCTGTAGAACCACCTGAGTGTCTCAGGCCCAGTGGGAGAAATTGGATCTACATGGAAAAGAGTTGAATGAATGAGAAAGTTTATCTTTCTAAGAAAAGCCAAGTGGTTTTGGGGGTAACTTCCTGAGGAGTAGACAGTTAAACAGGGGTGATGCCCTGAAACTTTCTCACCACTCAGCCTTGCTTGACTCTAAGGAAAGCAGAAAGATTAACAGGGGTGATGCCCTGAAACATTCTTTCCGTCCAATGGAGCTTAGATTCATTCGGAACGGAAGGTTTTAGCTTAAATCCAAGGGCAGATTGACTGCCTATGCTTATATCCATCGGTGAATTAAAGTAAACCTTCAGGTCATTAAAATTCACATGTTTTGAAATGTGTGGGCTTGACCAAAATATTCATGAGTCTTTTGTAGACCAGAGAATCAATATTGGTAAAGTAGTAGCCGTTAATGCTTATAAAAGATTACACTGCAACGGTTGGGAACAACTTGAGTGTGTTATCTGAAGTCAAGAACTGACAAGCCAAAGCTTCTCTGAATCAGAGAAGTGGACTATATTCTTAGAATTTGATTGGGTCGAATTCATGAGAACAAGTTGTTGGCAATATCTCATCCATCTTATTGGTTAAAGATGATAATGCACTTTCGAATGCAGAATTCAACGAGAGGTTTCCTACCCAACCCCTCACGGAATAATTCTCTTAGTCTTCGGATATAGAGAAAATGGGATAGATTCTCTTTTGGATAGAGAAAGTCGGGTTATTAAAAGTCAATAAAAGTCGAGTCTTGGATTCGGAGGTTGAAAGCAGTATAGTGCATCCTCAAGTATCTTGAGAGAACGAGGAATCGTATGCTTGTCTATTCGGGTGCGAACCTGAGTGTCGTTGACTACACTGATTCTGATTTTTTTGTCGGATTAAGGATGATCGTGAAGCGATCTCAGGCTCAATGTTTACTCAAAGTGATGGAGCTATAGTCTGGAGCAATCCAGCACTGCCTGTTTGACTCTGTTAGTCGAATACATAGCAGCTTTCGGAGCAGCTAAAAAGGCAGTATGGCTTGAGAAGTTCTTTGTTGGATCGGGAAGTGCTTCCAGGTCTCGATGAGCCGATATCAATTTACTACGAAAACAGTTGAGAGGTAGCTCATGCAAATGATCTTCGCAGGCACAAAAGGTCAAAAGCATATTGAGATAAAGTACCACCTGGTCAGACAGATCATGCAAAGAGGCGACGTTTTGGTCCTAAAGATCACCTCGAGCCGACAACTTAGCTGATCAGTTTACCAAGTCGTGTGGCATCTAATGTCACTGATAAGCGCTTGGCGGGTATGAAATTGAGAGATATGTCTCATCTACTTTAGAGCAAGTGAGAGAATGTTATGGATAGATAGAATAAGGGTGAGGTGCTCTAAAAACAATTATTGCTTGTCTTTACGGGCAAGTGGGAGATTGTTAGATGTAGAGTGCCCGAAAAGCAATTGTTGCTTGTCCTTACGGGCAAGTGGGAGATTTTTGGAAGTAGCGCCCGAAAGACAATTTATGTAATTGTTTTTATAATTAATAAATGACAGATTTATTCTCATCTTATTATTTGCTTCGTGCTTATAAGTAATACACTACTGAAAACCCCAAGCCGTATCATATGTATCTATATAACTTAGTGTGTGTCACACATGAGAATTAAGTTTATGGTGATACACTTGAAATGTTAGTCCGTGGTGAAGTTAATCAAAGTATGGGGTCTATTGATTAAACCACCATTAATGCGCCCAGAACACTTCATGGTGTTACCGTCTTATCCGGACCGTCGACATTGATTGTCTAAGTGGGGCATTTATATATGATGAGAGTCATATAGGACTGGACCGATTTAATCAGAGTTTCTCATATAATTCCGTGATTGAGAAATCTTATTAAATCACAAGATGATCATATATGGATTAACCTTAATCCTGAAGTGATTACAGACTCTTACTTGTTTTAGGATAGGGTTTGATGTGTTTGTTAAGGATCGCTAAGAGGCGCGGTCTGAATCACTTTCACGTTGGCACTATTCTGGAATGAGTGAGAAGTGTGTCTCGCAGATATGGAATATATTCCTCCCTGCGTGAAGTAAAAAAGACAATCCCCTTATTTGTTGATCCTAGAAACTGGTCGATCCGCGGAGTTCGTATTGGTTATGAACTAATTGATCACTAGTGGGTTAATGGTAAATAAGGATAAGATGTATTGAAGAAGGTTTACGGAAATAATCCCGCTTCTTTACGGATGGTCTATGGAGGGTTAGTTTATATGTAATGTTTATATCAATGGACACTTATCGACTCGACTCGACGTTTTGAGAATAAGTTATATCTATAATCGATAGAGTTCAGTTTCGGATTTATGGTGGCGTCATTTCGGAACTAATAAGTTGAGTAGAAATATTCTGTTCGATGAATATTTTATTCAATTTATTGTAGCTACTGGTTATAGATCCATGGTCCCCGGGTTGGCTCCTAACACGCGAGTGTTTTCTCGTTTTATGGAACCACGAGAATAAATTAAATAGTTGATCTATTTAATGAATATGCGAATATTATTTATTTGGTAAATAATATGTGAAATAGAAAAAGACAATTTCTATTAAAATTAATGACTATATTGGCGCCATTTTATGTGATAAATTAGAAAAGGAATTTTTTTCTAGATTATGTCACATGTGTAATTAATTAATTATCTATTTGTTGGATAATTAATGGAAAAATAAAGAGATTGATTTTTTGGGAATTATCTCTTATTTTTGTAGCAAAAATATAATTTCCTTATGAGAATAGGTTTTTGTGGTGTGAAAAATGATAACTCTCTTGACTAGTTATTTTCCTATATAAAGATAGTTCAACCCAACACAATAAAATCATCATAATTGGCCCCACACTACAAATATAAAGGAAGAAAAATTAGTTTCTTGCCTTATTCATTAAGAGAAGAAAAACCTAGGGTTTTTCTTGTGCATATTCGAGGAGGTTCTGCTGTGAGGATCGACGTCCACCAGTCGTCGTTAGGAGATACAATCTGGAAGATTGTGGCTTCTCCATTTGTCGATTTACTTTACCTCTTAGATAAGGTAAATCTTCAACTTTCTTATAGTCGTATTAATTATTATGCGAATCGAATCGTGGTAAAATCGTATGTGAATTTATTCGTAGTTTCCGCTGTGCATGATCGATCGTCTCGATCGGTGCTGTGAATCAGATCTGACGATCCAATTATGGATCGGATCCGGATTCGGGTTTCTGTATATCAAGCATTTGGTATCAGAGACAGGTTAAAGCGATTTTGCGATCTTGATTACATAATTAATTAATAAGGAGTGGAATTGAATAAATATTGCATCTTTTATATTTTTATATATATATGCGATTGAAGGATTTGGTTGACGAGATGGATTGTGGTTGATACTTGTTTACCGTTAGATCTATTATACCCGTTTTTCCGGGTATAGATGTTATGTAATTTATTTTTGTAATTAATTTTCTGCACTTTAGAATTTAATTTTTTCGGCCGCACCATATAAATTAATTCGGATGCATATTTTTATCAAATCTGGAAGATGGAACAATGGTTAAGGCACAGAATCAACAAACAACAGACCTGAGTTTGATTCCCTTTGGCTGGATTAATTCTTTATTTTTTTAAAACCTGTTCGATTTATTTTTGTATTTCACCACCTGTTCGGAAAAAAAAATTTCCCTGTTCAAATCGGGAAAAAAAAAAAAAAACGAAACAAATAATTCTGTTTTTTTTAAAACCTGTTCGAATTATTTTTGTATTTCACCACCTGTTCGATTTTTTTTCCCTGTTCAAATCGGAAAAAAAAAAAAAACAAAAACAAAACAAAACAAATAATTCTGTTTTTTTCTTAAAACCTGTTCGAATTATTTTTGTATTTCACCACCTGTTTGAATGTTTTTTTTTTCCTGTTCAAATCGAAAAAAAAAAGAGAGAGAGAAAAAAAAAACGAAACAACAGAAGAAAGAAAAAAAAAAAAAAAAAAAAAAGGGGAGGGGGGGATGAAGGGGAATCGAACTCAGATGGTGATGAAGGAAGAAGGAGTTTCAACCAATTCAGCTAAAAGGATTTTTATTGAAGATATGAAGCAGAAAATTCTTATACCCGGTGGCGGCTGCAAATAATTTAGGGTGTAATTGTTTATTTAATAGATTACATACGGGGGTAACAACGGTCCATCTCAGTGGTTTACTTTTACTCATTTATTTTCATGTTTGATAATTTATGTGAGATAATCATGCCATGACATGCATCATATTCATGAATTTCACTCCTAGCATATGCATACACGTAGAAAATTAATATTGATATTAATTAGACATGTATGAACACGATAATTAATTTAGATTAATAACAAATTAAATTAATTAAACGAACGGAATTTTATCGGGATATAAAATTCACATGATAAAATAAAATTTACTCGGTAAATTTTATTTTGGGATCTAAAAATCATTCGTGGATTTTAATTATGTAGTGACTACATAAAAGAATTTTAATAATTGAAATATTGAAAAATCCGGAAAAAGTTGGACACCAACTGAGCAAAAGGTTCGAAAATTGGTTCGGGAGGTCAACAGGGCTTCGGCTCGACTCGACTTGTCCGTCCAAGTGCGGGGTTAGCCACGGGGGTCTGGCAAGGTCAAGCTATCCGGCGAGCTGAGGCTTAATGGGGCAACCTTAGCCCGATTTTCAACCCAGCACCCGCACACATGCGTCGGGGGTCCGGCAAGGTCAAGCTATCCGGCGAGTTTCGGCTCAACGGGGCAGCCTTAGCCCGATTCATCCAGCAGTCGTATATGAACCAACGAAGAGGACGGGTCGGCTTAGCCAATCCCGATACCGTTTAGTGAACTCGGTTAAAGCTCAGCCAGGGTTTAATACCGATAAGTTGGTGATTGCCTTTCAAGATTTATTGTTTCAAATTATTGAGATAAAATTCTACGATCCTAAAATTTTATCATGACTAATTAGGACTTTAAAATTCTTTTGTGAATTTTTGTTGTGTAGTGTCTACACAAGAAATTTCTAAATAATCGATAAATTGGAAAATCACGAATGTAGTGTCACTAGTTAGACGGTATTTGAAACCGATTAACTAGTGGGAGCTTTAATTTGGTGATTTATTGTTTTTCGAATTACTAGAAAAATTCATAAAGTCCTAATGTATTAGGATTATAAAATTCTTGGTGAATTTTAATTGTGTAGCGTCTACACAAGAAATTTTAATAAATCCATAAAATTGGAAAATCGTGAATATAGTGACACTAGTTAGACGGTATTTGAAACCGATGAACTAGTGGGAGGATTAATTTAAATATTCATGATTTATTGTTTTTCGGATGATTAAGAAATTCTGAAAATCCTAATAAGACTACCTAATTTTCAAAATAACGAGTGGGAGCGGGGAAGGTGGCAACCGACCCCACGGCCTCTACTGTTGACACAAGCACGTGAGAGAATGGTGACGCCTCGTGCCGCTTTGATTTCGGCCCCCTTCGGATGGCCTTCACCGCTATCAAAATTCAAGGCTTGGTCTCCGAAATGATAGGATTTTGGGTACTCGTCGAGTCACTGACCGACCCTGAGGCGGCATACTCGGGGCGTACTTTGAGATCTGAAATAGTAGGTAACACTCTGAAGGATATTTTAGGAAATATCTTGGCTGAAAAAGGAAGGTAATCAGCAATTAAATAGAGTTGTCCGATTCTCAGTTAGTTGTTGAGAGAGATTTTCTCAATTTAATCGTCACCTCTTTCACCTACCCTGAGGCGGCACTGCATGACATCACGTTTATTATTCCTAAATTATTATATGTTGTGGTGTATGATTTGATTTATATTTCTGTCATAAATTATTTTGCAACTACATATCATCTCAAGGTATCTAAATTGATAAACACGATAAATAGATTGATAATGACTTCGTAAAAGTGGAAAAGTAACAAGAACGTTGAACTTGTTAATCGAGAATGCAATTAATTTTTTATGAAGGATTTCTCTCTTAAGCCTTCAAACTTAAGTGGCATTGATAAGAATGTCACTCGTGTCGAATGAGAAACAAACAAAATTTAGTTCAAAGATGATGAGAATGATCTGGTATCAATCTCACTGGACATCCCACAGTTCACGAGTAGTGTCTACTCAAATGAACTGCTAGTTCACGGTCATTTCCTTTTCAGAAAGCCAAGAATGGGAAGATAAATATCTACAAGTATAAGTCATCTAAACTAAATAAGTTAAAGGCTAAATCGAAATATTAATAAAAGAAAGTATAGGATAAGGAAAGGGATTTCGAATCACTAACCTATGAATCCATAGAGACTTTATTAACCGAGTGATTTGACTCGGAAGCTAAAGTTCTTTTGTAAGAACAAGGTAGCTGGGCATTCATGATGAATAGTAGACAACAGGCTGTTATTTCAGCTGAGATAGTTGGAGTGATATAAGAAAATAAATTTCGGATTTTAATCCTTGATTATCAAAGAAATATAATTTCTGTTTTCAGATTCGTTGGAACAAATAGATTCACTTTCAAATCGTTGCCTTAAAGAAAGTGAATATGACATTTGTATACGATTCTGAGACTCGGACTTTTGTCTGATAAAGTCAAAATCACTAAGTAATGCTGAAAATGTATATGTAACACTTCATAAACTATTAAGACAAATGGTTTCCGTATTTAGATAAACGATTCTTCAGCATCTATTAATTAGTGCATATATCCTAGAGATAAGATCTAAAGACTGGCTAAGGGTGATTCCTATCTCCTAGTCTAAGAACACTATCTCAAAAGAAAAATGACTAAGTAACCTATTCAATTAGAAAAGGGTAATAGAGCTAAACAAGTATCATAGCTTGTTCATATCGACCTTCGGGGTCTTATGAAGGATACAAGCTAGTGGGAGGTTTTGAGTGGTAGACATTCTGTCTGATAACTACTCGAAACGCCGATTAGTTTATCAAAATATCTGGAGGAATCTCTGATATTACCAGAGAAAAAAGTATTCCATGCTCAGATATAGGCCATAGCATAGTATTTGACACTGATGCTTGACCTACCTCCGAGTGAAATGATTTCACTGAAAGGATAAACCATAGATTGTCTTGTATAGTGATTGATATGCTACAATACACTACTTAACTCAATTAAGATATTGGTTGCGAAATAACGGTTTACATATTATGTAATACCGAGAAGTCTACCTAAAGATGCTTATGAATTTATGGATAAGGAGTGAACTACGTTTACTCCACTTTCATAAATAGAGGCGTTGAGCACTTGGTGCTTGAAGGTAGGACTGGAGATTTTGCATACACGTTCAGATGGTGACTGTTAGTGAAATATCTTAATGCAATGAGTAAAGGCTGCTTATAATATTCTTAAGATTGGATAGTGACGGTTACACTGTTACATCCTTTCTAAAAGAATGTTTAGATAACAACCTTGGACCTTGAAGTAAAAATACTCAAGGAGTTACTATCTGATTTAATCAGACCACATCCAACATTGGTTGTTGGGGATTGCACTGATAAATACTACTATACTATATCAGAATATCAATCCACCCAAATGCAGTGGGAGTATGCTTTAACCATTGACTCGCTGTGATTATGCAGTCTCTACAGTCTGCTTCGGGTGATTGATAACCTATGGTCCTCTGGAAGGACTGTATAGGATTCTGATAAATAGTGGTTGGTTCAAAGCCATATACCTGTAAATGGAGTTTTGGTACCCTAGGTCTATTCATACTCCTGTAGAACCACCTGAGTGTCTCAGGCCCAGTGGGAGAAATTGGATCTACATGGAAAAGAGTTGAATGAATGAGAAAGTTTATCTTTCTAAGAAAAGCCAAGTGGTTTTGGGGGTAACTTCCTGAGGAGTAGACAGTTAAACAGGGGTGATGCCCTGAAACTTTCTCACCACTCAGCCTTGCTTGACTCTTTGGAAAGCAGAAAGATTAACAGGGGTGATGCCCTAAAACTTTCTTTCCGTACAATGGAGATTAGATTCATTCGGAACGGAAGGGTTTTAGCTTAAAGCCAATGGCAGATTGACTGCCTATGCTTATATCCATCGGTGAATTAAAGTAAACCTTCAGGTCATTAAAATTCACATGTTTTGAAATATGTGGGCTTGACCAAAATATTGATGAGTCTTTTGTAGACCAGAGAATCAATATTGGTAAAGTAGTATCCGTTAATGCTTATAGAAGATTACACTGCAACGGTTGGGAACAACTTGAGTGTGTTATTTGAAGTCAAGAACTGGCGAGCTAAAGCTTCTCTAAATCAGAGAAGTGGACTATATTCTTAGAATTTGATTCGGTCGAATTAATGAGAACAAGTTGTTGGCAATATCCCATCTATCTTATTGGTTAAAGATGATAATGCATTTTCGAATGCAGAATTCAACGAGAGGTTTCCTACCCAACCCCTCACGGAATAATTCTCTTAGTCTTCGGATATATAGAAAATGGGATAGATTCTCTTTTGGATAGAGAAAGTCAGGTTATTAAAATTCAATAAAAGTCGAGTCTTGGATTTGGAGGTTGAAAGCAGTATAGTGCATCCTCAAGTATCTTGAGAGAACGAGGATTCATATGCTTGTCTATTCGGGTGCGAAACTGAGTGCCGTTGACTACACTGATTCTGATTTTTTGTCGGATTAAGGATGATCGTGAATCGATCTCAGGCTCAGTGTTTACACATAGTGATGGAGCTATAGTCTGGAGCAATCCAGCACTACCAATTTGACTCTGTTAGTCGAATACATAGCAGCGTTCGGAGCAGCTAAAAAGGCAGTATGGCTTGAGAAGTTCTTTGTTGGATCGGGAAGTGATTCCAGGTCTCGATGAGCCGATATCAATTTACTTGTGAAAACAACAGAGGGTAGCTCATGCAAATGATCTTCGCAGGCACAAAAGGTCAAAAGCATATTGAGATAAAGTACCACCTGGTCAGACAGATCGTGCAAAGAGGCGACGTTTCGGTCCTAAAGATCGCCTCGAGCCGACAACTTAGCTGATTAGTTTACCAAGTCATGTGGCATGTAATGTCACTGATAAGCGCTTGGCAGGTATGAAATTGTGAGATATGTGTCATCTACTTTAGAGAAAGTGGGAGAATGTTGTGGATAGATAGAATAAGGGTGAGGTGCTCTAAAAACAATTGTTTCTTGTCTTTACGGGCAAGTGGGAGATTGTTAGACGTAGAGTGCCCGAAAGGCAATTGTTGCTTGTCCTTACGGGCAAGTGGGAGATTGTTGGAAGTAGCGCCCGAAAGACAATTTATGTAATTGTTTTTATAATTAATAAATGACAGATTTATTCTCATCTTATTATTTGCTTCGTGCTTATAAGTAATACATTACTGAAAACCCCAAGTCGTATCATATGTAGCATATAACTTAGTGTGTGTCACACATGAGGATTAATTTTATGGTGATACACTTGAAATGTTAGTCCGTGGTGAAGTTAATCAAAGTATGGGGTCTATTGATTAAACCACCATTAATGCGCCCATAACACTTTATGGTGTTACCGTCTTATCCGGACCGTCGACATTGGTTGTGTAATTGGGGCATTTATATATGATGAGAGTCAAATAGGACTGGACCGATTTAATCTGAGTTTCTCATATAATTCCGTGATTGAGAAATCTTATTAAATCACAAGATGATCGTATATGGATTAACCTTAATCCTGAAGTGATTACAGACTCCTACTTGTTTCAGGATAGTGTTTGATGTGTTCGTTAAGGATCGCTAAGAGGCGCGGTCCGAATCACTTTCACGTTGGCACTATTCTAGAATGAGTGAGAAGTGTGTGTCTCACAGATATGGAATCTATTCCTTCCCGCGGGAAGTAGAAAGACAATCCCCTTATTTGTTGATCCTAGAAACTGATCGATCCGCGGAGTTCGTATTGGTTATGAACTAATTGATCACTAAAGGGTTAATGGTAAATAAGGATAAGATGTATTGAAGAAGGTTTACGGAAATAATCCCGCTTCTTTACGGATAGTCTATGGAGGGTTAGTTTATATGTAAAGATTATATCAATGGACACTTATCGACTCGACTCGACGTTTTGAGAATAAGTTATATCTATAATCGATAGAGTTCAGTTTTAGATTTATGGTGGCGTAATTCCGGAATTAATAAGTTGAGTAGAAATATTCTGTTCGATGAATATTTTATTCAATTTATTGTAGCTACTGGTTATAGGTCCATGGTCCCCGGGTTGGCTCCTAACACGCGAGTGTTTTCTCGTTTTATGGAACCTTGAGAATAAATTAAATAGTTGGTGTATTTAATGAATATGCGAATATTATTTATTTGGTAAATAATATGTAAATTAGAAAAGACATTTTCTATTAAAATTAATGACTATATTGGCGCCATTTTATGTGATAAATTAGAAAAATAAATTTTTCTAGATTATGTCACATGCGTAATTAATTAATTATCTATTTGTTGGATAATTAATGGAAAAATAAAGAGATTGGTTTTTTGGGAATTATCTCTTATTTTTGTAGCAAAAATATCTTTTCCTTATGGGAAGAGGTTTTTTTGTGGTGTGAAAATGATAACTCTCTTGACTAGTTATTTTCCTATATAAAGAGAGTTCCTCCCAACACAATAAAATCATCATAATTGGCGCCACACTACAAATAAAAAGAAAGAAAAATTAGTTTCTTGCCTTAGTCATTAAAAGAAGAAAAACCTGGGGTTTTTCTTGTGCATATTCGAGGAGGTTCTGCGTCGAGGATCGACGTCCACCAGTCGTCGCTAGGAGATACAATCCGGAAGATTGTGGCTTCTCCATATGTCGATTTACTATACCTCTTAGATAAGGTAAATCTTCAACTTTCTTATATCGTATTAATTATTATGCGAATTGAATCGTGGTAAAATCGCATGCGAATTTATTCGTAGCTTCCGCTCTGCATGATCGAGCGTCTCGATCGGTGCTGTGAATCAGATCTGACGATCCAGTTATGGATCGCATCCGGATTTGGGTTTCTGTATATCAAGCAGTTACTTCCTTCTTAACGGCGTCCATTCGTTCTTACGCAAAATGTCTTTTCTTCTAGCGAACAGGCTTCCGGATAGGGTCGACATTCAGCTGATGCATAGCTAAGGCTGGGGATAGACCAGGCATCTTTTCTGTAGTCCAGGCGAACACATCCTTGAACTCCTTCAACAAGGCTATCAGCTGTCGCTTGTGCCAATCAGGGATCCATAATCCTATTGCGACGGTTTGGTCATCTTGATCTTCCCACCGACAGATTTCTTCTGTTTTATCGTCCGAGGACCAGGTTTCCTCGCTTTCGGGCAGCAATCCTTTGATAAGAATCGGTGCGGACCTGGTGTCTTTGTTTGTTCCGGACGCAAAGCAGCTTCTCGCCTGATCCACGTTGCCCCTGATCTCTACGAGGCCCCCATTGGCTAAGAATCTTAGGCTATTATGTGCAAGTGATACGACGGCTCGTAAACTGATCAACGGAGGGCGTCCCAAAATTATATTATAAGGGGATGGTGCATTAACCACTATGTACTCGATTAGAAGAGTCCGGCTGAAGGTGGTATAGGGAGGACGATGGTACCCTCAGGATACACTGGTGACTCGGCAAATCCGAACAAGAGGGTAGTTGTTGGGACTAACTCAAAGCTGTTTAAGCGCATCAAAAGTAAGTAGAGTAATACAAAACACTAACCGCACTTCCGGTGTCATTGCAAATACGTTTTACCAGATTTCGGTCCACCAAGGCTTCGATCATGAGGCCACTGTTGTTAATTACCAAGGGGATAGGGTCTCCAACGTGGTAAGCCACCTCCTTGAGAAATCGTTGCCGTTTCTGGGGCATTAGGGTCCCGGAGTATCGATCATCTTCTTGTGTCAGGACCTGACCGCCATATTTACTGGAGATGGTGTTCACGTTCTTCATCTTCAGGCAGATTCCACAGACAAATTACTCACAAAAAGAGACCCTCCTTCTAGCGCCAATTGATGATTCAAAGATCGTCACTCTTAACTTTAGGGTTCTTTCTCTTGGTGATAGCTTAAAGAAACTCCCAGAATATGAAGAACAACAAGACGAAGGGGGTGATTTGTGGTGTTTTAGACTGCACTTGAGATGTTGTTTCTCAAGCTGCCTACGTATCCAATGCTGGGATTGGAATCAAGTCTTCGTAGTTCCTTAGGGATAGTTTATATCAAAGGGGCTTGTGCCCTTGGGTTAACGTGTAATGTACCGGAGATGGACTATGATTACCGTGTTCCCTAAGGAAAAGGATTACGTTGCGTTAATCCCTTGGATTTTAGGAGATAATTATGGTATTTCAATATTTGTATTAACTGATACAGATTGGAGCCTTTATGGCTCAAGATTCTTGGCAAAGTTAGTTTTTAATTGAGCACGTGGGAAATATAGCTAACAGACGCACTCTGGCCGACACAGTTGGCCCGAGCTGAACCGACCGACTCGTGGAGGTCAGGGAGGAAGGCCGAGCTGGTGCAAGCTCGGACTCTTATACTTGGTAAATCAGGGGAACCTAGGCTGACCGACGAGGTTGGTCACCGGTTGGCTAGGATGTAAGCGACGCCCGACCTTAAGAGGTTGGACACGGAGTTCGAATCTGCACCGGTCGGTATGAAGAGGATAAGGCGAGCAGCCGGACCGCACTAGTCAGGTTACTGGGATGTCCGGCGCCATCTCTCTCCTTCTCTAACGTAGAGCCACTAAAGAGGTGGCATGTAAGTAGGTTCAAATCGTGGCATCGTCAAGCGTCGTAAAAACTATTGGAGTTAAACAGATTTTACGTCAATAATAATGGAATTAAACTCTTTACGACAATAATAGTGTCGTAAAAAGATTTTTTACGACTAAAATAATGTCGTAAAATCACTGATTTTACGATATTTTGTAAAAAATCTTTTTACCACAATATTATTGTAGTGTTATCTAAACAGATTTTTTACGACAATATTATTGTAGTGTTACCTAAAAACGAATCTTTAAAAAATGACAATTTTTTTCATAAGTAAAACGTCTCACAACGACCGAATCTCCATTTTCCCGGGAAATACCCCAGAGCTTACGCCTGTTAGAGTTAAGACCTTTTGCAAGCTGATGTGTCGGTATATTCCGTTTTCCCTGGGCAAAGGAATAATAAAATGAGACCCAAAAAAAAGGCCTTGAAGACATAGAAATTAAAAAGAAATTGCCGGCAATTTTTTTTATAGTCAATTAGAAAAACATTATTACATTTGCCACAAAATGCCCTTAAATAAAAAAATATATATATATATATTAATATTTCAGCCTAAACTCACAAAATTTAGCTGGCATTAATTTGCGCTAAAAATGATGAGAAATAAACTGAACATTTGTCTCGCCAGGGCTGGCCCTAAGTATTTTTGGGTCTTCAGCAAGGCGGTATTTTAGTTCGAATTTTTTTTTTCAAAAACATACCTACAATACTTCAACATCACGCTTCTAAAATCTGTAGATATAAATTTTAAATTAATTTATGTTAAATATTTTTCATATATTGTTATCGTTTGCATATATGTTGCCGTAACAAAACGGGGTTCGACCTACAAAACACCCCTAGCTGAACGGGGGTTGAGGAGGCAGCGTCAACTTATGGGGGCTCGGGGGCAACGCCCCCAAAAGCTGAACACCCTTAGCTAAACAATGTACCTATGAAATTCGAAATGATGTATCCAAGTTATTATAAATTTGGGAGGGAGTGAGAATAAATGACAGATAAGAGGAAAAAATATGAATCAGAACAGTGGAAATACAAATTTGGTGATAAGAACAATTCCACTATTCGTTACCCTAAATCCACTGTTCGGTACAGTGAAATTGACCTCAAATCCACTATTCCATTGTTCCACTGCTTCGTTGTATTTGACGAAAATGACCTCGAAACGACATCGGAAAAATATCAAATGAGATGTTTGAATAAAGAGAACAAAAAAGAAAAAATTTGCTGAATGAATTACGATCTTTTGACGTTCAGATCAAAAGATATATTCATTTTTGTAATTAAATATTAGAAAATTTAAATTGTAGTAGAATAAACACTTATCATTTTTACCCAACAAAAAATTATGTGCTATTTAAATATTTCTAGTTTCAAATTATTCTGCCTAAATTTGAGCCTATAATCTGGCCTTTTCTCAATTCAACTAATTTTTTTTAACACAATATATTAGGGCGCCTATAATTTAGGCCTTTATCAATTCAAGTAGAAAAGAATTTAACACATTATATTTGGTCGATTGAGATTGGATCTACACGGATTTCTTTTTCACGAAACATGTTATTTCGGGCTCTGGGGGACGGTTGGCCTTCAGCCAACGCTTCATCCGCCTATGCATTGGGCCAGCCCTGTGTATCGCATAACCGACAACAAATTTCACAAATCAATACAAATATTTACCCTATCCAAAAATAACTACCTCCACATGAATGTATCAGTGAAATATAATCTTTAGTTAGTCCATTGTAAAATAAAATTAAAAACTCACTTTTTTTCTATGTTGCTATATTTTTGTTGTGAATACATCTCTTTATTCTATGTTGCTACACCTTTTTGACTGTGACTTGTCTCCACACGGTGCGGAGACACCGTGTGGCACACCACACACCTTCATTCTGTATTAAAACTGTATGATTCTGATCGTTTCACCCGTCACTTTACTTCCACAATATAACTTTCCCACATTTTTTTGCTGTAAGTAAATCTACTTTTTTTGTTGTTATTTTTTTTTTTTTTTGGTGTGTGTTATTACATTTTTTTTTGCTTTAACGACAATTTCTTCTTTGCTGGAACTACATGTTTAATACACTTTGTTTATACATGTTTTTTTTTTCTTTTCTCAATTTTCATTTTTCTTTTCTATTTCATATATTAGCCGTATCAAATTTATATACAATTAGGAGCAGTTAACAAGTAATTTAAAATAAAACCGGCTATCAATTTTCTAATAACTATCCCATACAATCCATGAATGTGTTTATATATGTGCGGTTTAAACGGTTCAGAGACGATTCGAAACCGTGAACTCTAACCAGCTGTCAAACCGTCAATTCAGCCGGTTCCAGTTCAAAAGTGGTCACCATGACTTGAACCAAAAAGCATATGAAAGGGAACAGAAATCAACATGTAACCTTATAAAGATTAGTCAAAAAAAAAATTCTATCAGAAATTTGCTTCATTATTTTCAAATGAGAAACTTCACTTTATGTTCTAAGAGAGGAAAATAACATATACACAATTACTAGAACAGTAGCCCTTGATATCCGGATCGGCTTCTTGTAGGGTCACCCGACTACTGCTAGCAAACTTTGTCTGACAATTGGGAGGGAGCAAACAAGAGAGCCAAATATACCCGTAAGAGCATACGCAATAGCGCAAAATGGAAGCGCCTCGGGTTCTTTGGCTGACAATGCTGCTGTTCCAAGTCCATGTGCACTGGAAAGAAAGAAAAAAAAAAAAAAGGGTGCATTCAGCACATTAGGGATATGAGGGTTGGAATTCCTTCTATAAATAAAACCAGCCATTACCTTGATGCAGTTGCAATCCCACGAGCTATGGGATCACGAAAGCCAAGCTTATCAAGCAATGTCTGAACAAAATTTGCTCCGACAAGACCAGTCAGGACAACAACAGCCGCAGTGAGCGAGGAATTAGTACCTGACCATCACATTCATCCACTTAGTACACAATCATTCATACAAAGGTTTCCCGATAATTTCTTAGAGGTGAAAATTACCAACCTTCAAACAATGAAACAATGCTCAGGGCTAATGCCACAGTTATGCATCTTGGAAGGATAGACACTGTCAAATTTGGTTCTAAACCAATAAGCCGTCCAATCAGAGCCGTTGAGTACAATGAAAACAAAGTTGAGATGATCACAGAGGAGAAAATCTCAGCTGCATGCCTCTTAACTAGCTGAAATATCAAGAAAAGAGTATAAAGTTTGGATTTTGACAATCCCATGAAGGTGAAATCAATGCATATGATCTTTGTTATGTCCAAACAAGAAGGCAAAGTAGCCAAGATTAACATTTTTTTGCCTAATTAGCCCATGCACCGTGGTATGCATGCAATAACTACTTCTTTTAAGTCTCGAGGCATGAGAAAATTTATGCTACAACTGATGTAGGAAGGTTGTATCAAGTAAAATGCATCATGTCCATTCATTTTTACTCTCTTTCACCTATACACACTACCAGTGGCGGATCCAGAAAAAAATTTCAGTAGGGTCACCCGTCACACAAGTGTAGTAACCTTAAAAATTTCCGGGTTGGGCGGGTAATTAGGTCAAAATTTCCGGGTCGGAACCGGGTTGGGCGGGTAAATAGGTCAAAATTTCCGGGTCGGAACCGGTTTGGGCGGGTAATTAGGTCAAAATTGATTTTTTTTTTTTTTTACCAAAACGACGTCATTTCGCAAATTTTTTTGTTTTTTTCTTAAAATCCAGTGGGGTCATGTGACCCCCCCTACCCCCCCCACCCCCTCGGGGTACGTGGATCCGCCCCTGCACACTACTACTATGTGAAAGAGAGTAGAAATGGATAGACAAACATGATGCATCCAATTCATACAACCATCCTACAACGTTGGTACCATAAAAATTTCCTTGAACCATGGCTAACTGAGTTGAGAGATGTGGGTTCATACCTTTCTCTGTTTGAACATAGAGAAAGCAAAAGAAATGATAACTGAGCCTAAAAATCCCATGAGAATGTCACCAGCACCAGGATCAGATGAAACTTTAGTAAGGTAATATCCTGTTAAGATAAAGACAAGTCAAGATTTTGTTTTTAATAACAAAAATGCAAGAAACGAGGTGAAACTGAAAGTACATCTGAGTATATGCCCCCTTGGTAAGATAACGCAACCTTCCAAGTTTATAACCAAAAAATATGAAAAACTTTGCTTAAAATCTATGGAGAAATGGATCTTCTTGAAAATAGAATCCTACCAGATACATCCAATATACTTAGTTTTAAGCAATACAATATACATAGTAGAATGGTTTAACAAGCTAATGTCTAAGAAGTAATAACCAAATCTTTTCCTTGATAAAGCCATGATAGAATCCATTTCTCAAATCTTTCCTTTATTCTCCTCACTCAGATTCAGGGGCGGTAAGATTTTTGTTAAAGTCCACAACAGTTGTGCCAAGCCTCTCAATTCTTGAATATTTTTTCAGAGTTGATTAGTGCGAAAACTAGCCAGGTTAAATCATCATAATAGTAATGTGTAATGTATGGAGGCAGCATTTTAATCTATCAAAACAAATCAGAACAAAAGATAACAACGCAAAGCACGTTATGTAAGTGTCCTCGATATTTCAGCTGTAAGGAACACTCCTAACAAGGCAAAGTTTCTGCATTTATAGATGAAGATAGCATATTGAGAGCATAAAACAAAATTTGATTTCCTGAACATGTTAATACATTGACTGGCAATGTATCAACAGTATGCAAAAGAATAGGCTATGAATATGGGGAAAATTTTCTGTTGGCTTGGCTTTAGTAACTGAAGACTGAAGGGAGGCCTTGGTGCAGATATAAAAGGTAAGACTGCATATGATAGTTCTAAATGGCCCGGTCCCAACACCCCTGCAAAGGTTAGATGCTTCTTTACACCAGACAATTTTATTTTCAGTAGAAACTGAAGACTTTAAACTGAACAAAGGGAAGTACAGGTTATTTTCAAACCTAAAACAGGATTGAGTCCGATTCCTGAAAGATATCCGTATGCAAATGCTGCCAGGTCTGCAGCAAGTGCACAGCAAATTATTGGATGGAAAACCTTTTTAGCATCGGACGGAAGCCTACAAGAAAAACAAACGATGAATTCCAAGTTAATTTACAAAATGTTTGCAGAAAATTCATTAGGCACTGTACATGGCAAGTTACAAAAAAGACTAAACTGAGAACATGAAGTTTACCCAGAACCAACCATATATCCTAATACGGTGGATGAAAGCAAAAAAGGTAAGCATGTCCTAGCACTGGTTTCAAGGGCAGTCGGGTAAACTACTGCTGCTGCAAATGATGCAAGAAAGATACCACTCCAAGTCCACACCTCCAATGAAGAAAAAGGAGAAGGCTTTGACATTGGCTCAGCCGGTATCATTTGCGTGTTCACCAATTTCCTTACAGCTATTGCAGTATACCCTGCAACTGCAAGGGAAGCCACCCATCCTCCAACTGCCAAAATCTAAGTTAGCTTCTGCATACAACATTTAAGTAAATAAGACTAGATCTAATGAAAATGATCAAGTGGTAAGGAAAGATAAGCGTAATTTGTACTATTATACACTAACAAAAACTTTGTCTAAGTGCATTGTGTTTAAATATGTACATCACTTATCTCCCTAACAGCAAGCTTTTGGGAAAGACAAGGGTTCAACATGGTATCTGAGCAAGAGGTCATGGAGGCATGCTAAAGTGCATTTTGTTTCAATATGGAAATTACATATCTACCCAACGGCTAAGAAGGTTATTCAAAAATCATAGAATGCAGATCAAATTTTGTTAATCAAAGGGAACAATGTACCTAAGATAACAAATATCTTCGCCCCAGAAGCTGCAGGAATGTCCTTAACAGCAAGAGGCAAAACAACCAAAGAAGGAACATAAAACAAAGGAAGCCATCTTTGAATAAACAAAAGAGCAGGCTCAAAGAAGTTCATCAACCCTGTAGCCGCAGCTGGGATTGCAAGATCAAGAACAACCAAAACGGTAAATATACAAAACATCCCAAACAGAGCACTGGGAAATTTAATAGCAGCAGCCACAAACGCCTGTTTCAAGAACTTGTCTATTGCAAGTATGATCCCAAGTGAAACTAACAAGTGCAACCCTCCAACCACCTAGAAATGAAAACATACAAAAGAATCATATTAAACCAAATTTCACCATAATGTCCAGTGAAAGAGTCAAAACAATGTCAAACGCCATAATGCCAGATATGAATCATAGGAAGAATCACACAAACAATAATGCATTGTGGTTTGTGGAGCAAGAAGTATGATATCTGGGGCACAACAGAGCAGGAGAGGCGGCCACAAACCCAAAATTTCCTAGTAATTACTAATGTTTAATATGAAAACGATTAATATAATCTACATTTTCATCAGGAATACATAAGCCACAATCCATTTTTAAAACATATAAACCACAGTTTTCGAGCCAAAATTAATAAATAAATACGATAGGATGGGAAATGACATAGACACGAGAACAAGTGGTGATAGATATACCTGCTTTTGCAAGCTAACGGAGACGGTGCCATCTCCAGAAGACAATGACTGAACAAAGATATTTCTAGGTTGACCACTGAGAGAATCCAACGGCAAGAACTTGAAACCGGGTCCATGAATTCCAAGGTGTTGGGAATTTTCGAGGAAAAATGAGTGTTTTTCATGTGAGATTCGAGCTCCTTTCGACTGAAGTGGTGTGAGCTCTGAACGAATCTTTGAAGTGGAAACATTAGAGGGCTTGAATACTTTTGATGTGAGTTTTTTTGAATAGTGAAGATCAGGAAGGAGGAAAGATATATTTTGTGGGATCGCTGTACAAGTCGCCATGATTGCAGTGAGACTGAAGAGAGAGCTTCGGAAGAAGAATTGAATACATTTGGAATTTCTTGAAGGTTTTTGAATTGAGAATGTATGGAATTTTGAGTGGATATTAGAAGTCGTTATATCAAAGTGGATGAGTCTGCCCAAACCCCGGCCGCAATGGCTTCGTACAGATCTGATCCAAACGGAAATTGTTGGTCCGTGAAGGAAAATACTTGTGTCGATGGTGTATTTTGAGGTGAAGTGACGGATGAAACGATCAGAACCACGCAGTCTAAATATAGAATGAAATTGTGTAGTAATAGTTTCTACACACGGAGTCTCGACACGTGTGGAGACACTACACAAGTATTTCCCGCGACGGAAAATGTTTTTGGAAATATTTTCCACCCCTATGGCGTGGTTGTCTCGTTTTCTATGATGGTTGTTAAAGTGTGTCACATGGGGTACTTATAATTGATTTACCATCATATTAAAAGACGGTCTTCTCTCACTTCACAGTCTAGGTTTTGGATGAGGCATCTCATTTTAAATGGGTTTGGTCTAGATTTTCAATACGGTATCAAAGACTTATTTATTCTGCAAGTGTTGTGTCTTTTTGTTGACTTTGTAGTGCCATTTATACGCCTTGTGTGCTATTTGGCCCAGGATGTTTATAGGACGCACTTGAAGGGGCGTGTTAAAGTGTTCCACATTGGACATTTGTGATTGTTTCACCATTATATTAACAGATGGACTTCTCTCACCTCACAACCTAGGTTTTATGAGAACTATTCTTGCCATTGCTCCAATCAAAGGATGGACATTACACCAAATGGATGTGAATAATCCATTTTTGCATGGTAATCTAGATGAAGAGGTGTACATGACCGTGCCTCAAGGATATAAGACAAATGACAGCAAGAAGCTCTGCTAGTTGGTTAAGTCTCTCTATGGACTGAAACAAGCTTTAAGCCAATTGAATGTCAAATTAACCAATGCCCTCATTCAACGTCCATGATCATAGCATGTTCACCAAATGTTCTGGTCAAGACATTATCATGCTTCAAGGCAATGGAATGTCAAATTAAGCAATGCCCTCCTTCAACAAGGGTTCAAGCAATCAGTCCATGATCATAGCATGTTTACCAAAGGTTCTGGTCAAGACATTATCATTCTCTTAGTATATGTTGATGATATAATAGCCGTCAGCAGAGTAATCTACAACTCATTCAAAAGATAAACAACTTCTTACATCACAGGTTCATTATCAAAGATTTAAGTGAACTAAAGTTCTTCCTTGGCCTTGAAGTGGCCAGATCCAAATCTGGTATAATGTTCACTCATACGAAATACTGCATTGATTTACTGACATAATATGGTTATCTGGGGTGTAAACCTAGTAGGGTCCCTATGACAACAAAGCTGACAGCAGTAATCAACAACTCATTTAAGAGGTAAACCACTTCATATATCATTGGCTCACTATCAAAAATTTAGGTGAACTAAAGTTCTTCCTTGGCTTTGAAGTGGCCAGATCCAAATCTGGTGTAATGTTCACTCAAAGGAAATACTACATTGATCTATTGGCAGAATATGGTTATCTGGGGTGTAAACCTAGTAGGGTCCATATGACAACAACTAAAAGGCTCTGCAATGGAGATTCACCTTTACTAGCAGCCAATTCCTACTATAGATCTTTAGTGGGCAAACTTCTCTACCTCAGCCTAACGAGACCAAACATTACATATGCCACACAACAATTGAGCCATCTTCTTTCACACCCTATAGAACTATATCTTCAAGTTGCTCACAAATTGCTCAAATATCTCAAGACTGCTCTCGGCCAAGGGCTCATTTTTACTTCTGCACATGTACTTAATTCCTACTCGGATTCTGACTGGGCAAGTTGTCAAGACACAAGAAGATCGATTCCCTAGTTTCTTGGAAGACAAAGAAGCAAGCAATTTTTCCCAAGAGCTTTTAGAGGGAGAATATAGAGCGGTAGCAATGGCCACAGCAGAAATCCGGTATCTACTTTATCTCTTGCAAGATTTCCAGATTCATCATCCCAAAGTTGTGCCCGTATTCTGTGATAATGATAGTGCTATACACATAATGGAGAATCCAGTGTTCCATGAACGCACAAAACACATAAAACTTGATTTCCACTTCATTAGAGAGAAGTTTCAAGTTGATTAGTGAAGCCACTGCCTATCCTTACCAAGAAACAGTTAGCAGACCTCCACACAAAGCCATTAGATGGCCCTACATTTACTCATTTGCTGCAATCCTACATGTGTACAATATCCATGCCCCTAATCCAGCTTGAAGGGGTGTATTAATCTACAATTAAGCTATAATTGTAGTGTACCTTAAGTTAAAAGTTAGTTAAAAAGTTGGTAAGTTGACGATACGGGATTTCACCCCTCCACGTGTCGTCTATCGGTTGGTCATCACGCTATGAATAAGTGCCAAGGTACGCGTGTCAAGACACGAGGTAGTCTACGACGATCGACATTCGAGCATTGTAGGTCGATGGTCCAGAGTCGGTCTAGCGCAAGTCGATTAGGTCGACCTCGAGGATAGAGTCCGCACCAACTACGAAGGCCCATTATCAGTATGATAACTTGGGCAAGGGGCAAGGCCCATTAAGGGTAAATGCGACATTAGCATAGACCGACCTAATGCTAGGGTTAGGGCATGCATTACCATCATAAATACGACGATCCAGGAACTACGTAAGGCTTGATTCCTGGACACTTACGGGATACGTAGGCAATCTAAGATGAGCTCTTAGACTCAGCCGCAAATAACACAAACAACCACCGCGTTTATAGTGCATTAGGGTCTTGGATATTTAACACTAGATTCATACAAGTCCGGATTAATTAGGTGACATAATTTGTCATCGTCATTGGCGCTAGAAGGAGGGTCTTCTATTGTTGAACACACCAGGATCACGATGCCTCCCAAGGATAAGACTTCCAGGAAAGCTAACTACAAGGCCACAGATCAACAAGGTTCGCAACTCCATGAACAAGTGGATCTGGATCCACAAGGAACAAAGGATCCGACATTGGATCCTATCCATGAGGATCCCCAAATGAAGACGCACGGTCTCGGTCCGGAACACCAAGTTATTGTGGATCAACTAGTAGGGGCAGATCGCGAATTAATGTCCAGGATTATAGCAGAGGCGTTCATGGCACAGCAGCAAGCAGACGGCGGTAATAAAGATGCTGTAGAAAAACCCAAGCGAGCTCCTGGGGACGAAGTCAGTGCGTCTTCCAGCTCCGTGGAGAGAAAGAGGCGTGAGATCCAACAGAAACATCAAAGGATGGATGAGGACAGCGTTAGGCAAGAGCTGGATGTTATTCTGGCAAAAAACCAGGTCTCGCTGTGGTTGGAATCACCTTTCACGAAGGATATTGAAGAGTTTCCAAAACCCAAGGGGTTTAAAATACCAAAGATAGAGCCCTATGATGGCACCACTGACCCCGAGGATCATCTACATAGGTATCTATCTCAGATGAGGTTGGACGGCGCACCCGACGCGATGCGATGTCGGGCTTTCGAGACGCTGCTCGTTGGTCGAGCCAGAGAATGGTTCACCAAGCTACGACCCGGGTCAATCTCTAGTTTTACCATGTTAGCTCGCAAGTTTCGAGATGCGTTTATTGTAAACAAGAAGTTCCACTTAAGCGCTGCACACCTCATGAATATGAAGCAACAAAAAGATGAAACAGTGCTAGAATATCTAAAGAGGTTCAATCTCGAGGCCATGCAAGTCAAGGACGCAGATGGCCGACTTCTGATCACGCCGTTTGTGGGAGGGCTGCGTAATACAAAGTTGTATATGAAGTTGAGCAGGGATGTCCCTCGTACCATGGACGAGTGTGTTAATGTGGTGCACAGATTCTGTCAAGGGGAAAAGGCAGTGCGTAGACACACCCAATCCGACTGGATGGATTCAAAGAAGTACATTCGAGGTCCGAATAAGAATCAGTCCAAAGGACAGAGCACCGAGAGCAAGCCGACAGTATGGGACCGCATTACAGCTCCTATCCCGGACCGTCTGGGAAAGAAATGAGCTCTGCGCGATAAAGTTATCTGATGGAGGTCAAATTAAATTATTAACTCGAGACCTACTAACCTACTAGCAAGAGAACTAGGTTCAATTGTAGTATAGCTAGATAGAGTCGAGGTCGATCCCACAGAGACTCGGCACAAACAAAACACAACTTACTTTATCAGAACTAAATTGAAAGGGCGGTCTACGACCAACTAAATGCAGTAAATAAAATAGTGACAACCACAAGACACAAAATATCACAAAGACAAATTAAAGACTACTAAAACACGGATAATACGGTTGATATTATCTAGACAAATAGTATTGATTACGCTAGTAGATCATAACTCCCCCATGTAAATTAGGTTGATAACGAGACAAAACAAACGTTAAAGATTAATTATTATGACTACGGGAGTCATCCCCTAAGGTAGATTTAGCTCCGGTTAGGCCATATAATCATCGTGCCTCCATTACGTGACTTCGCTTTTTAATGCCTCCATCTCATATAACTTCTGACACAATTATTTCACTAGGGATGCCGGTATAAACCGTAACCTCATCTAAGCAACATTCCTATGGTGAGGCGTACTTCTTAGATGCCGATTCAATCTATATCCTAAGTAACAATCACTTTTTGAGTTTCATGTTAAATTATGATGACAAATAATTAAGTTGATCAGGTTTAATTACTCGTTTTAATTCCAAATCAGAGAATCTGACGTAGTCGAAGCCGATCATAATATTGCCCTACACCTTACCACACTCGGTCGACCGAATGACAGCACTCGGGCGACCGAGTGACATGTCTAGGTCGACCGAACACGGCTTCGTGCCGGAACAAATCATGATTACTTCTTAACGTTTCTAACCTAAGCACATGGGTTCGTAAATAAATCTACATCACGCAATCAATACAAATAAAACTACTCCATAATAAAATATATCGATCTACAAATAAAGATTGCATAATTGAATAGTCATACCCTCGAAGACGAGAGTGACTCCCACTCTTTAATGCGCTCCCTAATCGGAGAATCCGATGAATCCACAATGAACGAACATAAAGAAAATAAAACGAAATCTCAAAATCTAAAATTGTATGAATTGTTTTTGTGTTGTAGTGGTGTGTGTTCTCAACATCGTGGTCGCTTTGTTTATATAGGAGTTGTAGCCGACATAGGGAGAATCCAGAAGATTGACGTGCATTTATCAAATTAGGCTCGGGTGACCGAACCTACACGCTCGGTCGACCGAATGGCATGGCTCGGTCGACCGAGCCTCCTTCTTCACGCGTTTTCACTTTGGTTCGTCCGACTTGTTTCCCACTCCACGCTTTTGAATTGATCTGATTGATCCTTTCTTCAATGCTCCGATTTTCTTCTCTTTTATCTTGAAATCTCCCCGATTGCATGATAATTATCTTCCCGATTTATCATGATCCGCAAAATCGCATTTATCACACAATTTAATTGCTCTTTTATAATAAAAACAAACTAAATACCAATTATCATATTAATAATCACTTATTATTAAATAATAAATATAAACACGTGATTTAAATATGAAATATATAATTAACTCCGATTTAAGGTTAGAATTGATGACATCAATAGTATATTTTAACCGTCATCAAAATGCCCCCCACTTAAACTTTGCTTCGTCCCGAACAAAGCATTAACAAGTTATTCCCCAAGACAACATTTTCCGTGGTCATCTCATACTTACACAAGAAACCCGAGTCAACTCATACCAGTCATGCTCATAGGATAAGCATTATTCACTACTCGCTATGAATCGAAGTGATTGTGTGCATGTGCGTTGGTTTTATATAAATGTAGCCAGATTTAGAGTTTATGCAGACTTCATATCTAAATCCACCAACATCAGCATTCATACCTCTTATGCCTCGCAATGGTTAAAGCACTAGAACAATAAGCAAGAGCGTATCTATAGGGTTTTTGGACTTGGAGACTGAGTACTACTCGAAGCCTCTGAAAATTCGAAAAATTTGTTTCAATTTTTTGCATATTTTTCGAATGCTACTAACCTCAAGGAAGAAAACTTTATAAGAGCATCCCCCTATCTTAGATTAAGCATAGCATCGAATATTACCACAAGCGCGGGGCTACTTTGGTAATGTTACTACAAGCCCAAATGTTTTAATACATTCAAAACACAGTACGTCCCAAGCTTATTACTCCGCTTTTGTTGGCTAGAAGATCGAATACATCGCCGACAAATGTCGACACCGGGTCCTCATAATCAATTATCTAAGCAATGTACACATACTTCTTTCAATTATTATAGCTCATGCGGTACTAAGCGATTCACATGTTGAGTAATTGAACAATACCTAACTACTTGCAATTGTTGGCATGAATGTCCTTAAGTCTACTAACAATTTATCGCAAAAGTATAACATGACCACGTACTCACGCAACCTTGGTTCATTTCCTATCAATTCTAAGTATAAGAACTTCACAAGTTTAAGGGTACGAGTTAAACAACTTGGCATTTATCCATAAAATTTTTTTAATTTGGCTCAAAATTGTCTCAGTATTCCGTTTTCCTTGACTTCAACATATAGCACAATATATATAGCTAAGTCCCATGCCCCCCACTTAAACATGTCATTGTCCTCAATGACAAAAATAAATGAGAGGTCGGGAAGAAAGACTTAGCTCCGGGAAACGGCTCCCAAGTAAAGGAACAATATCGGAGTAATCATCGGCACGGCGTGGAGAGACAGACACATCCCGTATAAACAAACAAGCTCCACGAAATCGTCAAACACCATGTCCATGGAAGTTATAAAATAATGTGGCGTAATTAGATATAAATATCTAAAAACAATTTAAGCCACTATACTTTATACTGCCATGGACAAGACCAAAAGGGATCTAAACCTAAAAACTCACATGACGGCTATCAAGGAAAAAACCTCGTTTATTCCGAACTTAGACTCGGAACATGGCGAGATGAAAAAAAACCGTGATAGGCGCATGCTACTTTATTAAAACGAGAAACGAAAAAGATAGTGATAAGTAGTAGTTCTAAGTTTATAGTCGCTAGCTCGACTCAGCTCAAGATGGTTTAGTCGTAGACAGGGTCATCGAGGTACAAAACCTCCTCCTCAGCAGCAGGCGGAAGCCCGTGATAATGCTTTATACGATGTCCATTGACCACGAATCTGGACTCGTCTTTGAAATTGAATAGCTCCACTGCTCCGTGAAGGAAAGACTCGTTGTACTTGAAATGGGCCGCACCATCTTGATTTCAACTTACCCGGGAAGAGTCTTAAGCGCGAATTGTATAAGAGAACCGCATCACCCTCTTGAAAGGTCCTATCCGTAATCTTTTTGTCATGGAACTTCTTCGTGCGTTCCTTGAAAATCTTGGCATTCTCGTATGCCTCTAAACGAAACTCTTCCGTACGAGTTAATTCTAACATCCTCTTTTCACCGGCCAACGTCTCATCAAAATTTAGCATCCTTGTTGCCCACATGGCCCGGTGTTCCGGTTCCACCGGTAGATGACATGCCTTTCCAAAAACAATCCTATATGGTGACATTCCAATCGAAGTTTTATATGCATCCTATATGCCCATAAAGCGTCGTCTAAACGTAACGACCAATCCTTCCTAGTTGTATTGACAGCTTTTTTCCAGGATACGCTTTATCTCTCGATTGGTGACTTCTACCGTCCGCTAGTCTCGGGGGTGATACGCAAGCTAGCTTATGTCGAACCCCATACTTAATCATCGGCCTTTCAAACGGTTTATTACAAAAATGACTACCATTGTCGCTTATAATTGCCCTCGGCGTCCCAAACCGTGTAAAAATGTTCTTCTTCAAGAATCTAACCACAACCCTAGCATCGTTAGTAGGTGAAGCAATGGCCTCAACCCATTTGGATACGTAATCAACAAAGCAACTAAGATGTATCGGTTAGATAATGATGAAGTGAAGGGTCCAACGAAATCTATTCCCCAAACGTCAAAAAGTTCCACTTCTAAGATGCTCTTGAGTGGCATCTCATTTCTCCTTGAAATATTACTGTCATTTGACAGTATGACATGCCTTTGCATATTGGTGTGCATCCTTAAACAATGTCGGCCAATAAAAACCGCATTGGAGGACTTTGGCCGCAGCTTTATCTCCCCCGTAGTGTCCTCTAACTTCATAAGAATGACAATGCTTTAGGATATCATTATACTCTTCCTCTCGGCACACATCTTCGAAAAACATTATCGATCCTAGCTTAAACAAATAAGGCTCATCCCAATAATAGTGTCTAATATCTTTGAAGAATTTCTTCCTCTCTTGGACAAAGTGAGATTTGGTGGTAGATACTTCGCGGATAGATAATTAACAAATAAACTAAACCATGGTTGTTTCTTTTCCTTCACAACCTCTATTCGCGAAGAAACCGCAAGACAATCACCTTGTCCCCCGATGGTGGTGATGGAGAAAAGTTGTTCATCGGAAAATATTCTCCTATCTCGTAATTCCTCACCATCCTCTAATTGTAAACGCGATAGATGATCGGCCACCACGTTCTCACTTCCTTTCTTATCTCGGATTTCTACGTCAAATTCTTGCAACAAGAGAATCCATCTCAACATCTCGGCTTTGAATCTTGCTTTGCTAGGAGATACTTAAGAGCTGCGTGGTCGGTCCACACGGTTGACTTTAGATCCCACTAAGTAAGATCTAAACTTGTCAAAAGCAAAGATAACGGCCAAAAGCTCCTTCTCCGTTGTTGCATAGTTTCTTTGGGCAGCATTCAAAGTCCGGCTCGCATAATAGATAGGTCTGAAGATCTTATCTTTTCTTTGACCCAAAGCGGCGCCAACAGCAGCATCACTTGCATCACACATCAGTTCGAATGGCAGGTCCCAATCCGGTGCGACCAGAACGGGTGCGGTAATCAGTCTACTTTTTATTTCGTTGAAAGCTTTTATGCACTCATTAGAAAACACGAATGGTACGTCCTTGGCCAATAATTCGGTAAGAGGTCTGAGATGAAGGAAAAGTCTTTGATAAACCTACGATAAAATCCGGCGTGGCCTAAAAAACCTCGCAAAGTTTTAAGATTAGTAGGTGGAGGTAGTTTCTCGATCACCTCGACTTTAGCTCTATCCACCTCTATACCGTTCTTGGATATGCGGTGACCTAGTACTATACCTTCCGTAACCATCAAATGACACTTCTCCCGCTTAAGCACAAGATTAGTCTTTTCACATCTCTTCAACACTCGTGCTAGATGTGTGAGACATGAATCGAAATCGTCTCCAAATACGGAGAAATCATCCATAAAGATTTCCAAGAAATCTTCCACCATGTCCGCAAACAAAGTGACATCATACACCGTTGAAATGTCGCGGGGGCGTTGCACAATCCAAATGGCATTCGATTATAAGCAAATGTCCCATATGGGCATGTAAATGTCGTTTTCTCACGATCCTCGGGTGAGATGTGGATTTGATAGTATCCCGAATACCCGTCAAGAAAACAATAGAAAGCATGCCCGCTCGCCTCTCGAGCATTTGATCGATGAAGGGAAGAGGAAAATGGTCCTTACGAGTTGCGTCATTTAGTTTCCTAAAGTCTATGCACACTCGATGACCGGTGATTAGCCTCACAGAATTAACTCATTCAACTCATTGGCTTGCACCGTCAATCCTCCCTTCTTGGGAACTACGTGGATAGGGCTTACCCATTCGCTATCGCAATTGGAAATATAAT
This sequence comes from Gentiana straminea, assembly GCA_036785695.1. NCBI lineage: Eukaryota > Viridiplantae > Streptophyta > Magnoliopsida > Gentianales > Gentianaceae > Gentiana > Gentiana straminea. The sequence goes on along the minus strand of JAVUPR010000424.1, from coordinate 1,077,530 downwards.
TCCCATTTCTAGCATTTTTATAACCTCATCCCTAACCACTTCCTTTAATTGTGGGGTTAAACGCCTCGAGGTTGTGCAACCGCTTTCTTTTCAGATCCACGGAGATCTTGTGCATACATACGCTAGGACTAATGCCCTTAACGTCGCCTATGGTCCATCCAAATGCTCCGCGGTACTCTCTCGAACTCTCATTAGTTTCTCCTCTTGTAAGTCCGTCAAGGAAGAAGATATGATTAGCGGCAAAGTCTCATCTTGAAGAAATACATACTTCAAATTCGCAGGGGAAGAGGTTTTAAAGTCAAATTTGTGGGAGGTTCTTCCAAAGAGGTTTTCAACTTTTGACCGGTGAGTTTAAGTTCGAAGTACTTATGCCACGTTGGTCTATGATAGAATCTTTCAATCTCTCGCAAAGACTTACTTCCTCTACCGGTCTTGGGGTCCCTCTACTACATCCGGGCCATATCATCTTTTCCTCCTCACTACTCACGTACTTGACTTCATCTTCTTCTTCTAAGACAAAGATCTAGAAAATCCTTGATACTTTCATGTTGTTGAAATTCTTGAACGATCCTGTCAATGGAATCTAACATGAAACATGCATCCTCTCCATCATCAGGTTGCTTCATCGTGTCAAAGACATTGAATGCAACTCTTTCTTCGTTCACTCTCAACACCAACTCGCCTTTGTAAACATCAATTAGTGTTCTACTGGTAGCCATGAAAGGTCTCCCTAATATCAATGGTACCTCGTAGTTAGCTTCCATATCTAATACTACAAAGTCGACAGGGAATACAAACTTTTCAACTCTTACTAGCACATCCTCAACCACTCCACACGGTTCCTTAACGTAACGGTCGCTAATTGCAATGTGATTGAGGTCTTCTTAAGATCTTTCATGCCTAGTTCCCGAAAAATAGATAGTGGCATCGGTTCACACTTGCTCCTAGATCACACAAAGCTTTGTTCGGACATACGTTACCTATGGTGCGGGGAATGAGAAAACTTCCCGGATCTTTGCATTTTGGGGGTAACTTATGTTGAAGAATGGCCGAGCACTCCTCATTAAGGCATATGGTCTCTAAATCTAGAAGTTTCCTTTTAGTTGAGACGGCGTCTTTTAAAAATTTGGTATACTCGTGCATTTCAAATAGTGCTTCAACTAGGGGTATATTGATTTGTAACTTACTAAACATATCCACGAACTTCTTATACCTCTTATTATCAAACTTTGGCTTCGGCTTTGGTGGAGGATAAGGTAGAGTTGAAGGGTCGACATTAGTGAAAATTGGGTACTTGTTATCGTAAAGTTCAACTCTGTGGCCGGCAGGTTCTTTATACGTTCTTTGCTCGGCAAAGTCTCGAAGTCTCATTGCTTGGCTCACTATCCTTACTCTTTGTGACTTTTTCTTTCTCTTGCAAGGACGGTGGAGTTACCTCCTTTCCACTTCTTGTCATGATCGCATTCAAATCCTTAGGTTCTTCTCGGTGTTGCTTGGCAACCCTCCGAGGTCTTGTTGAGACTTGCTCGGCCTAGTTGTCCTACCCGGTGCGTGAGATTTTGGACTAGAGCTTCCCGATTGGTTACCTTGGCATCGCCTTCGACAATATTGGCTAAAGTTAGTGGCTAACTCACCATAGATTTTGAAAGTTGTCCCATATTGTCGGTGACGACATTACTCGGTTTTTCTATCGCAGCTTCCCAACCAAAAGTTTTAGTCTCGTTGTGGTACATAAGGGGTAGGCGGTTTAGGCCTTTCTCCCGCGTTAATGTCACTATATCGGAATCCAGGATGGTTATGATTAGGTCTATACCCTCCCCCGACATAATTGGCTTCTTCGGTACCGATTCTCACCTTGAGGTGCTACCTCGATTCCACCCCTTTTTCTACTCTTGTCATCCTCTCTTGCATCCCATCTACCTTATTATTGATAACGAAAAGTTGTTCTAAGATTTTGGTGGATGCACTATCATCAAATATATCGGCGGCCATCTTCACAAGTAGCTATGTCATTGCCTCCCATTGGCTATTCATTGCTATTTGTTCCATCTTCCCTTGTGCCTCCTCGGGAGATAAAAGAACAAACGCTCCATTCCGGGAAGCGTCTACTCTAATTTTCTCGCCTCTCTCAACCCATGGTAAAAAGTTTGCATTAAAAGCCAAAGAGAGATGTCATGATGAGGACACTTCCTCATAGCTTCCTTGAAACGCTCCCAAGCTTGATCAAAACTCTCCCCAGGTTGTTGCTTAAATCCTAGGATATCTTGGCGTAACTTAAAAGTTTTTCCTAAGGGAAAATACTTATTCATGAATTTTTGCAACAACTGTTCCCAAGTTGTGATTGATCCACCTCTAAAGAGAGAAGCCACGCTTAGCTTTATCTTTCAAAGTGAAAGGGAAAAGCTTAAGACGAATGTTACCCTCCGGGATTAATTCGGTTTCACAAGTACTAACGATTTCCAAGAAATTCGTCACGTGAACACCAGGATCCTCGTTTTGGACTCCATGAAAAGTAGAATAATTGGTCACCATTTGAATTACATTAGGCCTAGGGTGATAGACTTCCGCAAAGATCTTGCGGTGCTACTATAAGCGGGAATGAATTGTTCAATAGTGGGCGTTGCATAACTTTGCAAAGTGCGCCTCGCTCCTTGGACTAGGGCTTGGTTCTCATTATTAACATTTGCATTTACATTATTGGCATTATTGATAACCGGATTAATAACGGGATTAGGTACCTGGTTTGGATTGACCGGATTTCCTTCCATTTCTCGTTTCGATTCGGAATGCTCGTAATGATCGGTTGTATGTCCTCCTTCCACCCCTTGCTCGCTTTCCTCAAGATTTGGATCCTCTTCTCCTTGTTTAGCCGCTTCCCTAGCTAATTTCCTATTTCTTCTCGCAAATTTTTCTATCTCGGGATTATAAGGTTCAAGCGGTTCCTTCGATTTCCGAGTAGCGTACTATAAAATAGTAAACAACAAGAAAACAATTAATCACTAGTAAAGGCTAGGCCTTTAACTCACTAAGTAAAACTAAAACAGACTCGAAATAAGTTTGAGAAAAGAAAACGTAAATAAAACAGAAGCAGAATGTTTTAAAACTAAGACAGAATCAGAAACAGAAAAGAAAATAAATTCTCGGTCGACCGAGAGCTGTGGTTCGGTCGACCGAACGTTTTTTTTTTTTTTTTTTTTTATATTTTTTTTTACGACACTGTTTTAATATACGTACTCTTATTCACGTAATATTCACGAATCCGGCCCCAACAAAATAAGCTATATCTCAATTTAATGACTCGAGTCCCCAAACAACGGCGCCAAAAACTTGATGGAGGTCAAATTAAATTATTAACTCGAGACCTACTAACCTACTAGCAAGAGAACTAGGTTCAATTGTAGTATAGCTAGATAGAGTCGAGGTCGATCCCACAGAGACTCGGCACAAACAAAACACAACTTACTTTATCAGAACTAAATTGAAAGGGCGGTCTACGACCAACTAAATGCGAGAAATAAAATAGTGACAACCACAAGACACAAAATATCACAAAGACAAATTAAAGACTACTAAAACACGGATAATACGGTTGATATTATCTAGACAAATAGTATTGATTACGCTAGTAGATCATAACTCCCCCATGTAAATTAGGTTGATAACGAGACAAAACAAACGTTAAAGATTAATTATTATGACTACGGGAGTCATCCCCTAAGGTAGATTTAGCTCCAAGTTAGGCCATCTAAATCATCGTGCCTCCATTACGTGACTTCGCTTTTTAATGCCTCCATCTCATATAACTTCTGACACAATTATTTCACTAGGGATGCCGGTATAAACCGTAACCTCATCTAAGCAACATTCCTATGGTGAGGCGTACTTCTTAGATGCCGATTCAATCTATATCCTAAGTAACAATCACTTTTTGAGTTTCATGTTAAATTATGATGACAAATAATTAAGTTGATCAGGTTTAATTACTCGTTTTAATTCCAAATCGAGAATCGACGTAGTCGAAGCCGATCATAATATTGCCCTACACCTTACCACACTCGGTCGACCGAATGACGGCACTCGGGCGACCGAGTGACATGTCTAGGTCGACCGAACACGGTTCGTGCCGGAACAAATCATGATTACTTCTTAACGTTTCTAACCTAAGCACATGGGTTCGTAAATAAATCTACATCACGCAATCAATACAAATAAAACTACTCCATAATAAAATATATCAGATCTACAAATAAAGATTGCATAATTGAATAGTCATACCCTCGAAGACGAGAGTGACTCCCACTCTTTAATGCGCTCCCTAATCGGAGAATCCGATGAATCCACAATGAACGAACATAAAGAAAATAAAACGAAATCTCAAAATCTAAAATTGTATGAATTGTTTTTGTGTTGTAGTGGTGTGTGTTCTCAACATCGTGGCTGCTGTTTATATAGGAGTTGTAGCCGACATAGGGAGAATCCAGAAGATTGACGTGCATTTATCAAATTAGGCTCGGGTGACCGAACCTACACGCTCGGTCGACCGAATGGCATGGCTCGGTCGACCGAGCCTCCTTCTTCACGCGTTTTCACTTTGGTTCGTCCGACTTGTTTCCCACTCCACGCTTTTGAATTGATCTCGATTGATCCTTTCTTCAATGCTCCGATTTTCTTCTCTTTTATCTTGAAATCTCCCCGATTGCATGATAATTATCTTCCCGATTTATCATGATCTCGCAAAATCGGTATTTATCACACAATTTAATTGCTCTTTTATAATAAAAACAAAAAATACCAATTATCATATTAATAATCACTTATTATTAAATAATAAATATAAACACGTGATTTAAATATGAAATATATAATTAACTCCGATTTAAGGTTAGAATTGATGACATCAATAGGTATATTTTAACTGTCATCATTATCATCCCACTCAATCGGTCGCACGGAGAAGTTCTGGCCATTATGATCTTGAAGGGCATAGCAAAGAAACCGAGTCCACTAAAAAAAGCCTTGAGAAAAGAGAAATCCCATAAAATATTGCGAGTTTCATGAGAATATAGGTCACGAAATGGAGGAATGCTCTGACCTGAAGAGAGACATCGATGCTTGTATTCAAGAAGGCAAGCTAGATGAGGTGGTTGGCAGATCTCAGTGCAACGAGCCCAAAGGGCGCAGAGATTACAAGAGGAAGAATTCTGATCAGGGTCGAGATCGAGGTTGCGACACTCAGAGGCGTAGGGATCGATCTCCAGGTCAAGAAAGAGACAATAGGGGCGACCATGATCGAGATAGGTACGACGATAATCGACCCAATAATTACGTCAATACGATCTTTGGGCCAGCTGAGATCAAGAAAGACCGAGCCAGTCGAGAGCCAACTGACAGCTCGAGGGAAAGTAAGAGACTGAGATTTACGACGGAAGTCGGGTATGGACCCAAAGATGACATTCCCAAGTCTCGGAGTCACAGTGAGGGTTTGGTAATTGAAGCGGTGATTAGCCGAGCTCGGGTATCGAGAGTCTGTGTCGACAATGGTAGAGCGGTAAACATCTTGTATTACTCGGCTTTTCAGGCGATGAAACTGAAAGAGAAGGACATAGCTCCTCTAGCGTCTCCTTTGTTTGGGTTCACAGGACAAGCGGTTCACCCCGTGGGATCGGTAAAGCTGCTAACGATGGTCGGAGATGGCTAGAAAGGAAGGACCCTCGAATTAAACTATGTGGTAGTCAAGGCTCCCTCGGCATACAATGTTATCTTGGGACGACCCGCTCTCTTCGACTTGTGCGCTATCATCTCCACCTTCCACAACAGCATGAAGTTTCCTACCAGGTTCGGCTCCCATGAAGTAAGGGGAGACATTGATGCTGTGCGGAGCTGTAACTCCATTGTCCTGGACGGGAAAATGGCCGTACAACAAGTCCTGGTCGACGAGCTGATTCCGAAAGAAGAAGAGGAGAAGAGTTGGATCTCAGTTGATCCAGTCGAAAATGTTCGACTATGGGAAGGCGAAGATGATCATTGTGTGCAAGTCGGGATCTGGATTCCCGGCCAAAGAAAAACAATCACTGGTCGAGCTGCTAATCGAGTTCAGAGATGTTTTTGCCTGGAGGGCTAATGACATGCCGGGACTATCCATGGATATAGCGGTCCATAAACTCGAGATAGATCAAGCCAAGAAGCCAGTTGGACAGAAAAAGAGGAACTTTGCGCATGATCGAGTTGAAGCCATAGAGAAGGAATTCGGGAAGCTATTAACCGCAAGGATAGTAAGAGAAGTGTTCTATCCCGAATGGCTAGCCAACCCGGTGCTAGTCAAAAATCCCGACGGCAGCTGGCGTATGTGCGTGGACTTCACCACCTTAATAAAGCATGTCCCAAGGACTCATATCCCTTGCCAAAAATCGACAGGTTAGTAGACTCTACTATCGACTTCGAAGTGTTTGGATTTTTAGATGCATACAAGGGATATCATCAGATCCTAATGGATCGTCGAGACGCGGAGAAAACGGCCTTCATTACGGAATTCGGCATTTTCTGCTATGTAACCATGCCGTTCGGGTTGAAAACGCCGGGGCTACATATCAGAGAGCAGTCAACAAAATTTTAGCCAAACAGATTGGTAGGTTTATAGAAGTGTACGTAGATGACTTGCTCATCAAGAGTCGATCAATGAAGCAATATTTAGTAGATGCTCGAGAAGAATTCGAAGTGTTGAGGGACACGAAAATGAGGTTAAATCCAAAGAAGTACACCTTTGGGGTCAGGTCGGGGAAATTTTTGGGATACATGATCTCAAAGGATGGGATTCGAGCGAACCCGGACAAGATCGACACGTTAAAAAACATGCCTGCACCTCGAAACATAAAGGAAGTACAGAGGCTTACCGGTCGAATGACAGCCCTCAACAGGTTTCTATCGAGATGCGCACAGCGTGCACTACCATTATTTAAGATTCTCTGCAAGGCCAGTCCTTTTCACTGGGATGAAGAATGTCAGACAGCCTTCGAGGATTTGAAAGCCTATTTATCAGAATTGCCCACTCTTACTTCACCTCGAGAAGGAGAGAAATTGTTGGTTTATTTGACAGTATGTGAAGAAGCAGTGAGTGCGGTTCTAATTCGGGAAGGGGTCCACGACCAAGTGCCAATCTATTTTGTTAGTAAAGCATTGCATGGGCCCGAGATCCGATACTCACCAGCATAGAAGTTGGCGTTATGTCTGGTACACGCCTCGAGAAAACTGTAGCCGTATTTCCAAGCCCATCCCATCACGGTGGTTACTGACCAACCACTGAAGCAGATCTTGGCAAGGCCCGACACCTCGGGTTGGTTAGCGAAATGGGTAGTGGAAATGGCTCAGTATGATATCGAGTTTGTTCCTCGAACTACGGTTAAGGCCCGGGCCCTGCCAGATTTCTTAGCTGAAGGAATTTTCATCCAACTCGAGCAAGAGAGGCAAAGTACAGAAGAACAATGGACTCTCCAAGTCGACGGGGCGTCAAGTAAAGAGGGGGCAGGAGCCGGACTCCTGCTAATCAGCCCAAACGGTGAAGAATTCCCATACGCCCTTCGGTTCGACTTCAAAGCAACGAACAACGAGGCTGAATAAGAAGCTATGATCACAGGTCTGAAACTTGCTTTGAAATTAGGAGTCGATAATCTGTTGGTATACAGCGACTCGCAGTCGGTGGTAAATCATATCAGGGGGGAGTATGAAGCCAAGAAAGAAACCATGAAGAGCTACTTAACAGTGGTACAAGGCCTCATACCTAAGTTCAAATCGGTTCAGATCGAGCAGGTCCCCCGAAGTCAAAACAAGAGAGCGGATGCGTTGTCTAAGTTAGCTTCGAACTTTTTCTCGAGCAAGAAAGTCTTAGTCGAGTTGTTGACGGACAGAAGCTACAGGGAATCTGTTGGTCCCTTGGAAAGGCTAACACAAGTTTAGAGGGGGGGGTGAATAAACTTGTCACCAAAAACTGATCTGAGCTGGAAAAGTCCCGGAACCGAGTTTCTCGAAACTTAAGGCGATCTTCGGTTCTGTCCCTTTAACTTGTGCGGAGTTCGGTTAGCTTAACGAATATAAGTTATTACCGACTTATATTTAGTCTCGTTAATCGCGAGCGGATAAAGATTAGCCTTTAACAACTAGTAACTATAATTTCAACATGAAAACCATTATAAGGGAGTAAATGAATGCATAAAGTAAATAGACAAGTATTATAGAGGTTCCAGGTGGTGTAATCCTGTACGTCCTCTCTTCCCTGTGATGCGCAGAAAAAATTCCACTAGAACTTCTTTGAGATGACCCAGTTACAAAAAGTCCTAAACTGATAGTCCTTGGCTAATCCCTAGCTTCACTATCTAAACACTTGTAGAACGGTAGGATTCTTTGCTCTTCAATTGTTTGAACCACCGGGTCCTTGGAGGGTAGAATTGCCTCTTCACCGGCTCATCACAAACACGGTCTTCCCGATTTGCACTCAACCGTCCTTCACACCTTCTTGGTGTTTCACGGTCTAGACCTTTGATATAATCAAAGTTGAGACCTTGAATCAATGACTATGATTCAACTGTGATTTGAGCTTTTCTTCTAAATGATTAATTTAAGCACGGCTCTGTATTTCTTCAAATATTAGATCTTGAATTATGCTTGAACACTTTGAAGAAATTTTCTTGATCTTGCAATTAAGTAGTTGGCAGGTATTCTTTTTGAATTTGGCTTTCCCCCTCAATTTGATTTTTCTTGACTAGATGAATTTCTTTTAATTTTCTTGCTTTTTATCACATGCCTGCTCTCCACACATTTTGATGTTGTAGAGGTAATCTATTTATAGGGGTTTAACCAACATTCATCCTGCTTTGTAACGGCTATGTTTTCTGACCGTTCCTGCTGTGTCAGTGACTCATCCAATGAGATTTCTTACTTTACAACGTTCGATTGTACTTTCAGTTTGTTGGATGATTGACTTGTAAAACTGAGTTTCATTATCAGTTTTACGCTGAGTTTATTATATGTCAGTTTCCTTACTGACTTGGAGCATTAACTGAGATTTTATTCTTCTTCAAATATCAGTACTCCAGTTTTTCATCTGATTACAATTGACTTAATCAGAGTACACCATGATACATTTATCATCTAAGAATTCATTGTCCTTATGATTCTTAGGTCTTCATACAAGATCTATAAAGTCAGTTCAGGTCACCACAATCTTGCCTGAAGTCCAACTTTACAGTCTCGACTTTTAATCTTCATAACTGAGTTTGAACCCTCAGTTCTTCATTCTTCAATAACTGAGTCTGTGTCCCTCAGTTCTTCTATCTTCTAGATAAGCCAACTGAGTCTGTAACTCTCAGCGAACTTATCTTCTTCAATCTTCTGTAGATCTGTTCTGTTGTCAGTTTTTCGTAGGGTCTCAGCTAGTCAAAATGTCAGTTTCTCCATTTCTCAGTTTTGGTCAAGAACAATTACAGTGCTTGTCTGATTTAACTTATACAACTATCAGACTTTAATAAATCCTATACATTGGTATCTAGACATCTTTTTGCTTTGCACTATAACAGCTAGTTATGACACTTCATCAATGGGGTTAAGAACAATTAAATAAACTAAGTGATGAATCATCATCAAAACATAAATTTTATTTCCAACAATTTCCCCCTTTTTGATGATGTCAATACCCTCCTTAAAAGCAATGCAAAAAGATAAAAGACAAAACATAATAAATAACACCATGAACGAGAAACGAAACTTTATTTGATAGCCGAGTTACAAGATTAAAGTACAACATAAGTAAAACAACTGAATTTAATGTCCTGGTTGATTATCATAGTTCTCTGCAACAATTCTCATTTCTTCATTTGTGGCTGAATGTTCAATTCCATGAATGCTTGCCCAAATGTTCCATGACTGAGATAAATTGTTTTTCTTGAAGAATTTACTTTTGAATAGAGTTGCAAATGTGAAAACTGATGTCCTTAGCCTTTCATTGGTGGCCGTTCTGAGTAGAGTTTGAATGAATTCAGGTTCAGTCTTTTCAACTTTCTCTGAAACTTTATCTAAGGTACCGTCTGCTTCCCATTTCTTCAGTTTATTCCAATAATACACAAGTATCTTTTGCATGTGTAGAAAAGTTTCAAGAGATTCTTCTTTTGATACTCCTTCTTTCTCTGGTAAGTCTTTGAACAAATTGTAGAGACAAGAATCGAGACCAACTCTTTTGTCAGTTGGTTCGGAGTATTTAACAATCAGTTTCATCTCATCATCAGTAAAATCTCCTCTTGCTTTCTTCAGTTCACTTAACTTATCATCAACATTTGTAAGAGCTTGTGGTATTTCAGCTGTATGGGCTTTTAAGATGTCCAAACTTTCCCCCTTATTGACATCATCTTTATTAATCAGGCTTTTGATGTAAGCATTTAATGTTTGTTGGGTTGATGCCAATATGGTTTGAGCCACAACTGAGTCCTTTAATCCCTGTTCCATTAAAAACATTATGTCCACTAGATTCCTGAGAATGCCTTCCCATCTGTCTTGAGTTTCATTCTTCTTCGTGACATGTTCAGTGGTTGTTTTCCGAATCTCAAGCAGAGTATTTTGACAACTGTCATTCACAGTATCCATCTTCTTTTCAAGTTTGGATCGTTCATCTTGACTGGCTTCTAAAGATTTTAAAACTTTTCCGAATAAGCTCATGTCATCCTTTTGAATTCTGAGTATCTCATTGTGATAATATCTAATGAGATCAACTTGAGTAGGAACATCTTGTGAACTTCTTTCTTGTTGTTCCTTTGACTTGCTTGCTTCCGCATCTGGTAAATTAGTTTGCTTTAGAGGTGAGAGAACGATTTCCTTCAATTTCTCTCTACATTCAGCTGATTGTCTTTCTTCTTCCGACTGTTTCTCAGTTTCCTCCAGTCTTGATGAATCAATAACTTTTGTTGGTGACAAATGTACTTCCAGTTCATCATCTGATTCTTCTCCAGGTATGTCCGCAATGATCTTGCTATTTCAAGTGTGGATTTATCGGTGGGAGACTGATAACCTTCTTGTGCTTCCTTGTCCGACTGAGTTTCAGATAAGTTTTCAGAGCTTGAGCTACTACTGCTTCCATCAGAACTACTTGAGTCTTCATCAGTATTTCGTTCGGTTGTAGTTTCCTTTTCTTGTATAGAGGCAAGAATCCCTTTTTGTAGATCAGGATCTTCCTCAAGATCATCATCATTCTTCTTAGAGCTTCCACTGGCTATGTCTTCCTTCCAATAACTGTTTCTGATTAATGCATACCCTTGATTTAGGAATTCTTCGGTATCGATTATCTCCATTAAGCTTGTGATGTTGTATAGATCAAATACCCATTTCTCAATGATCTCCATTTCTGCATGCTGACTTCTCTGATCATTTATGGAACTGAACTTCCAGGTTCTGTATCTTTGCAATCGTTCATAATCAGCTTTCAATAGTTCTGTATGAGCAGATGGAGGTTTGAATGGTGTGAGGGTGTCTTCGGAATCCCTTGTGATTTCATGATCTTCTCCTTGAGTAGGAACTTCAATTTGCATGGGATCATCAGTTTGCATAAGATTTGTTCTGCTGGTTTCTCCCTCAGCAGTAGCTGAAACAACTGATGTTCCTTTTTCAATCTCAGAGGTTGAGATTATTGGCTCAGTTTGTGAAACTTTTTCACTTGCTTCTTCTTCAATGGCTTGTTTTTCGCTTTGCTCAGGTTCCAATTCAACAATTGGAACTTCTTCCATGTGTGTCCAATTCGGTTCGACTTCATGAACTTGTTCATCCAATTGAATAAACTTGGTTGATTCGGTTATTGCTTCATCCTCCTTTTCTTCGGTTTGAGGAGCCGTGAATTCTTTAACCATTTCCTCTGTTCCAAGTTTGGGTACAATTTTTGAGGAGTAGCTCTAGACTTTGAAAGCAACATGAGCATGTTCAATGTTGTTTCATCAATCAGTCTTTCATCGCTGTCTGATTCTTCATTATCAGGGTCAGTTCTCAGGGTTTGTTCCCTCTGAGTTACAGCTTCTTTCTGCAAGTCAGTTTCAACAGTCTGTTCTCTGTTGATAACTTCAGTTTCTTTCATTGTTTCCGTTCCTTGTACAGCTTCCTCAGTTACCAAGGTTGGAATGGATTGGGTGAGATTAATCTCAGTTTGCACTTCAGGTGCTGATCTGTCAGCAACTTCAGTTCTAGCTTCTTGAGTTGATGACATTTCCATTGGTTTCTCAGTTACGACTTTTCCAGTTTCTTCTAACTGCTTTCTTCTTTTCTTCAGGTCTTCAATTTGTGCTAACACTTCGTCTCCAGTTGCAGGTTCTTTTGATTTCCTGCTTCTTTTCTTTTTGAGTTCAGTCTCAGTTTTCTCAGCTTTCCTTTTCCTTGACTTTTCTTCTTTAATATCAATCTTTCCATCAGCAACAGGTGTTTCTTTCCTTTTAGCAACTCCAAAGTGATCGAGTATCCTTTGAACCACTAATGCTAGAGTTTTCTTGTGATAAAATCTTCCTTTCTTTACGTCGGTCTTCTTTTTGGGTACATCAATTGATTGTGCTATCAATTGATCATATAGATACCTAGCCCAATTGAAATCCTTTTCAAACCAGATTATGTAAAGCAAATCAAGTTTTGCTCCAGATAAGTTGCTGAAGTTTCCAGCATTCCCAATTATGCAATTTGCCAGCAATTTCGAAAGAAAATTAAACTCCGGTTTGAGTAGGCTTGTGCTTCCAGTCTGTAGGACAGCAGATTCACCGTTAATTGCTATATCTTTCCATAACTTCTCTTTCTGTTCTTTAGTCAACTTAATGGCTGCTGATCCTCCGGATTTGTCAAACCCAAAGATTTCTGCAATTAATTCTTCAGTGACTTTGATTTCTTTATTACTGACAGTGGTGATGAAGGTTTGTGTATCTTCTCCTTCCACGATTGTTCTTCCAAATTGATAGAAGTCTCCGATGCTTTCTAAACAAACACTTTTTAGATCGATGTTGAAGACTGCTTCCAACCCTTTAATTTTTCGAATTTTTGTCGCAATAGAATTAACCAGAGTTTGATCAACATATTTTGCAATATATTGATCAAGAGAAACGATCATTCCGGGTTCAACACGAGTAAAGTTCATTTTTCTGGATATGATTGAAGATTTTGAAAATTTGAAATTCAGAGAGTGGATTCAGAATTCAGGCGTAAAGAAATTATATAAAAGAAAATTCTGGATATTTATATTTTGAAGTGGGGGTAGTTAAGAATTGAGTGGGACTTAAAACGTCTTGTCATAAATGTGTTGAGATCGCGAAAAAGTGGATGGGTGGAAATTATGAACGGTTTAGATTGAGAAGGACCACGCCTTTTCTTGATAACAGTAGCTAGATACAAGTTGATAAAGAAGGTACGATGAGTTGACAGCTGTATATTCTCAGTTTTTGTCCTCATGCTGAATTCAAAAACTTGGTTGTGAAAGCAACTCAGTTTTGTGAATTACGTTTTTCAGTTCTTAGCTGATTGTGTTTTTCCTGCAAAACAAAGTGAGAAATTTTTGGTACCCATATCCTTTTGGGTCCTAACTGATTAGTTAGTGATGATACAACTTTGTACCTTTCTTGGTATTTTGACTGTGTGAAGTCAGTTTTCACAAACTTTTCATGTTTTGTCATAACAGTTTTAAATTTGTTTTGATTGTGAAACTGATGTGATGGTCTATTCCAATCTTCATCTGTGGGAAATAATCTTCCTTTCCCTTTGATCCTTGAATGATCTTTATCCTTAGATGGATATGACTTGAAGATTTTTCTTACTGATATTGGATCAGTTTTACTGCTTTCAGCCTTCTTAGTTTTTCTGTAAAATCTGCTGGCTTGGTGAATTTTGCTAACAGATTTTTCAGTTTTAGCAGCTTGTGCATTTGGCTGTGCTGAGTGTCTATCAGTTCTAATAACTTTATCAGTTTTCTGAGTTTTCGACGGTTGAGTAGTCACAAATTTTATTGCAACTGATCTTGGTCTTAACTTAGAATTATACTGATTATCAAACCACTAAACCGAGATCTATCTCCAAATGGTTTTCCTGGTTTGAATTGAACTTTGGAGATTGGATCAGCGATGATTCAACGATGTTTACAACATTTGTTGGTTTATCGATTGGTCCAATCACTTTGGTTCCGTTATTAGTCTTGATTATGTTAATTTCAGCGTTCAATCTTGAAATTTCAGTTTTCAATAACTTTTTCTCCTTTTTGACATTCTCATAATTCCTTTGAATTATTTCTAATTGCTTTATGAGTATGTCTAAGGTTTCATTGAAATCTTCATTTCTTTGATTGTTCAGGACAGTGTGAGATTTAGATGTAGATGCATTTACCTCCTGATGTTTGATAGATAAGCCTGATGTTGAGAAATCATCACTGATCAAAACTTGTTTCCCTTTATCGATAGCAATCGTCTGTGTAGCTCCTAGCAATATGATTTCTTCATCACTTTCTCCTCCATGGCTTGTAGGTAGGGTCTCATCCATATCTATGACCTTCATACTGGATGGATCTCTGGTTAGCTTTTCTTCTATAGAGTCAACCACCCGTATTAATTCTCTTTCTGCTTCTTCTGAAAGATCACTTAAGGATGGAAATCTTCTGGATTCATCATCAATATTCGCATTAAGCTCAATGTCTTCATCATAACTGAAATGAGGTTCCGGATTTGTGTGAGAGCTCGTAGTACTGAATCTTTCAAATATTTGCTCTTGGAAATCATAAACAACATTCTGCAAGTAGTCAGTCAGGGGGTTATTTAGCCAATTTATAATTCTAGATGTATCCATTGTAATGAAGTACAGTAAGGGTTTTCAACAGTTGGTTTAGTAGGTATGCTTAGATCGCTTTCAAGTGAAAGAAGCTGCTCCGATACCAATTGTTGGTCCCTTGGAAAGGCTAACACAAGTTTAGAGGGGGGGGGGGTGAATAAACTTGTCACCAAAAACTCGATCTGAACTGGAAAAGTCCCGGGAGGCGAGTTTCTCGAAACTTAAGGCGATCTTCGGTTCTGTCCCTTTAACTTGTGCGGAGTTCGGTTAGCTTAACTGAATATAAGTTATTACTGACTTATATTTAGTCTCGTTAACTGGCAGCGGATAAAGATTAGCCTTTAACAACTAGTAACTATAATTTCAACATGAAAACCATTATAAGGGAGTAAATGAATGCATAAAGTAAATAGACAAGTATTATAGAGGTTCCAGGTGGTGTAATCCTGTACGTCCTCTCTTCCCCGTGATGCGGAGGAAAATTCCACTAGAACTTCTTTGAGATGACCCAGTTACAAAAAGTCCTATAACGATAGTCCTTGGCTAATCCCTAGCTTCACTATCTAAACACTTGTAGAACAGGTAGGATTGCTGCTCTTCAATTGTTTGAACCACTGGTCCTTGGAGGGTAGAATTGCCTCTTCACCAGCTCATCACAAACACAGTCTTCCTGACTGCACTCAACTGTCCTTCACACCTTCTTGGTGTTTCACAGTCTAGACCTTTGATATAATCAAAGTTGAGACCTTGAATCAATGACTATGATTCAACTGTGATTTGAGCTTTTCTTCTAGATGATTAATTTAAGCACGACTCTGTATTTCTTCAAATATTAGATCTTGAATTATGCTTGAACACTTTGAAGAAATTTTCTTGATCTTGCAATTAAGTAGTTGGCAGGTATTCTTTTTGAATTTGGCTTTCCCCCTCAATTTGGTTTTTCTTGACTAGATGAATTTCTTTTAATTTTCTTGCTTTTTATCCCATGCCCTGCTCTCCACACATTTTGATGTTGTAGAGGTAATCTATTTATAGGGGTTTAACCAACATTCATCCTGCTTTGTAACGGCTATGTTTTCTGACCGTTCCCTTGTGTGTCAGTGACTCATCCAATGAGATTTCTTACTTTACAACGTTCGATTGTACTTTCAGTTTGTTGGATGATTGACTTGTAAAACTGAGTTTCATTATCAGTTTTACGCTGAGTTTATTATATGTCAGTTTCCTTACTGACTTGGAGCATTAACTGAGATTTTATTCTTCTTCAAATATCAGTACTCCAGTTTTTCATCTGATTACAATTGACTTAATCAGAGTACACCATGATACATTTATCATCTAAGAATTCATTGTCCTTATGATTCTTAGGTCTTCATACAAGATCTATAAAGTCAGTTCAGGTCACCACAATCTTGCCTGAAGTCCAACTTTACAGTCTCGACTTTTAATCTTCATAACTGAGTTTGAACCCTCAGTTCTTCATTCTTCAATAACTGAGTCTGTGTCCCTCAGTTCTTCTATCTTCTAGATAAGCCAACTGAGTCTGTAACTCTCAGCGAACTTATCTTCTTCAATCTTCTGTAGATCTGTTCTGTTGTCAGTTTTTCGTAGGGTCTCAGCTTGTCAAAATGTCAGTTTCTCCATTTCTCAGTTTTGGTCAAGAACAATTACAGTGCTTGTCTGATTTAACTTATACAACTATCAGACTTTAATAAATCCTATACATTGGTATCTAGACATCTTTTTGCTTTGCACTATAACAGCTAGTTATGACACTTCATCAATGGGGTTAAGAACAATTAAATAAACTAAGTGATGAATCATCATCAAAACATAAATTTTATTTCCAACAGAATCAAAGGTGCAGCCGATCATTCAACAGGCGACTTGGATGGATCCAATAGCCCTTTACATCAAGGACGGAATTCTACCATCCGATAAGGTACAAGCATGCAAAATCCGACTTCGGTCAGCACGGTATGCTTTCTTTGACTCCATCCTTTATCGAAAGTCCTTTGTAGCGCCATGGTTGAGATGTGAATCAGAAGAAGAAGGGGAATATCTTCTCGAAGAAATTCACAGAGGGGCTTGTGGAAACCATTGCGGGGCTAGGATGCTTGCCCGAAAATGCAAGCTAGCGGGGTACTTTTGGCCGTCGATGCAACGAGATGCGAATCGCCTGGTTCAGAGGTGTAGAACCTGTCCAATTCATGATAATATCACCCACCAACAGGCACAAGAGATGAATGCCATCTCGTCAGCCTGACCTTTTGATCAATGGGGTGTCGACATAGTTGGACCCTTACCCCGAGCTCCAGGTAACAACAGATACGTGGTCGTCGCAGTGGACTACTTCACGAAGTGGGTCGAGGCCAAGGCTTTGACCGACATCAGAGCAGTGACCATTAAGAAGTTCTTGTGGATCGATATTTTTTGCAGGTACGGAATTCCCGGAGCTTTGATCTCAGACAATGGCACTCTGTTCGAAGATCTAAGAGTTAGGGAATGGTGTAATGAGTATCACATCAGTCAGCACTTCACCTCGGTTGCTCACCCACAAGGAAACGGTCAGGTCGAGCAAACTAATCGACAGATCAAGCTAGGGCTGAAAAAGAGATTAGAAGCCGAAGGGAGAGACTGGGCAGCACAACTTCCGAGCAACCTATGTCGTATAGGACAGCTCTAAATTCATCGACAGGAGAAACGCCCTTCTCTTTGGTTTACGGATGCGAGGCAGTAATTCCTGCCGAGATCGGTTTTCCCTCTCCTCGAGTCCTAGCGTACAATATCGAAACTAACGACCCCGATCTTCGACACGAAAAAGACAGCATCGAGGAGCGAAGAGAGATCGCTTCAGCTCGGATGGCTAGATACAAGCAAAGATTTCACAGTACTATAACTCAAGGGTCAAGTACAAGTATTTCAAAGTCGGGGACTTAGTCCTCAGAAAGAACAAAGCGAGTCGACAAGAACCAACTGGAAAATTGGAGACGAATTGGGAAGGCCCGTACCAGATTCTGAAGGTTCACCCCAAAGGGTCCTACCAACTTGGACGAGATGATGGAACCATGGTTCCTCGACAGTGGCACGCCAACAACTTGAGGAAGTATTATGTTTAAGCTAAGCTTTATCTCGATTAATTTCTGTCTTTACATTTTTATTCCTTGTAATAAGTCCATGTGACAATTTCATAAATATTCTAATAAACATGTTTTTCCTCAAGATGCTTTTGTGTTTGTTAGGATTTACAGCCTTAACATTGCAAGTCTAACACGATACAAAATGTCAAAGGCAACGCAGTCGACAACGAGAAGGGAAAGTCCGCAAGTCGGATCCCTCAATATAGCCAAAAGCAAAACGAGCCTACAAGGCAAAAAATTCGACCACCAGAAAAGCAAAACGAGCCTAACGGGCAGAAAATGCTAAGGTAGAGGGACGGTTCACAAAGTCGGACCACACGCCCAGAGAACGATACATCTATGGCAGAATTAGTCCGTGTGACTAAAAATACTAAGGTGATCAAGTCGATCTCAAACAAAATAAACTCGCAAGTGCAATAAGAACCAAAGGCTCATAATACACTTGAGGGGCAACACGACATTAATAAAGCAAAACGGCAAATAGAGCCAAAGGCTCGACAAGCGAAGAGATAAAAGACATCGAAACGTGAAAGATAGACAACAATAAAGAAAAGGAAATAAAATATTGCAAAGTCGAAGCAAATTTGAAGCAAAATTAATATAAAATAAAGCCAGGTCGAAAAGACCAGCCATGACACGGCAAAATATGTTATTACAGATCAAAAGAACCAAATTCAGAAGGTCGAATAAATGTTCAAAAAGAATTGCAATTAAGAAGAAGCATCAGGGGTTGGCTCGATGTCAGCAGGGGTCGACTCAACAACATCGGCGGAAGTCGGAGCACCATACTTTTGGGCTAAAGATTCCCCTATTGGAACTCCTCACCGTACTGGTCGTACAACGCCTCCGACTCAACATTATAGAACTGTGGTGTTGCGAGAGTCGATACGTCGAATCCCGGATAAGCTACCGCAGCCGATCCGCCGCCAGAGTAAAGCCGCCCATCATAGCCGTGCGCATCAACACGATCAAATCCGCATCGAGCTCCTTCGACTTCCGGTACTCAAGGACCGCAGCTGTCTTGGCCGTCTCGATGCGCGGGAACATGGTCTAGCTCGGCCCTTAAGGCATCTCTCTTTTTCTCCAGATCGACCCTTAGGGTATCCCTCTCCTGTCGGGCCAGTGCCGCGTCGGCCAGTGAAGCCTTGTGCCCCTGCTGCACTTTCTCGAAGTCCACGGCCAGATCGGCTAACCTTTTACCCTAGTCCTGCCGCTCGTTTTGTGCTCGGGTCAAGTTGTCGGCGGTAGTTGTCAGCGCGTCCTGCAGCTTCTTGACCTCGACATTCTCCTCGTGCGTAAGAGTCTCAAATTGAGACTCTAGACCGGCTATGGCAGCGCTCTTCTTGACGTTATCTTCAATCAGCTTGCGGATCTGCCTCCTCAGATCCTCTTCTGACTCGACTGGCTTAGCCAATCGTCTGGCAG
Source organism: Gentiana straminea (assembly GCA_036785695.1). NCBI lineage: Eukaryota > Viridiplantae > Streptophyta > Magnoliopsida > Gentianales > Gentianaceae > Gentiana > Gentiana straminea. The sequence continues at coordinate 1,058,154 of JAVUPR010000424.1, read as the reverse complement.
CCTCTCTGCCAATGAGGTTATTCTGTCGAAAGAAAAGAAAGGCGTCAAATAATAAATACAAGGCATATACCTCGAGAGAAATCATCAAAAAAGAAAAAGAAAGACAATTGACTTACGATGCGGCTTGACTTCCGAAGCGCAGAAGATAGAGCTTTGTCCTCCATGGTCGCGCAATCGTCAGCAACCAGGTTCATGTCGACCTCGGCCTCGGTAGAGGCTTCACCAACCTTGGCCTTCTTGGCCCTTCTCTGTTGATCCTTCACCAGTTCGGGAAGGGTTGGCCTTTTCTTGGGTTGCGCCGCCGTTTCCTCGATGCTCCCTCCGACATGTGGAGTTATGTCGACCAGATCCTCTTCGTCCTCGTCCCGCAGCGAACCATGGCGGACTAGTAAGCCGCTGGTGGCTGGGAGTCGGGTGGGCGAACGAGCTGGAGCTGTCGACTCGACACCAGCAGGAGTACTCTCGGGCTGAGCAGGACTCCTTTCTCCGGCAGTGGGAGGGGCCCTGGCCTCGGAAACTTGCGCAGTAGGGGCCACTTGAGCTCCGAGAGGCGGAGCAGCCCCGCCCATCGACGGGGGATGTGTGTCGGGTCGGTGATAAGAGAGAACTTTCCCACTGCGAAAGGAGAAGATAAAGTTAGTATCAACAAAAATATCAAGTTACAGACTTCGAAAAAGAGAAACATATACAATAAACAGAGAAATATCCTACAGTTCTCCTGGTCGAGGGCATGAAGATTCCCGTAGGGTATCGGTCCTGCCTCTTCCAGATGTGCCAGGCCGTAGAGAAGGCTCAGATCTCGGGTGGCCACCTCGAAGCTAAAGCCGTCCATCATACGGGCCTCGTGAGGGGCTGGACCCTTCTCCAGTTTATCGTTTCTTTTCCCCCTCGACCTCCAATGTCCAATGTAGGGGTTGTCCAAGCCATGGCGGAGAAAGAGGAATCGAGGCTTCCAGTCCCCGTGTGATGATGGTCCTTTGGACACAAACTCGTGTCGATTCGTCCTTCACTGGAAGGTGTACCACATTTTGTCCGGCATGCCTTCCATCTTATAGTAGTATCGAAAGAGGGGAATCGAGAAGCATACCCCGGCCACTCGACATGCTATCACAAACCCCATCAGAATCCTGATGGCATTGAGACCTAATTGGGATACACTTATCTCGTAATGATGTAGGACGGCTATGACGGCCGGACATAGTGGAAATCTCAATCCACTGGAAAGCTGGGCCTCGAAGACCGAGCAAAATCCCTCCGGAGGCTCATCGGCGTATTGGTGTTGGCCGGAAGGTAGTTGGATTTCAAATTGGGGGCTGGCAAGGCCAAACTTTTGCCGGATTTTAACAATTTCATCAGAGGAAAGGGTGGAAAGACAACCCTTAGGACCCTTCCCATCCATCCTAGTCACTAATTTCTTCGGTTCCCTAAGAATACCTGTGGGGTCATCTGAAACTGACTGGAGAAGATGATCGGAGGCAGTGGGCAGCGGAGTTTGGGTGTGAGAAGGTGATTCACTACTCCTATCAGACTCAGTAGCACTACTAGACCTGAATATATTCAGGGGAAAGAAGAAGAAGAGGTAAAAATAACAAGGAAGCTTACTGTGATATTTGGAGAATATGCAGCAGAAAGGATGAAATGCCTTTGCCCCGGTTCTTTCCTCTCCCTTTTATGCTTGCCAAAATCTTCAAATGATGTGAAAGGACGTGATTGAGGGAGTTATAAGGAGTTATAACCCCCTGCAAATCGTGAGAATCAAGGCATGACGTTACGTTTGACGGAAGACGAGGCGTTAGTGCGCCATGACGTCACGATGCAGTGCCACGGTTGGCCAGGGTTACAGGTGGCAGGCGAGGCGTTAGTGCTTTTTCCCGCCCAAACGATGGTCCAACTCGAAGACGATTTCAAAATGGCAGATTTGACCTCGGACAACGGGAGTCGCCTCTCTCAAGTCTGGGGGGCTTATGACGATACAGGATTTCACCCATCCACGTGTCGTCTATCGGTTGGTCCTCACGCTATGAATAAGTGCCAAGGTACGCGTGTCGAGACACGAGGTAGTCTACGACGATCAACATTCGAGTAGTGTAGGCCGATGGTCCAGAGTCGGTCTAGCGCAAGTCGATTAGGTCGACCTCGAGGACAGAGTCCGCACCAGCTACGAAGGCCCATTATCAGTATGATAACTTGGGCAAGGGGCAAGGCCCATTAAGGGTAAATGCGACAATAGCATAGACCGACCTAATGCTAGGGTTAGGGCATGCATTACCATCATAAATACGACGATCCAGGAACTACGTAAGGCTTGATTCCTAGACAATTACGGGATACGTAGGCAATCTAAGACGAGCTCTTAGACTCAGCCGCAAATAACACAAACAACCACCGCGTTTATAGTGCATTAGGGTCTTGGATATTCAACACTAGATTCATATAAGCCCGGATTAATTAGGTGACATAATTTGTCATCGTCAGTAGTTATTTAAGAAGTAGTTGTAACCGCTTTCTTATCTCAAATTACAACTTAGAACGCTAATATGGCATCAGCCCAACGGTAAGTGTTATGGTCATTAACCCGAAGGTTGCTGGTCGAGTCCCAGTGAGGACAAAAGTATGCGTGCATGTGTATCTTTCGTATCCGTGAATATTCTCTTAGGAGCGGTTCTCGAAAGTACAATGTTTTATTGTATTATTATAAATAAAAGTAATATTCACTATTAATCTCATTATTTGCTTAGTAGTATGTTTCTAAATGAACTTCACAGAAAATCCCCAGGGGTTCGTTATGTGGTCATAGTGATCGGTGCATAAGAGTTACGTACGGGAGGATTGAGTTTATGGTGATACTTTAAAAACATTAGGTCCATGATGAAACTGACTGAAGTTTGAGATCTTACAGTCAAAGCATCATTAGTGCCTCACAACACATTGAGTGTGACCGCCTTATTCACACCGTCGGTGTTTGACACCTTAGTGACTGCACTTATATGTGATGAGACCACGTAGGACCTGGACCGATTCATTATGACGATATTATAGTAATTCCTTAATAAAGAATATAATTGGATCACAATATGACTATTTATGGATTAAATTCTTAATCCTGATTCATTATAGACTCATGCATTTTCAATGGTGGCGTTTGATATGGCGATAAAGTTAATTCTGAACGCAGTCCCGTTCACGTTTGCATCATTCAAAGATCAGTACTCCTTCCTACGGAAGTAGAAAGACGATTCTCTTGGTTATTAATTCTAGAACTGATTGATCATGCAAATCATTGATATGAGCATAGATATCGATCATCAGTGAATAAATGGTAGTCTGTTATAAGCAAGGGCGGAACCACCTTAGCAAAGGGGTGGTCTCAAGCCCACCCCAAATTTTGAATTTTTTTTAGTAGTAGTGTTAATATTAGTATGTTATTGTGTCTTTTTCTTGATGTTACCAAGACCAAGACCAAGACCACCCCGAAATTTCTATATACCAAGACCACCCCGAAATTTTTTCCTGGTTCCGCCATTGGTTATAAGATGTTATAGAGAGGTTTTGCCGATAAAGTCTTGTTTTATACGAATCGTATGTGAAGGATTATTCATATGTAATAGTTATATACATGTTTGGCGTATTAAATACATGACTTGTATAAATATGTTTGTAAATGAAACACACCATAACAGAAGAACTGAATACCCAAAAGAGTAATGTTACAGGTACAACAGTAGTGGCACGACACAACTTAATTTTCTACCTTTGATCATGATATAAGACCAATTGATCATCATGTAGACCAGGGGCTGATCTATGTAGGCTAGGGGGGTCACGTGACCCCAATGAGATCCGGGAAAAAAATCAATATTAAAACGATATAGTTTTGTTGTTAAAAATATCGTTTTGTTGTTAAAAAAAATGTAGTTTTAGGCTCCAGTAACCCCACTGGAATAAATTTTTGGATAAAAAATGTAATTTTACAGTCCGATGACTCTACTGAAAGAAATTCCTGGAATTGCCCCTGATGTAGACTCATCATCGTCAAAGGTTGGAAATTAAGATGTGTCACCCGTTATGGCACAGCGATTGTGCCAGTAGGGTTACTCTACCCAAAAAGACATTGTTTTTTCTAAAGGAAACAAAAGACTTAGTACCCTCAAAAAAAAAAAAAAAAAAAAGAAGAAGAAGACTTTGTTATGCTAAGGCATTCTTGTATGATGAGTAGTCACGAAGGCTGAAGAAAGCGAGGGGAAGCATAGGTAACAACTAAAACCAACGTGTTAACAATGCTGCCAATGTGCCACTTTCACACTTGTTTCTGCAATGGACAAACCAAAGCCCTTCAAATTCCTTGAAATCTTCACAGCCAGCAAGCAACTTATGACCAAAACAATGTTATTTCATGCCTTCATATTTATACCCCAAAAACATTGCAAACATGTTATAATATTACTAACAAAAACTCAGAAAAAACAATTTAAAATAAAATTATTTTAAAAAATGTCTCTAGACTTGTCAGAAACTAAAGAAGTTCAGGCATCTGCATCGATGCGTCGTCCCACGTCAATAGAGGATGAAGAAGCCATGGCTACATCAGATTTAAGCAATGTTGCTGCTAAAATTCAAAGGGCTAAGAAGGCTTATGTAGCATATGCAGAAAGAAATGAAGTAAAGCCTACAAAGGGTGAAGTTTTTTGGTGGTATTTTTATGAATTTTGTTCTTACTTTATTCAAACAGTTTTGATTCCTATACTTTTTTCAATGATTGTTGCTCAAACTTTGCGCCTTCCACCGGAACCTACAAATGGTTGGAATCGAAGCTACAAAGGCTTGGAATGCAAGCAAAAGCAGATGCAATTGTAAGTCGTAAATTTTCGTTATGGCAAAATGCAAAACATGAAATATCTTTGTCTTTGTTTTGCTCTGATATTGAAAATGTACCTTTTGATGAAATTTCAGGTATGAAAGATTGATACATAAATCAATTAAGATCAGCAATACAGTCCATCTTTCTCCACTCGAATGGACATCGTTTTCGTGGATCTTGGGACTGATTCTTGCTGCACCAGTACTTGGTTTCCTTGCAATTCAGCTTGATAAGGGTCTGAATCCACAAGTGATTGCCGGAATAGCGACAGCAACCGGAGCTATCTTCTGCCTTCCGGCGGGATTTTTCAACACGAGATGGATATTTCCACCTTACATAGCAATCATAGTCGTGGCTAGCACTGTTGGCACGGCGTTCCAATCACGATACCTTGGCCTAATGATACACGGATACGTGGGCTCCGCCAAAAACTTCTCGAAAAGAAGATCTACTGCAGGGTTTCTCTCTCTTTACTCCACCGCGGCTGGCAGCTTAGGTTCAGCCATTGTCTCTGCTTTTGTGTTCTACATGCTGAGAAAAAGTGATGACTTCACAAGCTTGTGGGTGGTTTCGATCTTTAGTGGCCTCATATGGCTTGCTGGCACGGCACAAATCTTTGGAGCGAACAGGGACGGTGCAAACCCGGATACATTTTCAGATTCATCATCCATTTCGCATTTGGTGTCGGTTTTTAAGTACCCATATGTAATAGGGAGTCTTGTCGGAGTATTCCTCTCTTCCTTCACAACAATGTGCATCTTTACAGCAGGGCTGCTTTATGTAGTAGGGGATCTTTGCATCAATAGATACAATTTATTGTATCTATGGCTATTGTACTTCATGTTTCCTCTGCTTTCTTTACCTTTATCACATCAATTGCAGCGGATACTTAGAGCAGATGCAGTGAAACTGCAGCTTTTAGGCTTACTCCTTTCTGCTTTAACTTCTGGATTTGGGTTCTATTTCCGTGAGGACATTTGGCGAACAGGTTATGTGCAACAATGTACAACTATATTGAAAGTGAAATCTCTCTGCATTTAATATCTAACATCGATTTATGTCAAACAAACAGGACATCTGCTGCTGTTTGCAGCTGTTCAGACAACCGCGACAGGAATTTTGTATGCTTTTGGAAGAGTACTTGTGCTGGATTGTAGTCCAGAAGGCAAAGAAGGTTCTTTCTCAGTATGGTTTTCATGGATCAAAACCGTAGGCACTTGTGCCGGTTTTGCATTTGCATCAGCTATTCCTAGACATGTGAATTGGTCATTCGGGGTTGCATTTTGGACAGCCATTCTTGGAGTAGTAGTTTTGATATTTGGGAACATTGATAATGCCAAAGGAGCTAAAGCTGCAGGGAATGTCGTAGATCAGCACGATAAGGGGAACCGATCAACGGTTGGATTCGATAGTGTTGCTGTCGAAGAAAAGCGACCTTCCATTGAAGAAAAACTCGAAGTATGAAATGGGTTGGGATGATTCTCCTTCTGTCTCTTATATTCATTTTGTTTGTTGAGTAAATAGGAAAATGATTTGAATAAAAGCACAATTCAGTGTACAAGAGTATCTCATTTAGGTGGATCCAGAAAGAATCGAGTTAATTATATAAAACGCAAAACTCGAATTTTCATTTTCAGAAAATTCGATGTTAAAAAGGCGTTTTTTTAAAAGAAAATAACGAAGAATGCAACGGTAACAACAACTGTTTTATCATATCAATTCTTTATGCAATGTAATATTTAAGCTTGAAAATAAACCTGGCTGAAGGGAACTTTCCTGGTTCAGATCATTTGCTGAACTACTGAAAAATCATTCTTTTCAAGCTACAAAGCTAAAATGAGCATCAAAATAAGTTTACTGAAAAAACCTACAAAAATAGAATTTCTGATATAAAAAAAGAAAGGTTTAAAAACAACAAAGAGGAAAGACCAACTTCTAGGAAGGAATAAGAGACATTGGCCGTGCCGTGCGGATTTTAACCACGGAAATTGAGCTTTTTCATCACTTTCGCATAGGCCAAAGGGACAGTACCAGGTCGTCTCAGCCTACGCCTTGCTTTCTTCGACTGTAACAAGAAGGAACACTATATCAACTTCTCGAAAATTACATTGCACAAGAAATCATGAAAATTAAAATAAAAACACGGATTGCCTAATGTGTCTTACAGCAACATATTTTTAACAATACATAAGAACCACCAAATGCTTGTACAAAGAGATGAATAGGACTACGCATGAGCAGAACCACAAGTACGTGACCAGCACTCAGTTCTTAGTTTCCACATTCCGTTTGACCAAAACCTGTTTTGAATGACTTATTAGCAAGACGAGCCTAACTCGAAGCACCTCATTCTTAATTCGAATGCTATCATAAATAATCCTAACTAAAAAGAATACGAAAAATTCAACAAAAATAAGGGCTTTTTGCAAACATGGTTTTGGCTAACAAGCTCAGACTATGAACTTTATCAAATGTCAACGAGTTTGAGCTCACACGTGAATTTTTTACTCCCAACAGATCTCAAGCAAGATATTTCATGATTAAGCGGATATCAAATCAATATTGAGCATGTAATAATTTAGGCACACTATGTTTGACAACAATATTCTTCAACTTGGTCATATCCTTTACAGCCCTATAACCGATTGTAATCCTCTCTTCAAATCACCCCAACAGTGATTGTGAACATCTAAATCCCCTGCTTAAATGGCTGTGAACATCTAAATCCCCGGCTTAATGCTGAAATGAGTGTGTTTTTGGACAAATAATAGCATCAAATGTCAAAACTATCCGGTTTTCATAATCAGGAAAAAGGTAGCCTAGTTAACTCAAGAAAATTAACGAAAACCGTTGTCACTTAGCTTCCATATCTACAGACAAATCGATCCTCATAATTGCTTACCAAGGGAGTAAAGGCGTCCAAATGGAAAAAGGATAACATTCCCCTTTTAATTTTAAGAGGAAAGATGCAAACAGCACCACAGTCAACATGCACCCATACTAACTTAACAGATACAGGACAAATAAACTACAAGACACATGCTGAATAATAGTTCCATATGCAAATGTAAGATTCATTCAGCACAATTATGCTCGTCTTTTACTAGATTTTCTGCAAAAAAGTCCTTCTCAAGAAACTTAGCAGATGACTAGTGTGTACGATACTAGTCATAAGTGGAGAAGAAATAAAAATGCAAAAGAAATAAACAAAATCAAGCACCACCGAAGCCTGATTTGAGATCATTTTCGGGCCAACTATCAAGCAGGTAAACTGTTTACTACAAGTTCAAACAAGTCCAATACATCATTAGCTTGAAGTTTCACTTTTGTACTCATCCTATGCACTCGATGCTTATTTAAATTAACGGAAGAGAGACAAAGCTTTCTGATCCTGCATTTTCTTTACCAGTAAGACAGCAGAAAGTGACCTTCTAATCAGAGAACAACACCACATCTTAGATCAGCTAGTGTATACTACCCTCCTTCACAAACAAAAATCATTTTCCATGAAACATCTGTGGTCACTTTTGCCAAGAGCTTACATTACATATAGATCATATTAACAGCAGTCTTTAGTGGCACCACACCAAACTTACTTTCGGGGCACCACATTGAGGTTCAACTGCTGGAAAGTCGAACCTCACATCCCGGTGTGGTGCCACAATAGATGTTGTGTGGTGCCACTAAAGGCTCCCCATATTCACAGATGAAGGCCAAAATTCAAAACCTGCAAAATATTTGTAAAATATTCGAAACAAGAAGCGTGGCAGAAAACTTTCACTTGGACGGTTAAAATCAACAATATGTTCAGCATCTTAATCAATAATAAAACAATAAACAAACCTTTGAAGTTGCATTGTGCCGTTTTCCTTCCCTCCAGCACCTTATCAGTCCATCCTTCATGATCCTAAATCTTCCCTTAAATGATCTAATCCATATAATCTCAAAGAATCAATACAACATTCAACATAACAGAAAACATGTGAATAACGAATAAGTGCTGGGAGTTACGAAATGTGTTACTTACGAATAAGCCTTCATTTTGGTCTTCTTCACTTTGGACACTATTGGTGTCATGGGCTGCCTACTCTTTAATTTTCTTTTCTTCTGTTTTGCTGTTATATGCCTCACTTGCATTAACTATAAACCCATAGCCAATATAAGAAATTTAACATGAACACAAGAAAGAAAATGCCCATACCCAACATAAGAAATGAACACAAGAAAGAAAATGCATTGATAAAGGTTGCATTTGTATAATTCTCATGCTAATTTAGAACCAAAATTAGCACATTTCATGATTTCCACTCAGTAGGGCAGGCAGGCAAACATCAAGAGGAAACATTCAAGAAAAAAAGGTATTACACATTACACAACAATTCAGAATTTTAAAGAAAATAGAAAATTCACATTAAACAAAAAAGAGCAAGAGAAACGTTGAGATTAACAGGAAAACAAAACAAAAAACGAAACCAATCGACTTACAGAGAGAGGAAAGAAAGAAGAGGGAGAGGAGGAGAGATAAGGCTGATGTGAAAATGGAGGGTCATTGATTAGGGATTTAAACCTGGAGAAAGTAGCTAAATTAGAAGAATAAGTAGAAATGAGGCTGCGGCGGGGAGTAAAGGCGGAGATCAGGGGATATGGCTGGGAGCTTGTTGCCGGCGGGTAAAGAGCTACCGCTGACCGGAGTTTTGAGGACCACCTCTGCATTGCTCCGCCGCGTAAAGGTGTTGGGCCGTAGAAGGTGGTGGTGGCTTTAAATTTGTTAGAGGGTTTTCTGGGTTTTGGAGATGTACAGAAATTTCGGTGTAGTAAACTTGGGCCAAACTGAGGTGCATGTGCAAGTAGGGGTGAATACGTGGTCCCTGTTTCACGGTTTTTTCCGTTTTTTAAAACCAAACCATTTTATACTTGTTTTGATTTTCGAAACCAAACTGTTTTGCTGACGTAAACCATTTGATCGGTCCGGTTTGGTTGATTTGGTTCCGTTTTTTTTAACAATTAAAATTATTGATAAATCACAAATCGCCTCGTAACAACAAATGATAATATATGTAATACATTAGTACTATTATGCTAGTAAATCCAATGAGATGATTTAACAAATGTTTTATATTTAACTAACATCTACCCATGCGAATCTTAAAGATCCAAAAACCAATTATATTTCAACATCATCCAACACAACGAAATCGACACCTACAATTGAATTCCAAAGTTTGGGACGAACAAGATAATGAAAGAGTCCTCTCTTATTCATTTCAATTCATCAATGAATCATCGATTTCAAAAAATACTAATAATGAACTAATCGTTACATTATTGAATATCATTTATAAATCTCAAAATCCATTTGACAAAGTAATATTTTGAGTATGGTCAAGGAAGAAAGATGAATGCGTTTGTTCCATAAGTAATGCGAGAGATAATTAAAGATAAATTAACTTTCATACATTTCAAACAAAAAAACATGTGATATAGTTTTGACTTTATTTAGTTAGAACATATTCGTCATTTTATTTTCTCCAAAACACCAACTCGTATTTTGATTATCTCAACAATGTTATTGTCCTACATAATCTAATTATAAGCAAATAAAAGACAAAATTATATAAAACTAATGTATATAAATGCATTTATTTATATAAGATGTCAAACCTAACAAATGAACAAATCGGAAAATGCCCATGATTAAGTTCATCAACATCATTAGAAGAAGTAAGTAATACAAATAAGCATTCACATAATTCAAATATTGATGCCGAGGAAGTAGAAAGAGAAGAAAGAGTTAGCGGTGGTGAGTTGTGAATCGATACGTACTCGAGAATCTCTTAAATGATTGGAAATTAAAGACAAGTCTGTGAAATGATCAACAAAATATGAATCTTTAGGATATGAGATTAGTAATTGATCATTAATGCATTACAATTACAAAGTTTAAACAAGTTGATTTGGACCGAAAAAAGCATATTGATGTTTTAAAGTATTAATAGATGTAGGTATGTGTGTGTGTGTATATATATATATATATATATATATATATATATATATATATATACATGTATGTGTGTATACATATAAAATCCGGTTTGTTCCGGTTTTAAACGGTTTTCATTTTTTTAAATTGGAACCAAATTGTTTTTTACGGTTTGGTTTTTTACAATACAAAAACCGACCAAAAAACCACGGTTTATACCTTTCCGGTTTGGTTCGATTTGGTTCGGCCGGTTGGTTTGGTTTCTGGTTTTTTTGTTCACCCCTAAGTGCAAGTAGTACCCTTTTTTTTTTTCCTTTCGGAAAGGTTGTCCTAATGTTTTCATGTTAATGTTCCACACACATCATGTATTACAATATAAATTGGTACTTTTTTGTGTAAATAAATTGATATTTTAAAATTCAGACTCAACAATCAGACTTTTTTTAAAAAGAAATTAATTTAGATGTGTTGGGAATGTATAGTGATGTAGGGTAAATTCGAGGGATGTAAATAAAATCTGTTTTACTACTTGACTCGGATTGTATTTAATTTTTGAATTGACTAAAATGACATAAACATAACTTTATTTGGTAAAAACTATCTCTCTCGCCAATTAAGCGGTCTGGTTTTATTTGGTCATACCCTGATAGGAGATCAAGATTCGAGCCCCGTTTAGGATAAATATGTGTGAAAACATTTCGTATCCAAAAAAGAAAAAATGTGTGTGAGAACCTTTCGTATCATAAAGAAAAGAATGCTTTTGACAAAAAAGAAAACCTACAAAAATATGACAAAAGTACTATAGTAGATACTTTTCTGTTTTGCTATATTTTAATTGTGTTCCAATTAACAATTTTTTATAGGCAAATGTTTAATGAACACGGTGAGGCGGTTACTGAGCAGAGGCAACTTGAGGGGTGGTTTCCAGGTACTTTACGAGTATCTTCACATTGTCGCGACCGCCACAACAAGATTTTGAGGGAATGGAATTCTCTATTCTGTCTAACCTCCAGATACAGCGTCTGAATGAGCCTTACACGGAGGAGGAGGTCCTTAGGGCACTCAAGAAGCTCCCCAGGAGGAAGTCCCCAGGCCCTGATCGTATGCATGTTCTTTTCCTTCAGAAATACTGGCAGGTGATTGGTACTCGAGGTTTTGCAGGTTATTTTGGCGGTTCTCAATGAAGGGATGGACCTAGGCTCGCTGTGAAACTTACATTACACTTGTACCTAAGGTGGCGTCTCCTACTCGAGTTACCGAGTTGCGACCTATTGCGCTCTGTAATTCGACATATAAACTTCTCTCTCTTGTTATCGTGAATAGATTGAAACTAGTGATTAATGATGTCATATCCGGTAAGCAGAGTGCCTTTGTCTCAGACATGCTGATCAATGATAATGCCATTGTTGCTTTTGAGGCTTTCCATTCCATGAAGGTGGGTGAGCAAGGCAGTCATAATCATGCGGCGATTAAACTTGATATGGCCAAGGCTTTTGATCGGGTGGAGTTGAGCTATCTTTGGGGGGTCATGCATCAGATGCGTTTTCCTGGGGCTTTTATTGACTTGGTCCGTTGGTGTGTGTCATAAGTCACCTATCATGCCTTGGTTAATGGCAGACCGGGGCCCCTGATTGTACCGTCACGTGGAATTCGGCAGGGTGACCTTTGTCTCATTTCCTATTTATTATATGTGCATAGGGCCTAACTTCTTTATTGGACCGGGCCACACGAGTGGGGTTGTTACGGGGCATCTCCTTTGGCGGGCAGGCGCAGGTTCAGGTTTCCCATTTACTCTTCGCGGATGACAGTATGTTGTTCTTTGAATACGAGGATGCGGTGCTGGAGACTTTATTGGATATTTTCGCTCAGTATGGGGCACTCTCGGGTCAGGCTATCAATTTTCACAAATCTAGTTTATATTTCAGTAGGGATATCCCTCTAGAAGATCACGAGCAGATATCGGATACTCTCCAAATCCCTATTGGTGATGGAACGGACAAGTATTTGGGCATGCCTTTTGTCACAGGGCGAAACAAGCGGCAGGTATTCGATTTCCTCCGCGAGAAGGTGTGGAAGAAATTATCTGGTTGGAAGGACAAGCTTATCTCCCCGACGGGCAAGGAGATCATGATCAAGTCAAGTTTGCAAGCTATACCTACTTTTATTATGCAGTGCTTCAAGGTCCCTGTCACGGTAGTGCGGGAGATTGAAAAGTATATTCGATGCTTCTTCTGGGGGGATACCGACTCTAAACGTAAGATGCACTGGCGTAGCTGGGATATCTGTTGTTTACCTAAAAATCTTGGAGGCCTTAGGTTCCGAAATCTGGAATACTTCAATTTAGCCTTGCTAGCCAAGCAAGCATGGCGACTCATCATTTGCCTGATAGTGCTTGCGAGTCGGGTGCTTAACGCGAAATACCATTCCGGTATGACTATCATGGCTACGGGGTTGGGTGCCCGGCCGTCGTTTTTATGGAGGAGCATCTTGGAGGGCCGGGATTTGTTAGTGCAGGGACTACGGTGGAGGATAGGAGATGGCAGTACTATTTTTGTTTTTCATGATCCTTGGGTTGCTCGGCCGCCTTCCTTTCGCTTAGCGCATTCATCGTACACTATGCCTACTGACTGTAAGGTTCAGGAGCTGCTTTTACCTGGTACAATGCAGTGGAATTTGCCACTCCTAAGGCAGGAGTTGCAGGCCTGGTAGGTAGATGCGGTTCTTCAGACTCCTATTGCGGGGAGTTCGCACCCTGATAGATTGATATGGCATTATGAACGCAGAGGCAGATATACTGTAAAGTCTGGCTACTTTATCACACTGAGCTTATATGGTGGCTTGCCTGACTCGCAACGTGCATCTTCATCTTCAGGGCCTGATAAGGTGTGGCGGGGAAGATTGCGTCCCACCGCGAGTTCACCACTTTCTATGGCGATGTTTGTAGGATTGCTTGCCGATAGGAGAACAATTTACTAGGCGCACATAGGTTCGGGGCAATGTTTGGCATGCGGTGGGGAGATGGAGTCCTTGCGTCATGTGCTTTTTGAGTGTGCTTACGCCAGGGAGATCTGGTCTGCCTCACCCTTTGGCGATCAGCAGCCAAGTCGCGGGTCGAGCTTTAAAGGTTTTTTCAGTGAGGTACTAAGACGGTATTCTCTGGAGGAGGCCTCTACTTTTTGTATGTTGCTCTAGGAATCTTTGGAAAGCCTGCTGTAGTGCTGTTTTTTATGATGCGCCTATCTATGTCTCTCATGTGGTTGCGGCATCTTTAGCAGGGGCAGTGGAATACCGACAGGCTATGGCAGTTTCATCGGATGTGCTTGACGGATTAGCCCACCCAGTCATATGGAGCCCGCCATCTGTAGGTAGTTGGAAGTGCAACACTAATGCCTCCGTCACTGAGTCGGGCTCTGGGATTAGTATGATCTTTCGAGATGCAGTAGGATCGATTGTAGCTACCTTATCATTCCACTTTGACCCGGGCATTGAGGCAGAGATTCTGGAGATGCAGGCGATACTTAGCGATGAGGGAGGCCGGGCATCTCGGGCTATCTTTGATTACCTTTGAGACCGACTGTTTGACATGCGTACATGCTTTATTACGGCCGGCTGATGATTTGTCTGCTTCTCAGTTGTTTAGCGCGCGATTTTCTAGAGCTCGTCCCTCTTTTGAGTCTTCTTCTTTGTCCTTTATTAAGCGGGCTGGGAATTTTCCAACACGTTTCTTTATGGCGTAGTCTGCCACTCTGGTCGTATTTCTTGGGGGCAAACCCCCCTTATGATGTAATTTATGCCGCTATTACGGACTTGGCTTGAGTAATATATTTCTTTTTTATTCAAAAAAAACAACTTTTTTTTATAGAGCCCCCACCCCCCCCAAACCCTCACACCCAGCGAAAAAAATTATTTTTTTTATAGAGAAAACTAATAAACTGCATAAAATAAATTAAAATTCAATGCTAAGCCATTCCGAATCAACACATAACCACATAAAAAAGGGGAGAAACGCTCGTAGGGACAATTACATTTTCAAAGTCATTTAGGATAAATATAATTACATTAGGCAATAAGGACAAATATTAAAGTGAATGAACAATATAACCTTCACGTACAAAACCTAAAAACAAACACGCGCTAGCAGTTCTTATACCTACATCGATTCTCGCATTCCAAAATCTGCTTGAAATCATGCAATCGGCTTGAAATCACAGTTCATCGCAATAGGGTTGAAATCGCACATAATTGCAAATCATCCCAACGCAATAGGGTTGAAATCACACATCATTGCTAATCATCCCAATCGAATTTAGCAGTTCTGACAATTTTCGGAACCGGGGTTTTAACCATGGTGGGTCTTCTTCTCTTTTTGCTTGTATAATCACAAATCCGAGCCTTATTTTTCAGGTGTTTTCCTTCAATTGGTGTTTTGATATCCTTAAACATAATGTTTTTATGTTTTCAGCAATAGTCTCACCTTCGAATTATGTTTTTTACACCGATTTTGGGTACGACCCAGAAAAAATGTTTTTATTTTTATTTTTATGTTTTAAATACTGAAAACAGAAATGTTCATCTTTATGCCGACTTATATGCAACTATCCGGCATACTGCATCTGAAGCCTGCAATTTGTGTGTTTCTTCTTATCTTTTATAGAGTATGTGAAGACTGATGTTTGTGTTACTATTGATGTAATGAATTTGGTAATTTGGTAAGTTGGACAAAAGTACTGTTTGTTGGGACAACTTTCAAGTGAGGTTGGATGGGGTTTTTAAAAATAGTCCTCTGCTTTTTGTATCCCGTAAGCTTTTTAAAGATTTTTTACTAGATATCCGGGTGGATATCTAAAATGAAAAATAAAATAAAAAAACGAACCCGAATGATATCCAAAACTTGGTTGATATTTTCTTAGATGTTTGTGTTACTATTGATGTAATGAATTTGGTAATTTGGTAAGTTGGACAAAAGTACTGTTTGTTGGGACAACTTTCAAGTGAGGTTGGATGGAATCATTATGACTCATCAAGGTGTGTGAAGTCACTCTTTTTTATATACATTTTTTTTGTCAAAACATTAGTAATCGACATTTGTTGTTTCAAGCTGATATAATGGTCATTAACTGACCTTTTCTTCACTTAAAATTGTGTGGATATCATTCATTAAAAGTACCCTCTTTATCAAGTTATTGTGTACCTTCCTTTCATTGATTTACCAAGCATATACTAGCATGTGACGTGATTCGTGAAAGGTTTTTTTGTTGTCTTGTTGTACAATGAACTTTTGAATGAATTTCGTTCTTGCCTGACGTTTTTGCTTTTGTTTTAACGCACATTAAGGTTGTTTATGAAAGAAAGAAGCAGCTTGCTAAACTCAGGCTTAATGCTGAAAATGTTGCTGAAGAAAAGCTTGGCCCTCAACTTGAAGTACGTTCTCGCTCTTATCAAATACTGAAGTAGTAATGTTTTTTGTTTGGGATTGGATGTGTTCCCTTAAAATATTTTCAAATCAGCTCTTACTAATACAATCATTCGATTATTGGAAACATATTATGATTCCAATAGTTTAGGAAACATGATACGTAATTTTTCCACATACATGTATGGATATATATACAATGGTATGTTTGCTCATACTTAGTTAACTATTTATAGTTCACATCGGTATTTATAGTTTTTCACCGCAAAACTATAATAACCAAAATCTTCCTAATTAAATATAAGTTAGACTATACTATCCTCAATAATTAATTAATTTTTAAAGCAAACACAAATTTATTAAAAGAAAATACAAGCAAGATGCTTGGGAAAATTCCAAAGTTTACATAAAAATAGAAAAAACAGAGATAACTAAAACAAAATTACTGTCCATTCGGTTGAGAAACTTAAAAGCAAACACACCAGCAACTAAAAAGACTCAAATTCTACCCATGATCAAAAAAAAGATGCAGCCATCAATCTTTTTTCAAATCTCCGACCCACGAGTGAAACAAATTCTACTTATACACCAAATGAATAATCCAAGTAAGATAGGTAGGTTGCAAAGAAGAAGAAGAGGAAGCATAAGAGGACTCAACTAAACGACCCTGAGGAAATGAAATCATTGTCAAGAAGAATAAATTTAAGGTGAAGAAAAGTGCTCATTCGGAGATCGCAATCGAGTTAATGAAATCATGTTTCAATGTACTAATTCACTGTTATTGGGTAAATCTGATACTTAAATTTACTTGTTCACTGTTAGCTAGCAATATATTGTTTTACATTGAGCTGAAGACACTTTCGTTCAGTGTTTCACACCTAAGCATAAATGACAGCGTGCTTTTATCCACTTTCATGACTGGGTCTAATGTTTCAATGTAGTAATACAATGTTATTGGGTAACTCTGAACCTTAAATCTACTTATTCACTATTAGCTAGCAAAATAATTTGGTTCACTATTTTTCATGTAGTTCAAAACACTCTGAGTCACTGTTTCACACCTGTTTCAAATTACTAATTCACTTCAAACTAAAGTTTACTTTTAGGAGTTTATAATTGTTGTTCACTATTATAGTTAACCATTGGAAGTTTACTATTGTTAGTTCACTGTTTAAATTCTTTTTTGCGAGTTCACTTTTTTAGTTCACTGTTTGTTTGTGGTTCACTGTTGTTGTAGTTCACTAAGTTCATATCAACAATGATTTCAACTCTATTCTTCCCAATCCATTGCTAAAGTTCACGTTTACAAAGATTATAGACTTAGCTTTAGCAAAAATACTTCACTTTTAAAGTTCTTTTTTTTGCGAGTTTACTTTTCATTGTTTGGTTCAAAATACTCCGGTTCACTGTTTCACACCTACTTCACATTACTAATTCACTTCAAACCAAAGTTCACTTTTAGTAGTTTACAATCGTAGTTCACTGTTTGTGGTTCACTATTTGAATTTTACTATTGTTAGAGTACTTTTTGAGTTCACTTTTAAGAGTTTACAATAGTAGTTCACTGTTTATGGTTCAATATTTGAGTTCAAAACACTCTGGTTCACTGTTTCATACATACTTCACACTACTAATTCACTTCAAACCAAAGTTCACTTTTAGTAGTTTACAATTGTAGTTCACTGTTTGTGGTTCACTATATGAGTTTACTATTGTTAGTCCACTTTTGAGTTCACTTTTAGGAGTTTACAATTGTAGTTCACTGTTTGTGGTTCCGTGTTTGATTTCAAAACACTATGGTTCATTGTTTCACACTTACTTCACGTTACTAGTTCGACTTTTTGAGTTCAATTTTAGAAGTTTACAATTGTAGTTCACTATTTTTGGTTCACAATTCGTTGTTGTAGTTTACTGTTTAGGTTCATTGTTGCAAAATAAATGAATCAAATAGACATATAAAAGTGTGTTCACTTTTTTTAAAAAGGAAATGTGTTCACTTTTGAACTTATCTATTTATGAATTTTACCATTTTAAGCATATAATGCATCTGTGTGGACATATCTTTGGCAACCAATGATGATGTTTTTCTTTGTGTGTGTGGACATAATACAAGGAATGTATTCTGCATATATAGTATATAATGAAGAATTGGACTCATCAATACATACATAACAGAGCATTAACATCAAAGTCCTTATCCCTATCCTTAAAAATACCATTAAAAAATACATATCCCTTCTTTACCACAACTAAAATCAGAGTACTCTACATCAACATCCATATCTTTATCCTTACACCATTAAAATATCTATTCTTTATCTATAAACAATTTTTTCATAATTAATTTTGTGAGAAAGAGAGAGAAAGAAAGAATAAAAAATATATAGGGTGAGCTACAGTGTCACCCTACATTTGGGGTGACACTATTCATGGTCCCTATTGTAGGAAGGGATGAGGAGGCTGGTGGAGTGTATTTTTGGTTATATCCCTACATTTTATCCTTATTGTAGAGATAAAATATGGTGTAGGGAGTTTGATTCTATAGACACATTTTACTTGTTAGCTATTAAGAAAGAAGTAGTTACTCAGTATGTCGCAGAGTTAATATTTTGACAACATTCATTTGTTTTCAGTTGTACAACTCATGATACATTTACAGTTTACAATGAATTGAGATTCAATAGAATTTCAATACTATTTCTCATTCTAAGGTTTTTTCAAAGATCAATAAGAAAACAAAAAGACAAAAAACAAAACTCATACACAAAGTAGACAACCACAAATACACAAAATCAGATCATGAGCGCAACAAATTTATTGGAGTTTAATTGTACATGAACATGATAGACAGATGTCTTTCGATCATACTACTAATGAACTCCCAATAGCAACTTTTTGTAGCCATCCGAAGAATAGAACGAAATGGCAACTCTCACCAAAATGACAGCCAGCCATGCTGAAAACAACACATGATCTCAACAGTCAGATTGCAGCCATGGACGGATGCACAAATCAAACATTATATTACTCTTTGACTACATAAATAGGACGTCGTAATTTTGATTAGCCACATCACGGTTAAGGCGTCTTCTTTTTCACAAACCTATCTCTTGACACTGAAGGCTAACTTTGGTATCAACAATTAAGCCTTTGATCTATTAAGGGAAGACGCAGATGAAGGCTTAGCTAAAAAGATGGATGTATGATCAACTTCAGGTAAAAGAAGAAAAGATTGGATATGAAAGTATTTATCATTGTAACAATTAAATCACAGTTATAAATTGACACGGGCTCCACATACAAAAGTTGGAGTTGAAAGTTCGAGTCTTGTGATGTTTACTTGTCTCGGTTTTCTCTTCAAGCCGTTCCTTCAAGTTATCCAAATCAATCTCTCATATCACCGTTCCGGTTGGAGTTTGGAACACAATGGATCAGAATCGAAGGGCCTATTTCAACAATGCTAGGGTCGTAAGTAAGCAACTGCGATTGCTGCAGATGTGCATGATACTGATGAGAGTTTTTAAGGAGACGGGGTAGAAATTCTTTGCCGTTTGGAGCCGATAAGAGTGTCAGGAGCAAAGTAAACCCAACCCTACTATATCAGATTTTCTATGCTTTTGGGAATCAGATGTTTGCAGCGGTGTAAGCGAAAGAATATTGGTTACTGAGGGTAATTTAGGTATTATTTATTAGAGTTGTCCTTAATGCCTTATGAAAGAGTAAGCTGGACTATTATTTGAATCAAAATGTGTAAATGTCCTAATAAACAATTAACTATAGAAGATCCTCCGCACCCAAATTCTTATGAGATTTATCTGTGTCGTAGAGAATTCTTGTGTAAGTATATTGTATAGTTACTCAATTTGAGGAGTTTACATACGTGGCAGGATCCTGACCACACATGCAGTTTTATGATTTACAGTATGGGGTCATGATATTAATGTCACGTATATGAACTCCTCAAATTGATTGATGTTAATCAAGCGCTTGCCATTCTACTAAAACCAATTGGTTTATGACTATACAAGACTCACCTCAATTCACAATCGGGAGACAAAAAATCTTATAAACAATTCTCTGTGCACACGAAATTCTCAATGAGTTTTCTCTATAGACATAGAATTCTCTGTGACTTATCTGTGTGCAAACTATATGACTTTTCTTTGTGAGGTGACAATGATTAATTTACACAAAAGAGATTCCAAAAAAAATTACACAAATGGTGAATTTTCTATAAAAGTACAGTTGAAGCAAAAACCTACATGTCAGACCCAAATCACTGGCTAGTCCCTTTAACTAGATTCCCACTTTGGATGCTTCTGTCAATGCCATATATTCTGTTACAGTAGTAGGTAATACCACCGTTTCCTACAAAGTTTCCTTCCAACTTACTACAAACCACCCAAAGTGAAAACATAACCAGTCATTGATTTCTTGCTGTCTATTTCTTCAACATAATCGGAAACACAGAACCCTATGACTAAACACTAGTATCACCTCCATAAATGAGAACAACATCAGATGTACCCCTAAGGTACCTGAACATCATTTTCACATTTCTCCAATGTTCCTTCCCAGGTTGAGCCATAAACCCGCTGACAACACCGACAACTTGTGCTAGATCAAGTCTGGTGCTAACCATAGAATACATCATACATCGTATTGCACTAGCATATGGAACCTTAAACATGTATTCCTTCTCTTTAGATGATTGTCAAACATAAATAGACATATGAGTATTTGGTGCAATAGGAATATCTATAGACTTGGCAACTGACATGCCAAACATGGACAATATCTGTTGAATTAGTGTCCTAAACCCAATCGGGTTGGACCATTCCCGACCGGGTCGGTTCAATTACAGTAGTTTTAGTTTATGTAATATTTATGAATAGTAAAAGCACTTTTGTTATTATATACTCTGATTATTGCATAAACCAATTTATTACTATATATATGATAGTGTCCCTATTATTAAAATGTGATAGAGAAAAAATGATACTGATTATAGTTGATGAGATCTCAACTCACTTTATATTGTTTAGTACTTAAACATCTCTAGTCGTATATACTATTAAATGGGACATTAATAGTACGGTTAGACTAGCACGTATTAAATGTCTTCTATCTTATGAAGATGGAGATCTATATCATCTATCAAAGTGTATGGACACTTAGACTATACGTGGACGTGTATTAGAGAATGCATACATTAGATTGACCCACTTACTTTATTAAGTGTCACACTTCATGACGGTTATGTAATTATCCTTAAGTCTTCATAACATCACTGTGTATGGATTGTCATTCTTTGACGTTATTGAGGTTTCCCCTAATCACGGGGCGATCATGCGATAGTACTTGGTATGATATTAAAGAATGCGTAGGATTTTTGTTGTTCGTCCGAAAATCGTTTATCCTAATAGTAGGAGTAAATATCCGAAATGGTCTTCTTATAAGGAATGTCTTATTCTTGAAAGTCTTTGCAAAGTATAAGTAATGAGTTACTTCGAGAGAGTAGGATATCCAAATTATAAGATACGTTCGTTAATGTTTTAACACTCGAGCCACGACTGTATGGATATTATATCAGCGATAGGATTCTATTTACACGGTATCCATTTCACATGAAAGGTAGTAGTCAATGCATTTGACTCTTCCGATGATTGAGGGTCATGACGTGTTGTTAGACGCTAATCATGATCGTTATGTGTGAAGAGAATTTTAATTTGGTAAATGTACTTTATACTTACGACCACCATATTCGGAATTCTATCGGGTCACACATATATGAACATCTAGCCGGAATTAAATTGTGGTTATAGTGATGACCAAATGAGGAATTGTTTATCCCGACTTTAAAGTTTTATATTGATAAATTAATATACAAATATTTATCTATTCTGAATAAATAATACAAGATATTAATTATGTAGATTAAATATCCACAATATATATATGTGTGTGTGTGTGTGTGTGTGTGTGTGTGTGTGTGTGTGGAGCCATATATGTGTATATATGATACACATGTATTTTGCAATATAATTAATGAATTATTTAATATAAGATATTAAATAAAAGCGATAATCAATAAAAGAGATTTAATTCCTTAGTTCCTAATTTTATTGGAAAAATATTTATTTTCTCCATACTCCAAGGAAGAAGCTTCTCCCTATGAATTTTGGAGATACATGGGACACCACTTCCCCAATATAAGTAAGGGTGCCAAGCTCATTTGTATCACAATTACACAAGTATTATTTTACTAGAAAATAATAAAGCTTTCTAGAGAGAGTTTGAGAGAGAGAGAAAATCGGTCTAGTAGTTTTACAATAGCAATCCAAGCAAGGATTCCGGCGGGAGTTTCGTGTGGATCAACGGTAGAGGCCGAACACTTATGCGGCTCCGTGCACAACTACACCGTAGACAAAGCTCTGATCTATTTTAAAACTGTGGACAACTACACCGGTATGAATCTTATCTACTTTCTCTTTGTTTATTGTTTAAATAAAGTCGATCTGGTCAAAAGGAATCAAAATTTTGAGTTCCTCTACGTAAACGTGTCGATTTCCTTACAGTGGTATCAGAGATGTCTTTGAATTAAGCAATAAACAAATTTTAATTTACGTAGTATTTTTCATCACAATACTCACATGTGGAATATGCATAATCTGGATTCACAAACGATATGATCGAAAAAACAATAAAGGAAAAGCAATCGGTGACACCACCGGCCGGCTGGCCGGGGGCGGCGGGTCCTCTTGTTGTCGGCGTCGGCATCGGTTGGCACATGGGTGGTGGGTCTCATCATTTTTGTTATGTTTTGTGTATTTGTGAATCCATATAGTTCATATTGATGTGTTTGTCATTAATTATTTTTTCTTTTGTATTTGTCATGGCCATGTGAATACCATTAGTATGTCCTATGACCTCGCATAAGGTTCAAATAGTTTGAACCTGTTGGTCAACATCAACCGACAAATTTTTGAATGAAAAGGTTGAACCTATGGTCGACGTTATGGACCTAAGGTTAACCTTAACGATTCAAATTTTTTAATGTGTCAATGTTGATGCCTTATAGTTCAAGTTGAACCAAAATGCATCACTCTTTGTTAGTGAATTAAAAGGATGAAATAAAAGAATTTTATTTTGACTTTTATTTTGGAATGGTTTTAAATTATAAAATTCAAAACAACATATTGATTTTAAAATAAATTGTTAGTTTTATTTTCAATTAATAATTATTTAATTGTTAATTGGATGAAAATATGTGAATTGATAGTTTTAAATTTTATTCTTTTCATATGATATGATTGTACGGATTGGATGGTTTACTTTTATCTAATATGATTATATAGACCCGATTAATTATGGACTCGACCAATAAGATAAATGTTGAATGATTTATTTTCTTTTGGATTAAAAGTTGTCCTAGGCCGTTATGAAGAACGAGCGTAGTTTATTTTTCGCATTTATCTCATTCCCGTTAGCTTCCCCCGTGTGCGACATGTGTATTTATTAGATAAAATTATTATTGGTCCGTAATACAAGGCTTGGAAGAATTCAGACGGAGGGGGTGAATGAACTCTTCTTTTTCTTTGAAAACATCTTCCTTGATTAACAGACTAGTGATTGGATCGGAGGAGTAAGCTACTCGTCTGGTTTGATTCACAAAGTTATGCAGCGGAATATATCTTTTAAAAGCCTTGGCTTGGTTTTTAGCAGGATGTAATATGCATCGGAATGATTAATGCTTAACTCACTTCGGTTTGATCTCTAGTCCTTTATTTTATGCATTGTACTTTCATTTTTGATCATTTCGAGTCTGATCTTTACACTAAAAGTTATTTTGTTAGATCTAGTTTATAATACGATTTTTTCGCATTATTTATTTTCTGTTTTAATAGTCCGTAATTAATTCCGTTAATTACGGATGTGTTCCGTAAATCACCCCACACACGATAAACTTTCCCAACAGTTTAATTATTTTTGTTTTTATAAACTATTTGTACGGTAATAGTTATTTTGTTAGATCTAGTTTATAATACGAATTTTTCTTTTCGTGTTATTTTTTCGATTTTAATATTCTATAATTACGTCGCGTTATTTATTTTCTATTTTAATATTCCGTAATTACTTCCGTTAATTAAAGATTTATAGTTTTTGTATTTATAAACGATTTTTTTCAATTACGAATCAAAGGAATAATACTACAACTATTTACAACCACAATAGTAGACATACACACCATATAACTTGGGTACAACTATTTACAACCATAATAATAGACAAACACACCATATAATGTAAGTACAACTTTTCCTTATTGGACAAACACACCACATATAATGCTGAAGGACTATCAAATTATTATCTCCAAAATGATTTGAACCTAAGACTATTGATGAATGACTATCAATTTATTACCTCCAAAAAAGGATTTGAACATGAGACTTTCTAGTCTCAAGACCTCAGCTCTAGTTGAGTTAGGCCTAATCGGCGTTTTTATAAACGATTTATGTTTGAAATGTTCTGATTTATGCGAATCAATTTGTTTAATATTAGGGTGAATGAGCCAAAAGTCCACTTTTTAATATAAAATAAATAAACATGACACACTCTTTTTTTTAGTTGCTAAAAGGACAAACAATATCCGACGGACACAAATACCCTTGAAGTAGCGCGCGCACACAACATACTATTACTTCCTGCTGCTCTTTTTTTTTTCTTTTTCTTTGATCAACCGTAACTTTTGATGTAGAACTCCGATCATCAAAAAAATTTCACCAAAATTCTTGTTTTTTTTGATACCCTTCTGACGTAAATTTTGAAAGCCGAAAAAACATTTTCATTAATCGGAGCGTTTTTCTTATAAACGACCGTAACTTTTGATTTAGAACACCGTTCTTCAAAATTCTTTCACCAAAGTTCATATTTTTTTTTCTCTTCATTTTGAGCTCTCATTCGATATCCTTTCGACATACTAATTGAAAGCCGAATTTAATCGCAGCGTTTACACTAACAAAGTATCAGTAACATCATTACCATTACCATTACCATCAATATCATTACCATTACCATTACCATTACCATTAACACAGTACCAGTAACATCATTACCATTACAACAACACCGACACCCAATATTCCTTTATGGATTAAAACGGAAACAAACCGTAAACTAAAAATCATTTGGACAATAATGTAATCACATTAACACCCAAAAAACTTGTATATTTTCAAATAACACATTCAATAACAATGGAAAAAAATTTACAGCATATATGATAAACAACTTTAACATCAACATATATGATAATTAAGTTACATCAAGGAAAGGATTACTCATGCCATTTCTATAAAAAAAACATAGATTTACGAGAACCAACTAACTAGTAGTATGTAAATGCAACATATGACGATCTTGATTTTTTTCTTGTATACTTGTGATGAAACACCAGCATTGCCTCACCATTTTGAATCAACAACCTTCAATCACCTGGGCCAAAACCACCTGCAATTACACCATTTACTAACAATACATTGTGATATTAACAGTATCAGTAACACAGTATCAGACTCATATAAGGGTCATTTAAGGCTTAATTCAAGGGACTACTTCAAGGCACACATATATGGCTCATATAAGGCACATTTAAGGCTTAATTCAAGGGACACAATATCATATCTGGCTCATATAAGGCTCATATATGACACACAATATCAGTAACAATATCATATAAGGCACACAGTATCCGTAACACAATATCAGTAACACAGTATCAGTAACACAGTATCAGGCTCACATAAGGCTCATTTAAGGCTTAATTCAAGGGACTACTTCAATAAGTTGAAAGAAGTTGCAAGTGAGAAGAAATGAATTATTGCAATACTGAACGGATTTGATAGACCTAGAACAAAGTACTTAGCATACAGTCAAGTATGAAACTTATTTGAAACAAATACTCCGAACTCAAATGTTCAATGAAATATGCAGATTCATGTATCTATTTCATATTGCATTATTCAGATTCAATACTGTTATAAAACGGATGGAGATAACTTCAGATGCAAGAAACAGAAACAGAAGCAATCAAACATAAACAATCAAAGGAGATAACAGAAACAAGAAGAACACAGATTTAACGTGGAAAACCCCTCAGTGGAAGAGGTAAAAAAACCACGGGCGAGAAAAGAGATATTTTATTTTGCACTTTGAATTTTACGATTTCAACACACTCGGATAATGAGACAACAAGCGTATTTATAGGCACAAATCCCTAAACCACAGCCGCCGGGAATCTTTGTCGATGCACCATAAATACCCCTACACGTGTCCTCCTTTTAATGACAACGTATAGGCGTCACATAACGAGAATTAACGATGTGGGACCTGCTTTGTATTCAAGTACTCGACGAGACTATCACCCTGCCGATAGTCACCCCGGCGACGAAGCTCGAGACTCCACCCTGAAGCACGGAATTGAATACACTTCTCAGCTGTCCATCACACAGATGAGTCTTCAGATTGGTTCCACCAGATGTAGAGTTTAAGTCACTTTACTGACAAATCTCCACCTTGACTTCAACTCTCACTAGAGTCAAACAGTTGCATAACCGGATGTACTTGTACCGGATGCATTCGTCAATGCCGGATGTACTTGTACCAGACTATCTCCACAGCATCCACTCCACTGATCTGCCCTCAGTAAAGTTTCCAAAAACAGATTATAAGCTTTGAATATTCAGTAAGTCCAGGCAAAGCTGGAACTTACTCTATTGAGGCGGTTTAGTGAACATATCGGCGGGATTCTCCTTTGTGCCAATCTTCTTCACCACAACCCTCTTCTCATTCCTCAAGAAATGATACGACATCAATATGCTTGGTTCTCTCATGATGAACCCGATCCTTGGCTAAACATATTGCACTAAGATCGTCACAATATATATCGGCCGATCCCGATGCAACCCCAAATCACCGACTAGCCCCTTCAACCGGATGCCCTCCTTAGTCGCTTCGGTAAGAGCCATATATTCGCTTCGGTAGTTGATAAGGCTACGTAGCCTTTGAAGAGTAGCTTTCCGGTGACCACTTTGCATTTCCCAATGTAAACACATACCCGTCATTGATTTTCTACTTGTCAACATCACCTCGCATAATCGCATCACAATAACTTTGTGACCGGACCGGTATCACCTCCATAAATGAGACCAACATCGGTTTGTACCTCTCGGGTACACGAATATCCTTTTAACAACTTTGTCCAGTGTTCTTTTCCAGGTTGAGCCATAAACCTGCGACAACACCGACCGCTGAGCCGAGATCGGGCCTAGTGCACACCATGGCATACATCGGACGCTAACCGCACTAGCATATGGAACTTTTGACATATACACCTTCTCTTGGTGGCTTGTGAAGCATAAACGGACAAATGAACATTTGATGCCATAGGAGTATCTATTGGTTTTGCGGCGGACATCCCAAACTTGGCCAATATCTTATGCACATAACCCCGCCGAGACAAGAATAATTTCTTCGACTTCTATCTCTCCGATCTCCATCCCAAGATTTTCTTGGCCGCACCCAAATACTTCATTTCAAATTCGACACTAAGAAGATTCTTCGATTTTGAACATCGACTTCCTTGCTTTGCGCTATCGGCATGTCATCCACATACGAACAAGATAGACATATGATCCATCTTTCAACGGATGAAGTAAACACAACGATCATAAGGACTTCGTTGTAACCTGTTTGAAGCATAAAGCTGTCAAACCTTTTATACCACTCGCCTTGGAGCTTGCTTCAAACCATACAATGATTTCTTCAACTTGCAAACATAATTTTCCTTTCCGGGAACTTGAAAACCCTCGGCCGTGTCATGTATATCTCCTTATCCACCTCACCATGTAGAAAAGCGCTTTCACATCTAATTGCTCAAGTTCCGGATCTGTTTGTGCCACCATTGCTAGTAACACCCCGATTGAAGTGTGTCGACCACGGGTGAAAATATTTCATCAAAGTCAACCCCTTCCTTTTGATGAATCCTCTTGCAACCAAACGTGCCTTATACCCGACCCTTCGCCTTTGTTATTCCTTCCTTTTTCTTGAAAATCCATTTACAAGTCACAACTCCCTTGTCGGTAGGTACATTTGACTAATTCCCAAGTCGATTCTTCGATAATGACTCCATTTCATCTCCCATGGCGCATGCCACCGAGGTGCTTACGTACATGTCATCGCTTCTTCCTTGTAAGTAGTAGGTTCGGCAACCTCTACTTCTTCGCAACTTGGAGTGCATATCCACCAAATCATCATATCCATATCTCCTTGGAGGTATCCCACATTAGATCTTCTAGGCTGTGGCGGTAGACTCTGCTGATCAATGTTTGTATGACGCCCTGCTGAGGTCTCAGTAGGCTGGCTTGGATCAGATTCTGGTTCATTATCCAGATCAGTATAGTGTTGATTTTGGTCCACGATTGTTGCATATCGGTGAGACTCCACTGAAGCTCCACTGTTTCTCAACACTATCGATTCGACGCTTGGTTTCAGACTCAGTAGATCTCCCCACTGATGAGTTTAACATAGAATTTTCATCAAACACAACATCCCTGCTGAGGATTACTCTGGACTCTGCTGATGACCAAATCCTATATCCTTTCACTCCATCACCATACCCCACAAACACTCCTTTCTTGGCTCTTGGCTCCAACTTCCCTTCACTAACATGATAGTAAGTTTGTACTCCCAAAAACCCTTAGAGCCGAGTAGTCGGCGGGCTTGCACGACCACATCTCAAATGGTGTCTTGAGATTGATTCTGTGTGAGGACTCCTTGTTGATTAAGTAGCAAGTTTGTCTTAATAGCTTCGCCCAAAATCTCCTTGATAAACCGGCTTGAGAAAGCATACATCTTGCCCTCTCCGGTAGAGTTTGATTCATCCTTTCGAAACACCATTTTGCCGAGGTGTATTCCTTACGGTATGATGTCCGGCAATACCCTCGGTACACAAAATGAATCAAAATCCGTCCGGCGAGAATTCCGGACCATTATCCGTACGAAGCTTCTTGATTTTCTTGCCTAACGATTCTCCACTAGGGCCTTCCACTTGCTTGAAGTTATTGAATGCATCATTTTTGTTCTTCATCATCACCACCCAAGTCATCCTTGAATAGTCATCTATGAATGACACAAAATATCTGTGACCACCCAATGACTCAACTTTTGATGGACCCCGGCGAGTCGAATGGATATAATCAAGTGATGCCTTTGTATTGTGCAACCTGTTTGAGAATTTACTTCTATGCAACTTCCCAAACACACAATGTTCACAAAAGTCCGATTCTTGACCTTATATCCCCCAAGAAAACCTCGCCGAAGAAAGAACACCGCATACCCCTTTCACCCACGTGACCAAGTCTCATGTGCCACGGTGAGTCTGTGAGGCCCAGTGAACCGCTGGCGAGGATGCAACGACGGCGGTGCGGATACGATAGATCCTTGTAATATATACAAGGTTCCCCTCTTGATGCCTTTGAGGACTACAATCGAATCTTTGAAGACATTCACCGTCCACCTTCACCCTTGAAATTGAACCTGTCCAAAGTAGACTGAGAGATACCAAATTCTTGGTCATCTGTGGAACATGTCTTACATCCTTCAGTGTACAAAATTTACCATCCTCTGTCCTTAACTTTACTGAGCCAATTCCCACAACTTTACAGACCTTGTTGTTGGCCATATAGATTTGACCACCATCTATCTCGCTCATAAGTAGAGAACCACTCTCTGTTTGGACAAATATGGTAGGATGCTCCGAAATCAAGTATCCACACATCATTGTGGTGTGTAGAATCCCCCGCAACTAGAACCGGATCCTCGTCGGTTGCTCGGTAGCCAAGGCTACTTGTGCCGAAATTGCCTTCCTGCTTTGTTTCTTCTTCCTTGGACAATTGGACTTCCAATGTCCCCGCTCCTTACGATAATTACGGACATCGGTAGACTTAGGACCTTTGGACCCGACTTCTTTTTTTCTTCGCCCATATCCTTTTCCGGTATTCTTTGCTAGCTACTAGCCCAAGACTTTCGATCTGTCTGTCCCAATGACCTTGTGTCTAAGCTCCCTGGCATGTAAGGCGGACCTCACATCCTCCAAAGCTCTTGTATCCTTTCCAACTATGAAAGATCGCACAAAGTTTTCATATGATGCCGGTAATGACACCAACGGGATTAGGGGCATCTTCATCTTCAATTTTAACATCAATATTCCTTAAATCAAGTAATATTGTGTTCGGTTTCGGTCAAGATGTTCCCTCGGTGGACTCCTTCATGCATCTTCAAACCGAACAACCTCTGTTTCAATAACAACTTGTTGGTCGGTGACTTGGTCATATACAAGCTTTCAAGCTTTTTCCACAACTTGGCTGCGGTGTCTTCCTCGGCAACCTCGGTGATAACATCATCGATAAGCACAACATGATGGTTGAATGTGCTTTCTCTTCCGGATGGCATAATGTCTGCACTTTTTGTATTTGGTTTGTCGGATAAAGATTCCACAAACCCTGCTGTTTCAACAGTGCACGCATCTTGATTTGCCACAGACCAAAACTGTTCCTTCATGTAAATTTATCGATTTTTACGTTTACTGCTGACACCTTTTCTTGCTAAAGATCACAACTTTATCACAGATCCTAGCACCTTGCTGAAGGCCTTGGTGAAGATGAAGTTGATCGTTGATGACGGTCAAATTATACCCGTAAAAGTCATCAACGTAGACCTTAAATCGGGACGAATAATATATATTTTATGATAAATCACACGTTTATAGTTATTATTTAATGTTATGTGATTAATAAAATATAAATTGGTATTTATCCATATAACTTGGTATTTATCTATTAATAAGATATAATTTGGTATTTATCCGTTTTTATTATATTTATCCGTTGTTATTTAAATATGATTTATTTTGGGATAAATATTATTTTGCAGAATTTGGATAATTATGGAGGATAAATACAAAAAGGAGAATTTAATCACAAGATAAATCCAAGAAAATCAAGATGCATTGAAGATAAAGATTGGATAAGCATGACAAAAGCCGGCAACCAATCAAATGATGGCGCCAACTTCCACACGCCATTTAGGGGGGCGCATGTCACATTTTAATGATCGGCCGGGAGTTATCTCTTATTTGTTTGACATTTTGAAGTATATCTCTTATTTAGCTTGAACACCTATAAATAAAGAGGCATACTACACGCCATATGTACACCATAGAAATACAATATTTTCAATATAGTTCGTTGTTTTCTTTATTTTATGTTCTTTCATTACGGAGTCGTTAGAATCTCCGGTTAGAGATCGTATCGAGGAGTGGGAATCACGCTCGTCTTCGAGGGTAATGTCTACTCAATTATGCAATCTTTATTCGTAGATCTAATTTATTTCATTATGGAGTAGTCTTTTTGTGTATTGATTTCGTGATGTAGTTAATTATCGAACCCATGTTTATGTAGATCTGAGACGTAAAAGACGTTTCACGAGCAAATCCGGTTCAGATCTGATCTTGTTGGCAGCGAGCCTATGTCTCGTTGGTAGCAAGATTTGTGATGTTCTTGATTTGTCTGTGAACGGCTACGACTACGTCAGGTTCTCTGCTTTGTAATTCAAACGAGTAATTAAACTTGATCAACTTAATTATTTGTCATCGTAATTTAACATGAGACCTAAAAAGTGATTGTTATTTAGGACAGAGATTGAATCGGTGTCTAAGAAGTACGCCTAATCATATGAATGTTGCTTAGATGAGGTTACGGTTTATACCGGCATCCCTAGTTTCGTAATTGTGTCAGAAGTTATATGAGATGGAGACTAAAAAATGTGAAGTCACGTAATGGAGACACGATGATCTAGATGGCCTAACCGGAGCTAGATCTATTTTAGGGGATGACTCCCGTAGTCAGAATAATTAATCTTAAATGTCTGGTTTTGTCTCGTCGTCAATCTACATAGCATGGGGGAGTAATTACTACTAGCGTTATCAATACCGTCCGTCAATTATTCATAAAACTTATAAAAACAAGTGTCTTAGTGTCGTTGTGTCCTTTGTTGGTTTTGTGTTTCTATTGTGTCAATTTTATTTCTGCGTTATTTGTTGGTCGTAGACCGCCTTTTATTTGCTTTTTAGTTTAAATAAGTCATATTTCGTTTAAGCCGAGTCTCTGTGGGATCGACCTCGACTCTATCTAACTATACTACGATTGAACCTAGTTCTCTTGCTAGTGTGTTATTTAGGTATCGAGTTATTTTTATAACTTGACCGACATCAAGTTTTTGGCGCCGTTGCCGGGGACTCGTGTCATTAAATCAAATATAGCTTATTTTATTAAAAGTAAATTCGTAAATATTGTGAATAGAGTCTGTATTAATTTCGTTTTTATTATTTAGTCTAATTAAAGGCCTAGCCTTTAGAGTTTTTAATTGTTTTATTGTTTTTTTTATTTTATAGTACGCTACTCGGAAATCGAAGGAACCGCTTGAGCCGTATAATCCTGAAATAGAGAAATTTGCAAGGCGAAATAGGAAGTTAGCTAGGGAACTGGCTAAGCAAGGAGAAGAGGATCCAAATCTTGAGGAAAGCGAGCACGAATTGGAAGAAGGACATACCACCGATCATTCTGAGCATTCTGAATCTGAAACAGAAATGGAAGACATTCCCCGTCAATCCAAACCAGGTACCTAATCCTGTTCTTAATCCTGTTATCAATAATGCTAATAATGCGAACAATCTTAATGCTAATAATGGAAACCAAGCCCTAGTTCAAGGAGCGAGGCGCACTTTGCAAAGTTATGCAACGCCCACTATTGAGCAATTCATCCCTGCTATCGTAGCACCGCAAGATGCTGCGGAAGTCTATCACCCTAGGCCTAATGTAATCCAAATGGTGACCAACTATTCCACTTTTCATGGAATCCAAAACGAGGATCCTGGTGTTCACGTGACAAATTTCTTGGAAATCGTTAGCACTGTGAAACCAGAATTAATCCCGGAGGGTAACATTCGTCTTAAGCTTTTCCCTTTCACTCTGAAAGATAAAGCTAAGCAATGGCTTCTCTCTCTAGAGGCTGGATCTATAACTACTTGGGAACAATTGTTGCAAAAATTCATGAATAAGTATTTTCCTTTAGGAAAAACCTTTAAGTTACGCCAAGACATCTTAGGATTTAAGCAACAACCTGGGGAGAGTTTTGATCAAGCTTGGGAGCGTTTTAAGGAAGCTATGAGAAAGTGTCCTCATCATGATATCTCTCTTTGGCTTTTAATGCAAACCTTTTACCATGGATTGAGAGAGACTGAGAAAATTAGAGTAGACGCCTCCAGCAATGGAGCGTTTGTTCTTTTATCTCCTGAGGAGGCACAAGGAAAGATGGAGCAAATAGCAATGAATAGTCAATGGGGAGGCAATGACATAGCTACTGTGAAGATGGCCGCTGACATATTTGATGATAGTGCATCTACCAAAATCTTAGAACAACTGTCTGTAATCAACAGTAAGGTAGATGGAATGCAAGAGAGGATGGCAAGAGTAGAGAAAGGGGCTGGAATTGAGGTGACACCTCAAAGTGAGAATGCTGGTACGGAAGAAGCAAATTATATCGGGGGAGGGTATAAGCCTAATCATAACCATCCTGGATTCCGATATAGCGACATTAATGCAGGAGAAAGGCCTAAACCGCCTGCCACTTATGTACCACAGCAAACTAAAACTTTTGGTTGGGAAGCTGCGATAGAAAAACTGAGTAATGTCGTTACTGACAATATGGGACAACTTTCAAAATCAATGGCTGATTTAGCCACTAACTTTAGCCAATATTGTCGAGAAGACCGATGCTAAGGTGACCAATCAAGAAGCCATAGTCCAAAATCTCACTCACCAAATAGGACAATTAGGCGAGCAAGTCTCAACTAGACCTCCTGGAGGATTGCCAAGCAATACGGACAAGAACCACTAAGGATTTGAATGCGATCATGACTAGAAGTGGGAAAGAAGTAACTCCACCATCTTTGAAAGAGAAAGAGAAATTCGTAGAAAGTAAGGATGGTGAGCCACGCAAGGAAGCAAACACTTCTGGAACCTTGCCTGAGCAAGAAACCTATAAGGAACCTGCTGGCCCTAGAGTTGAGCTTTATAATAATAAGTATCCTATTTTCACTGATGTCGATCCTTCAACCCTACCTTATCCTCCACCCAAACCTAAGCCTAAGGTTGATAACAAGAGGTATAAGAAGTTCATTGATATTTTTAGAAAGCTACACATCAATATACCTCTAGTTGAAGCACCGGCCGAGATGCACGAGTACACAAAGTTCTTGAAAGAAGTCATCTCTACTAAGAGGAAACTCTTAGATTTAGAGACCATTGCCTAAATGAGGAGTGCTCGGCCATTCTTCAACATAAGTTACCCGCTAAGTGCAAGGATCCGGGAAGTTTTCTCATCCCCCGCACCATAGGTAACGTATGTTTGAATAAAGCCTTGTGTGATCTAGGAGCGAGCGTGAATCGATGCCTCTATCCATTTTCCAAAAGCCGGGCATGAAGGACCTTAAAAAGACTTCAATTACTTTGCAATTAGGCGATCGTTCGGTTAAGGAACCTTGTGGAGTGGTTGAAGATGTGCTAGTAAGAGTTGAGAAATTTGTGTTCCCTGTCGACTTTGTTGTCTTGGATATGGAAGCTAACTACGAAGTGCCCTTAATCTTAGGAAGACCTTTTATGGCCACTAGTAGGACGCTTATCGATGTTTACAAAGGAGAGCCGGTGTTAAGAGTAAATGGAGATCAAATAGCATTCAACGTGCTTGACACTATGAAGACGCGATGATGAAGAGGATGCATGTTTCATGTTGGATTACGGTGACAAACTTGTCAATGACTTCCAACGAGTATGAGGATATTAAGGATTTCCTCGAGGCTACCTTAGAGTTAGAGGATGAAGTGCCATATGAAAGGAGTGAGGAAGAGAAAGTGGTATGGCCGGGATGTAGTAGAGGTACACCTATACATGTTGAAGAGATGAAATCTACCGAGGTTGAGAAGTACTATCACAGACCAACTCGTTAGAAGAACCACCTACCAATCTGACATTGAAGCCTCTGCCTGCACATTTGAAGTATGTATTCCTTCAAGATGAGACCTTGCCGCTTATAATTTCTTCGGCCTTGAGTGAAATACAAGAAGTAAAGGCGATGAGAGTGTTGAGAGAGTATCGCGGAGCCTTTGGATGGACTATAGGCGACATCAAAGGCATTAGTCCGAGTGTTTGCATGCATAAAATCTCCGTCGATCTGCAAAGAAAGCGGTTGTACAACCCCAAAGAAGGCTAACTCCACAATTGAAGGACGTGGTTAGGGATGAAATTATTAAGATGTTGGAAATGGGGATCATCTTCCCTATCTCTGATAGTGAATGGGTTAGCCCGATCCACGTAGTTCCAAAGAAGGGAGGTTTTACAGTACAAGCCAATGAGTTAAACGAGTTAATTCCTGTTAGACTCATTACTGGTCATAGAGTATGCATTGACTTTAGGAAACTGAATGATGCTACTCGTAAGGATCACTTCCCTCTTCCCTTCATTGACCAAATGCTAGAGAGGCGAGTGGACATGCATTTTATTGCTTTCTTGACGGTTACTCAGGATACTATCAAATTCATATCTCACCCGAGGATCGTGAGAAAACCACCTTTACATGTCCATATGGAACCTTCGCTTACAATAGAATGCCCTTTGGTTTGTGCAACGCACCAGCAACGTTTCAAAGGTGCATGATTTCTCTATTTGCTGATATGGTTGAAGATTTCCTGGAGATCTTTATGGACGATTTCTCCGTATTTGGAGATGATTTCGATTCATGTCTCACGCATCTAGCAAGAGTGTTGAAGAGATGCGAGGAGACGAATGCGGTGCTTAACGGGAGAAATGTCATCTTATGGTTCTTGAAGGTATAGTACTTGGCCACCGTATTTCAAAGAACGGTATAGAGGTGGATAGAGCAAAAGTAGAGGTGATTGAAAAACTACCTCCACCAACCAATCTCAAGACATTGCGAGGTTTTCTTGGCCACGCAGGATTCTATCGTCGGTTTGTGAAGGATTTTTCCTTAATCTCTCGACCTCTTCTTGAGTTATTGGCCAAGGATGTGCCATTTGTGTTTACTAACGAGTGCATGAGAGCTTTCAATAAGTTAAAGAACATGCTTATTCTTGCACCCGTTTTGATTGCGCCCGATTGGAATCTACCTTTTGAGTTAATGTGCGATGCAAGCGATACGGTTGTAGGTGCCGCCTTAGGACAAAGGAAAGACAAGATCTTTAGGCCCATCTACTATGCCGGTCGAACTTTAAACGCCGCTTGCTCAAAGGAACTATGCAACTACGAGAAAGAGCTTCTGGCTGTTATCTTTGCTTTTGACAAATTTAGATCCTATCTAGTAGGATCTAAAGTCATTGTTTGGACTGACCATACGGCTTTGAAGTATCTTTTAGCCAAACAAGATTCCAAGCCAAGGTTATTAAGATGGATTCTACTATTGCAAGAATTTGATGTAGAAATCCGTGATAAGAAAGGATCTGAAAATTTGGTTGCAGATCATCTTTCCCGTTTACAAATAAAGGATAATGAGCCAATAACCGAGATTGGAGAAACATTTCCTGATGAACAACTATTCTCCATCACGGCCATACATGGAAAGGATGATTGCGCTATTTGCGATATCTTCGCGTATTGAGGTTGTTAGGGAGAAGAAACAACCATGGTTTAAAGACTTTGTGAATTATCTCGTCCGCGAAATACTTACCACCAAATCTCAACCCCCAAGAAAGAAAGAAATTCTTCAAGGATCTTAGGCACTATTATTGGGAAGAGCCTATTTGTTTAAACTAGGATCCGACAATGTCTTTAGGAGGTGCGTGCCGGAAGAAGAAATATATGATATCCTTAGACATTGCCACGCTTATGAGGCCGGAGGACATTATGGAGGAGACAAGACTGCTGCGAAAGTTCTCCAATGTGGTTTTTACTGGCCGACCTTGTTCAAAGATGCGCATCAATATGCTAGATCTTGTCATTCTTGCCAGATGACGGGAAATATCTCGAGAAGAAATGAAATGCCACTGAAGAATATCCTAGAGGTGGAACTCTTTGATGTTTGGGGTATTGATTTTGTGGGACCCTTTACTTCGTCTTTGTCCAACCGCTATATCTTAGTTGCGATCGACTACGTGTCCAAATGGGTTGAGGCCATTGCTTCGCCTACCAACGATGCCAAGGTTGTACTAAAATTCTTAAAGAAAAATATTTTTACGCGGTTTGGAACCCCTCGTGCCATTATAAGTGATAATGGAAGCCATTTCTGTAATAGGCCGTTTGAAAAGTTGATGATTAAGTACGGGGTTAGACACAAGTTAGCTACTGCTTATCACCCTCAAACAAGTGGACAAGTTGAGGTTACAAATCGAGAAATAAAGCGCATTTTGGAGAAAACGAGTGAATACGACCGAAAGGATTGGTCATTGCGATTAGATGATGCTTTATGGGCTTACGGAATTTGCTTATAAGACGGCCATTGGTATGTCTCCTTATAAGATTGTTTTTGGAAAAGCATGTCATCTACCGGTTGAACTTGAACACCGTGCCATGTGGGCTACGCGTATCTTTGAATTTTGATGAGAGTTTAGGCATTTGGAGAAAGAAGGTTTGTTAGAGTTGACTCGCCTAGAGGAGTTTCGTCTGGAAGCTTATGAGAATGCAAAAATCTTTAAGGAGCGCACGAAGAAATTTCATGATAAAAAGATATTGGACCGCACCTTTAAGGAAGGCGATCTGGTTCTTCTTTACAATTCGCGTTTGAGACTCTTTCCGGCAAGTTAAAATCACGATGGTATGGCCCTTATAGAGTGAGTAAGGTTTTCCCTTCACGGAGTTCGAATTATTGAACCTTAAAGACCAATCCACCTTTGTGGTTAATGGACACCGTGTGAAACATTATGTTGGTCTTGGTCAAGGAAAGGAGGAGGAAGTCTTCACTCTTGAAGATCCCACCTATACTTAAACCATCGTTGAGTTAAGTCGAGTGGCGACTATAAACTCGAACTATTTCGAAAAACTATCTTTTGTTTTTGTTTTGTTTGAATAAAGTAGCATGCGACTGCTAAGGTTTTTTTCATCTCGCCAAGTTCCGATTCTAAGTTCGGAATAAACGAGGTTTTTTCCTTGATAGCCGACATGTGAGTTTTATAGTTTTAACTCTTTGGTTTTCCATGTCGTTGGTTGTATGAAATAAAGAGGCTTAAATTGTTTTTGGATATTCTATATCTGATTACTGCCACATTATTTTATAACTTCCATTGACATGCTATTAACGGTTTCGTGGAGCTTCTGTTTGGTTTGCTTAAACGGGTTTTTGTGTGCTTCTCCACGACATGCTTGTTCTACAACTACATTCTGCATCTGCTTGAGAGCCGTTTCCAGAGCTAAGTCTTTTTCTTAAATTCTCATTTTTCTTTGTCATTGGGGACAATGCCAAGTTTAAGTGGGGGGTAGGAGACTTAGCCTACTATAATTGAAAAATTACATGAAACGGTGAAAATTGTAAATTTTTGAACAAATGCCAAATTAATTATCTCGTACCCTTAGAATTGTGAGTTCTTATACATAGAATTAATAGGGAAGGAACCAAGTTGCATGATTACATGATCATTTTATACTTATATGAATGTAAATTTAAGGATATTCATGCCAACTATTGCAAGTAGTTATTTATTATTTGCTTACTCAATTTGAATCGACGAATACCGCACAAATCATAATAAATCTGAAGAGTTATGTGTACATTGCGTAGATGATTGGTTATGCAGACCTAGAGTCGGTATTTATCTGCTGATGTATTCTTATCTTCTAGCCATCTAAGCGGAGTAATAAGCTTGAGAATTATCGTGTTTTGACAATGAGTCAAACACTTTGGGCTTGTAGTAACATTACCAAAGTAGCCCCGCGCTTGTGGTAATATTCGATGCTATGCATGATCTAAGATAGGGGGATGCTCTAAAAAGTTTTCTTCCTTGAGATTGATAGTATTTGAAAAATATGAAGATATGAAAAGAATATTCAAATTTTTAAGAGGCTTGAGTAATTTTCTCGGTCTCCAAGTCCAAAAACCTTATGGATGACGCTCTTGCTTATTGCACCATGTCTTTAACCATTGCGAGGCTTAAGAAGTGGGAATGCTGATGTTGGTAGGTTAAGACTTCGAAGTTAGCATAAACTTTAATCTTGCCACGAATATATAAAACCAAATGCACATGCACACATCACTTCGATTCATGACGAGTGGTGGATAATGGGTACCTTATGAGCATAAGTGGTATGAGTTGACTCGAGTTTCTTGTATAGGTATGATTTGACCATGGAAAATGTGTCTTGGGGAATGACTTATTGATGCTTTGTTCGGGACGATCAAAGTCTAAGTGGGGGGTAGTTGATGACGGTCAAATTATACCCGTAAAAGTCATCAACGTAGACCTTAAATCGGGACGAATAATATATATTTTATGATAAATCACACGTTTATAGTTATTATTTAATGTTATGTGATTAATAAAATATAAATTGGTATTTATCCATATAACTTGGTATTTATCTATTAATAAGATATAATTTGGTATTTATCCGTTTTTATTATATTTATCCGTTGTTATTTAAATATGATTTATTTTGGGATAAATATTATTTTGCAGAATTTGGATAATTATGGAGGATAAATACAAAAAGGAGAATTTAATCACAAGATAAATCCAAGAAAATCAAGATGCATTGAAGATAAAGATTGGATAAGCATGACAAAAGCCGGCAACCAATCAAATGATGGCGCCAACTTCCACACGCCATTTAGGGGGGGCGCATGTCACATTTTAATGATCGGCCGGGAGTTATCTCTTATTTGTTTGACATTTTGAAGTATATCTCTTATTTAGCTTGAACACCTATAAATAAAGAGGCATACTACACGCCATATGTACACCATAGAAATACAATATTTTCAATATAGTTCGTTGTTTTCTTTATTTTATGTTCTTTCATTACGGAGTCGTTAGAATCTCCGGTTAGAGATCGTATCGAGGAGTGGGAATCACGCTCGTCTTCGAGGGTAATGTCTACTCAATTATGCAATCTTTATTCGTAGATCTAATTTATTTCATTATGGAGTAGTCTTTTTGTGTATTGATTTCGTGATGTAGTTAATTATCGAACCCATGTTTATGTAGATCGAGACGTAAAAGACGTTTCACGAGCAAATCCGGTTCAAATCTGATCTTGTTGGCAGCGAGCCTATGTCTCGTTGGTAGCAAGATTTGTGATGTTCTTGATTTGTACGTGAACGGCTACGACTACGTCGGGTTCTCTCGCTTTGTAATTCAAACGAGTAATTAAACTTGATCAACTTAATTATTTGTCATCGTAATTTAACATGAGACCTAAAAAGTGATTGTTATTTAGGACGGAGATTGAATCGGTGTCTAAGAAGTACGCCTAATCATAGGAATGTTGCTTAGATGAGGTTACGGTTTATACCGGCATCCCTAGTTTCGTAATTGTGTCGAAGTTATATGAGATGGAGACTAAAAAATGTGAAGTCACGTAATGGAGACACGATGATCTAGATGGCCTAACCGGAGCTAGATCTATTTTAGGGGATGACTCCCGTAGTCAGAATAATTAATCTTAAATGTCTGGTTTTGTCTCGTCGTCAATCTACATAGCATGGGGGAGTAATTACTACTAGCGTTATCAATACCGTCCGTCAATTATTCATAAAACTTATAAAAACAAGTGTCTTAGTGTCGTTGTGTCCTTTGTTGGTTTTGTGTTTCTATTGTGTCAATTTTATTTCTGCGTTATTTGTTGGTCGTAGACCGCCTTTTATTTGCTTTTTAGTTTAAATAAGTCATATTTCGTTTAAGCCGAGTCTCTGTGGGATCGACCTCGACTCTATCTAACTATACTACGATTGAACCTAGTTCTCTTGCTAGTGTGTTATTTAGGTATCGAGTTATTTTTATAACTTGACCGACATCAATCGTACAGATTGTTTTCTCCAGAACCTTTCTCTGATACCACTTGTTATAAAACGGATGGAGATAACTTCAGATGCAAGAAACAGAAACAGAAGCAATCAAACATAAACAATCAAAGGAGATAACAGAAACAAGAAGAACACAGATTTAACGTGGAAACCCCTCAGTGGGAGAGGTAAAAAAACCACGGGCAGAAAAGAGATATTTTATTTTGCACTGAATTTTACAGATTTCAACACACTCGGATAATGAGACAACAACCGTATTTATAGGCACAAATCCCTAAACCCTAGCCGCCGGAATCTTTGTCTCGATGCACCATAAATACCCCTACACGTGTCCTCCTTTTAATGACACCGTATAGTATCACATAACGTAATTAACGGATGTGGGACCCCGCTCGTATTCCGGTACTCGCCACGAC
Organism: Gentiana straminea; assembly: GCA_036785695.1. NCBI lineage: Eukaryota > Viridiplantae > Streptophyta > Magnoliopsida > Gentianales > Gentianaceae > Gentiana > Gentiana straminea. Next base: position 1,016,344 of record JAVUPR010000424.1, on the reverse strand, counting down.
TATCACCCCGCGATAGTCACCCCGCCGACGAAGCTCGATAGACTCCACCCTACTTGAAGCACGGGAATTGAATACACTTCTCACCGTTTCCATCACACAGCTGAGTCTTCAGATTGGTTCCACCAGATGTAGAGTTTAAGTCACTTTACTGACAAATACGTAATATAAACTTAATAGTATCACGGAAGCAAGTTTCTCAATCAAACCGATATGAAAAACATAATAATAGAGTACATATCAATATACTCCATTTTCAAAGTACTGCATCATTTGTATTAAAAAAACGTATACAAACTAACAGAATTGGAAACTACAACAACATGAGAGTAATTACTTGCTCTCGTCTAAACATCAAACAATTTGCACATTTTACCATCAGCTGAAAAAATGATATAATGTTGTACATTTTTTTAAAAATAAATTAAAAAAGGCAAAGAGACAACTGATGTTGATAGAGACATTGAAGGAAATATCATAAAATGAAAACAACAACCCAGAAAAAGAATAAGATCAAGCATGAACAAGATCAGCAAAAAAGCTTTGAACCCAAATGAACTTAAATAGCTGCCTCCAATTTGTTTTTGTCTTTTCAACCTAATAATTATACTGACCCCTATAAGTCACTTAATGATACCATAAGAGCAATTGGATTTAAAAAAATGTTGAGAAAGTAGACTTACGATGATATTCACTTAGTTTAGCAACTCAAACCATCATTTGGTAGTATGATAACAAAGAAAGCACCAAAGTAGATCATTAAACTAATTTTCTGCAACTATTTTTACAACACCTGGATCCATTGGATTTGCTGCTCAAGAAAGGAAATTGCTGCTGTCATCTAGTGTTTCCCCATGAAATTCGGCGTTGATGCGGTAGGACGAGGCCGTGCTTCTTCCGTATTAGCTCTTCCGCCTGAGTCCGGCGACGGGGACGGCGAATGTGAGTCCATCAATGACTAACAGTAGATTCAAAGAAAGAAAGAAGGAAGTAAGGAAAGAAAGAAAATATCGGAGGAGGATTGAATGGGTTCCATCAAACTCAAATTGTACATCTTAATTGGAAGGGTATTTTAGTCTAGTCAAATATATTTTGCCTTTAATACAACTTTTATTTAGAATATAAATTAATACTTAATTAAAGGGGAAAAAATCAACTATAATCTAATTTTTCCTTAATATTAATATTATTATTATTATTCCAAACCCCTTTTGGGTCCACCCATCAGCCATCATTTCCGATTCATAAATAGAGAGTGAGTTCCACCTGGGAAAAAAAAAAACAAAGCATCGATTGTAGTTGAGCTGAAAATACGGAAATAAGCATGGAATTTCTGGGTCAGTTCAATATTTTTGTTATTCTTCTTCTTACTTTAGCTTTTGTTTTGAAGAAATATCGGAATGTCAGCGAAACAAAAAAATGGCCTCCGGGTCCATGGAAGCTACCTTTGATCGGAAATCTGCATCAAATGGTCGAGGGGCTTCCGCACCATATTCTCCGGGACATGGCTAAGAAACACGGACCCCATATGCACCTTCAATTCGGAGAACTTCCATTTATCGTTGTCTCATCTGCAAGACTTGCAAAAGAGGTCTTCAAAACTCTTGACCCAGTCTTTAATGGCAGACCCCAACTTGTAGCGTTGAAGGTCATGTTTTACGACGGCAAAGGTATGGTAAGTCGTACCTACGACGACTACTGGCGACAAACCCGTAAAATCTGGGGCCACGAACTCGTGAATGCAAAGACAGTCCGGTCCTTGGCACCGGTTCGGCGGGAAGAAGGTGAACGTTTGATTTCCTTGGTCCGAAAAAAAGTAGGCGAATCCTTAAACTTGACGGAAGCAATTTCCCGGTACACTATGTCAGTGATTTGCAGAGCTGCTTTTGGAAAGGTTTTTATAGACCAAGACGAGTTCACAAAGTTAGTTCATGAGATTGTTGAGTTGCTTGGTGGTTTCGACCTTGCTGATTTGTTTCCTTCTTTAAAATTTCTTCATTTTCTGAGTGGGAAGATGCCTAAAATGTTTAAGGCTCACAGAAAAATCGACGTTTTCTTGGATGGCATAATTGATGAACACATTCGGAGTTTCGAATCAACAAAAGAATGCAATGGCGAGGGAGGTGAAGAAGATCTCATAGACACATTACTAAGACTTAAGGAAACTGGCAACCTCAAAATCCCAATCACAAACGACAATGTTAAAGCCATTATATACGTAGGTGAAAGCAATTTTATCTTTTCATTTTTATCCTTCTTCATATGCATTGCGATTTATATATGGTAGTGTTGTTGGATCGAGCCTGCAGGATCCTTTCAAACGAGAGGGTCAAGTGAATATAACCTTAAATGCAAAATTACTACGTCGTCGTTTTACTGATAGTGTCTAAAAGGACTTGCATTTAAGTCTATTTAAAATGCTAAGGCTCATATGTAATTTTTTTTTTACAGGATCTTTTTGTGGGTGGTACAGAAACATCAACCACAGTTGTTGTATGGGCTATGTCAGAGTTGATGAGAAATCCTCGAGCGATGGAAAAGGTACAACGCGAAGTTCGAGAAGCATTTACAGGCAAGGAATCTATAGATGAAACAAGTATATTTCAGTTGAAGTACCTAACCATGGTAGTCAAAGAAACTTTAAGGTTACATCCTCCTGCCCCACTGCTTTTTCCAAGACAATGTATGAAGGATTGTGTGATTGATGAATTCTTTATACCTTTAAAGACCAATCTTATGGTAAATGCTTGGGCAATTGGAAGAGATCCTGACTTATGGTCTGATCCCGAGAGTTTCATTCCAGAAAGATTTGAGAACAATAATATTGATCTCATTGGAAACAACTTTGAACTTATACCTTTCGGTGCTGGAAAGAGGATATGTCCAGGAATCGCTTTAGGCATAGCGAATACAAAGCTTCCTTTGGCTCTACTTCTCCTTCATTTTGATTGGGATCTACCCGGTGACCTTAAACCAGAAGATTTGGACATGACAGAAACTGATGGAGCGACCGCCCGAAAGAAAATTGATCTTTGTTTGATTCCTATGTTGCATTCTACCATTGCTGATCAGTTCTAGTGTTGGCTTTCTTGTCTGTACTTCCCTACTGTATGGTTTGTGTATCACACGTACAGTAGTCAGTAGTTATAGTTTCACAACAAAATGGTTAGTATAAAACGTTATAACATACTTTTATAACGTTATAACATACTTTTATAACGTTATAACATACGTTATATACTTTTATATAGTTGATCATTATGATATCCATCAATATGAATCAATAAGTATCACATTATGATTAATGATGTAAAAATATGTTAAATTTTTTGTTGGAACCATTTTATTGTGAAATTATCACTACACGTATATGTAAAAAAAAAAAAATGTACCATTGTGTTTTTTTTCCCCACAACTTGCAACTGTCGGGATAAAGAATTCCATTTCATATATTGTATTTGTTATTGTGTTATTTTAACAAATTAATCCTTATTGTTATAAACAATTAGTATGAGACCGATTATGAATATAAAAATTAAATAGAAAAAACATAAATAAACAATTCTTTCATTTCATCAACTATTCCATTCTCATCCATCTTGGGTATAGCATGTGATGACCTTGATCCGGATACCGAGTCCTTAACCGGAAAACCACACCCGACACGTATATAATTAAAATAAATCGATTATATATGTAAGTCTAACATCGTTAAGAAGAAAGAACAAGGGGAAAATGAAAACATAGACTCGAGAAGCTTAAAAGCTTTTTACAACGATCGATAAGTAACACGGGGCTACGACTATGAAAAGATCCCAAAACAATATAATACACAAGATTGAATATCCATTCAATTATTACAAACCATTCTCTAATTACAATCCAAATGTACAACTATTTCAAATTATTACAAGAGGAAGAGTGAAGATTCTATACCATTAAAACAACATAACAAAAGAAAGATAGACTTACAAAGCTGCAACTTCGGGAATCACTCTTAAGCGATGTCGAACTCACCTACAACAACACCACTTTCTCGGGGTGGGGAAAAATAACATACTAAAGGGTAAGTACAAACGTACTTAGTAAAGTGTAGAAGCACCGAATCTACACCTACTATAACTCAAGGAGTATCAATAATAACAATGCTAATAATATCACATGGCATGTCAAACAATCAAGGTTGCATGTATGTTTCATTCTCTCACAACACTCTACTAGTCTCACTAGTTGACTTAACCACATAAGACATTTGTTACACACTAGTCCAAGGACACTTTTCCGGGTGAGAATGCACCGAGACATATCCTCAACACCTCTAAAGGACATGATAGCTCTGGATGCTATTGACATGGATTACTACGCGAGTCCGGTTGATATCTGATCACTTGCCTAGCTGAGGACTAACATATTCTAGTTTTTAGACTCATCAAGTATGTATTTTAGCGTTTAATCTAACCACTTAGTCTTCCTAAGGACCACTAGACCTTAGACGGACTCTACATTAAAATACCTAGCACATTGCACACACATATTGGGATCTAATCTAACACCCGTGAGGCTAAGGAATAAGGCTTCCGGTGATCCCGAGTATCTCCCCGCAGAGGGTCTCCACAAGGTGCTGAGCGAATACACCAGAAACCGAACCCTTAACTTCGTCATGTTACAAGTACGATATTGAAATCAAGTCAACATCTCATATGGTCAAGTGTAGAGTGTTCCAATACTCCCATGAGACACGGTGCGGAGTCAAATCCACTAGAACACGTACACCTAACATTACGACAACCAACAAAAGGCTTTGCACTAAAACATGCTTCGAAACAGGCTTAAAACATGGTTTCAAACAACTAGGCACTTTTGGCGGGCACTGAACAGGTTTGGTGTGCGCTGAAAGCTAACAGGAGCATCCTGTTCCGTTTTGGCAATGTGTGGGGCACGCTAAAAGTTTTAGAATGCATCATGTCCAACACTGTTCAACTTTGACGTGCGTTAAGAGTTTTGGCGTGCGCTAAAAAGGCCAAACACAAATCAGCATGCTTCTGGAGTGGTTTGACGCACGCTAAAACACCCCAAATCTGCGAATTCAAACTTTTTCATCTTTAAAACGAACCATTTTGATTTTAACACTTAAATCAACATTTTCTAACAATTTCTACAGGCTATATATTAGATTCTAAGCTCATAACAACTATAGATTTGATGGAAAACCCCCTTACCTCGAATCCTTAGACCAAAAGATGATTCTACAAGCTTGAGCTTTAGGAACACCAAGAACACTATGAAGAATGCTTGAAAATTCAACCACCAACTCGACAACTTGCAACCAAAACAAGGTTCTATAATTACTACAACTTTAAAACATTAAAAAGCTAAGAATAGCTCAAGAACACATCTAGATCTAGAAAATAGGTTTTTGAACTCTTATGCGATCAGAGTGAAACTTGTATCAAAACGAAGCTCTCTATAAGGGAAGCATTTTGGTGAAGATGGTTTGTGATTCCGACGGATGGATTGACCGGAAAGGCGGAATCAACCTCTCTTTTTTCTTCTCTTTTCTTTCTCTTTTGCTCTCTCTCATTTGCAGGAAATTCGGGTGGGAAAAGGAAATGCATAGGGTTTTGGGTTAAAGAGGTATTAATAGAGGGTGGTAGAATTTCAGTTTTGCCCTTACCAAAAGTCACACGTGTATAACACCGTAAATGCCCTTTAACATTTATCGTGACTCTATTTATTTAATTAAAACATAACCCATTAAATATATCAGGTCACACAAAATTGTAGAAAGACTTTTATACCCTTTATGGAGATACGGGGAATCACATTCTACCCCCTTATATGAGTTTCCTCCTCGAAACTCACCAGAACTTACCCGCCAAAACTAACACACAATTCCATCTTGAGTTATCCACCACAAAGCTCTCCACGGTTCGTCTCTAAGGCCCCACTCACGTCCAAACTTAGTACTGCTCAACCCTTCTAGAAAAACATTCCAAGCTTAGTGTTGCACTCCTTCTTGCCTCCAAAAGGTTCTAAGATCCAGATTAAACTTTCCTTCACCAACCTCTTTTCTTACTTTAATATACCATCAAAGCCAACATCACAGTTCAACTTAGCTTGCACCATCCTTTACCAACTCTAACGGTTACTCCTTCTACACTTCACATCTCTTTCTAACCTCCTCAAAAGAACAAATTCAAGTTCACAACACACAGGAATGATCGGAATCTGAGCCTACTAGGGTTTTCCTCCCAGTCTACCGCCAGGAAAAAAAATTCCACACCAATTCACCTTAGTCCTATACAATTCACCTTAAACTTCAAGAGATATTTTCAAATTCAACAATAGTTGACCACAACAAACTTGATAAACTCGTCAAAATTCATCATATCATCAAAACCACATCCCGGTCCAAACCTTTGATGAAACCATTCATCCTTCAATCTAATATTAACGCTTAAGCAAGTCTTCTAGGAACTATTCCAACAACAGATTACTTCCTACCACCCGTACTCGTCTAACCAAGGGAAAAAGGCACTTACACTCAAACATAAAGGTCTCATCTGCAACTAAGGGCAACTTCGGGCAGCGAGTCCGAACTCCAAAGGAAGAACAACACTTCTGTATCAAAACTAATACATAGGGTTTTGAAAGGTATTCTTGAGGAAAACTTGAAATAAAATGTAGATATGATTTTTTTTAAATATTTAAAAACGACATTTGATTCCTTCAACCATAACGTACATCTTTAAAATACTTCAAAAGCACAAAAGACATGGTGAAGTACTTTATGCAAAACCTTTTATTGGTTTGAAATGAAACAACATCCACACACTGTTTGAAGTATGATCCGCAAAATATAACATATTTACCGAGTTTGAAGACTTTCAAATAAAAATAAAGGAGTGACACTTGATTTTGAACAAGGGGCAAAACCAAAATGAACTTTTGATGCATCGGGTTTGAAATAGCCAATTCCAAGGGATTAACAACAAGGGTTATTTGGACACAAGAATTGAAAGGTGAAAAGTTGTGCACCAGTGAAGTAACACAACTAGGCAAGCTAAAAAGAGAGTATTAAACTCTTAAAAAAACAATATGCCAAAGTTGAAACAAGGAAAATATAAACCTAGAGTAAGGTGCATGACATCACTGAATGCTAAACAGATGGTTCCCAAATTGGAACATCCAAAACAGAAAAAAAGTGTTGGACTAAAAACGATCAGTTCGAAACTTAGTTATTGATTAGAAGAGTTTCAATCCACAAGAACCCTGAAAAACATTGCTTAACAACAATGTTTGAAAAGTGCAATGTTCAGCCCCCAAATAGATAGATCAACTTGAAGGAAAACAAAAGAGGAAGATAAAATTCTTTACCATGAAAGGATCTTCGGATTAAAAATCAAGAATACAATTTGTCTTGAAGCGATGCAAAAGAAGGTACTGAAGTGGTTACAAATTGAAGGTGAATTACTTAGAAGAAAGTTTGCATTGAAAACGACCTGTGAGTATAAAAATTGAAACAAGGGAAGAATTGCCAAAACCCGAGAGTGTAAACTTGATAGAAACTGAAATTAGCTGGAGATCTTAGTAAGAAACTCGGTGAACAACCATCATCTCTTGAAACATAAATTTTCAAGTCCATACCAGACAGGTTGTGGGTAAGCCCAAAAGAGGTTGTTAAAAAAAATTAGAGCTTTTACCAAACATAGAGATACACACATAAAGAATACATTATTAAGATCAAAAGGTCAACCATAAGAAAACACCTTTAAATAAGGTAGTTAAGGGTAAACACAAGTTAACAAAAGGGTTTGTTAGACTTGATGAGAAAAAGTTGAAAATTTTAATACAACCATTACACTATAAGGAAACTCGCTTTTCATTCAAAATGGTAAAACATTGAGAACCTCTTTATAAAAGAAAGCACGAGGTAAAATACATTTTAGTCACATCAAGGCAAAAAGGCGGTAAGGTTTAACTAGGATGCAAAAGATTCAGAAGGAAACTTTGTTGGTGAAGGTCAAAAGTAAGGAAGAACGTATATGGTATGATGGAAGGTAACTGCTTGTTTACTCACGATCGGAAAGCGTTAAAACGATGAAAAACCACAAAAACTTCCTTTCAGACTTCTAAGCCTAGGAAGAACTTAAACTTAAAGAAACACTTTCTCAAAACTTTCCCTAAGAACACACCAAAAACCTATACCACAACCCTACAACCATAAGGTGGGGATTACCATCTCAGATCATGCAGATGAGAAATTGAAATTTCTTTGTGCAATATGATTGAAAGTTTATGACATGTGTAACTCACATTAAAATGATTTGAGTATGAAGAATGATGATAGTTGCAGATTTTGGAGTTTTCCAAATGATGACCCCAAATCGGAATGTCTTTGAACATGAAGGTACTACACAAATACAACTATCTTTGTGCAAAAGAAACATTTATCAAATTCTTTTCCTATGTTAGTAAACACTAACTTAGGTTATAAATTGTGACCAAAGGTAAAATGAATTGTAGTTGGGTCAAAAGGGAGAATGTAGATCATACTATTAGTCATAACATATCCAAGGATCAAATCATTTGAACATGTATGAATTATTAAAAACGGATTAAGAAAAGATGATCAACACTATTTCTTGGTCAAACATAAATTCCATTTGTCGTTTTGAAACTCATTAGTTTAACCCTTTTGAGGAGTTAAGAAAATGCAGAAGAATAAATTTTATAAGAGAGAACCTTTCTTGAGTAGTCGAACTTTTCTAATTTCATGGGATACGGAAAACGGCATTTTACCAAGTTCAATGGTAGCCAGGTTGTGCATTGAACATGCAAATCAAACCATGTGATCGTGATGCTTAGAGCAAAGTTACAATAAGATGAGGAAACCGCATGCTAGAGGCAAGGAAGCATCCAACAATGAGTATTTTGAATTAAAGGTTGTATCATGAATGAATGAGTTTGAAATGTTCAAGTGCAAATGATAATTCATCAACATCATCATAATGAAAATTTGAAAGCATATTAATAAGCTGGAATCCCAGAGAACGATTAATCAAACAAAAGAAGACATCGAGAAAAAGAAGGATCCATGAGGTTTGAAGAGAACTGAGAGGTTCAGTTAAGGTATTTAAAGGGACCCTACCTTAAGATTCACCACCTTAAGGCGTAAGCCTAAAACTTCTACCTTGATGGATCACTTTAAGGGACTCACACTTAGCCTGTGGTCACACTACCCAAGCTGAGGGATTCTAATCTTACTAGCTCTAACTCTTAGAAGATCTAACTTAGGAGGTTAACACTTAAAACTTCTAAGCTCAAAATCCACTACTTAAAGGTCTAAGCTTGATAAGATCACATCTTAATACATTTAAACTTATTTTGTGGTGTTACTTTATTCTCTGATACCAACTGTGACGACCATGATCCGGATACCGAGTCCTTAACCGGAAAAAGACGCCCGACACGTATATAATTAAAATAAATCGATTATATATGTAATCCTGACATCATGAATAATAGAGAACAAGCGGAAAACAAAAACATAGACTCGGGAAGCTTAAAAGCTTTGTACAACGATCGACAAGTAACACGGGGCTGCGACTAAGACAAGATCCCAAACAATATGATACACAAGATTGAATATCTATTCAATTATTACAAACCATTATTTAATTATAATCCAAAGGTACAACTATTTAAAAAAATTAGGAAAGGAAGAGGGAAGATTCTATGCCATTAAAACAACAGAACAAAAGAAAGATAGACTTCCATAGCTGCAACTCCGGGAATCAATCTTAAGCGATCCCAAACTCAACCTACAACAAGACCACCTTCTCGGGGTAAGGAAAAACAACATAATAAAGGGTAAGTAAAAACTTACTTAGTAAAGGTTGGAAGTACCGGATCTACACCTACTATAACTCAAGGAGTATTGATCGCGTGTAAGTGACTGACGTCGATATTACTAGCAAGAATACTAGGTACATCATAGTATAGTAAGGGCGAATCAAGGTCGATCCGACAAAGACAATGCAACTTTGAGTATAAACGATTCTAACCTAACTAAGGAGCGACATATATGGTCTTTGACCAACAATAAACATGAAAGAAACTTGGTATACCTCCCCTTCTTCCCACCGATCTACTAACTTGGATTAGTTAATCTTTATATTTACTTCCCCACATAATTCCTTAAATTAATTAAGCGAGCTTTTAGTTTAGTTTTAAGCTACGGGTGCAACTCCTAACCCTATCTACTCCGACCATGGTAGTAGACAATCTATACGCAAGCTACCCTCCTTAATTGGTCCGTAATAGCCCATACGCATAAAGAACTAGAATTGCCGATATCTAGTGCTAACTTATACCGCTAACCCGCCTAGACAGCTGTCGACACTGATCAGCACGTTCCTAGGGTCCATCAAGACTATGTCCAAACTAACACTTCCCTATCAGTACTTCATGTTAATTTATGAATACAATAAGCAGATTGACCTGATCTAACCTACTGTTAATTAAACTTATCGATCAATGCAGCTGACGTGAATCCTCTAGATTAAGTTTCATAAATTTTGCCTCGGTAAACCAGTATAGACCGCCGGTTTACCGGGGGCTGCTTTTCTTAATTCTGGATCAACATTGCTCAATTACGATTAATCTAAGTAAATCATGGGGTCGTTAAACATGCAGATTAACTAAAACACATATATACGAACATATCTACCATATTGAAGACAAAAGGGAACATTCAAAGCTTCATACCTTCAACAATGGAGATCTAGCTCGATCCACTCAAGCTAGAGATGGTGAGGAAAGGAAGGAAACCAGAAATAACTCCTCAAAAGCTTAGAAAAACTTTATTTCATCAAATTGTATAATGTATATAATAAAAGATAGAATGTGTTTCAGTGCTTATGCAATATTTAGCTAATGCGGATTTGTATAGATACAATAGCCGACTTATAACACTAACCGACCTAGTAGATGCGGCAGAATCGATTTCATGTCCCACAAGGCTCTCGGTTTACCGGACCTAGTCCATGGTAAACCGGGCTAGATTTTCTTCATTTTCTTCAGCAGACCTCTTCTTGGACTTCTTTTATTTGGCCCAACATGCTTCCTTTGATCCAGATCCATTCTCCAATGGTCCATATCGGTACATCCTGTAAAACACATAAAACGAGGCAAAACAGTACCAAACCTTCGGGAAAATAACGCATATGCAGAATTACGAACCTAGAAACATACACATAGCATTTAACACATATTCCATATAATAACGAGCCTATCTATCCTCTCTTTGAGCAGAAGTTGGGGTGAATAAACGTATAATTAATGGTACTATTTAGGGCATTATCAACTACCCCTCACTTAGCTTTTGATCATCCCGAGCAAAAAGGCGAAAAGAAAACAACATCCTGATCAGTATACAAGTTAATTAAAAACAACTATGCTTCACAAAGTGAAGATCAAGATCATGCCACTCATATCCATCAGTAACGCATTAAACACTATTCATATCGTGAGCCAATGTGTGTGTGCAATAACTTTCACAACCGCTTAGTAATGCAGACAATCTCATATTACGTCAACCCGTAGTCGAACTAACCAGTCTCGATCATGTTTTTATGTATCAAATTAGCAGACAAGGTTGATCGAGAACCGAGTATTACTCTTAGGCTCGCGTTTATCGGTCTTTGCAAAAGTCGTGCGTTTTACGCTCCATCGACTCAATTTTTTCCAAAGAGAATATAGATGTATATATTTCAATGCACTTCTCTTTCTTGGTGGGTGAACTCTCATTGATTTATCTATCCTCACGGTCTCACTCATGATAAACTACCGAATCCGAAATTCCTTTGCCTTTATAAGCATTGGTGGAACATTATTCGGGATAAAGCCGGGGTCAACTCTAGTCAAAGTAATATGCTATCGACTACACACCAAGGAACGTGAGTTATACATGCATAAAACCGGGAGGTGGTTCATAACTCGAGCGAGCGATGGAAGAGGATGCTCGGTGATGTGGGGCAGACCTGTGGGTTCATAGGAGGAACTCCTAGAAAGTCTATAATTCTATCCATCTTGCGATGCAGACTCGCAATTTCTCTCGAGTGCTCCTCTAGCAAGGCTCTTTGAGTTCGAGGTGCTCCGTGGATCGGAGTACGCTCTCTCTCACCTCTCTAACCGAACCGTCTCGATATTTTGAAAACCGAGTGTGAACTAATCATCAGCTCAGGGTCTTCCCACTCATCACTAACCAGAACTTTGACCTCGTCCTCCAAAGCAAACATGTCAATCATAGGCCCATATGGAAACTCTCGTGCTTAGATGTGGTGGCAAGCTCGTGAATGCGGCTGTGCATCTAGAGACCTATGTTGACTGGAGATCCCTGCTCCAGATAGAACATCAACTCTACCCTCTTCGGTGTGACAGACACCGTATGCTTGGTCGGCAGAAGGCAAGCACAAACAAATCGATTGACCACCTTCCTATCCCATGATAACTCGTTTTCCAGGAAGATGGTGGGGGATCCTATAGGATAGCACCTCTATTGCACCCCAAAGTAATCAGCAATCATCTGCATCCTCTTTAGATCTTCAATATTGGTCGAGGATGTGTACTCATCTGGGCCCACTGGTGGATTGCAAACCCCGTAATAGGCGTTGATCCGCTCAATCGTGAAGTCAACCTTAACTCCACGGACCATCGTAAATGTAGCTCCTGGGTTATGCGAAAGATATGCATAAAATTCTCTCACCACTGTAGCATTGAACCGCGTCGGTGCCTCGGCCATATCCAAAATATATTGCACTTGTAGGGCTCGTGGCAAGATCATACCAAAATCATCCAACTCTACTCCTCGTTCTCGGGCAACCGGTCTTCCGTTCCAATGCCCTCGGAATGATTCATAGATCTCTAAAGAATGAAATTGCTCAACCTCGTCTATCATGAGGTTAGTATCTCCATAAACATACTAGTGACCACTTGGACGATGGGCTGTTCTGCTATGCTTGGGACCCATCCTGATTGATACAAAGACTGATGATAAAGCTGATATTGAAAAAGTACCCTCGGTAAACCGGCCTGTATCCTCGATTTACCGGCCTAAATTTGGCTCAGTTCTGACTGGGGCAATGCTCTGATGAAGAAAAAAAACTGTAGCAGCTACACTCTGCAGCAACACTACAAATCAGCAACATGGATGGAAAAGGTGGTGATTTGGTTGTTGAAATGAAAGGAAAAAAGTTTGATTTTAGGTGGAGGTATGGTGGTGATAGTGGTGGTGATGGGGCCAAAATTTGTAGAAGGAGAAGAAATTGATAGTTTTGGTGATTTGAGAAGAAGATAGTTGTTGAGGATGAGGAATAATGGTGGTGGAAGGGTGTTTAAATAGGAGAAATGGGTAGAAGGTGGAAGGATTTGGTGAGATTGTGGGTAGATGAGTAATTAGGGTGAGGGATTTGATTGATGGGATTGAGGTGGAGTTAAGGTGGAGTGTGGGAATAGATGAAAAGGTATAAAATAGGGAAAATAGGACGGTTTTTTTTTGTGAGGTAGGTTTCTGATGCAACGTGTGTCCTCCACGTGTCTATAAAAATTCTGCTTTTTAATCTGACATTCAGAACCTGAAAAAACCTAGCTCGGTAAACCGGAGGTAACTCCCGGTTTACCGGGGCTTCTTTTCCCTAGATTTCTTTGTACTCCTTCTCTGCACACCTTACAATAACTTCCTGCTCAATCCTGACCTCAAAATGACTAGTTCCTTACTCCTTTTGTTGCTATTTCCGACTCAATCCTAACCTACTTCACTAGAATCCACAACGAGTAAAAAAAACCTTTCCACAACCTACAGTTTCAAGCCTAAGGGTGCGGTAGGATGAGAAAAAGCTCGTCCCTTCATCCAGCTACTTTTCATTCCTATTCTATCTAAGGGTTCAAGAGAATAGTTTTGGGTTTAAAGTCGTCAGCTCGACTTACCTTCGGATCTTCAATCAGTCAAAAGTTAGGGCCTTAACTCGCCAAACTTGCTTCATTGAGGTTTCAACCGTCATGCACTTCCCTTCTCGTCCGTCATTATCTTTCGAGAGTGCCTTATCCCAGGTTTCCATAGAAACTTTCTGAGCTCTCTTCCTAGCACGCCTATCTCTCTTTGCTCGTGTGCTAGGTCATCCTCTGCTTCGAGATTTAATCTTTATGCCCAAGGATTCTACATTTTCCACTTTAAGCTCTACTCTTTCACTACGCAATATGGAAGGACTAGCTTCCGTGAGCATCTGGTTGTGGCCCTTTTCTTCAATATCTCTAAGCATTAATCTCATGAATTCTTGCTCACAGGTTTCCACTAAAACCTCTTGTTGCTTATGCCCTTCCTTTTCTATCTCCATGATTTCCACCATTCCTAAACCATAAGTCATCTTGCAACTTTCCGGCCTATTATCTAGGGGCTCTAGGATTTTCATTGATACGGCATTATTGTTCAATCTTAAAGTGATCTCCCTATTTCGAAGTCCATGATTGCCCTACTGGTTGATAAGAGTAGTCTACCTAAAAGAACTGGGGCACTCGCATCCTCAAGTACGTCTAAAACCGTGAAATTTATAGGAAATGAGAATCCTCCTGCCTTAATCGTACAATCCTTTAGCAGGCCGGCAGGCATATCTTGGGTTCGATCGACAAAGGTCATGGACCGTGTTTGATCCATGACAACCGGAAGCTAAATCTTTTGGCAGATGGATAGAGGAAGAATGTTACAACTTGCACCAGAATCACAAAAACCTAAACCTACAGATATACCATTGATAGAGATTGGGAGTCGAAACGTTCCAGGGTCTCCTAACTTTTCTACTGTATCAGAGTCCGGGTAATCCTTAGACTCTGATAACATGGTGTCCGGATCCTCCTCCGGATCATCAGAGTCATAGTCAGACGATAGATCAATTAGCTCGATAGGAAACGTACCTAGCCGATAAGTCTCACACTTCTTCAGGTTTTCCTCGGCTTCATGTTTAAGCTTTTCAGTCTCCTCCTCCACGTGCTTCTTATCAGCTTCATATTTCTCTCTGGCTTCTGATCCATGATACACATAGATTGGTTTGATGTTCAACACAGTACGAGGCATTGTGTTTGATTCGCCTAGCCTTAATCACTCTTGCTTGCCTGAATTTCCGAAATGTCCTGATACTCCTGCAAAAGAGACAAAATAAAACAAAGAACAGATTAGTAACTCCCGCTTCAGCTGAGGATGAACCCAACTGTTGCGGACCTACTAACTAAAATCAACTAGGAACAACATAGAAAAACAAAGGCTATTTAGAATTGGACTTTCTGGGCCTCGGTAAACCAGGGGTAAGCCATGGTAAACCGGGGGTAAGCCACGGTAAACCGGACCTAGATTTTCTTATTCTGACAGATTAATAGGTGCAGGTTTGATCCAGGACGACTCAAGGCTCAAAAGAAAAAAAAATAAAAAAAATAAAAAATGACTTCTTAATCTAAATTAAAACGTTTATCCTTGAAATTGGCCATTGTCCCCGGCAACGGCGCCAAAAATCTTGATCGCATAAGTCACTAACGTCGATATTACTAGCAAGATTACTAGGTACATCGTAGTATAGTAAGGGCGAATCAAGGTCGATCCCACAGAGACAATGCAACTTTGAGTATAAACGATTCTAACCTAACTAAGGAGCGACATATATGGTCTTTGACCAACAATAAACATGAAAGAAACTTAGTATTCCTCCCCCTCCTCCCTCCGATCTACTAACTTGGATTAGTTAATCTTTATATTTACTTCCCCACATAATTTCCTTAAATTAATCGAGCAAGCTTTTAGTTTAGATTTAAGCTACAGGTGCACCTCTTAACCCTATCTACTCCGACCATGGTAGTAGACAATCTATACGCAAGCTACCCTCCTTAATTGGTCCGTAATAGCCCATACGCATAAAGAACTAGAATTGCCGATATCGAGCGCTAACTCATACCGCTAACCCGCCTAGACAGCTGTCGACACTGATCATCACGTTCCTAGGATCCATCAAGACTATGTCCAAACTAACACTTCACTATCAGTACTTCATGTTAATTTACGAATACAATAAGCAGATTGGCCAGATCTCACCTACTGTTAATTAAACCTGTTGATCAACGTAGTTGACGTGAATCCTCCAAATTAAGTTTCCTAAATTTTGCCTCGGTAAACCGGTTTACCGGGGGCGGCTTTCTTAATTCTAGATCTACATTGCTCAATTACAATTAATCTAAGTAAATCATGGGGTCATTAAACATGTAGATTAACTAAAACACATAAATATGAACAGATCTACCATATTGAAGACAAAAAGGAACGTTCAAAGCTTCATACCTTCAACAATGGAGATCTAGCTCGATCCACTCAAGCAAGAGATGGTGAGGAAGGGAAGGAAACCAGAAATAACTCCTCAAAAGCTTAGAAAAACTTTATTTCATCAAATTGTATAATGTATATAATAAAAGAGAGAATGTATTTCAGTGCTTATGCAATAATCTGCTAATGCGGCTTATATTGATACAATAGCTGACTTATGACTCATAGAAACCCTAACCGACCTAGTAGATGCGACATAATCAATTTCGTGTCCCATAAGGCTCTCGGTTTACCGGACCTAGCCCACGGTAAACTGGGCTAGCTTTTCTTCATTTTCTTCAGCAGAACTCTCCTTGGACTTCTTTTATTTGGCCCAACATGCTTCCTTTGATCCAGATCCGTTCTCAAATTCTCCAGATTTGGTACACCCTGTAAAACACATAAAACGAGGCAAAACAGTACCAAACCTTCTGGAAAATAACGCAGATGCTGAATTACGAACCTAGAAACATACACATAGCATTTAACACATATTCCATATAATAAAGAGCCTATCTATCCTCTATTTGAGCAGAATTCGGGGTGAATAAAGGTATAATTAATGGTACTATTTACTGCGTTATCAAGTATCAATAGTAACAATGCTAATAATATTACAGGGCAAGTCAAAGTGTCAAACACTAAAGGTTACATGTATGTTTCAATCACTCACAACACTTTACTAGTCTCACTAGTTGACTCAACCACATAAGACATTTGTTACACACTAGTCCAAGGACACTTTGCCGGGTACGAATGCACCGAGACATTTCCTCAATACCTCTAAAGAATATGATAGCTCTGGATGCTATTATTGTGGATTACTACATGAGTGCGGTTGATATCTGATCACGTGGAGGTGTAATAATACCGTGAAGCGTGGTATAAACATGCACCACCAAGGACTAACATGTTTTTGCTTTTAGACTCATCAAGTACGTATTTAAGCGTTTAATCTATCCGTTTAAGTTCATTGCACATAAAAAGGCTTCCTAAGGACAAGTAGACCTTAGACGGACTCTATATTACACTACCTTGAACATTGCACAAAAATATGGGATCTAATCCAATACCGACGAGGCTAAGGAATAAGGCTTCATGTGATCCCGAGTATCTCCCCACAAAGGGTCTCCACAAGATGCTGAGACCAGTAGACCAGAAACCGAACCCTAAACTTCGTCATGTTATAAGTAAAAGATATTGAACTAACGTCAACATCCCATAAGGTCAAGTGTAGAGTGTTCTAATGCTCGCGTGAGACACGGTATGGATCCAAAGACACTAGAAGACGTACACCTAACATTACGACACCCCACAAAAGGCTTTACACTAAAACATGATTCGAAACGGGCTAAAAACATTGTTTCCACTAACTAGACACAGTTGGCGCTGGCTGAACAGGTTTGGCGTGCGCTGAAAGATAACAGGAGCATCCTGTTCCGTTTTGGCAATGTTAGGCGCACACTGAAAGGCTTCGGCATGCGCTAAAATTCTCAGAATGCATCCTGTCCAATACTGTTCAACTTTGGCACTCGCCAAGAGCTTTGGTGCGCTCTAAAAAGGCCAAACACAAATCTGCATGCTTCAAGAGTGGTTTGGCGCACGCTAAAATTTTCGGGCACGTGCTAAAACACCCTTGATGTGCGAATTTGAACTTTTTCATCTTCAAAACAAACCCATTTTGATTCTAACACTTAAATCAACATTTTCTAACAATTTCTACATGCAATATACTTTATTCAAAGCTTATAACAACTATATATTAGATGGAAAACCCCCTTACCTCGAATCCTTAGACCAAAGATGATTCTACAAGCTTCAAGAACACCAAGAACACCATGAAGAAACCTTGAAGATTAAACCATCAACCCGAAGACTTGCAACCAAAACAAGGTTCTATGATTACTACAACTTTGAAACATTAAAAATCTAAGAAGAGCTAAAGAATGCATCTAGATCAAGTTTATGGGTTTTTGAAACTCTTACCCGATCGGAGTGAAACTTGTATCAAACGATTCTCTCGATAAGGGAAGCATTTTGGTGAAGATGGTTTGTGATTCCGATGGTTGGATGACCGGATAGGCGGAATCTCCCTCTCTTTTCTTCTTCTCTTTTCTTTCTCATTTTCCTTCTCTTTTGCTCTCTCTCATTTGCAGGAAATTTGAGTGGGAAAAGGAAATGGATAGTTTTGGGTTAAAGGGGTATTTATAGAGGGTGGTAAAATTCCCGTTTTGCCCTTATTAAAAGTTACACATTTAAAACACCTTAAATGCCCTTTAACATTTACCGTGACTCTATTTATTTAATTTAAACATAACCCAATAAAAATATCAGGTCACAGAAAATTGCTAAAAGACTTTTATACAAAAATCGAGAAGAAATACTAAAGAGAATTGACCCGAGTGTTATACACCGATACTAGCAAGAATGACTATGTCAATCACAACATAGTGTAGCTCAGTCAAGGTCGATGTCATAGAGAACAATTTGATTTAACTATCTACTAAAACTAATATGGTTGTCGTGGACCAAAATGTGCAGAAAAGTAAATCTAACTACTAATTGTACTAGGTACAAATGTCCAATACTATTCCTCTATACAATTTCGAGGTGGATTTCAAAGGAAATATGCAAAACTCATCTTTATCTAGTTCTGTTCATATGATTTATGTGTTTAACTAAAATACTAATTAAGATTTCGTTTATTGTAATACATCCCTATTATCTCGATCCTATCTGTGAACATGACTAAGATCGAACTATGTTGTGCTTTTACCCTTATCATGAACGGACTCAGTTAATATTGCATACTTGCATTACAACTTTATGGATATGCCTTACCCATCCAAGGTGAAAGGTTCAAGCTTACTATCCTAATGGGAAGAAAACCTCTCTGAGGTACCAATCATAAATGGACTCGGTACGCTTTAGGATCCAAATACTTTTGTCCTAACTAATTCTTTCATCTTAAATGGGTCCTTTAGAAAAATTTACGCGGACATAATCATAGATGGCCAGTCTAAAAAATATGTAAATTAATTCCAAAATCTAGAATAAACGTTATCAGAACGACTAGATCAAACAAGGTTGTCGATTAATATACAGCAAGACCTGCAGGTTAATCGACATACTAGCTCTGGACGGTAGCTTTCTGCTTATTACACATCAATTATCTTTCAACCGAATATTGAACTGATCATACAAAACATAGATCTAACATATTAAGCATTATCGATATACGTATAGTTTTTAGACAAAGTATACGTGAATACCTCAAACATTATTTAAATTGTAGATCAAACTCTTAGAATTGACAAGGGAATAGTAAGGAATTTGCCTTAAAAATAAAACCTTTTTTTTAGCTAAGCTATTATTATTAGTCTCTTTACGGTGTCTCGAGAGAGTAGGACCAGAACCAACTCTTAGGGTTTCCATGGTAATCAGCAGCTCTTTTTTCTGACAAGGGCTTCTTCATCAAAGCTTTGCTGTGAGGACTATCATCTCCCTAGAGGGATGACTGGGCCATAGTCTGGCTCAGTCATTGATCCTCCAGCACCTCCTAATCCATACACTCAAGCTTTGAAGGGCACAACGAAACCTTCCTCTTCTTTCAACATCGAATCCCTGCGCCCCTCGACTTTCAAAGGCGAGCCTGGAAATATCATCCCAAGTGAAGCAGAATCTGCCATGGCCACCGGATTCCAGCGCTCCCTCATCGCCAATTTTTCACAAGGTAGGCCTTCTCTTGATGTGATTAAATAATTCCTAAGCGTTCAAAATTATAAGGGTGGATATGCATTGGGTTTGCTTGATAATAAACACGCTCTATTCTATTTGAATATGATGTGGATTACATCTGTTTGTTCTCAAAATCTGCTTGGCATGTCGGTAATACGAATATGCAAAATTTTAAACGGATGGTTGTTATCATGTCGACAAAGAACCGTTAATAATCCCGCTATGGATATCCCTCCCTAAAATTCCCATCACCTTATGAACAAGACGTATATATTCTCTATGATGCAATCATTGGGAAAACCCTTACGTATTTATTCCGTTACGGCCGTGCTTAAGAGACCATCCACGGCTAGAGTTTAGGTTGAAGTCGATGTCCTGAAAACTATCCCTGCTACAATTTGGATCCAAAAGGAAAACAAAGACGGATTTTAGCAGCCCCTCCACCCGGAAGGTAGTCGTCCGGCCTATTGCACCCACAGTTGGCATATAGGACATTATGAGCATAATTGCAAAGTTAAACACCCCAAATTTATCAATAGAAATCAAAGCGATCCAGTTCAAATAACTCAAATTTATACAGCAAAAACTACAACTAGTCAAGAAGTTTCCAATGATAAATTTAAGCCAACTAAATCAGAAGTTGCCAATGGGGTTATTGATGCTAACCATGTCTCTACACAGGAAGAACATGATGTTGAACCACAGGACGGTTAAACATAGTTCGGGCCGAGACGGCTCAGAGGGTTCGACGCAGGTCTGCCAGAGCCTCCCTTATCCGAAATTAGCACACGTGCTTATGATACAAGATAAATACGGAAGGATCTTGAAGGTCCTTTACCTATTAGGTCTGTGATCCTAACATTTAAACTATCCATGATTATCTCCTAAATTAAATGGGTTAACGTATAAGGAATCCTTAGTAGACCCGGCACAAGATTTCCTAGGGCGAGATGTTCTCTATATAAATGATCCCAAGGAATTACGAGATACTTGATTCCTGAATGATTACAAGATACATAGGCAACTTGAGATACCACTTATTCCAAGCTCAGTCTAAAACTAATCAAACACTCCTCCGTTTTTAGGGTTTTGATCTTGTTATCTGTCACTAGGGTTTATCTTGGCCCATATTTATATCCAGACGAGATCCAGCATCGTCAAGTAGGGGCAGCAAGGAACTGACTCTAGGTGTTAACTTTATATGTGATATCATGCCTTGAATTTTAAATAAAGCAGTTGACCTATGAGGCTTCTGTAGATACTACTGTCAGGAATAAGTTCTTAATCTCCTTGTTGTAAAGGCTGTTTGGTCTGCATAGGTGAGATAGCAGGTTTATAGCCCAGAAAACCATGTTTTTCTAGGAGGCCAACAACATATTTTCTTTGGGAAACAGAAATCCTGCTTGACTTCTAGATACTACAAGACCTAAAAAATATTTGAGCTCTCCAATATATTTTATTTGGATTAATTTGTTCAAATGACGTTTCACTTCTTTGATCAACTCCATATTTTTTCTGGCAAGGACTATATCATCTACATAAACCAAGGCTGTAATGAAGTTGTCACCATTACCTTTTGTGAACAAACTGTAGTCATGTTTGGATTGAGTATAGCCATGATCAGTCAAAGCATCTGTAAGATTAAAGTTCCATTGTCTACTAGCTTGTTTCAGTCCATAAAGGGACTTGACAACCGTGCAGACTTGATTTTTCTTGGTTTGATAACCCTGTGGTGACATCATATACACCTCCTCATATAAATCTCCATGAAGGAAGGCATTATTCACATCCAATTGGTGTAGGAACATATCTTTAGCAACTGCAATAGCATGGAGAGTTCTGATTGTTGTGACTTTTGCTATTGGAGAAAAAGTCTCCCCACTGTCTATACCAAAAGCTTGTGTGTAGCCCTTTGCAACCAACCTAGCTTTATATATTTCTATTGAACCATCAGCCTTGTACTTGACCTTGTAAACCCATTTGCCGTCAATTGGATTTTTTCAGGTGGAAGATCCACTATTTCCCAAGTGTTTGTAGCTTCTAGAGCATCTATTTCTTTTTTACATTGCCTCTCTCCATTCTGGATGCAAGACTGCATGATTATAAGTGTCTGGCTCCTTAATGGTATATATGGATAGTACATACTTTCTATAGGAGTCAGAAACTTTTGCATAACTCAGACTTTTTTGAAAAGTATGTGGTGTGGAGGCTGACACCTGACCACATACATACTGGTTGAGATAATTAGGTGTGTGCTTTTGACTAGAAGATCTTCTTTGTACAGCTTGTGCATCAGTGGATTGAAAAGATGATGACTGCTCGTAACCCTAGTTTGTATCTAGTTGAGTGTTTGTTTCAGTACCTGCTGAATTTCTAGATTGTGCATTAGAACTAGATAAACCAAAATCATCAGGCATAGGCAAGCATGTAGTATTCAAGTGATTTTCTATGTCTGTATATAAGTGTGGAGAAACCAACTCATGGAAACAACATTCCAAGATATAAAAATGTCTCTAGTGTGAAAGTCAAACAGAGTGTATCCCTCCCTTAATATTAGTAGCTTGCCCTAGATTTACACAAGTTCTTGCCCTAGAATCAAACTTGGTTATGTTTGCTTGCAAAGTGGCAGCAAAAACAAGACATCCAAAAACCTTTAAATCTGTGTACACAGGTTCACAGTTATATAGAATGAATGAGGGGTCTTGTTATCTAACAAGGGTGTAGGTGTGATATTTATAGCTTTAACAACATGCAAGACACAAAAACTTCAATAGGGTGTAGTAGACCAGACTGAAAATTGAAAGCCCTAGCCATATTTAGAATATGTTGATGCTTCCTCTCAACTACCCCGTTTTGTTCAGGTGTGTGTACACAACTAGTTTGGTGGTCAATATTCTTTTCAGCATAGTATTCAATCATTTGAAACTCTAAACCATTATCACTTCTCATAATTTTCACAATAGCATTAAACCGAGCCTAAACATAATTGCAAAAGGACATAATCAAAGGTCTGACCTCTGACTTCTCTTTCAAGAGATATACCCAAGTATATCTGCTTTTGTCATCCACAATGGTCAAGAAATAATGTCTATCATAATCACGATCTTCATTACCCGTAGCTATACTCGATTCCTCAGAACTTGAACTTATACTTCAAATAACATATCCAAATCTTCAACTAAAACTCCCTTGTTTCGTAAACTGTTTCGGTGTGTAGCAATGATTTCAATCTCGCTTATGAACGAATATATACAAGGTTCCTTGGAGCTTCAGGTCATGCACTACAAGATACAAACACACAAAAAATAAAATAAAAACAGCCTAACGGCTGCAGAAAACTTGGTGACCGAAATAGTGGCGTCTAACGATAACAGGCAGTGTACCAGGTTGGATGCAGCATAGTGGAAAGCAAGGTCATATCCCAAGAGGAATCAATCGAGTACCGGAGTCATTTTCGAAATTAGTTTAGGTTAATCGAAGGTGGATCACGTTTTAATTAACACTAGAATGTAATGTAAACTAATGATAAAAGAGAAATAAACATAGCCAAACCATGATCCAATTTTTTACTTTCGCCTCTCTAATCGATTAATCGGGAATGAGTATTACCAACCAACCAACCAACATAACAAATATATCGACTCATTCGTGGGTGCGAACTCCTAAAGTAGTGTAAGTTCATGCAACAATCAAACACCATTTGACCGGTTCAACAGTTCTCCTTTAAGAATTTAATTGACCGAAACAAGATTAAGAACTAGAGCCGTTCGATTCACACCGACAAATCTCGTTACCCAAATGAATATAAACAACTCAGTCAATTGTAAATAACGATCTAAGAACCCCTTTTCTCACACTCCTTCGTAACATATGTTGGTCCCAGAGAAGGGTGAAACTATAGTCGAGAGGGGGGGGGGGGGGTGAATGACTATAGTGGAGTTTCAAAAACTTTTCTTGTGTTTTTAAAAGCTTTTGAGCAAACGGATAAGTCCCTTCTTACTATGTTGTTTTCAAATCGGTTTAGACAATCACGGATATGTGTTATGATGTAGGCAAATTAAATAAGTGTCTTTGTAAAGTAAATTGCGAAATTAAATTGACACAAGGCTTATAGTGGTTCGGGGTGGTGTAATCCCTTAATCCACTCTTCTCCCGTGATGATCGGAGGAATTCACTATTGTTTCCACGAGATACAACAAGTATGATTGTCCTTGGCTTCCCAAGCTTCACAATCTACAAGACTATCACTCCTTGATCGCAACGACTTCGGTGATTCGGTCTTCCTTTTGTCGCTCCTTGAGATCAAAATCCTTCAACGACTATCACAGCTTTCAACTCCTTCTCGGATTGCCTCGATTCGGTTGCTTCAATTTGATGTGAATGTGATTCACGCACTTGCTTGATCAATCTCAATTCGAATATGACTTTGTAGTTCGATATTTGAGTTGATCACTAGATGTATCCTTGTAAGTTCGGAGAAGGCTTTTCTAATTGACAGAGTTTCTGCTTTTTTTTTTTAATCGTTGTCTTCTTTTTCTGTCAATGCCTTCTATTTATAGCCTTGAATAGCCTTGATTTTGAAATTCCGTCCGTTGGCTATATTAATGAGGGAATAATCCTTGATTTTATTATTGATTCCCCCTTAATTGTATTCTCCTTGATTTCAGTGATCGGATTCTTCTTTCAAATGTATAGCAGAAAATCCGTCCTTGATTGATCCTTTAATGATTGTGCATTTAATGCATGATCTCGCTTGAATCTTCAATGTATATTAAATCGATCTTGTAAGTGTCTCTTCACCGTCGTAGAACGGTGGAGTGAGCCTTCTGACTTAGCCGTTAGTTCTTTCTTCGCCGTTTTGTTTTCTCTTTGCCGACAGTCAGTGTACTCAGCCGATTCACTGTTTTCTTCTTTGTTTTAGTTTCAGGAGAATCTTTATACTTCACTGATCCTTGATTTGGGTGAGATCAGTGTACACCATATTGGAATATTGAGTTTCATCACTTGAAACATAACTTAGACTTATCCAAGGTCATCACGTACTTCCTTGGTTATAAGTCGATCATAATCCCTTCTCTCGTATCTCTCGCCGGTGCTTGGTGGCTTCACTCGCCGAATGTCCGTTTTCACTTTGCCGTCCTACCAACTAGTACAATACTTGTCTGACTCAACTTATACAACATGTCAGACTCTAAGTAAAGACTTATACAGAGAATTCTAACTTATTTCAGGCTTGCTATAACATCTAGTATGGCCATCATCAAAACATAATAAAATGTTCCTAACAATTTCCCCCTTTTTGATGATGCCAAAACCCTCATAAGCCTGAACATAAGCAATCAAAAAATTTCATAATTGTCAACAGATTAAAAACTCAATGATTTTATTCTTCCATCATAGGGCAATAAGATATTGCATCTTTTAAATGAACAAAGACAAATGATAAGATAAATTGAATTGAATTAAGCAACGGTGCAATTGGTTTACTTCTTCATTTCTTCAAACCTGATGCCCTTGCCTTTGCCGTCCTTGCCTTTGCTTTGCCTTGTCTCTTTACACCGAGCTTTCGGGCTTTGAGTTATCTTCCCCTTTGTGGCGACATCAAAATGTGCCTCAAGGTCCGCAATTGCCGCATCAGACTCGGGGAGAGGGCCAAATCTTTTCTCCAGTAATTTGTTGTTGGCCTCACCAACTTTGATGAGGAAGTCCAGTTGCTTGCCAGAATGCTCCATGATCTCATCCAGATGCTGAATTTTGGATGTGTGAGCATTGAGGGTGTCCGCCAAGGGCTTGAGATTGTTGTCAACCGTCTCAGCATGGAATTCAAGATTGGTTTGGACATGGTGAGGGATGAGGTGTTGTAAGTTGCAAATTAAGTTCCCTTGTCTCTCCATGACTTCATCTTGGATTTTGATGTGGCTGATGAGAGCCTCAATCTTGTGATTGAAGGAGGTTGCTTCACTCCTTAAGGCATGCTTCGGGTTTTGCCTCGTCGTAATATTGCCTTTCCATGTCCACAATAAGGGGTTGAATGTCCGTTGAAGACTCTCTCTCGGATCAATTTCTTCGGTGTGCCACATGGACATCCTCTTCATCCTCATCATTTTCACTCTCGCATCTTCACCTTGTCTTGCTCCTCGCTTCCACTTCAACTTCTTTTTCTTTCTTTTCCTTCTCTGCCTCCTCATTTTGAACCTTTTCTTTTTCTTCCAACTTTTCTTGTTCTGCCTCAGTAGTACCGAGTTCATCTAGAGGAGGTTGTTGGTATTGAACTTCTTCATCTGCTTCTTTTCCCTTTTGTGCAATTGTGGGGGCGTTGGCAATTTCAGCTGAGTGAGCTTTATCACCGGCTCACCGAGCCGTTTGTCAACCGTACCAAGGCTTTTGAAAAGCACTTCCCGGAGGGTCGGTTCATCGTCGGATATGCCCATATCTTCCCGATTTGCTTTGCATGAGCTTCACCTTCTGGTGTTCATCTTCGACTCATCTTCGCCTCGTCTATCTCTTCCTCTTCGATGAGGTGATTCTATATTCTTCCTCACCCTCCTCCAGGATAGACAATTTCCTCCTGTTGCTTTTCTTCTTCTATTTCGTGTCATCACTTAATATCACGGCTCATTTAAGTTGCTTTGGTGTTGGGCACGGTGGTATCTACTTGTGCCTTTTGAGACCCGGTTCTTCGTCCCACTCCCGATCCGCCGGATTCGGGTTGTTTCCTCTTTTGACCGGCAATGGGTTTCGGCTTCGGGGAAGCCTTGATGTAGGTGAACATTGTTTTGGACTTGTGTGGGGACCGCAAATTTGTGGGTTGTACTTTCATGGCGTTGAACGGGTGTTGAAGAGGGAACCCGTATGATTTCTTTTCCCGAAATCGCCCTTTTTCTCGCAAACCCTTGTTTGGTGCGGTGATTGATAAGTCAATCTCCTTTTGAATCGATCCTTCAATCGATTGAATACGAAGGTTGCCCAATCAAACTTTATTCGTTCGTAGATTATGGCCATCGGTTTGATCCCGACCTCGCTTAGGTTTTCCAAAGTGACCCTTTCTCCCTTCAATATTTTTGGTGATGACCGGTGCAAATTCGGCAAACGGAAGTTTGAGCGTTGATCTAGGTAGATTGTACGTTTTGCTTTGTTTGGCTTGGGGCTTTTGGCTATTTCGGCCCCGGAATTTTGGGATGTCCGTCGTCACAAGCTTGACATTTGCGGGACCAATTTGGGGGAGGTTCGAAACCCGTTGAGTGTATCGGGCGTGATGACTATGTGCTTTCCAAAGATTGAGCTTGTGATGCGATCAACTTCGCCTCTTCTTCGTGCTTGGGCATAAACTTTGCATTTTTCCAAAATGCTATCGGATTCTCATAGCGATACCGGTTATTGGGGGGTTTAGAAAGGTCATCGGCACCAAATTTGTACAAAGAATCGACCGGGCGTCGTGCTTGTGCATCGTTGTCACAATAAGAGAGATAGTACTCGTGCTTGAAAAACGAGCCGGTTATGATTGATTTTTCGTAGTATTTTTCAGTAGCAGTGATTTGGGAGGATGAAGCCATCGATAGGTAGAGGAGGATTAGAGGAGTATATTTTGAGAAAAGGTAGGGTTTGTAATTTGCAGAAGTATGTAAAGATTTATGAACATCTCTAAGTATTGTTTATATAGTGTGATTTGGGTAGTGTGAACGTGGTTTGAATATGGAAGGATTTAGTGACATAATGGCGTGATTTTGTATGAAAAACGCGATATTCGAGCGTAGAGGGGGAGTGGTTTGAGGCAAGTAATGATAGAGCCCGGGAATCGAGGAGTTTATAATTCAAAAAATAATATAATTACCTCCATGATCATAAAGTGATCGCCACGTGTGTACTGAATAATCCTCCATAATTTCCTTATTCTTCACGTGTATTCAGAATTGATTTTGTTCACACTTTGAATTTGTCCAAGTCTTTATTTCGGTGAAGTGCCTTCGCTGGTCACTTAACCGGTCCAATGAGTTCTTCACCGAGTCGCTTCATTGAACTGTTCCTAACAATCGCTTAAGTTACCTCTGCTTGGATACCGGTGCCTTACCTCGCTACATCTCCCGTAACGGCAAAGGTTGTACCGATTGATGAAGTCACTTAGCCGATTACTCCGGTTAGCCGCTCGTTGATACTTAGTCAATTTCAATCATCCCTAACTCGGTTCTCAACATACTAAATCTTTCATAACCGAGTGGTTTAGTGAAGATGTCAGCCATTGGTCTTTCATGGATATGTAATTTAGGATGGCCTTTTCCTTTTCAACAAGGGCTCGATAAAATGATGTCTTACATCAATGTGCTTTGTTCTTGAATGCAATACTGGATTTTCTGTAATAGATATTGCACTTGTGTTGTCACACATGATTGGGATTGTTTTCTCTTCGATTCCTTATCCACAGTACTTGTGCACAACAGCTACCTGCTGCTATATATTCTGCTTCAGCTGTTGATGTAGATATAGAGTTTTGCTTTTTGCTGAACCATGAGACTAGTCTCGGTTCCTAGCATTTGGCATGTTCCGGAGGTGCTTTTTCTATCTATTTTGCATCCAAAGATAGTCGAGTCGAATATGATATCGGTGTAAATCCTCCATCTTTTTGGGTACCAAATGCCAACATTGATGGTGTGTTTCAAGTATTTGATTATCCTTTTAGTCGCTAGAAGATGTGATTCTTTTGGTTGAGCTTGAAATCTAGCACACACTCCTACCGCAAATGCAATATCGGGTCTCGCTTGCGATTAAGTATAATAATGATCCAATAATTCCTCTATACATTTTCTCGATCAACATCTTTTCCTCCTTCATCTTTTCCAAGTATGACTCGGCACACATTGGTGTGTCTCGCTTGCCACTTGTATCCATCCCATACTTGTGTATCAAATCTCTTGTATATTTTACTTGACTAATGAAAATGCCATCCTTCATTTGCTTTACTTGAAGGCCAAGGAAGTAGTTTAATTCTCCCATCATGCTCATCCGAAATTTGCTCTTCATTAGGTTTGCAAATTTCTCACACAACTTTTCATCTTCTCGATCCAAAGATTATGTCATCAACATAGATTTGCACTAGCAATGTGCTTGCCCCTTCCTCTAGTTTAAATAGAGTTTTGACTATAGTTCCTTTGTTGAATCCATTCTTGATCAGAAATTGTGACAGTGTTTCATACCAGGCTCTAGGTGCCTGTTTGAGGCCATAGAGGGCCTTCTTGAGTTTGTATACTTTGTCTTCTTTTCCTTTGATTTGAAATCCAGGAGGTTGTTCTACATAAACTTCTTCCAAAAGTCCGTTTAGAAATGCACTTTTGACATCCATTTGATAGACTTTGAAGTCTTTGTGTGCAGCAAATGCTAGAAAAAGTCTTATTGCTTCCAATCTTGCTACCGGAGCAAAGGTTTCATCATAATCTATTCCTTCACTTGGGAATATCCTTTTGCAACTAGCCTTGCTTTGTTTCGACAACGCTTCCTTGCTCATCCATCTTGTTCCCGAATACCCATTTTGCACCAATGATGTTGGCCATTTCGTGTCTGTCAACAAGTTCCCGACTTCATTTCTTTCAAATTCATTTAGTTCTTCTTGCATGGTTTGTGATCCAATCTGCATCTTGGATTGCATCATCTATGGTCTTGGGTTCCACTTGTGATAGAAAGCAAGTTAGCATGTGCTCCAGTTGTCTTCTTGTTCTGACTCCGGTGTGAATATCTCCAATGACTTGTTCTTCAGGATGGTCTCTAAGCCAATTTAGGTCCGGTTGAAGTTGATCTTCACTTGGTGCTTCCATACCTTCATGCCGAGCATGAACTTCAATTTCGGTGCTTCTCCCGTTGTATTGATATGTGGCTCCTCTTGATTTTCAAAAAGATGATTCGGGATAGTAGTTTGGTATGGTTGCATTTGTATAGATTTGCCTCGTGCGGCTTTCTCTTCTTGGTCTTGAAGATCTTCACCATTTGTATATGGTTCATCAAAAACCACATGTATTGATTCTTCAATCACCAATGTTCTTTTATTTAGTACTCGAATGCTTTGCTTTGGTGTCCGAGTATCCCATGAAGATTGCTTCATCGACCTTCTCATCAAAGGTATGCGGATGATTCTGTTCAAGACAAAACATTTTGATCCAAACATATGAAAATATGAGATATTGGGTTTTCTACCATTCCATAATTCATATGGAGTTTTTCCATGATGTTTGTTGATGATTGATCTGTTTTGTGTATGGCATGTTGTGTTTGCTGCTTCAGCCCAAAATCTCTTTGGCAAGCATGCTTCAACAATCATTGTTCTGACTGCTTCTTTGAGAGTTCTGTTTCTTCTTTTTGCTACACCATTTTGTTGTGGAGTTCCTGCTGCAGATAGTTGATGTAGTACTCCATTTTCTTCACAATAGGTTCGATAATTTCATTTAGAAATTCGGTGCCTCTATCGATCCGATTTTGATAATTTTTAGCTCTTTTTCATTCTCGGAGTCTTCTCGGCAAGTCTGGTAGCTTCTTGAGTGTTTCTTTCTTCTTGTTCATGAAGATGGTCCAGGTATTTTTGAGAAGTCATCTACCACTACAAGAGTATATTTCTTACCACTCACACTTACTTGGAGTGATCGGGTCCAAACAGTCCATGTGCGTAGATGTAGAACTCTTGTTGTAGATTGATGAGGCTTTGATTTGAATGAGCTTTTTATTTGTTTTCATTTCGACAAGCATCACATAGACTCTCTTTCTTGAATGTGATCTCTCGGCGTGCCTTCAACTAACTTGCTTTTTGATAGTTTGTTGATGGTCTTGAAATTCGGTGATTTAATCTTCTGTGCCAAATCCAAATTTGTTGATTGTTTATTCTTGACAAGTAGACATGTTTCTCGCCTTGGGTCGTTCTCCATCCACCACATACATGTTGTCTTGTCTTCTACCCGCAAGAACCACCGTGTTTGTTTGATTGTGAATCACTTTGCATCCTTCTTTGTTGAAGTGCACATTGTAGCCTTTGTCACGTAATTGACCGATGCTCATCGATTGAAGTTAAGTCCCTTGACATATGCCACATTTTGAATCTTTAGATTGTTTTTGAGTATTGTGCCTTCCCCTTAATCTTGCCAGGGTTTTCTTTTCCTCCAAATGTGACTTTGGGTCCATCAAAAGCTTTAAAATCGGTGACCCATTTCTTGTTTCTGTCGTCATGTGTCCGGAACATCCACCGTCTATGTACCGGACATCCTACAAAACAGATTAATTAAGTTTGGGTACCCAACACTTGTTTGGGTCCATATCTGTTAGCTTGATCATGCCTCCCATACCAATTATGTATCCAAAAGGTCTTCTCTTTGGATAATTGAAGTCATCAACTTCATATGTATAAGGCATGGCGAATAGCTTCTAATATTTTTACGAAGGTATTCGATACTTTTTTCCACCTTTTGGTGCATTCATATCCTTCTTCACTTTCCAATATGCAATAGGAAACCTTTCTTGCTTCATGTGTCTAGGAACATAGCTAGATTGATTTTTCTTAATCACATGATGCATTTTGTGGAATGGTTTCCTCTTGTATTTTGGAGGTGTGATATTCCAATCATCCTCTCGAGGGAAAAAGTCCGCCTTTACCTTTCGGATGGTCGTTGTTTTTGTATGATTGGAATGAGGATTTAGTCTGTCGTTTCACTACGGTGGGTTTTGACTTCACCGGAACAGGGATGATCCGTTGGAGACATGGTTCGTCCCTTTCTAAATTTTGGTCCATTAGTGGTCCTCAATTTAGAATTGTGTTGACTATTATCCCTACGTTCATCCCGATCGTTATAGCCAAGACCGGATCCGGATCCAAACCTTTTTGAGGGTTTGTAAGTTTGGTTCTTTTAGTGGTGCAGTGATTACCTTTACTGGTGAGGAGTTCTTCTTAACTGATCTGTTGGTAACAGATGTATGGTCATCTGCTTTTTGTTGATCATTTAAGTAGGTCTCCTTACTAGTTAATTCAGCTCTTGTTTTATCCAGTTCTTTCTTTAACCTCTTATTCTCTTTTCTTAGATCCTTGCATTCCTTTTCCAGAATTTCATGATTCTTTTCAATTTCATCAAATTTAGTCATGAGATTTTGGACTAGGTCTGCTGTATCTAATGGAAGACTAGAGGATTGTGCAGTGTTAGATGTGAATGCATTAGATGAAGAACAGGAACTAGATGTTACCTCAGTTTCATCTGATTCTTTAGCCATTAAACATAGGCTTGTTTCCTCAGTGTCTGAACTATCACTTTTGTCTTCATCCAATTCTTTGGTCATGAGGCATAGGCATGCCTTTTCATTTTCTGAGCTGTCTTCTTCATCACTATCATCTGAGTCATTGTCAGATGATTCTTCATGCTTTTCACTGCTGGATTCTGCCTTAAGTGCCTTCTTGCCCTTTCTCTTTTCAGATGCTTTGAATTTCTTCTTTTCATCATCTTTGTCATTTTCTTCAGGACAATCAGCCTTGAAGTGACCTCTCTTATTGCGGTTGAAGCATCCGTATTCATCATCTTTCTTCTTCATGTCTCTGTTTGAGCTTGACTTTTTGTTTGATGTTGAATTTCCCTTGAATGGCTTCTTTTTAAACTCGTCAAAACGTTTAACTAATAAAGCTACCCGTTCTTTTAGTTCTTGTGTCTCTTTCTTGATGCATTCGGCAAAGTTACTTTGCTTTGGGGTGCACGGCTAATGCGGTAATTTTGTGTGTCTCTCGCCGGACCACCATCTTCACCGTTCAATTCGAATTCATGAGCTTTCAATTGGGACATCGGTGTCGAGTGTCGGTGCTTGCAAGATTTGTTGTTCCTCGATTACGATGTTATGATCTTCCATCTTTCGGTAGTCCTCTCAAGATCTTCAAGCATACTTCTTTTTGTGGATATGTGTGTCCAAGTCATTGCGAGTTCAACGATGATGCTTGAGAATCTCGTTGTCCATTTGATCAATGGATTCACCGCCTTCATTTTAAAGTTCTCAAATTTCTGTTTTGCAACAGATAATTTGTTTTATTTTAACGCTTTAGATCCTTCATTTATCAATGATAGTTTGTCCCACATCTCCTTTGTCTTTGTTTTGCGGTCTTTGATTCTCATGAACATGTTGTCAGTGTCTAGAGTCTTTAAGATCATATCTTTTGCTACAAAGTCTAGGTTTTCTCTTCTCCCGTCATCTTTGGTCCAATCTTTCTTGGGTTTGTCTATCTCCTTTCCTTGATCTGCTCCTGTGCCTACCACAGTAGTGATCATGATTGGGCCGTCATTGATTACATCCAAGGCATCTCCTCATGAGTTGCTTTGCAAGATGAGATAACATTCTTATTTTATATTCATCAAAATTATTAACATTGAAAACGGTACTTTTGACAAGAAGTTTGAGGAATCCATCGGTGCAATTGAAGATAAAAATGGCGGTGAATGAAAAACTTCGATTTGAAAACTACTTTGAAAATATATGATCTCCTTGTTACCGAAATTAGATCGAACGTGTTCGATACTAGGAACACCGCTCCGATACCAATTGTTGGTCCCGTAGAGAAGGGTGAAACTATAGTCGGAGGGGGGGGGGGTGAATGACTATAGTGGAGTTTCAAAAACTTTTCTTGTGTTTTTAAAAGCTTTTGAGCAGACGGATAAGTCCCTTCTTACTATGTTGTTTTCAAATCGCCTTTAGACAATCATAGATATGTGTTATGATGTAGGCAAATTAAATAAGTGTTGTAAAGTAAATTGCGAAATTAAATTGACACAAGGCTTATAGTGGTTCGGGGTGGTGTAATCCCTTAATCCACTCTTCTCCCGTGATGATCGGAGGAATTCACTATTGTTTCCACGAGATACAACAAGTATGATTGTCCTTGGCTTCCCAAGCTTCACAATCTACAAGACTATCACTCCTTGATCGCAACGACTTCGGTGATTCGCCTTCCTTTTCTTTGCTCCTTGAGATCAAAATCCTTCAACAACTATCACAGTTTCAACTCCTTCTCGGATTGCCTCGATTCGGTTGCTTCGCTTTGATGTGAATGTGATTCACGCACTTGCTTGATCAATCTCAATTCGAATATGACTTTGTAGTTCGATATTTGAGTTGATCACTAGATGTATCCTTGTAAGTTCGTAGAGAAGGCTTTTCTAATTGACGAGTTTCGCTTTTTTTTTAATCGTTGTCTTCTTTTTCTGTCAATGCCTTCTATTTATAGCCTTGAATAGCCTTGATTTTGAAATTCCGTCCGTTGGCTATATTAATGAGGGAATAATCCTTTATTTTATTCTTGATTCCCCCTTAATTGTATTCTCCTTGATTTCAGTGATCGGATTTTTCTTTCAAATGTATAGCAGAAAATCCGTCCTTGATTGATCCTTTAATGATTGTGCATTTAATGCATGATCTGCTGAATCTTCAATGTATATTAAATCTGATCTTGTAAGTGTCTCTTCACCGTCGTAGAACGGTGGAGTGAGCCTTCGACTTAGCCGTTAGTTCTTTCTTCGCCGTTTTGTTTTCTCTTTGCCGACGGTCGGTGTACTCGGCCGATTCACTCGTTTTCTTCTTTGTTTTAGTTTCGGGAGAATCTTTATACTTCACCGATCCTTGATTTGGGTGAGATCGGTGTACACCATATTGGAATATTGAGTTTCATCACTTGAAACATAACTTAGACTTATCCAAGGTCATCACGACTTCCTTGGTTATAAGTCGATCATAATCCCTTCTCTCGTATCTCTCGCCGGTGCTTGGTGGCTTCACTCGCCGAATGTCCGTTTTCACTTTGCCGTCCTACCAACTAGTACAATACTAGTCGACTCAACTTATACAACATGTCGGACTCTAAGTAAAGACTTATACGAGAGAATTTCTAACTTATTTCAGGCTTGCTATAACAGCTAGTATGGCCATCATCAAAACATAATAAAATGTTCCTAACAACATACATTTATAAAAGTGGTGTGTGTGTTTATGAACTAGGTGTACAAGCTAAATCAAGCATTAAGAAGAAGTTCTAAGACTCAGATTCGTCGATACATCTACAATTAAGCACTGCCCATTCCAACTTCATCAATTAAAGGGGGATTTCATCAATATTTACATGAATTAGCTATGTAAATATTTAGCTACTCATTATAACTACAAAAGCAAGAATCAAACAAGAAATTAAAGTCATAAACAGAAAAGGAAATGGAATTAATTACCAAAATGCAAAAAAGTTAAGATTACTTCAATCCAATACAAACCCATTGTCAATTGGGGAAGAAGAAGACTTCAAAATGATAAAAATCCAAAGAGTGAGCTAGAATGTAAGCTTGAAGAAGTTTAATCTAAGAGAATATTGTGTAAAGAGTGAATCTAAGGATCAAAATTGTGAAATTCGGCTAAAGTGGATCTCAGCCTAAAAGCATGCCATAAGATGTGTGTCTAAAATCTGTCCAAAAATATATTTATACGTCCTCAAAATATGTGCAGAAAATTGGCTTTGGCGCGCGCTTGCTGAACATTTGGGTTCGCTTAAAGCAGCAGAACAAGGTTGGATTCGATTCTATTAGGCTTTCGGCGCGCCCTTGACCTTCCTTGGCGTGCGCTGAACCTGATCAGAGACATGCTGAATGTTGATGTTTCCTCTTAGTGCCTGCTAAAGCTCTTGGCGCGTGCTGAACATTGTCAGGAACTTGCTGATCATTCTGGTTGCCTACAGCGTGCGCTGAACAACCTTGGCACGCGCCAAGCTTGAAACTTCCAAATTATATCATTTTGTTTCCCCAAAGCGCACTCCGATCTTATTTGGCACGCGCTAAACATTTCAAACTTCACACTCTTCACATTTCCCTCAGTTCTTCCAATCCTGAGCATTGGTTTTGCCTTTCTAAACCTCATTCCTTGTCTCCCACGCTCATGAGTCACCCATTTCCCGCATTTCAAATGACAACCAACAGGCCGGGCGTAATTCCGCAAGAAAGATAGGACTTGAATAGGGTTTAAAACACCGTAAAATGCCAAGGTTTCCCGTCTATGTGATGGTTCACCTCTAAGTGAGAATGCAATGCGATTTTACCCTTTAATTGGTCTAGAAGTACCTAAAATGAGCCAAAATTGTCGTAAACGGGTGTTAAAACGTGCATCGGAGTATAGTAAGGTTGACTCTCATCATGCACCGAGGTACGGAAAATGGCCTAATTCTTTCATGAACCCCAAAATAGAATAGACCGAACCCTCGTGTAGAGGAACAAGCCGCCGGGCTATAAAAGTACTCTTTAACCTGTTTACCTTCTACCCTGATATTGCCTCATATTCTTGAAGAAAATCGCGAAACGGTTGAAGGTCTCTTTTATGACATCTGTTGAAAACTACCACATCATCTGCCACGTCGGGCTATAGGATCCACATCCCTGATGATAGAAATTTAAGCACTGGATTTCGTTCCATTAAACTAATCAGCCGCCCCTGGAAGAACGAAAAACATCCTATTAACCATAACGGAAATCCAATAAGTACCAATCAAATGATATATCAAGCCCACTGCCTTTTCTTGGAAGCCGTACGCAAGCAACATATTCAAAAGGAAGTATCACTCCACTCTATCATAGGCTTTTTCCATTTCATGTTTTAGAAAATATTCTCATGACAGGTTTTCTTCCCGAAATCATGAGCAAGATCTTGAGCAACCAAAATATTGTCTATAATATATCTTCCTGGAACAAAACCACTTTTCATCTTGGAGACTAAACAGGGCATAAACATGTTAATTCGAGCCACAAAAATTTATGATATATATTTAATAAAACCGTGCACAAAGAAACCGGCCTAATGTCCTTCCAGCTCAATGCGCCCACTTTTTTTATGCCTCAAAAACATCTGTACCAATAACATCCCAACACACTTGAAAAAAGGTAGCAGTAAACCCATCCAGCCAATCCATCAATATTCTATACCTACACAGACTCTTCAAAGAACTCTCGAAAAATCTTCCATTTTCTTTCTAATAATAGGAGTAAGCATAAAAATGACAAGTTTGTGAGCTAGAGATAAGGACTATACTTTTAGGTATTTTTGTTTTAACCCATCATTAGAACTTCATTGCCTAATAGATACATTTGATTACAGCAATAACCAAAAAATTGTCATGTGTCATTTTTAAATCGAGTTTATATTTAACGTATCATAATAATAATTATTTCACATATAATACAAATTTGCATTAAGACCCATAGCTAACCATGGGCGTCCGTCACCGGTATGTTTACTATTCCCTCCGTCCCATTTATTTGTTTAGTTTGTCTTTTCACACAGATTAAGAAAAGTGTAGTTAATACTTTGAGTCCTATCAAATGATCAAATATTTTACACATATGCCCTTTAAGTTGCTGTTGGTGTTAGAATTAGCCTTATATGATTCAATCACATTACCCCTAGGATCGATTATGCTAAACTATTGAGAATCAAAACATATCTTTAAAGTGCAAACATACCTGAATCCATAGCAGCGGAAATCACCCTAGGTGTTGTAGGATCGGTCTTCTAGATCTACACACCTTCTAGTAATTTTCAGAGGAGCCCTTTAGAATTCCTTGTATTTTATCAATATGATAATGAGGTCAGAAGAGAGTAGATAGGTGTATGACCTAGGGACCGCAACCCTCCTTATATAGTGAAATTTGTATATTAGACATTTCCAGTGTTACCCATCACAAAACAGAAATTTACCTCCGAGTTTCTACACATTAAAGGTCCACACCCTAGTGATACATTATAGCCCAATAACCATAACCGTATTAGATCACTTTTATATCGGGCTAATCATTATTGACAGTCCCTAATAAATAATTATTTCACATATAAGCCCAACGTTGGATTAATGATCCAACAATCTCCCACTTGGGCTATATGTGTAACCTTAAAATTATTTATCACTAGATAAACGAATGAGCGCTCAACTTTGCTGTCGTCATAAAAAATGTATCAATAACAATCATGTCCATCAATCCCATCATCATAGGACCAAAGCGGCCTTTGTCACATCTATCGTGACGGGACCCATCAATGATCACGTATGCTAACAAAACTGAATGACATGGATCATGATGTGGATGCATAGCATGGAAAATAATAGGACATGTGATCTTAACATGTACATTTCCAACTGGTCCACCTTAAACTTTAGTGAGATCAAACCATATATCGAGATCAAAGTGTGAAATAACCGAAACTCTAATTTCTGCAGAAACAAACGTAACTGTAACTGTAACTTTTACTTTAAACTGAAACAACTGAAAAATGTGTCTACATAGAAACAAATGTTATCAATTACAAACTCCCACTATACCTAAGTATCCTTAACTGACATGACACCCATATGAGCAGTATGCTCAATCATCTTGGGTGGTTGTCCCTTAGTGAGTGGATCCACAATAATCAAGTTTGTCATCATAATTTCAATAGACACCCTTCCACTTTGAACTCTATCTTTAACAACTATGAACATTATATAAAAGTTCTCAGACATTGATAAGTTCTTGTTGTTAGGATTAAAACACCGCGGAATTATTATCATAAGAATCCTTAATTGTTCTTATATGACCAAAAACTCGCAGCCCGAAATAAGTCTTCCACATCCATATCCCATCACTAGTGGCTTCAAAAGCCCCGAATTTTGTCTCCAAAGTCAAATAATTCATAAGTGTCTGCTTAGCACTTTTCAGAAAAACAACTTCTTTTGACAAAATGAAGACATAACCTTATATGGATTTAAATGTATCTTTACATCCACCAAAATCTTAGTCAGTATACCGAATGATCTCTAACTTTTCTGACTCCAGAAATGTGAGCATCCTATATTTTGTTTTTTTGTAAGTACTTTATAAACTTATAGAATCTTAGTCAGTATACCAAATGACCATTTCCAGAATCTTTTAAGAATCTTCTCAACCTAACTGAAAAGTATGCAATAACTTGACACGTACAAACCTAAGCACATATTAGACTCCCAATAAATGAATTAATGGGAATCTTCTGCATTTCCTCATACTTTGAATCATTATAAAAGGGCACAGTTTGAGACTGAACTTATCGCCTTTATGCACACTAGTACCATGTGGATTACAATCCAGCATGTCGAATCTCTTAAGAAAACTTTATCGATATAGTCTATTTGTAATGATCCAATAATACATCAGGAATAATCCCGATATACATGGATCCCAAAACTGAATCAGTGTCACCTAAATCTTTCAACTCAAAGCCGGACGAGAGAAAAGATTTAGTTTCTTGCTAAGAGTCTATATCATTACTGGTAATCATCAACATGTCAAACCAAGGGTATGAACCTACTCCCACAAACTTTATGGTAGATACATTGATCAAGCGAATTTGACTAAAAACCAAATGAGACAATGATTTGATGAAATCTAACATACCATTAACGGGAAAATCGTTTGAGTCCGTAGATGGATTTCTTTATTTTGCAAACCATATTCTTTGCGTCACCAAATGCAAAGTTTTCTGGAAGCACCGAATGAATGTTTCATCAATGTCACCACTGACAAACATTATCTTTACATTCATCTAATGTAACTCATAATCCATATAAGCAAGTAGAGCCATAAATATACTGAAAGGGCCTTTCAAAGAAACCAGAGACAAAGCCTTTTATAATATATGCTCTTTTTGAGTAAAGCCCTTAATGACAAGACAAACCTTATATCTTTCCACATTAC
The DNA here is from genome assembly GCA_036785695.1 of Gentiana straminea. NCBI lineage: Eukaryota > Viridiplantae > Streptophyta > Magnoliopsida > Gentianales > Gentianaceae > Gentiana > Gentiana straminea. Next base: position 976,483 of record JAVUPR010000424.1, on the reverse strand, counting down.
CATCTGAATCCCTCTTGGTCTAAAATGTCCATTTACAACCAATGGGTTTCGATCCTTCTGATAATGTTAGAAGATCCTAAATGTCATTGTCCATTATGGACTTCATCTTTTATTGCATAACCTCAGTCCACTTATGAGACTTAGAGCTTTCCATGGCTTGGGGAATGGTAACCGGATCGTCCTCCATAATGCCAGGATCCTTATGCTTAAAGAGGTAAACAATAAAATCATACTGAATTGTTGACCTCAATTCTCTAGTGGAGTTACTATGTTGCGGTGTCACTGATTTCTCATGTGGTACCTCATATGCTCATGTTTCGGCCTAATTAATACTCTTTTTTGTGACATACGTTACGTATTGTATTTAGGTAATATTTTTTTTGGACATCATTTAAGTTAGATGTTTTATTCAATAATATGTCCATATAAGGTATTATGGTAAGATCCGAAAAAAAAATTAAAGCAAACCCAATTTTGGTAGACCTTTTCTTTAAAGGGTTATTACGATAAAAATCGAACATTGATATATTGCTGTTTTGCATCTATTTTGTCTTTAACTGGATTTGTTGAAATGATATGTCGCCAAAGTGAGCTCTACGTGGAAATTGATTTACGGTAGGATGTAAAATGGTTTGTGTTTTTATAAATTCATGCGGATAGTATTTGGCCCAAAGGAAGGGTACTATTTGGCAGAATTGTAAATACACATGTGATGATGAATACGTGACAATTATTCGGTTTCCATGTGGGTAATAGATACAGTCCAAATATTGGTCTATTATTTGACAAGATTTACTGTCAGTGTTTGATCACTACGCCAAGATGTCAATTACGAGTTAATATTATCGTCCAAAAATGAGATATTAATGTCGTGCCGGTATCTTGTGATGAGAAATGTATCATAAAATTGTTTGATTATGGATATTCTTCGGATCTTATATATGTGAGCTTAAGGTCAATTGAGTTGTTATCTGTATTTACTTTTAAGTTCTTCTTTAAAGTATATTTGCTCCTTGAAGCATTATATTCCTCCACTAATTGTCTATGACTTCAAGCGTTAGAAAGAACAAGTTTGTTCTTGTCACTGTCACCATGGATCTAGACTTGAAATTTAGGTATGATCCTTTCAAACCTCTCAGTTTGGATAGTAAAGTCAAACATATTTTTACTTTGAGAAGTGAGAGTGATCAAACAGGTTGAGTCAAGTGATCTTGCAGGAAGTCATTCTAGATACTCTTAAAAGTGGCATAAGGATTATTATGACTATTTATAAAATTTTATATTCAATAGAGTTGCATAATGTCCAGGAAGAGAAAGACGAGGCATACCTTTCTATGTCTAAGTTAGTCTCTGTAAGGCACAAGGGCTAATGCAACATAAGGGGCACACTCTGTAAATGGCTCATCTGATTTCCAAACTTCAGGTCTTTGATTTGGATATCCATGATGGCCTTCTGGTGCAATTTACCATTCTTTCTCTTCATGCACAATATGGTAAATTGAATGTCGGTTATAACCGACATAAGGAATAGTGGGAGTTGAAGAAATTGATTTCCCATTGAGTGCAAGAAGCCGAATGATTGAAATTTGAGCAACCAGAAAGTGCTAAATATGGCCACCATTAAAGGTAATGACACAATAAAATTTAAGTTTAAGGAAGCTGCTAGTATTCAACATTAGGGGCAAAAGTGACAACATAAGGATATTGGTTGTTTCTTATGCCAATAGCCAGGAACACAACAAAAGATTGCTTGATGTATCATGCTTAGAAAATAGAGATAATTTTCCTTTTCTGGTTTGTTAAGGGGTTGAGTTTATTTATGTGCCTGAACACACTTGGTGGATAGATTCGGATGCTTCTATGCACTTAAGCGTGAATATGCAGAGTAACTAGCATTATCAATCACAAGTTGTTGTTGAAAGATACGTCTTTGTGGGTGATGCTAATGCAATTAGTTTAAGGCTATTCAGACACTAGATTGTTACCGAAGTTTGAACATTTTCAAGACTTGGAAGAGACCTATCAAGACTTCTTTATGGCGGAATTCAGTTTTTTTTTCATTTCTTTATTGGAAAAATCAGGATATTCTTGTTCAATTAAGAATGATACCTTTCCAGTATTCGGATAAAATATGTTCTAATCATTTGGTTTTCGGTGATATTCTAGATTTGGTAGATACCATTGTATCTTTAATAACACCCTGCTTTTAGTTTTAATGGCATAAATCAAAATTGATGGTTCCTATATGGTTTGGCATTAGCATTTAAGGAAAATTCTCAAAAGGGAATATAAATGCTTGTGCTAGATGGAATATTTGGTCCCCTTGATATGTCAGATGGTTTTGTCTGGGGAGGTTGTATATATTATGGGGTAACAAACCAATATAAGGAGATTTTGTGTTTATTCTCTAGAATGTCCTAGAATTGATATATATGGCCACTTGCTATCTATTCCCTATGGTATCTTGGAATTGCAGCAATGTAGAATATCAAATTCAAAGACGTTCATTCGATATTTAATTGCCTATAATAGTGAGATACATGTCATTATGAAAATTAAAGTTAGCAGCTCTCATACTAAATAAATCCTCATTACAATAGTAACCAAAACCCCATATGAAATATGGACTAGGAAAAACTAGTATTTGGTGTAATCATATTGGAGGTTGTCCAACTAAGGGTAGGGATTATAAACCAAAGGAAAGAAAATTGGACTCAAGAATGGTAAATTGTTATGTAATGTGGTGTTTTTTTAAGAGATCCAGGGGTTTTAAATTCTATGGTCATAGTTTCATTTTTTCCCCTATTAGACGGGATCTTAAAGGTTCCTTGAGGATATTGAGTTGGGGGGTTGGGGGGTTGGGGAAGATAAGGTATGAAATATTGTCTTTAAAGAAGAGCCTACTATAACCTATAGTGGTAGTTGGTAACAATTGTTTTCCCAAATGGGATGTATACTATTGCCAGATATAGTTTATGAAAACATTCTTGAACTTCCAATTAGGCAACCTCAACATCCTCAAGAACATATACAGGAACAACATGAGCATATGAGGTATCATATGAGAAATCAGTGACACCGCAACATAGGAACTCCACTAAAGAATTGAGGTCAACAATTCAGTATGATTATATTGTTTACTTCCTTAAGCATAAGGATCCTGACATTATGGAGGACGATCCGATTACCATTCCCCAAGCAATGGAAAGCTCTAAGTCCCATAAGTGGATTGAGGTTATGCAATAAGAGATGAAGTCCATAAAGGACAATGACATTTAGGATCTTCTAACATTATCAGAAGGATCGAAACTCATTGGTTGTAAATGGACATTTTAGACCAAGAGGGATTCAAATGGTAATGTCAAAAGATATAAGGTTTGTCGTCATTAAGGGTTTTAACGGAACTGGTCAGAGAACCCCCCTGAAACCCTCTATAATCTCTCTAGATTGGAGACAGAAGAGTTGAGAATAGGTGTGTGACCTAGGGACCACAACCCTCCTTATATAGTGAAATTTATATATTAGGCATTTCCAGTTTTACCCATCGCAAAACAGAAATTTACCTCTGAGTTTATACACATTAAAGGTCCACACCCTAGTGATACATTATAACTCAATAACCATAACCGTATTAGATCACTTTTATATCGGGCTAATCATTATTGACAGTCCATAATAAATAATTTATCACATATAATCCCTACGTTGCATTAATGATCCAATAGTTGGAGCATTTAATTCAACACACTTTTGATTGTAAATGATGTAAATAAGGAATGACATTTGAAGAAATTTGACAATTAAGGAACAAAATGGACAATTATTTCGGGACAAACCAAAAAGGAAACGTAGATAATTGTAATGTGACGGAGGGAGTATAATAATGGCAAGTAGTGTTCCAAATAAAATTATCATTGACATAAACGGCGAGACAACTAGTAAATCTTTATTTTGTGTAATCGGAGCCATCTACGACCGATTTTCTGTTTTAATTTACATGTTGTTAGCCTGATAACCTCACTACATGTCATCGTAAATTAGCATGATGTAACATCATTTAAGTTCTAGTTTGGACATAGTTAATCGATCTCTAGGTACTTCCAGCCATTTTTTGTGTGGCACCCTAGGAGGTTTTCGGTTCACGCACATAGACGCCCTCTGTCTAATCGATGAGAAACATGGTGAAATTTGGGGATAGCACCCGTAGCTGTCAATGAATATAAATTCACCAATGAGGAAGATCAATTTATAATTGAGGGAGTGTTTAATTGCTCATAGTAAGGACTAGTTTCTTAGAATTCATAAGAGAAATATTTGTATATTCTTGCGTATCAATTGATTACTTTCCTTGAATTCTATTTAGTCAAAGACCACTTTATTTGGTTCTCAATCTTGGATTTGAATTTGCATAATTAATTGTGCCTAGGCTCTATAGGATCGACTTTGATTCGCTTTACTATACTGCAATTGGACTAGTCCTTTTGATAGTGTTGTGACTTGCACGCGATCACCATGTAGTAATTTTAGATGCAACATTGGATTATATGCATTACACGTGTCAGATGGGTCTTGGTTAGGTATTAACATACCTTTATTTTGCTATGAGTTCTCGATAATCCTCAACATCCTAGACCCTGTTACAGTATAAAGGCTGAAGGGAATGCTGACTGTAGTCAGCTGATAATATGAAGACACCAGCAGCCTGCTGATAGTATGGAAGCCCAACAACCAGCTGATCATTTTAGTATGATGTAATCTAGAAAATGGTATTATGTTATAGTTTGTTATAACCATTTGTAGCTTACTTCTGACTGATTCATGAGGTGTATGAAGCTATAAATACCCTATGTTTAGCTGCATTGTAACTTAACTTGTAACTTTCAGTTCATCAATAATATTCCGCATTTTATCTTTAGTTTATAATTCTATAAACTTCATCATGGTATCAGAGTAGAAATTTGAGAATTTATGAATGCTTTCTGCGTTTTTCCTTAATCTTTGAAGAATCTTGAGAGTATTTTTCATCTTTTCTGAGATTTTAGTTTCTTGAGAGTAAACTGTCATCATTTTCATATTTTTTTGATTAGTTCTTGATCGGTTTTTTCACTTTCATTACCAATGGAGTTCTTGATAGCCATGGCAGCTAAGAAACAAGACATAAATCCCTCCAGTCCATTATATGTACATCCGAATAAGAATCCTTCTCTAGTTCTTGTTCAGCCATTAATGAATGGCAATAACTATAATCCATGGAAAATGTACATGGAGATGGTGCTAATCACCAAGAACAATATTGGCTTCGTAGACGGCACAATTAAAAGGCCAGAAGCAGATTCAGCAGATTTCCATGTATGGAGACAATGTGATACAATGGTGTGATCATGGATCTTGAATTTGTAGAGAACACCATTGCCCAGGGTTTGATGTGCTTCAAGAATGCACATGCAGTTTGAAAGAATCTTGCAGTAAGATTTTCAAATGTTGATGCCTTAAGACTTTCAAATCTTCTTGAAGAAATGCATCTGCTGAAGCAAGGCACATATTCTGTCAATCAATATTTCACAAAGTTAATGATTCTTTGGGAAGAAATCAAGACCATTAGGCCTATACCAGTCTGTTCTTGTGATCCCCAATGTCACTGCAATGTAATTTGCACTCTGGTGGATCATATGGAGGCTAAACATGTCATGAAATTCCTTAAAGGTTTGAGGGATGAATTTGAGTCAATGGTCTCACATGCGATGTTGATGGTGCCCTTTCTAGAAATTCATGATGCCTTTGCAATAGCAATCAAGTTTGAAAGACATAAGTTGTATGTGGCTAACAAGGCCAATACAATATTCCATGGTTCTCTTGTCACAAAAGAATGGACAGGGACAAAATCAGATTGTCAGCAGACCTAACTCTGCTGCAAATCCCAGACCTAAAATCCCAATAAGATGCAATGTAGTTTTTGTGGATTCAATGGTCATATTGAGGAGACTCGTTACAAGAAGCATGGCTTTTCTCCTGGTTTCAAGTGCAGAGAGACAATATGGTAGAAGATGAACAATCAGCAGAAGAAGATCACAAACCAAGTAGGTCTACTGGACCAAGGTCTGCTGGACCGGGGTTTCCCAATCTTACAGCACATCAACTTGACAAGTTGATGGCTCTGCTGAATGATCCTCCTACACATGCAGGATTTCCTATTGGTCAACCTGCTGATATTGTCACACACAACTCACCTGCTATAGGAAAAAGTGATTTAAATTTAGTAAGACCAATACAATGGATCTTGGACTCTGGTGCCATAGAACACATTGTAGGATCATTAGATCTATTGAGCAATCGCAAACCTTCATCCGGTATAAAAATGGGACTGCCTAATGGAAACAATGTCTCTCTCACTCATATAGGACAAGTAAGGATGAACCCTCAATTGGTCCTACATGATGTGTTTTGCATCCTTGGTTCTAAATATAACCTTTTATCCTTACCCCCTTTTATTAATCATACAAAAGGTGCGGCTGTCTTTTTGGCTAATGTTCGGTAAAAACTAGTTTTAAATTTATAAACCGAAACACCCCAAGTATAAGGTTCGTAGTAAAGCGTGTTAACGGGTCATCCTAAGGGAGTCGAGTGTTTATCGGATTAAAGTACGGTTATTATATCGATTATGTCACAAATTATTATCTAAAACTAAGGTATATATTAACTATAATATAAAAACGATGAATAATGGCTAAAATAAAACAGGAAACAGAAAAAATTCGACACTGGACGGCCGTTCACTGAAGGTGGACGGGCGTCTGATATCGTTCTGCGAACAGAAACATGCAGAAAAAAAACACCAGGTAAAAACTAGAATCTTTAAAATAACTAAACGTAGCAATAAAAGTTGATAATGAACGATTTGATTTATCAAAGAATTAAAAGAACGACAAGGCAACGAGAATCCACCAATCAACCAACCAACCCCAACTAGATTGTGAGCTAAAAATACGGTTTTTAGTAATGATCAAATCACGAATTCGATTAAATCTCTTTAATCAATTTCTAAGGTTTCGTTTTCTTTCTCAAGCCAAACTAAACTAACATGCATAACACGATCATGAGATTGTCTCCAATACTCTACTCAATTAATCATAAACAATCTCTTGAATTACAATTAATTGCATCAATTGAAAAGATCAAAGCTTGAACAATATTCTCATATAAATTCAATCAAAAAGGTAGTTTCATCGATCTCTTGATTCAATAAAACATAAACAATTAATCACAACATTCAATTGATAAAAAACAGTGAATTTAACTCACTAAAAATATAGCTCAAAATCCTCTAGTTGGTGTAGTTGTTGATTGGTTTCCTCCGTTGTCCCACCGCGAATTGCTTAGCCAACAATCATATTGGTGATCATGATTGTCGGGATGGAAGAGTTCATCTTCGAGTTTGCTCTTTTGGATATGCGGCTGCTAGGGTTTTGAATGAATGAATAATGCGTATGATGCCCCTTAGGGTTTGATATGCGCGGTATTTATAAGATTTTGAGGCGGCTAGGGTTAAGTCGGCGATTGGACGCCCGTCCAGAAAGGTAGACGCCCGTCCAGGTGCGTGTAAAATTTATCGAGTCGGGCCGAGTCTTCTTGGACGCCCGTCCTATGCAAAAATAGACGCCAGTTCAGCAAAAATCATAAGACTCTGAATCCAATTCTTCCTCCTGGACGCTCGTCAAATATTGCGAACGCCCGTCCAGTGGACGGAACAACAGACGCTCGTCCATCAAAAACCTGAACTTCCCGAATCAACTTCCCTCTCTCGGACGCCGGTCCAAAGCTCTAAACGCCCGTCCACACGGACGGGTTAGTGAACGCCGCCGATTTACTTTCCCAAGCCGACTTGCATCCTTCTTCTTCTACTTCAAACCTCCAATTGAGTATCTCTTTTTTTTAGCTCATTCCAATGCCATGCATGCATACCTACAAGGTGATAAAAACACGCAAAAATATAGAATCATACAAATAGATAAATAATCAACGTTAAACCACATAATTGGCTTGGTTTTTACACTTTAGTGAATTCTAAACCCATTCTTTCAATTTATCCTTTTAGCAAGTGATTTCATATAAAAATCACTAAAACACGGAAGATATTGTTACGAAGTAACTCGATATAAACAATAAAATTAGTTGTAAAACAACTCCCCCACACTTAGACTTTTGTTCGTCCCGAACAAAACAATCAAAACTAGCTCACTTCCACGCAATCCAAACAGATTCCTAACTCACGTAACAAAAGATACGACAAATATAGCAATTACTACCAACATAGAGATAGATTCAGTGTGTGTGAAAAGCCCTTTTCAATCTCCACTATTCTTTCGCACAAAATCCGTTCAAATAATCCTAATGACTTTCCTAGGTATAGGCAGTAACCGTTCCACAAAAAGTCTTCCCGTGTACTTATTAGGATAATCCCTAAAACATATCATTCGGTTTATACTGGGGATAGTTAGAAGATAACTACGGTTCCTACCAACTTCCATAGTACCATTTACTAAATTTTCTTTATGATTAACTTAATTTCACATATATAGCATATGCCCTCATTCCCAGCAATAGGATGTTTCGTGATAACACCCTAGCTGGACTACTATCATCAGGCAGTCGGGAGCTATTGAACCTCATAGTGGTATAGGACATTTCGTGATAATGCCCTACCGCACTCAAATCATTGGCAGCTACATCCGACATACACAAATTTTATCCATATTATTCATCTTAGATTGGTATACAAACCTTAAGATATATCCCTCCTATCACATTCAAACCTTCAGATATTCACAGTACACGGTTAGAAATTAGGTGTAATGTTTACCGTTACTATTAAGCACAAGTCTCTCTAGGATAAATCACTAGGATAGTGAATGGATAAAGTTTAAAAATGTCGCTTCAATTTCAAAGGCTTACGTGAATATGAAATGAATACTATCTCATATTAGTAAAGCATGCTATAACTATCTCACAGAAGTTACAGACAATCATCGTCAGGAAACTACAACCAGCGAGCCTTTTTGTTTCAATCATATGCTCGTAACTCACAAAAAATTTTAAATTTGGCATGAAATCCACATTTACTCATTTTCCAATAAATATAACATGAAAACATGTAGACACCCCCCCACACTTAAATCACATTATGTCCTCAGAATGTGCAAATGAAAGAAAAGAATACTTAGCTGGTTGCAAAGTGGTTGTCGGTTTGGGAACATTAATGTACCGCGCAACTCGTATCAAAACAGACAACACTGAAGGAATAGCTGGCAAAAACCGCACAAAAGTATCTGCAACACTCGACATAGCGTATAAACTCGGGGGACAAGGGGTATATGAGTAAACATGTAGGCACATAAAGCATTCACAAATAGGACAGGGATAACCAACACACAAATCACCATGGTTTTATTCCTAATGCCCTAAAAACTTATCTAAAAAGTAACTTAAAAGACTAGGCTGCCTCCTAGGAGCGCTTCTTTTATGTCATTATCTTGACACAGATTTCAAAGTTAACCCGGATCGGGCCACTTTGGTTTACTTCTGGCCACTTCTTCATCGGAATCAGAATGAAGGACAGGGGTGTGGCCGCAACAACAACAAGTCAAGTGCTCAACTAAGTGTTTGAACTTAACTCTCCAGATAGCACTGACTCTCTTCTTCGTCCCGTTCTTGTGCAGGTTACGCTTAGGTATACTGACATGTTCAGATGTCTTGGAAGAAGGGTCCTCACGGTAAATGTAGAAATGTCATCATCCGAATGAAAGAATTCGGATGGGATCTCATCGCAGATCAGAATATCAGTCGTTTCAACCCTCTTTTGAAAGTACAGGGTCTCAGACTTTTCTTTTGGTTGGCCAAAATATTTTTTGAGTCTTTGACCATTTACCTTAAAGGGTTGATTATCATACCCGTTTAACGTGATCGCTCCACTTGGATTGACATCGAGAATCTCAAAGGGGCCAGACCATCTAGATTTGAGCTTACCGGCAAACAGATGGAGCCTGGTATAATAGAGCAAAGCCATATCACCCACTTTGAATTCTCGATCCTTGATCTTAGCATCATGGAGTACCTTAGTTCTTTCCTTACTGATTTTGGCAATCTCATAAGCTCTGAGTCTAAATTCGTCGAGCTCATTTAATTGCAATAACCTCTTTTCCCCACAGAGTTGGCTATCGAAATTCAAGAATTTAATAGCCCAGTAAGCTCGTGTTCAAGCTCGACCGGTAAATGGCATGCCTTGCCATAAACCATTTGGAAGGGTGACGTGCCCATAGGGGTCTTAAACGCGGTGCGATAGGCCCAAAGCGCGTCATCCAACTTTAGACTCCGATTGGATCTATTTGCGTTCATGGTCTTTTCTAGAATCCTTTTAAGGCTCCGGTTGCTTACCTCGACTTGGCCACTTGTTTGGGGATGATATGGTGTACCGATTTTATGTCTGACACCATATTTCTCAAGAATTTTATCAAGCGGCGCGTTGCAAAAATGAGTACCTTCATCACTAATGAGGGCTCTAGGACAGCCGAATCTGGTGAAGATATTCTTTTGCAAGAATTTCTTCACAACTTTGTGATCATTAGTTTGGGTGGCTATTGCCTCCACCCATTTGGAAACATAGTCTACACAGACAAGAATGTATTTATTGGAGCATGAAGATGGGAAGGGGCCCATGAAATTGTTTACGACTAATTTTGTGGTTTATATCGAGTTATTCCGTAACAATATCTTCCGTGTTTTAGTGTTTTTTTTATAGAAAATCACTTGCTAAAAGGATAAATTGGAAGAATGGGTTTAGAATTTATTAAAGTGTGGAAATCGAGCTATTTATGTGGTTTTTATCTATTTATGTACGATTTTACACTTTGCTCGTTTCTATCGCCTTGTAGGTATGCTTGCATGTTGTGAAAGGAGCTAGAACGGTGTTTGATTGAAGATTAAAGGAAGGAGAAAGATGCAAGTTTGAGATTGGCATGAAGGTTTACATGGCCGAACGGCGTCCATTGCATCCGTCCGGTGGACGGGCGTTTAAAGCACCGGACGGGCGTCCGAAGGCTTATTCGATTCAAAGAAGAAAGGTCCCGGGTGGACGAGCGTCCACTATTCCGGATCGGCGTCCGGGAGGAGATATTTGATTCGAGTTGTGAAAATTTCAGCGGACGAGCGTCCATTTTTGCATAGGACGGACGTCCAAGAAGACTCGGCCCGACTCGATGAATTTTGTGAAGGCGGGACGGGCGTCTACCTTGCTTTGGACGGGCGGACCTTCTTGCCGGACGGCGCGTCCAACAGCCGACCTAACCCTAGCCGCCTTAAAAATCTATAAATAGCAGCGCATTCTAAACCCTAAAATCAGATTTTTACACACCAAAAAAACACACAGCAGCCGCATATGCAAAAGAGCGAACTCAAGGAGATGACCTCTTCCATCCCAACAATCATGATCACCAACATGATTGTTGGCTAAGCAATTCACGGTGGGACAACGGAGGAAACCAATCAACAACTACACCAACTAGAGGATTTTTAGCTATATCTTAGTAAGTTAAATTTATGATTTTTCATCAATTGGATATTGTTATATTGTTTATGTTTTATTTGAATCGAGAGATCGATGGAACTGATTTTCTGATTGAATTTATATGAGAATATTGTTCAAGCTTTGATATTTTCAATTGATGCAATTAATTGTGATTCAAGAGATTGTTCATGATTAGTTGAGTAGAGTATTGGAGACAATCTCATGATCGTGTTATGCATGCTAGTTTAGTTTTGCTTGGGAAAGAAAACGAAACCCTAGAAATTGATTAAAGAGATTTAATCGAATTCGTGAGTTGATTATTACTAAAAATCGTATTTTTAGCTCACAATCTAGTTGGGGTTGGTTGGTTGATTGGTGGATTCTCGTTGCCTTGCCGTTCTTTTAATTATTTGATAAACCGATTCGTTCATATCAACTTTTGTTGCTAAGTTTAGTTATTTTAAAAACCCTAGTTTTTTACCTGCTGTTTTCTGCATATTTTCTGTTTCCAGAACGTTAACGGACGCCAGTCCACATCAGTGAACGCCCATCCAGTGTCGTTTTTGTTCTATTTTCTGTTTCTAGTCATAGTTTCTAGATTATAATTAATATATACCTTAGTTTTAGATAATAATTTGTGACATAATCGATATAATAACTGTACTTAATCCGATAGACGTTCGATTCCCTTAGGACGACCCGGTAACACCTTTACTACGAGCCTTGCACTTGGGGTGTTCCGGTAATTATAAATTTAAAACTAGTTTTTACCGAACAAGTTTTTGGCGCCGTTGCCGGGGAGTCGGTAAGGGTTGTCGGATTCTTCGTAGTGCAGTTTTCTGTGTCGGCAGTATTTTGGCCATAACTTTCGGCTCGAGTGTCCGTTTGGCGCGCAGGACCCCAATTCGGAAAGCTCGTTCCGACGCCGACGACGTGCCGATCCGCCTACAGCCGTTCGACACCATTTTCGAGGTCAAAATCCACTGTTTTCTCTTCCATTTTAGCCCTAGAAGATTTCAACACGTTTTTTTCACCGTCTTAGTGTTTTTCCTGTTTTAAGTTTTTTGTAGGTAGGTTTCTTTTTCTGTTTCTGTTTCTATATCTTTTCTAAAAAAAAAGAATAAAAAAATTAAAAAAAAATAAAAAGAAACTTTCTGAACGGGCGTCCAGCATTTGAACGCCCGTCTGCCCCCAATTTGTCTTCTGAACGCTAGTTCAGTGACCTGAACGAGCGTTCACCTCCAGAATCCTCTTTTCTCTTTCAAAAACTCTAGACACTCTAATCTTCTCTACATTCGTTCTCATCAACCCCAAGGTTGATTTCTTCATGTTCTACTCTTCTGGTTTATGCAAACCAGGAGTAAGAAGGGACCTCTTACCTTTAATCCCGAACCTGAGCGATCTATTATCAGGAGAAAGCTCTTCCCTAATCCAGACATTATGGCTAATGAAGTTCCAAATCCAGATCCTCAAACCCAAATGAATCTGATCCTTCAACAGATGCAGGCAATACAACAACAACAGAATCAACAAGCTGGAATAAATAATCAATTTCAACAATTCCGTCAAAACCAGCTAAACCAATTAAATCAGGACCCCTATGCCCCCTATCTTGACCAAGACTTCCTGGAAGGGCATAGACCTATTCGCCCTCCAGACATGAGGCAAGTGAACTTCGATCTGAAAAATAAAGTGGTAGGACTGGTCCAGAATAGTTCTTTTCATGGCACTGCTGACGAAGATCCTCATGACTTCTTGTCCACCTTCGTTCAAATCTGCGAAGCAGGCCACTATCCTGGTGTTGATTCTGAGATTGTCAAGTTAAAACTCTTCCCGTTTGCTCTAAAGGGTGAAGCAAACCGTTGGTTCAAATCTTTAGCCCATCATTCTCTCCGTACCTGGAATGATGTCAAAAGAGCCTTTGCTCTGAAGTTTGTCTCACCCAGGGACAATCATGGACATGAAAAGGGAGATAGCCACATTTGAAAAACTTGATGGTGAGAGTGTGGGGAAAGCATGGGAGAGACTAAATCGTTGATGAGGAAGTGCCCCAACCATGGATACAGTAGACATGAGCTACTAGAGTTATTCTACAGAGGTGTCTCTCAACCAAATAGAGACTTCCTTGATTCAACTGCTCACGGATCCTTCCTGGGGGGAGGTGATGATGCTGCTTACAGGGTAGCTGAAACTATAGCAAAGAATAACATGTGGTCAACTCCAAAAAAGACCAATGTTAGTGGGAATAAGAAGGAATCTGCTGCGAGCAATTCTGAGACTAAGGTGTTAGTTGCTCAAATGGAAGTAATTAGCAAGCAGCTAGCCAATTTACAAATGCAGCAGCAACAAGGGCCGTCAGATGTGAACTACCTAGGAATGCAGGCGGGAAATAAGATGAATGAGGAAGTGAATTTAATGGAGAATCATAACCAAACCTTCAGAAACTTCAATCAGGACCAGAATCATTCCGGATTTCAACGTCCCAATTTTAATCAAGCCAATGCACCACATGGCCCAACCAATTCAAAACCTTCTTTCAACTCAAGTTATCAAAGACCACCTCCTGGGATGGTTAATCAATCTCACAATCCTAACTCCCAAAGACCTCAAGGTGGTTGGAATCAAAACCAACCTCATAACCAAACCACCTCTTGTGTCCCCCAACATAAGTTTGATGAGCTAGTAGACATGGTGAAGACCCTGGCTACTAGTGTCAAGACAATAGAGAGACATGTTGGTCAGATGGAAGATCAACAAGCAAACAGACCCCACGGTAAACTTCCAAGTTATACCGAAAGAAATCTAAAGCAGATATCAATGTTTGCACTGCCATCACACCTCAATGGGATTATGGGAACGAAGAGGCTGAATGAGGTTACTTTAAGAAGTGGTAAGCGAGCGGGACCCGGAAAGATGTCGGGAAACGAGTAGCCCCTCCCGACGCCATAAGTTCGGGAGGGGGCAATCGAAGTTAAATGCGAAGAAAGCAACGGTGAGGAGGAGCTTAATGATGATTCTTCGGGTGATGAAAATGATTCTGATAGAGAAATGAGGAAAAGTCAGGTGGCTGTACCCCTGACAAAGAAGAGGGAGGAAAAGTTTGTCAGATGGAAGGATAAGGAAGACGAAGCCATAAAAAATCAAGCCATGAACAATGATAAAGCCCTTCCTTACCCGCCAAAGAAGAAAGAGAATACCCTCAGTCATGACAGACAATATGACGGAGTGAGGAGGATGCTCAGAGATACCAAAGTGAGTATACCCCTAGCGGAGATATTGGCTGAAATGCCCAAGTGCTCTAAGTATCTTAAGGAAGTTTGTGGAAGCAAGAAGAAGCTTCAAGGGATGGCAGAAGAAGTTTTAAAAGAAGATTGCTCTATGGTTTCACAAAAAGTTGCTACTAAGCGAGGTGACCCCGGGAGACCTTCAATCTCTTATGAGATTGAAAGCCACATGTTCTAAAACGTCTTATGCGACTCAGGGGCCTCCATAAATGTGATGCCATTGAACGTCTGCAAAAAGCTCGGTTTAGATAAAAGAATGCGGGAACGCCCTATTTCTCTTCAGATGGTAGACCGATCTAGCCGCTCAGCAGCCGGTTGTGTTGCTAATGTTCTTCTCCGTGTTGAACATTTGGTTTTCCCTACTGACTGGGTTATCTTAGACTATCCACTTGACAAAGAGATGCCCCTAATTCTAGGCCGGACCTTTTTGGACACCTCTGCCGCCCTCATCGATTTCTGTAAGGGTCAGATTACGCTTAGAGTCGATTATACATCTGTTACCTTCACACGAGGGAAAAGTCCTGAGGAAACCTTGATTGAAGAAATCTCGTTCGTTGAAGCAATTTATGAGGACGAAGAAGATGCCAACTCGAAGAAGCGGTAGAGCTAACGAGAGATAGGTGTTTTCGAAGCTATAAACATTAAAGATCAAGCGACGTGGGACCATCTTCGTTTCATTACGGGCCGTAGTCACGACGAGTCGTCTTCACAACTTTCTCACACCGAGCTTTGTCAATGAACAAGAAACATGGAGATTCCCGGCAATGAACGATGATTTCAAAGAGCTGCATCGGGAAGACTTTAACCCCGTAGAAGAGGAAGCCACGATGGGTAGTTGGGATGAAGTGGATTTACGGAGAGAGACTACTCATTGGGAGGTTGATGATTGGGAACGGCTAGCGAGAGGAGCTAGAAGAAGAAGAGTTGAGAAAGATGATCAAGCATAAGAAGGAGAAAGCGGGTGCGACGAGAAGGATCCCTATGGATGATGTGATGCACGTAGATCAAGTAATAATTAAAAGTACTTGACCACCATAAACCAATACTAGCAAGAGGACTAGGTCCATCGTAGTATAGCTATAGCGAATCAAGGTCGATCCCACAAGGAACCAAATTGTGGATCATTTTATATACAAACAATTAATTATTCATATCAAGGACACAAAGGCGGTCTACGACCAACGAAGTACAAGAAAAAGTAAAGGACACGACCCGACACAACACATAAACAACGTAATTAACCTCCCCAATTATTATGTTATCGTACGGATCTAGAGATTTTATATAATTAAACTAGACTCGACAACTATTAATCCGATTCGTATTTCTTTTATATTGGCTACGGGAGTCATCCCCTAAACTAGATCTAGCTCCGGGTAGGCCATCCGGATCACTATGCTACATCACGTGACTTCGCTTTTTCGGCCTCCATCTCATATGACTTGCACGCTTACAAAACTAGGGATGCCGATATTAACCGTATTCCTCACCTAGGCAACATTCCTTTGTTCGGGCGTACTTCCTAGACGATCGCATCGGTCTCCGTCCCATTAACACTAACTTTTTAGGTATCATGTTAATCTACGATGTACGTATAACTAGGTGAGCTCAATTCCCTAATACGAACGGATCTAGATCTCGCTGAAAGTCCCGGAAGATCAATTCATGAGCCGACCTAGGAGTCCTATATTGGTATTTCCTAACCATACGCTAATTAAAACAGACGAGCGACGTAGCCGTAGCCATACCTACTAAGATAAGAAATTCTAGGTGGACAATCACACCATAAAGACGTGGCTAGATTGACGCGACGAACAACTAAATCTTAGTGTTTCTACATACGTAACGGATAAAATAGAGATTCATAAAGCAATTATATAGATCTACTAAAAACACGGTTGTCGATCATACCAAAGTCATCTATAGGTCACCGGATGACGGATACGGGCGTGTGGATCCTTATAGACAAGGAATCCCCATTTGCCTCATATCGTATCCTTAGATCTACATCGTTCGGTGAAGAACGAACAACCTCAAACAATAAACAATAATTGGGGCTTAATTACAAAGAACTAAGAACAAATAAATACAAGAACTTACATTATTGCGGATCTTGCATAAAAGCTGCTCTAAGCAAAGCGAAGATTTTATTATAAGGCGAGAAGTGTAAAATATGTATTGTGTAAAGAAGTGTGTTTTTGGCATGTATAACATGCCTTTATTTATAGGGGTTCAAGCTAATTAAGAGATATACTTCAAAATGTCAAAACAAATAAGAGATAACTCCCGGCCGATCTCCAAAAGATGAAGTGCGCCCCCTCTTCATGCATATCCCTAAAGTGGCGCCATCTTGGAGTCTATTATCATGCTTATCCGATCTTTTCGTGCTAATCCGATATTTATCTTGAATTTCCTTTTATTTATCTTGAGATTTAATTCTTCCATTTGTATTTATCCTCCAAAATTATCCAAATCTGCAAAATAGATATTTATCCCAAAATAAATCATATTTAAATAAAACGGATAAATATAATAAAAACGGATAAATACCGATTTATATAATAAAAACGGATAATCACCAAATTATATCTTATAAAATGGATAAATACCAAATTATATTTTATAAATCACAAAACATTAAATAATACATATAAACATGTGATTTAATATAAAATACATATTATTAATCCCGATTTAAGGTCAACGTTGATGACTTTTACGGGTACAATTTGACCGTCATCAACTACCCCCCACTTAGACTTTGATCGTCCCGAACAAAGCATCAATAAGTCATTCCCCAAGAAAACAATTGCCATGGTCAAATCATACTTACGCGAGAAGCTCGAGTCAACTCATACCAGTCATGCTCATAAGATATCCATTATTCACTACTCTCTATGAACCGAAGTGATGTGTGCATGTGCATTCAGTTTTATACTTTCGTGGCAAGATTAAAGTTTATGCTAACTTCGCAATCTCAACCTACCAACATCAGCATTCCCACTTCTTAAGCCTCGCAATGGTTAAAGCACTAGAACAATAAGCAAGAGCGTATCTATAGGGTTTTTGGACTTGGAGACCGAGTACTACTCAAAGCCTCTTAAAGAGTTAAATATTCTTCTCATATCTTCATATTTTTCAAATACTATCAATCTCAAGGAAGAAAACTTTTTAGAGTATCCCCCTATCTAAGATCATGCATAGCATTGAATATTACCACAAGCGCGGGGCTACTTTGGTAATGTTACTACAAGCCCAAGATGTTTAACTTATTGTCAAAACACGAGATAATTCTCAAGCTTATTACTCCGCTTTGATGGCCGGAAGATAGGAATACATCGAGCGAGATAAATTTCGACACTAGGTACGCATAACCAATCATCTACGCAATGTACACATAATTCTTCTTAGTTATTATAATTTGTGTGGTATTCGTCGATTCACATATTGAGTAATCAAATAATAAATAACTACTTGCAATAGTTGGCATGAATATCCTTAAGTTTACATTCACATAAGTATAAAGTGATCACGTACTCATGCAACTTGGTTCCTTTCCTATCAATTCTTAGCTAGGAACTCACAATTCTAAGGGTACGAGATATAATTACTTTGGCATTTATTCAATTTTTTTCAATTTTTTTCACCGTTTCGTTCAATTTTCAATTATAGCATCATGGCTAAGTCTCCTACCCCCCACTTAAACTTGGCATTGTCCCCAATGACAAATAAAAATGAGAATTTAAGAAAAAGACTTAGCTCTGGAAACGGCTCTCAAGTAGATGCGGAACATCGGATTAATCCAAGCACGTCGTGGAGAAGCAAGTGAAAACCATGTTGAAACAAACCAAACGAAAACTCCACGAGACCGTTAATAACATGTCGATGGAAGATATAAAATAATGTGGCGGTAATTAGATATAAAATATCCAAAAACGATTAAGCCACTTTATTCCATACAACCAATGACAAGGAAAACCAAAGAGTTAAAACTACTCGTTCGTACGCAAAAAGAAAAAATACTAAATAGAAAGAAATATAAACAAGCAACTAAAGATGGTAATCTTCATCTATAATCTCCACCGCTTAAATATGCTTAAAACCGGGTGGAGAAGACAAAGATCAAAAAGCATTACCCCATGGGAGAACACGAGGTTTACTGGATTGATAAGATATTTAATCCAGCGTAAAAGAGAAACTTGGTAAGGTATAACAGATTGGATCGATGTGATATTTTTAGAACGAAACTCATCATCTATATGCCGGAAAGGGCCTAGAAGTGTGAAATTTAAAACTTCCGGTAGAAAGATAAGTTGCATTTTGATCGAACCAAAAACTTTTAAAATCTAGCTAGGGTCAGAGCTACACGTACCCAAGCTAGGATCACGAAAACCAAAATGATAAAAGATAATCAATTAAACTTAGCAATATATCCAACTCCGCAACACAAGGGTATTTTGTAAACAAAATGGAGGTTGAGAGTATGATGGGTTTAGAAAAAGATATATAAGGATGGTAAGAAAAGTTAAAGGGTGGGTAAGAAATTGGGATTATGGGTGGGTTTTGGTGAAAGGATTAGGGTAGGGTGGGAGAGTGAAATAGATGGAAAGAAAGAGAGAGAATGAAAGAATGGATAGAAATGTGAACTGTGAGGCAGAATGGTGAGAGAATAGAAAGGTTGAAGGGTGAAAAGGTACAAAGGAAATGATAAGGGTAGTTGCAGAACGAATTGCACACAACTTTGGATTTTCACTCGGATCGCCATTCTAAAAAGTTTTGGAAGTTGACCAAAATTGTTCTTGTTCGCACCAATCATTCTCTGTTACATTTTCAGTAATTCTCAAGCTCTCTTATGCTTCCATCTTAAGGTTGATTGCTAAATTTCCTTTCTTTAGCAATTTCTCGACTCTCCTACGGAACTCTAATTCACGTGGCCTATATTGAGTAAAAAAGTTTTGCACATCCTTAGCCCAATGGCCATCGGAACACGGCAAAATAAAAAACCTCAACATATGTCACGTTACTCTTATTTGACTCAAAGAAAACAAAACCTAAAATCCTAAAAAGAAATCCTAAGGGTTTTAAAGAAGTAGTTCTGAGTTTAAAGTCCTCAGCTCGACTTTCCAAAAAGTATCCTTGTCAGTTATCCTTCTTGGATCGCTAGATGTTGACCCTTTTGATCACTATGAGAGGTGGGCTCGTCGTTTTTGAGGATTAATATCCTTCCCTTGGTTGTGAGACCTAGGAAACGTATCTATCCATACCATTTATACAAAGCTCTTACCTCTGCTCTCATTTTAGGAATTAGTGAATTCTCAGGAGATTTAGTCCTAGGGACCCATTTTAATCATATCCTCTATAATGATGCTTCATTATGCTCTCTCAAAACTCAACATCTTCATTAGATTGCGAATGCTTAAACTACACAAATTGTTGCTCCCATGGCCAGTAGAAGCAATCTCATGCATAGGACAATGAGATTTTGACAGAACTACGAGGAACTCCTTATTCACTGCTTCCTTCAACCACTACATGTTTCCTTACACCCTCTAGATGAGACAGATTTGGGGCATAACCTTCCACACTAATAAAATAAATCTTACAAACCAACTCCGGGCTATGATTCTCATTCAGGTTCATGTAAATACTAGCTTATGTTCAAAAAATCAAAAGATAGTAAAATATAAGCAAAAAATGTAGTACCTTGCCTTCAACATTGTACCACGAATAATTCGAACCTTAATATTTATTTTCTCGGAGCCATCTTGGTGTTTTAAAGGTGTTGCTTCCATCACTTTTCCCATCGTAGATTCGTAGCTCCACATGTTGCTGGGTTATTTTCTCAGCTCCCGCGAAAAATTTACCGACTCGGATTATTGCTTCCCTGGTTTCTGCAAACAGAAGAAAAACAAAACGGACCGTAGACTGATTTTAACATGGTTTCCCATGCTGCTATCAGACCTACGTATTAAACATACGGAGATAAACAGACACGCGAAGTCCCAGAAAACAGAACCAGGCTCGCTGGCAGCGAGAGGCAGTCTCGCTGGGAGTGAAACCAGTGTTCCATATTCTGGAATTTTTACAACTTACAGACAACCAGAGGGACTCAAAAACATAAAAAACAGACTCTAAAACAGAGAACTTAACATGAATAAAAAATTATTTATATATAAAATTGACCGTTGGTTCCCCGGCAACGGCGCCAAAAACTTGATGCACGTAGATCAAGTAATAATTAAAAGTACTTGACCACCATAAACCAATACTAGCAAGAGGACTAGGTCCATCGTAGTATAGCTATAGCGAATCAAGGTCGATCCCACAAGGAACCAAATTGTGGATCATTTTATATACAAACAATTAATTATTCATATCAAGGACACAAAGGCGGTCTACGACCAACGAAGTACAAGAAAAAGTAAAGGACACGACCCGACACAACACATAAACAACGTAATTAACCTCCCCAATTATTATGTTATCGTCTGGATCTAGAGATTCTATATAATTAAACTAGACTCGACAACTATTAATCCGATTCGTATTTCTTTTATATTGGCTACGGGAGTCATCCCCTAAACTAGATCTAGCTCCGGGTAGGCCATCCAGATCACTATGCTACATCACGTGACTTCGCTTTTTCGGCCTCCATCTCATATGACTTGCACGCTTACAAAACTAGGGATGCCGATATTAACCGTATTCCTCACCTAGGCAACATTCCTTTGTTCAGGCGTACTTCCTAGACGATCGCATCAGTCTCCGTCCCATTAACACTAACTTTTTAGGTATCATGTTAATCTACGATGTACGTATAACTAGGTGAGCTCAATTCCCTAATACGAACGGATCTAGATCTCGCCGAAAGTCCCGGAAGATCAATTCATGAGCCGACCTAGGAGTCCTATATTGGTATTTCCTAACCATACGCTAATTAAAACAGACGAGCGACGTAGCCGTAGCCATACCTACTAAGATAAGAAATTCTAGGTGGACAATCACACCATAAAGACGTGGCTAGATTGACGCGACGAACAACTAAATCTTAGTGTTTCTACATACGTAACGGATAAAATAGAGATTCATAAAGCAATTATATAGATCTACTAAAAACACGGTTGTCGATCATACCAAAGTCATTTATAGGTCACCGGATGACAGATCTGGGCGTGTGGATCCTTATAGACAAGGAATCCCCACTGCCTCATATCGTATCCTTAGATCTACATCGTTCGGTGAAGAACGAACAACCTCAAACAATAAACAATAATTGGGGCTTAATTACAAAGAACTAAGAACAAATAAATACAAGAACTTACATTATTGCAGATCTTGCATAAAAACTGCTCTAAGCAAAACTGAAGATTTTATTATAAACTGAGAAGTGTAAAATATGTATTGTGTAAAGAAGTGTGTTTTTGGCATGTATAACATGCCTTTATTTATAGGGGTTCAAGCTAATTAAGAGATATACTTCAAAATGTCAAAACAAATAAGAGATAACTCCCGGCCGATCTCCAAAAGATGAAGTGCGCCCCCCTCTTCATGCATATCCCTAAAGTGGCGCCATCTTGGAGTCTATTATCATGCTTATCCGATCTTTTCGTGCTAATCCGATATTTATCTTGAATTTCCTTTTATTTATCTTGAGATTTAATTCTTCAATTTGTATTTATCCTCCAAAATTATCCAAATCTGCAAAATAGATATTTATCCCAAAATAAATCATATTTAAATAAAACGGATAAATATAATAAAAACGGATAAATACCGATTTATATAATAAAAACGGATAATCACCAAATTATATCTTATAAAATGGATAAATACCAAATTATATTTTATAAATCACAAAACATTAAATAATACATATAAACATGTGATTTAATATAAAATACATATTATTAATCCCGATTTAAGGTCAACGTTGATGACTTTTACGGGTACAATTTGACCGTCATCATGATGTGATCCAGTACCTTTCTGGGGTTGTACCTCGGGAAGATGAGGTATTCTTCAGTCAACCACTTCAAGCCCATAAGGAAAAAGGTGGCCCCTTAAAATCCAATATTTGATGTGATTCTTACGAATCAAATCCTTTGTTTTGCCCAGGAAGAAATTGAAGGTAGTCAATACGAG
Organism: Gentiana straminea; assembly: GCA_036785695.1. NCBI lineage: Eukaryota > Viridiplantae > Streptophyta > Magnoliopsida > Gentianales > Gentianaceae > Gentiana > Gentiana straminea. Next base: position 953,500 of record JAVUPR010000424.1, on the reverse strand, counting down.
CTATGATCCGCGCCTTAGACCAAGACTACGGTTGGAACGCCACAACGTAATGCTCACTTACGTTGATAAGTTCTCAAAGGGGGCGATCCTCCAATCCAAGAGAATCTCACACACAAGGTGCACAATTAAGACAATGCTTAATCGAAAATAATATTTCACTCAAAATTAACTTGTACAATACAATGGCTGGTGTTTGCCTTATATAGGCTTACACATCAAAGGAAAAATAACTTCTAAGCAATGTGGGAGAATGAAAATAAAAAACTTATGTAACTAGGAAATAAAATAGGCGCCCCACTATGGGCTTTCTGGTGTTTCTTGTGTCATCTAAGCCCACAAGATAATTATTACATAAAACCCAACATAAAATAATTAAAACAAGCCCAATTAAATCTAATAATGGCGCCACACTTAAATGGACAACCTTATTGACGGAATAATTAAATAAATAACTTTCTTCCACATTATCCAAGTCCATCTTCATGTTCTTCAAACCCAATAATATAGATAGTGTATTTTCCGGGCTAGTCTTCAACTTGCTTGGACTGGATCACTTCATTCCCTCCCGGTTCGAAAGGATTCGTCCTCGAATCAGAAGGATGTCGTAAAAGTGATCAACACACACCAATCTCGAACAAACCACAACAATCCTCAATGAAATACCGGGATCAAATACAAAGTTGATAGATGATTGCAACCCAATGGATCGTTGACATGACGAGCCAAGCTTCACCAATGGAACAAAAGAACAATCCCGCGGTTTGATATAAATGACGTTGAAGCTCAGAGTGATAGCAACAGAGTGATAGCAATGCAATGTAGGACAAACAACAACATATGCACAGAATGGATCAAAGAAGATATGCTCCGGCTTGCCATCAATATGATCTGGATCAAGATAAATCAAAGACGAGATACGGGCTGCATTGGACGCATCTAACAGCCCGGTGTCCGCTTCATATGGCTGATCATCATGTACCTGCAAAGAAGATGCAACAAGGCTGGAACAAGAATTTTGTAACACATCATCTTCTTTTGCTTCCACCAAAATCAACTCCTTGCATTCATTCTTTACAATAGACTCCTCCGACATCTCTACTCTCTCATCCACAAATTCAGGTTCATTCACCTCCACCACACTCTCACTTTCCTCATTTTTCATCTCCTCCTCTCGAATGTTAACAACCTCGTCGTTTTTTGTTCCACCAATTCTTTTGCTTTTTCAGTTTCAAGTTTCAAACGAGTATTTTCCTCCATTACATGCCCCTCAAAGTTTTTAGCGAACCGAACCTTATCTTTGTGAGCCTCTTCAGGGGATAACGCAAGGAGCTTAAAGTTTCTACCTTTATGGCGCAAAGTGTAGCTATTTGCATACCCATCATAAGTAACTCTTCTATCAAACTGCCAAGGTCGTCCAAGTAATATATGGCTGACGTGCATGGGGACTACATCACATAAAACTACACCATCGAGTTTACCAAGATTGAAGGAGATTAAGGCATGTTGGGTAACCCGCATTTCACCAACATCATTCAGCCACTGCAACTTATACGGATGAGGATGGGGTATAGTAGGAATGGATAATTTACTGATCACATACGTACTAACTAAGTTAGCACAACAATCAGGTTCAATAATCATAGAGCATAGCCTTTCACCAATCCAACAACGTGTACGAAAAAAATCACATTCAGCATAACCTTGCAAACTATTATCTCTTTCTGTCATCGTCTCAAAAGAAATGACCTCACAAACTCATGTGCTTGCACTCACCCTCTCTCAAAGTCGTATTGAAATTTTTCGACGGCGAATTACACAGGTGTGAAACCCACGTATTTAATGACCAAACTAAGACGAATCTGCCAAAACTCAAAAGACAAAATTTGTAGAACAGAGAGTTTTCTAAATGATGTCAAAATTTCAGATTTTTCGGAGGTCTAGAAGTCGCCCAAACAATCATTTTTCAGAAACTAGTGCAATCTGTCAGAATTCTCCAGATTGATAGCAGTGTCTTACGGTGCCGATTGCGATTAAACTACAGCGAATTTGGGAAACCTAAAAAGATAAAAGTTGTAGATCGGAGAATTTCCTATTAGTTCACAAAATTTCAGGCAATATCGAGTCGTTTAACCCACTGAAAACGAATTCGAACAATGATTTACTGCTGCAGTTTTTCTGGACAGATTGTTTGGAGTAATCGGCGGTTTTAGTCAAGATTTATGTTGAATCTGGATTGGGTGTAAAGACAAAAATTGTAGAACACGATGTGCTGGGGCTGTGGTAAAATTTTCGGAATTTTTGGAGTGGTTTAGGGTATAAAACGAGCTGAGAGAAAAAAAACGGTGTCTGGAAAATTAGGGTTCTTAGGGTTGAAGGTTGAAGGTTTGAAGATACAAAGGATTTTCCGGGTTGGTGGATGAAGATTGCTTGTGTTCTTGGGGGGGGGGGGGGGGGGGGTGACTGAAAAAGAACAAGAACAACGAATTTTTTTTTTTTTTTGGAATAATACGGAACAAAGGAAAACAAAAATAAATAAAATAAAAGGGATATTTGATTACCAACAATTACTGAGCTCTGCTACCAACTGATGTGATTCTTACGAATCAAATCCTTTGTTTTGCCCAGGAAGAAATTGAAGGTAGTCAATACGAGCTATGATCCGCGCCTTAGACCAAGACTACGGTTGGAACGCCACAACGTAATGCTCACTTACGTTGATAAGTTCTCAAAGGGGGCGATCCTCCAATCCAAGAGAATCTCACACACAAGGTGCACAATTAAGACAATGCTTAATCGAAAATAATATTTCACTCAAAATTAACTTGTACAATACAATGGCTGGTGTTTGCCTTATATAGGCTTACACATCAAAGGAAAATAACTTCTAAGCAATGTGGGAGAATGAAAATAAAAAACTTATGTAACTAGGAAATAAAATAGGCGCCCCACTATGGGCTTTCTGGTGTTTCTTGTGTCATCTAAGCCCACAAGATAATTATTACATAAAACCCAACATAAAATAATTAAAACAAGCCCAATTAAATCTAATAATGGCGCCACACTTAAATGGACAACCTTATTGACGGAATAATTAAATAAACAACTTTCTTCCACATTATCCAAGTCCATCTTCATGTTCTTCAAACCCAATAATATAGATAGTGCATTTTCCGGGCTAGTCTTCAACTTGCTTGGACTGGATCACTTCAGAAGGAGCTAAGAAAGTCAGACAACCTCAGCGAAGGCTGAATCCGCACATGCAGGAGGTTGTCAAGAAAGAAGTCATAAAATGGTTAGATATGGGAATCGTCTATGCAATCGCCGACATTGAGTGGGTTAGCCCCACCCAAGTTGTGCCAAAGAAGGGAGGTATTACCGTGGAAAGGAATGAAAAGGGGGAAGAAGTAGCTTTACGCCTTGTGACTGGCTACAGGGTCTGCATTGACTATCGCAGATTGAATGAAGTCACCGCCAAAGACCATTTCCCCTTACCTTTCATTGACCAGCTTCTTGAAAGACTAAGTGGTCATAAGTATTATTGTTTCCTCGATGGATATTCGGTTACTTCCGGATAGCCATCGACCCTAATGACCGGAGAAGACTACGTTTACGTGTCCATCGTGCACTTTTGCTTTTCGCGAATGCCTTTCGGGTTATGCAATGCACCGGAACATTTCGGCGGTGCATGTTGGCATTTTCGATGGACTTGTGGAGAAATGTATGGAAGTCTTCATGGATGACTTCTCGCCTATGGCGATAGCTTTGATGAGATCTTGGAAAATCTAGATATGGTACTTCAACGCCGTGTTGAAAAGAATTTAGTGCTTAACGGGAGAAATGCCATTTTCTAGTAGATGAAGGGATTGTTCGGGACACAAGGTGTCCAAGACGGGTATTCAGGTTGATAAGGCTAAAGTAGAGGCCATTGAAAAGATGGCATACCCGAAAACAGTGAAAGAGGTGCGAGGTTTTCTAGGTCATGTTGGCTTCTACAGGCGGTTTATTCAGGACTTTTCCACCATCGCCAAGCCCTTATCTAACCTTCTGAAAGATGATGTTGAGTTCTTGTTTGATGAGAAATGCAAGGAAGCTTTCAATTGCCTAAAGGATAAGCTCATAAGTGCCCCTATCTTAATCGCACCTGACTGGACTAAGCCCTTTGAATTAATGTGCGATGCCTCTAACTACGCAGTGGGTGCAGTTTTAGGCCAGAGAATTGATAAAAAGTTCAGGCCCATTTACTATGCGAGCCGCACCTTGAACCCGGCTCAATGCAATTACACCACGACTGAAAAGGAATTCTTAGCCGTCGTTTTTGCTATCGACAAGTTTAGAAGTTACCTTCTAGGGTCTCAAGTTGTGGTTTGGACAGACCATGCAGCCCTACGCTACCTTATGGACAAAGCAGATGCAAAACCAAGGTTACTCAGATGGATTCTAATTTTGCAAGAGTTTGACATTGAGATCAAAGATAAGAAGGGTAGTGAAAATATTGTGGCTGATCACCTGTCTCGCCTAGTAAATGAGGGTGGCGAAAATCACAAGGAAATAGGCATCGATTTCCCTACTGAGCAATTGATGAAGCTTGATACAGTTAGGCCGTGGTACGCTGATTACGTCAACTATTTAGCAAGTGGGCATTTAGAAGAGATGACGTATCAGGAAAAGAAGAAATTTTTCAGCGACTTAAAGTATCTCGTATGGGAGGATCCATATCTGTTTAAAGTCTGCAAGGATGGGTTGCTTAGAAGGTGCGTTCCGGAGCATGAACAATTGGATATCTTGGAGCAATGTCATAGTGGTCCCGCTGGTGGGCACTACGGAGCACCTAAGACAGTCACAAAAATCCTTCAAGCTGGTTTTTACTGGCCTACTTTGTTTAAAGATGCTGAAGCCTTTTTCAAAGGCTGTGATAGATGCCAAAGAGTAGGGAGACTCAGTAACAGGATGGAGATGCCTTTGAGGCCTATCTTGGAATGTGAAGTTTTTGACGTCTGGGGCATTGATTTTATGGGACCGTTCCCATCATCATGCTGTAACAAATATATTCTGGTCTGTGTGAACTATGTTTCCAAGTGGGTAGAGGCCATAGCCACCCCAACCAATGATCACAAAGTTGTAAAGAAATTCTTGCAAAAGAATATCTTTACTAGATTTGGCTGTCCTAGAGCCCTTATCAGTGATGAAGGTTCGCATTTCTGTAATGCACCACTGGATAAAATTCTTGAGAGCTATGGTGTCAAGCATAGAATCGGCACACCATACCACCCCCAAACCAGTGGCCAAGTCGAGGTGAGCAACAGAAGTCTAAAGCGGATTTTGGAGAAAACTGTGAATTCCAATAGATCCAACTGGAGTCTGAAGTTGGATGACGCACTTTGGGCTTATCGCACTTGCGTTTAAGACCCCTATGGGTACGTCACCCTTCCAAATGGTTTATGGCAAAGCTTGCCATTTACCAGTCGAGCTTGAGCATAGAGCTTACTGGGCTATTAAATTTTTGAATTTCGACAGCCAGCTTTGTGGGAAAAAGAGATTATTGCAATTGAACGAGCTCGATGAGTTCCGAATCCGTGCCTACGAGAATTCGAGAATCAGTAAGGAAAGAACGAAGGCACTCCACGATGCTAAGATTAAGGATCGGGAATTCAAAGTGGGAGACATGGCTTTGCTTTATAACACCAGGCTCCATCTTTGTGCTGGTAAGCTTAAATCTTGATGGTCTGGCCCCTTTGAGATTCTTGATGTTCATCCTGGTGGAGCCATTACGTTAAAAGGGTACGGCGATCAACCGTTCAAAGTCAATGGTCACAGGATTAAGAAGTACTTTGGGCAACCCAAGGAAAAGCCTGAAGTACTATACTTTCAAAAGAGAAATGAAACGGTTGAGTCGTTTATTTGTGAAGAGATTCCATCCGACTTCTTTGGAGTGGATGATGACATTATTACCCCTAACCTTGCAGATCCTTCTGTCAATGCTCCTGAGCCTGTTAGCATACCTCAGCCGAATTTGAGAAACAAGAACAAGAAGAAAAGAGTCAGTGTTGTTTGGAGAGAAAAATTTCATGATCTTCTCGCGCACTTGACTTGTTGTTGTGGCGAAAACCATTTCCGTCCTAGTCATTCGATTCTGACAGAGTAGTGGTTAGCCTCATACACAAGTGGCCTGATCCAGGTTGACTTGGTTTACTCTGTCAAGCTAATGACATAAAAGAAGCGCTCCTAGGAGGCACCTAGTCTTTTAAGTTACTTTTTAGTTAAGTTTTTAGGGCATTAGGAATAAAACCATGGTGATTTGTGTGTTGGTTATCCCTGTCCTATTTGTGAATGCTTTATTTGCCCATTTCTGTGTGCCTACATGTTTACTCATGTACCCCTTGTACCCCGAGATTATATGCTATGTCGAGTGTTGCAGATACTGTTGAGCGGTTTTTGCCAGTTATCACTTTTAGTGTTGTCTGTTCGTGATACGAGTTGCTACGGCCTGACCTCTGTCAACCTACAACCCGACAACCACTTTGAAACCAGCTAAGTATTCCTCTCTTTTATTTGCACATTCTGAGGACATAATGTGATTTAAGTGTGGGGGGTGTCTAAACTGGGTATGGTATCATGCTATATTTCTGACAATGAGTAAATGTGATTTTCTCGACAATTTTAAAATTTTTCAAAGTAAACTTGGATAATTGTAAATCTTGAGCATGTAATTGAAACAAATGGCTTGCTAGTTGTAGTTTCCTGACAATGATTTTATGTGACTTTGAGAGATAATTATAGCATGCTTTTACTGATTTGAGATAGTATTCATTTCACACTCACGAAAGCCTTTGATATTGAAGCAAAAATTTTGAACTGTATCCTTTCATTACTTTAGTGAGTTATCTTAGAGAGATTTGTTCTTAATAGTAACAGTGAAGTAACACCTAAGTTCAGAACGTGCACTGTGAATATCTGAAGGTTTGAATGTGATAAGTGAAACGTAACTAATGTTTTTGAAAAAATATAAAAATAAATAAATAAAGGGGTGTGTCGAAAGCTGGTCGATGATTGGAGTGCGGTAGGGCATTATCTCAAAATGTCCTATACCACTATGATGACCAAAAGCTCACGATAGTCAGGAAAAACTACCCTATGATTTGAGTAAGGTAGGGTGTTATCCCGAAACATCCTATTCTACTATGACGGGTAAGAGCTCATTTTGATGTGCGTCAAAAGAAGAAAAAAAAGAAAGTGAAAAAATTAAAGACTTTGTTATCGTTGAACTTATACCCAGTATAAACCGAATTATATGCTGTAGGGATTATCCTACTTAGTGCGCAGAAAGACTTTGTGTGGAACGACTGCTGCCTATACCTAGGATAGTCATTAAAATTATTTGAGAAGATATTTGTTTGAGAGGATTGTGAAGATTGAAAAGGGCTTGTCACACACACAAAATCTATCTCTATGTTGGTATCACTTGCTATAGTTGTTTTATCTTTTGTTACGTGAGTTAGGGATCTATGTGGATTGCATGAAAGTGAGCTAGTTTTGATTGTTTTGTTCGGAACGAACAAAAGTCTAAGTGTGGGGGAGTTGTTTACGACTAATTTTGTGGTTTATATCGAGTTATTCCGTAACAATATCTTCCGTGTTTTAGTGTTTTTTTTATAGAAAATCACTTGCTAAAAGGATAAATTGGAAGAATGGGTTTAGAATTTATTAAAGTGTGGAAATCGAGCTATTTATGTGGTTTTTATCTATTTATGTACGATTTTACACTTTGCTCGTTTCTATCGCCTTGTAGGTATGCTTGCATGTTGTGAAAGGAGCTAGAACGGTGTTTGATTGAAGATTAAAGGAAGGAGAAAGATGCAAGTTTGAGATTGGCATGAAGGTTTACATGGCTGAACTGGCGTCCATTGCATCCGTCCAGTGGACGGGCGTTTAAAGCACCAGACGGGCGTCCAGAAGGCTTATTCGATTCAAAGAAGAAAGGTCCCAGGTGGACGAGCGTCCACTATTCCAGACTGGCGTCCAGGAGGAGATATTTGATTCAGAGTTGTGAAAATTTCAGCAGACGAGCGTCCATTTTTGCATAGGACGGACGTCCAAGAAGACTCGGCCCGACTCGATGAATTTTGTGAAGACTGGACGGGCGTCTACCTTGCTGGACGGGCGTCCAACAGCCGACCTAACCCTAGCCGCCTTAAAAATCTATAAATAGCAGCGCATTCTAAACCCTAAAATCAGATTTTTACACACCAAAAAAACACACAGCAGCCGCATATCCAAAAGAGCGAACTCAAGGAGATGACCTCTTCCATCCCAACAATCATGATCACCAACATGATTGTTGGCTAAGCAATTCGCGGTGGGACAACGGAGGAAACCAATCAACAACTACACCAACTAGAGGATTTTTAGCTATATCTTAGTAAGTTAAATTTATGATTTTTCATCAATTGGATATTGTTATATTGTTTATGTTTTATTTGAATCGAGAGATCGATGGAACTGCTTTTCTGATTGAATTTATATGAGAATATTGTTCAAGCTTTGATCTTTTCAATTGATGCAATTAATTGTGTTTCAAGAGATTGTTCATGATTAGTTGAGTAGAGTATTGGAGACAATCTCATTATCGTGTTATGCATGCTAGTTTAGTTTTGCTTGGGAAAGAAAACGAAACCCTAGAAATTGATTAAAGAGATTTAATCGAATTCGTGAGTTGATCATTACTAAAAATCGTATTTTTAGCTCACAATCTAGTTGGGGTTGGTTGGTTGATTGGTGGATTCTCGTTGTCTTGCCGTTCTTTTAATTATTTGATAAACCGATTCGTTCATATCAACTTTTGTTGCTAAGTTTAGTTATTTTAAAAACCCTAGTTTTTTACCTGCTGTTTTCTGCATATTTTTTGTTTCCAGAACGTTAACGGACGCCCGTCCACATCAGTGAACGCCCGTCCAGTGTCGTTTTTGTTCTATTTTCTGTTTCTAGTCATAGTTTCTAGATTATAATTAATATATACCTTTGTTTTAGATAATAATTTGTGACATAATCGATACAATAACTGTACTTAATCCGATAGACGTTCGATTCCCTTAGGACGACCCGGTAACACCTTTACTACGAGCCTTGCACTTGGGGTGTTCCGGTAATTATAAATTTAAAACTAGTTTTTACCGAACAGAAATCAATGCCCCACACGTCGAAGACTTCGCATTCTAGAATGGGCCTAAGTGGCATTTCCATCCTATTACTTTGCCTCCCAATCCTCTGGCACCTATCACAACCTTTACAAAAGGCTTCTGCATCTTTAAAAAGAGTCGGTCAGTAAAATCCCGCTTGGAGGATTTTTGCAACAGTCTTGGGTGTTCCGTAGTGTCCTCCCGTGGGACCACTATGACATTGTTCCAGAATATCCGTTTGCTCATGTTCCGGAACACACCTTCTAAGCAACCCGTCTTTACAAACCTTGAACAGATAAGGATCCTCCCACACGAGATACTTTAAATCAGAAAAGAACTTCTTCCTCTGCTGATACGTCATTTCCTCTAAATGCCCACTTGCTAAATAGTTGACGTAATCAGCGTACCACGGCCTAACTGTATCAAGCTTCATCAATTGCTTAGTAGGGAAATCGATGCCTATTTCCTTGTGATTTTCGCCACCCTCATTTACTAGGCGAGACAGGTGATCAGCCACAATGTTATCACTACCCTTCTTATCTTTGATCTCAAGGTCAAACTCTTGCAAAATTAGAATCCATCTGAGTAACCTTGGTTTTGCATCTGCTTTGTCCATAAGGTAGCGTAGGGCTGCATGGTCTGTCCAAACCACAACTTGAGACCCTAGAAGGTAACTTCTAAACTTGTCGATAGCAAAAACGACGGCTAAGAATTCCTTCTCAGCCGTGGCGTAATTGCATTGAGCCGGGTTCAAGGTGCGGCTCGCATAGTAAATGGGCCCGAACCTTTTGTCAATTCTCTGGCCTAAAACTGCGCCCACTGCGTAGTTGGAGGCATCGCACATTAATTCAAAAGGCTTAGTCCAACAAAAGCGATTAAGATAGGGGCACTTATGAGCTTATCCTTTAGGCAATTGAAAGCTTCCTTGCATTTCTCATCAAACAAGAACTCAACATCATCTTTCAGAAGGTTAGATAAGGGCTTGGCGATGGTGGAAAAACCTTGAATAAACCGCCTGTAGAAGCCAACATGACCTAGAAAACCTCGTACCTCTATCACTGTTTTCGGGTACGCCATCTTTTCAATGGCCTCTACTTTAGCCTTATCAACCTGAATACCAGTCCTGGACACCTTGTGTCCAAGAACAATTCCTTCATCTACTAGAAAATAGCATTTCTCCCAGTTGAGTACTAAATTCTTTTCAACACAGCGTTGAAGTACCATATCTAGATTTTCCAAGATCTCATCAAAGCTATCGCCATAGACTGAGAAGTCATCCATGAAGACTTCCATACATTTCTCCACAAGTCCATCGAAAGTGGCCAACATGCACCGTTGGAATGTTGCTGGTGCATTGCATAACCCGAAAGGCATTCTGCGAAAAGCAAAAGTGCCTGATGGACACGTAAACGTAGTCTTCTCATGGTCATTAGGGTCGATGGCTATCTGGAAGTAACTAGAATATCCATCGAGGAAACAATAATACTTATGACCACTCAGTCGTTCAAGAAGCTGGTCAATGAAAGGCAAGAGGAAATGGTCTTTGGCGGTGACTTCATTCAATCTGCGATAATCAATGCAGACCCTGTAGCCAGTTATAAGGCGTAAAGCTACTTCTTCCCCCTTTTCATTCTTTTCCATGGTAATATCTCCCTTCTTTGGCACAACTTGAGTGGGGCTAACCCACTCACTATCGGCGATTGCATAGATGATTCCCATGTCTAACAATTTGATGACTTCTTTCTTGACAACCTCCTGCATGTGCGGATTCAGCCTTCGCTGAGGTTGTCTGACTTTCTTAGCTCCTTTCTCCGTTCGGATTTTATGCATGCACACATCGGGGCTGATTCCTCGGATATCACCCACTTGCCATCCGAACGCGAGGATGTTTTTCTCAAGCACTTTTATCAGCAGTGATTCTTGTTCGGGCTCGAGTTTTGAAGAGATGATTAAGGGCAACTTCTCACCGTCCTTAAGAAAAATGTACTTAAGGTGTTGCGGAAGCGGTTTAAGCTCCAAGTCAGTAGGTGGTTGCTCAATACTGGATTTTAACGGGCCACCTTTTTCCTTATGGGCTTGAAGTGGTTGACTGAAGAATACCTCATCTTCCCGAGGCATAACCCCCGAAAGGTACTGGATCACATCATCCATAGGGATCCTTCTGTCAGCACCCGCTTCCTCCTTCTTATGCTTGATCATCTTAATCAATTATGCATCTTCTAGCTCCTTTGCTAGCTGTTCCCAATCATCAACCTCCCAATGAATAGTCTCTCTCCAGAAATCCACTTCGTCCCAACTACCCATCAGGGCTTCCTCTTCTACAGGGTTAAAGTCTTCCGGATGCAGCTCTTTGAAATCATCGTTCATCGCTGGGAAATTCCATGTTTCATGTTCATTGACAGGCTTAGTGTGAGCAAGTTGTTAAGACGGCTCGTCAGTGACTACGGCCTGTGATGAGATAGAAGATGGTCCACAATCAGCTTGATCTTTAGTGTTTATAGCTTCGAAAACACCTATCTCTGTTAGCTCTTCCGCTTCTTCAGAGTTGGCATCTTCTTCGTCCTCATAAATTGCTTCGACGAACGAGATTTCTTCAATCAAGGTTTTCTCGGGACTTTTCCCTCGTGTGAAGGTAACAGATGTATCGTCAACTCTAAGCGTAATCTGACCCTTACAAAAATCGATGAGGGCGGCAGAGGTGTCCAAAAAGGTCCGGCCTAGAATTAGGGGCATCTCTTTGTCAGGCGGATAGTCTAAGATAACCCAATCGATATGGAAAACCAAGTCTTCAACATGGAGAAGAACATTAGTAACATAACCAGCTGCTGAGCGGCTAGATCGGTCTACCATATGAAGAGAAATAGGGCGTTCCCGCATTCTTTTATCTAAACCGAGCTTCTTGCAGACGTTCAATGGCATCACATTTATAGAGGCCCCTGAGTCGCATAAGACGTTTTGGAACATGTGGCCTTCAATCTCACAAGAGATTGAAGGTCTTCCGGGGTCACCTCGCTTAGTAGCAACTTTTTGTGAAACCATAGAGCAATCTTCTCTTAAAACTTCTTCCGCCATACCTTGAAGCTTCTTCTTGCTCCCACGTACTTCCTTAAGATACTTAGAGCACTTGGGCATTTCGGTCAATACCTCGGCTAGGGGTATACTCACTTTGGTGTCTCGAGCATCCTCCTCACTCCGTCATATTGTCAGTCATGACTGAGGGTATTCTCTTTCTTCTTTGGTGGATAAGGAAGGGCTTTATCATTGTTCATGGCTTGATTTCTTATGGCTTCGTCTTCCTTATCCTTCCATCTGACAAACTTTTCCTCCCTCTTCTTTGTCAGGGGTACAGCCACCTGACTTTTCCTCATTGTTTTATCAAAATAATTTTCATCCCTCGAAGAATCATCATCATTAAGCTCCTCCTCACTGTTGCTTTCTTCGGTATTTAACTTCTGATTGCCCCCTCCTGAACTTATGGTGTTAGGAGGGGCTACTCGTTTCCCGACATCTTTCCGGGTCCCGCCTGCTTACCACTTCTTAGAGTGACCTCATTCAGCTCTTCGTTCCCATAATCCCATTGAGGTGTGACGGCAGTGCAAACATTGATATCTGCTTTAGGATTTCTTTCGGTATAACTTGGAAGTTTACCATGGGGTCTGTTTGCTTGTTGGTCTTCCATCTGACCAACCTGTCTCTCTATTGTCTTGACACTAGTAGCCAGGGTCTTCACCATGTCTACTAGCTCATCAAACTTAAGTTGGGGGACACAAGAGGTGGTTTGGTTATGATGTTGGTTTTGATTCCAACCACCTTGAGGTCTTTGGGAGTTAGGATTGTGAGATTGATTAACCATCCCAGGAGGTGGTCTTTGATAACTTGAGTTGAAAGAAGGTTTTGAATTGGATGGGCCAGGTGGTGCATTGGCTTGATTAAAATTGGGACGTTGAAATCCGGAATGATTCTGGTCCTGATTGAAGTTTCTGAAGATTTGGTTATGATTCTCCATTAAATTCACTTCCTCATTCATCTCATTTCCCGCCTGCATTCCCAGGTAGTTCACATCTGACGGCCCTTTTTGCTGCTGCAGTTGTAAATTGGCTAGCTTCTTGCTCATCACTTCCATTTGAGCAACTAACAACTTAGTCTCAGAATTGCTCGCAGCAGATGCCTTCTTATTCCCACTACCATTGGTCTTTCTTGGAGTTGACCACATGTTATTCTTTGCTATCGTTTCAGCTACCCTGTAAGCAGCGTCATCACCTCCCCCTAGGAAGGATCCTTGAGCAGTTGAATCAAGGTAGTCTCTATTTGGTTGAGAGACACCTCTGTAGAATAACTCTAGTAGCTCATGTCTACTGTATCCATGGTTGGGGCACTTCCTCATCGAAGATATTTAGTCTCTCCCATGCTTTCCCCACACTCTCACCATCAAGTTGATCAAATGTGGCTATCTCCCTTTTCATGTCCATGATTGTCCCAGGTGAGACAAACTTCAGAGCAAAGGCTCTTTTGACATCATTCCAGGAACGGAGAGAATGATGGGCTAAAGATTTGAACCAACGGTTTGCTTCACCCTTTAGAGCAAACGGGAAGAGTTTTAACTTGACAATCTCAGAATCAATACCAGGATAGTGGCCCGGCTTCGCGATTTGAACGAAGGTGGACAAGAAGTCATGAGGATCTTCTTCAGCAGTACCATGAAAAGAACTATTCTGGACCAACCCAACCACTCCATTTTTCAGATCGAAGTTCAGTTGCCCCATATTTGGAGGGCAAATAGGTCTATGCCCTTCCAGGAAGTCTTGGTCAAGATAGAGGGCATAGGGGTCCTGATTTAATTGGTTTAGCTGGTTTTGACGGAATTGTTGAAATTGATTATTTATCCCAGCTTGTTGATTTTGTTGTTGTTGTATTGCCTGCATCTGTTGAAGGATCAGATTCATTTGGGGTTGAGGATCTGGATTTGGAACTTCGTTAGCCATAATGTCTGGATTAGGGAAGAGCTTTCTCCTGATAATAGATCGCTCAGGTTCGGGATTAAAGGTAAGAGGTCCCTTCTTACTCCGGTTTGCATAAACCAGAAGAGCAAAACAGGAAGAAATCAACCTTAGGGTTGATGAGAATGAATGTAGAGAAGATTAGAGGGTTTAGAGGTTTAGAAAGAGAGAAGAGAGAAGAAGAGAGATGACAATTTAAGAGATTGAACCGGCGTTCAGTATGAGTGGACGCTGGTTCAGGGGAAATTCTGGAGGTGAACGCTCATTCAGGTCACTGAACTAGCGTTCAGAAGACAAATTGGGGGCAGACGGATGTTCAGATTCTGGACGCCCGTTCAGAAAGTTTCTTTTTTTTATTTTTTATTTTTTTTTTTTATTTTTATTTTTTTAATTTAGAAAAGATATAGAAACAGAAACAGGAAAAGAAACCTACCTACGAAAAATTTAAAACAGGAAAAACACTAAGACGTTGAAAAAAAAACGTGTTGAAATCTTTTAGGGCCAAAATGGAAGGGAAAACAGCATATTTTGACCTCGAAAATGGTGTTGAACGGCCTATGGCCGTTCATCATGTCGTCGGCGTCGGAACGAGCTTTCTGAATTGGGGTCCTACGCGCCAAACGGACACTCGAGCCGAAAGTTATGGCCAAAATACTGCAGACACAGAAAACTGCACTACGAAGAATCCGACAACCGTTACCGACTCCCCGGAAACGGCGCCAAAAACTTGTTCGGTAAAAACTAGTTTTAAATTTATAAACCGAAACACCCCAAGTATAAGGTTCGTAGTAAAGGGTGTTAACGGGTCGTCCTAAGGAAGTCGAGTGTTTATCGGATTAAAGTACGGTTATTATATCGATTATGTCACAAATTATTATCTAAAACTAAGGTATATATTAACTATAATATAAAAACGATGAATAATGGCTAAAATAAAACAGGAAACATAAAAAAATCGACACTGTACGGCCGTTCACTGAAGGTGGACGGGCGTCTGATATCGTTCTGCGAACATAAACATGCAGAAAAAAAACACCAGGTAAAAACTAGAATCTTTAAAATAACTAAACGTAGCAATAAAAGTTGATAACGAACGATTTGATTTATCAAAGAATTAAAAGAACGGCAAGGCAACGAGAATCCACCAATCAACCAACCAACCCCAACTAGATTGTGAGCTAAAAATACGGTTTTTAGTAATGATCAAATCACGAATTCGATTAAATCTCTTTAATCAATTTCTAGGGTTTCGTTTTCTTTCTCAAGCCAAACTAAACTAACATGCATAACACGATCATGAGATTGTCTCCAATACTCTACTCAATTAATCATAAACAATCTCTTGAATTACAATTAATTGCATCAATTGAAAAGATCAAAGCTTGAACAATATTCTCATATAAATTCAATCAAAAAGGTAGTTTCATCGATCTCTTGATTCAATAAAACATAAACAATTAATCACAACATTCAATTGATAAAAAAACAGTGAATTTAACTCACTAAAAATATAGCTCAAAATCCTCTAGTTGGTGTAGTTGTTGATTGGTTTCCTCCGTTGTCCCACCGCGAATTGCTTAGCCAACAATCATATTGGTGATCATGATTGTCGGGATGGAAGAGTTCATCTTCGAGTTTGCTCTTTTGGATATGCGGCTTCTAAGGTTTTGAATGAATGAATATGCGTATGATGCCCCTTAGGGTTTGATATGCGCTGGTATTTATAAGATTTTGAGGCGGCTAGGGTTAAGTCGGCGATTGGACGCCCGTCCAGAAAGGTAGACGCCCGTCCAGGTGCGTGTAAAATTTATCGAGTCGGGCCGAGTCTTCTTGGACGCCCGTCCTATGCAAAAATAGACGCCAGTTCAGCAAAAATCATAAGACTCTGAATCCAATTCTTCCTCCTGGACGCTCGTCAAATATTGCGCACGCCCGTCTAGTGGACGGAACAACAGACGCTCGTCCATCAAAAACCTGAACTTCCTGAATCAACTTCCCTCTCTGGACGCCAGTCCAAAGCTCTAAACGCCCGTCCACCTGGACGGGTTAGTGAACGCCAGTTTACTTTCCCAAGCCGACTTGCATCCTTCTTCTTCTACTTAAACCTCCAATTGAGTATCTCTTTTTTTTTTAGCTCATTCCAATGCCATGCATGCATACCTACAAGGTGACAAAAACACGCAAAAATGTAGAATCATACAAATAGATAAATAATCAACGTTAAACCACAAAATTGGCTTGGTTTTTACACTTTAATGAATTCTAAACCCATTCTTTCAATTTATCCTTTTAGCAAGTGATTTCCTATAAAAATCACTAAAACATGGAAGATATTGTTACGAAGTAACTCGATATAAACCATAAAATTAGTCGTAAAACAGCTAACAAGTGCTAAAATGCGGAATTATTATTGATGAACTAAAATTTACAAGTTAAGTTACAATGCAGCTGATCATGGGGTATTTATAGCTTCATACACCTCATGAATCAGTCAGAAGTAAGTTACAAATGGTTATAACAAACTATAACAAAATAAACGTTTTCTAGATTACATCATACTAAAATGATCAACGGAGTTCTTTGGGCTTCTATACTTCGTCGGCCGCCGCGGTGTCTTCATATTATTAGCAGAGTACATCAGCTGGCTACACTCAGCATTCTCTTCAGCCTTTATACTGTAACACACCCTGTGCCCTGGGGTCAATTATAATTCAGGTGGGTGTTGGGCCGGTATTAAGGTGCCCACCTGCGGTTCGAAATAAATAGCAGACCGGTTAGCATTCCATTTATTTATTTATTATCTGGGTCTTGGAAAACATGATGTACAAGCTCTCCCTTTGTGGTTAAGACAAAGGCGTAATAACCTTGAATCATCTGACATGCTCTTTTACATATGTCACCTCATGTATGGTAATCTATTTGGTAAGGGCAATTTATGATAATTCATTATACCCCTCCGTTTTTTTATCTGTCACATTTCAGAATTTGATTTGTTTTTATTTATCTATCATTTTATATTTCCAATTTATCATTTATTATTATTATTCCTCCTTTACCAATAAAGTATTTACATCTTCAATAAATAATACATTGCCAATACTAAAAACTCCTTTTACCAACAAAGTATTTACATCTCCGATAAAAAAACACATTTCCAATACTATATTTTAGACATATTAATTACATTCTTAATCTGTGTGATTCTTCTCTCTACGGCAGATAATAAAACGGAGGGAGTAATAAACCGTGTATGACGGCGAGACGTAACGGTGTATATTCCTAAGTAACGAGAAATTAATGGAATATGTTAAGTAAGATATTTCTTGGTCATGCAATAGTATGTTATGATGCATTGATTTATGTCATGTCCAATTACTCATTCCCATTGTTCATATGTCAAAATTAATTATGATAATTATTAACATATAATTTAGAAGTATGCTTACATTAATAGAGAACTATGGATGTATTTTTCAGATACTATCATTGTTTCCTTTTAATTATATTTTCTTTACTAGGCCGTCGTGCTCACCCCCTACATAACTTTTTCAAAGTATTGTTGATATCGAGGAGACAAGAGACTTGTAGAAGACGTCTATTATGCCACTTAGTATTTATTATGTTTAGGTTGTTACCTTTTCTTTTGATCTCAATTGTGTTTTATTCCTATTTCTTGGGGTGCGCCACCCGCAATATGCTCTGACATTTATGTCTTTTTAGTTTCTTCCCTTTGAGATAATAGATAGTGAATTAGTAATATTTCCTTTGTTTTAATGGAATTGAATTTGTGTAGTTTCTTTGGGAATTATGCCGGTTCTTGGTTGTCCTTTGTTAATTTGAGTTGTAGATACATTTGTATCTTTAAAACCGACATTGTATAAGGCCCCATGCACCGGCAGCATGATTAGTCTCTGGTCTTACGTTTTCTGTTCCATCTGTTCAGATCTGAGTCATATCACTTCTGTTAGTTAGTGTTTGTTTCGTGACGATGCTAGGATCTCATCTATATAATTATTCGGTCAGTATTTTCCTAGTTACAATTTATTCAACACTAAAATCCTATGAAAAAAAGAGGAGATTTTGTGTGTATGTTTAGACTGAGCCTGAGATTGTTAATCCCAAGTTTCCTACATATCCTATAATTATTCACGAATCAAGTCTCTTCGTAGTTCTTGGGATCGTTTATAGAGAGTGGCTTTTGCCCTAGGCATGCCTGTGACTGTCTATTGTGGACTTTTACTTCGTAGCCTTCAAGGATTGGATTTGTACGGATTGATCCCCTTGATTTTGGGAGATAATCACGGTGGTTTAAATGATAGGATAAGAGCCTTTATGGCTGGTAATTCTTTTTGTACTAATCTTATATTATAAACATGTGCATAATTCGGATAAGGGATACTCAGGCCGACCTGCGTTGAGTTCCTTAGGCCACCTTGGCCCAAACTGTGATGGCTTAGCTCTGTTGCACCCTGACCGACCTACGGTGGACTAGAAGCGAGCCAGACAGATCTCCCACCTAGGGTTAAAACCTGCCCTTAGGATTAAAGTGGGGCTCCTGGCCTTTAATGTCCATATTTCTCTATCCTTATTTATTGTTTGATTAATCGGAGAGATGATAGACGGAGGGGCTTAGCCCAACCTCTGTCATAATCCCCTCACATCTTACTAAGCTCTTGAGGTCAAGTCAGATCTATCAAAGGTGTAGCTCTTGAGGTCGAGTTAGGTCAGGTCATCTGGACATATAGAATTTCCGGACACTCTTTCCAGGTGGCAGTGTTCTGTTGTGATGATGTCTTAACTGTCTCGGGATTCAAGGCGTTGTTACCCATACGTTTGAAATGGGACGGTCTTCGAGACACGTTAGGGTTTATAACTCCCATCATATCAACCGTCTACTCCATCCAAACGAGTACTTGTGGCTTTAAATTAGAAGACAAGGATCGATTGCCGATTTCTCTTCTTTTCCACTTTGCTCTTCATTTTTTTACAAGTAAGTGTTTGTCCTCCTCCTTACCTATCATTTCATTTATGCTCATTGATGAGGGCATCAACCCCATCCAGTTCATTTGTAGAAGAGTCGTTTTCATCTAAATTTGAGCCTGAAGTAAAGTGACCCAGACCTATTTCTCTTCCTTCTTCTTCTCGTCCTTCATCGGGACGTTTGACTATGCCCTTAGATTTAAGATTCTTAGGGCTACCCAGGCCATCATAAGTAGCCGTGGAATGGCATCTGTTCTGGTTTAGAGCAGCACAGACTACATCTGCCGTGAATATGGTATAGACCAAGGGACGTTTGGCCCCATGCTTCCTGCTGAGCTCTGACCATATGCTTCCCGACCTTCGGACGGATAATTTGCTGTTAATGAGGCCCAACTCAAAAGAGGATTGAGGTTACCTTTATGTTTGGCCTTCCCGGTGGTGCTGCGGTACTACGGTATAGGTGCAGCCCAGGTCGCTCCAAATAGGGTTAAGAGCATAATTGGGTTCGCAATCTTTTGACGGATGAACATAGTCCTCTTTTTCGTGACCTTATTTAGGGGTTTCTACCAAATAAAGAAAAACAAGGGGTCAAAAGGGTGGTACCACTTTCCTCGTCGATCCAGAGTTAAAAGCACACTTGCTGATAGGCCCTCTTCTCACAAGGGATGGCATGAGTGATTCCTCTTCGTTTGGGATGAAGGGCCACCTTGGGGCGATGGAAGTCGGACCCCGTGCCTAGGACGTCTGTCTGGAGATTGTTGACATGAACGAGTTTAAGGCTGTCTGGGATGCCAAGATTATCTTGAGGATTAAGGAACTCTCATCCGAGTTGATAGAGGCTGGTCGGTTGGCCGAGGCCGGACCCAATCCCTATGTGCCCCTTAGTTGCGGATATCGAGACACTTGTAGGACCTTTTGTTTTTATTTGAGTTTTCTTATATTTGACCACTTTTGATCTTGACTAACAACCATTCTTGGTTTTATCATTTGCAGTGAGCGATTTTGCTGATCTTTTGGATGCTTCTGGAGAGGAGGAAGTAGAGCATCAACTTAATCAGAGTGCCTCCAGTGATAGGACTCATACTGATGAGCATCCCACTATATGAACTGTGGGCTCATCTGCTGGTGCTTTCATGGCACGAAGGCTATCCGAGCAAGAGGACGAAGCTCGGCCACAGTCTCTTATTTCTAGGGAGAATTCGGCTCCGAAGGCCACTAATGTCCCTATTCCTGAGGACCCAACTGTTGAAAAGGAGACTGAGGAAGAGGTGCTCTCAGAAGAAAGGGCAAGGCTGTACTGACTGAGGTCGTTCCGTAAAGAAGACAAAAAAATAGGAGTAGATCTGGTGCTCCCCTAGACTCCGTATCTAAACCTAGTGCTCATGAGATGGAGAATGAGAAAGATTCTGCTACCAAGCATGAGGCTATCTATGCTACGTCCGACCTGGAGTTAGCCTCGGGTAGCTTCAAAACCATGAATTATGTGAGTTTTATTTGCTGTCGTGTTTTCTTTTGCATTTCTACCTCGTAAGGATCTCATGCTTGTCAACTTATTGGGCCATAGGACTCTTGTTGGTCAGGAGTTATTTTTTAGACTTGCCGCATCTGTTGCTAATACAAAAAATTAAGAGGAAAAATCTCAGAGCTAGAGAAGAAGGCTTCTGACTGCGGCCAGAGTCTGAAGTCTAAAAATGGGGAGGTCAAGGACCTCAAGAAGCAGTTACAAGCTCAGGAAGATGTGTTGAAGACCATGAGGTCTGAATATGCTACCAACCTCCAAGCTGCCATGGATAGGAATCTGGAGAAAGAGACTGAGTTGGGGGAAGCTATTACAAAGATCCGGTCCGAGAAGACCGAACTAGAGGCGTTTGTTCAGGCTTACCCTGGTCCGCTCAAAAAAGCTCTACTTAGGATGTTCGGGACTACAGAGCCTCTGTGGAGTTTACTTAGGCCCTGTCACTGCTGCTAGCCCCTGTGGTGAAGAGAAGTTATACTTTTTGTGTGGCTGACTACAAGGCCCAATTTTCCGATCTGGTTATTGACAGCCTAGCCAATAAAATGTTGCACATACCTGGTATGGAAAGGACGTATTCAATTCGTCTTAAAGAGTTCCGGAGAGGGTAGACCAGGTAGCTAAATATCACCGTACTACCACTCGATCAGCTTCTGGGACCGGACTTTCTTCTTTGACTGCTCCTGATTCAGAGCAGCAATAAAAAGTCCAGCTCCTGATGCTTAGATCGAGTTGTTTATGGACATGTACTTTTATTTTTGTTTTGAAAAACTTCTAAAATCATAATCTGTAATATATGCAAATTTTGCAGATCTTATTAAGTTATTTTTTCCTTAACTCTTATTAAGTTCTTAAATTTGGCACTTTACTTTGAGTATTTTGATTTGTGATGAGGATCTTTCCCCTCAGTATGCCATGCATGAACTTGTAGTTTTTTGTATGGCATACTTAGTAGTTCTTTGTCTAATTTTTGTTCGGGTCTGTCTTGCTGACTTAGGGAGTTTGACTTTTGCAAACTGGCTAAGTATAACCTGTAGATCTCAGTTCGGGTCTATCCTCTGACTTTAGATTTTGTCCTACAAACTTTGCTGAGTTCGGCCTGTGAAGCTCAGTTAGAGTCTGTCCTGCAGACTTAATTAGTTTGTCCTTTACAAACTAGGCTGAGACCTGTGAAGCTCAGTTTGAGTATGTCCTGTAGACTTATGAGTTTGGCTGAGCTCGACCTTTGGAGCTCAGATCGTCTGTCCTGTAGACTTATGAGTTTGACTTGAATTTTTTTTGAGTTAAGTTCATATTTTGCAACCCAGCATGAGCTGTAGCAGGAGATCGGAAAGCGCTGATCCGAGAAGAATGCACTGGAAGCTGTGACTTGAGTTCAATTTAAGGCAGCTTCTGCCGAGGCTATCCGGGATTTCAAGTGTTCAGATTAGCTTAATCGAGCCATGGTGACCTTGGTCGCTCTAGTTCTGAACTACGGTTACTCCTAAGGAGTTCGACGAGGCTAAGGCATATTTTGCCGACCTCAGCCTTGATGCTATGGCCCAAAAAAAGTTGTATGTTACGTTCACGGGTGAGACGTTGAGACTCGTCTTGACAAGGTCAAGAAAGGCGTTGACATAGTGTTTCAGGCATGATTCAACTCCTGACGCTTCTTGAGTTCCTGAGTGGGGTATCTTTCCCCTTGTATGATATGCATAACATGTTGTTTTTTGGATGATTTCAGTTCGAGTATATCCTTTAGCAAACTTTGTTGAGTTCGACCATATGAGTCTCAGTTCGTCTGTCCTGCTGACTTATGAATTTGGCTGAGTCTGACCTACGGAGCTCAGTTCGTGTATCCTGTAGACTTTTGATTTTTGCTGAGTCCGTCTTGCAGAGCTCAGATCGTCTGTCCTGTAGACTTACTAAATTTTGCTGAGTCCGTCATGCAGAGCTCAGTATGTCTGTCCTGCAGACTTAATGAATTTCACTAGTCCGTCCTGCACAGCTCAGTTCATTTTGTTGAGTCCGTCTTGTGGAACTCATTTCGTCTGTCCTATAGACTTACTGAATTTTTCTTAGTCCGTCCTACGGAATTCAGTTCGTCTGTCCTGTAGACTTAATTTTGCTGAGTCTGTCATGCGGAGCTCAATTCGTATATCCTGCAGACTTACTAAATTTTGTAGAGTCTGTCTTATGGATCTCAGTTCGTCTATCCTGTAGACTTAATGAATTTTTTTGTGTCCATCATGCGGAGCTCAGTTCATATGTCCAACAGACTTACTGAATTTTGCTGAGTCTGTATTGTGGAGCTCAGTTCATCGGTCTTGCAGACTTAGTCAAAGCCATTCATATTGCATAATATGGAAACAAATTTTTTACTGAAGTAAGGCCAACTGAGCACTCACTGAGCACTCGTTGAGTACAACTTTATTGAAACAATATTAAAGGGACTGTAATGAAATTGCAGTAAAAATCTGAAACAAATTATAGATGTCTGGAACCTATCCTGAGCTTCAAGAACCTAACTCTTCACCGAGATCGATCTTTCCTCTTCTCACGAGCATCTTAGGTAAGAACCACACATTTTGTTTTGATAGTTGCTTCATGGCAGCCTCTGGCCGCTTCCAGTGCTTGGGGGTTAAGCGGTTATATCCCCAGGTTGGCTGTAGATGAATGGTCATCCTGCTTGGTTTGCTTAGGATCAGGAATAGATGTATTCTCATGCGTACCCTTCTCTTGGTCCTCATCCTGTGTGGCTGCCTGAAGGATGACTTGTCGAGTGTCTGCATCCATAGCCACTAGTTGATCTACCAACGCTTGTTGGGTTGGATCTAGGGAAATTCCTTCTTGTTGAGAAAGGCTGCCGGTGTTGGTGTCTGTTGCCTTTCTGCTGCCACTGTTTTGGCCCTCCTAGGCGTTTTCAATAGCAGTTCATTTGCGTGTATTTGGAGGTATGATGATGAGGATGATGATAATGGCAAATCTTGAATGAAGTTGTCAGTAGGAGGCCTTCCTTCGGGCTCTTATTGACGATGCTGGGTCTCATCTATATAATTATCTGGGCTGTATTTTCCTAGTGACAATTTATTCAAGACTAAAACTCTATGAAAATATGAGATTTTCGTGTGTATGTTTAGACTGAGCGTGAGATTGTTAACCCCAAGTTGAGTACGTATCCTGTAATTGTTCAGGAATCAAGTCCTTTCGTAGTTCTTGGGATCGTTAATATAGAGGGGATTTTTCCCTAAGCATGTCTGTGTCGTGTCCATGGTGGACTCTTATTTCGTAACCTTCAAGGATTGGATTTGTACGCATTGATCCCCTTGATTTTAGGAGATAATCACAGTGGTTTTAATCAAAGGATCAGAGCCTTTACGACTGAGGATTTTTTTTGTACTAATATTACATTATAAACATGTGCATAATTCGGATAAGGGATACTTAGGCTGACCTGCGTCGAGTCCCTTAGGCCGCCTTTGCCCGAACTGCGCTGGCTTAGGTCTGTTGCCCCCTGACCGACCTGCGGTGGACTGAGAAGCGAGCTAGACCGATCTCCCACCTAGGGTTAACGTCTGCCCTTAAGCTTAAAGTGGGGCTCCTGGCCCTTAATGCCCATATTTCTCTGTCCTCATTTATTGTTTGATTAATCAGAGAGATGACACGTGGCGGGGCTTAGCTTGACCTGCGTCATTTCGTATTCCACGCATTCTGGTTAATGCATTGTTTTAAACTTCCTATTTTTTGTATTATACGATTGTTTCGTAAGGCTTACGCGTGCATTTGGTCATGAATTAGGCACGTGCCGAACGTCTTTTTTACCAATTTAGTCTTGTCTATCGTTTGGATCAATACAAAATATCCTTTTTTTGGTGGAGAAACAAAATATCATTTAGCTAACCTTGGCCGTCCGTCATCGGAATGTTTACTATAATAATAAAATTATTATTGTCATAATGACTGTGTATAGTTGACTATGAAAGGTTAACAAATTTGCCGCCGATTTGATTGAGTTTACTATTTTGGACAAACCAAAATGTTGACAAATAATATAATATATCAATTAGTGTTCCAAATAAATTTATCATTGTCAAAATGACTGTATATAGTTTATTATTAAAAGTTTGGATCAACTTATTGGCCGATGGACGTCTGACCTTTCCACTTGGGGGATTCGTAGCTTGCAAATGTTCAGCCATACTGTCACGTCGAAGTCGGATATTTTAGATATTTTTTTCATAAATTAAATATTTTATAATCCTTTACATACGAGTTATCGTATGAATTAATATTATCGTAACGAAAGAGTTTCATGTTTTTCTTTTCGAATCCATGCTTTCTTTCGGATTCAGGTTATCGAACTGATACAGCTCTGTATGCGAATGGTGATGATACATTAGTTCATTAATGGGGTTCCTTCTGTTTATAAAAGAAACAAGATGCAAACGAAATTTCATATAGTTTAATAGCATCATCAGACAGAACCATTGAGTGTCTTCGGGTTTGATTCAAATAAGTCACCGTTTGAATCAAACACCTCCGTTGTATCATGAGAGAGATTTTCGATTGATCCCTTAGTGACAAATCGTGTAGGACGAAACATCTCTTAAAAGACAACGTCTTTACTTGCCTTGGAGTTTCTTCTAGTCAGTCAAATTCTTAAGTTTCAATTTTTTCCAACAGTTTTAAGAGATGTCTTCATTTAAGAATTCGACACTAAATGACTTCGTGGCACCATCGTTCCAAGTAATGAATCAGGACTTGGTTCGTCTTGATCGATCTGATGGGCACAACTTTACTTGCTGGCAAGAAAAGTGCTGTTTTTCTTGACAGAAATCAAACTATCATACATTATGAGTGATGATCTAGCACCAATTCTTGAAGAGAATGAAGATGATCTCGATGAACGCAAGAGGGAAATGCAGGAACAGAGGCAAAAGAGAAATGATGACGACTTCCTGTGCAGGGGACACATTCTGAATGCGTTGTCAGACTCAGTTTACAATGGACATATGACAATCGAGACATCAAAAGAACTATGAGTGACGCTGGACAACAAATATCGCAGTGAAGAGGCAAGCAATAATAAATTTTTGATTGGCAACTATTTCAACTTCAAAATGACTGATGGCAAGTCTGTTCTTACCTAAGTTCATGAATTACAATCTATTGTTGCTTATCTGAAAAATGCTGAGATTAACTTGCCAGGAGCATTCCAAGTTGGTGCAATTATTGCTAAATTGCCAACTTCTAGGAATGGTTATAAAAATAAACTTAAACATGATGAAACCAAGCATACCCTGTAATCCCTCATACGTCACTTGCGTATTGAGGAAGACTCTAGAAAAAGAGAAAATACTGAACATGAGGCAGAAAAAAGCCAACATGGTTTAGGGCCGCCAATCTGGTAACAACAAGCGCAAAAACTCTGGACCAAAGAAGGATCATGCAGAATCCTCCAAGAAAGAGTTCAAGGGTGATTGCTTCTATTGCAAAAAACCTGGTCATACCGTTCGAGAATGCAGAGTTCGTATAAGAGACGAGAAGGCGAAGAACGATAAAGGGAACAAAGATCATGTGAATGTTGCAGATGGTAACAATGATCATAACTTTGTTACTGTTGTGGAAGAAGCCAACTCGATTGGAGTTGAAGAAGGTTGGTGTGGATACCGGGGCTACAATCCATATGAGCAATAACAGATCTGAATTCAAAACTTACATGGAATGCACCGATGGACGAGAGGTCAAAATGGCAAATGATGTTCGTGCCAAAGTTGTTGGGATTGGAACGGTGGAACTAAAATTCACTTCAGAAAAGAATCTGACTTTGGCAGAAGTCCTTCGTGAGCCTGAAATGACAAAGAATCTAATTTCTCGAGATCGCATCACCAAGGCAGGGTTCAAGCTTGTGTATGAATCTGATAATTTGATTGTATCTAAAAGCAATATTGTTATTGGTAAAGGCTACTCATGTAATGGAATGATTAAGATGAATGTAATAAAAATTAACTTTGCTTATGTTGTTGATTCCTTATCATTATGGCATGTTAGATTAGGACACGTAAATTACAAGTCTATCAAAAATATGCACAATCTAGGCATTATTTCGAAATGCACATATGATAAAGTTGATAAATGTGATATATGTGTTCAAGGAAAAATGACATGTAAACCACATAAATCTTTAGAGCGCACATCGGAATTACTTAGTCTTATACACTCAGATGTTTATAATTTGCATAGCAATGTTTCACGATGAGGACGTAAGTATTTTGTGACCTTTATATTTGTGACCTTTATAGATGAATTCTCAAAATATGCTTATGTTTATTTGCTTAAAAGTAAAGATGAAGTGTTAAGTAAATTTCTAATCTTTAAAGCTGAAGTTGAAAATCAAATGAACCGGAAAATTAAGGTTTTACGTTCTGATAGAGGTGGAGAATACCAAGTAATAGAATTAATAAAAATTTGAGAAGAAAATGGTATTGTCCATGAGTTTACTCCACCGTATTCACCGGAATCGAATGGAGTGGCTGAACGGAAAAACCGAACCTTAATAGATATGGTATATTGCATGTTATTTAGTTCTTGTTTATCTGATCATTGGTGGGGTGAAACACTTTTAAGCGCATGTTATATTCTTAATAGGATTCCGAAGAAAATGAATAATAAAACACCTTATGAGTTGTGGTTTAATAGGAAACCTAATATTAGTCGTTTAAAGGTTTGGGGATGTCTTGCATATGTAAGAAAACCAAAACCCGAGATTACTAAGTTAGGTAGTAAAACTTATAAATGTGTTTCTATCGGTTATGCAAAAAATAGTATGGCTTATAGATTTCTAAAATTAGAATCTTTTGAAATAATCGAGGCAAATGATGCTGAATTTTTTGAATATTTGTATAAGTTGTCTTCTGTGCAATCTAGAAATAATGTTATTCCTAATGTTTCCAAGAGAGTTCATGATGGATCACGTGATGATGCACCAGTGAACCACAATCTGATTTAGAACCAAGAAGAAGTAAAAGAAAAAGGAGAGAAAAATCCTTTGGTCCTGAACTTGTGATGTATTTACTGGAAGGTGATGTAAATAATATTACACACCAAACCAAGTTAATGATGAATGCTGATAGCGATCCTGTCACATATTCAGAAGCCGTTTCATCACGTTATGATGTTTTTTTTTTTTGGAAAGAAGCAATCAATGATGAAATGAGACCGACCATGTCAAATCAGACATGGAAATTAGTAGATTTACCTTATGGTTCTAAACCAATTGGTTGTAAATGGATCTTCAAGAAGAAGTTAAATGGAGTTGGATCCATTAAAAAATACAAAGCCCACCTTGTGGCTAAAGGCTTTAAACAACGTCATGGTATATATTATTTAGATACATATGCCCTAGTGGCACGGATATCATCTATCCGTGTGTTGCTATCTCATACCTCGATTCACAATTTAGTTGTCCATCAAATGGATGTGGAAACGGATTTTCTAAATGGTGATTTAAAGGAAGAAGTATATATGGAAGAGCCTAAGGATTTTTTTACCGGGACAAGAAAATACGGTTTGCAAATTGGTAAAATCTCTTTATGGTCTCAAGCAAGCCCTTATGCAATGGCATGAAAAGTTTAATAAATTAATGCAGGAAAACGGATTCAGAGTCAATGAAGCTGATAAATGTATCTACTCTACATATAGGAATGGTGCATGCATCATTGTTTGTCTATATATGGATGATATGCTCATCTTTGGTCCGAATTTGGAATCCATAAAGGAGACTAAGAAATTATTGGAAGCTAACTTTGATATGAAGAATTTAGGGGAAGCGAACGTGATCTTAGGGATCAAAATAATGTGAAAAGATGGATGTATATCATTAAATCAATCACATTATATTGAAAATTTCCTTAAAAGGTATGGTCATATGGACCATAAGCCTGCATCCACACCCATGGATCCTAGTATCAAATTAATGAAAAATCCTAGTAGAAGCTATGACCAGTTACAATATGAAAATGTGAGAGGAAGTCTTGTGTATGCTATGCATTGCACAAGACCTGATATTGCATATGCAGTTGGTATATTATGTCGTTCACTAGTAATCGTGGAAAAGAACATTGGAATGCGATTTCCAGACATTTGAAATACTAAAGATGAAAAATTGATTACGGATTACAATATTGTGGGTTTCGTGTTGTACTTGAAGGGTATAGTGATGCAAGTTGGAATAACATAGAATCGAATTCTAAGTCCACCATTGGATGGATTTTTACCTTAGGAGGTGCAACTGTATCTTGGTGTTCGAAGAAACAAACTTGTGTTTCGGATTCGACTATGTTAGCAGAATTTATTGCATAAGCATATGCAAGTAAAGAAGCGGAATGGCTGAGAAATTTATTGATTGATATTCCTTTGTGGGAAAAGCCATCTCCTGCAGTAATGATACATTGTGATAATAAGGCTACTTTGTATTCAATAGCAAGTAAGATTTACAATGGTAAGCAATGACACCTTAGTCTAAAACATCAGTCTCTTCGTGGATTACTTAAACAAGGAGTAATCTATGTTGACTATGTAGAGTCAAAGAATAACATAGCAGATCCTTTGACCAAAGGAATGGCTAAGGATATAATTGCAAAACAAACGAGAGGAATGGATTAAGGTCTATGAAACATTAGTTAGTCTTGACGGGAACCCTACTTATGTTTTGAAATATAAGCAAAGTTCAAAGGGTACAAACAAGTTAATGTCTAACTAAAGGAGCCACTAGATTATTTTATAAACCTCATTCATAAAATCTCTAGTGTGAGTAAATACCGCATGGTAAATGTTGAATATAGTTCATAATATGTCCTATATATTATTGGAGAAAGTGACACGCGGTATCACTTTTAATGGACTTACTTATATGAGTATGGAAGTTTGGGCACTTCCTCTGAGATACAGACCGTCTCTAGAGCACTCATGAATTTTGGGATATAACGCATGGCCATTAATGCGTTGGAACAAAGAGACGCTCTTTTATCGGAATAGTATGTGTGATAACTCCGGTTACATCACGATGGGGTCCTTGGTTCAAGATGCGTTCACCATAGCACCTTGATGAAACTTTCAGTTATTTACACTAAGTGGAAGTTCAAAGCCAAAAGCTACATTCATTTATGTACGATTTCCTACGATGATGCTTAGTCCGTGTCTGCATGAACTACGATGGCTTGATCCCCAAAATGGTACGTAGGCAATCACATTAGGTGATGCAGTTGCTTCATACATTTGTTTTTTACATACAAAATATTTTTCTGAAAAAATAGGGGGAAATTGTTAGATATTTTCTCAAAAAGTAAATATTTTATAACCGTTTGCATACGAGTTACCATATGAATTAATGTTATCGCAACGAAAGGGTTTCATGTTTTTCCTTTCGAATCCATGCTTTCTTTCATATTCAGGTTATCGAACTGATACAACTCTATATGCGAATGGTGATGACCCTTACCATTTCGTGTAGCAATACATTAGTTGATTTATAAGGTTCATTCTGTCTATAAAAGAACAAGATGAAAACAAAATTTCAGACAAAACCATTGAGTGTCCTCGGGTTTGATATGTCACTGTTCGAATCAAACACCTCCATTGTATCCTGAGAGAGATTTTCGTTTGATCCCTTAGTGACAAATCGTGTGGGACGAAAATCTCTTAAAAGACAACATCTTTACGTGCATTGGAGTTTCTTCTAGTCTGTCAAATTCTTAAGTTTCAATTTTTTCCCACAGATCTTACAATATTTAGCAATTTATGACAAATATTTTTGCAACCCGCCGTTGTGACAAATTCTATTGTAGTTATCTCTTTTGACTTTTCACACAAATAAAAAGGTATAGTTAATATTTTAAATCTTATTAAAAGATCTAATATTTTACACATATACTCTTTTTTTTTTACCCTTAAGGGTGTTCAAACACTGATCTTTATGTCAGATTATAATCTAGTTCACCACTAGACCGATGCACCTTGTGCTACTTTTTAAGTAATTTTTGGACTATTTAATTCTACACTCTTTATTGCAAATAATATTAAAAAAATGAAGGCAATTTGAAGAAGTTTCACAATAAAGCACAAATTGGTCACTTATTTGGGGACAAACCTAATATGAAACGTGGAGAAATAAAATGAAACAGAGGGAGTATGAGGTAGAATTTACATTTTTTAGGGGTATTATTGCATTTTTTATTATAGAAAATTAAGAAAAATGACAATTTTTGAAATATTTTTGAGTTAAATGATAGCCTAATCAGATTCATAGGGGTGGACAACTTCTAGTAGATTTATATCTTAAAAAAGATAATAATAATAATAATTATAATAATAATAATAATAATAATAATAATAATAATAATAATAATAATAATAATAATAATAATAATAATAATAATAATAATAATAATAATAATAATAATAATAATAATAATAATAATAATAATAATAATAATAATAATAATAATAATAATAGAAGAAGAAGAAGAAGTCGCACGAAGCGTTGTTGTTCAAATTTGTTTTATTTTCACCCTCATTTTTAAACACTCATATATGTTGACTTTGATCTCCAAACATATTGAAAATTTCATGTAACGCCCCGTTCCCGGACACCGAGTCCTTATCCGGAAAGAGCGCTCGGCACATATATTATCAAATAAATTCAATAATATATGTAAGCCTTACGTCATACATCAGAACTAAAACGACACGGAAGATAAAACGACTCGGGAAAAACAAAAGACAAAAGATCGAACACATGGTTTTCAATGCTGTGAAACTAAATCCAATAAAGAAAACTAATCATCCAACATTCAAATCCCAAAAGATCTCAAAAGAACTTAACCAGAACTAATCCAAAAGAAAGACAACATTGTTTGAAACCAAGTCAACAACATTATTGAAAGAGTCAAAAGTAAAAGAACTAAGTCTTCCCGAGCTCCATCTCACACGTCCTCGTCAAAGAACTCATCAGCATTAGCAACCTGTTCATCTTCTTTGGGGAAAGGGAAAGACAAACACAACGTAACGGGGTAAGTACAAAAGTACTCAGTAACGCGTAGAAGATCGTATAACTATGATCTCATAAAGAAATAAAAGCAACGCCGTCTTTTATTAATTTGTTCCGTTATTAACCCTAGCTAACTATCATATTATGTTCATAGCATAAAATGAGGTTCCAAAAGGTATCTAACTTAGCTCAAGTTTGTTACATAATGAATAACAAGGGCACTACGCCTAGTAATAGGATGTACTAGGACAACTGGGTGCAACCTACTTAGAGACACGCTCTAGTAGCCCCGGGAATATCGAGTCCCGATAGTGTGATAACCGGCGAATGTACCGACGCTTTATCTAGCCAATCGATTGACCGGCGTGGGTACGATCTACTTTGTCGGTCGAGAGAACACATCGCGATATTGTACTATGCCTTACCAAGCATTGCATGATGTTTAAGATTATTAATCTAGCACATACGTTTGATTAGATGTTTAACTAGCCACCTAAGTGTTTTCAAGTAAGCTCCCTCACATCTCCTACTCTCGTACTTAGACCACTAGACACGGACAAGCCCTAGCAATTACACAGACATCGATAAACTCTAGCTTATCGAAGCACAAGGCAAATCCAAAGCTTTCGACGGTCCTACACTTTGTCTTTTTAGGCAATCCATGTGGTGCCGGAACTAAACGCATCAAAAGCTAATTCAGAGCTTTGTCACATAAGGTTAAGCAGTAAACATGCTACTATAAAGCTTAAAACACATAAAAAGAAAAAAACAGCACTGGAACAGCCCCTGTCCGGACGAATAAACTTGCTGTCCGATACAGAGAAATAGCCGTACTGAAACAAAACTCATCCGTACGGAGGAAACCAACACTCGGTCGACCGAATAGATAGGCTCGGTCGACCGAGCCTCCCGCTTGCACAGATACACGTTTTCTTGCACCACAGAGGACAGTTTTCTGCACTCTGCGTTTTCTTCTCAAATTCAACCCAAACTCGACTTAAACGAATTAAAACCATGAAAGACAATCATACAAATTGCTCTACCACTTTACGAAACCTTAATCATACGATAAGAAAACCACGTTACCTTAATTGCGTGGTACAACGAACCAAAGCTTCAACCCGTCAAAAGTTTAACCTTTAAATCCAAACGTTAATGGATTTAAGGATTGTTGATATCAAAACGATCCTCGTCTCACGGTGATCCTTTCTCTCTTGATGAGTCTGATGAAAAGAACAATGGATTAGCCTCGAGATTGAAAGCTTCTTCTCCCTCTTTTTTTTTAGAACTTGCGCCTCTTTCTGCGTCCCTCCCTCTTTTTTTTTTGTCAAAAACAACTAGGTTAAAATTAGGATTAGTTTTCCTTTTATAATCCCAATTACCTAATTATTTAATTATTTTCCTTAAAAAGAAAATCCTTGTTTATCCCTTTTCTTTTCTTTTTTCGAAAATCCTTTAATTAAAAAAATAACATAATATTCTGATTTTTGCTAAAAGACCGAATTGCCCTTTTTAAAAATCGGGATATTACATTCCTCCCCCTTAAGAGGAGTTTCGTCCTCGAAACTAGATCATACCTGGTAGATGAGGGAACTCTGGAAACTCGTCGAACATGTCCGCTTCCACTTCCCAAGTGGCTTCCGTCGGTGCATGATTGCTCCATTGCACTAATACTAACGGGATCACCCGCCTCTTTATCATTTTCTCTTTCCTATCCAGAATCCTTATCGGCTTCTCCACGTAGGAGAGATTATCTTGCAACACTTCCGGGTCAATCTCAGATTCCACGTCCACTTTAGATAGACACTTCCTAAGCATCGATACATGGAAAACATTGTGGACTCTAGACATCGACTCTGGTAACCGAAGTCTATAAGCCAACTTCCCAACTCTTTCGATGACATCAAAAGGTCCTACATACCTTGGACTTAGCTTTCCTTTCGCCGAACCTCTTGATACCCTTCATTGGCGACGCTCGAAGGTAAACTCTATCCCCGACCTCAAACTCTAGCGGTCTTCTTCTAACATCGGCCCAACTCTTCGACGATCTTGAGCGGCTTTCGATTTTTCCTTATCAACTCAATTTTCTCCTTGGCTTGCTTGAACCATCTCCGGCCCCGTGATATGTTTCTCTCCCACTTCATCCCGGTAAAGTGGAGTTCTACACTTCCTACCGTACAAGGCCTCAAAAGGTGGCATTCCCAAACTTGCATGGTAACTATTGTTGTAAGCAAACTCGCCAAGTTGAGGTAATCTATCCATGATCCTCCGGCGTCCAAAACACAAGCTCTAAGCATGTCCTCGAGAGTCCGAATTGTTCTCTCGACGCCCATCCGTCTGCGGGATGAAACGCCGTACTCAAATCGCTTCGTCCCAAAAGCTTTACGTAAGCCCTTCCGGATGCGACCGATAAATCTACTATCCCCGTCGGATACAATAGATAGAGGCACACCATGAAGCTTCACTATATTGTCGATATACATAGTAGCGAACTTCTTTATAGGCATGTCCACTTTACACGGCAAGAAATGGGCTGATTTTGTGAGTCTATCCACAATCACCCAAATCATGTCATGACCGCCCTTTAGTCTTTGGCAAACCGGTGATGAAATCCATCGTGATATTCTCCCATTTCCATTCCGGTACCTCCAAGGGTTTCAACAAACCTCCCGGTCTTCGTGTTCTCTTTCACTCTCGGCATGTATCACATCTTGCCACGAACTCGCGATCCCTAACTTCAAACCAGGCCACCAATATCTCTCCTTGAGATCTCTATACATCTTAGTGGCTCCTGGATGTACCGCAAAAGCAATCTTATGAGCTTCATCCATAACCTTCTCTCTCGGCCATCCACATCGGGCACACACAAACGGTCTCCGTACCAAAGATGACCACTCTTGTCCAACTGATAACCCACTGTAGGCTTCTCTCGAGCTACTCGCTTCAAATTAATCAACACAGGGTCTT
The DNA here is from genome assembly GCA_036785695.1 of Gentiana straminea. Lineage (NCBI taxonomy): Eukaryota > Viridiplantae > Streptophyta > Magnoliopsida > Gentianales > Gentianaceae > Gentiana > Gentiana straminea. The sequence goes on along the minus strand of JAVUPR010000424.1, from coordinate 918,844 downwards.
TATCCTGCTTAGCCCGAATCTCATCTAGAAAATCTGACCTTGCCATCGATGGCGCCAATTTCCGAGCTTCACCCTTCCTTTCAATCACTTGAATCTGCATCCTATCCAACTGATCTACGACTTCTTGCAAGGTAGTGATAGCATTAACCGCTCTCCGGCTAAGTGCATCTGCTATAACATTCGCTTTACCCGGGTGGTATTGAATGTCCAAGTCGTAATCTTTCACGAACTCCAACCATCTTCTTTGTCTCATGTTCGATTCTCCCGAGTAAAGAAGAACTTAAGACTCTTATGATCCGTGAAGATCCTTGCCTTGACACCATACATATAGTGTCTCCAAAACTTCAGAGCAAAAACCACTGCTGCCAACTCCAAGTCGTGTGTAGGGTAATTCTTCTCATGCACCTTTAACTGCCTAGATGCATAAGCAATCACCTTTCCCGATTGCATCAAAACACAACCCAAACCTTGACCCGATGCGTACGTATATACATCATAGTTATCAAAAACGCCGGTAATGCTAACACGGGTGCTTGTGGTCAACTTTTCTTTCAAAGTCCGAAAAGCTTCCTCACATTCACCGGTCCACTCATACTTAACGTTCTTTTGAGTAAGCCTCGTGAGAGGTGTAGCTATCTTAGAGAAATCCTTTACAAACTTCCGGTAGTACCCAGCTAAACCCAAGAAACTTCTTATCTCTGTTACTGATGTCGGTCTAGGCCACTTAGAAACGGCTTCTATCTTCACTGGATCCACCTTAATACCTTCTCCAGAAATTATATGCCCAAGAAAACTAACCTGGTCCAACCAAAACTCACACTTAGAAAACTTGGCATACAATTTGTTCTCCTTTAAGGTCTGTAGAACTATCCTTAGGTGTTCTTCATCAAGTCCATGAACTTCGATGGAGCATTAGTGAGTCCAAACGGCATGACCAAAAACTCATAATGTCCATATCTCGTAGTGAAGGCTGTCTTAGGTATATCTGACACCTTGATCTTCAACTGATGATAACCGGACCTAAGATCAATCTTAGAGAACACCTTCTTACCTTGCAACTGACTGAAAAGATCATCAATCCTTGGTAAAGGATACTTATTCTTGATTGTCGGTTATTCAACTCTCGTAGTCGATGCACAAGCGCATACTCCCATCTTTCTTCTTCACAAACAAGACCGGTGCTCCCCACGGTGATGTACTTGGCCGGATGATGTTTTTCTCTAGCATCTCTTTAAGCCGAGTTTTCAACTCTTTCAACTCCGCCGGTGCCATCCTATAAGGTGCTTTAGCCACTTGGTGATGCTCCGGCAATCAATTCGATCTCGAACTCTATGGCCCTATCAGGCATATGTCCTGGCAAATCTTCCGGGAAAACTTCGGGAAAGTCCTTAACTACACGAGTCTCTCCTAACTCGGGCCTATGCTTTTCCTTATCTAATGCATACACAACGAAACCCTGGCAACTCCTCTTCAAAGCTTTTAGGGCTTTAACTGCCGAGATAATCGGATAACGACCCTTGCCAGGCTTGTATACGTTACCCTGAAACGTCTTAGCTGATTTTCCTGGGGCCTTAAAGATCACCCTCTTACCTCTACAATCCAAGTAGACATAATTCTTGGACATCCAGTCCATACCCAGGATAACATCGAAATCCGAGAAATCCAACACCGTCAAAGCATACTGGCACTTGTAAGTCCCAACTCTAATATCAACTTGGGGTGTGACCTGAGCACATCTAGTGACTCTGCCCAAAGGTGTGGTTATACTCAAAGGTCTCTCCAATTCCTTAAGGGGTAGGTTCAACTTCTTAGCTATCTTAGAGGAAACAAAGTCCCTGATGCTCCAGTATCAAACAGAGCTGAAACTGCTAGATTATCTATGATTATGGTACCTAACAAGTGAATCAGCTTAAGTATAAATATGTAATATCATATGCGCGCTATATCATATTAAATATCTATAATAAACACAAACACCGAAAAGTACCTGTCACCACAAGGTCATCTAACTCTTCCGGTTCTGCATCTGCTGCGAAGACACGAACTTGTCTGCTACCCGTAGTACGATTACCCCGCCGGGTTACCTCGTCCTCCTACCTGATTACCTTGAGAGAGCTTCTTAGGACACGCTCTCGAGTAATGTCCCACTTCCCCACAGTGGAAAAAACTCACGCTACCTGCCATGCACTCTCCTGTGTGTGTGTCTTGTTACACTTAGCACAAACCGCTGGCGTTCCACTTGCTGAACTCTTCGTAGCCGGATTTCCTGCCCTCTTAACATTCTGCTGCGGTGCTCCTCTATTACTTCCTTGAAAATTTGAGAACGACCTCTTATCTCCAACTACAACCGTCTGTCTACTGGCAAATCTCTCCGCAGTCAAAGCTCTATCCATGACGCTTGCCATGCTCGTAGGTCTATCTCCTAGCATGCCCTTCGCCACCTCGTGTGACAATCCTTCCATGAATTTATCAATCTTTTTCTCTTCACTTTTCATGATCTCAGGGTAGAATCTGCCTAACACATGAAATTTCTGGGAGTACTGAGTCACTGTAGCATATCTCCCTTGTTTCAAACTCAGGAATTCATTAGCCTTTGCATTCTGAGCTATTCTAGGAAAGTATTCCTTGTAGAACAGATCTTTGAACACTGCCCAATCCGTGATCCTCGGATTAACCTGCTCATAAGCTTCCATCCAACTTTCTGCATTTCTTGCCAACAAGGATATGGCTAAATGAGCCCACTCAGATTCTGGAGCTTTCACATTTCTTCACGTCTTTCAAACCCATGAATCCATAAATCTGCTGCTGCTGGCTCAACATTTCCAAAGAATTCTGGCACCCTGTGCTTCTTCATCTTATCATACCAATCCACTTGTCTGTCGTAGCCCCCAAACTGATGATGCTGTACCGGCTGCTGAACTGGTGGGACATTCTGATACTGTGGTTGAGGTTGCTGAACCTGCTGTTGGGGGTGAGTCTATTGCGGATAGGTGTAGCCAGGTGCTACAAAAGTATCAGATCTAGGCGGCGGTGGAGGTAGAACCGTCGGTTGCGGTGTAAAACTCAGCGGTGCAGAAGGAAACGTCGATACCTGTGGATAACTGAAAAACTGACTAGCCGGTGGATGAGAAAGTCCCAACCCGGTCCAACTCGTGGTCCTTGGAGCTGAAGTAGTAACCGGTACGCGGGTGTTAAACCGTGAAGGACCACCTTGTTCCACTCTACCTCTGGTGACAATGTCTGGTCCCTGATTCACCCCACGCATGATGTTGTTCATAGACGGGGTGTTCACTTGATACACTGTAGGGCCCTGGGTAGCTAGTCCACTTCTTCTCCTTCTCGGAATCACAACCTCGGTAAATCCTGCCTCAGCGTTACCCGTCTGGGTGTTAGCTGCCTCGGTGTTACTCGTATTAGTTCCACCTCTAGTAAGCACCATTCTGTAACTAAGAAAAGAGAAGGGGTTACTAAAGCTCTAAAACTTATCTTAAAGAAGAAATCAAGTCCTACACAGCAAGGAAAACCTTTCGCTCTGATACCAACTGTAACGCCCCGTTCCCGGACACCGAGTCCTTATCCGGAAAGAGCGCTTGGCACATATATTATCAAATAAATTCAATAATATATGTAAGCCTTACGTCATACATCAGAACTAAAACGACACGGAAGATAAAACGACTCGGGAAAAACAAAAGACAAAAGATCGAACACACGGTTTTCAATGCTGTGAAACTAAATCCAATAAAGAAAACTAATCATCCAACATTCAAATCCCAAAAGATCTCAAAAGAACTTAACCAGAACTAATCCAAAAGAAAGACAACATTGTTTGAAACCAAGTCAACAACATTATTGAAAGATTCAAAAGCAAAAGAACTAAGTCTTCACGAGCTCCATCTCACACGTCCTCGTCAAAGAACTCATCGATTAGCAACTTTGTTCATCTTCTTTGGGGAAAGGGAAAGACAAACACAACGTAACGGGGTAAGTACAAAAGTACTCAGTAACGCGTAGAAGATCGTATAACTATGATCTCATAAAAAAATAAAAGCAACGCCGTCTTTTATTAATTTGTTCCGTTATTAACCCTAGCTAACTATCATATTATGTTCATAGCATAACATGAGGTTCCAAAAGGTATCTAACTTAGCTCAAGTTTGTTACATCATGAATAACAAGGGCACTACGCCTAGTAATAGGATGTACTAGGACAATCGGGTGCAACCTACTTAGAGACACGCTCTAGTAGCCCCGGGAATATCGAGTCCCGATAGTGTGATAACCGGCGAGAATGTACCGGACGCTTTATCCAGCCAATCGATTGACCGGCGTGGGTACGATCTACTTTGTCCGGTCGAGAGAACACATCGCGATATTGTACTATGCCTTACCAAGCATTGCATGATGTTTAAGATTATTAATCTAGCACATACGTTTGATTAGATGTTTAACTAGCCACCTAAGTGTTTTCAAGCAAGCTCCCTCACATCTCCTACTCTCGTACTTAGACCACTAGACACGGACAAGCCCTAACAATTACACAGACATCGATAAACTCTAGCTTATCGAAGCACAAGGCAAATCCAAAGCTTTCGACGGTCCCACACTTTGTCTTTTTAGGGAATCCATGTGGTGCCGGAACTAAACGCATCAAAAGCTAATTCAGAGCTTTGTCACATAAGGTTAAGCAGTAAACATGCTACTATAAAGCTTAAAACACATAAAAAGAAAAAAACGGCACTGGAACAGCCCCTGTCCGGACGAATAAACTTGCTGTCCGATACAGAGAAATAGCCGTACGGAAACAAAACTCATCCGTACGGAGGAAACCAACACTCGGTCGACCGAATAGATAGGCTCGGTCGACCGAGCCTCCCGCTTGCACAGATACACGTTTTCTTGCACCACAGAGGACGGCTTTTACGCACTCGCGTTTTCTTCTCAAATTCAACCCAAACTCGACTTAAACGAATTAAAACCATGAAAGACAATCATACAAATTGCTCTACCACTTTACGAAACCTTAATCATACGATAAGAAAACCACGTTACCTTAATTGCGTGGTACAACGAACCAAAGCTTCAACCCGTCAAAAGTTTAACCTTTAAATCCAAACGTTAATGGATTTAAGGATTGTTGATATCAAAACGATCCTCGTCTCGCGATGATCCTTTCTCTCTTGATGAGTCTGATGAAAAGAACAACGGATTAGCCTCGAGATTGAAAGCTTCTTCTCCCTCTTTTTTTTAGAACTTGCGCCTCTTTCTGCGTCCCTCCCTCTTTTTTTTGTCAAAAACAACTAGGTTAAAATTAGGATTAGTTTTCCTTTTATAATCCCAATTACCTAATTATTTAATTATTTTCCTTAAAAAGAAAATCCTTGTTTATCCTTTTTCTTTTCTTTTTTTGAAAATCCTTTAATTAAAAAAATAACATAATATTCTGATTTTTGCTAAAAGACCGAATTGCCCTTTTTCAAAAATCGGGATATTACATTTCACCATTTTATTTATTTATTCGAGCTCTTCGTTTACGAGACTTTCTTCAATATCATTATATCGTTTTCATGAGATTAATTCGTTCTCAAAAAACAATTGGCGAAATCTCACCAGTTAATCCCCCAAAACAGTGAATTTTGACAGTGAATTTCGAACAAAAATGAATTCAGAGAGTTGATTTTCGAAAACTACGCCAAAATATGGTGAATTTGGTTTCGAAATAAAGAGCATGAAAAATATACAAAAATCGGTGAAAGAATTATGAATTTTGTGGTTGTTGATTTTGAGATAATCTATAAAAATAGTATATCGGAGAGAAAATGTATTGGATCTTTTAGTTTTTTGGTTTAAGCGGCTTCACAAGAGTGACGATGATGGATCTCGTCGGTGTGATAATCCGGGCCGTATTAACCTAGTGACAACCTGTTTAAGATAAAAAAGAAAGTAAAGAAAAATATTGAACGGGGATGGTTTTGTTTAGGTTTAGACTGAGCCTGAGACAATGTTTGTCCCAAGTTGCCTACGTATATTATGATTGTTCAGGAATGAAGTCTCTTCGTAGTTCTTGAGATCGTTAATAAAGAGGGCATTATACCCTAGGCATGCTTTTGCAGTGTCCATGATTGTCTCTATTTTCATATCCTTCAAGTATAGTATTTCCCCGTGTTTATCCCTTGATCTTAGGAGATAATTGCGGGATTTGAATGAGAGGATTAGAGTTTTTATGACTTAGGATTCTTTCCATAATTATCTATTATACTGGGCACGTGTGTTAAATAATGGGGATTACTCTGGCCGACATGCGTCGAGCCACCGAGGCCGCTATGGCCGAACTGTGATGACCCAACCACGTTGCAGCCTAACTGACCTGCAGTGGACTGAGAAGTGAGCCAGGCCAATCTCCCACCTGGAGTGCTGATCTGCCCTTAGGCTTAACGTGGGGCCTTTGGCCTTTAATGTTGTACTTTATCTATCTTATTAAATGCTTAGTCTATGTAGGGATGACACATGGCGGGGCTTGGCCCGACCTGTGTCATAAACCCTCAAATCTAGCTGAGCTCTTGAGGTCAGGTCAGATCTGTCAAGGATGTAACGTGTCTCGGTCATCTAGACTTGTAGGCTTTTCGATATCATACCCTGCCTGGTGGCAGAGTTCAGTTAGGACACTTTCATAAATGTACCTGTGATTCGAGGCATTGTTACCCACTCATTTGAAATAGGACAATTTTCGAGAAACGCTTGGGTTTTTAATCCCGTCATATCAACCGTCCGCTCCACTCAAATGTTTATTTACGGCTTTAAACCGGAATACAAGGATCAATTTCCTTTTCCCTTTTTATTCTTTCCTCTTCACATTTTTGCAAGTTAGTGCCAGTGCTTTCCCACGATTCATTTCGTTTATGCCTGTTGATGAAGGTTTCAACCCCTTTCAGTTCGTCTGTAGAGGAGTTATTTTCGTCTGAGTCCGAAACCGAGGTTGAGAGACCTAGGGCTAGGCTATATGGACATGATCCCGAATTACAAAAAGCCGTAGATAGCGTAGTATTAGAGGAAATTCCCTGGGTTCCACCGCAACCTGTTTCTCTTCCTTCTTCTTCCCGTCCTTCCTCTGGGTTGTTGGACTTTTCCCTCAGAAACAATATCCAAAAAGCTACCCAGGCCGTCATGGGTAGCCACGGAGTGGTCTCAGTTCTTGCTCAGCGTAGCATAGATAACATCTGTCGAGAATATAGGATAGATTCAGAGGAGTTTGCTTCCTGCTCCCGGCTGACCCCGGCCGTATGCTTTCCGACCACCGGACATGTACTTTTTTGTTTACGAAGCCCAACTCAATGGAGGATTAAGGCTACCATTTTGTCCGGCCTTCTTGTCGGTGTTGTGGTACTTTGTGATAGGAGCACTCCAAGTCGCCTGCAATAGGGTCAGGAGTATTATTAGGTTCGCCATCTTCTGGCGGATGCTCGGAGTTCACTTCTCAGTAAATCTATTCAGAGGTTTTTACCAAATTAAGAATAACCAAGGATCTAAGGGGTGGTATAACTTCCCATGCCGATCTGGGGTTAAAGGTATACTTGCCGATGGCCATCTTCTAACAAAGGATTCTACCCACAGTTCTTTATTGTTAGAGATGGAGGGAGGGCCACACCAAGGTGATGGAAATCAGACCCCGTGCCTAAGGATGTTTGTCCCGAGATTGCCGATTTCAATGAATTTGAAGCTATTCGGAGTGCAAAGTTTGTCTTGAGAGTTAAAGAGCTCACTTCCCGGTTGGTAACGGCTGCTCGGCTAGCTGATGCCAGACCTGATCCCCACATGCCTCTTAGTTTCGAAGAGTGAACTGCCTCTAAGACCTTTGGCTTTTTACTTTATTTTTCATTCTTCTTTTTTTTCTTTTCCTAACACTTCCTGGTTTTACCGTTTGTAGTGAGTGCTTTCGCCTATATTCTGGATGCTACTGGGAAGAGGAAGTAGAGCAACGGCCTGATCAGAGTGCCTCTACCGAGATGACTCGTACTGAGGAACACCCTGCTGCCCAAAATGTGAGCTCTTCTGTCAATGCCACCACAACTCAGATACATTCCGAGCACAAAGACGATGCTCTGCTGCAGTTCCTCACCTCTAAGGAGAACCCGACTCCCTCTGTCATTAACGTCTCCATCTCGGTGGATCCAACTGTTCATGAGGATGAGGAAGAGGTGACCCTCAGAAGGACTATTTAGGGTAGGTCTTAGTAGACCATGGTCGAAGAGTGTCAGAGATAAGTCTGACATCCCTTTAGGCTCCACGTCTAATCCCGCTGCTCGGGATGAAGAGGAGACTTCGGTGAAGAAGAAAGCAATCTCTGAGATGTCTGACTCAAAGTTGGTTGACGTTGGCTTTGAGGCCATGAGATACGTAAGTCTTGTTATTCTATTATTTCTAGTATTTATTTTGATAGGGGCCTCAGATTCCATAATTACAGGGGGCTTGTGTTGGTCAAGAGGTGTTCTCAAGGCATGTCATATATGTCACCAAGTTTGAGAAAAAGATCTCCGAGCTGGAGAGAGAAAGGCCTTTGATTGTGGGGATAAGATGAAGTCCAAGAGTGAAGAGGTAGGGACCTCAAGAAGAAACTACAAGTGCAAGCAGACGAACTGAAGACTCTGAGGTCTGAACATGCCAATCTATAAGATGTTACAGATAAGCACCTGTAGAAGGAGGCCAAGCTGGAAGAAGTCATCGCTAAGCTCAGATATGAGAAGCCTGAGCTGAAGGTGGTGGTTCAGGCTCAGTAGACCCGACTTAAGGAGACTGCAGTCCAGGTAGTTAAAGACTATAAGGCCTTTCCGGAGTTTACTCATGCCCTTTCTTTTCTGCTTGCCTCTGTGTTGAATAGTAGTTACACTTTAGGGGTTGAAGACTGCAAGGCTCAATATTCCGCTATTTCTGTTGCTGAGATGAAAAACAAGAAGTTGTATAAGCCTCTAAAGGACATAGTTTACTCAACTCGTGTGAAGAAGTTCCAAAAAGAGTAGATATCATGGCTAAGTATTCTTGTCTGCCTACTACTTCCGTCCCTCCAACTGTGCCTTCATCTAGAGCTACTCCTATTGCGGAGTCTGGTCAGAATGTAGCCTCTATGCATTCTTTGTTTTGAAAACGTGTAACATGTACAATGAATGATATATGGGATATTTTTCCATGTTTTGTGAGTTTGTTGAATTTGCTTACCTCCTCAATTCTATTTTTCAGCATACTTTAAGTATCTTTTATTTTGTGTATGATCTGTGGTGGGGTATTCATGTGCCCCTTCAGTATGACATGCGATAACTTGTGTTTTGGATGACATACTAGAATAGTTTGCAATTTCTTTCTTGCTTTGGATCTGTAGAACTTTGCAAATAGATGTCTGTCCTGCAGAGTAAGAAAGTTTGATTTTTGCAAACTTGTTGAGTCTGACCTGCAGAGCTCAGATGGTCTATCTTGTAGACTTAATCTTTTGAGCCTGCCCTGCTGACTTAATAAGTTTTTTAGTTGAGTCCGACCTATGGAGCACAGTTTGTCTATCTTGTAGACTTAATTGTTTTCGACTGAGTCCGATCTGCGGAGCTCAATTTGTTTGTCCTACAGACTTAATTGTTTTCGACTGAGTCCGGCCTGCAGAGCTCAATTTGCCTATCCTGCAGACTTAATTGTTTTCGACTGAGTCCGACCTGCGAAGCTTAGTTTGTCTATACTGCAGACTTAATTGTATTCGTCTGAGTCCGACCTACGGAGCTCAGTTAGTCTGTCCTATATACTTAATTGTGTTCGATTTAGTCCGACCTGTGGAGCTCAGTTTGTCTGTCCTGCAGACTTAATTGTTTTTGAATGAGACCGACCGGCGGAGCTCAGTTTGTCTGTCCTGTAGACTTAGTTAGTTTGTCCTTTGCAAACTTTGCTGAGTTTGTCTTGCGAAGCTTGATTCGATAATGTCCTGTAGACTTAGTTAAAACCGCGTATAATAGGGAAAATAACATTTTATTTATACAATACAACTCATAGTATAAATAATAATAAGAATAAGATTGCTAAAAAGAAAATTTTAAAAACAACTTATTAAAGTCTGGAACCAGTCCTAGACATAGAATTTCCGAATACTATTGGCGTGACAACTGTGAGGAATGGTCCTTCGATTTGAATCTGCAAGCTGGTATGCCCTTTTTCCATGTACTTTTACCACTTTGTAGGGACATTCTCAGTCTGGATCAAGTTTGCCTAGTGGGCGCGGCCTTGCCTACTAACTTCATTTTTCCTTAGCACTAAATCTCTCTCTTTAAAATATGAGTGTTCACCCGGGAGTTATAGTATTAGGAAATTCTCTGCTTGTATTTGGACATCTTGATAAAAGCCACGTCTTGAGCTTCCTCTAGGTCATCCTCGGAATGTCTGAGCTAAGTCTCTCTATCTGCTTCTGTATAGAGCTCGGACCGAGGTGAGGAAAACCCGATCTCGGCTGGGATCACTGGTTCACACCCATATGCTAGGGAGAAGAGGGTTTCTAATATTGCCGAATTCAGCATAGTTATGTACGCCCATAGTATGTTGGGTAGATGTTCGACCCTGTTAGTCCCTTGAAAAGGCTAACACAAGTTTAGAGGGGGGGATGGGTGATTAACTTTTCCCCAAAAACCTAACTGAAAACATAATCTTGTGTGGATTGAGTTCAGCTTTAAACTTGTGTGGAGTTAAGCTAACTTAGTTGAGTATAAGTCAAAACTGACTTATCCTTAACTGAATTAACTGGCAGCGGATAAATTTAAGCGTTTAAATAAAACTTGAGTTTATCAGTTTGTCTAAATATGATGCAGTGTAATGTTGTGCTGACTCTGTTTCTTATGTTTGTTGAGTCTGTGATCTGGTGCAATATAATCTTAGATGCAGTAAATAGATTCATAAAGTAAGTAAGTAAATGAGACAGAGATTATAGAGGTTCTAGGAGGTGTAATCCTGTCAGTCCTCTCTTCTCCTGTGATGTAAGAGGCCAAATTTACTATGTTCTTGAGGTTTACAATTACAAGACACAAAGTAAATTCTAAACGCTTGATTGTCCTTCACTAATCCCTAGCTTCACAATCTCCCAGCTTCAGTCTTCAACATGTAGAATTGATGTTTGAACCAAGCTTCCTACACTGGTCCTTAGAGGGTATAATTGTTTCTTCACCAGCTCTACACAAACACAGTCTTCCTGACTGCACTCAACCGTCCTTCACACCTTCTTGGTGTTTCACAGTCTGAACCTTTGATAAAATCAAAGTTGAGACTTGAATCAATAACTATGATTCAAATTGTGTTTCGAGCTTCTTCTTCTAGATATAAAATATGCTCAGGCTCGTTGTTTCTCTTCTAGTGTTGTTCTTGATTTTTCTTTGAATCCTTATGAACACTTGAAGATTTCTTGATCTTGCAATAAAGCACTTGGTAGGAATTCTCTTTTTTTACTTTCCCCCTTTAGATAATCTTTCTTGACTAGATTGAATCTTAGAATTCCACACTTCTAATTGTGATAGAAGTAATCTATTTATAGGGGTTTCACCAATGGTTAGATGAAATCGAACGTTAGAACTTGAATTCTTGTATCCGTTAGTGGTCCTTCTTGTCCTGATATATGTCAGTGTCCTTTCTGACATTTCTGTGCTCATTCAATAAAGTTGTTATCTTTATAACGGTCAGATTTTCTTTCAGCTTTCCTTGACCTCAGCATGAAAGCTTGTCTTAGTCAGTTTTCGGCATAAGAGCATTAACTAAGTTTTTACTCTTCTTCAAAAACTCAGTACTTTATTTCTCATCTGATTATTATTGACTTAATCAGAGTACCCCATAAATCATAACTCAGCTAAGATATTATTGTCCTTATGATACATAGTCCTCCTGTCAAGATCCATAAAGTCAGTTCATGTCATCACAGACTTTCCTGAATTCTAACTTTACAGTCTTGGCTTAAGTCTTCAAAACTGAGTTTGAACCCTCAGTTCTTCAATCTTCAATAACTGAGTCTGAACCCTCAGTTCTTAAGTTCTAGATAAGTCAACCGAGTCTGTGTCCCTCAGCGAACTTACCTTCTTCAGTTCTTCAGTGGGTGTTCTCTTAGGTGGTTCTCAAAGCTGATTAATCTTCGGCTATGAACTCAGCTCAACAAATCAGTTTCTCGTTTTCTCAGTTTTGATCCTAGATCTATTACAGTTCTTGTCTAATTTAACTTATACAAATATCAGACTCTATTAAATCTTATACATTGATTTCTAGACATCTTTTTGCTTTGCACTATAACAGTTAGTTATGGCACTTCATCAATGGGGTTAAATATATCAATTAAGATAACTGATGAATCATCATCAAAACATAAATTTTATTTCCAACAGACCCAATTTTCCCTTTCTCCTTCAAGTCTCTTTTTTAACCCTGTCTTGATTTGCCTATTGGTCTGCTCGACCTGCCCATTGGCTTGCGGATGAACGACGGAGGTAAAGTGCTGGGCGATTCCTAGTTCAGAACACCATGCTCGAACTGTTTTGTCTTCAAATATTGTGTTCCGTTATCTGAAATTAGTGTCTTTGGGATGCCATATCTGCACACGATATTCTTTCAAAGAAATTTCTGAAAATTCTTTGGTTGTGATTGTAGTAGTCTATTGCCACAACTAAAAAATGAAGGTTACCTGGAGCTCGGGGTAGCGGTCCAACTATGTCAACACCCCATTGATCAAAGGGCCTTGGAGATGCTATTGGAACCATTGTCTGAGAAGCCTGATGTGATAAGTTGTCGTGCACCTGGCACAATTTGCATTTCAGGACGAGCTCTTGAGTATCTCGCCGCATCGTCGGCCAATGGTAGCCAAATAGGTGATATTTTTTGCTAGAGTCCGGGCTCCGGCATGGTTTCCGCATATCCCTAAGTGAAATTAGCAAAAGAGATAATTTCCTTCTTCCTCTAATGCACATCTGATCCATGGGGCAATATATGACTTTCGGTAGAGTATATCATTGAATAGAGAATACTTAATTGGCCGATAAGAACTTCATTTTTCTTGCTTGGGAACGAACTGCAGAGAGGATTCCATCTTTTAGATAGGACACAATAGGGTCCATCCAGGTATCCTTTTGCATGATGGGCCGAACAGCCTATATGCAGTAACTTCTTTCTTGCACCAGCTTGACCAGCACCTTTTTGTCGGACAAGAAGTTTGAAGCTGACTTTGAAAGTGCGTCGGCTCGCTTATTTTGCGATCGAGGGATCTTCTCTATCTGGACGCTGTTGAAATCCTTTAGTAAGGTTTGAACTATGGTCAAACACCTTTTCATGGCCTCTTCTTTCGCTTTGTGTTCTCCCTTAAAATGATTTACAACCAGTTGTGAGACACTAGAGACTTGTAAATTTTTTGCTCCAAGTTTCACTGCTAAACGTAGTCCTGTGATCAAAGCTTCATATTCAGATTCTTTATTTGTGGCTTGAAAAATGAAGCATAAAGCATAGGGGAACTCTTCCCCTTTAGGACTGATGAGCAGGAGACCTGCCCCTGATCCTTCTTTACTAGATGCCCCATCGATATACAACATCCACTGTTCGGATTTGCAGATCGGCTAATCTTGGTCAATGTTGATAGCTGTTCCTTATGATAGGAAGTCGGCTAAGGCTTGAGCTTTGATTGCGGTTCAGGGGCAAAAGTCTAGATCATACTGTGCTAACTTTACCACCGATTTCGGTAGTCGGCCTGGCGTGTCAGGACGTGCCAGTACTTGCCGAAGTGGTTGATCAGTGACCACAACTATCTAATGAGCTTGAAAGTAGGGCCTCAGCTTCCTTGAAGCATGTACTAAGGTCAATGCCAACTTTTCTGCATTGGAGTATCGGACCTCGGGTCCATGGAGCGCCTTAGTTACGTAGAAAATGGGACGCTATGCGTTGTCTTTTTCTTTGACCAGAACTGCGCTAACGGCTTCTTCACAGACTGATAAACATACTAACAATGCATCTCCCTCCTAAGGAGAAGTCAAATTTGGTAGTTCGCCCATGTAAGAGTTTAACTCTTCAAAAGCTTTCTGACATTCTTTGTTCCCCTGTAAAGAGATTGCTTTCCCTAAAACCTTGAAAAATGGAAGAACAACCTACGTCGATCTAGAAAAAATATGTTCAGGGAAGTCAATTGCGATGTTATCCTTTGAACTTCTTTGATGCTTTTTGGTGGAGGCATAGTTCTCAGAGCATCTATTTTATCTGGATTGGCTTTTATCCCTTCCTTTGAGATCATGTAGCCTAGGCATATGTCCGACCTGACCCCAAATGTGCATTTATTCGGGTTAAGCTTCATCATGTACTCCTTGAGCACCTCACACACTTCTCTATCATCTTGTAAGTATTGATTAAGAGACCTGCTCTTGATGAGAAGGTCATCCACGTAAACCTCCATACATCTTCCGATCCGCGACTTGAATATTTTGTTTGCTGCCTTTTGATATGTTGCACCTGCATTCTTGAGACCAAAGGGCACAGTAACGAAGGAGAATGTTCTTAACTCCGTGGTAAACGAAGTTTTCTCCGTGTCTTCAGGGTCCATGGCGACTTTTATATGCATCCAGGAAAGCAAACACTTCCAAATCGACGGTGGAATCTATGAGCATATCGATTTTTGGCAAGGCATAACAGTCCTTAGGACATGCTTTATTAAGGTCGGTGAAATCCACGCACATCCTCCAACTTCCGTCTGGTTTCTTAGCTAAGACCGGGTTTGCTAACCAGCCGGGTACACCACTTCCTTAATGATATTTTCTTGAAGTACTTGGTTACTTCCTTATCAATTACAAGAATTCGCTCCTGAGCGAAATGTCTCTTCTTTTGCTGAACTGGTTTCTTGCCAAGACTATGTCTAATCTGTGCAAAGGTATGTCTGGAGAAATACCTGGCATATCCTTGGTTTTCCATGAAAAAACATCTCAGAATTCCCTAAGTAGGTCGACGAGCAGCTTCTTGTGTTGATCTGGGATCCATGTGCTGATTGTTACCGTTAAATCTGTTTTATTTTCCCAAAGGTTGACTTTCTCAACCTTGTCTTCTGAGGACCACATTTCTTCATCTTCTGGAAGTAATTCCTCAATAAGAACTGTTGCACCATCATTTTCCCATTGACGGTGGCCGTGTAACAACTCCTGGTTGCTTCCACGTGCCCTTTGATTTTTACGGAACCGTCAATTGTGGGGAATTCAAGCTAATGTGAGCTGGCGAGATCATAGCTCGGAGGTCGATCAAGGCCAATCTTCCAATGATGATGTTATATATAGATGGGGCCTTGACTACGGCGTAATCCAATATAAGGGTTCTGCCTTTTGGTGCCCTTCCAAACATGATGGCTAATGTGATCAACCTTACGGGGTGAACTGGAGGTCCGGCAAAGCTGAAAAATGGAGCTGAGACTGGTGTCAACTCAGAATCTTTCAAATTCATTATATAGAATATTAAAGCATGTTTACTTCACTCCCAGTGTCTACGCAGATCTGCTTCACTAAATTTTGGTTTATCACCGCTTCAATTACTAGTCCTTCGTTATTCATAACTAGGGGAAGCGGATCCCTGGGGCCGTAAGTTACTTCTCCAGAAAACCGTTGTCTTTTATTGGATGTTGAAGGACCACCAGACCTGCTAATGTCCTTGTCCGCGTCTTGATCTAGGTTGTTTGGCCCCCGAGTGATGGTATTAATAGTAATAACCGGGTCATTATCGAACTGCCACCGGTCCACATCCGGTGACTGGTCCTATTTCCGTTGGGGTTTATCCTTTGCACCCGTACTGTGATTGGATTTTTTGGGAAGATCTACTGAGGCAACTGCCTGGATAAGATCTTGTAGGGTGGCTTCGGTTTGAACCTCCCTTGGGGTCATGGTGATGAGTGTGATGATAATCAAGGCGAATCTCAAATGAAGTTGTAAGTAGGATGCCCTCCTTCTAGCACCAATGACGATGCTGGATATTGTCGGTGTGATAATCCAGGCCATATTAACCTAGTGACTACGTGTTTAACATAAAAAAAAGTAAAGAAAAAGATTGAACGGGGATGGTTATTGTTTAGGTTTAGAAAAGGCTTAATAAAATTTAAAAAGCCGTAATATCCTATTCTCCCCCCCTTAGGATATATATTGCACATAACTCGGTCCAACAAGCTTTGTCATTGTCTGAGTTGGTGCCTTCACTGTCATATGAGTCATTATCAGATGATTCTTCTGCATCACTTCAATGCTTTCCTGCTCTGCCTCTTGTCTGATGATTTGTATCTCTTCTTTTCTTCATCTTTGTCTTTTTCTTCTAGTCAGTCGGCCTTGAAATGTCCTTTCTTTTTGCAGTTGAAGCATCTGAGTTCATCATCCTTTCTATTATTGTCTTTGCTTGAATATGACTTCTTGTGTGATGAAGAACTTCCATTACCATGTCACTTGTTGAATCTGTCAAACATTTTGATCAACAATGCCACTTGCTCTTTCAGTTCTTGAGTCTCTTTGCAGGCTGACTCTGCTGATTTACTCTGTTGTGCCACCAGTGCACTGGCCTTGTTTGGCTCTGCTGGTGCACCTTCCACATTGTTCAACTCAAATTCTTGGCTTTCAGTTGTGACATTAAGGTCAGTGTATCAATCTTGGCAAGATCCAACTATCCTTTAAGCACTGATACGATGATCCTCCATCTTTCTGGTAGACCTCTCAAGATTTTCAAGCAAACTTCTTTTTGTGGATATGTTTGGCCAAGTTGTTGTAGTTCACTAATAATGCTTGAGAATCTGTTATCCATTTGATCAACAGATTCACCTGTTTTAATTTTGATGTTTTCAAACTTCTGTTTTGCAACAGATAGTTTATTCTCTTTGATTGCTGACGGACCTTTTCTAGGTGTTACTATCCTTACCGGCAGTGTACCGGGTCAAATTGTAGTGCTAGTCTGGTGAGTCAGGTCGTATCATCAGGGAAATGAAGGCATAATTCAAAGTGTGGTTAAACACCAAGAAGCTATTATTAACTCGATCTAAGTCGCAGTTTTATCAGTTTTATCGGGTTAGATCGTTAGATTGTTAGTAAAGCAGTAAATAAATATATAAATATAAAAATAGATAATATATATATATATATATATATATTTGGATCTAGCCAAGAATAATTTACTGAATCAATATCTTTTTGTAGTGAAATTGAATGAGACAGATCTTTTCCTTGATGCAAGGAGGTCAATTATGTATGAACCGGTGTACTCCTAAACTAGACAACTGCTCCTTACACGAGCGTATGAAATTGTCATATGTTTAGTCCTCTGTCCAATGTCATCTTAAGCATGGGTCACTCCCGTTTTGTCATACGGCCAGTTTTAAGATATCAATTAAACAGGTGATTTAACGTAATAATATCGTGAGCACAATTTTAATAAGATTTATCTCTCCCAAGACAAATCTGCCCCCGGGTAGGAAATCGGATTCCGTTGTCACGTTTTCACTCGGCCAATTTTACCCTCCGGTCTTTTTATTACGATCTCGTATTCTAATCGCGAGTTGTCAATTCATTAGCTTACGTTTCTTGTAAAAATCGAGTGGCTAATTCAATTTTTACTTTCATTAAGTGCAAATAGAAAGAGATTCATTATAATTGGTTTTAATCATTATTACCAGAGTCGATCATTCATTTTACCAAAAAGATTAACTAATTCAGATTCATATCTTGGCTAGATATATTTTTAGCTTAACATAATTAACATATATAATATATAAATAGAAATAGAAATAGTAAACATAATAACATTAGAAAATTACCGATTACAACTGCTGAATCGGGGTCGTTTCCACCGGATGTAGTATAACAAAGCTTCGATTTTAACAATCTTCGATAATTATTCCGCCATTACAACGGTACTATAACTACTTTATTTATATATATAAAAACATATATATACATACATAGACATATGTATATATAAGGGCCCAAAATGATGAAAACAAGAAAAGAGAAGAAAGGAGATGGAAGAAGAGGGGAAATGGAAGAAATGGGGAGGAGATGAGAAGAGAGGGGTAAGGTTTTTGATGGATATGGGGAGGTATTTATATATATATATATATATATATATATATATATATATATATATATATATATAAGATATAGGCGATGGATATCCTTGAAAGTTTGTTAGAAGCATGTGGGATGTAATGATGAGTCCTCACATGCACCATTTGATGGTTAAAATCAAGTTGGGAATTTATCTTCACTTTTCCCGGCGTTTCTATTGCGGTGCTTATCGATAAAATAGCCATAACTTGAGTTGTAGACCTCCAATTGACGTGATTCAAAATGCGTTGGAAAGCTCATTTGAATACCTACAACTTTCATGAAAAACTCTTCCTCAGAAAATGCCTCTAAGTTGGGTGAAATGTCCGTCGAAAACAGGTTACGGTATAAGCACGTAGGAAAATCGACCCTTTAAACTCGTAAGCTTGTGGCATCTTCTTCTTTCCCTCAAAATCCATCTTTTAGTGCTCAAAACATGTCGTTACGTGGAATCTTGGTCAATGTATAATCCTGCAATGAACGACCAAAACACCAAACGTAAATCCGACACGACACTCCGGTTACTAAACCGGTACAAAATTTATAAAAACATAATAAAAACACGATAATTTATATAATAATACTACTTACACATTTGGATACAACTTAGTAATTATGACTTGAATTGATACAAAAATGCTCAAAACAGTATCAGAAATGGGGTGAAATGTTATAATAATGAGTGTTAATTTATCTCTCATCACAACCCCCCACTTAGCTTTTGGTCGTCCTCGAGCAAAACAAGCGATAAAACAAAATGAATGAGAGATAAATTCTTGAAGATATAAGATATAAGGGACAACCAGATAATACAACCATTAGAATTACAACCAGGCTTTAACCTTAATATAAATGTATAACAGAGTGTGTGTGTGACAAGCCTTTTCAATTTCCACTATCCTCTCTTGAATAATTCAAGCAAACGCACAAATATCCATTCAGACAGTCCTAATGACTTTCCTAGGTATAGGCAATAACATTTCCACACAAAGTCCTTCCGTGTACTTATTAGGATAATCCCTAAAGCATATCATTCAGTTTATACTGGGGATAGTCAGAAGATAACTAAGTTTTCAACCATATTTCCATATTGTCATTTTTTTTTCTTCACATTTGTAGCATATGCCTTCATTCCCAGCAATAGCACGTTTCGTGATAACACCCTAGCTCGACTACTATCATCAGGCAGCCGGGAGATTTTAAACCTCATAGTGATATAGGACGTTTCGTGATAACGCCCTACTGCACTCAAATCATTGGTAGCTACAACCGACATATAGATAGTTCATCTTTATTTTTATTTTTTATTATATTCTTCCTTTCATTCCACTTAACTTATATCCTTTCTATCACATTCAAACCTTCAGATATCCACAGTATACGTTCAAAAGTTAGGTACTAAGTTACTGCAAATCTCTCTAGAATAACCACTAGGATACCGAATGGATACTAGTTTAAAATTTTCCGCTTCAATATCAAAGGCTTTACGTGAAGGAATTCATGTTACACAAATATATTTGGAATTACAATGCACTTACGGTTCACGTTGGTTATACACATCCAAATTGATCATTATATCTTCAAATCCATGAAATATATACCTTATACAATTTATTTTAATCAACTAAATAATGCTCGAAAAAAAATCGAAAACTAAGGGATTTATTGATACAAAATAAACATTAATTCCATTGCTAGACCAACGACTCCACTCCCCACTTACGAATTACATTGTCCTCAATGTAAAGTGAGTGTAAATAAGTTGTTGGGAAAGCAATGGTTCACTAAAACAAGTAAAACAAATACTCGGATGATATTAAAGGGTGGGTGGGTGGGTTAAAGTTATGACCTCCTCAATTCCATAGTATTTGAACTAATACATGTCACACGTTATTTGAAATTTAAAACGAGACTAGATCATGAAATGTAACGTATGGCAAAGTATTAACTCTGAGTCTTTTATACCCAGATCCTCAAGGGTTATTTCAAATCGTTCGAACAACCTAAGTCCAAGAAATGACGCATTTGAATTTTTCTCTTTTTTCTCCATCGGGATTTTCGGATAACATTCCCTTTTTTAATGACATTCAAACATTCATCCTAAGACTTGGTGAAACAAAATGAAAATCAATCCGAAGTATTCGCAAAGTATCATCCAAAGTATGAGTAATTATTATATTTAACATTTTTGCGGGCTGCCTCCCGGTAGCGCTTTTGGTTAACGTCGTTTGCTCGACACTTAAACAACCAGAATGATGATGATTAACTAATATAATATACTAAACTAAATGGGATACTTCTAACAATTACTCACCAAAGCATGTAACAATTAAGCACACGAATCAACTAGAAATAAATGCTTAATGAGTAAATAGGAAGGATAGTACCCGTGATTTCACTATATTTATAGTCTATAGCTAGACTTTTCCTTGCTTCAGTTTTTAATGCACAGGTGGTGGGTCATCCTCACGCACCGCATCCGTCTTTAATACCGGTCTCCAACATAGAGCAGACAATTTCCACCAATCCAAGCGATTCTTGACCTTTTCCTTTGATTTTCGAGCTTTGGGTTTGCGAGCTTTCACAATAGTGCTGAAGTCATCTTCTTCAATTACCTGCGTGTTAGTACCACAACAAAAGGACACAAAGGGTCCACACAAGAACAAGATTCTAGTGTAGTGTATGGATATTTCAATGAATTGTAAATGTTGAAGACAACGCGCTCATTATTCATTCCCAAACTAAGCTCTCCCTTATAAACATCGATGAAAGGGCTATTAATTGTTAAATGCCGAAAAGTGTCAAGAAAATGTGCATACTTCTTATCCAACTTCATCTCTTTGATTTCCTTTTTCGGGGAATGGGGGAGTAATTCAAGATCAATTAAAGTAGGGTTAAAATGTATACCTCCATTACCCTTGTCGTTAAACGAAGATGGTAAAGCTTCCTGGAATGATTGTGCCTTTTGAGGACATTGTGTGTCATCATTCTGTACCTTTTTCTTCAAAATATGCATTGGATATGGTGCTGCCCTATCAGATTGAATCGAGGTGAATTTGGGTTGAGCCGGATAAGGTTCGGTTTGAATTGGCCTTTCCAAACTTGATTCATTCTCAACATGATCATTGGTCAAGGTCCTACTCATTCTTGGATTTTTCAATATTCTAGGAACCTTGACCCATTCCTCATTCTCACTTTCAGGTTCAATATATCT
Organism: Gentiana straminea; assembly: GCA_036785695.1. Classification (NCBI taxonomy): domain Eukaryota; kingdom Viridiplantae; phylum Streptophyta; class Magnoliopsida; order Gentianales; family Gentianaceae; genus Gentiana; species Gentiana straminea. The sequence goes on along the minus strand of JAVUPR010000424.1, from coordinate 897,544 downwards.
GTTTTGTCTTAGGAAATCTTCAATAATGTCCTCTTCCTCTTTAGATTCCATGTTTTTCTCATATTTACCATCTAAATCATCCTCTACGTCATTAATTCCGATGTTTTCTATTCCATTACTTCCACAGATTCTTCCACTTCTGGTAATAACAACATTTACCCCACTCAGATCTCTTTCAGTATTACTTGGTAGTCCTCCTGGGGGTTTACTATTTTTACGTTCCTCTTCTCTACTCAAATGATATTCCAAATTCCGTAATGAAGCTTCTACAATTCTCATTCTGGTATCATGTCCACTTATAGATGTTTTCAACGTACTCATATCCTTAGTGACTATACCTATAGAAGTCATCATGGTTTCCATATTTTGAGCTTGAGTTGACATCATACCCATCAGATTTTCGATTAATTTCTCCCATTTATCAACTCCTTCAGGTTGAGTTGAACTTTGGGTGACTGGTATGCTTTGAGTGGTATGTTGTGGATACGGTCTAGGTAATGATTGTAGGTTCTGATTCGAGGTATCTCCTTGATAAACTTGATTATTATATGGATTTTCATACTGGATTGGATACGGTGGTTGTCCTTGCTTACTAGGGGTTTCATACCAACAAAAAGTAGGGTGAGCTCTTCTAATAGCATTAAATGAGTTTGAATACGCGTTGTTCAAATTCCTATGCTGTTGTAAAAAAACTCACCTTTTCCCTTGAATATCCTTCTGGTTCTTCCATCCCTAATGACACATTATCATGACTTGAGTATTCATTTGGTAAGATATTTTCTGAGTTTACATTTTTACTGGCTAATAAGCCGTCAAATTTCCTACTCAAATTCTCCAAGTGTGCTAGAACTTCCGTATTTGATGTACATTCTCCTGCAAATGCTACTTTTCTTGTGTTAGAACCGGTTTCCCACATTCTGTTATTTTTGGAAATCTGTTCTATAGCATCGTAAACTATTTGAGATTCACTCATCATTAACGAACCACCACATGCATGATCAACATCTGCACGTAAGTTTTTCCTTAATTTACGACAGAAAAGTTGGATTTGCATTTCTAAGGAATAACCATGATCGGGACAAGCTCTTAGTAGCTTTTTAAATCTTTCCCACGCATTCCCAAACGTTTCTTCAGATCCTTGTCTAAAATTAGCAATCTCGACTATTAATTCCAATTTTCTACCGGGAGTAAAATACTGCTTTAAGAACCTCGGTTTGAATATCCTCCCAACTAGTCAATGAATGATGTGGAAGTGACAGAAACCAATCTCGTGCTCTTCCTTTTAAAGAAAAAGGAAACATAGACATCCTCGTTAATTCCTGATGAGCACCATGACTTTTGGCTGTATTACACAATTCTTCGAAAAGATAGAGATGATGATGTGGATCCACATCATCTTCTCCTAGAAATTGGGCTCTTGTGTCAATTAAACCAAAAAGATGAGATTTTATTTCGAAATTAATTGCTCCTTTATTGGGTAAACGAATTGGATTATTAATCTGGTACCTTCTTACGGTCTGATCACATATAGTCTCGGGTTAGGCTGGTTTCGACGAGTATGCTTATTCCGATTCTGATTATTTATATTATTCTGATTCTGGTTATTAGGTTGAGGTAAATTCTGATTAAGGTTTTGGCCATGCCCTTGAGCATGAGCAATCCCTTGTTCAGGTGTTTCACCAACGGTTTCGACCATTTTCGTAACGCGATTTGACAATTCTTGTGGAATAGAAAATATCGAATAGAAAATAACACGAAATCGATAAAAAAAACCACATTTTTTTTCTCTTGGTAATTACCGAATCCACTCGGTATTTACCGAGTGTATTTTTTTTTTTTTTTTATTTTATAATTGGTATCTTACCAATAGGTAGGTACCAACAAAAATAAACGAACCGCGTTTACTTTCTACTATCGAAAATAGAAAATAACTCGAAATTGGTAGAAGAAGAAAATTGGTAACTAAAAGAAAGTAGATACCAACGGAAAATAAAAATAGAAATGTGATAAGAAGAGTGTTGACTTATCCTCGAGAATTTTGAGCTAATACAAGTAGAAACCATTCGAACACAATGAATTAGCGTCGTTTCCCCGGCAACGGCGCCAGAAAGCTGACAGACCTTTACTAGGTGTTACGATCCTTACCGGCAGTGTACCGGGTCAAATTGTAGTGCTATTCTGGTGAGTCAGGTCGTATCCTCAGGGAAATGAAGGCATAATTCAAAGTGTGGTTAAACACCAAGAAGCTATTATTAACTCGATCTAAGTCGCAGTTTTATCAGTTTTTATCGGGTTAGATCGTTAGATTGTTAGTAAAGCAAAATAAATATATAAATATAAAAATAGATAATATATATATATATATATATATATATATATATATATATATATATATATATATATATATATATTTGGATCTAGCCAAGAATACTTTCTTGAATCAATATCTTTTTGTAGTGAAATTGAATGAGACAGATCTTTTCCTTGATGCAAGGAGGTCAATTATGTATGAACCGGTGTACTCCTAAACTAGACAACTCCTCCTTACACGAGCGTATGAAATTGTCATATGTCTAGTCCTCTGTCCAATGTCATCTTAAGCATGGGTCACTCCCGTTTTGTCATACGGCCAGTTTTAAGATATCAATTAAACAGGTGATTTAACGTAATAATATCGTGAGCACAATTTTAATAAGATTTATCTCTCCCAAGACAAATCTGCCCCCGGGTAGGAAATCGGATTCCGTTGTCACGTTTTCACTCGGCCAATTTTACCCTCCGGTCTTTCTATTACGATCTCGTATTCTAATCGCGAGTTGTCAATTCATTAGCTTACGTTTCTAGTAAAAATCGAGTGGCTAATTCAATTTTTACTTTCATTAAGTGCAAATAGAAAGAGATTCATTATAATTGGTTTTAATCATTATTACCAGAGTCGATCATTCATTTTACCAAAAAGATTAACTAATTCAGATTCATATCTTGGCTAGATATATTTTTAGCTTAACATAATTAACATATATAATATATAAATAGAAATAGAAATAGTAAACAGAATAACATTAGAAAATTACCGATTACAACTGCTGAATCGGGGTCGTTTCCACCGGATGTAGTATAACAAAGCTTCGATTTTAACAATCTTCGATAATTATTCCGCCATTACAACGGTACTATAACTACTTTATTTATATATATAAAAACATATATATACATACATAGACATATGTATATATAAGGGCCCAAAATGATGAAAACAAGAAAAGAGAAGAAAGGAGATGGAAGAAGAGGGGAAATGGAAGAAATGGGGAGGAGATGAGAAGAGAGGGGAAAGGTTTTTGATGGATATGGGGAGGTATTTATAGGGGGAGATATATATATATATATATATATATATATATATATATATATATATATATATATATATATATATATATATATATATATATATAAAGATATAGGCGATGGATATCCTTGAAATTTTGTTAGAAGCATGTGGGATGTAATGATGAGTCCTCACATGCACCATTTGATGGTTAAAATCAAGTTGGGAAAATATCTTCACTTTTCCCGGCGTTTCTATTGCGGCGCTTATCGATAAAATAGCCATAACTTGAGTTGTAGACCTCCAATTGACGTGATTCAAAATGCGTTGGAAAGATCATTTGAATACCTACAACTTTCTTGAAGAACTCTTCCTCAGAAAATGCCACTAAGTTGGGTCAAATGTCCATCGAAAACAGGTTACGGTATAAGCACGTAGGAAAATCGACCCTTTAAACTCGTAAGCTTGTGGCATCTTCTTCTTTCCCTCAAAATCCATCTTTTAGTGCTCAAAACATGTCGTTACGTGGAATCTTGGTCAATGTATAATCCTGCAATGAACCACCAAAACACCAAACGTAAATCCGACACGACACTCCGGTTACTAAACCGTACAAAATTTATAAAAACATAATAAAAACACGATAATTTATATAATAATACTACTTACACATTTGGATACAACTTAGTAATTATGACTTGAATTGATACAAAAATGCTCAAAACAGTATCAGAAATGGGGTGAAATGTTATAATAATGAGTGTTAATTTATCTCTCATCAATTGCCTCCGACCCTTCATTGATAAGAGCCAGTTTGTACCACATTGCTTTTGCAGTTTTGCAATCTTTAATCCTCATGAACATGATGTTGTCCAGAGTCTTCATGATCATGTCCTTTGCAACAAAATCAAGGTTTGCTCTTCTTCTATCATCCTTGGTCCAATCCTTCTTTGGCTTTTCAATTGATATTCCTTGATTTGGACTTGTGGTCTCTATAGATGTGATTTTGATGGGACCATCATTGATAACATCCAACATCTCCTCATCAGTTGCTGCAAGATGAGATAACATTTTAAATTTGTATTCATCAAAATTGTTAACATTGAATAAAGGTATTTTAGACATGTAATTTAAAAAGTCCATTGTTACAGACAGATAGATGTATATATAAAACACAGATTTGAAAGACTACTTTGAAGGTGTGTGATCTCCTTGTTACCAAAAATCAGATCTGAACAGGTTCTGATACTAGCAACACTGCTTCGATACCAATTGTTGGTCCCGGAGAAGGGTGAAAATATTGTCAGAGGGAGGGGGTGAATGACTATATTGGAGTTTGAAAAACATTTCCTATTTTGGGCAATGGATAAATCTCTTCTTAACGATTGTTTCAAAGTGTTACAAGCACACACAAAATATAAATAAAGTGCCATAAAGAAATGTTGTAATGTAAAGTGTAGTAAGTAAATGAACACAAAGGTTTATAGTGGTTCAGGGTGGGGTAATCCCTTAATCTACTCTTCTCATGTGATGATTAAAGGAATTCACTATTGTCTTTCACCAATACAATTGTTATGATTGTCCTTGGCTACACAAGCTTCACAATGTACAGACTATCACTCCCTGGCTACAAAAGCTTCAGTGACTCAGTCTTCCACACTGCTCCTTAAGAACAAATCCTTCTACAGCTATCACTTCAAGGTTGCAATTACTTCTTAGACAATCTGATTCAATTGCTTCAGTTTCGTGTGAATTAGATTCACAGAGGCTTGATCAGACTCGGTACTTGATATAGATTTGATGCTCTATTTTCTAACTTTGATCTTCTAGATATATCTTTTAAGTTCAGAATGAAGGCTTGTGAATTTGACAGAGTTTCGGCACTTAGTGTTCTTTTCTATCTGTGTGTATGCGTGTTTCATTTATTTCTGTCAATGCCTTCTATATATAGCCTTGATTTCCTTGATTTGAAAATTCGTCCGTTGGCTATTTAATTCTCAGAATCATCCTTGATTCTGGCTTGATTTAAACCTCCTTGATTTTGGTGATCCGGATTTTCTTCAAACGTTCATTGTAAAATCCATCCTTGATTGATTCTGCATTAATTGCTTGATCTTTGATTTAATCATATTGCAGATCTCGTAGGTATCAGATTTGACTTACTTGGCTGTTCTGATCATTACTTCACCATTGAGATTCTCTTCACTGTTATTCCTTTAGTCAGCCGGCAGAACCTTCACTTAGCCGGTTTGCTGTTTTTATTGTATCTTTCCTTCTACATTGATTCCTCATGTCCAATGTATGTTTGTTCTTCATTGATCCTTGATTTGGGTGAGATCAGTGTCCACCATGTTAAAAGAATAGATTCCATCACTTAGACTTACCCATGGTCATCACAGACTTCCTTGTTTGTAAGTCAGTCTATAGGTCTTCACTTCACTATTCTGGTTCCTTGGCTGTGTTCACTGAGCTGCTTCAATGTCATTACTGAGCTGGCCAATCAGTCTATTATAGTGATTGTCTGACTAAAGTTATACAACATGTCAGACTTCTAAGTTTAGCCTATACAAGCATTAACACTCATTTAGACTTATTTCAGGCTTGCTATAACGGCTAGTATGACCATCATCAAAACAATAAAATGTTCCTAATAGGTACAATAACTTGTGATGATTTTGAAATTTCAGCTTATTTAGAAATTTCAGTTGGTGATGCTGACTTTTCTTCATGTGTAGGGTCAAAAGGTGCTGATTTTCCTTAAATGTCAGCATCAGCAACTTGCAACCTATCTTTCCCTGAATCACAGCTTTCTCCTATTTGTCCTAACCATGCTTGTTTTTTTATCTTCATGGGAGGTACGGAAAGAGTTGTCCTTTCATAACCTTATTTGCAATTTCGGGGTTTGGTTTCACTCATTTCTGCTCAGCAATTTGTTCAGAAACATTATTCTTAAGAATCTCAGCAACTGTGCTCTTTTTCTGATTTTCAGCTTTCCTTGGTTTAGCTGATTTCTTTTCTTCAGCAGTGATTTCCTTCTTTGATGTTTCAGTGTGCTAATGAACTCTCAACTTTCTTTACATCCTTTCCATGACTTATCACTTCCAGATAGTGCTGAATCAGTACCCTAAAATATTTCTTGATATGAAATCTATCTTGCTTTTTGGTATATGCCTTCATTGCTCTAGCCTCTTTTCTTCATTCTTCAAGATATTGTTCCTTCATATGATTGAAGATATAACCAGCCAGGTTAAAAAAAACATATGTTTCCATATAATAGCCATGAGATCCACATTTTCATTAGATAAATTGTTCATCCCTAGGTATTTTCCCATGATACATTTGCTTATCCATTTGCTAAGATTTGCAAATTCAGTTTTGAGGTCATCCATTGTAGAGTAAATCGATGCTAGTTCTTCATTAGATGAAATCTCCTTAGAAATTATTCACGATTCAGTGATAAAGTACTGAGATCAATGGTCTTGTTTTCGGGTTTCTTGAAATTAAAATGTCTTCTGATCAGTTCCTCATTGAGACTGATTTTCTGTCCTTGAACAAGTGTGGAGATGACATTGCGAAAAATATTCATATTTTCCCAAATTGACACATAGCTTCATAATCGAGTGATTTCTCCAGTTCAATATCTAGAACAACCTAAACCCTTTATCTCTCTTATCTTTTCACCAATATCCTTTGCTAAAATGGTTTTTCCACAATCTTCTATGAATTCATCAATTGATAAAGAAGCTCCCAAGTCGATAAATTTTGAAGCCATTATGAGAGACATAGGAAAAATTTTGAGAACAAATTTTGTAGTGCGGAATTTGATGAAATTTTTTTCAAGTATATCTTCCGCTAAATGTTTGTGATCTTTTATAGATTTGGTCACTGCAACATTTGAAATTCATACTCCGCAGTATATTCGATGTATCGATTTTGTCCTTGTCCATAACAAATGTAACAGTTTTTCTAACAATTACGGCGGCATTTATAGTAGTACAACGGTAACAGAGATTTTTACTTTATCCTTTGACTATTGTTGACTTATTTAAAATTCAGCAAACAAAGATCACCAGCTTTGTCAATTGTCAGCAACACACTTTTCAGCAACAAAATTTTCTCAGCAACCTTTCCTTGTCAGCTAGACCAAATTTCAGCAAGTTGATCGTCTGTAGGAATATATTGAACAATTACATATTTCTTCTCAACATGATCACTTATGAAGTGATGTTTTACATTAATATGCATTGTCTTTGAGTGCAATAGTGGATTTTAAGTGATAGCTATTGCACTTGTGTTCTCACACATTATAGGAATTTCACCTTCTTCTATCCCATAATCCTTCAATTGTTGTCTCAACCAGAAAACATGAGCACAACAACTTCCAGCAGCAATATATTCAGCTTTAGTTATTGATGTTGATATTGAGTTTGGCTTGTTTGCTGAACCATGACATTGATCTATTTCCCATTAACTGACAAGTGCCTGAAGTGATTTTTTGTCCACTTTACATACATCATAATCAGAATCTGAGTAAGATATCAGCTTAAATCTTCCATCATTGGAATACCAAATTCCAACTTCAGAATTTTTTTAATAGCAGCAAGATGACTTTCCTTAGGATTGGATTGAAATCTTGCACAAACTCTAACTCCAAAAGATATATATGGTCTGCTAGCTATCAGATATAGAAGGCTTCCCATCATCTTTTTGTAAAGAGTTTGATCAACATCTTTGCCATCTTTGTCTTCATCAAGTCTAACTCCATTACTCATAGGTGTGGAAATCCTTTAACTATTTTCCATTCCAAACTTCTTCAGCATTTCTCTGCTGTACTTGGTTTGATGAATGAAATTTCCTACTTGCATTTGCTTGACTTGTAATCCTAGAAAGTAATTCAACTCTCCCATCATACTCATTTGGAATTTGCTCATCATCAGACAAGCAAATTTCTCACAAAAAGTACTTTATTTTCTGATCTAAAATTGATACATCCTCATTGATTCATACTAGTAAGATGTTGACTCCATTGTTGATTCTGAATAGATCCTTGTATATAGTTCTATTGATAAATCCATTATGATCTAAGAATTGAGATAAGGTCTCATACCAAGCTCTAGGTTCTTGTTTCAAACCATATAAAGACATCTTCAACCTATAGACTTTGTCTTATTGACCTTTTGCTTCAAATCCAAGTGGTTGTTGAACATATACCTCTTATTTCAATATTCCATTTAGAAAAGAACTCTTCACATCCATCTGATATACCTTGAAATTCTTGTATGCAGCATGAGCAAGAAAAAGTTAGATTGCTTCTAGTTTTGCAACTGGTGCATAGTTTTCAACATAAATCTATTCCTTCTGCCTGAGAATATCCTTTGGCAACTAGTCTGGCTTTATTTCTATCAACGGTACCATTCTCATCCAATTTGTTTCTGTAAACCCACTTAGAACAAATGACGTTAGGTTGATCATGTTTATCAACTAGTTCCCATACTTGATTTCTCTCAAACTCATTTTGCTCTTCTTGCATAGCAATTATCCAGTCAGGATCATCAATTACTTCTTCAATGATCTTAGGTTCTAGCTGAGATAAAAAGCAGGTAAGCATAGTGTCAAGCTGTTTCCTTGTCTTCATACCTTGTTGTACATCACCAATGACTTGCTCAGTAGGGTGATTTCTCAGCCAGTTCAAAGTATTTTGATTAAGTTCATTTTCAGCAACATGTTCTGATAGGATATTACTAAGAGCATCAACAGAATTGACAGGAGTTGTCAGCAGGTGTGCTAGTCAACAATTTCAAAACTTCAAGGTTCTTCACAACTTCAACAAAAACTGGTTCTGCTTTCTTTTGTTGATTGCTTAATTCTGGAATTTCTTCAAGTGTTTCTCCAGTAAAGTTTGGTTCATCAAACACAACATGAATTGATTTTTCATGTGCAAGGGTTCTTTGTTCAGCACTCTGAATGCTTTGTGATAAGAGAATATCCTAGAAAAATTCCCTCATCAAATTTAGGTTCAAAAGTTTTCAATGGATCTTTTCCATTGTTGTGAATAAAGAATTTTCTTCCAAAAGCATAAAAGCATGAGATGTTGGTTTTCTTCCATTCCAAATCTCATAGGGTGTTTTCTCCAGGTTTTTATTCATCAAAGATCTGTTTTGAGTGTAGCAAGCTGTATTTACTGCTTCAGCCCAGTATCTGTAAGGTAGCTTGGCTTCAGTTATCATAGTGCTTCCGGCTTCCTTGAGAGTCATTTTCCTTCTTTCAGCAACTCCATTTTGCCACTGTGTCCCTATATCATCCAACATGTGTAAAACACCATTCTTCTCACAATACTCTTGATTACTTTGTTCAAAACATCTGAAGTGTTTCACTCTTCTTAGCCATAAATATTACCCATGTATTTCTTGAATAATAATCCACAACTACAAGTGTATATTTCTTCCTACTTATGGTGATAGGTGTAACGGGGCCAAAAAGATCCATGTGTAACAGCTCCAAAACTCTACTTGTTGATTGCTTAGACTTGCTCTTAAAACTTCATTTGATTTTTCATTCCCTTCTGACAGGTATCACAAATGATGTCTTTCATGTAAGTAACTTCAGGTAAACTGACCACAAGCTTCTTCTTCTCTAGCAGATTATGTCATCAAAGTTTAGATGACTCAGCTTATTGTGCCATAACCAGCTTAATTCTGACTTTGTATGCACTAGTAGACAGGTTTCAGGTACAGCAGTTGACCAGTCCACTATATACATGTTTTCATCTCTAATCCCAAATAGAACATTATGATTGGTTACTTCATTCTCTACAATGTAGTGATTCCTCTTGAAATCAACATTGTATCCTCTCTCACAAAATATTCTTGTACTCAGCAAGTTGTATTGCAATCCTTATACAAAAGCAACATTCTTGATCTTTAGTCCATTCTTCACTAGTGTTCCATAGCCTATAGTGTAACCATGTTTCTATTTGCCTCCAAAATTAACTTTTGGTCCATCTTTGGAAATGTAATCTTGTAAGCATTCTTTGTCTCTTGTCATGTGTCAGGATCATCCACTATCAAAGTACTAGACTCCTTACAAAACAAATTAATGCATTTTAGGTACCCAAATATGCTTGGGTCCATGATTGTCAGCAGTGAGTACATTCCTCGGACCATATTCTTGAGGTCTTCTCTGTACAAGATTGAACTCTTTCTCATATATGAAGCTTATTGTTCTATATTTCATTGCAGTAGATTCAAGTTTCTTTATATATGCATTTTTGGGATTTTTCTTGTTCTTTGCTGACTTAAAGTCGGTCCTATATGGTCCATTAGATCTTGCAGCAAATCTTTTATCAGCAGTCTAAGAAATTAAGCAAACTTAACATTGGATATGACATTATTGTTAGGTCATGCTGACTTTTTAGAACTTTGATTTTGATTTCTTGAGGAATTTTTAGCATGTCTAGGATTCTCAGCAACCTTCTTAGGTTCAGAACTTTGAAATGAGTGTGTATGCACGAGAACTGGAGCCCATGAAAGAGCTCATAGAATTGACTGCAAATCATCCATGGCTATTTCTTTTTATTTATTATAGAAATGAATACAAAATTTATCAACATGATTTTCGTTACTAGATGTTGTCTGAACAGGAATCTAATGACTACGTTAGCCGATGAAGGATAGCTCTTAAGTATGCTTCTCAAGTTAATCAACGCCAAAAACACCATTTGTATCAGCGTTTACATTGGCTACTCCCTCATTGCTATCTTGCTCTTCTAGGTGACGGAGAGGTATTTGTATATTACTACAAAAACGATTTGAAAAGTAAAATATATATTAATATATTAAAATTCATTTCTCTACAGATATTAGCAATGGACATTAATAGAGGAATTAAGAATTGGGGTTGGTGGTGATCGAATAGGCCGGTGTTGCTCAGAAGTTGGACAAGCCAATCAAGTAATTTTGGGCTAGAATATTTAAAAAAGCTAAAGACATCTCACCGGAAAATATAAGTGTCCTGAAATTAATGTGTTTTATTGAACTACGGGACCAAAAACGATAGTCGCGAACGTATGAGACCGAAATTGATGTGTTCTTTAAAGTTACGGATCCAAAATCGATAATTGCAAATGTATGACACCAAACGTGATGCCACCCTAAAGTTTAATATTGCAGTTTTCCAGTTTTTTTAAATCTTTAATTTTTCATAATTTTTTTACAGATACGAAATATACGCATGTATACATTTTCGTCTCAACTGGAAAACGAACCTGGACCTGGAATCTCCGAGTTCAGTGCCACGGTAATTACCACTTGGTTAATACATTGTTGTTTTTTAGGGTGGTGGGCCAAAAGGACACACTAAGATTAAAAATGGGTAAATAGGATGGGTTCAATTTTATATGGTTGAAAAGGACAAATTATTGGTGTATGTACCGAAACACCCTTAATATAGCATATTTGACTTTTTTTTCCTCCAAGAGGTGCGTAGTTCCAAGTTGCGGTAACATCAATGAGATTAAATTAATTTCTGGAAATCAAGAATTTCAATGGCAAAGGTTTCCTAAAACATAAGACCAAATGTGTTAAACCAAATTCGAGTCGATTCAAAAATCAAAGAGGGGGCCATTGCAATTACGGTTCTGCGCATCATGATCGCTTGTAAGTCACTAACGCCGATATTACTAGCAAGAATACTAGGTACATCGTAGTATAGTAAAGGCGAATCAAGGTCGATCCCACAGAGACAATGCAACTTTAATTATAAACGATTCTAATCTAATCAAGAAGCGACATAAATGGTTTTTGACCAACAATAAACATGAAAGAAACTTGGTATTTCTCCTCCTCTTCCTACCGATCTACTAACTTGGATTAGTTAATCTCTATATTTACTTCCCCACATAATTTCCTAAAATTAATCAAGCGAGCTTTTAATTTAGTTTTAAGCTACGGGAGAAACTCCTAACCCTATCTACTCCGACCATGGTAGTAGACAATCAATACACAAGCTACCCTCCTTAATTGGTCCGTAACAGCCCATACGCATAAAGAACTAGAATTGCCGATATCGATCGCTAATTCATACCGCTAACCCGCCTAGACAGCTGTCGACACTGATCAGCACGTTCCTAGGGTCCATCAAGACTATGTCCAAACTAACACTTAACTATTCGTATTTCATGTTAATTTACGAACACAATAAGCAGATTGGCCAGATCTAACCTACTGTTAATTAAACCTGTCGATCAACGTAGTTGTAGTGAATCCTCCAGATTGAGTTTCCTAAATTTTGCCTCGGTAAACCGGTATAGACCGCCGGTTTACCTGGGGCGTTTTTCTTAATTATGGATCTACATTGCTCAATTACGATTAATCTAAGTAAATCATGGGGTCGTTAAACATGCAGATTAACTAAAACATATAAATACAAATAGATCTACCATATTGAAGACAAATTGGAACGTTCAAAGCTACATACCTTCAACAATGGAGATCTAGCTCGATCTACTCAAGCTAAAAATGGTAGAGAAGGAGAGAAAACAAGAAATAACTCCTCAAAAGCTTTGAATAACTTTATTTCATCAAATTATATAATGCATATAATATAATATGCAAAACTTGTGTAAACTTCTATGTAATAATCAGCTAATGCGGCTTTATATAGATACAACAGCCGACTTATGACTCATAGAAACCCTAACCGACATAGTAGACGCGGCAGAATCGATTTCATGTTCCTTAAGGCCTTCGGTTTACCGGACCTAGCCCTCGGTAAACCGGGATGACTTTTCCTCTTTTTCTTCAGCAGGTTTCTTCTTGGACTTCTTTTACTTGGCCCAACATGCTTCCTTTAGTCCTGATCCGATCTCCAATGCTCCAAATTCGGTACATCCTATAAAACACATAAAACGAGGCAAAACAATACCAAATCTTCGAGAAAATGACACAGATGAAGAATTACGATCCTGGAAACATACACATAGCATTTAACACATATTCCATATAATAATGACCCTATTTATCATCTCTTGAGCAGAATTTGGGGTGAATAAAGGCATAATTAATGGTACTATTTAGGGCGTTATCAACTACCCCCACTTAGCTTTTGATCGTCCCGAGCAAAAAGGCGAAAAGAAAACGGCATCCTGATCAGTATACAAGTTAATTAAAAAAAATATACTTCACAAAGTCAAGATCAAGATCATGCCACTCATATCCATTAGTAACGCATTAAACACTATTCACATCATGAGCCAATGTGTGTGTGCAATAACTTTCGCAACCGCTTAGTAATGCAGACAATCTCACATTATGTCAACCCGTAGTCGAACTAACCAGTCTCAAACATGTTATTTATTAATTGAATTAGATGTCAAGGCAGATCGAGAACCGAGTATTACTCTTAGGCTTGCGTTTTTCGGTCTTTGCAAAAGTCGTGCGTCTTACGCTCCATCGACACAATTTTTGCCAAAGAGATTATAGATGTATATATTTTCAATGCACTTTTCTTTCTTGGCGGGTGAACTCTCATTGATTTATCTATCCTAACGGTCTCACTCTTGATAAACTACCGAATCCGAAATTCCTTTGCCTTTATAAGTGTTGGTGAAACATAATTCGGGATAAAGCCACGGTCAACTCTAGTCAAAGCAATATGCTATCGACTACACAGCAAGGAAAGTGAGTTATACGTGCTTAAAATGGTGGCTCATAACAGAATATGCGCTTAATACGCCACTACTTCAGAAGTGGCACTTACTTTTACATGTCCATCGTGGAACAAAGATGAAGTCAATTAACTCAAAAAAGATCAAAGATATCATATTTTTTTGAAAATTTCGTTGAAATGAGTCAAAGTTGTTAGGTGTAGTGTCTGAAAGACAATTATCTAATTGTTTTAGGATAGAATTAATAATTCATCTTATTATATGCATGTATGCTTATAATTAAGACATTACTGAAAACCCCATGTACCTCGTTTATGTAATCATATAACTCAGTGTATGGCTATACACAAGAGGATTGAGTTAGTGAGATGTACTTAAAATTAACTTAGTCCGTAGCGTTGATTAATCTGAGTTCGGGTCTCATTATTTATTTGCTAATAATGCGCTCAGAACACTTTAGGTGTGACAGTCTTATCCGGACTGTCGGTAATAGGGTACCTAGTGGGGCATTTATATATGATGATAATCATATAGGGCTGGACCGATTTGATTTGAGTTCTTGATATAATTCCGTAATCGAGAAGTCTTATCGAATCACAAGATGATCATATATGGATTAATCTCAATCCTGAATTGATCACATACAACTGCTTAGACTAGGGTTGGGTTTGGTGTGTTAGTAAGGATCACTTCGCGGTATGTGGTCCAACACTTCTCGTTGGCTCTGTTCTGGGATGAGTGAGTAATCTGTGTTGTCACAGATATGGAATCCATTCCTTCCCTCGGGAAGTAGACAGACAGTTCTCTTATTTGTTAACCCTAGAAACTGATCGATGGGCCCAGTTCATATCATATTGGTTATGAACTAATTGATCACTAGGGGGTTAATGGTAAATAAGGATAATATATTTCGAGAAAGGTTTACGGAAATATCCCGAATCGAAGTGAACAGTCTATAGAGGATTTATCCGTATGTAATGATTATATCAGTGGACACCTTATTACTCATAGGTGAGTGTAAGTTTATATCTATATTCAGCAGAGTTCAGTTTCGGGTTTATGGTGGTGTAATCCCGGAATTAATAGATTAAATATAATTGTTCAGTCTGACGAATAATTTAATTTAATTTATTGTAGCTACTGAATATGGGTCCATGGTCCCCGACATGGCTCATAATATAGCATATACGCTTTCTCGTCGTTTCACCTCAATTGTAATTAAATAGTTGGATTGGACTATTTAATTGATATGTGGATTAATTGTTTAGTTGGACTAGATAATTAAATACACGGAAAAGAGTTTTTTTTGTGGACTCGGCTCAATGTGTCAAAAAATGCGCATGGACTTTTATTTATTAAGGTGGGGCGCATTTTATCATTAAATAATTAGAGAGAAATTAGTTTTCTTGGATAATTATTTAATGTGTGATTTATCTTTTATTTGTTAATTGATAATTCATGGAATATTAGATAATAATATGATTTATCCTAATTTGTTTGGGATAATTATTTTATTTATCTCTTATTTTGGAATAAGGATTAATCTAATAATTATCTCTTAATTATTAAATCCTTGGAGGACAAGGATTACTCTCCTGTATAAAAAGTGTTCTCCCAAGCCTTATGACATGTACAATTTTCGAAATATTGGAAGTAATTGAGCAAGATTTTTCGGCTCTTTTACTTGGGTTCGAGTTTTAGAAAAACTTCAGGTTTTTCTAAGGTAGCATATCGAAGAGGTCCGGCGGCTTGAAACACCATCCACCCGGTGGTGCTTGGAGACACACGTTGGAAGACTGTGGCTTCTCATCTAGCTTGGATCTTGAATTGAAGATTGTTCTTTGATTTTATTCACAATAAACTGGTAAGCAATCTAACCCCTTTGTAGGTTAGATCTATTTATTTTATGTATTTTGGTTGACTAGATCTAGATCTATACTATTCCGCTGCGTGATCGGGTGGATCTTGATCCATCCGACGATATTACATCTAACAAGTGGTATCAGAGCCTTTGATCTATCAATCAAAGTATGTAAATTTTAGATCTAAGTAGTGGAATAGCATGTGTAGATTGCTTTATTTTCTTTTTTTTTATGAATCGAAAATATCATGATTGTACGCTTGTGATTGTTGTGGTTGAAGAGATGGATTGGGGTTGGTATTGTTTACCCGTAGATCTATTTTGTAGCTCTCTTGTTTAGTAACAATTGAGCATAGGATTTGTTTTTTTATTTAATGTCAATCGAAAATTATGTTTAAAAGTTGCATCTTTTATGGTAATTTTGTTGTTCTGGGCTCGAAATATGAAGATCTTGTTGAAAAGATGAAGATCAAGGCGAAACCCAAGGTATGAACGAGGAGAAACAGCTAAAAACCTGTTTTTAAATTAAAAATCTGCTACAGGACTTTCTGCGACGCTGAAAAGCGTCGCTATAAGTCTGTTTTTTTTTATCAACTAGCATCCGGCTAGGGTTTGCAGCGGCTGTATATATTTTTTTTATATATATAATTTTTTTTATCAAATCTGCCATCATTGGCAGAAAATCAAAATAATAATAATAATAATAATTTTCTGGAATAAATTTTTTTTGACGCATGACAAAAAAAAATATTAAAAAGGTTTCATTTAATTATAATAAATTGGTTTTATTTAATTAAAAAGCCTTTCTCCTCTCGGGTCTTCGTGGCTCGTGATCCGGCGGTTCGAGCTCAAGATTCGAAGTTCATGACTCGAAGATTAGATTAAGTTTTTACTTTTTCTTAGAAAATAGGTTAGTCGGGGGTACCAATGATCCATCTCGGTGTTTATTTTTCCGTTATTTTTTCGTGTATGATCGAAAATTGTATGATATAATCAGAAATTACCATGACATGCATCACATCTTGATTCCACTCCAATGCATACATGTAGCTAGTTTGTTTCGAATAAATTAGACATGTATAACTCGTATAATTAGTTTAAAGGCTTATTTAATTAATATGTGGTAGTTAATAAATAAGTAACTAATTATAAAAACCGAGGAACCGGGTTTTGTCAATCGTTACGATTTTAGTGATGGATTCTCGGTGAATCCCACTTAGATAAATCGTTGAGTTTTCGGTGAACCCACCTTAAACAGAAACGAGATTGCGCTTTGGTTGACAATTTAGAAATCGGAAAATCTAAGTACATGGGTTCGGAAATGGTCTAACCATGGTTGGGCGAGTTCAACCGATCTTCGGCTTAATCGACTCCCCTCCACGTGTGATGTACGTTACAGTAGTTCGACAAGACTTAGCATAGCCGATAAGCCTTCGGGCTAAACGGGGCTTCTCTTGCCGGATTGGCCTGAACTATTACATATGTTCCAACGAATAAGATGGCGTAGGCTTGCCTACATAACCGGCCCTGTTCGGAGTACTTTGATTTATTGTTTCTCATTGTCAAGGCCGAAACCGTAATTAGTAAACCCACAACTTTTTCAAAATATTGAGTGGGAGCGGGGAAGGCGACAGCCGACCCCACGGCCTCTACTATAGGTGCAAGCATGTGAGAGAAGGGTGACGCCTCGAGCCACTTTGATTTCGCCCTCCTACGGATGGTGTTCACCCCTATCAAAATTCAAGGCTTGGTCTCCGAAAGGATAGGATTTTGGGTACTCGTTGAGTCACTGACTGACCCTACGGCGGCATACTCGGGGCGTACTTTGAGATCTGATATACTAGGTCACACTCTTTATGGATATTTTCGAAATATCTAGGCTAGAAAAGGAAGGTAATCAATGATTAAGGTCCGGGATGTCTGATTCCCGTGAGATGTTAGATTCTCGAAGCTTAATCATTGAGAGAGATTGTCTCAGTTTAACCATCACCTCTTTGACCTACCCTACGGCGGCACTGAGGTGCGAGGTTAAATCCTTGGAATGGTATGATAAACTTTATTTTTAGTTTATAATTCCTAAAATAAAAATCTAGTAGTGAAATTTTAATTTTGAATTTAACTTTCTGTCATGTTTATTTACAAATTTAATCTCTAGGTTACTAAACTGTTAGTAATAGGACTTCATTAAAAATGTGGAAAGTAACAAGTACGTTGTGAATTATCAACAAATGCAGTTAATTTTCGGAAAAGATTTTCTCTTGAGCCTTTAAAAACTTAAGTGACATAGTATAGGCATGTCACGGGTGTCGCTCGTGTTGAACGAGAGACGACCATACTTAGTTTACAAAAGATGACATCGGACTATCAGAATTCATTTAGTGAATTTTAAAAGTGTAATTACACAACAAATTTCTAAATTGAAAAATTGGAAAATCATATACATAAGGCGTTGCTAGTTAGACGGTATTTGGAACCGATAAACTAGTGGGAGCCTTAGCCTTATGATTTGTTATTTTTCTGAATCATTAGAAATGTGTAATGGACTGCACAAGAGTTTTTCCATTCATTGGAAAAACAAGAATAAAGCGTTACTAGTTAGACAGTATTTGGAACTGATAAACTAGTGGGAGCTTAGTTCTGGAGATTTTATAATCTTTGAAACATCATGAACACAGTATTGATAGTTAGACAGTATTTGGAACTGATAAACTAGTGGGAGCTTAGTTCTAGGTGATGTTCTAATCTTTGAAAAATCATAAATACTAAGTGTTGCTAGTTAGACGGTATTTGGAACCGATAAACTAGTGGGAGCTTTGCTCTTATGATTTGTCGATTAGAAAAATCGAATAGTCCAAGCTAGTAACACTATCATTAGGCGTCCCACAGTTCAAGAGTAGTGTCTACTCAAGCGAACTGCAAGTTCAAGACTGTTTCCATCTAAGAAAAGTCGAGAATGGGAAAGAATGTTTATACGTGTTAGTCATCTAAACTAAGTAGTTTTAAGGCTAAACCTGAAAATTAATAAATTGAAAATCAGAGGATAAGGAAAGTGATTTCGGATCACTGACCAATGCATCCTTGGCAATTTTCTTGAAAGCTAAAGTTCTTTGGAAGAACTAGGTAGCTTTGCATTAAACGATAAATAAAATAGACAACGAGCAGTTATTTCAGATAGACTAGTGGGAGTGATATAAGGAAATGAATCTCGGATTCAATTTTTTTGAGTATCACAAAAAATTCATTTTCTGTTTTCGGATTCGTTGGAACGAACGTATTCACTTTCAATAGGATAATTTGTTTGTCTTATTGACGATGAATATAACATTCATAGCACGAACCCAAGACTCGGACTTTTGTTTGATAAAGTCAGAATGACTAAGAAATGCTGAATAGGTATATATAACACATCTCAAACAATATAAACGCAAATGGTTTCCGTATTTAGATAAACGCTTCTTTCTATTCTATTAATTAGTGCATATTCCCTAACGACAAGATCTGTAGACTGGCTTATGGTGATTCCTACCTCCCAGTCAAAGGAACTCTGTCTCAAAGGAACAATGCCTAAGTTTCCTTCCAATCAGGAAAGGGTAATAGATTTAAAGAAGTGACATAGCTTGTTCATAACAACCTTCGGGGACATATGAAAGGTACAAGCTAGTGGGAGCTTTTCAAGTAGTGACATATTGTCTGATAACTACTCGAAACTCCGGTAAGCTTATCCAAAATATTAGGAGGAATCTCTGATTTCACTAGAGATAGAGTATTCTATACTCAGAAATAGGTTATTACGTAGTCTTCGGGACTGATGCTCGGCCTGCCTCTCAGTGAAATGATTTCACTAAGGGATACACCATAAATTTGCCTTATATAGTTATTGATGTGCTACGATACGCTACTGAACTCATTTAAGATATTGGTTGCAAAATAACGGTTGTAATGAAAAACCGAGAAGTCTACCTAAAAGATGCCTACGCATTTGTGGATAAGGAGTGAATTCGGTTCACCCCACTTCCATAAATACAGACATTTAGCATTTAGTGCTTGAAGGTAGGACTGGAAATTTTACGTACGCGTTCATGTCATGAAATATCTTAATGCATTGAGTAAAGGTTGGTTATAAAACTCGTAAAATCAGATAATGACGGTTATACTGTCAAACTCGGTCTGATAGAGTCTATAAATAACAACCTTAGATCTTGAAGTATTTGTACTCAAGATGTTACTAACTGATTTGTTCAGTCCACATCCAACACCGGGAGTTGGTGGTAACACTAATAAAAACTACTAAACTATATCAGTATATCAATCCACCCAGAACACACTGGGAGTATGGTTTGTCCATTACCCATTGCAGGACCTTACGGTCTATACGGCAGATTGATGACCTATAGTCCTTTGTGGGCTTTATAGGATCCTGATCATAGAGGTTGGTTTAAAATCCATAACCCCGTGAATGGAGTTTGATACTCCAGTTCTGTTGAAACTCTTGTAGAACCACCTGAGTATCTCAGGCCCAGTGGGAGTAATTGGAACTACACGGAGAAGAGTCGAATGAATAGGAAGTTTAACTTTCAACGCAAAGCTGAGAAAAATTTAGGGGTGATTCCTTAAACGGTAGAGAGTTAACCAGACCGTGATCTCTCTTACCACTCAATCTTGCTTGATTTCGTCATAAAGCAGGAAATATGAGTGATTCCCTAAGACTTCCTTGCCAAACAACGGAATCTGAATTCATTCAGAACAGAAGGGTTTTAGCCAAGAACAAATAACGGATTCATTACAAAGCAGAAAATAGGGGTGATTCCCAAAGACCTTTTTGCGAGACTAACGGTATCTTAATTTATTCGGAAGAACCTTTGGCAGGATGCCTGCTATAGCTTATATCCTTTGGGGATTAAAGCAAACCTCTAGGTCATTTCAAAGTCACATATCTTAATATGTGGACTTGACCAGAATGTTGATAAGTTTTTCGTAGACTGGCATCAATATTAGTAAAGTAGTATGTAGATTAGTGTTTATGAATGGTAACACTGAAACAGTTGGAAACAACATGGGTGTGTTATCTGAAGTCAGAGTCTGACATGCCATCGGGATTCATTCTAAAGGATTTGATTCGCTCAAATCCACGAGAATCGATCATTGGCAATCCCATCCATTCACCTGGTTAAGATATTCTTGCATTTATGCAGCATTCAACGATGTAGTCTACCCTACCTCTCAGGAGTGATTATCTAAACCTGTAGATGAATACTAAATGGGATGTTTAGTGAATCCTCAAGTATCTTCGGGAGAATGAGGAATAATATGCTAGTATATTCAGGTGCAAACTAGAATATAAGTGATAACGCTGATTCTGACTTTATGTCGAATTAAGAAAGCTCGTTAAGTCGATATCGTCCTCAATGTTGGCTCAACAGCATATTGAAATCGTACCACCGGATTAGATGGAAAGACGACGTTTCGATCCCAACGATTGACTCAAGCCGACAACCTACCTGATCAGTGTACCAAGTCACATGGTGTTCAGTTTTAAGTACGTGCCGGGTCACTGACCTACCCTACGGCGGCAAACTCCGGGCGTACTTGGAAACGTGAATTACTAAGATACGCTTGGAGGGTATGACACTTGGGGATATGTCTCACTTGTTTTGAGCAAGTGGGAGAATGTTGTAGATATAGATATAAAGGGTGTGCTCTAAAACAATTAATCAACTTGCCTTTCGTGCAAGTGGGAGATTGTTAGGTGTAGTGAGCGAAAGACAATTATCTAATTGTTTTAGGACGGAATTAATAATTCATCTTATTATATGCATGTATGCTTATAATTAAGACACTACTGAAAACCCTAAGTACCTCGTTTATGTAATCACATAACTCAGTGTATGGCTATACACAAGAGGATTGAGTTAGTGAGATGTAATTAAAATTAACTTAGTCCGTAGCGTTGATTAATCTGAGTTCGGGTCTCATGATTAATTTGCTAATAATGCACCCGGAATACTTTATGTGTGACAGTCTTATCCGGATTGTCGGTAATAGGGTACCTAGTTGGGCATATATATATATATGATGATAATCATATAGGGCTGGACCGATTTGATTTGAGTTCTCGATATAATTCCGTAATCGAGAAGTCTTATCGAATCACAAGATGATCATATATGGATTAATCTCAATCCTGAAGTGATCACAGACAACTGCTTAGACTAGGGTTGGGTTTGATGTGTTAGTAAGGATCACTTCGCAGTATGTGGTCCAACACTTCTCGTTGGCTCTATTCTGGGATGAGTGAGTAGTCTGTGCTGTCACAGATATGGAATCCATTCCTTCCCTCGGGAAGTAGACAGACAGTTCCCTTATTTGTTAACCATAAAAAATGATCGATGGGCCCAGTTCATATCATATTGGTTATGAACTAATTGATCACTAAGGGGCTAATGGTAAATAAGGATAATATATTTCGAGAAGGGTTTACGAAAATATCCCGAATCAAAGTGAACAGTCTATGGAGGATTTATCCGTATGTAATGATTATATCAGTGGACACCTTATGACTCATAGGTTAGTGTAAGTTTATACCTATATTTAGTAGAGTTCAGTTTCGGGTTTATGGTGGTGTAATCCCGGAATTAATAGATTGAATATAATTGTTCGGTCTGACGAATAATTTGATATAATTTATTGTAGCTACTGAATATGGGTCCATGGTCCCCGACGTGGCTCCTAATATAGCATATACGATTTCTCGTCGTTTCACCTCAATTATAATTAAATAGTTGGATTGGACTATTTAATTGATATGTGGATTAATTGTTTAGTTGGACTAGATAATTAAATACACGGAAAAGAGTTTTTTCGTGGACTCGGCCCAATGTGTCAAAAAATGCGCATGGACTTTTATTTATTAAGGTGGGGCGCATTTTATCATTAAATAATTAGAGAGAAATTAGTTTTCTTGGATAATTATTTAATGTGTGATTTATCTTTTATTTTTTAATTGATAATTCATGGAATATTAGATAATAATATGATTTATCATAATTAGTTTGGGATAATTATTTTATTTATCTTTTATTTTGGAATAAGGATTAATCTAATAATTATCTCTTAATTATTAAATCCTTGGAGGACAAGGATTACTCTCCCATATAAAAGAGAGTTCTCCCAAGCCTTATGACATATACAATTTTCGAAATATTGGAAGTAATTGAGCAAGATTTTTCGGCTCTTTTACTTGGGTTCGAGTTTTAGAAAAACTTCGGGTTTTTCTAAGGTAGCATATCGAGGAGGTCCGGTGGCTTGAAACACCATCCACCTGGTGGTGCTTGGAGACACACGTTGGAAGACTGTGGCTTCTCATCTAGCTTGGATCTTGGATTGAAGATTGTTCTTGGAGTTTATTCACCATAAACTGGTAAGCAATCTAACCCCCTCGTAGGTTAGATCTATTTATTTTATGTATTTTGGTTGACTAGATCTAGATCCATATAATTCTGCTGCGTGATCGGGTGGATCTTGATCCATCCGACGATATTACATCTTACAAAAGTCTATGTGGTGAATAATGCATCAAAGAGAATCAAGTTAATCACATAATTCACGGAATATAATGCTAAGAAGCTAGGTGACGTCACGTACCCCCCACTTAATCGAAACATTGTCCCCAATGTGTAAGATGTAAAAAATTAAAACAAAAAGGAACTTAGCATCGTTAAGGTTGGAGCCAAAGAAGAATTGGATCGTCTTATAATTCATCGGGCTCATGTAAGTAGTCTGTGAATAATCTGTACTAAGTAACGCAAACAAACCAAGAAGAATAGTGGTGACAAGAAATCGTATAATAAAATTGCGGCAGTAAAATAAATAACTCCAAACAATTTAAGCCGACAAAATCATCGTATGAATAAAATTCTGCTACACGTACTAGATAGGAAATAAAATAAAAATAAGAAAATGGAAAATAACAACAATGAAAAGAATGAAAAACTAGTCCTCCTCAGAATAATCCTCCCAGTCATCTCTAGGCTTAAAACCAGGAGGTGGTGCAAAACTTGAGGCAGCAGCGGCGGAAGAGGAAGCTCCGTGACGTGGGGCAGTGCTAGGTGGTGGGGTCGATGGAGGAATGCCAAAGAAGTCTATAATCCTATCCATTTTGCGATGCAGACTCGCAATCTCTTTAGAATGTTCCTCCAACTAAGCTCTCTGAGTCCGGGGTGCTCCGAGGACCGGAGTATGCTCCCTCTCAGCTCTCTGACCAACCCATCTCGGTACTCGTTGAACCAACTACGAACTGATCATCGGCTCAGGGTCTTCCCAATATTCGCTGATGAGAAATTTCACCCCGTCCCCAAGAGCAAACATGTCAATCATCGGCCCATATGGCAACTGCTCTCGCTCAGACGTAGTTGCAATATCATGTATGTGGCTATGCATCAGTAGACCGTTGTTGATTGGAGATACCTGCTCCAGATAGAACATCAACTCCGCCCTCTTCATTGTAACAGAGACCGTATGCTTGGTCGGTCGAAAGCAGGCACAAGCAAATTGGTTGACCATCTTCCGATCCCAAGATAATTCACTTTCCAGGAAGATGGTGGGGGCTCCCATAGGGTTGCACTTCTATTGAACCCCAAAGTAATCAGCTATCATCTGCATCCTCTCAAGATCTTCAACATTGGTCGAGGATGTGTACTCGTCTAGGCCCATTGGTGGGTTACGAACCCTAAAATGTACATTGATCTACTCAATCAACAAATCAACCCTAACACCATGGACCATTGCAAATGTAGCTCATGGGTTGTGCGAAAGATAAGCATAGAATTCTCGCACCACTGTAGCATTGAATTGGCCTGGTGCCTCTGCCATATCCAAAATGTCCTGTACTTTTAGGGCTCATGGAAAGATCGAACCGCAATCCTTTAAATCCATGCCGCACTCATGGCTAACAAACCGGCCGTTCCAGTGTCCTCTGAGCGACTCATAAATCTCAAGTGAATCAAATTGCTCAACCCCGTCAATTAAGGGGTTGGCCTCTCCGTATACAAACTATTGACCACTCGGACGACGTGTGATCCGGCTACGTTTAGGACCCATCCTATTGATAACAGGGACTAAGGATGATGCTGAACTTGAAAAATTACCCTCGGTAAACCGGCAGGTGCCTCTGATTTATGGGCGTTAACTTCGCCCGGTTTCTTCTGGGACTGTGCTCTGATACTGGAAAATGAAGATTGCAGCACTTTACTATTACAGTAGCACTACTAATCAGCAACAGGGATGCAAAAGGTGGTGTTTTGGGTTGTTGAAATGAAAGGAAAAAGGTTTGGTTTTGGGGGATGTATGGTGGTGATAGTGGTGGTGATGGTGGCCGAATTTTCTACTAAGGAAAGAGATGGTGAAATTTAGTAATTTGAAGAAGATGATAGTAGATGAGAATGATGAATAATAGTGGTGGAAGAGTAATTATGGAAGGTTGAAGGATTTGGTGGGATAATGGGTAGAGGAGTAATTAGGGTGAGGGATTTGAGGGGTTTGATTGATGGGATTGAGGTGGAGTTATGGTGGAGTGTGGGAAATGATGAAAAGGTGGAAAATAAGGGAAATGGGATGGTTTCTGCTGATTGGTAGGTTTCTGAGGCAGCGTGTGTCATCCACATGTCTCTAAAAATTCTCCTTTTAAATCAGACACTCCGAAACTTGAAAATCTCAGCTCGGTAACCCGGAGGTAGCTCTCGGTTTACCGGGGCTTTCGTTCCCCAGATTTCTCTGTCCGCCTTCTCTTCACACTTTAATTAATCTCACTACTCAATCCTGACCTCAAATTGACTAGTCTCTTACTCCTTTTGTTGCTATCTCCGACTCGATCCTAACCTACTTCACTAGAATCCACAATGAGTAAAAGAACCTTCCCAACAACCATCGGTTTCAAGCCTAAGGATACGGTAGGATGAAAAAAAGCTCGTCCCTTCATCCAGATACTTTTATTCACTCCTATTCTAACTAAGGGTTCAAGGGAATAGTTTTGAGTATAAAGTCGTCAGCTCGACTTACCTTCGGATATTCACTCTGTCAAAAGTCAGGGCCTTCACTCGCCAAACTTGCATCTTCGAGGTCTTAACCGTCATGCACTTCCCTTCTCGTTGATCATTACCTTTCAAGAGTGCCTTTTCACGGTTTTCCATAGAAACTTTCTGAGATCTCTTCCTAGCACACCTCTCTCTCTTTGCTCTGTGCTAGGTCATCCTCTACTTCGAGATTTAATCTTTATGCCCAAGTATTCCACACTTTCCAATTTAAGCTCTAATCCGTCACTACGCAATACGGAAGGACTAGCTTCCGTGAGCGCCTTGTTGTGGTCCTTCTCTTCACGCTCTCTAAGCATTAGCCTCATGAATTCTTGCTCACATGTCTCTACTAGAACCTCTCTGTTGGACTTATTTTTAAGTTTTAGTGATGAGTGCCAGACTAGCTGTTATAGAGCAAAGGCAAAAAGATGTCTAGATCAAATGTATAGGTTTATTAGAGTTTGATCTTGTATAGGTTTGATCAAACAAGCACTGTAAAAGGTCAGCTGACTTACATCAGCAGACTAGTCTAGATCAGTAGGGTAGCTGAGTCAGTAGACTAATCAGGAACCTGCTAAGATTGAAGGCTGAGGACTCAAACTCAGTTATTGAAGGCTAAGGGATTAAACTTAGTAATTAAAGTCAATGATATGGAATCAGAATTTAGGGAAGTCTGTGATGACCTAAACTGATTACATATACCTTGTGTACAAGGTCTAAGTTCCACAAGTTAAGTGGTGATTGGAACTTAGTTATGTTCAAAAAGGTGTAATCTAACTTCATAAATAAAAGTTAGATAAAAGATAGTTAGCTGAAGTGTTTTTAAACAGTGCAAATTATGGATCAGCTTATTGATGTGTATATCAGTAGACTTATGTTCTCGGGAACCTGCTGGACACATATTTCGATTTAATCAAAGGCTACATTGGAAGATTACAAAGAAAAGGACAGCTAACAACCTCTGATTTTGTCAAACAAATCAATGGTTAAGATTAAATGGACGTTGGAAAGATTCAGACCTTTATCCAATGGATACAAGTCAAAGGAAGGACAGACTGAAAACTGTCAAAAGGAGTCAATCCTAGGAACAGTCAGAAAAATCAAGTCAAGATGGAGACAAATCCAAAATGGCTATGTTTGAATTTCAAACATAAGTCACAAGGATTTCTACCTATAAATAGAGGACTCCTAACTCAGATACAAGTGATGATTTTTAAAGAAAAATAGGATCCATCTTGAGCAATCCAGAATTAAATCGATCAAACACCCCGCGACCCTACTGAGCATAAGGCTACTGATCCAGTACAATTCTTCAAGTGTAATCAGCATTCAAGCTACATCAAGTTTACACACTTGAAGACATCAAGCTGCTGATCATAGCATCCTGATCAAGCTGCTGAAAGCTGAACCACTTACTTGATTCAAACTTTCTTTTACAAGGAATCTACTGAGGACAGTGAAGCACATTTGTGTCAAGGACTGTTGTTTGTGGTGGAGCTGGTGAAGAGGCAATCCTACCCTTCAAGGACCAGTGGAAGACTTTGGAGCAACAATCCTACCTGTTCCAAGTGTTCAGCCTGTGAAGCCATAGTTATTGGTGAAGGACAAGCATCTTAGGGATTTTTGTAATAGCTACCTCAAGAATCTCTAGTGAATTACCTCCAACATCACAGGAGAAGAGTGGACTGACAGGATTACACCACCTGGAACCACTATAAAATCTGCCTACTTACTTTCTGCATTTATATTTGTTGGACTTATTTTTAAGTTTTAGTGATGAGTGCCAGACTAGCTGTTATAGTGCAAAGGCAAAAAGATGTCTAGATCAAATGTATAGGTTTATTAGAGTTTGATCTTTGTATAGGTTTGATCAAGCAATCACTGTAAAGGTCAGCTGACTTACATCAGCAGACCAATCTAGATCAGTAGGGTAGCTAGGTCAGTAGACTAGTCAGGAACCTGCTGAAGACTGAAGGCTGAGGGCTCAAACTCAGTTATTGAAGGCTAAGGGATCAAACTTAGTAATTAAAGTCAAGGATATGGAATCAGAATTTAGGGAAGTCTGTGATGACCTAAACTGATTACATATACCTTGTGTACAAGGTCTGAGTTCCATAAATTGGATGGTGATTGGAACTTAGTTATGATTAAGTTGTGTAATCTAACTTCACAAATTAAAAGTTAGATAAAAGAAGTCAGCCGCATTGTGTTTTAAACACAACAAATTATGGTTCAGCTGACTAATATGTATCTCAGCAGACTCATGAACCTGCTGATACATATACCTCGATTTATTCAAAATTACATTGGAAGATTACATGGACAAGGACAACTAACAACCTCTGATTCTATCAAATAAATCAATGGTTGAGATTAAAGGGACATTGGATGATTTAGGACTTTATCCAATGGATACGAGTCAAAGGATGGACAGACTGCATTCTGTCAAAAAGCAGTCTGACTGTGTCAGTACTATGAACAGTGACAGAAAGCAAGTCAAATGGGACATAATCTGAAACGGCTATGTTTAAATTTCAAATACAAGTCACAAGGACTCCCACCTATAAATAGAGGACTCCCAATTCAGATACAAGTGATGAAAATTAAGGATCTATTTTGAGCAATCAGAATTATATCAAGAAATCACCCTGCTGACCCTACTCAGCTTAAGGCTACTGATCCAGAAAAAATCTTCAAGTGTAATCTGCAATCAAGCTACATCAAGTTTACACGCTTGAAGACATCAAGCTGCTGATCATATCATCCTGATCAAGCTGCAGCAACTGAATCATTTACTTGATTCAGTCTTTATTTTACTAGAAATCTATTGAAGACAGTGAAGCACATCTGTGTGAAAGACTGTTGTTTGTGGTGGAGCTGGTGAAGAGGCAATCCTACCCTTCAAGGACCAGTGGAAGACTTTGGAGCAGCAATCCTACATGTTCCTATTGGTGAAGGACAAACATCTTAGGGATTTTTGTAACAGCTATCTCAAGAATCTCTCTAGTGAATTACCTCCAACATCACAGGAGAAGAGTGGACTGACAGGATTACACCACCTGGAACCACTATAAAATCTGCCTACTTACTTTTTGCACTTACATTCTGCATTTAGTTTATTACACACATCAACCTACTGAATCTAGCAACTGAATTCACACACATACACTACTGAGTATCTAATACTTGGTATCATATTTAACAACAAGTAATAAGGCTTAATTTTTGATATATTTCCGCTGCACAGATTCAGTATATTCAATAGTCGACGGACTACGAGTATCGACGGACTCTCGAAGTATCGGACTCGCAAGTATCGACGGCTAAAGTTGCTAAGTTTGTTAACTCCAAAAGTTTTAAGTGTTAAGTTTATTCACCCCCCCCCCCCCCCCTCTAAACTTAACCAAAGCATTTTCAAGGGACCAACAATTGGTATCGGAGCAAGGCTTCTATTCTGAAGTAATCCTACTTGTTGTGCTTGTGAAAAATACTTTGAAACTTTTTCAAGTTACTGATTTTCAAAGCTTTGCATCTTGGATAACAACCAGTATGCTAGATCTATGCTGATGTGTTCTTTAGATAGATTTGATGAGTATAAACGTCGAATGCAGGCTTATCTAGCTGCAACACATGATGAAATGATGGATGTGCTGACAGATGGACCACTGGAGATTACCAAGGCAGTAACAGTGGGTGATGAGACACAGTACATTCCAAAACCAAAAAGGGAATGGACTGCTGAAGATAGAAAGAGAGCAAATCTCAACAATATTGCTATTGATATCATTTATAGAACTTTGGATAGCAATATGTACATGAAAGTGAAAGATTGCAAGACTGCAAAAGAACTTTGGGACAAATTGCAATTAATTTGTGAAGGCACTGATGCAATCAAGAAGAATAAAATCAGTGTGGCCAAGAAGAAGTTCCAAGAGTTCAAGATGAAACCAAATGAAACCATTGAACAGATGGAATCAAGGTTCAATGCAATCAAGGATGAACTCACCTTGCTGAGTGTGAAGTATTCACTAGAAGAAATAACTACAAAGATCTTGGAAGCATTACCTACTAAAGAAATTTGGGAGATGAAGGTGACTGCAATAGAAGAAATGAGGAGTTTGCATGAAGAAGATACCTTCAAATTATTTTCAGATCTTAAAGCTTATGAATTCAGCAAGAAGCTTGTACCTGAAACTGAAAAAGAAGAGCCAAAGACCACTACACTGGCTGCGTCACATCAAGAAGAGGCATCAGGAGTCCAAGATGATCTGCTGGATGAAATGCAAGAGGAGATTGCCCTACTGAGCAAGAAAATCAGGATGATGAAGAATGGAAAAGGTTCTCCAAGGAATTTCACAAAGAAATTCAGTGAAAAGAAGAAGGATGAATCAAAGAAAGATAATGATTACTTGTGTTATCATTGCAAGAAACCAGGACACTTCAAGCCTGAATGTCCTGAGTTAAAACATAAAAAGGAACCTGATTATCTTTGCTTTAACTGCAAGAAACCTGGACATTTTAGACCTGATTGTTCAGACCTACTGAAGACCAAGAGTCAACAAAGAAGACATGGCAAGAAGGCTATGGTTGCTGAAGATGAATCAGGATATGAAGTGGAATCAGAAAAAAAGAAATGAATCTGATGACACTGCACTTGTTGCTGATATGGATGATTATGCTTTAATGGCTAACATGGATGAAACAGAGGAGGTATACAATAATGTATCTAGAAACACTCCTGCTGGAAGTGATTGTGAATCAACCTGTGGTTCAAATCCAAAAAATTCTGACAATGAAGAAACTTTGGATGCCATCCTTAATCAATTGGGATAATACAATCTGGTTATGAGATTGTGAAAGCTAAAAAAGAAGCTCTTCAAGTAGAAATTGAAAGGTTGAATGCTGAATTAAGAATTCTCAAAGGAAAGGAAAAAGAAGTTGGACAGAATCAGCATAAGCCTGCTGAACCTTCAGTAGCTGCTGAGTCTGCTGAACCATCTTGTTCCTCCACTGCATTCAAATCTAGAAAGCCTTATGGTGATAGAACATGGCTTGGATTTAGAACTCAACAATCCAATAAGAGTGGATCCAGTAAGGTCACTGAACCTAGTACCAGAATTGGTCCTAAGTTTGTGCCTGCACAAGATCCAACTCCCAAAAGGGTTGCTGAGGCAGCGAAGCCTACTGAGAATGCTTCAAGGAAGCAAAATCAGAAGTCAAAGAAGTCAACGACTCCTAATAAAAAGAATAAATCTAAAAATAGGACTTTGTTGTGCCTTCTAGACCTGCTGATAGCAGATCTACTACCAAGTCTGCTGGACCACGAAAGGGTAAAAACCAGAAATATTCCAAGGATAAGAATCCTAAATCCAAAAATGTTAATCATTCTAGGGATACTTATCTCAGGGGGAAAGGTAGATTGTTCCTTACTGATGATGATTGGAATATTCCTGCATCTACTGCTAGAAACAGCAAGTTTAACCATACTGCTAGGTGTTAACGGTGATTTTTACGGTTTATACAACTTTATTTCGTAGCAATTTCCTTTGTGTTTTATTACTTTTTATAGAAAATTAAGTGTTTAAATGATTTATTGAAAGAATGCGTATGGAAATGATCTAATTGCAAAGTTGAGCTAATTTCGTGGTCTTATTGATAATTATGTGTGGTTTTACACTTTGCCCGTTTTCATGGTTTTGTTGGTCCGCAAACATGTTGTGAACGGAGTTTAAATGGAAAGGAGGAAGATGCAAGTGGAACTTGGAATAAAGATATCAAGCAATCTAGACGTGCGTTTGCCACTCCGTCAATCAGGACGGGCGTCTGAGGAAGAGGACGGGCGTCCACGAAAGAAATTCGATTCAGGGAAGACAGCTTTTCGGTGGACGAGCATTCAGAAATGCATAGGACGGGCGTCTGATATGACTCGGCCCGACTCGAAGATTTTATACACCCTGGACGGGCGTACACCATTCTAAACGGGCGTCCGGTCCGCCACCTCAGCTAAACCGACATTGAGTCCTATAAATAGTCGCGTTTTCTGAACCCTAAAACAACACAATTCCACCCCTGGCCGCCTAGGCCCCTTGGGGGAGACTTTGTTGCTTCCTCTTGCTACCATAAACATAGTTTTATCGACTTTTTATTTATATACCAACGATGAGTAGAGGCTAGGCGATTTGAACGAGCTTTGTGAAGCCATCTCTGCAACATCTTGATTTCTTCTTTGGGATTGTTTTGTGAGTTTTAAATAAAGTTTGTTTCTTTATTATGTTCATATTGTTATGCAATTTAAATCGAGAGATGGTTGCGATTTGATGTTTTTTGTTTGATGAGAATCGTTGTTAGACTTAGATCACCGTAGTAAAGATTAGATTTTAACCTAAAAATAACGAGAGTTGTTAGGTTAATTTCTAGGTTGCTAGATTGAGAAATCTTACACCTTGGTTATGGAAGCGTTAATCTCTAAGATCGAGAGATGAGAGATTAATAGGTGAATTATCTAAGAGTTTAGAAATTCATACTTTTGATAGGTGAACCACAATCTTCATTAAATCTTCACTAAACAATCTAGAGAGGAAGTTGAGGGTTGTGAGATCGGTGGACCATTGCTTGTTCGTTTTCAATTTATTTGTTATCATCTTAGTAATTTTATTATCTTTTTAGAATAGAATTATTTTCATTAGTTTGGCTCGCAACTATCTTTCCTGGCTTTGGATTCTAGATCCTCTGTCCAGTTTATTGTTTTCGTTTTTCTTTAGTTCTATTTTGTTTTATTTTTCATGACAACTTTAGAGAAATTAAGAACTAGACCAACCTCGATTCCCTGTGATTCGACTCCGGTTGTAACTACTATACTACGATCCCTGCACTTGGGGTAAACCGGATTATTTTATTACTTGTTTGTTTTTCATTAGATAAAATCCGAGACAATAGGGTAAAACCTAAGCAATGGAATAAGCAGAGGACTTATACAAGACCTCAAAAGAGACCTCAGCAGACTCCATATTACAGAGCTGTTCCTACCAGTCAGCAATCCAATGGTTATGCTAATTCTTCTAAAAACAGAAATCAATTTAAACAGCATTACAAACCAAAAGGCCAGAAAACATATGTGAATCCTACACAACCAACTGTTAGACTTATGGATGTGTGGAATACATGTATGAACCAAAGTATGACACTTTTCAAAAAAGACCTTATGGAAATTTGCCAAGGGTCATGCTTACCACTGACCATTATGGACCCAAACAGGTTTGGGTACCTAAAATGCATTAACTTTGTTTTGTAGGGTGTCTGGTACTTTGACAGTGGATATTCCAGACATATGACAAATAATAAACACTGTTTGTCAAACTTTGTGACAAAGGATGGTCCAAGAGTGAATTTTGGAAACAAGAACACACCTGGATACACAAGAGGATATGGCACACTTGTGAGAAATGGATTAACAATCAGGAATGTTGCATATGTGGAAGGACTGGACTACAACTTGCTGAGCACTGGACAATTTTGTGACATGGGATACAAAGTCACTTTTGAGAAAGATTGTCATTAGTGAAAGAGGTGATCAAGTTGTATTAGCCGGAAGAAGACAACAAAACATGTACATTGTGGATTGGTCTACTGCAGTTCCAGAAACATGCCTGATTGTGCATACCAAGTCAGAACTTAACTGGTTATGGCATAAGAAGTTGAATCATTTAAATTTTAATGACATCAATCAGTTGGTGAAGAAGAAACTGGTGATTGATTTACCTGAGATCACATTCAAGAAGGATTCTATATGTGATGCATGTCAGCAAGGTAAACAGACAAAGTCAAGCTTCAAGTCAAAAGACTAAACAATCAACAAAAAGAGTTTTGGAGCTGATGCACATGGATCTATTTGGACCAGTAACACCAACAAGTGTAACAGGAAAGAAATACACCTTAGTGGTTGTGGATGATTATTCAAGGTACACTTGGGTGATATTTATTAACAAGAAAAGTGAAACACTTCAAAAGATGCCAGAACTTTTGAATAGATTACAGAATGAGAATAGTTTGACAGTAGTAAAGATCAGATCAGACAAGGATACTGAATTTCTCAATAAAGTTATAAGAGAATATTGTGAACAGAATGGTGTACTACATCAACTTGATGCTGCTGGTACACCTCAGCAAAATGGGGTTGCTGAAAGGAGAAACAGAACTCTAAAAGAAGCAAGAAGAACTATGATTTGTGAAGCATTGCTACCTGAAAGATATTGGGCTGAAGCAGTAAATACAGCATGCTATACACAAAAAAAGAACCTCAGTGAACAAGAAGCTGCTGAAAACACCTTATGAGATTTGGAATGGAAGGAAACCTAATATATCCTATTTCCATCCATTTGGAAGCAAAAGTTTTATCTTGAATCATAAGGAACAACTGAAGACATTCCAACCAAAGTCAGATGAAGGAATTTTCTTGGGATATTTTTCAGTCAGCAAGGCATTCAAGGTACTGAACAAAAGATCACTGAAACATGAAGAAACAATACATGTTGTATTTGATGAACCTAAGTTCACTGGAATGGAAGATGAAGATTCAGAACCTGCTGAGAATCAACAAGTAACTGATCCAGAATGTGTTGAAGTTTTGGAAAGATTCAATGACTTAAAGGTTTTTGATTCTGCCCCTGTTGATGATACTACTGATGCAACAACTGAAGCAGTTCAACGATCTGCTGAACCCCCTGCTGAAGAAACAACAGACCCTACTGAAGATGATGTTCCAGAGAATCAATCTAACCAGAATCCACAATGGTTAAGGGATCCCCCTACTGAACAAGTCATTGGCAACATACAGCAAGGTGTGAGGACAGAAGACACTTAGAAGCAATGTTTACTTGTTTTCTATCTCAAATAGAACCTAAAGTTGTTGAAGAAGAAATTTCAGATCCAGATTGGATAATTGCTATGCAAGAAGAATTGAATGAATTTGAAAGAAATCAAGTTTAGACACTAGTGGAAAGGCCTAGTCATGCAAATATAATTGAAACAAAATGGGTATACAGAAACAAATTGGATGAATCTGGTACCGTTGTAAGGAATAAGGCCAGACTAGTAGCAAAAGGATACTCTCAAGCAGAAGGAATAGATTTTGATGAGACATATGCCCCTGTTGCAAGATTGGAAGCTATCAGATTATTCCTGGCACATGCTGCTTATAAAAACTTCAAAGTATATCAAATGGATGTTAAGAGTGCATTTTTGAATGGCATTCTAGAGGAGGAAGTATATGATCAGCAACCTCCTGGATTTGAAGTTAAAAATCAAGAAAATAAAGTGTATAGGCTCAATAAAGCACTTTATGGTTTGAAACAAGACCCAAGAGCATGGTTTGAGACTCTATCTCAATTCTTTGTGGACAATGGTTTTACAAAAGGCACCATTGATAAGACTCTTTTCAGAATCAATGAAGGGAGCAGCACCCTGCTGGTGCAAATTTATGTGGATGACATAATATTTGGTTCTGAAAAATGAATTGCTTTGGGAGAAGTTTGCAAATCTGATGAAAAGTAAATTCCAAATGAGTATGATGGGAGAAATGAACTAATTTTTGGTATTGCAAGTCAAACAGATGAAAGATGGAATCTTCATTCATCAAACCAAGTATACCAAGGAGCTGCTGAAGAAATTTGGTATGGAAAACAGCACCAAGGTATCAACTCCTATGAGTACAAACATCAGATTGGATGAAGATGAGGAAGGCAAAGATGTTGATCAGACCTTATATAGAAGGATGATAGGCAGTCTGCTGTACCTTACTGCCAGCAGACCTGATATATCCTTTGTTGTAGGTGTATGTGCAAGATTTCAATCAAAACCTAAAGAAAGTCATTTAGGTGCAGTCAAAAGAGTTCTCAAGTATATAAAAGAGACTTTAGGAGTAGGGATATGGTATTCAAAATATGGAAGCTTCAAAGTTATATCCTACTCAGATTCTGACTATGCTGGATGCAAGATTGATAGAAAAAGCACCACAGGAACCTATCAGTTAATGGGAAATAGACTGGTTTCCTGGTTTAGCAAGAAACAGAATTCAATATCAACTTCCACTGATGAAGCTGAATACATTGCTGCTGGAAGTTGCTGTGCATAAATACTGTGGCTAAGACAACAATTAAGGGATTATGGAATTGAAGAAAGAGAAATTCCTATAATGTGTGACAACACAAGTGCAATTGCAATCATAGAAAATCCTGTTTTGCACTCAAGAACCAAGCACATTGATGTGAAACATCATTTTATAAGAGATCATGTTGAAAAGAAAGATGTGATGGTTCTTTATATCCCTACTGAAGATCAACTTGTTGATATTTTCACTAAACCTTTGGATAATGAAAGATTTGCTAAACTAAGGACTGAACTTGGAATTATAAAAGTTGACTGATAATCAGCAATGTACTGGAATTCACCAAGGGGATTAGTCTTTGCTATGTTGGGTGAGCTCACTTAGCAGACTAGTCATTGGTATCAACAATTCCATGTACTTATGATTGGACAATTGAGCAAATGAAGTTGCCAAGGGGATTGGTCTTTGTCATGTTGGGTGAGCTCACTTGACAGATCAATCATTGGTATTAAACTTCATCTTGTATTATCATTTGGACAATACAAAAGGAATTAAGCATCAGCAGAGTGACTCTTTCGAAGCAAGTTTCTTTGAGACTTCTCTTTCGAAGAAGTCTTTGAGCCAACTCTACTGATGACAAGGCTGCTGAAGATTACTTTACTCAGTCAAACCTACAAAGTCAAAAAGCAATTGGCGGGATATTTATTTCCTATTTATAACCGCAGTTAACACGATCTAACGGTTATAAAACGTTATGAGGAGTAATGGGCCATGTGTCAACACAGCATTCACTCAAATTTAATCGTGGTTAATGCACAGTACATGTTCTGACAGTTTCAACCATATCTGTCTATATATATGCAGACCGATCAACAAAGGCTACTTGTAAACTCTCAGATTGATTTTCTCTGCGTATACACTGTGTGAACACAGATTTGAAAGCTATCTTCTTCATCTTTTTCTTATAACAATGGCAGAAAAGGATGATGTTCAAATCGGAACAAGTCAAAGTGTGAGAGGTTTTGTTGTTGATGCTAATGAAACAGAATTAGCCATCAATATTGGTCGAAGAATAAGAAGATATGAAGGTCTGGAAAATGTACTCAATATAAGATTGGAAACAGTATCATACACCAATGTTGTTAGCTTCTGGAGGAATATTGTGATAAGAGAAGGTAGAGAGGCATTCACCACAACAGTAAATGCCCAGGAGATTGAAGTTTCCTCAAACCTACTGAAGGAAGTTTTTGGTTTTGCACCGGTAATCGATGCTCCAACAAATCTTGAGGAAATGGGATTGTCAAAAATGGATTTTGTTGACAAAATCAAAACCAATGATGCCATCAAATCAAGTTTAGGCATTAATGTGAAACACATTGGTTATGAGTACAACCTACTGAGCAAGATTATTGCAAAGAATATCTTAGGACTCATTGGAAGCATGGATACACTATCAGGACCCAAAATAGAACTGCTGATGATTATTTGCAGAAGTATGAAGTTTGATTGGGCTGGATACTTTATCCACTACATGAAGAAGGTTGCAAAAGAAGAAAAAGAAGGGACAAGGAAATCCAAGGCCTTACCCTTAGGATTAATGGTTCAGGCCCTGCTGAATCATTTGGAAATTGCTGATGTTGCACCAGAGAAGATAAATAAATCCAGATACAAGAAAGAGATTGACTATCCTATCCCTGGTCTGGATGATGATGAAGAAGGTGTTGATGAGGCTGCTGACAGTGATGATGATGGTGATGGTGATGCAAGTGGTGAGCAGGTTAAGAAAACTTTCAAGCCTGCTGCACCAAAGAAGGTTACTAAGAAAAGAAAAGCTGTTGATACAAGGAAAATCACTGAATTGTTAAAGCCTAAGAAGACAAAGAAGCAGTATGTTGAAGTTATTGATTTAAATGAAATCACAAGGAAGAGGAAAGCTGCTGAAGTTGAATAAGAGCATCTTTCCAAAAGAATGAAAGAGATTGCCAAAAAGAGGAAACATGGCAAAGGTAAACAGTTGAAAGTTTTGGAGGCTCAAAGAGAACAGGAAGAAGAAGAAGAAGAAGGAGAGGCTATTGAGGCTGAGCCCTTAACTATTATCAAGCCTACTGAGAATGTAGAGGATGTTTCTGAGCAACCTGCTGGAGAATCACAGGAGACTACGACCCTGAGCCAGCTCCTGAGCCTACTGAAACTGCACAAGTTGTTGTTGAGAAACTTGTAGAAGAACCATAGCAAACAACTGAGTCTACACCTGCTGTGGAAGTGGAAAAGTTGGTAGAAGACCCTGCAAGTCCTGCAATAGTTCAGGGGGAAGAGCAATCTGTTGCTAACCCTGCTGATGAGCATATAAGTCAGGGGGATCCAAGTGTAGTACAGATGGAGGTAGTAGGAACAAATGTACAACCTGAGCAACTTACTGACCTAGAAGCATCTGTGGAAGAAACTCTAAACTTTTTTGTTGAGACCTTTGGAGGTCAGCAAGGTACTGAAAAAGCTCCCAGGAAACCAACCATGCCATTTGAGAGGCATGAGAAGAAAAGGAAAGAGGAGTTTGTTGACCCTAAACTCCTACTGGTTGCTGATTACTTCCAATGGAAGTTTGGTTTCTATAAGAGACAAAAGCCATCTGTAGACCGAATGACAGATTTTGAAGAATGGGCTTTTGAGAAATTGGGAGTGGAAAATTTGCTGGATCTGGTTGATACCACCTTACTACAATCAAGATTGATGGATTTGTTTGATGAACAACAGAAGGAGGAGGGTATCAAGTTCAGGTATCCAAGAGGTGATAATGATGACTCATCATCTTCTGATTCTGGAGGTGATCATCCATCAGGTCCAGGAGAAACCAGTGGAACTGTTATGATTATTGAACCTAGTGTAGGGCAGTCTCCTGGTGATGGACAGTCCACTGAGAGACAGCAAACTGGACAAATGGATGAAGATTTGGAAAATCTCACCATGGATGATATAGAGGCATAAATCAATGAGGGCATAGACATTGGTGCAAACAGGTTGGTTGGTGAGATAGATGATTTATTTGTTGTTGAACCTGTTGAACAACCTGAGGATCAGCAGAATGTAGATTTGGATGAAGAGAGGGTTACTGACCATAGTGAACCAGATGTCAGTTTAAAGGATTCAATTCAATATCAAGACTGGGTTGACACTGAGGACACCCTAACCAAAACTGCAAATTTTCTGAGAAGGTTTGATGACATTGGGGAATTTCAAAAGGAAAATATGGATGTATTCCCTGATCAAGTTATTGTGGCACAAATTGCACCAGAACCAAGGAAAGAAGTTGAGGTACAGGTTGTTGAGGATCAAACAACACCTGGACAAAGGTTGGAACAGGAGGTACGGTGGCAATTTCCGAGGTATAAACGACACTGCACAAAGGTTGGAACAAGATTAGGGTCTGGAGGAGACCCCTGTTGTTGTTGTTGAAGAGGCTGCTATAATGGAGCCTACTGAAGGAGACAAGACCACTGTAGGTATAGATAGTCAGCAGACTGCTGTAATTGATGAGGAGGAGCAGCTGGTGGACTATGACTACAGTGATGAAGAATTTCAAATGCCTGAAGAAGAATCTGCTGATGATGAACCAGTGATTGAAGAACCTGCTATTGATCCTATCTTGGAGGAATACCAAGGACCTCACCCTGGTGGAAGTGATATGAGCTATGCCTTGGTGATCAGCAGTCAGAGGCAATAATACAATGTAGAAGAGCCTGCTGATGGAGCTGCTGGAGGAATGACTGGTGA
The DNA here is from genome assembly GCA_036785695.1 of Gentiana straminea. Lineage (NCBI taxonomy): Eukaryota > Viridiplantae > Streptophyta > Magnoliopsida > Gentianales > Gentianaceae > Gentiana > Gentiana straminea. Next base: position 857,758 of record JAVUPR010000424.1, on the reverse strand, counting down.
GGTACCAGCACATGTCCTGGATGAGTTGAGGGCTGTCAGGAGTGACATAACCCAGTTAAGAACTCAACTTGACAGACAAGAACAGAGATTTGAATAACGATGAATCTGGTGGAAAACAATAGAAAGTCTACTGAAACGGTTTGCTTCAAGCTACACATCTACTCAGTATGCCATTGTTGATCTAACACAAGATGTGAGAGGAATTAAACAGGGCAATACACTGAAGGAGAAATTTCTGAAAGATCAACTTAACTCTATTCATCAGAAGTGAGATAACCTTGTTGAGGTACATAGACCTGCTGCACCTGTTGTTGCATCTCAACCTGCTGTACTTGATCCTAGAATTACTGAAAGGATAACTCTGCTGGAGCAAACACTGCAAGGAAGGATCACTACAATAGACATTAGGACTGAAATTATTGAAGGTCAGATGAACAATTTAGTGTTGACACAGGAGAGTGTGCATGGCCTGCTGTCCCGTTTTGTTGATGATGTCAATAAAGAGGAAGAGAGCCAAACAGCAGTAGCAAAAGAGGCTGCTATAATTTTTGCCAAGAAAAGATGGGAAGATGATACTAATGCATTCAGAGAGCCTGCACCTGGTAGACTTCCACTCACTGATGATCTTCTCAAACAATACAAGAAGGTATACAACAACAGAAGTAGACCTTATCATGAAGAGGGATTTCATTAAGGTTTGAACTCCTTTCCGGACTTAAAATTCTGGGAAGCAAGAGGTAAAGCTATGAGGGCTTCAAAAAGAGGTGGAAGAGATGGAAAAGGTGGTAGAGGTGAAAGGAGTTTGCCTACCACAAATGCAAAGGAGTCACTCAATGAGTTTAAGGAAGTATACATGCGCTTGGGCTTCAGAGTACATCAGATAAATCTTACTCTACCTGAAGCATGGCATTGGTGGAAAGAAGTGAATCCTCACATTGACTTATCTCTTATTGAAAATGAATGGATGAGAGATATGATCATAGAGATAAGAATTTATCAAGAGCAAGTGGAGAAGGCAAGGGAAGAAAGGGAAAGAAGACAGTAGATCAGCATACTACCTCTATTTTATCTTTGCTGACTCTAGTCTGTAATAACTTTTGAACAAATGATTATAATGAGAAATGGCCAAGTTTGTTCTATTTTTGTTTTAATCTTTTTGCTTTGCTGTTAGGAGAGGGTATTGGCATCATCACCAAAAAGAGGGAAATTGTTGGACTTATTTTTAAGTTTTAGTGATGAGTGCCAGACTAGCTGTTATAGTTCAAAGGCAAAAAGATGTCTAGATCAAATGTATAGGTTTATTAGAGTTTGATCTTTGTATAGGTTTGATCAAACAAGCACTGTAAAGGTCAGCTGATTAACATCGACGGACCGCTAGATCGATGGGGTAGCTAGGTCGGTAGACTAGTCGGGAACCCGCCGAAGACGAAGGGCGAGGGCTCAAACTCAGTTATTGAAGGCTAAGGGATCAAACTTAGTAATTAAAGTCAAGGATATGGAATCAGAATTTAGGGAAGTCTGTGATGACCTAAACTGATTACATATACTTTGTGTACAAGGTATGAGTTCCATAAGTTGGATGGTGATTGGAACTTAGTTATGATTAAGTGGTGTAATCTAACTTCGCAAATTAGAAGTTAGATAAAAGAAGTCAGCCGCATTGTGTTTTAAACACAGCAAATTATGGTTCAGCTGACTAATATGTATCTCAGCAGACTCATGAACCTGCTGATACATATACCTCGATTTATTCAAAATTACATTGGAAGATTACATGGATAAGGACAGCTAACAACCTCTGATTCTATCAAATAAATCAATGGTTGAGATTAAAGGGATGTTGGATGATTCAGGACTTTATCCAATAGATACGAGTCAAAGGATGGACAGACTACAATCTATCAAAAAGCAGTCTGACTGTGTCAGTACTATGAACAGTGATAGAAAGCAAGTCAAATGGGACATAATCTGAAACGGCTATGTTTGAATTTCAAATATAAATCACAAGGACTCCCACCTATAAATAGAGGACTCCCAATTCAGATACAAGTGATGAAAATTAAGGATCTATTTTGAGCAATCATAATTAAATCAAGAAATCACCCTGCTGACCCTACTGAGCTTAAGGCTACTGATCCAGAGTAAATCTTCAAGTGTAATCTGCAATCAAGCTACATCAAGTTTACACACTTGAAGACATCAAGCTGCTGATCACATCATCCTGATCAAGCTGCTGCAACTGAATCATTTACTTGATTCAGTCTTTATTTTACAAGAAAACTGTTGAAGACAGTGAAGCACATCTGTGTGAAAGACTGTTGTTTGTGGTGGAGCTGGTGAAGAGGCAATCCTACCTTCAAGGACCAGTGGAAGACTTTGGAGCAGCAATCCTACATGTTCCTAGTTTTCGGTTGTGAAGCCATAGCTATTGGTGAAGGACAAACATCTTAGGGATTTTTGTAACAGCTATCTCAAGAATCTCTCTAGTGAATTACCTCCAACATCACAGGAGAAGAGTGGACTGACAGGATTACACCACATGGAACCACTATAAAATCTGCCTACTTACTTTCTGCACTTACATTCTGCATTTAGTTTATTACACACATCAACCTACTGAATCTAGCAACTGAATTCACACACATACACTACTGAGTATCTAATACTTGGTATCATATTTAACAAAAAGTAATAAGGCTTAATTTTTGATATATTTCTGCTCCAGAATGTGTTGAAGTTTTGGAAAGGTTTAATGATTTAAGGGTTTCTGATTCTGCCCCTGCTGAACACCCTGCTGGTAACACTACTGGTGCAACAACTAAAGCAGTTCAAGGATCTGATGAACCCCCTGTTGAAGAAACAGCAGACCCTACTGAAGATGATGTTCCTGAAAATCAATCTAACCAGAATCCACAATGGTTAAGGGATCACCCTGATGAACAAGTCATTGGCAACATACAGCAAGGTGTGAGGACTAGAAGACAGTTAGAAGCAATGTTTACTTGTTTTCTATCTCAAATGGAACCTAAAGTTGTTGAAAAAGCAATTTCAAATCCTTATTGGATAATTGCTATGCAAGAAGAGTTGAATGAATTTGAAAGAAATCAAGTTTGGACACTAGTGGAAAGGCCTAATCATGCAAACATAATTGGTACAAAATGGGTATACGAAATAAAATTAGATGAATATGATACCATTGTGAGGAATAAGGCCAGACTTGTAGCAAAAGGCTAATCTCAAGCAGAAGGAATAGATTTTGATGAGACATATGCACCTGTTGCAAGATTGGAAGATATAAGATTATTCTTGGCATATGTTGCTTATAAAAACTTCAAGGTATATCAGATGGATGTCAAGAGTGCATTTTTGAATGGCATTCTGGAAGAGGAGGTCTATGTTCAGCAACCTCCTGGATTTGAAGTTAAAAATCAAGAAGATAAAGTGTATATACTTAACAAAGAACTTTATGGTTTGAAACAAGCACCAAGAGCATGGTATGAGACTCTATCTCAATTCTTGATGGACAATGGTTTTACAAAAGGTACCATTGACAAGACTCTTTTTAGAATCAATAAAGGAAACAGCACCCTGCTGGTACAAATTTATGTGGATGACTTAATATTTGGTTCTGAAAATGAGTTACTTTGTGAAAAATTTGCAAATCTGATGAAAAGTAAATTCCAAATGAGTATGGAATCTTCATTCATCAAACCAAGTAAACCAAGGAGCTACTGAAGAAATTTGGTATGGAAAACAGCACCAAAGTACCAACTCCTATGAGTACAAACATTAGATTGGATGAAGACAAAGATGGCTAAGATGTTGATCAGACCTTATACAGAAGGATGATAGGCAGTCTGCTGTACCTCACTGCCAGCAGAACTGATATATCCTTTGCTGTAGGTGTTTGTGCAAGATTTCAATCAAAACCTAAAGAAAGTCATTTAGTCACTAAAGGTAAAAAAGAGTTCTCAAGTATCTAAAAGAGACTTTGGGAGTAGGGATATGGTATTCAAAAGATGGAAGTTTCAAGGTTATATCCTACTCAGATTCTGATTATGCTGGATGCAATATTGATAGAAAAAGCACCACAGGAACCTGCCAATTAATGGGAAATAGACTAGTCTCCTGGTTTAGCAAGAAACAGAATTCTATATCAACTTCCACTGCTGAAGCTAAATATATCGCTGCTGGAAGTTGTTGTGCACAAATACTGTGGTTGAGACAACAGTTAAGGGATTATAGAATTGAAGAAAGAGAAATTCCTATAATGTGTGACAACACAAGTGCAATTGCAATCACAGAAAATCCTGTTTTGCACTCAAGAACCAAGCATATTGATGTAAGATGTCACTTTATAAGAGATCATATTGAAAAGAAAGATGTGGTGGTTCTTTATATCCTCACTGAAGATCAACTTGCTGATATTTTCACATAATTTGAATCTTTTTACGATTTCCACATGAAAAAATTATCCACAAACACTTTGGTTCTACTACGAGATAGTGCTTAATGGATTACTGATGGATATATGTTGAATCACTGGATAGTGAAAGATTTGCTAAACTAAGGACCGAACTTGGAATTATAAAAGTTGGCTGATACATCTTTGATCAGCAGTGTACTGGAATTCACCAAGGGGATTAGTCTTTGCTATGTTGGGTGAGCTCACTTAGTAGACTAGTCATTGGTATCAATAATTCCATATACTTATTTATGTTTGGACAGTTGAGCAAATGAAGTTTCCAAGGGGATTGGTCTTTGTCCTGTTGGGTGAGCTCACTTGACAGATCAATCATTGGTATTAAACTTCATCTTGTTTTATCAATTGAACAAAACAAGGAGGAATAGAAGATCAACAGAGTGACCCTATCAGCAGGCTGCTGAGGCATAATTGTCAGCCAAGGCTGCTTTGAAGGAAATTTTATACAGTCAAACTTACAAAAGTCAAAAAGCAAATGGCGGGATATTTATTATATCATTGTAACCATAGTTACACGATCTAATGGTTACAAAACGTTATGAAAAAGTAATGGGCCACGTGTCAAGACAGCATTCACTCAGATTTAATTGTGGTTAATCCCACAATACATGCTCTTACAGTTACAACTACCCTCTGTCTATATATAAAGACCTACACACAGAAGTTACTTTCAAAAACTCAGATTGATTTTCTCTGCGTATACACTGTGTGAACACAGATTTGCAAGCTATCTTCTTCATCTTTTTCTTAAAACAATGGCAAAGAAGGATGATGTTCATATTGGCACCAGTCAAAGTGTAAGAGGTTATGTGACTTACTATCACTCTACTGAACTGGCCATTAATATTGGACGAAGAATCAGACGGATTGCTGGGTTTGAAGGTGTTATCAACAAAAGATTGGAACGAATCTCTTATGTCAATGTGTTGGAATTTTTGAGAAACATTGTCATACATGAAGGTAGAGAGGCCTTCACTACAACTGTTAATGGAAGAGAGATTGAAATATCTTCAGACCTACTGAGAGAAGTATTTAAATTTGCACCTGAAACAATGCACCCACCAATCCAGAAGCAATGAATCTACCAAGAATGAGGTTTGTGGATTCAATAAAGACAGATGATACAATTGCTTCAAATCTAGGCATTAATGTGAAGTATATTGGTTATGAGTATAACTTGCTGAGCAAATTGATTACAAAGACCATTTTGGGATTTGTTGGGAGTCTAGATACATTGTGTGGACCTAAAATAGACCTGTTGATCATCATCTGCAAAGTATGAAGTTTGATTGGGCTGGATTCTTTGTACACTACATGAAGAAGGTGTTTATTGAAGATAGAGATGGTATAAGGAAGTCAAAGGTCAAGCCCTTAGGTCTACTAATTCAGACCTTATTGAATCATTTTCAGATACCTGATATGTTTTCTGAAAAGATTAACAAATCCAGATACAAGCCGGAAGTTGCTACTCCTGTTCCTGGCTTGGATGATGATGAAGATGTGGATGATGAGGCTACACAAAGTGATGATGATGGTGGAGATGATGATGCTGGTGGTGAGCAGATTAAGAAAGTTTCTAAGTCTGCTGCACCCAAGAAGTCTGTTGAGAAGAGAAAGGCTGTTGATACAAGAAAAATAACAGAAATGTTAAAGCCTATGAAGACTAGAAAGCAAACATCAGAGAATGATGAGTCTGCTGAGGGTCCAGCTGAAATTGAGGTTACTGACCCTGCTGTAGTTGCAAAGAAGGAGACTGTTGCTGAAATCTTAAAGGAGCAACAGAAGAAAGCCAGTAGAAAGAGGAAAGCTGCTGAAGCTAAATCAGAGCAACTTCCCAAAAGAATGAAAGAGATTGCCAAGAAAAAGAAACATGGCAAAGGGAAAGAATTGAGGACTCTAAAGAGGCTCAAAAGGAAGAAGAAGAAGCAGAGGCTATTGAGGCTGAACCTTTAACAATTATTAAGCCTACTGAGATAGTAAAGGTTGTTGTTGAGCAACCTACTGGAGAATCACAGTAGGCTGCTGCACCTGAGCCTGTCGTAGAAGTTGCTGATTCCTTCCCTGTAAAGGCTACTAAGCCTACTAAAGCTGCACAAGTTGTTGTTGAGCAACTTATTGAAGAACCACATCAGACTACTGAGTCTGTACCTGCTGTGGAAGTTGAAAACTTAGTACAAGACCCTGCAAGTTTTACAAGAAGTCAGGGGGAAGAGCAATCTGTTGCTAACCCGGCTGATGAGCATGTTAGTCAGGGAGAACCCAGTATGGAACAGATGGAGGTAGTAGGTACAAATATACAACCTGAGCAACCTACTGACCTAGAGGCATCTGTTGAAGAAACTATGACTTTGCTGGTTGAGACCTTTGGAGGTCAACAGAGTGGACAGACAGCTCCTAGAAAGCCAACTATGCCCTTTGAAAGAAAAGAGAAAAAGACAAAAGAAGGGTATGTTGATCCAAAGCTCCAGCTGGTAGCTGATTACTTTCAGTGGAAGTTTGGTTTTTATAAAAGACAAAAGACAACTGCAGAACCAATGACAGATTTTGAGGATTGGGCTTTTGAGAAATTAGGAGTGGAGAATCTGCTGGATTTGGTTGATACCTCTCTGTTGGAAGCTAGATTGATAGATCTCCTTGATCAACAAAAGAAGGAAGAGGGTATCAAGTTCAGAGATCCTAGAGATGAATCAGACAGTGATGATTCATCATCTGACTCTGGTGGTGATTATCCCTCTGGTCCAAGAGGAGTCAGTGGGACTGCTTTATTAAATGAACCAAGTGTACAACAGTCCACTGATATTGGTAAGTCTGCTGAGGGCCAGCAGACTGGACAAATGGATGAGGATGTGGAAAATATCACCATAGATGGTCTGGAGGCCTTAATAAATGATGGGATAAATTCTGGAGGCAACAGACTGGTTGGTGTTTCAGATGCTTTATTTGTTGAAGAACCTGCTGAGCATACGATGATCGCAGTATGTAGATCTGGAACAGGAGGTTCAGGCTGCTGAGACTCAGATAGCACCTAAACAAAGGTTGGAACAGGAGGTACAGGTTGCTGAGTCTCAAATAGCACCTGGACAAAGGTTGGAACTATCTCTGGGTTTGGAGGAAACCCCTGCTGTTGTTGTTGAACAAGCTGCTGTAGTGGAGCCTACTGGAGACAAGACCACTGTAGGGAAATATGGTCAGCAGACTGCTGTTATCGATGAGGATCAGCAGCTGCTGGACTATGATTACAGTGATGAAGAATTTCAAGTGCATGAAGAAGAAAATGTTGATGATGAACCACAACAGACATTTGTTTCCATTTTTGAGGGACCTGCCCTAGATCCTATTCTAGAGGAGTTTCAGGGTCCTAACCCTACTGGAATAGACATGAGCTTTGCCATGTTTGTCAGCAGACAAAGGGCACAATACAATGTTGAAGAGCATGCTAACGAAGCTGCTGGACATATGGCTGGTGGGGTACCAGAAGAGGTTGTGGAAGAGTTGAGGGCTGTCAAAAATGACATAACAAGGTTAAGAACTCAACTGGAAAGGCAAGAGCAGAGGTTTGAAGACTTAATGAATTTAGTGGAGAATAGAGGAAGAACTACTGAAACTGTTGCTTCCAATATTACATCCACCCAATATGCTCTTGCTGACCTTGCTCTGGATGTAAAGGGGATCAGACAAGGAAATACAATAAAGGAGAAGTTTCTGAAAGATCAACTTGAAGCCATCCACCAGAAACTTGATAAGCTTGCTGGAGCTCCCAAGTCTACTGTGACTAAGCCTGCTGGAACACCTCAACCTACTGGATTGGATCCAAAGATTATTGAAATGATCAATCTACTGGAGCAAACTATGCAAGAACGGATTACTGCAGTTGATACAAGAACTGAAATTATGGAAGGACAACTGAGTACTCTAGTCACCACACAGGAGAGTATTCATGGCCTGCTGTCCCGTTTTGTTGATGATGTCAATAAGGGGGAAGAGAGCCAAACAGCAGTAGCAAAAGAGGCTGCTAGAATCTTTACTAAGAAAAGATGGGAAGATGACACCAATGCTTTTAGGGAACCTACACTTGGCAGACTTCCACTTACTGATGATCTTCTCAGAGAATACAAGAAGGTCTACAATAGCAAAAGAAGACCTTACCATGATAAAGGTTTCCATGAAGGACTTATTCCTTTCTGGGACTCAAGTTTTGGGAAACAAGGGTTAAAGCCTTGAGAGATGCACATAGAGGTGGAAGAGGTGGAAGAGGTGGTAGAGGTGAAAGGACTTTACCTACCACCAATGCAAAGGAGTCACTGAATGAATTTAAGGAAGTTTACATGCGTTTAGGCTTCAGAGTACATCAGATCAATCTCACTCTGCCTGAAGCATGGAAATGGTGGAAAGAAGTGAATCCTCACATTGATTTCTCTCTTATGGAAAATGAATGGATGAGAGAAATGATCAGAGAGATAAGAGTCTATCAAGAGCAACTGGAGAAAGCAAGGGAAGTAAGAGAAAGAAGACAATAGATCAGCATACTTACAATTGCTTTACTTTTTGTAAGTATGAGAATTGACTAAGTTTGTTCTGTTTTTGTTTTTAATCTTTTTTTTTTGCTGTTAGGAGGGTATTGGCATCATCACCAAAAAAGGGGAAATTGTTGGACTTATTTTTAAGTTTTAGTGATGAGTGCCAGACTAGCTGTTATAGAGCAAAGGCAAAAAGATGTCTAGATCAAATGTATAGGTTTATTAGAGTTTGATCTTGTATAGGTTTGATCAAACAAGCACTGTAAAAGGTCGGTGACTTACATCGACGGACTAGTCTAGATCGGTAGGGTAGCTGAGTCAGTAATCTAATCAGGAACCTGCTGAAGATTGAAGGCTGAGGGCTCAAACTCAGTTATTGAAGGCTAAGGGATCAAACTTAGTAATTAAAGTCAAGGATATGGAATCAGAATTTAGGGAAGTACTCAGATGACCTAAATCGATTACATATACCTTGTGTACAAGGTCTAAGTTCCACAAGTTAAGTGGTGATTGGAACTTAGTTATGTTCAAAAAGGTGTAATCAAACTTCATAAATAAAAGTTAGATAAAAGACAGTTAGGCGAAGTGTTTTTAAACACTGCAAATTATGGATCGGCTTCGATGTGTATATCAGTAGACTTATGTTCTCAGGAACCTGCTGGACACATATTTCGATTTAATCAAAGTCTACATTGGAAGATTACAAAGAAAGGGACAGCTAACAACCTCTGATTTTGTCAAACAAATCAATGGTTAAGATTAAAGGGACGTTGGAAAGATTCAGACCTTTATCCAATGGATACAAGTCAAAGGGTGGACAGACTGAAAACTGTCAAAAAGGAGTCTGACAGTGTCAGTCATAGGAACAGTCAGAAAAAGCAAGTCAAGATGGAGACAAATCCAAAACGGCTATGTTTGAATTTCAAACATAAGTCATAAGGATTTCTACCTATAAATAGAGGACTCCTAACTCAGATACAAGTGATGATTTTTGAAGAAAAATAAGGATCCATCTTGAGCAATCAGAATTAAATCGATCAAACACCCTGCTGACCCTACTGAGCATAAGGCTATTGATCCAGTACAATTCTTCAAGTGTAATCTGCATTCAAGCTACATCAAGTTTACACACTTGAAGACATCAAGCTGCTGATCATATCATCCTGATCAAGCTGCTGAAAGCTGAATCACTTATTGATTCAAACTTTCTTTTACAAGGCATCTACTGAGGACAGTGAAGCACATTTGTGTCAAGGACTGTTGTTTGTGGTGGAGCTGGTGAAGAGGAAATCCTACCCTTCAAGGACCAGTGGAAGACTTTGGAGCAGCAATCCTACCTGTTCCAAGTGTTCAGTTTGTGAAGCCATAGTTATTTGTGAAGGACAAGCATCTTAGGGATTTTTGTAACAGCTACCTCAAGAATCTCTAGTGAATTACCTCCAACATCACAGGAGAAGAGTGGAATGACAGGATTACACCACCTGGAACCACTATAAAATCTGTCTACTTACTTTCTGCATTTAGTTTATCTAGCACGTCAATCTACTTAATCTAGCAACTGAATCACACACATACACTACTGAGTATCTAATACTTGGTATCATATTTAACAACAAGTAATAAGGCTTAGTTTTTGATATATTTCCGCTGCACAAATTCAGTAAACTCAACAGTCAGTAGACTACTGAGTGTCAGCAGGCTGCTGAAGTTGCTGAGTTTGTTAACTCCAAAAAGTTTTAAGTGTTAAGTTTATTCACCCCCCCCCCCCCCCACTATACTTAACCAAATCCTTTTCAAGGGACCAACACTCTCGTTGCCTATGCCATTCCTTCTCTTTCTCCATGACTTCTACTTTTCCTGAATCATAAGTCATCTTGCAACTTTCCGGCCTATTATCTAGGGGCTCTAAATTTTGAAAGATACTGCATCATTGTTCAGACTTAAAGTGATCTCCCCATTATCAAAGTCCATGATTGCTCTGCTTGTCGCTAAGAAAGGTCTTCCCAACAAAACTGGGGCACTTGGGTCCTCTGGTACGTCTATAACCGTGAAGTCAATTGGAAAAGTGAACCCTCCTGCCTTTATCGTGCACTTTCTCAGCAGACCGGCAGGCATATATCTAGTCCTATCAACAAAGGTCATAGTTTGGGTTTGATTCATAATGACCGGAAGCTTAATCTTCTGGCAGAGGGATAGAGGTAGAATGTTACAACTTGAACCGGAATCACAAAGACCTAACCTACAGAGATACCATTGATAGAGACTGGGAGTCGAAACGTTCTAGGGTCACCTAACGTTTCTACAGTGTCAGAATCTAGGTAATCCTCAGAATCTAAGAATATGGTGTCTAGGTCCTCCTCCGGATCATCGGAGTCGTAATCGGACGATATATCAATTAGCTCGATAGGAAACGTACCTGGCCGCTAGTCTCATACTCTTTCAGGTTTTCCTCTGCTTCCCGCTTAAGCATTTCAGTCTCCTTCTCCACGTGCTTCTTATCAGCTTTGTATTGCTCTCTGGCTTCGATCCAGGGTACATATAGATTGGTTTGATGTTCAACACCGTACGAGGCATTGTGTTTGACTCATCTAGCCTTAATTGCTTTTTCTTGACTGAATTTCTGAAGTGTCTTGATACTCCTGCAAAAGAGACAAAATAAAACAAAGAAAAGGTTAGCAACTCCCGTTTCAGTTGGGGTTGATCCCAACTGTTGTGGACCTACTAACTAAAATCAACTGAGATACACACAGAATGACAAGACTGTCAGAATTTGATTTTCTGGGTCTCGGTAAACCGGAGGTAAACCTCGGTAAACCAGACCTAAAATCTCGTATCCTGACAGATTAACAGGTGCACGTTTGATCCAGACTGACTCAAGACTCAAAAGAAAATAAAATAAAATAAAAATGACTTCTTAATCAGAATTAAAACGTTTATCCTTAAAATTGGCCATTGTCCCCGGAAACGGCGCCAAAAATCTTGATCGCATGTAAGTCATTAACATCGATATTACTAGCAAGAATACTAGGTACATCGTAGTATATTAAAGGCGAATCAAGGTCGATCACATAGAGACACTGCAACTTTAATTATAAACGATTCTAATATAATCAAGAAGCGACATAGATGGTCTTTGACCAACAATAAACATGAAAGAAACTTGGTATTTCTCCCCCTCTTCCTACCGATCTACTAACTTGGATTAGTTAATCTTTAAATTTACTTCCCCACATAATTTCCTTAAATTAATCGAGCGAGATTTTAATTTAGTTTTAAGCTACGGGTGCAACTCCTAACCCTATCTACTCTAACCATGGTAGTAGACAATCTATACGCAAAATTGGTGCGTAATAGCCCATACGCATAAAGAACTAGAATTGCCGGTATCGAGCGCTAACTCATACCGCTAACCCGCCTAGACAGCTGTCGACACTGATCCGCACGTTCCTGGGGTCCATCAAGACTATGTCAAAACTAACACTTCACTATTCGTATTTCATGTTAATTTACGAATACAATAAGCAGATTGGCCAGAACTAACCTACTGTTAATTAAACATGTCGATCAACGTAGCTGTAGTGAATACTCCAGATTAAGTTTCCTAAATTTTGCCTCGGTAAACCGGTATAGACCACCGGTTTACCGGGGGCAGCTTTTCTTAATTATGGATCTACATTGCTCAATTACGATTAATCTAAGTAAATCATTGGTTCGTTAAACATGCAGATTAACTAAAACACATAAATACGAATAGATCTACCATATTGAAGACCAAAAGGAACGTTCATAGCTTCATACCTTCAGCAATGGAGATCTAGCTCGATCTACTCAAGCTAGAGATGGTAGAGAAGGGGAGAAAACCAGAAATAACTCCTCAAAAGCTTGGAATAACTTTGTTTCATCAAATTATATAATGTATATAATATAATATGCAAAACTTGTGTAAACTTCTATATAATAATCAACTAATGCGGCTTTATATAGATACAACAGCCGACTTATGACTCATAAAAACCCTAACCGACCTAGTAGACGCGGCAGAATCGATTTCGTGTTCCCCAAGGCCTTCGGTTTACAGGACATAGCCCTCGGTAAACCGGGCTGACTTTTTCTCTTTTTCTTCAGCAGATTTCTTCTTGGACTTCTATTACTTGGCTAAACATGCTTCCTTTAGTCCAGATACGATCTCCAATGCTCCAGATTCAGTACATCCTATAAAACACATAAAACGAGACAAAACAGTACCAAATCTTTGGCAAAATAACACAGATACAGAATTACGATCCTAAAAACATACACATAGCATTTAACACATATTCCATATAATAACGATCCTATCTATCATCTCTTGAGCAGAATTCGGGATGAATAAGGGTATAGTTATTTAGGGCGTTATTGTTAGATGTAATATCGTCGGATCAATCATAGATTGACCCGATTACGCAGTGGAATGCATCAGATCTAGATCTAAACGAAACAAAGAACATAAATTAAAGATCTAAACCTACAAGGGGGTTTAGGAGCCTACCTTTTATGGTGCTTAACGCCAAGAACGATAGATCTCCAAGAATGCGTATTTTGAGCAGCCACAGCCTTCCACCGTGTGTCTCTCAGCAACACCAAGTGGATGGTGTTTCCCGCCGCCGGACCTCCTTGATATGCTACCGGAATAATCCCGAAGATTATTTCAACTCGAAACCCAAAGAAAATAGCCGAAAATTCCAAGCTACTTTTCTTCCCATATGGCGTGAATTGTAATGTGTCAAAAGGCTTGGGAAAACTCTCTTTATATAGAAGATTAATCATTGTCCTCCAAGAATTTAATAATTAAGAGATAATTATTACATTAATCCTTTTTCCAAATAAAAGATAAATAAAATAATTGTCCCAAACAAATTAGGATAAATCATATTATTATCTAATATTCCATGAATTATCATTTAACAAATAAAAGATAAATCACATATTAAATAATTATCCAAGAAAACTAATTTCTTAATAATACTTAATATCAAATGCCGCCACCTTTTTCTCAAAAAGGTTCACACGCATTTTTCTATATTTGACCAATTAGGTCAAAAGGTCAACACACTAATTTGGGCCGAGTCCACGAAAAATGTCTTTTCCGTGTATTTAATTATTTAGTCCAACTAAACAATTAATCCACATATCAATTAAATAGTCCAATCCAACTATTTAATTATAATTGAGGTGCAACGACGAGAAACCTATATGCTATATTAGGAGCCACGTCGGGGACCTTCGACCCATATTCAGTAGCAACAATAAATCGAATAAAAAATTATTCATCAGACAGAATAATTATATCCAACCTATTAATTCCGGGATTACACCACCATAAACCCAAAAATGAACTCTATCGAATATAGATAACTTACACTCAATTTATGAGTCGAAAGCGTCCACTGATATAATCATTACATACGGATAAATCCTCCATAGCCTGTTCACTTCGATTCGGGATATTTCCGTAAACCCTTCTCGAAACATATTATCCTAATTTACCATTAACCCCATAGTGATCAATTAGTTCATATCCAATATAATATGAACTCGGCCGATCGATCAGTTTCTAGGGTTTACAAATAAGGGAACTGTCTGTCTACTTCCTGAGGGAAGGAATGGATTCCATATCTGTGATAGCACAGACTACTCACTCATCCCAGAATAGACCCAACGAGAAGTGTTGGACTACATACTGTGAAGTGATCCTTACTAACACATCAAACTCTACCCTGGTCTAAGCAGTTGTCTGTGATCACCTCAGGATTAATATTAATCCATATATTATCATCTTGTGATTCGATAAGACTTATCGATTATGGAATTATATCGAGAACTCAAATCAAATCGGTCCAGTCCTATATGATTATCATCATATATAAATGCCCTACTAGGTACCCTATTACAGACAGTCCGGATAAGACTGTCACACCTAAAGTGTTCTGGGCACATTAATAACAAATTAATCATGAGACCCGTACTCATATTAAATAAACGCTACGGACTAAGTTAATTTTAAGTACATCTCACTAACTCAATCTTCGTGTGTATAGCCATACACTGAATTATGTGATTACATAAACGAGGTACTTAGAGTTTTCAGTAGTGTCTTAATTATAAGCATACATGCGTATAATAAGATGAATTATTAATTCTGTCCTAAAACAATTAGATAATTGTCTTTCAGGCACTACACCTAACAATCTCCCACTTGCACGAAAGGCAAGTGGATTAATTGTTTTAGAGCACACCCTTTATATCTATATCTACAACATTCTCCCACTTGCTCAAAACAAGTGAGACGTATCCCTAAGAGTCATACACTGATCAGGTAGGTTGGCGGCTTGAGTCAATCTTTGGGATCAAAACGTCGCCTTTCCATCTAATCCGGTAGTACACTTTCAATATGCTTTTGATTCAACACTGAGGACGAAATCGACTTAACGATCATCCTTCATCTGACCTAAAGCCAGAACCAGTGTTATCACTTATATTCTGGTTTTCACCTCAATATACTAGCATATTATTCCTCATTCTCCCAAAGATACTTGAGGGTTCACTAAACATCCCATTTCGTATTCATCCTCAGGTTAAGATAACCATTCCTAAGAGGTAGGGTAGACTACATCGTTGAATGTTGCATAAATGAAAGAATATCTTAACCAGGTGAATGGATGGGATTGCCAATGATCGATTCTCGTGAATTTGAGTGAATCAAATCCGTTAGAATGAATCCCGATGGCATGTCAGACTCTGACTTCAGATAACACACCCATGTTGTTTCCAACTGTTTCAGTGTTACCATTCACAAACACTAATCTACATACTACTTTACTAATATTGATGCGCAGTCTACGAAAGACTTATCAATATTCTAGTCAAGTCCACATATTAAAATATATGTCTTTGAAATGACCGAGAAGTTTGCTTTAATCCCCAAAGGATATAAGCTATGGCAGGCATCTGCCAAAGGTTCTTTCTGAATAAATTAAGATACCGTTAGTCTCGCAAAAAAAGGTCTTGGGAATCACCCCTATTTTCTGCTTTGTAACGAATCCGTCATTTGTTCGTAGCTAAAACCCTTCTGTTCTGAATGAATTCAGATTCCGTTGTTCGGCAAGGAAGTCTTAGGGAATCACCCCTATTTCCCGCTTTCTGACGAAATCAAGCAAGACTGAGTGGTAAGAGAGATCACGGTCTGGTTAACTCTCTACCTATTAAGGAATCACCCCTAAATTACTCAGCTTTGCGTTGAAAGTTAAACTTTCCTATTCATTCGACTCTTCTCCGTGTAGTTCCAATTACTCCCACTGGGCCTGAGATACTCAGGTGGTTCTACAAGAGTTTCAACAGAATTGGAGTATCAAACTCCATTCACAGGGTTATGGCTTTTAAACCAACCTCTATGATCAAGATCCTATACAGTCCACGAAGGACTATAGGTCATCAATCTACCCTATAGACCGTAAGGTCCTGCAATAGGTAATGGACAAACCATACTCCCACTGCGTTCGGGGTGGATTGATATACTGATCTAGTTTAGTAGTTCTTACTAGTGTTATCACCAACTGCCGGTGTTGGATGTGGACTGAACAAATCAGTTAGTAACATATTGAGTACAAATACTTCAAAATCTAAGGTTGTTATTTATAGACTCTATCAGACTGAGTTTGAAAGTATCACCGTCATTCTCTGATTTTTACGAGTTTTATAACCAACCTTTACTCAATGCATTAAGATATTTCATGACCTGAACGTGTACTCGAAATTTCCAGTCCTACCTTCAAGCACTAAATGCTAAATGTCTATATTTACGGAAGTGTGGTGAACCGAATTCACTCCTTATCCACAAATGCATAGGCATCTTTTAGGTAGACTTCTCAGTTTTTCATTATAACCGTTATTTTGCAACCAATATCTTAAATGAGTTCAACAGCGTATCGTAGCACATCAATAACTATATAAGGCAAATTTATGGTGTATCCCTTAGTGAAAGCATTTCACTGGGAGGCAGGCCGAGCATCAGTCCCGAAGACTACGCAATAACCTATTTCTGGGTATGGAATACTCTATCTCTGGTCAAATCAGAGATTTCCTCCAAATATTTTGGATAAACTTACCGGAGTTTCGAGTAGTTATCAGACAAAATGTCACTACTTCAAAAAAATCCCACTAGCTTGTACCTTTCATATGACCCCGAAAGTTGTTATGAACAAGCTATGTTACTTCTTTAAATCTATTACCCTTTCCTGATTGAAAGGAAACTTAGGCATTGTTCCTTTGCGACAGGGTTCCTTTGACTGGTAGATAGGAATCACCCTAAGCCAGTCTGCAGATCTTATCGTTAGGGAATATGCACTATTTTTTTTTTGGTTAAAGGTAAAAAAAATTTATAACCAAGGTATGAAAAGTACTAGAAATTACATCCTAAACAGAATTTAGAACTAAACTAACTCCTACACAGTGTTGAAAAGAGGTTAGATTTGTTGATTCCAAGCTGCATAAGACCCCTGAGGTTATATGTAACAAGAAACAACAGCCACTAAACACTTAACAACACCCAAAAACTGTCAAAAGGGGTCATGTGAGAGCATAACTCACAGAGCCTATCCCAAGGTGTGTAGAGAAACAAAATAATCTCATACATCCACCAACAAAACCTACTAGAAATCACAAAAGATATACAAAACCCTAACATCAAGGGGTGAAGATATACAAAGGAAAATCAGCCTGCATTATATAATAGATGTGAGTTTTAATACAATGCAGTACATCTGTGATCTTCATGTTAATACCATCAAAAAATTTCTTGTTTCTCATATGCCAAAGCCAATACACCACAACGAAACAGAAGCAGATCTTGCTACATTCCCATGGGAAGTACCCCTACACTTCCTACTAATCCATCTAACTGCACCAGTAACAGTTTCCAGACTTCTATTAATGCCTAACCACAGCCTGACCTTGCCCCAAACCATACAAGATATGGGACACTGGAAAAAAAGATGAGAGGCTGATTCATTTACCAATCCACACAGGGAGCAGACCTTATCATCTAAGTGCAGTTTATCAGTGGTCAGAAGGCAGTTCGTCATAGCCATCCATAGAAGAAAACAATGTTTAGGTGTTTCCCTAGGATTCCAAACAGTTCTGCACCACCAGACCTTTTCCCCATGATGCCTGAAAAAATCATAAGCTCTAGAAGGCCTCAACTTTGATCCAATGGACCAAGATTGCAATAAAGAAACAGCAGCAGCAACAGAACTAGCCTGTACAAGTACCATGTCCATGATCTTAAAAATAGCCTTGATAAGAGCACAAGCACCCTGCTTACACTGATACAACCACAAATCCACATTCTTCAAGTACATTTCACAGATCCATTTCACCCAAAGACTATCCTTTTTACAATGGAAGTTCCAAATAATCCTACAAAGAAGTGCAAGATTCCAGGCTTCAAGCTGAAAGATCCCCAATCCACCCTCAGATTTAGGCAGACAGACCTCCTTCCAACCAACAAGAGACTTCCTAAGGGAATCACAAGAACCACCCCATAGAAACCTCCTGCACATTTGATCCAACTTCAACTTGACACTACTAATTATAGGGTAAATCCCGAGCCAAAAACATTCAACTCCCTAAATAACAGAAAGGACTAGTTGTAGCCAACCAGCATAGGACAAAGTGGACCCTTTCCAGTTGCCAAAGTACTTCCTCAAAGATTCAAATAAGGGATCATAATGCACAACGTTTAATCTGATAGAACAAAGAGGAATACCAAGGTACCTGATAGGCATAGTGCCTTCTTTCAAACCAGTGATTGCCAAAAGCACCTCCTTGTTATAATCATCCAGACCAGCACAAAACATCTCAGATTTTTGCAGATTAGCCACCAGACCTGAGCACTGGCCAAAAATAGTAAGGCATTGCATCATAAGAGTGACAGAAATTGAATCACCCCTAGCAAATAACATCAAATCATCTACAAAAGCCAAATGATTAATTTTCAGGTTCAGACAACATTATGGAAGTGGAAATCAGAATCCTCTCCCAAAATCCTCAACATTCTAGAGAAGTACTCCATGCCAATAACAAACAGAAAAGGGGATAGGGGATCACCCTGCCTCAAACCCCTTTTTCCAGGAAAGAATCTCTACATTTCACCATTAATAGAAATAGAAAAGGAAGCAGTGGTAACACATAGCATAATCCATTTCACAAATCTTGCTGGAAAGCCAAAACCCTTCAAAACAGACTCTAAAAAGGACCAATGCATTGAATCAAAAGCTTTTTTGATATCCACTTATCATACATCTAGGAGGTCCCCTGGTAACACCATATTTTCTTATCAGCTCCTGACAGAGGAAGATATTATCAGTCATAGCCCTACCATCCACAAAACCAGTCTGTGATTCAACAATAAGATCAGGAAGACAAGTAGACAATCTTGAAGCTAAGATTTTGGAAATCACATTATATATAACATTGCAACATGAGATTGGCCTGTAATCTCCAACAGAAGAAGCATGAGTAGTTTTAGGAATCAAAGCAATAATGGCATGATTAACCTGTTTCAGAATTGCATCATTGTTAAAGAATTCCAGAATAGCATTGGTGAAATCAGATCCAACAATATCCCAAGACTTCTTAAAAAAAACCAAGCGAGAAAACCATCGGGACCGGGAGCTTTATTGTCGAAAAGGAAAACGAGCCTCCTTCACATCCAAAGCAGTAACATCCTTCACCAGATAGTCTATCTGATCCCTAGTGATAGAAGGACCAGCATTGACCACATCCAAATCAATAGGTGTAGCAGTGCCTTCAGTGCCTAAAAGATCAGTATAAAAACCAACAAAAGCATCTCCAATCTGATCATAAGAAGTAGTAAAGGATCCATCAGGGAGCAAAATGGAAAAAATATGATTTCTGACATTGTTCTTTTTTACCAAAGAATGGAAAAACTTGGAAACCCTGTCACTAAACTTCATGTAGTGTCCTTTGGCCTTTTGAGATAAAAATCTAGCCTCAGCAGTTTCAAAACCAGAACAAACTCTTTTCTGCTCAACAATTTGTCCAGCTAAATCAGAAGTAGGGCCTGAATTGTACATGGACTGCAATTCCCCCAAAACCTTTTGAGCATTCTCAGACTTGACTGAAATATGAGCAAAATGCAGCCTATTAAGCTCTTTCAAAGGCATTTTAAGTCTTCTAAGCTTTTTACACAGCTGATACATAGCAGTACCATAAACATCTTGCCCCCAATTATCAGTCAGAACATCCATATAACTGTTATGCTGTATCCACATGTTGAAGAATTTGAATGGCTTTATTCTGGTCACAGAATCAGTAGTCAGAGAAATTCTACAAGGAGAATGATCAGAATGTAAACCAGCGGGATCAAAGAAGGCCATGGCATTAACATTCCAGTCATACCAAAAAGCATTCACCATAACTCTGTCAATCCTAGAAAGAACACAAGCAGAAGACCAGGTAAAGAATTCACCAGAAGAATTCAAATCAGAAAGATTAGCATCAAGACAACAATCAACACCATCCTTCATTTTATAATCAGTGGGAATATTCCCATTCACCCTATCATCAACAGACAGCACATCATTAAAATCACCTAACACCATCCAAGGAAGAGAGGAACAGACACTAAGCTCTCTGATTCTGTCCCACAGGCACCTCATGTGAACAATAGTGTGGAGACCATAAACAAAGGAAACCAAGAAAGAATCTCTAGTCACCAAAAGCTTCACTTTACAGTGAATCCATTGAGCATCAAGCTCCAGGACATCAACCAAAACTAAAGAAGGGTCCCAAATAACAAGCATTCTTTTATTGTAATGCTGATCAAAGTTGTTAACAGAATGCCAAGTAGGAATTTTGTTAGACAAAATTTTGCTTAAACTATTTTGAGACAGCTTGGTCTCAAGGATTCCAAATAAGGAAATCTTATGTTGCCTAAGGTATTTGACAATAGTAGATTGTTTAGAAGCCTTATGGAACCCTCTAACATTCCAGAAACCTATCATTTTTGTCTATCTAGAGGTGATCTACCCCTAGAGACATCTTCAGTAAAAAAATTACCATTTCCAGAAACACCAGAAGTGTTATGCCTGTTATTCTTCTTTTTCTTCTTGGATTTCTTAGAACCAGAAGCAGCATTTCCACCTTTGTTACCTAGATCGTCATTCTCTACCTCATCTGCCCAAATTTTGTGTTTCTCAGGAGAAAGCACATCAAAAGAATTATCTACTAGAGTAGCAGGCTTTTCTGTATCCTTGTCTTTGTCAGTACCCTGCTGAGTCAATTTCTTAGTACCCTGCTGAGACCCTTCCCAGCAGCCTGCTGAGCATTAGCAGTTACATGAGACACATCAGTACCATTGGCAGGAGCCTGCACAGTACCCTCTGCATCTAAAATAATCACTTTCTTCTTTTTGGAAGGGTTAGGCTTGGAAGCACCAGGTTTTTTTAATCTTTCCACATACAAAGCTGGAACAGTAGCCTTAGAATCATCATGCCCCTCTGCATTATGCCCTAGCTTGCTACATTTGGTATAGAACTTAGGCCTTTCCTCATATAAAACAGGCTGCATTAAGACCTTTCCATCATGCATAGTAATTGGAATAACAGAAGGCAGCTCCATCTTCAAATCAATCTCAACAAGACATCTTGCAAAACTCAAAACTTTCCTAGAAGCAGTGACTTTATCAGTATCCTGAGGGCTTCCAAGAAATGAACAAATCTTACTCAAAGCTCTGTCCTTCCAAAGTCTAAGAGGAAGATTAGGCAACTGAATCCAGACAAGAACAACAGTACAAGCATCCTTACTAAAATTAAACATAACAGGCATCTTTTTTAGCGAAAGAAAGGCTTTCCAAAAGCATAGAAAGGACCAAATTTCGTAAAACTTCATTAAGATCAGATTCTTGCTCAAACAGAAACACTATCCACCCAGAATTGTGATAATGATATCTGCATTTTCTTGGCCAAGCATTCACAATTTTCTGAACCGCATCTCTTCCTGGGAATTTGGAAGGAAAGATGCCAATAAGAGTCCACTTCTCCATACTATCATCATTCAAATCTTCCTCCATCAAAAAAAAGTATCTTGATTGATACAATCCACATGATCTGTCAAAAGAACAACTTCATCAAAGGGTTCTCTATTCTTCTTTACCATTTGTACCCAAGATGCTACATCATCCAAAGCCTTTGTAGCATTCTTCCCCAAAAAATCTCCAGAAGGAGTATCAATTTGGTCAGCACTAGAATCCTTTTCATTCTCCTTACTTGCAATAGAACCAGGATCCACCTCTAACTGAGTCCCCTGTTCTATCACACCACCAAGTCCTAAAGTGGCAGCAACACCATCAGAAACAAGTTCTGCAACTGAAGAAACAGGTTCTACTACACCTTCAGAAACAGGTTCAACAAATGCAGGAACATGCTCAGCAGGTGCACTGACACTCTCAATAGTCTTTTCAGACACACCACCAATCTTAGCACTCTCAATCAGAGCAATATCAGACTGTTTTTCAACTTCTAACAACTCTGAAAGAGTAGCATTACCTGCCAAATCATCATCTGGCAAGACAGACTTCTTTTTAACAATAGAAACAGCAGGAGTAACTAATCTCCCAGATTTCAACCTCATAGCCTCATAAACTCTAGGATTGCAACATTTAGAGACCGGTTCCTTTACCTTCATCCTAGCTGGAGTACCAACAACATCAGCCATTTCAGATTTAAGCTCAGCATCTGCTTGAATGGAAGAAACAGGGGGATCAATCACTGGAAGAGTTTCCAAAGTGTTCTGAGCTTCATCTTGAGCTGCAGGAAGAGCCACAAAGGTAGAAGGAGCTGCTGCAACCTGCAAATCACTAGGAGATTCAGCTTCATCAGCATCCGATCCATGAACAGTGCCATCATCAAATTTTTTCTTGTTTTTACGCGCCATAGTACAAAACAGAGGCTGAAAGATCAGATAAAAGAAATAGAAGAAAAGAGAAAGCAAATCGAGCAAGAAACAAGAGCTAAAACACAGAAAAGATGAGGATTTGGCAAGCTCATTCTTGAGAAGACGAGGCATCTGCTGAGAGAAACTTCTCTCTAGAAATCCAACTTCGGGAATATGCACTAATTAATAGTATATAAAGAAGTGTTTATCTAAATACGGGAACCATTTGTGTTTATATAGTTTTAAGTAATACCTTTTCAGCAATGCTTAGTGGTTCTGACTTTATCAAACAAAAGTCCGAGTCTTGGATTCATGCTACGAATGTTATATTCATCTTCAATAAGACAAACAAATTACCCTATTGAAATTGAATACGTTCGTTCCAACGAATCTGAAAACAGAAAATGGATTTTCTGTGATACTCAAGAATTGAATCCGAGATTCATTTCCTTATATCAATCCCACTAGTCTATCTGAAATAACTGCCCGTTGTCTATTTTATTTATCGTTTAATGCAAAGCTATTTAGTTCTTCCAAAGAACTTTATATTTCGAGAAAATTACTAAGGATGCATTGGTCAGTGATCCGAAATCACTTTCCTTATCCTCTAATTTCCAATTTATTAATTTTCCGGTTTAGCCTTAAAACTACGTAGTTTAGATGACTAACACGTATAAACGTTCTTTCCCATTCTCGACTTTCCTTAGATGGAAACAGTCTTGAACTAGCAGTTCGTTTGAGTAGACACTACTCTTGAATTGTGGGATGTTCAGTGTTACTTGCTTGGACTATCGATTTTTCTAATCGTCAAATCATAAGACCAAAGCTCCTACTAGTTTATCGGTTCCAAATACCGTCTAACTAGCAATACTTTGTATTTATGATTTTTTCAAAGATTAGAACATCACCTAGAACTAAGCTCCCACTATTTTATCAGTTCCAAATACAGTCTAACTAGCAATGTTGTGTTCATGATGTTTCAAAGATTATAAAATCTCCAGAACTAAGCTCCCACTAGTTTATCAGTTCCAAATATTGTCTAACTAGTAACGCTTTATTCTTGTTTTTCCAATGAATGGAAAAACTCTTGTGCAGTCCATTACACATTTCTAATGATTCATAAAAACAACAAATCATAAGGCTAAGGCTCACACTAGTTTATTGGTTCCAAATACCGTCTAACTAGCAATGCCTTATGTATATGATTTTCCAATTTTTCAATTTAGAAATTTGTTGTGTAATTACACTTTTAAAGTTCACTAAATGAATTGTATATGATAGTCCTATGTCATCTTTTGTAAACTAAGTATGGTCGTCTCTTGTTCAACACGAGTGACACCCGTGACATACCTATACTATGTCACTTAAGTTTTTAAAAGGCTCAAGAGAAAAATCTCTTCCGAAAAATTAACTGCATTGTTTGATAATTTACAACGTACTTGTTACTTTCCACGTTTTTAATGAAGTCCTATTACTAACAGTTTAGTAGCTGTTCGCGGTTTTATACAAAGCAAAAGATAACAAGTAATAAAATAAAACCGATGTCAGCCCCAAGTGCGAAGGCTCGCAGCTATAGTGGTGAAACCGGATCGTATCCGCAGGGACTTGTACGAAAAAGAGTTTTTTGCCTTCGATTTCTTTTATAAAGTTGATGATTATGATCTCGGATTTTCAATTAACAAACTAAGGTAGCAAACGTGAAAATAAATAAAACTACGATAATAAAAATTTATAATTTAAAACAACTAGAACGCACCGATGATCCACCACCCCACCGAAAATAACAAGAAAGACACATATTCATTCGTAAGTTCTTGGATTATTATCTGCTAAAGAGGCATTTTCCCTTTCGGTTCATCGCCTTTTAATTAGTTCACCACTCTCGGTACAACTAAAGCATTTACGGATCAAAGATATGGATATAAATCCTAATCGACAACATTCACCCTCAACTTACGTATGTTGGAAGACTATTATCATTCTCCTTCACGGTAATCTACGAATTTATCAACTATCGTATCTAAATTCGATTAGCATGCAACATAAGTATAGATCATACAAATTGCACATAAACAATTCAAACATGAAGGAAGAACAAGAAACTCACTAGAACAAATGAAAACGAAATCCTTGTTTATTCCGGTGATGGTGGCTTCACAAAGGTGGTTCTAGCTTAGAGACCTTAGCCAATCATCCTCGATTATGATTTCGAAATCGGGGCCGTAGCTCCGGCATTACAACGATACTACTATTCTAATTTATTCTCGGCATAACGCCTACTGAGTATTTACATAAAAGACGGGAAAAGTAAAAGCTTGGCCAAAAGTGACCAAGGAGGGGCGCCTTTATGGATGGAAATGAGGGAGTTCTTATAGGGAGAGTTGAGGGGAGGTGTATAAGGGAGAGGTTGTAGTTGAGGGAGATATTTTTGGGAGAATATGCTAAGGAATATTCTCAAGTTTGTTATAAGCATGTGGGAGGTGATAATGACTTTGCATGTGAAGGTGAGGAGTCACTAAAATAGCATGTGGAGTTTGTTATGACTCATCATCATCATCATTAAGGAGCACATGGAGTAACATGCATCAAACTTGGCCAAAATATCTCCGGTTCGTCCGTAATTCCAGCAGTTCGGTAAAAAAATCATAACTTGAGTTGTAGACCTCCGATTGACGTGATTCAAAATGCGTTGGAAAGCTCATTTTAGTATCTACAACTTTCGTCAAGAACTCTTCCCCTGAAAATGCCTCTAAGTCGGGTAAAATTTCCATCGAAAACAGATTACGGTAGAAGTACGTTGGAAAATATTGATCCGTTGATCTCGTAAACTCGTGGCATCTTCTTCTTTTCCTCAAAATCCATCTTTTAGGCCTCAAAATATAATGTTACGTGGCATATTTTGAAATACTTGATCACCAAGTTTGGGCCGAATCGAATCGAGCTTTCTTTATTCGAATCGAGCTTTCTTCTTAATCTTCATCTGATCTTCGTTTAAGCTCCTCATTTAACATGCAAGCGTACCTACATTCATGATAACATCGTGCAAAATGTAACATCTCATATTCAAAGATTTTTATCAATGAAACCACATAATTAACACAAATTTGCACTTAACCACTTTTAAAACTCATTTGCTCAATAATTCGATTAAACCCTTGATTTATGCAAATTATACGAATATGGAGGAAATTGTTATAAAATATAACATTAGAAATCGTATAAAATCACCCTAAACAACTCCCCCACACTTAGCTTTTGCTCGTCCCGAGCAAAACAAAACAAGAATCAAGGCTCGAAAAAGATAGACACCTCGGCAAATACAACATATACTCAATAAATCGAGAGGTTCACCACGATGTGTGTGCATAGCCATAGAAAACTTCCACTAAGTCCAAACTTGAAAAATTCAAAGCAAACTAGCTAATACCCCCTTCAAACTAGTAATAATGATACTTATAAGATGTACCCTACAAAACGTGACATATCACGAAAAGAATGATAGAATATATCTAGGGCCATTCGATATACTCGAGAGGATAATCCTACAACATATACGTCGGTTTATCTTGGGGATAAGGTATACGATAACTAAGTCCTTAACTTATTCATAATAATAAATTTTTTTCGATTTTTTTTTTCACACTTTTTTTTTTTTTTTTTTTTTTTTTTTTTTTTCAACACACATCGAATGAGCTTTTGCCCGTCATACTAGAATAGGACATTTCGAGATAATCCCTATCTACTCAAATCATAAGGCGACTTTTTACGGCGTCGTGAGCTTTTGGTCATCATAGTGGTATAGGACATTTCGAGATAATGCCTACCGCACTCAAATCATCGACCGACTTTCGACACACACAATTGATTACTTTTTTCGAGATTTACGGCGGGCGGTGGTTAACATGCTAAAAGCAATTCAAACCTGCGAGCATAACACCTCAAGCAATGATTTATTTGTTAATTATTGTGCAAGAACATTAGTTATGTTTCACTTATCACATTCAAACGTTCGGATATTCACAATATATCATACTACGGCTATAAACACAAACTATCATAATTCTCACGATACGCGTACGTTAGCACTAAGCACATGACTTTATAAGATAATCAAAAATCACTAATCAAAAAGGGATATAGCTTTATAATTTAGCTCATCATTCACTATGGCTCGTGAAAAATATATTGGGTGAAACAACTAACTTATCGAACATACGGAATATAGCATTAATGACTATAAAAACCGAACAAAGATATGCATTGTTTACTCGGGAATAAACAAAAATTTGAAAATTTAGCCCATTTAGCATAGAATCAAAATAATTTAAGCAAATGGTAGATACATATAAACCGATCCCTCCCCCCCCACACTTAAATCACAACATGTCCTCGGGTTGTGCGAATGTAAAAAGAAAAAGAACACTTGGGCGATTGTGGTTCGAAAGTGGCAATTCCGGAAGTGGCCTAGAATCGGCTCCGAAATGCTCGATGAAATCGATGGGCGTGGACCATCCACCGGTAAACGGTTTATCTAAAAACTCACAATCGCTATCGCAAAAATCACGCACACCATGGGAAAACAAGACGTACCTCGGGGATAGGGGCACAAAAGATGATAGACAAAGCAATATCATGGAATAAAGACGAAATAAACTACGGACAAAAAGGAAAAGATATCTAGGTTACCGTCCTAGTAGGGCTTAATTATAGTCGGGAGCTCGACTAGACAATAAAATTTCAACTCGGGTTAGCTTTGAATTTCCTATTCCCTTAGTTGCATAGTAGTTAAACTAATACATGTCACACATTATTTGAAAATTTAAAACGAGACTAGGTCATGATATGAAATATGTGACAAAGTATTAACTATGAGTCTTTTATACCCGGATCCTCGAGGGTTATTTCAAATTGTTCTAACAACCTAAATCTAAGAAATGATGCATTTGAATTTTTTCTTTGTACTCCCTCGGGATTTTCGGATAACCTCTAATCGTTCCCTTTAAATGACATTCAAACATTCATCACGAGACTTGGTGAAACAAAATGAAAATCAATCCGAAGTATTAGAAAACTATTATCCAAAGTATGAGTAAAGTATCATGCAAAATGTAGAGTTTTTTTTTTTTTTTTTTTTTTTTTTTTTTTAAAACGGGTTGCCTCCCGGTAGCGCTTTTGGTTAATGTCGTTTGCTCGACAACCCAAAAATTTTCAACCCGGGTCAGGCCAGTGAGGCCTCTTTCCGGAATCATTCTTGATTTCCTCGGGGTCAATAGTATGGATCCCACAAAAACAAAGTCTCGCCAACGTATTGGCCATATTAGTAAACTTCGTATCCACTTTGTTCTATGGTTCTTCTCTTCTTCTTTTTAGATTTCGGTTCCACAAGGCGAGGTGTATCATCGGTAATCACAATATCATCAAAGAATTCACGAGAGACGTAAATCATCGGGTTCCAAAAGATCGGAGGCTGTCTTGACTAGGGACGTCGTTTAGATGGAAAACCAGCGGTCGTTCCTTTTGTTGACCAATATAGTGTTTCAACCGATGACCATTCACTACGAACAACTCTCCCCTGCTTATTTTTCAATTCGACGGCTCCACTAGGGAAAACACGAGAAATTTCAAAGGGGCCGGACCAACGGGTGCGTAGCTTACCGGGAAACGGATGTAACCTGGTATTATATAGTAAAACCCATTCGCCCTCTTTGAATTCTCTATGCTTGATTTTCTTGTCGTGAAGAAGTTTAGTCCTCTCCTTGCGATTCTTGAGCTCTCGTAGGCACAGGTACGAACTCATCAAGCTCACTGCAAGCGCAACAATCGCTTTTCTCTGCATAGCGGCTTGTCAAAGTTTAAGAATTTAATAGCCCGAGAATGCTGCGTGTGCTCAAGCTCGATTGGCGGGTGGCGGGCCTTACCATAAACCATCGAAACGGAGACGTGCCAATAGGAGTTTTGAAAGGCATCTGTAGGCCCGAGTACATCATCCGGTTTACGGCTCCGATCCGTCCTATGAGAATTCACCGTCTTCTCAAGAATGCTTTTCGGGCTTCGGTTACTTACTTCAACTTGTCCACTCGTCGAGGGTGATAGGGGGTAGCGAGTTTTGTGTTTCACCCCGTATCGTTCTAAAATCTTTTCTAAGGAGTATTGCGAAGTGAGTTCCCTCGTCAGCGATGAGAGCTCGTGGACAACCAAACCGTGTAAAAATGTTTTTCCTCGGGAAGCTCTTGACCACCTTGTGGTCGTTCCGCGGTGTTGCTATTGCCTCTGCCCGTTTTGACACGTAGTCAACGCGGACCGAATGTACTTGTTCCCGTACGAGGATGGAAACGGTCCCATGAAGTCAATACCCCATACGTCGAAAACTTCACATTGTTGAATGGGGTGTAGGGGCATGTCCATTCGCCGAGAAAGTTTACCGGTGCGGCGGCACCGGTCACAACCTTTTACAAAACTCTCTGTATCCTTAAAAATTGTCGGCCGGTAGAAACCGGATGAAAAATCTTCGCGACGGTCTTCCCGGCTCCATAATGACCTCCCACAGGTCCGTCATGGCATTGCTCTATAATGTCCCTCTGCTCGAACTCAGGGACACACCTACGGAGTAATCCATCCTTACAACGCTTGAAGAGAATAGGGTCGTCCCACACATAATAGTTCAAATCCGAAAAGAATTTCTTCTTTTGCTGATAT
Organism: Gentiana straminea; assembly: GCA_036785695.1. Classification (NCBI taxonomy): domain Eukaryota; kingdom Viridiplantae; phylum Streptophyta; class Magnoliopsida; order Gentianales; family Gentianaceae; genus Gentiana; species Gentiana straminea. The sequence goes on along the minus strand of JAVUPR010000424.1, from coordinate 828,070 downwards.
GTCAGGTCAGGGTCCAGATATCTGCCGCTCAAGAAGTTTGCAAAAGGTGCAAACCAAGGAGAACCTTTTCCAGTACGGGCAGGAATAACCTCGCACACATCAATAGTCATGAGTTGCTCAGTTGGAAAATCAATTCCAATCTCATCCGACTCTATTTGATGATCATCGGTCGGCCGAGACATGTGATCGGCTACCACATTCTTGCTACCCTTCTTGTCCCGGATATGAACATCAAACTCTTGTAAAATCAAGATCCATCTCATCAAACGAGGCTTGGCATCGGCCTTGCTCAACGGATACTTCAATGCGGAATGGTACGTCCCGGTGTAACTTCCGACCCAAGCAAATAGCTTAAATTTATCCATGGCAAAAACTACGCCAACAACTCCTTCTCGGTTGTTGCATAATTTACTTGTCTTTGGGTTTAAAGTGTGACTAGCGTAGTAGATAGGTTGGAACACCGTCCACTCTCGACCTAGCACCGCTCCGGCGCATAATTAGAAGCATCACACATAAGCTCGAAGGGAGCTTTCCAGTCGGGTGCTATAAGAATTGGCGAGGTAATCAACTTGTCTTTTAATTCTTTAAAAGCTCTTTCACACTCAGGGGTGAAAACAAATTTCACATCCTCTCTTAAGAGAGTTGACAAAGGCTTGGCTATCTTAGAAAAGTCTTTAATGAACCGCCTATAGAATCCAACATGACCCAAGAATCCTCTTACTTCTCTTACATTTTTAGGGTATGTCATTTTTTCAATAGCTTTTACCTTCGCTTTGTCAACCTCTATACCTTCCTTGGACACCTTGTGTCCAAGAACAATTCCTTCTTCCACCATTAGGTGGCACTTCTCCCAATTTAAGACTAAGTCCTTCTCATGCACCGGGACGAGAACTTTATCAAGATTGTGTAAACGATGGTCGAAGCTTGTCCCCGAATACGGAGAAGTCATCCATAAAAATTTCCATCACCTTCTCCACTAAACCATTGAAGATAGCCGGCATACATCTTTGAAATGTAGGCGGTGCGTTACGAGACCAAATGGCATCCTTCGGTAAGCGAAGGTACCGGAGGGACGGTGAAGGTAGTCTTTTCTTGATCGGTGGGGTCGATAGCTATCGAAAGTATCCGAATAGCCATCCAAAAAACAATAAAATTGCTTGCCACTAAGCCTCTCAAGGAGCTGGTCAATGAATGGCAAGGGAAAGTGGTCTTTTAGAGTTACCTCATTTAGTCTTACGTAGTCGATGCAAACTACATAACCGGTGACTTGTCGTAAGGCAATCTCTTCCCCCTTTTCATTCTTTTCAATAGTAATCCCTCCTTTCTTTGGCACCACCGAGTGGGGCTCACCCATTCACTTATCGGCTATTGGGTAGATGATACCCATGTCAAGCAATTTGATGATTTCCTTCTTAACGATTTCTGCATGTGAGGGTTTAGCCTTCTGCGAGGCTGTCGCACCTTCTTCGATCCCTCAACGGTCCCGATCTTATGCATACGGATATCGGGGCTTATCCCCTTAATATCTCCCACTTGCCAACCAAAGGCGAGGATATTATCTTGCGGCACTTTGATAAGCTTTTCTTCCTCCTTCGGTTCTAACTTAGATGAAATGATCAAAGGGAGCTTATCACCGTCCCTCGAGAAAAATGTATTTCAAGTGTTGAGGCAAGGGTTTCAACACTAAATCGACGGTGGCTTCTCCACACTTGGTCTCAATTTATCTCCCTTAAGCTCTACAGATCTCCAAGCTTATTATAAGGGCTATGAAGCATCATGGCCTCCCGGCGGACGGGGGCCTCGTCTCCTTTTGCAAATGCGGGCATATCACCATGCCTCTCCCTCATCTTCTTTCCTACCACCTCGTGGTAATCGAACTTTCCTTGTCAATCTCTTCTAAAAATTTTATCCACTCCTCGTTAGTCCAAGTTGCGGATAGTTTATTGAATTCTTCCTCATCCCAACTACCCATGAACACTTGTTTATCATACTCATCGGTGAAATCGTCCTCGAATAGCTAAACAAGTGTCCTTTGGACGGGTGCTTCAACTTTGCATTACCCACATTGAACTTTATACTCTCATCCTCCAAATGTAAGGTCACTTCGCCCTTTGTGGGAATCTAGTAAGGCACGGGCGGTTGCAAGAAAAGGTCTTCCAAGGATCAAGGGGTTTTTCTCATCGTTGGTCATATCCATGATTACCCAATCAGTTTGGGTATATGAAGTTTTTAACCTTGACCAATACATCTTCTACAATTCCCTTGCATATTTCACACTTATCGGCAAGTTGAAGAGAAATAGGTTTAAGCGTAATAGATTGATCCAATCCAAGAGATTGGAAGATTGACGTAGACATCGGATTGATTGATGCTCCCGAATCACACAAAACATTGTGGAAGTCCTGTTCCCAATAGTACACGAAATCGTAAATCTACCGGGGTCGGGGCACTTCACGGGAAGTTTAGTACGGCTGATTCTTGAGCATTCTCCATTCAATACTATGTGCTCGAGCTCTTGGAGCTTCTTTTTCGAACTCACTTGCGTCCTTTATAAACTTTGTATACTTTGGCATTCCTATCAAAAGATCAACTAATGGAATGTTTGCCTCGGTATTCTTGAGCAAGTCGATTATCTTCTTATACTCTTTATCGGCTTGTTAATGACGACTTGTTTTTGCTAGGTGGGTAAGGGAGATCGGCAAAGTCTTCCTCGGTAAAGTGCTTCTTTGCCGTCTTATCATTGATTGCTTTGTCTTCCCTATCCTTCCACCTCACATGCTTCCCGAACTTAACTTAGAATCGACTTCTTCTCGGCGGTATTCTCTTCATCATCGAAATTCTCAACTTTCACCTTTTCTTCGAAATTTTCTCTTTCACTTGGATCAATAGTAGTCCCAACATCCTTCGAGGAGAACAAAGATCTTCCCCTCTGCGTCTCTGCTCACGGGAGGGGCTACTCGTTTCCCTGGTTGGCACATTGCCAACCGCTTTCCCACTCCTCGGTTTATAGCATTCGGCTCATCTTGACCATAGTTCCATGGTGCGGCGAGATCGGTGCAAGAATTCGGTCATTTTGGACCGAGTTAACCCCTCGGGGGTTCTTCTCGGTAAAACTCGGCGGTGACCTTGAGGTCGACTTGCTTCTTTGCCCCGAAATTTGTCCCATTTGCACCTCCAAATTTCTCAGCTGTCTTGGTCGAGTACTTAAAGCATTTGCCAATTGAGTGTTGGCCGTGATTTGCTCGCTCAACTTTTGTTCTAAGATGCGAAATGATTGATTTTGATTTTGCGGTGGATTGGTGTTCCATGCTTTGGTCGATAGTTGGATTGAAAATTGCTTTGATTAGGCCTAGGGGCACTGAAAATGATGGGGGTTTCTTTGCCCAGAAGGGTCACTCCATCGGAAACCGGGGTGGTTCCGGTTATAATTGAATCCTTGAGTGTTTTGATTCGACCCGAAGGTCGATAATTTTGAGAAGTGAATGTATTCACTTCTTACGAATGCAACAATAGATGACAACGATGGAATGCGTGCCCAACGGTATCGCAATTTTGGCAAACGACATTGTTTTGAACGGCTTTGACTGTGAGATCGGGTCAAGGCGGCATTGATTACTACGATGGCCTTGGCCATGGCAATTGTCACACACAAGACTTTGAACATTCATTGCCGTCACTTGCTTACGTAGTGCGGCCAGCGAGCTTTTAGAGACGTGGTCTCATCTACCTCATACTTCCTGCGGTCGAGCTTTTCGATTGGACGCACTTTTGCGTAGGTAGGGGCATAATTATACTTTGCAATATCTTCAAACAACATCCATCCCTCATCGGGTGTCTTTCTCGAAATGCACCTCCGTGAACTATTCACCATTCCCTTAGTCAATTCGGTCAAACCCTTGTAGAAAGTGTTGACCAATCTTTGTTTATCCGGCCCATGGTGGGGGCACTTTCTCAAGAGAGTCTTAAATCGTCTCCACGCATCGTAAAAAGATTCCTTCTCGGATTGCACAAAAGTGAATATCGATTCGGAAGATGAGCCGTCTTTGCGGGTGGAAAGTACGCTCGAAATTCTTTCTCCAACTCCTCCCACGAAGTAATGGATTCGGCGGTAAGGATTTATACCATTCTTTCGCTTCTCCCTTCGGTGAGAAAGGAAAAAGTTTCATTTTCGGGGCGTCCTCGGTGACCCGCTTTGATTAAAATAGTCCCGCACGATTCTAGAAATGAGTGAATGTGATCGTGCGGGTCCTCGGTGGAAAATCCATGAAATGTGGAACCTCTTACCAAATTGATTAAAGAAGTTTTGAGTTCGAAATTATCGGCCGTGATTTCGGGAATCACGACCGCGGGATTAACTTTCACGGTAGATGGCATGGCAAAGTACGCAATGTCCGTTGCTCGCCATTTCTTCAACCTGGGCTCCTCGCGGAGCTTCTCCCTCGGTGTATCCTTCGGGATCGTTTCCTTCCGTGGTTCCCTCGTCCGTTGGTCCGGTGAGCCGGGCCAAACGTCTGTTTGGTCGAGCGATGGTTCGCTCTATCTCCGGATTATACAAAAGTGGTCCCCCGTGAGTTCGAGTTTGCATAAACTACGTTTGGGCACCAACACCTAAATCACGAGGTTTCGGGATTTTATCCTTATGCTTCCGCGAGTGGGATTCACCGAGAATCCATCACCCAACCTCAATGATTGAAACGTGTTCCGTGTTTCTTTTCTCTCTTTCTCGGTAATTACCGAATCCACTCGGTATTTATCGAGAATTTTTTTTTAAATTTTTTTTTTTTTTTTTTTTTTTTTTTTTTTAGAATTAAAAAAAAACTATACTAAAACGAGGCTCGAAACAGGTCTAAACAGCGTAAAAGAAACAAAATACTATAAAACTAATACAGAACAGAAACAGAACGAAAAGAAAATATTTTTTTCTCTCTCTCGGTAATTACCGAAAGATTTTTTTTTTTTTTTTTTTTTTTTTTTTTTTTTTTTTTTTTTTATTGTTTAAGACGAAAACAGATAACTTAGTTGACAAAAAAAACGAAAACGAAAATTTTCCGTGCCAAGTCCCCGGCAACGGCGCCAAAAACTTGTTCGCGGTTTTATACAAAGCAAAAGATAACAAGTAATAAAATAAAACCGATGTCAGCCCCAAGTGCGAAGGCTCGCAGCTATAGTGGTGAAACCGGATCGTATCCGCAGGGACTTGTACGAAAAAGAGTTTTTTTTTGCCTTCGATTTCTTTTATAAAGTTGATGATTATGATCTCGGATTTTCAATTAACAAACTAAGGTAGCAAACGTGAAAATAAATAAAACTACGATAATAAAAATTTATAATTTAAAACAACTAGAACGCACCGATGATCCACCACCCCACCGAAAATAACAAGAAAGACACATATTCATTCGTAAGTTCTTGGATTATTATACGCTAAAGAGGCATTTTCCACTTTCGGTTCATCGCCTTTTAATTAGTTCACCACTCTCGGTACAACTAAAGCATTTACGGATCAAAGATATGGATATAAATCCTAATCTAACAACATTCACCCTCAACTTACGTATGTTGGAAGACTATTATCATTCTCCTTCACGGTAATCTACGAATTTATCAACTATCGTATCTAAATTCGATTAGCATGCAACATAAGTATAGATCATACAAATTGCACATAAACAATTCAAACATGAAGGAAGAACAAGAAACTCACTAGAACAAATGAAAACGAAATCCTTGTTTATTCCGGTGATGGTGGCTTCACAAAGGTGGTTCTAGCTTAGAGACCTTAGCCAATCATCCTCGATTATGATTTCAGAATCAGGGCCGTAGCTCCAGCATTACAACGGTACTACTTATTCTAATTTATTCTCGGCATAACGCCTACGAGTATTTACGTAAAAGACGGGAAAAGTAAAAGCTTGGCCAAAAGTGACCAAGGAGGGGCGCCTTTATGGATGGAAATGAGGGAGTTCTTATAGGGAGAGTTGAGGGGAGGTGTATAAGGGAGAGGTTGTAGTTGAGGGAGATATTTTTGGGAGAATATGCTAAGGAATATTCTCAAGTTTGTTATAAGCATGTGGGAGGTGATAATGACTTTGCATGTGAAGGTGAGGAGTCACTAAAATAGCATGTGGAGTTTGTTATGACTCATCATCATCATCATTAAGGAGCACATGGAGTAACATGCATCAAACTTGGCCAAAATATCTCCGGTTCGTCCGTAATTCCGGCGAGTTCGGTAAAAAAATCATAACTTGAGTTGTAGACCTCCGATTGACGTGATTCAAAATGCGTTGGAAAGCTCATTTTAGTATCTACAACTTTCGTCAAGAACTCTTCCCCTGAAAATGCCTCTAAGTCGGGTAAAATTTCCATCGAAAACAGATTACGGTAGAAGTACGTTGGAAAATATTGATCCGTTGATCTCGTAAACTCGTGGCATCTTCTTTTTTCCTCAAAATCCATCTTTTAGGCCTCAAAATATAATGTTACGTGGCATATTTTGAAATACTTGATCACCAAGTTTGGGCCGAATCGAATCGAGCTTTCTTCTTAATCTTCATCGATCTTCGTTTAAGCTCCTCATTTAACATGCAAGCGTACCTACATTCATGATAACATCGTGCAAAATGTAACATCTCATATTCAAAGATTTTTATCAATGAAACCACATAATTAACACAAATTTGCACTTAACCACTTTTAAAACTCATTTGCTCAATAATTCGATTAAACCCTTGATTTCTATGCAAATTATACGAATATGGAGGAAATTGTTATAAAATATAACATTAGAAATCGTATAAAATCACCCTAAACAGTAGCCTAGAGATTTAGTTGTAAAAAATATGACAGAAAGTTAAGTTCAAAAGAAAATTTTCACTACTAGATTTTTATTTTTAGGAATAATAAACTTGTTTAAAGTCTATCCTACCATTCCAAGGATTTAACCTCGCATAGTACTGTCCGAGAGGGTCGATATCAGCACTATGACGGTTAAACTGAGACAATCTCTCTCAATGATTAAGCTTCGAGAATCGAACATCTCACGGGAATCAGACATCCTGGACTTTAATCATTGATTACCTTCTTTTTCTAGCCTTGATATTTTGAAAATATCCATAAAGAGTGTGACCTACTATATCAGATCTCAGAGTACACCCCGAGTATGCCTACGATGGGCAGGTCAGTGACCCGATGAGTACCTGATATCCTATCCTTTCAGAGACCAATCCTTGAATTTTGATAGCGGTGAACACCATCCGAAGGGGGCCGAAATCAAAGCGGCACGAGGCGTCACCATTCTCTCACGTGCTTGCACCTATAGTAAAGGTCGTGGGGTCGGCTGTCACCTTCCCCGCTCCCACTCAATATTTTGAAAAAATGGTGGGTTTACTAATTACGATTTAGGCCTTGACAATAAGAAACAATAAATCAAAGTACTCCGAACAGGGTCGGTTATGTAGGCAAGCCTACGCCGTCTTATTCGTTGGAACATATGTGACAGTTCAGGCCAATCCGGCAAGAGAAACCCCGTTTAGCCCGAAGGCTTATCGGCTATGCTAAGTCCTGTCGAACTGTTGTAACGTACATCACACGTGGAGGGGAGTCGATTGAGCCGAAGCTCGGTTGAACTCGCCCAACCATGGTTAGACCATTTCCGAACCCATGTACTAAGATTCTCCAATTTCTAAATTGTCACCCAAAGCGTAATCTCGTTTATGTTTAAGGTGGGTTCACTGGGAAGCCATCACCGAAAAGCTCAACGATTTATCCAAGTGGGATTCACCAAGAATCCATCACTAAAATCGTAACGATTGACAAAAACCCGGTCCTCGGTTTTTATAATTAGCTACTTATTATTTAACTACCACATATTAAATTAATAAGCATTCATACTAATTATTCGAGTTATACACGTCTATTTTAATTCAAAATTAAAAAAACTACGTGTATGCATTGGAGTGGAATCATGAAGATGCAAGTCATGGCCATTTTCCGTTTTAAGCACTTAATCTTGATCAAACACAAAATTATACCGAAAAGTAAACACCGAGATGGACCGTTGGTACCCCCGACTAACTATTTTCTAAGGAAAAGTAAAACTTATACTATGTCTTCGAGTCTTGATCTTCGAATCTTGAACTCAAACCGCCGGATCACGAACCACGAACACCCGAGAGGAGAAAGACTTTTAATTAAATAAAACCAATTTATTATAATTAAATAAAACCTTTTTAATATATATTTTTTTGTTATGCGGCTCAAAATAAAAAAAAATTCCAGAATTTTTTTTTTTTTTTCTGCCTAACGGCAGATTATATAAAAAATTATGTTAAAAAAAATAAATTTGTTGCATACAGCCGCTGAAAACCCAAGCCGAATGCTAGGGTTTTAAAAAAAAAAACTTTTTGCGGCGGCAGTAAGCGCCGCTACAGGTGCTGCTGCTTTTTAAAAAAACATAAGCTGTTGTGACGATTTTAGCGCTGCTAAAGGTGCTGGACAGTCTTAAAAAACAAGGTTTTTAGCCGTTTCTCCTCGTTCATACCTTGGGTTTCGCCTTGATCTTCAACTTTTCTTCAAGATCTTCATCTTTTTGAGCCCGGAACATCAAAATTACAATAAAAGATGCTACTTTACATTGAATTTCGAAAAAAAAGACAAAAAAAAATACAATTCCTATGCTCAATTGTTACTAAACAAAGGAGCTACAAAATAGATCTACGGGTAAACAATACCAACCCCAATCCATCTCTTCAACCACAACAATCACATGCATGCATCATGATAAATTTCGAAATCTACCACACAAAAAAACGAAATAAAACATCTAAAACATGCTTTTCCACTCCAAGATCTAAAATTCATATACTTTGATCGTTAGATCAAAGGCTCTGATACCACTTGTTAGATGTAATATCGTCGGATCAATCATAGATTGACCCGATTACGCAGCGGAATGCATCATAGCTAGATCTAAACGAAACAAAGAACATAAATTAAAGATCTAAACCTACAAGGGGGTTTAGGAGCCTACCTTTTATGGTGCTTAACGCCAAGAACGATAGATCTCCAAGAACGCGTATTTTGAGCAGCCACAGCCTTCCAACGTGTGTCTCCCAGCAACACCAAGTGGATGGTGTTTCCCGCCGCCGGACCTCCTTGATATGCTACCGGAATAATCCCGAAGATTATTCCAACTCGAAACCTAAAGAAAATAGCCGAAAATTCCAAGCTACTTTTCTTCCAATATGGCGTGAATTGTAATTTGTCAAAAGGCTTGGGAGAACTCTCTTTATATAGAAGAGTAATCATTCTCCTCCAAGGATTTAATAATTAAGAGATAATTATTACATTAATCCTTTTTCCAAATAAAAGATAAATAAAATAATTATCCCAAACAAATTAGGATAAATCATATTATTATCTAATATTCCATGAATTATCATTTAACAAATAAAAGATAAATCATATATTAAATAATTATCCAAGAAAACTAATTTCTTAATAATACTTAATATCAAATGGCGCCACCTTTTTCTCAAAATGGTTCACACGCATTTTTCTATATTTGACCAATTAGGTCAAAAGGTCAACACACTAATTTGGGCCGAGTCCACGAAAAATGTTTTTTCCGTGTATTTAATTATTTAGTCCAACTAAACAATTAATCCACATATCAATTAAATAGTCCAATCCAACTATTTAATTGTAATTGAGGTGCAACGACGAGAAACCTATATTCTATATTAGGAGCCACGTCGGGGACCATGGACCCATATTCAGTAGCTACAATAAATCGAATAAAAAATTATTCATCAGACAGAATAATTATATCCAACCTATTAATTACGGGATTACACCACCATAAACCCAAAACTGAACTCTATCGAATATAGATAACTTACACTCAATTTATGAGTCGAAAGCGTCCACTGATATAATCATTACATACAGATAAATCCTCCATAGACTGTTCACTTCGATTCGGGATATTTCCGAAAACCCTTCTCGAAACATATTATCCTTATTTACCATTAACCCCCTAGTGATCAATTAGTTCATATCCAATATAATATGAACTCGGCCGATCGATCAGTTTCTAGGGTTAACAAATAAGGGAACTGTCTGTCTACTTCCCGAGGGAAGGAATGGATTCCATATATGTGATAGCACAGACTACTCACTCATCCTAGAATAGAGCCAACGAGAAGTGTTGGACCACATACTGCGAAGTGATCCTTATTAACACATCAAACTCTACCATGGTCTAAGCAGTTGTCTGTGATCACCTCAGGATTAAGATTAATCCATATATGATCATCTTGTGATTCGATAAGACTTCTCGATTACGGAATTATATCGAGAACTCAATTCAAATCGGTCCGGCCATTTCTATATGATTATCATCATATATAAATGCCCTACTAGGTACCCTATTACCGACGGTCCGGATAAGACTGTCATACCTAAAGTGTTCTGGGCGCATTAATAGCAAATTAATCATGAGACCCGTTCTCAGATTAAATAAACGCTACGGACTAAAATTTTAAGTACATCTCACTAACTCAATCCTCGTGTGTATAGCCATACACTGAGTTATGTGATTACATAAACGAGGTACTTAGGGTTTTCAGTAGTGTCTTAATTATAAGCATACATGCATATAATAAGATGAATTATTAATTCTGTCCTAAAACAATTAGATAATTATCTTTCGGGCACTACACCTAACAGTTATCACATCGTATATGAAAATTAGTCAGAAAGAACATCGCTATTTTACTGGGTGTTACGCTTTATGAATTATGATTCATGTTATGCCTTCTTTGGTTGAACATATGGCCGAACCTATGTCGGAATCCCAAAATCTAAAGAAACTGCTTGAAATTGTGTTGATTTTGAATTAACTTGGGCGTTTGTTGAAAACTTATGTGTTAGTGAAATTGAGCGCATTTGATGTATGGAGTGGCTGCATCTAAGCATGATGGCATGTTTCTTTGATGGGCTTGATGACAATGTAAGTGCATTGTGTGTTACTACATGATTTTGTGTGTGCATAATGATGTTACTTCATTGATGTTATTACATGTTTGGTGTTACTGCATATCGGGTGTTCTTGAATTTGGTTTTTATTGGACTGATGTTGCTACATATTGGGTGTTACTACATGTTAGGTGTTGGACATATTTTAAGTTTTAATGATGAGTGCCAGACTAGCTGTTATAGAGCAAAGGAAAAAAGAAGTCTAGATTAAATGTATAGGTTTACTAAAGTTTGATCTTTGTATAGGTTTGATCAAACAAGCCCTGTAAGAGGGCAGCTGACTTGTTCAGCAGGCCTATCTAGGTCAGTAGAGTATCTAGGTCAGTAGAGTGTCTAGTAACATGCTGATGGTTGAAGGCTGAGGGTTCAAACTCAGTTATGAAGGCTAAATGATCAAACTTAGTATTTAAAGTCAAGGATATGGGATCAGAATTTAGGGAAGTCTGTGATGACCTAAACTGATCACATATACCTTGTGAAGAAGGTCTAAGTTCCATAAAAGCTAAGTGATGATTGGAACTTGGTTATGGTTAAAATGGTGTTCTCTAACTTCATAATAAAAAGTTAGATAAAAAGCAGTCAGCTGATGTGTTTAAAAAACACAACAGACTAGAAGCCAGCTGACATAAATAGACATCAGCAGACTGATATAACAGGTGTCTGCTTGAATGGAAAATTCAAATTAATCCAAGTTTGTTTTTGGAAGATTAAATGGATAAGGATGACATACAAGCCTTGGATTAATCAATAAACCAATGGTCAAGATTAAAAGAACGTTGGAAAGATTCAGAGTTTTATCCAATGGAAATAAGTTAATGGATGGAGAGACTGGACTGTCAAAAAGCAAGACTGACAGTGTCAGTACTATGTAGCAGAGGTAAAAGTAAGTCAGGATAGAGACAAATCTAAAACGGCTATATTTAAAATTCAAACATAAGTCACAGGATTCACGCCTATAAATAGGGGACTTCTGATTCAGATTGAAGATGATGAAATAAAACAAGAATATATACGAAGTAATTGAGCAAGAAATTTATCAAGTGCAATCTTACCTTACTAACATTCACTGAGGTTTAATCTACTGATCAAGAATTTTCTTCAAGTGTTTCCTACTATCAAGTTACATCTTGTATACACAATTGAAGACTAGAAGTTGCTGGTCATTTCATCCTGATCAAAAGCTGCTGAAAGCTGAATCACTTTGTTGATTCAACCCTTCTTCTTAAAAGAAGTTTACTGAAGAAGAGAAGCACTTTTGAAGTGTCAAGAACTTTTGTATGTGGTGGAGCTGGTGAAGAGGCAATCCTTCCCTTCAAGAACCAGTGGAATACTTTGAAGCAGCAATCCTACCTGTTTATTGTATTCAGTTTCTAAAGCCATAGTCATTGGTGAAGGACAAACAGTTTAGGGATTTTTGTAACAGCAACCTCAAGAATCTCTAGTGAATTTCCTCTAACATCACAGGAGAAGAGTGGACTGACAGGATTACACCACTTGAAACCACTATAAATCTTGCCTACTTTACTTTACTGCATTTACATTCTGCAATTTATTTTATCAACATACTCATCACATCAACCTACTAAAACTAGCTACTGAATCACACTACTTGCACTACTGAGTATCCAATACATAGTATCACATTTATAACAACAAGTAACAAGGCTTAATATAATGTATTCCGCTGCAACAAATTCAATAGTTTTAATAGTCAGCATACTACTGAGTGGTCAGCAGACTATTGACCCTGCTGAGTTTGTAAAACTCCAAAACAAAATTAAGTGTTATGTTATTCACCCCCCCCCCCCCCCCCCCTAAACTTAACCAAAGTCTTTTCAAGGGACCAACATTAGGTGTTCTTGCATTTGGTTTTTACTGCATTGATGTTGCTACAATACGTGTTACTGGGTTGATGTTGTTACTGCATGTGGGTGTTACTGCATTGGTGTTCTTATTTTTTGGGTGTTACTGTGGCTCTATGTCCATGTAACAGCATTTGATGTTGCTATTTTTTGGGTGTTACTGCATTTGGACTCTATGACTGTGTCATTGCATATAATGTTGCTATTTTTTGGGTGTTACAGCATTTTGGTTCCAAACCCGTGTCACTGCATAATGCGTCACTATGGCGTTAGTTTAATGAATATGTAGTAACATTTGTTATTCCTTTCCCACGCTCCCTAATCTATTGAATAGAGCCAAAGTATAAGCTGATTATGTGGTGTGACTTAGCAGTTGCATCTTTTCAATAATATAAGTAATAATACTAAATTTTCCATTACCGGGACATAAAGATATCTAAAAATTTCCTACCAAGATCCCAAAATCATAAATTCGTTTTTGATCCATGTTGCTTAATGATGAATATCGAAGCACATAAGGAAAGAAAAATTGCACGATTGTTTTAGATATGGTGGTTAAAAATGATTGTGTCGGATTTTTATTTTAATCTTATTTTTAGAGGAGATTTTCCATAAATTTCAGTCCAATTGTCATCAGCAGAGATTTTCAACAGCATTTACTCCCAATTAATAATTCAGAAAAAAAAATTAGGAAAATAGTAATAAAGGGTATTATGGGATATTTCATTACTCTTTGTCTTTGATCTACAACAATTTCCTTTTTTTTTTATTCTTAATTTTATTTTATTTTTGAAAAGTTTTTTATTCTTATTAGTCTGATCACTGATGGTACCAGCATAAAATTTATCGGTGTGGGATCACGAAATCAAATTTGATTATGGACCACTATGAAATTCGTGAGGTTATAAATATACATTTTCCTGATCTTCTCAACCCCTTTTCACGTAATATAAACTTAACAAAGAATCCATACAGCTGACAGAAAACGGGAAGAAGAAAAAAGGAAAAAATTGGCATCTAAGCTTTCTCCTTCAATGGACCAGTCTGACTCTGACATTCATATCCACCATAGCAACAATGGAGATGAGATTATTCGCCCATTAGCAAATTTCGCTCCAAGCCTCTGGGTTAATCTTTTTTCATCCATGGTTGTTCTGGACGATCAGGTATATTTTTGTGTGCATAATCAAGTTCTTCTCATATATATATATATATATATATATATATATATATATATATATATATATATTTCTTGGTTTATTTTCCCACGAAAATTAATTTACGTTTGCTATACTCTGTGTCTGTGGGGAAGGGGTTGTTTTGTGTGTAGTTTGGGACTTCTTCCTCCGACCAACCACACCAAAGCATTCCGGTGAGCGTTTCGCCTGCATCAACACGCCAACAATATATACGAAAATGGCGGACCTATATAGTACTAAAGAGGACAACTGTTCGATCCGAAAAAAATACACTAATATATGTAGTATGCATTTATTTTGCCCCTTTAATACACTACTAGGGCTGTAAATGAACCTAAGTATTCGATTCGATCCGGAGTATTCGGCTCGAAAAAGCTCGATTCGGGCTCGTTTCGTGGGTTCGAACTTCGAGCCGAACCTTACAAATTAGATATTCGGTGGTCGAGCCGAACATGTTCGAACATGTTCGGCTCGGATATCATAAATTCATATACAGTTCGAGCCGAACATGTTTTTTAAAACCGAGCCGAACATGTTCTGATTTTTTTTTAAAATCCAGTTCGAGCCGAACATGTTCGAACGGTTCGACATGTTCGAGCCGAACCGAGCCGAGCTTTTTTCCGCAAATACCAAACCGAACCCGAGCCGAATAATGAAAATATAAGGCTCGGCCATTTCGAGCCGAGCCGAGCCTAAGGTTCTAACACACCGAGCCGAGCCGAACCCCGTCAGGGTTCGGTAGGGTTCGGCTCGTTTACAGGCCTATACACTACCATCCGCCTCAAAATGTAAGTCTATTAGGGGTTTTTAATTAACACAGATTAAGAAAGTTGGTTTATGTGTCATTAATTTTGATGGAAAAGTCTAAAATGACTTTTGACTATTATTAATGCAGAGTAGTAAAAAGTTGGTGGATAGATAATAAATGAGGGGTAAAAGGAGAAAAATGTAATAAATGCTTTGTTAATTATTTAAATAGACGACAAAATAAAAAACCTAAATGGATTTATATTTTGAGACGGAGTTAGTATATAATATAATTAAGTTCACTCTAGAAATTTCTTGGATTCAATATCGCTTTCTTATTCAAAAAAAAAAAGGAAAAAAAAAACATCGCTTTCTGAATATCGATTTTGATGTGGTGGAGTGATGCCGTGATGGTGTAGTGGGGAGGGTATGCTGAATTGGTACGGGTGTAAATAAATAGTTAAATACTCATAATCATAATTCTCAATCCCCATGTTAACCCTGAACTTAGTAAAAGAAGGTAAAAAGGTTAGTTTAATCTTCTAACCTGGTCTTCTACTGCATTTTGTTGTTTTCGAATCTTTTACCAAAATTCCAAATTTAGTGCTTTAAATTTTGGGGAAAACTTGACTGTAGTGAAAAATTCTACCGTGCTCCAAGTAAGCTTGGTGTTGTTTAGCGTGGCCTAATTTGGGTATGAAAAAAGTTGCAAATAAAATAAAAGAGCTTTCCTAAGTAAGCCGAGTTTTTTTTTATTTTTTTGTTTATTTGTTTTTTGTGGAAGTAGGCCGGGTTGAAAGACGTATTTTGAATTTTACACCAAATTTTTTGCATTTCCATCCCCATACGGAGTACAATCATATAATTTGTAACTAACGATATTCGAAATCGACGGGTGTGAAATCAGGTTAAGAATCAGTTCATTGGGTTTCCTAGGGATAAACTAACTATAAATTTGGTGGATTTGTTGGTGATAATTGGATGAACCAAATGATGATTGCCTACGGATCTCAAATGTTGGGATCAAACTAAAACGTAGTTATAATTATAAGGTAAAATAATTTTCCACCTTTTATAAATTAAAAAAAAAACTCACAGCATCTTATATTTACTCTATTCGACACCAAACCTGATAAAAAAAATAAAACATTTCAATAAAATCCATTTTCTGAATAAGAATTTCTCCAAATAAATCAATGTTCAAACCGACCCTTTACACTTCTCGCGATATAAACTTGTGCCTTATCAAGAATGGCATGATGTTTAGCCTTTTAACTACACACGTACGTTTGTTATTAATTATTAGCTAGCCACCTAAGTATTTTCAACTAAGCTCGTTCACAACTCCTACTCTCTTACTTAGACCACTAGACACGGACAAGCCCAACACACTCCACGGACAGTGGTGACTACTAATTCATCAAAGCACATGCCAATCACACTCTTCCAACGGTCCCGAACTTCAACTCTTAAGAAGCGTTCATTCGGTGCCGGAACTAAACGCACAAATCTTCCCCCGAAAGAGTGTTTTTTTTTTCCTTTTCTTTTTTCTTTTTCTCTATCCCTTTTAACCAAGTTTATGGTCCCAATGTAATTGTGTGAAAAATTCAGGGGATAAGATCGGTGTCAGCATCACTTACCTTCCTTCCGCTAATTAAAGGCACATTTTGTTTGTGGATACGTCTAATTAATTCATGGGTCCATCCCCAACTATATATGTCCGCAGAGGGCTCCATTTGTCTTTAAATATTTTGCTATCAATCCACAAAGCAAGGCCAAATACATAACTCAACCTGAAATGACGAGATTTTTGACGTAAATGTTTTTCTTCTCGCAATAGGCGTCCTATTGAAAAAATCATTAAACTACCTCGAAACTACATCAAACAAGTCATAAATAATGACCATTTCACGTGTAAAATGATAGTCGAATTCACTCTTACAGACATCAATAGTATTTTTATAGCAACAAAACTATTATGTGTTGTTGTAATTAATTGTCACCGTTTCACTACAATTATTTCACTGTAGGAGCAACAAGTAGTCTATTTCTTTGTTTTTTTTTTTTTTTTTTTTTTTTTTTTTTTAAGGAAAACTAGCAGTCTTGGACCACAGTCCACATGAATGACTCGTGTTAATTACTCATAAATAAGGCCTTAGGCCAAGCTTTCGTACTAGAGGAAAAAGAAAAAAAAAATAATAATATCTCGTTCGCATCGTAGCACCGGCACCGTCCAATATGAAACACGTCGAATATAGACCATATTTATATTAGTGGTACTGGACATCGAAACGATATCTGCTGCCTAACTAAAATGTACGGCTGAATTACAATTTTAGTCCTCTAACTGGACATTTTTTTCAATTTTTGTCCTACTTTTCTCTGGTGACAATTTTAATCCTGTAAGTGGTCTTTTTTTACAAAAATAATCCTAATGGCCGGAAAATGCTGACCTGGACACATTTTCCGGTCAAAATTTTTTCCAAATCATCAAAAATCGCCAAATCAACATTCTTTTGAAAAAATTAAAATGTCAACTCAGCCTATACTACATTTATTAAATACATAAAAATAATAATATATTTTAATCATGCAAATTCCAATAATTCAAAAGTCCTCCTTCTTTAATCCCTTGCCCCCCCCCCCCCCCCCCCCCCCACAAAATCTTACTCCTCATTCCCCAGTTCATCTTCATCCCTCGTTCTCATTAAAAGAAAATTAGCATCAAAAGCTTGGATCTTTGTCCAAATCGTAAGCAGATTTCGCAAATCCATAAGGTATTATGGCAAATTCGCACCATGTCTAACCCATTTCTTCCCCAAGTTCGCACCATTTTACCGCCCCGTTTTTTTTTCTTGTTCTTTTTTTTCGTTTTCTTGTGGTGTGGTGAGATGTGTGGTCCTAATTTGATGTTTCGAGGTGTGGGTTGCAATGGTGTTGCTTGTTTATTTAATTAATGAAAATTGGTGTTTTTGTGTTCTTGTTTTAGTTTTATATTTTTGTGGGCATAATCAAGTTGTTCTTATATATATATATATATATATATATATATATATATATATATATATATATATTTCTAGGTTTATTTTCCCACGAAAATTAATTTACGTTTGCTATACTCTATGTCTGTGGGAAGGGGTTGTTGTTTTGTGTGTAGTTTGGGACTTCTTCCTCTGACCAACCGCACCAAAGCATTCCGATGATTGGTGGATTTGTTGGTGATAATTGGATGAACCAAATGATGATTGCCTACGGATCTCAAATGTTGGGATCAAGCTAAAACGTAGTTATAATTATAAGTTAAAATAATTTTCCACCTTTTATAAATAAAAAATTTCTCACAGCATCTTATATTTACTCTATTCGACACAAAACCCGATAAAAAAAATAAAACATTTCAATAAAATCCATTTTCTGAATAAGAATTTCTCCAAATAAATCAATGTTCAAACCGACCCTTTACACTTCTCAAGTGCATCATGTGTAGTATATTTTATTTTATTTACTACTACAGACTATACAAAGATGCTCGGAA
Organism: Gentiana straminea; assembly: GCA_036785695.1. Taxonomy (NCBI): domain Eukaryota; kingdom Viridiplantae; phylum Streptophyta; class Magnoliopsida; order Gentianales; family Gentianaceae; genus Gentiana; species Gentiana straminea. The sequence goes on along the minus strand of JAVUPR010000424.1, from coordinate 809,687 downwards.
GAACATGATGAATTGAAGGCAAAAATGAGGCTCAGGCTTACAAATGGAAATACTTCAATGGAAGAAAAGTTGGCTTTGGTCGACATCCTTGAACGTCTAGGAATCTCGTATCTGTTTAAGAGTGAGATTGAAGAGGAGCTGGAGAAGATTTTTGTCTCTTCATTTCAAATTGAAATGAATGAGAAACAAGATTTATCAATCGTCTCTCTATATTTTCGTTTGCTTAGACAACATGGCTTTCGTATCTCTCCTGGTACGTGTTACTATCGTTTTACCATTACAAGGTTTTACAAATTTTTGGTTATATGCAAAAACAAAAATTGTAAGTTTCTGTATTATATAGGTTACATTCCAAGTTTTTGTAGCATTGACATAAGTTTACCCATATATTGGTGAGAAATTATAAGATCAGGTTGTTTTAACACCCTTTATTTTATTTTAGGTCGATTTAGATCTGACGTTTTTTTTAAGTCCACTGTGGAAAAATTCAACTTCGTCTTGAGGAAAATTCCACGAGCCCGTTGAATTTCCCCAGGGCGAAGTTGAATTTTTCCACGGGGGACCTAAAAAAAATGTCAGATTTGACTCGACCTAAAATGAAATAAATGGTAGAGAATTTATAATTTCAGGTCGTTTTAACACCCTTTATTTCATTTTAGGTCGAGTCAGATCTGACATTTTTTTTAAGTCCCCTGTGGAAAAGCTCAACTTCGCCCTGATAAATTCAACGGGCTCGGGGAAAAATTCAACTTCACCCTGAGAAATTCAACGGGCTCGTGGAATTTTCCCTAGGGCGAAGTTGAATTTTTCCACGGAGGAATTAAAAAAATGTCAGATCTGACTCAACCTAAAATGAAATAAATGATGTTAAAATGACCTGATCTAATAATTTCTCTATATAAGAGCCTAGTAGGTAAAGTTGTAACGTAGGACAAGACCGTGAAGATTTAAGTTCTGTGAGTATGAATGGACAGGTCACAGGTGATTGATATCTCTCAATATAACAAAAAATAATTCAAAAAATCTCACTTACAAGCCTCAAGGCTTTTAAAAAGAGAACTTCAAAATTTTTACTTGTGAAAAGACCTTTATATAGACTAATTGAATATATCTAAAATAAAAATAACATTTGCATCCAAAAAAAAAAATAACATAGATTACAAATTACTTGCCAATTAATTCACTTGAGTGATTTAGTCGATGTCTAAGTAGATATGAAACACGAGGTTTTGATACCAACTGATGTCGACACTTTAAGAAAAAATGTATCGAGTGTAGAGTAATTTACGGAACAGATCCGTAATTAACGGAAGAAATAAACAGAAAATAAAGAACCCAAAAATAGATTCGTTTTATTAAATAGATCTAATAACAGAAGTATTACGGTACAGATCTGACTTAAAACAATAAGAAAATAAAAGTACAATGCATCTAATAAAGAATTAGAGATTAAACCAGGGCGAATAAGTTACTCTTTCCTTCAGACAAATTGCTCTGGAATAGATCAACGGTATTAGACTTCAGTTAGGGGCAGCCTGGAGGGGAGCCTGCTTCTGGATGGGGGAAGGTTTTTGTTTTGCTGAGGTCCCTTGCGCAATTGTCTCCCAAGATACCACGACTTCATGTCCCGAGGCATTTAAGTTACTCTTTTCTTAAGAAAAATTGCTCTGGTATGGTGCCCACGGTAGTAGCAATTGTCTCCTAAGATACAACGGCTTCATGTCTCGGATTTAGAGGCACTTCAAAAATCCGAGCTCTGGCAAACTTATAGAATGCTCCGACTTCTCTTCGACTCAAGAGCTAGATCTATATAAGAGACTCTATGTAATGGAAAAGACAAGAGAAAATTTGATGCTATAACCTTCATCCAAGGGGTTCTTTATATAGTGGATAGTAGGGGTCAATACTCAATTCTTATTGGACGGATGACATAAGTCGACCGACTTTTCTCTCAAGAAAAGTCATCCATGTGTGACTTACATGGTGGCCGACCTCATCATTGCTTCTGATTGGTCGGATGATGCATCTTTGAATTATGATTGGTCGGATGACTCAATCACATGAATTCTTGAATTCTGATTGGTCGGATGACATATTCACAAGAGAAAAATCAAATTTGGTTAATTTCCTAAAGAAATTTTGTCCAAAAATTAATAGCAACACCCGACCCGAGCTCGAGCCGTACGGACGGCGGCGGCGCACGCGCGTGTAGAATTATTTAAGTCCTCCCTCCCGCCCAAAAGTGCTTTGCCCCTTGGAGCTCAAGTCTCCCAATTTTCCAACGTGGGAAAGTTTGAGTTGATCACACCTTCAACTCCTCTCCCACACATGTTTTACACCAACTTTACGTATTAACTTCTCATTCACCCGATACCGAATCTAGTGGTTTTAAACCAAATATCATCTACTCCGTGAGTAGTATTCAGTAAGGTGACTTAAACTCTGCATCTGGGTGGAACCAATCTGAAGACTCAGCTGTGTGATGGACAGCTGAGAAGTGTATTCAATTCGTGCATCGGTAGGGGTGGAGTCTACGAGGCTTCGGCGGGGTGACTATCGCCGGGGTGATAGTCTCGTCGAGTACTTGAATACAGCAGGGTCCCACATCTGCTAATTCTGTTATGTGACAGCTATACAGTGTCATTAAAATGAGGACACGTGTAGGGGTATTTATGGTGCATCAGACAAAGATTCCTTGCGGCTAGGGTTTAGGGATTTGTGCCTATAAATACAATTGTTGTCTCATTATCTGTGTGTGTTGAAATCTGTAAAATTCAGTGCATAATAAAATATCTCTTTTCTGCCCGTGGTTTTTTACCTCTCCCACTGAGGGGTTTTCCACGTTAAATCTGTGTTCTTCTTGTTTCTGTTTTCTCCTTTGATTGTTTATGTTTGATTGCTTCTGTTTCTGTTTCTTGCATCTGAAGTTATCTCCATCCGTTTATAACAAGTGGTAGCAGAGCCAGGTTCTGGAGAAAACAATCTGTACGATCAACTTCGTCTTCACCAAGACCTTCAAAAGAAGTGCTAGGATCGTGACAAAGTTGTGATCTTTAGCAAGGAAAGATGTCGGCGGTAAACGTAAAAATCGATAAATTTACGGGAAGGAACAGTTTTGGTCTATGGCAAATCAAGATGCGTGCCTTTGTTGAAACAAGCGGGGTTTGTGGAATCCTTTATCCGACAAACCAAATACAAGTGCGAAACAGATTATGCCGATCTGGAAGAGAAAGCACATTCAACCATCATGTTGTGCTTATCCGATGATGTTATCACCGAGGTTGCCGAGGAAGACACCGCAGCCAAGTTGTGGAAGAAGCTTGAAAGCCCGTATATGACCAAGTCACCGACCAACAAGTTGTTGTTGAAACGAGAGGTTGTTCGGTTGAAGATGCATGAAGGAAGTCCACCGAGGGAACATCTGGACTAAATTGAACACAATATTGCTTAATTTAAGGAATATTGATGTTAAAATTGAAGATGAAGATGCGGCCCTAATCCTATTGGTGTCATTACCGGCATCATATGAAAACTTTGTGCGCTCTTTCATAGTTGGAAAGGATACGGTAGCTTTGAGGATGTGAGGTCCGCCTTACATGCCGGGGAGCTTAGACACAAGGCCGCTGGAACGAGACGGTCGTCAAATTCTTTGGGCTAGTAGCTAGCGAAGAATAGTGGAAAAGGATATGTACGAGAAGAAGAAAAAGAAGTCGGGGTCCAAAGGTCCTAAGTCTACCGATGTCCGTAATTACGAAGGAGCGGGGACATTGGAAGTCCAACCGTCCAAGGAAGAAGAAACGACGGAAGGCAATTCGGCACGGCGGCTTTGGCTGCCGAGCAATCCGACGAGGATCCGGTTCTAGTTGCGGGGGATTCTACACACCACAATGATGTGTGGATACTTGATTCGGAGCATCCTACCATATTTGTCCAAACAGAGAGTGGTTTTCTACTTATGAGCGAGATAGATGGTGGTCAAATCTATATGGCCAACAAAAGGTCTCGTAAAGTTGTGGGAATTGGCTCGGTAAAGTTAAGGACGAGAGGATGGTAAATTTTGTACACCGAAGGATGTAAGACATGTTCCACGAGATGACCAAGAATTTGGTATCTCTCGCCTACCTGGACGAAGAAGGGGTTCAATTTCAAGGGTGAAGGTGGACAAATTGAATGTCTTTAAAGATTCGGTTGTAGTCCTCAAAGGCATCAAGAGGGAACCTTGTATATATTACAAGGATCTATCAGTATCCGGAACTGCCGCTTTGTTGCATCCTCGCCAGCTTCACCGGCCTCGCGGACTCACCGTGGCACATGAGACTTGGTCACACGGGTGAAAGGGGTATGCGGGTTCTTTCTTCAAAGGGTTTTCTTGGGGGATATAAGGTCAAGAATCTGGACTTTTGTGAACATTGTGTGTTTGGAAAATTGCACGAAGTAAATTCTCAAAGCGGGTTGCACAATACAAAGGCAACACTTGATTATATCCATTCAGATCTGGGGGGTCCATCAAGAGTTGAGTCATTGGGTGGTCACGATATTTTGTGTCATTCATAGATGACTATTCAAGGATGACTTGGGTGGTGATGATGAAGAACAAAAGTGATGCATTCAAGAACTTCAAGCGAAAGAAGGCCCTAGTGGAGAATCGGTTAGGCAAGAAAATAAGCTCCGTACGTATAATGGTCCGGAATTCGCTGGACGGATTTTGATTCATTTTGTGCAAACCGAGGGTATTGCCGTACATCATACTTTGTAAGGAATACACCTCGGCGAATGGTGTAGGCGAAAGGATGAATCAAACTCTACCGGAGAGGGCAAGATGTATGCTTTCTCAAGCCGGTTTATCAAGGAGATTTTGGGCGAGGTCGTTAAGACACTTTGCTACTTAATCAACAAGGAGCCCTCACACGGGGATCAATCTCAAGACACCATTTGAGATGTGGTCGTGCAAGCCCGCCGACTACTCGCCTAAGGGTTTTTGGAAGTACGACTTACTATCATGTTAGTGAAGGGAAGTTGGAGCCAAGAGCTAAGAAGGGAGTGTTTGTGGGGTATGGTGATGGAGTAAAAGGATATAGAATTTGGTCATCAGCAGAGTCCAGAGTAATCCTCAGCAGGGACGTTGTGTTTGATGAAAATTCTATGTTAAACACATCGGTGGAGAGGTCTACCGAGTCCGAAACCGATCTTGAATCCGATAGTGTTGAGAAACGGTGGAGCTTCGGTGGAGTCTACCGATATGCAACAATCGGTGGATCCAAATCAACACTATACCGATCCGGATAATGAACCGAATCCGATCCAAGCCGGTCCGCGAGACCTCGGCGGGCGTCATACAAACATTGATCGGCGAGTCTAGCGCCGGCGTGCCTAGAAGATCTAATGTTGGGATACCTCCAAGGAGATATGGATATGATGATTTGGCCGGATATGCACTCCAAGTTGCCGAAGAAGTAGAGGTTGCTTTGAACCTACTACTTACAGGGGAAGCGATGACATGTACGAAGCATCTCGGTGGCATGCAACCATGGGAGATGAAATGGAGTCATTATTGAAGAATCGGACTTGGGAATTGGTCAAACGACCCCTCTACCGGCAAGGGAGTTGTGACTTGTAAATGGATCTTCAAGAAAAAGGAAGGAATAACAAAGGCGAAGGGGTCGGGTATAAGGCACGTTTGGTTGCAAGAGGATTCGGTCAAAAGGAAGGGTTGACTTTGATGAAATATTTTCACCAAAGTGGTCGACACACTTCAATCGGGGTGCTACTAGCAATGGTGGCACAAAGGCGGATCTGGAACTTGAGCAATTAGATGTGAAAACTGCTTTTCTACATGGTGAGGTGGATAAGGAGATATACATGACACAGCCTGAGGGTTTTCAAGTTCCTGGCAAAGAAAACTATGTTTGCAAGTTGAAGAAATCATTGTATGGTTTGAAGCAAGCTCCAAGGCAGTGGTATAAAAGGTTTGACAGTTTTATGCTTCAAATAGGGTTATAACGAAGTCCATATGATCGTTGTGTTTACTACGATCTATTTGAAAGATGGATCATATATCTATCTTGTCCCGTATGTGGATGACATGCCGATAGCCGAAGAAGGAAGTCCGATGTTCAAAATCAAGAATCTTCTCGGTCTTTGAATTTGAAATGAAAGATTTGGGTGCCGCCAAGAAAATCTTGGGGATGGAGATCCGGAGAGATAGAAGTCGAAGAAGTTGTTCTTGTCTCGGCAGGGTTATGTGCGTAAGATATTGGCCAAGTTTGGGATGTCTCGTCGCAAAACCAATAGATACTCCTATGGCATCAAATGTTCATTTGTCCGTTTATGCTTCACGCCACCGGTTTGAAGAGAAGGAGTATATGTCAAAAGTTCCCTATGCTAGTGCGGTTGGCGTCCGATGTATGCCATGGTATGCACTAGGCCCGATCCGGCTCGGGCGGTCGGTGTTGTCGCGGGTTTATGGCTCAACCTCGGAAAGGAACACGGAAAGCCGTTAAAAGGATATTCGGGTACCGAGAGGTACAAAATTGATGTTGGTCTCATTTATAGAGGTGATATCGGTCCGGTCACAGTTACTTGTGATGCGATTATGGAGTGATGTTGACGGTAGAAAATCAATGACCGGTTATGTTTTTACATTGGGAAATGCAAAGTGGTCACCGGAAAGCTACTCTTCGGCTACGTAGCCTTATCAACTACCGAAGCGAATATATGGCTCTTACCGAAGCGGTTAAGGAGGGTGTCCGGTTGAAGGGGCTAGTCAATGATTTGGGGTTGCATCGGGATCAGCCGAGATATATTGTGACAAAGATAAGTGCAATATGTTTAGCCAAGGATCGGTTCATCATGAGAGAACCAAGCATATTGATGTCGTGTATCATTTCTTGAGGAATGAGAAGAGGGTTGTGGTGAAGAAGATTGGCACAAAGGAGAATCCCCGCGATATGTTCACTAAACCAGTTCAACAGAGAGTAAGTTTCGGCTTTGCCTGGACTTACCGAATATTCAAAGCTTGTAACTGTTTCGGAAACTCTACCGAGGCGGATCGGTGGAGTGGATGCTTTGTGGAGATAGTCCGGTACAAGTACATCCCGGCATTGACGAATGCATCCGGTACAAGTACATCCGGTTATGCAATCGTTTGACTCTAGTGAGAGTTGAAGTCAAGGTGGAGATTTGTCGGTAAGGTGACTTAAACTCTGCATCTGGGTGGAACCAATCTGAAGACTCAGCTGTGTGATGGACAGCTGAGAAGTGTATTCAATTCTGTGCATCAGTAGGGTGGAGTCTACTGAGGCTTCAGCAGGGTGACTATCAGCAGGGTGATAGTCTGCTGAGTACTTGAATACAGCAGGGTCCCACATCTGCTAATTCTGTTATGTGACAGCTATACAGTGTCATTAAAAGGAGGACACGTGTAGGGGTATTTATGGTGCATCAGACAAAGATTCCTTGCGGCTGTGGTTTAGGGATTTGTGCCTATAAATACAATTGTTGTCTCATTATCTCGTGTGTGTTGAAATCTGTAAAATTCAGTGCATAATAAAATATCTCTTTTCTGCCCGTGGTTTTTTACCTCTCCCACTGAGGGGTTTTCCACGTTAAATCTGTGTTCTTCTTGTTTCTGTTTTCTCCTTTGATTGTTTATGTTTGATTGCTTCTGTTTCTGTTTCTTGCATCTGAAGTTATCTCCATCCGTTTTATAACATTTAGATATAATAAGCTCCCGGCGAATCACACCGGAGCGTACCCGAAATTCATAAACTGTTTCAACACATTTTTCAAGCCTCTATTTCATAGGATTTGACTTATATATCCAACAGACACGACGAAGAAGATTCAAATTCATAAACTTACGAACGAATATCCAGTCAAATAAGAAAAAGTCTGTGAAAATTCACACATGCCACAAGGCTTTTCAAATTCAGAACTACTAGAAAAACTTTTTTTTCGGGTGAAAAGATTATTATATCACATTGACACCTCTCCAATTTTATAGTTGTAAAGACGAGTCTAGAACCTATAAGATATTTATAGAACAAAAATAACAAGTGTCTCGCAGGGACGGATCCAGCCTTTTAAGGGTGGGGTGCATTGCCCCCATTTAAATTTTCGGACGAAGTTATTAATATACCCTTTTTATAATAATAAAACTGTGTATGTGTCGAAACGATGAGGAATCTACTCTGCATGCTCTGCGAGACTGCACTCTACCGAAGAAGCTTTGGAAAAGTGCCCTCCCCAGACAGTCTTGGGGCGAGTTCTTCTCGCAAACTTCTGCACCTGACTGGATAAGTCGTAATATTGACATTCAGGGACGTAACAGAGAATGGGCCTATCAATTCAGGGAGATGGCCTCCTGCATCTGGATCTGGCGCAATAAAATCTTTCATGGAGTAACGGAGAATCCCCCACCGATCAATGTTCTCCTCTCAATTGTGGAAACTCGAGCCAGAAATCTTAGGCTAGCTTGGAATTTAGCTTAATGATCATTTGATGTATTTTGTTTAACTGTTTTCTCTGTACGTTGTGAACGTTCCACTCCTTGATTTATAATAAAAAGCTCGTTTTTTTTATAAAAAAAAAAAAAACTGTGTATGTATATTATTTCAGACAATTTCTATTATAATTATTCATTTAATTCAATTGGTTAGAATCTTTGTTACTAATCCTAAGGTCATGAGTTCAAGTCTAAGAGAACAGACGAAGGAAGAAAGAGAAGACAATGATTGACAAGAAGAAATCAATGCATGTGTATTATTCAATGAGTGTTTATAGAGGAGATTACAATTAATATAAACATAATGATGTGATTGAAATATAAATCTACGTTAACCAATCAAAATAATAAACAATCCATAAATATTCTATAATACCGCCACCTTTCTATATTATAAGGCTTTCAAGCCTTTACATACAGGCTAAGAAACTTTATAAATAAATCACTTTTAATAGTGTAATCAATGCATCATTTTATTAAGACAAAATATTGCCTCATTTTTTTTCTTTTTGAGGGAATTGCATCATTTTCAAACGTGATGAATATATCACCGAATTTTTTATTTTTTTATTTTCTTCATTTTGGTTCAATATCATTACATCATTTTTCGTAAGTTTCACTGTCGAAATTCACTTAGTAAATCTCGAAGTATTAAATTTTGATAGTGAATTTTGAATAGTAATGAAATTCTAAAGTGGATTTTCGGAAATTACGTCGGAATATAGTGGATGTAGTCTCAAAATAAAGAGAATGAAAACATAAAAAATTTGGTGATAGAATTATCAAGTTTGGAGTTATAAATTGAGAGATATAATTGTTTAAAAATGATGGAGGAGAGAAAATATGTCGTATTTTTTTTCCGAGGAAAGGCGTCTAGCACCTTTTTTTTTTTTTTTTTTTAAGGGGAAAGTGGCCATAAAGACAAAAAAAAGTCAATATGTGATGGAATGACAACTTTCATTTTGTGTGAAAAAAAGTGAAACTAACGAGATTGACCTAAATACCCATAATTATTCTTTGGAAAGATGGAGTAAATGTTTGCCATAAATTAGAGTAAATGCGCTACCATAAATTGGAGAGTAATATTAAATATGGCAAATCAATTTATTTAACTTTTAAAAATAAAATAAAAACAGAAAATGAGTCAATGATAACCTTCCTATATTTAAAGCTTTTGACTTATACTCCTCCGTAAAAGGTACAAAAAATAATTTTAAAAAAAATCAGACACTTTTACGTCCCACCTTTTACGCTTGATACGACACTTTTACTTCACTTGTCGTTCTTACTTCAGTTTTACTTTCACTTCACTCGTAATTGTTACTATATGTTGGAATAATGATTTTTATTGAAATTTATAATTACTCCACCATTAAATTGCAGATTTTTATGGATCGTAACCGAATGTGAAGGAGAATCTGACATTTAATCCTTTTTATTTTTGGTAAAAAGCATTAAATGAAATTAATAAAAAAAAATTGGTATAGTTGGAAGTTTACACTTATTTGTCCTGATGAATCTTCAGTTTACATGAAGCCTGATTTATTAGAAAATCTGTCATTCTTGCCAAAAATCTATTTTTTTTAATAATATTTTCATATATGCAAAAATTTTGAGAATGTGTCATATTCACTATTTAAGAAAATATTTTTATCCTTGTCCCTAATTCCCTGGAAAAAAAAAACATGCCTTTAATTATCAACTCGTTAATTAACCACAATGATAACCGATAAGTATTTGTGCATAGAATTTGTGCACAAAAAGTGTGCTCACAAATAATCCAAAACATTCAATGTGTTTAATGGAAAAAAAATGTCAACCCTTTGATTTAGTTTATGTGACTTTTTGTGTGGATTAAATGTGTGTCTAAATAACTATTATAATCATAATCCTTTGACCTTTCAAAACAATAATATAATTGCATATATGTCAGTCAGTTTTGGTGACTTGATCTGTAAACTGATGAATAAACTGGTGAAACTAATCTGAGAAACTAAGTCTGAGAATGATGGTCAGTTCAGTAAGTATATTCAGTTCTGTGAAAGTCAGTTTTTGTGAAGTGCAAATTGAGTTTCTTCTGGAGTCAGCAATCAGTTTGGTCTACTGAGTTTTGTTGAATATAACTGAGTTCTACATATGATCAGTTGATTACAAGTCTGGAAGAGCCAGTTTTTTAGCTGAGTTTTCATCTGGTGGATAACAGCTGAGCTAGGGTCCACATCGGGGGTATTTATGACAATCCCGACAAAGATCTTTGGCGGTTAGGGTTAAGGAATTGTGCCTATAAATACCAATGTTGTAATCAATGCAGTGTGTGTTAATTTCACAAGAATGTGGAATGCCTTGTAACTTTGTCCATAGTAAAATATCTCATTTTCTGCCCGTGGAGTAGTCGGCACAACGCCGGAAACCACGTTAAATCACTATGTTCACTTTGTTTCTGTGTTTTATCAATTTCCTCCATATTTTATGTTTGCATTGCTTCTGCTTTAATCTTTCTTAGTCTGCAAGCTTCTCGTCTGTGTTTTAACAAACTGGTATCAGAAAGTTGGTTCATGGATCCAGAGAAGTTGCAGGTTGAACTGAGTTGATCTTCACCAAGACCGGTGACCGGTGTTAGGATTCTGTGATCAAAGGTCTATTCTTTAATTAGAATGATGTCAGCAATGAACGTGAAGATTGATAAATTTACAGGGATGAACAGTTTCGGTAGATGCTGGCCTTGTTAAAACAACAAGGATTGTGGACTCCTTTATCTAATAGAAGGGATGCCAGTTCTGCAGATTATGCCAGTCTGGAGAAGAAAGCACATTCAACCATCATGTTGTGCTTGTCTGATGATGTTATTACATAAGTTGCTGAGGAAGACACTGTTGCCCATTTATGGTTGAAGTTTGAAAGCATGTATATGACTAAGTCATTGACCAACAAGTTGTTGCTGAAGTAGAGGCTATTCAACCTGAGGATGCATGAGGGGACTCAGCTGAGAGATCATCTTGATCAGTTGAACACAATATTACTTGATCTCTGGAATATGGATGTTAAGATTGAGGATGAAGATGATGCTTTGATTTTGTTGGTTTCATTACCAACTTCTTATGAGAACTTTGTGCAGTCTTTCATAGTTAGGAAGGATACAGTTGCTTTAGAGGATGTAAGGTCAGATTTACATGCTAGGGAGCTAAGACATAAGGCAGCTGGGCAGACAATCAGGCTGCTTGGACTAGTAGTCAGTAGCAGCAGTGGAAAAGAGCAGGGTCAGTCTAAGAAGAAAAATTCCAAGAAGACAAACTCCAAAGGCCATAAATCCATAGATGTTTGCAATTACTGTAAAGAGCAAGGACATTGGAAGTCCAATTGTCCAAAGAGAAAGAAACAGCAGAAAAAAGTTTTGGCACAGCTGTTGTGGCAGCTGAGCATGACTCAGATGAGGATATGGTCCTAGTGGCAGGAGAGTCAACACATCAAACTGATGTATGGATTCTGGACTCTGGGGTATCGATCCTATCATATTTACCATCACAGAGAGTTGTTCACAAGTTATCAGCAAATAGATGGTGGTCATATATCTATGGAAAACAGCAAGGTCTGCAAAGGTAGTTGGGATTGGCTCAGTTCAGTTGAGGACAGAGGATGGAAGATTCTGTGAACTGAGTGAAGTTAGACATGTTCCACAAATGACCAAGAACATGGTATCTCTCAGTTCTTTAGACAGCAGGGGATTCACTTTAAAGTGTGAAGGTGGAGTACTTAGTTTCTATAAAAACTCAGTTTTGGTTCTCGAATGAGTCAAGAAAGGGACCCTGTATATACTACAAGGGTCAGTTGTTGTTGGTTCTACTGATGTGGCATCAGCTGAGATTCATCAGTCACAGCTTACAAAATTGTGGCAATGAGACTGGGTCACATAGGTGAAAAGGGGATGCAGGTTCTTTCTCAAAAAGATCTTCTTGGGGAGTGTAAGGTCAAGCATCTGGACTTTTGTGGGCATTGTGTGTTTGGAAAGCTTCATAGGAGCAAGTTCTCAAAAGAGGTGTACAACACAAAGTCATCACTTGATTACATTCATTCTGATTGTTGAGGGCCTTCAAAGGTGGAGTCATTGGGTAGTCATAGATATTTTGTGTCATTCATATATGACTATTCAATGATGACTAGAGTGGTACTGATGAAACACAAAAGTGAAGCATTTAATAACTTTAAGATGTTGAAAGATCTAGTTGAAAATCAGTTGGGGAAAAAGATCAAGAGGCTTCATACATATAATGGTCTGGAATTCTGTTGGATTGAGTATGATACATTTTGTAAAACTGAGGGTATTGCCAGACATCATACAGTCAGGAATACTCCTCAGCAAAATGGTGTAGCTGAAAGAATGAATCAAACTCTTCATGAGAGAGCAAGATGAATTCTCTCTCATTCTGGTTTATCAAGGAGATTTTAGGCAGAGGCTGTAAGCACAGCTTGCTACTTAATCAATAGGAGTCCTCACATATGGATCGGTCTCAAAACACCAGTTGAGATGTGGTTAGGCAAGCCTGCTGACTACTCAGTTCTAAGTGTTTTTGGAAGCATAGTTTACTATCATGTGAATGAAGGGAAACTGGAACCAAGGGCCAAGAAATGAGTGTTTGAGGGGTATGGTGATGGAGTAAAGGGGTATAGAATTTGGTTATCGCGTAGAAAACAGAGTTATCTCAGTAGAGATACAGTTTTCGATGAAAATTCTATGCTCAGTTCATCAGTGGGGAGGATAACTGAAACTAAAACCATATCCAAAACTAAGAAAACTGACAGTAATGTGGAGCTTCAGGTGGAGTCAGTTGAAATGCAACAATAGACTAATCCAAGTCAGTTTTCATCTGATCTGGTTACTGAACCAGAAATGAGTCCAAGCCAGTCAGCTGAGGAAATTTCAGTTGAGCGTCAAAATGAGAACATGGGTCAACAAAGTATAGCTGTTAGTAGAGCTAGAAGATCCAATGTTGGGGTACCTCCCAAGAGGTATGGGTTTGATGATATGGTTGGATACGCACTTCATGTTGCAGAAGAAGTGGATGATTTTGAACCTTTTACTTACAGGGAAGCAGTGACATGTTCTGAAGCATCTCAATGGCTTGCTGCCATGAGAGATAAAATGGAGTCATTACTGAATCATATTTGGATCTAGTTAAACATCCAACTGAAAGGAGAGTTGTTACGAGCAAATGGATCTTCAAAAAGAAGGAAGGGATTATTGAGGCCGAATGAGTTAAGTATAAAGCACGTTTGGTTGCAAAAGGGTTCAATCAGAAAGAAGGGGTGGACTTTGATGAGATATTCTCACCAGTGACCAGACATACTTCAATCAGAGTGTTACTAGCAATGTTGGCACAGCAGGACTTAGAACTTGAGCAGTTAGATGTGAGGGCGGCTTTTATACATGTAGAGGTAGGTAAAGAGATATACATGACTCAGGCAGAAGGATTCCAAGTTCCTGGCAAAGAAGATTTTGTGTGTAAGTTGAAGAAGTCCTTGTATGGACTGAATCAAGCACCTAAACAATAGTATAAAAGATTTGACAGTTACATGATCCAGTTGGGTTACAACAGAAGTCCTTATGATTGTTGTGTTTACAACAGTCAGTTGGAAGATAGATCATACATCTATCTTGTGTTATATGTGGATGACATGCTGATAGCTGCAAGAAAGAAGTCTGATATTAAGTATCTGAAAGGCCTTCTCAGTGCTGAGTTTGAAATGAAGGATTTGGGTGCAGCCAAGAAAATCTTAGGGATGGAGATCTGGAGAGATAGAAGTCAGAAGAAACTGTTTTTATCTTAGCAGGGCTATATACAGAAGATTTTGTCAAAGTTTGGCACGTCAGCTGCTAAGCCAATAGATACTCCTATGACATCAAATGTTCATTTTTCAGTTTTTGCTTCACAATCAGCAAAGGAGAAGGAATACATGTCAAGAGTTTCCTATGCTAGTACAGTTGGCAATGTGATGTATGCCATGGTGTGCACTAGTCCTGATCTGGCTCAGGCAATCAGTGTTGTCAACAGGTTTATGGATCAACCTGGAGAGTAACACTGGAAAGCTATGAAAAGAATGTTCAGGTACCTTATAGGTACAAATGATGTTGGTCTCATTTATGGAGGTGATACTCAAGAACTGACTACAGGGTACTGTGATGCTGATTATGCAGGTGATGTGGACAGTAGAAAATCAATGACTGGTTATGTTTTCATATTGTGGAATTCAGTTGTCATATGGAAAGCAACTCTTCAGGCAACAATGGATTTATCAACTGCTAAACCTAAGTATATGGCTCTTACTGAAGCAGCCAATGAGGGTATCTGGTTGAAAGGTCTAGTCAGTGATTTGGGGCTACATCAAGATCAAGATGAGATATATTGTGACAGTTTTAGTGCAATTTGTCTCCCTAAAGATCAGGTTCATCATGAGAGAACCAAGCATATTGAGGTGAGGTATCATTTTCTGAGAAATGAGAAGGGGTTGTAATGAAGAATAGCACCAATGATAATCCTGCTGATATGTTCACTAAACCAGTTCAGCAGAGCAAGTTTCAGTTGTGTCTGGACTTGCTGAACATTCAAAGCTAAAATGAAATCTGGATACTCAGTTGAGGGCATATCAACTGAGTGGATTCTGTGGGAAGTCTGGTACTGTACATCCTGGCATTGACGAATGCATCTGGTACAAGTACGTCTAATTATGCAATCTGATTGACTGTGAATGAGAGTTCAAGGAGATTTGTCAGTTTTGGTGTGCAAAAAAGAACGCCATATATTGTGCGCCATAAAATTACAGTTTTCTTGTAGTGTCTAAACTGATGAATAAACTAGCGGAACTAATCTGAGAAACTGAGACTGAGAATGATGGTCAGTTCAGTAAGTATATTCAGTTCTGTGAAAGTCAGTTTTAGTGAAGTGAAAACTGAGTTTATTCTGAAGTCAGCAGTCAGTTTGGTCAGCTGTGGTTTTGCAGAGTATAAATGAGTTATACATCTGAGCAGTTGATTACAAGTCTGGAAGAGTCAGTGTTTGAGCTGAGTTTTCATCTGGTGGATAACAGTTGGAGCTGAGGTCCATATTTGGGGTATTTATGACAATCCCCACAAAGATCTTTGGCGGTTAGGGTTAGGGAATTGTGCCTATAAATACTAATGTTGTAATCAATGAAGTGTGTGTTAATTTCACAAGAGTGTGGAATACCTTGTAACTTTGTGTATAGTAAAATATCTCATTTTCTGCCCGTGGAGTAATCGGCACAACGTCGGAAACCACGTTAAATCACCGTGTTCTCTTTGAATCTGTGTTTTATCAATTTCCTCCATACTTTATGTTTGCATTGTTTTTGTTTTAATCATTCTTAATCTGCAAACTTCTCGTCAGTGTTTTAACAATGTCAATAAGGTGTCTTTAAAGACACCACATATTTCTTACCTAGGCAGAACACTCTAAAAAAATAGATGGTCACCTAAGACACCACATATTAAATTTTTAAGTGATAATTCTATCAATGACACAACACCCGTGAAATTTAAATTCTACTATATCCAAGTACTTTTTATTATTTTAAAAAAATTTTAATCACAAAAACACCCACTAAGTTATAAAAAAAAATACAATTTTCTCATCACCTTCCAAACTCACTCGTACATGTACCACCAACCCACCACCACCTCCTCCTACCACCTTTTCTTCAAGCAAATTTTATGTGAAACCGTGTTCTTCACATATGAACACCAAGTTCTTCCGAGGTGCAACATGTTCACCTATATTAAACCTTAACAGAATCTCGTAAAGAACAAAAATAAATAATAAAACTTATGAACTGCCGCTTCCGATGCTACGCCACAACCATATTTTTTTTCCAGGTCCCAATCACCACTCCATGCAGCCTAATTAATTAATATAAAATCTCATCAAACTTCAATTATGCCACATCAAATCACCCCAAGAAAAAAATTATGTTCCATCAGGAAGTCAGATGCATAAAACAGGCTGGAGCAAAAATTTATTACTTGTTTTTGCGGTTTTCTTTCTCTTCTTCAACCATAGCTTGAAGAGCCACCACCGTGTTCTTCCCATCTGCATCGGCCTAAATAGGTGAGAGCACAACTTTTTTTCTACTTTTTGCCATTAATGCCTCCAATTGGAGAAATTAATGGTATATTCAAGAAATTTCAAGCAATGATGGTGGGAAAAGATTAGATGGGGCGGGGAATGGAGGCAACAATTGAGGAGGTGAGGAGGGAAAGGGGGCGTTGGTAGGGACGGACCCAATGTATGAAGGGTGGGGGCCACTGCCCCCACTGAGATCCGGAAAATGATGTATTTTTAGTGTTAAAATATATAAAAATACCACTGATGCCTCCAGTGGATCATCACTTTTACTCTGCTGCCCCCACTGAGAAAATTTTCTAGGTCCGTCACTGCGCGTTGGGAGAGGGAGGCTATAAGGGGTGGCGGTGGGGACAAGAAGAGGCGCTTGTGAAGGTTTAAGGTATTTATCAGACGAAAGAGAAAAAATGTTGAGTGTGGTGCGATGGGTAAGGATTAATTTGTAAGATCTTAAAAGTTCAATGATTTTGTTGTAATTACTAGGAAAAGAAGCGCTCGTGCTCCGCACTATTGTTGCCCCGGTTTGTAATTATGTAGATCAATGTTATATATGCATACATTTTTCATGTAAGATATCTTTAATGTATACTGAAACTTTAAACCTTATATAATAAACCAAAAAGTGGGACAATACTTGACAAGGAATGCAAAATAATTCTATTGCAAATGGTCTAAGTATTGTTATTTTTTTATTTTATTTTAATGATGTTGAATAAAGTTTAAATAAAAGACTAATGCAACTTTGAAACCATAAAACTGTACAACAATTCATAAAATCAATCATTGCAAAAGAATACAATTCACACGAAGTAAAATCATAATCACTACTCCAAGGCATTGAACCTTAGCATATGTTTTCTTTAATGGGTAGGATTAAAAACAAAAGATTACACAACACAACCATATGATATCAATAGTCATTAATATATTAAAGGTCTATAATGGTCATGTTCTTGGGTTTTTTGGCTGGTCATTTCTTTCCCAAGTTATTCGATCACATTCACCATTTTTGTGGATTTGATTATTTCTTGCAATTTGGAATCAAATTTATGGTAACAAACAAAATCAAGAAGGGTCATCTTATATAAGCCCCAGAAAAAGCTAAGAAACCAATATAAACACTCCTACCCTGCATTAGTTTTCCATAATCGACATAAAAGAAAGTTATTGAAGAAAACACAACTTTTCAATTTCTGACACAAGCACTAAATAGAAGAAAACACAACTTTTCAAGCTCTAATTTATTAGTCTCTTGAGAGTCATAAAGCTAGACAAATTATACATGGGACATAATGATCATAAAAAAAGAGAGAAATAAACAGATAAATGGCTGTTTGTGGAGTCCTTAATAAACTATGGCTTTCGCTTTACAAATGGATCTTTAAAGTTGAAACCATGTGTACTCCTAGCTTAAGAAATTCAATAGTAATTCATTGCAGTCAAATAAAAAAAACGCAATGTCGTATAGGAAAATAGAGTTACAAAATAGAAAAGGGCAGCTGAACAATAATTTGGGAACTTGCTTTTACTTTGCTCCTTACCTATAACAACACTTTAGGAAACTTCAATGTGGATCAAATGTGAAATGCCAATATGAAAGCATAATTCTTAAATTTCATAGAATACCCCCCAAGAATATTGATTAGCAACCGTTTGTGGTGTTTAAGCACAAATTAGCATAGGAAAACAACAATATATCTAAAGAAAAAGACAGTGAAAAAGAGTCACCTAAGCAACAATTCTTACGCCTGCTTTGGGCTGTGTTTTATACCTTTCTGGATGATGTCCTACTCCCATAACAAATTTGTAAATATGACCTGCATCAACAGAGATTTCATCCCACATTAGAATCTATTTAAGAATTAATATTTATGTTAAAGAAACGTCATTTTATTGCTCGAATTCAATATACCTACACATAGAGGGTAAAATAACTACCAAAGATATATATGAAGACGTGATTTAGGAAACATGAAGACGTTAATGTAATATCAAGACATATACCGCTCCACTTGTAAAGAGATCTGCAAAAGCTAAAAGAAATTGCATTAAGTAAACACTAAACCTCACACCTAAACAAGTTGGAAAAAACACACATATGTATTTTACTTGCCTATGAAAAAAAAAACGGAAAAATGATTAAACATGTACACAAAATCCCATCGAACCTGATACCCAAAATTTTCTCAGTGTAAGTTTACAAAGACACATTGATCACAAAACTGAATTCCAATAATAAAACATAAATAAAGCAAAACTAACCAATCTGAAGTGAACTTTTTTGTATCGATTATTTTGACCTGTAGATATGGAATTCTTTAGTCTCCATTGAAACTCTTATTTAACACGCTGCATCTGGACGACATAGTAAAACCGTAAAAGCAGCTATAGTATTTGCCCTTGAACAAGGACGGTCTACTGTATTAAGGGACAAATAGAGTTATGCAAATGGCTAACAATAATCAAACACTATTGTCCCACACATGCAATTGGTACATCTGTATTTTGGACCATTGAAAATCAATGATGAAGAAAGGAAGACCGGAAATTAGTTTGGAAAAAAAGATTGGCAAGTGGAGTTAGTAGCGGTGACAGGAAGAGTAGGAATGTTGAATGAGTAAGGATAATCGGAAATACAACATAAGAATCAAGAGTAGTGATACATCCACTATCAATTTTACCACAACATTCTACACAATATAATCAACACCACACATTTTATTGGGACCCATCACAATCAATAATTCATCCCTTTAATCAATGAGAATCAAGAAGGTAGTGGAAAGTGCACTACACAAATGTGTAGTGCATATACCATTTCCCAAGAATTAATTTCCTCAAAGCTTCTGCTCAATGAACACATCACCTTTTTAAGCATCGAAACTGATGCAAAATTGGCCACGTGGATCCTCAATTGTTTTCTTATTACAAGTGGAGGAGGATATTCTGCGTATTAAATATGTAAAATAAATATATATATCTATCTATCTTCTATGTATGTATTATATATATGCATATATAACATATCTCTATATACATCTACACGGGATGTAACAAATATATAAAACACTCTCCTTCTCAATTTGTTCGAAACATTCATTTATTACATTGTGTAGGTATTAAAACCATGATTAAATTACAACTATATCCATTTAATATATGTGCGTTGTAGACCTCTAACAAACAACTTTAAATTTAAACATTAGTAACGTTAAGCTATATTTTTATGTGTATTTATGTCTATGGCGGGTGTATCATGAAATATATAAAATACTCTCCCCGTCCCAATTTCTTGTGAAATCTTGAATCCGAGAACTATTAGAAAATATTATTTATTACATTGCACAGCAACCATCAACCACACGATTAATGTACAAGCACACCCCTTTTATTATAATGAAATATTGCTTTCCAATAAAATTTGATATTCATCCATTGAAACTATTTAGAAACCAACTTTAAATTAAGACACTAATAAAATTTTCAGTTTTTAGGCATCCCTAACGCCTTTACTACCTTATGTAGTTATATAATAATATACATAATATATTATTAAAAACCATGATTATCGCACAATCACACCTCTTCCACATTGTCAATACCTTTTTTAATAAAGGTTGTTACATAGCAAATCCATTCACTTAAGAAAAAATATTAGTAACTAACGTTACTACTTAAAATCTGTTTGGCACTTCAATAAAAGAAACCCATCACACATTTTTTTGGGGACATTCTTCTTGTCTTTTAATATATCAAGAGGAGTAGTAATACTAATAAAATTTCTATACTATCTATATATTAATTATATATCATATATTAATTATATAGTTTATAAAATAACTGTAACAATGTTATGCATGTATAAATTTGAATGGGCCCGGCCTAGCAAAAATAAAAGCCAAGAGCCTGTAAATCTTAATAGGCTGGACCGAAAGAAAGCTTCAATATTAAAATAAAATAAACAATATGTGTTCACTAATGAATGAATGAATCAACTACAAACTAACAAAAAGGAAAAAAAAATCACGCAACATGCGCTCTAAACTGAACACGTCACCCCTTTTCTTGTCTTCTTATTACATATAGTAAGATAAGATATATTTGAAGTGAGTTATTTTAACAGATGTGGTGTCATAAGTATAAACGGCAATATGGTAATTACACAGTGGTGTATTGACAGACCCGTCTCTGAGCATAGGTCAACAAGACCACGGCTTAGGGCCTCAGCAAAATGATCAAAATTTAGGGCCCATATTTTTTCTTTGATCCAATGAGTTTAAAGTCTAAACACGTGACGTATATTTTAAAAATCATTTTTTGCTTTTCGAAAGGCTCGGTTGTGATAAATTGACTTAGGACCTCTAAATACTAAAGGACAGCCCTGTGTATTGAGTATATGCAAAAAATAGTGTGGTGCTTTAGGTAGAACAACATATAGATGTGTGGTATCCCTTGATTTGAGTGCCCAGGTAAAATATTTGTGGTGTCCACCGGTCTATGATCTTAGCGGATGACCGCGAAATTAATTGTCAAAAATTATGCTCCTTGATGCTTCGCTATTTTATTGCCTACAGAAACATTTGATGGTTTTAAGGATAATGACGGTTTCAAAAGCATACTTCGCACTGATACTAAGGGTCTGCTGAATCTGTATGAAGCTGCACACACAAGGATAAATGGAGAGGACATTTTAGAAGAAGCTTTTGCATTTTCATCCACACATCTGACGTTGATGATACCACATTTGCCACCATCCTTATCAAAACATTGTGTTCATACCCTTGAGCATCCTTTCCACAAATCCGTTACTCGTATTGAGGCTCGTTTTTTCATTTCCCTCTATGAAGAAGAAGAAGAAGAATCAAAAAACGATTTGGTTCTCAGGCTAGCGAAATTGGACTATACTTTGCTTCAAATTCTGCACAGAAAGAGATGGCCGAAATCTCTAGGTAACTAATCATTAACAAAATCTCTTTTGATTTTTGTTAAGATCGATCAAACGCTTACCGTTGTATAAAACCAATAGGTGTTAATAAAGGCGCTACTATATTTCTTTAGGCATTCTCTCCCAACACCCCCCTCAAGTGCGGGCAATCTCTCCCAACACTTTCACAATTTTTCAGTCAAAAGTGTGGGCAATCTCTGCCAACACCTCCCCGAGTGTGGGCAATCACTCCCAACACTTGCATAATTATTATTTTTTAATTAATGTTCCAACCAGGGTTCGATCTCGTGACCTCTGCCTCCGATACCATAACAAATTTCAATCAATGTATTTTCCTCTCCCTCAATCAATCAAAGAGTACAATATTTATAACCACTAACCGGGCTTCTACGACTATATAAAACACCCAAACTACCCTAATTAAATCAATCCACTAATATCAATATTTTCCATAACTTAAATATTCTCCGTATTAATCCTTCCATAGCGTAATAGCTTTACTAGTGGTATTTATTTATCGGAGAGTATTGGTGCCAACAAATGACACTACCATTCAATCTTGCACTAATAATCATGTTTTAAGAATGAGTAATGATACGAGTATAACAGTTGTAACATAACGAGTGACACAACGATGATATGCAACGTTGATCACGTTAGATTTACACATGATCAATTTAGACATATTGTCACTCGTTGAGGATATCCGTTGTGGCCGTATCATTACTCTTAAGACATATTGTTTTATATTAGTCATATAACTAATTAAGAACAATAGTGTAAAAATATGTTCTAACAACTGTTATAACAAAATATAATGACAAAACATTTCTCATCTTGATTAGAAATTTAGGGCCAATTTTATGATGTAATATAATTTAATTCTATTTATTATTTCCCATTCTATCACACCATTTGAATATGATAGTATCTTCTTCAAAAATTGATATCACAAAATCTCATAGCGTTAAAAAAATAAAATAAACAACAATTGAAAATAACTACTTTATGTGCATCTTAAAACGGAAATGGGAGGAATGTAAAGAAATTTTATAACAAATTAGGGATTAAGCATGTCCTAATGGTATAAGTCGTTACTATTTCTAGCATGAACAGGGTTCGTATCCTAATTCACACCCAATAAAATAAAATTCCCCTCCTTGTTCTCCCCGTCAAAGAAAAATGTTTGATTTTTTATTACTTTATGAGAACACGTAATTTTAAGGCGGCTTCTATTGCCACCACGAAACTGCTCACGGCATCAGGATCATTTTTGACATCCTATAAATCATTTTTGGCATCACATTAAATATTTTTATTATTTGCACAACACAAACGTCTGTGGAACTGACGCCCGTTCTCGGTACGAGCGTCACTGAAACTGACGTTTGTATTTCATTCCAACGTCACTGACACTGATTTTACAATTATAAATGTGTCAAAGGTGAAAACGTCAAACCTACTGACGTTTTCAACGAACAAAAACGTCAGTGACTTTGAAACCCGTAACGTGTTACCAAAAAGTGATTTCGTGGAGCCAAAAAGTAAATGAAAAAAAATATTAAAAAAAAAATGTGTCAAGAGTAATTTGGTAGGTGCTAATAGAACCCATCAATTTAATTATGGAGAATTAGAGATAAAGACAATTTTTGGAATTTTTTTAGTAACAGAATAACCACACATTTTTTTTTGTATAAAGTAAAAACAATTTTTATATTTTAATAGCCTAAATGACAAAACCAAAAAAAATTAAAACAAAAAAAAATAAAAATCTGCGCCTTGGACCTTTTCCTGGGAATTTTTTTCCCTGCTTTTTTTTTTTTTTCCTCCCCCATTTTAAAACGATCATATCTTTTGATATATATATATTCAAACGCGATAAAAATTTCATTGAATTTTTTATTATTTGATACTCTTCATTTTGAGATTTGGTTCAATATAATTATATCATTTTTTGTGAGATTCACTATCAAAATTCACTAAGTGAAAATCTCTTTAGTGAATCCAAAAAATTAGTGAATATCGATAGTGAATTTCGAACAATAATGAATTTCGACAACGGATTTTCTGAAATCACGTCGGAATATGTTGAATGTGATCTCAAAAAAAGAGAATGAAAAAATAAAAAATTTGGTGATAGAATTTTAAAATTTGGAGTTCTAGATTGAGAGATATGATTGTTTAAAAAAGATGTATGTAAGAGAAAGTGTCTTGGTTGTTGTTTTTTTTTTATTTATTTTTATAGAAAAATTGCGCTTGAATATAAAAAGAAAAATAATTTTGTTCTATATGCAAAAATTTCAAAAAACTGTCATTCTTTTTAATTAATTAAATGTTTTTGTCCTTCTCTCTTATTCCCCCTTTTAATTATATCTTAAAGATGATATAATGCACACGGGCGGCTCTACATTGAATACATTGTGGGTGCGGGCGACCCCTAAAATAAAAATATTATATATAAATAGTATATTTTTTATAAACACATATATAGGTGAAATTGACCACCTTATTTTAAGGCATTGACCCTCCTGTTTTTATCTATTGCCCCATAATTACATGTATAGAATTGAATATCCATGATGGTCCTTTGAAAATGCTTTGGTTAAGTCTAGAGGTGGGGGGAGGGGGTGGGTGAATAAACTTAACACTTAAAACTTTTTGGAGTTGACAAACTCAGCAAGGTCGGTAGTCTGCTGACCACTCAGTAGTCTGCTGACTATAAATGTTACTGAATTTGTTGCAGCGGAATATATTTAAATTAAGCCTTATTACTTGTTAAAAAGATGATACTAAGTATTGGGTACTAAGTAGTGTAACTGTGTGATTCAGTTGCTAGTTTCAGTAGGTTGATTTGATCAGTATGCAACTTGCAGAAAGTAAAGTAGGCAAGATTTATAGTGGTTTCATGTGGTGTAATCATGTCAGTCCACTCTTCTCCTGTGATGTTGGAGGAAATTCGCTAGAGATTTTTGAGGCTGCAGTTACAAAAATCCCTAAGATGTTTGTCCTTCACCAATGACTGTGGCTTCACAAACTGAACACTTGAAACATGTAGGATTGCTGCTCCAAAGTATTCCACTGGTCCATGAAGGGTAGGATTGCCTCTTCACCAGCTCCACCACAGACAACAGTTCTTGACACCTAAAAGAAGCTTCTCTTTCTTCAGCAGATTTCTTGTAAAAGAAAGATTGAATCAAGTAAATGATTCAGCTGTCAGCAGCTTGATCAGGATGAAATGATAAGCATCTTGAGGTCTTCAAATATGTATACTTGATAGCAGGTTACACTTGAAGAAATTTCTTGATCAGTAAATTTAAGCTCAGTATATGTCAGCAGGGTGGTTTTCTTGATAAAAAAACTTGATAGCTTAGAATAGATTATTTGTTGTTCATTATCTTCAAACTGAATCAGGAACGTCCTATTTATAGGTGTGAATCCCTTGACTTGTGTTTGAATTTCAAATGTAGCCGTTTCAGACTTGCCTCCATCTTGACTTGCTTTTTGTCTCTGTTCATAGTACTGACACTGTCAGTAAGCTTTTTGTCAGTTTCCAGATTGTCCACCCTTTGACTTATATTCATTGAATAATCCTATGAATCTTTCCAACGTTCCATTTATTTTGACCATTGATTTGTTGACCAAATCAAGGCTTGTAATTCATCATTATCCATTTAATCTTCCAATGTAATTTTTGGTTAAATCGAGATTCACATTCAGCATATATTAGAAGTATATCAGTCTGCTGATGTAGATATCTGTCAGCTGGTTTAAGTCTGTTGTGTTTTAATAACACTTCGGCCAACATCTTCTCATCTAACTTTTTAACTGTGAAGTTAGAGTACACCATTTTGATCATAACTTAGTTCCAATCACCACTTTACATATGGAACTTAGACCTTGTACACAAGGTATATGTAATCAGTTTAATTCATCACAGACTTCCCTAAGTTCTGATTCTATATCCTGACTTTAAGCACTGAGTTTGATCCCTTAGCCTTCAATAACTGAGTTTGAACCCTCAGCCTTCAACCATCGGTTCAAACTCTAGTAAACCTATACATTAATCTAGACAACTTTTTGTCTTTGCTCTATAACAGCTAGTCTGACACTCATCATTAAAACTTAAAATATGTCCAAAAATCCAAATATACATGTGATACGCAAAAAAAAATTGTTAAATTTCTGACTCTCATGTCAGAAATCCTGCAGCCGCCACTGATAATACATATGGTGAAAACTTGCACTTGTTGCAACCACCCTAACTCCTACCAACCCCTACCGTACATCCATCTCTAACCATTACCCTCACGTCATATCATAGAACCCAACCCATTTAACTTATATTTCCTGATATGCCTAAACCGTAATATGGTCCGCGGATCTCCATTTGGGTCCGCCGAAAGCTATAGCTAGGACAAGGCCGATAGCCACGAAGTCCACATTTTACTAGTCACATTAAGATAAGAGGACTAGGACCCCGCTAATAGCCTTGCAACGCCGTGAGAAGTGAGATCGGGCAAGAGGCCGACCCACACATATCCAGACAATCAGGTCCGCCAGCGACCTCGCCTATGACACTTAGAGGAATACGCTACCGCTGGTTTGGCAAGACAAAGACATAAAAGACACAAGGATCAACGAGGTCATTAGTGGATCAACCTACTGGATCCGCTACGAGCTCGCTAATGTAGATTAATATCTATTTATACTATATGTCCTTATTTGTAAATAAGCCGAACTTTAGTCGGTGGCTCCCCTATAAGTAGGGTTCATTGTAACCCATTTGGGAGGGACACAATTAATGAATAAAAAACAAGGCAAATCTAATTTACTACTTTCTCTACTTTATATTTTGCACCACCACAAATTCCACAGCAACACCGCGTGCCGCCACATGAACATCATTTTTATCGCTAGATATCTACCACAAATCCACCACAAAAACAAGATGATAATTTCGACATCATCAGTTGGCTCCGTTATCGGAAAATCGACATTTTCAACATTTTTCGGGTCAGATCTGAGATTTCCAACGGCCTAAAACCGCCCATTTTTTGTTTTCCGGCCAAGTCTTCAACAAGAGCTTCATCTAGATCTTCAAGTCTTCAACAAGATCTTCATATTGATCTCCAAGTCCTCATCAAGATCTTCCTCCAAATCTTCATCTATAAGATCTCCCAAAAAAACAAAAGAGGGCGGGGGCGGGGGCGGAGGGGGAGGGTTGTTTCAGCCGCAGTTGAAGATGAAAAAATTCAGAGCAGAGGCGGCCGATATTGGAAATTGGAAACTGGAAACTGGAAGCGAAAACTAAAATCAAAAGCTCGGGACTCCCCGTTGTGGCTAGTGAAAAAGCAGTAAAAGAGAGTTGATTTTGTATTTGCCTACTAATCAGAGTTAGCCCTAGACTCTGACTACTCTTTCTCTCTGTTGGATCCCCGGCCAGGCGGCGGTCCGATCCATCCAATCCATTTCCTCATAATACTATAGATTCCCACATCAAATTCATTCCTTAACAACATTTTAAAAGGATATTGAATTTGTGGGGAAAATGTTCAACAAAATAATGAAGATAGGTCACCTCAAGGTGTCAAACAGATAGTGGTGGTTATGTTTACGCGCCTTCCGGTGGGCGGTGGTCAGAGCTCAACCTCCGGCAAAATTAGGATTTTAGTCCTCTAACTTGGCCTATTTTGGATTTTAGTCCTGCTCCTGCTCCGGTGAGGAAAATGGTCCTCTAAGTTTGCTTTTTTTTTTTGGAAATTTTAGTCCTATCCGCCGGAAATAGTTGATTGGGCACCGAAATTTTTAAAAATAGTCCTCTAACTAGGCTGCCACGTAAGCGTTTTTTAAAGATTCCGGTGCCCAATCAGCTATTTCCGGCGGATAGGACTAAAATCCAAAAAAAAGCCAACTTAGAGAATCATTTTCCTCACCGGAGCAAAGAGCCACTAAAATCCAAAATAAAGCCAACTTAGAGGACCATTTTTTCACCCTCAACCTCCGGTTATACCTCCAATAGGTCCGTTAATTAACCGCGCCTCACTAAAATCCAAAACCACCACCGTCATCGGTTGCGGCTCCAGCTTTGCCGCCTTTAGGGGCGATCGAGAAATGTTCCCGTAACCGAGACGCAGCATTCGTTTTTCAAAATCCGTATATGCTGCTTCCTGTTTGACTTTTTAGATAATTTTAGGGTCTTAGGGAAAAAGGAAACCAAGAGGCAAACCCTTGCGGAAATGGTTGATTATATACAGTCAGGTGCTGGGAAAATCTCGGAGAGTAATCAAGAGGAGATGATAAGGGTGATTGGTATGAACATATTGAGAGGTTTGCCTCCATCTTCACATGAGAACACAGGTTCAGAAAATGTCGAAGCTGAAGTGGAGGAGCCGTATCTCGATCCGGCTTGGCCGCATTTACAGTTAGTGTACGAATTACTTTTGAGTTATTACATTAGTTCGACTCTGAGGATCCGCGTGAGAGAGAGTATTTGAAGACTATTCTGCATAGAATCCATGTAAAATTCATGGTGCTACATTAATATATATTTTATCGGTTTATAAATATGAGACGGAGAGACAGTGGGATTAAGGAGCTGTTGGAGATTTTGGGAAGTATAATTAGTGGTTTTGCATTGCCTATGAAAGAGGAGCCCAAATTGTTTCTTGTTAGGACATTAATACCGATCCACTTGCTCTATATTATCAGCAACTATCATATTGCATTGTTCAGTTGGCTGATACCGTCATAAGGGGTTTGTTGAAATATTGGCCACTCACCAATTGCCAAAAGGAAGTTCTTTTTCTTGGAGAACTTGAAGAAGTCCTGGAGGCTACTCAGGCTGCTGAGTTTCAACGCCGCATGGTGCCTCTTTTCTGGGGATTGACAGATGGCTCGGTGTCTCAATAGTCCGCATTTTCAGGAATTCTTGTGGCCACATGGTACAGAAGATGATGTATCAAATGCATGGAGGAATGTGTCAACCAGCAAGAATCCTCTTTTGATGAACGAAGAAGAGATTTTAGGGCAAGCTAGCTATCTGCGCCGGTTGGGCCGATCGTGTTGCTAAGCGAACTAAACCTGTTTTCATTGATGGAGAAAAGAAAGTCAATGTGACACGTTATCAAGCATGTTTAGTTCAAGAAACAATCTATCTGCACAGGTGGTCATCTCTTTCAAAAATTGCTTCTGAATTCTTGGGATATACCGAAGCACGGCACCAAAAGACCGATAGCTTAACAAGCACGGCACGAGCTCTCTATTATAAGCTCTCCATCAATGAGCTCTCTTATTATAAGCTCTCCATCAACGACATTTCTTATTATAAACTCTCCATCAACGAGCTCTCTTATTATAAGCTCTCCATCAACGAGTTCTCTTATTACAAGCTCTCAAGGTACGAGCCCTCATTGTAATTTATTCCCGTTTTTACAACTTGAATAATTATACTTCATTATTGGGAACTCACCCCCCGGACGTGATGGGTCGAGCTATCTTATTTTTAGAACTCATCCTACCAAAAATGGTGGGACGAGCTTTCTTATTTTTGGAAACTCACCTCAGCATAAGTGAAGGATAGAGCTATCTTTTGTATTACTCATTAGCTTGTCTCCAGTTGATTACAACGATAACAATTGTGCTTATGATTTGTACAAGTACCCAACCCGCCCACATAAGCGGAGCGGGGCTAATTAAGTCCGATTTTCATGACTATGACATATCTACATTTTGAATTATATCATGTCCATATTCAAAATGTTATCGCTTCGAATATCGACCTCAACATTTGTCTCAGACAAGTTACTTGCATTCTCAATCTGGTCCAAAACAAGGGGGCCACGTACTGGAAATTTCAAAACAAGCACTAAGTTTTTTATCTCGACATCTATTTCAATCAAGCTCGCCGCGAAATGCCTTCAATCTTGTTTGAAACAAGGGGGTTGCATATCGGATTTTTTCAATCAAATCAACAAGTGCAACAAAACAGGTCCGATTCGAAACAAGTATGATTATTCACGCCAAGTATTTTCGGCGAGCTCAGTTTTTTAGCGCCCTTAATCTCCCCGAAAACAAGGAGGCCGCATATCGGATTTTTCGATTCAGTCATCGAGCTCAACAAAAACAAGTAAGAATTTATGTTCAATTATTTTTAGCAAGTTCGATGCTTTAACGTCCTCGACCTTGCCAAAATAAGGGGGCCATATATACATATACAGATACGTCGGATGCGAGACAGCGGACTTGAAAAAGGGAACTTTTTTAGCAAAGGTAAATTGTAAAATCGGAGCAAATAAAGGTGCGAGCACAACATGCCTGGAAAATCATTACGAAAAAACAAAGTAAACATGCATTCGAAGCCCAAATCAGCGGCCACAAGTTAGGTGCAGAAAAATAAAGATATTACAAACAAAGGGAAATTTGAGAAAAAGCCAAGGCCAAAATAGTTGATAAAATCACAAGCCCTCCAATTGTGACCTCGCCCGGTACGAGCCCTCAAGCTCTCCCAACATGAACTCGCCCAGTACGAGCTCTCAAACTCTCCACTACGAACTCCCCAAGTACGAGCTTCCAAGCTCCCAAATATAAGATATTCATGTACGAGCTCTCAATGGCATTTGCTCGTTTCCAACATGAGCTTGCCGGATATGAGGCCGCCAGATGTGAGGCCGCTAGACACGAGCCCTCTTATTTTAAATTCTCTATCAACGAGCTCTCTTATTATAAGCTCTCTATCAACGAGATCTCTTATTATGAGCTCTCCAACAATGAGCTCTCTATTTACAATCTCTCCCGACAAGTTACTCGCGATCTCAATCTTGTCCAAAAGAATGGGGCCGAGAGTGGCAATTTTCAAACATGCATATGATTGCGCAAACTCAACACTTATTTCAACCAAGTTCGCCCTCAATCTTGCTTGAAACAAAGGGGCCGCACGTTGGATTTTAATTCAGATTGAAGATCTGACAACAATAGGTCCGATTTTTACGATTCGGTTATTTTTAGCGAGCTCGATACTCGCGCTCTCAACCTCGCCAAAAACAAGGGGCCGTATGCCCGCATGTATCAGCTAGCGGACCCAAACTACGGACTCAAAATTTGGGAATATTTTGAGCAATAATAAAGATACAAACTCAAAACCACTTGGAAAAATCATTGCAAGAAACAAAGCAAATATGCATTCAAAGGCCAAAGAGCGGCCACAAGTAAAGTTACGATCAGAAGAGTAAAGGTCTCCGTCATGACCACCATGTTCACCACAGATTCACCGGTATAAAATGAGGACGCCGAAATGAGCACCCCAAAACGAGCCCTCAAGCTCTCCAAGTTAAAAGCTCTCAAAATACAAGCTCCCATGGTTTATTTCTACAACTTAAATGATTACACTTCTTATTCATTGGAACTCTCCCGTTCTAAAGTGGCGGGACGAGCTATCCTATTTTTGGAACTCTCCCGTCCTAAAGTGGCGGGACGAGAAATCTTATTTTTGGAACTCACCCTGCCGGACATGGAGGGTCGAGCTATCTTATTTTGGAACTCATCCTACCCGATATGGCGGGTCGAGCTATCTTGTTTTGGAACTTTCCCTACCCAAAGTGGCGGGACGAGCCTTCTTATTTTTTTGGAGTTCCCTCAACGGTTACGATCAATAGAGATCAGCTCGCCATCAACACGGATTTTCTCTACACCAACCATAAGTCCGTCCGTTTCATAGCGCGGCCCTATAAGTCTGTCCGCTTAATAGCGCGGCACCAAAAGGTCAACGCTATCTGGCCCATATGACTCTCAAAAGGCTAAGGCTATCCGCCCATTATAGCCCCCAAAAGGTCAAGGCTATCCGTCCCATATGACCCTCAAAAGGTTAAGGCAATCCGCCCATTATAGCCCCCAAAAGTCAAGGCTATCCGCCCCATATGACCCTCAAAAGGCTAAGGCAATCCGCCCATTATAGCCCCCCAAAGGTCAAGGCTATCCACCCCATATAATCCTCAAAAGGCTAAGGCAATCCGCCCATTATAGCACCCAAAAGGTCAAGGCTATCCGCCTTATATGACCCTCAAAAGGGTAAGGCTATCTGCCCATTACATCCCCCAAAATGTCAAGGCTATCCACCCCAGATGACCCTCAAAAGGCTAAGGCTATCCGCCCATTATAGCTCCCAAAAGGTCAAGGCTATCTGCCCCATATGACCCTCAAAAGGCTAAGGCTATCTACCCATTACGGCCCCCAAAAGGTCAAGGCTCTCCACCCCATATGACCCTCAAAAGGCTAAGGCTATCTGCCCATTACAGCCCCTAAAAGGTCAAGGCTATCCGCCCCAGATGACCCTCAAAAGGCTAAGGCTATCTTCCCATTACAACCCCCAAAAAGTCAAGGCTATCCGCCCCATATGACCCTCAAAAGGCTAAGGCTATCCGCCCATTATAGCCCTCAAAAGGTCAAGGCTATCCGCCCCATATGACCCTCAAAAGGGTAAGGTTGTCCGCCCATTATAGCCCCAAAGGGCTAAGGTACATTGCCACTTAAAGCCATCATAAGACCGACTTCAGTTCGGCATTATATTTGGAACTCACATTCGAGCGTGTCTTCTATAAGACCGACTTTAGCTCGGCATCATATTTGGAACTCGCTTTCGAGCGATCCTTCTATAAGACTGACTTCAACTAGGCATCATATTTAGAACTCACCTTTGAGCGAGTCCTTTATAAGACCGACTTCAACTCGGCATCATATTCGGACCTCGCCTTCGAGCGAAGCTTCTATAAGACCGACTTTAGCTCGGCGTCATATTTGGAACTCGCCTTCGAGCGAGCCTTCTATAAGACCGACTTCAGCTCAGCATCATACTTGGAACTCGCCTTCGAGCGAGCCTTCTATAAGACCGACTTCAGCTCGGCATCATATTTGGAACTCGCTTTCGAGCAAGCCTTCTATTAGACCGACTTCAGCTCGGTATCATACTTGGAACTCGCATTCGAGCGAGCCTTCTATAAGACAGACTTTAACTCGGCATCATACTTGGAACTCGCCTTCGAGCAAGCCTTCTATAAGACTATTCACGGCGCAAAAAGCCACAAAAAGCAGAGTCAATTAATGGCACAAGCCACAAGAGGCGAAGTCGATCAACGACACACAAGCCATGAAAAGACCTACTCTGAGTACGGAATTTAGGCAAAGCTAATAGCAACACGCCATTATAGTAAGCCATTACAAAACATAAAGGCAACCAATCCACGACAACTTTTACTCCTTGCCTATCATTTCGAGAAAATGACTAAGGCACAGAGTAGGGGGCCATTGATATGCCTAAACCGTAATATGGTCTACGGATCTCTATTTGGGTCCACCGGCAGCCAAATCTAGGACAAGGCCGATAGCCACGAAGTCCACCCTATACTAGTCACATTAAGATTAAAGGACTAGGACCCCACTAATAGCATTGCGACGCCGTGAGAAGTGAGATCGGGCTAGAGTGCCGACCCACATATATCCAGACAATCAGGTCCGCCAACGACCTCGCCCATGACACTTAGAGGAATAAGCTACCGCTGGTTTCACAAGACAAAGACATATAAGACACAAGGATCAACGAGGTCATTAGTGGATCAACCTATTGGCTCCGCTACGAGCTTCCTAGTGTAGATGAATATATATTTATACTATATGTCCTTATTTGTAAATAATCCAAACTTTAGTCGGTGGCTCTCCTATAAATAGGGTTCATTGTAACCCATTTGGGTGGGACACAATTAATGAATAAAAAAAAGGCAAAGCCAATTTACTACTTTCTCTACTTTCTATTTTGCACCACCACTTGCACCTCCAAAAATTCCACAGCACCACCGCGTGCCGCCACATGAACATCACTTTTATTGCTAGATATCTACCACAAATCCACCGCAAAAACAAGATGATAATTTCGACATCATCATTTCCCACGTATCGCTCCTATTGAAAACCTCATACCCACACCCTAACCTCGACACCCCACCAATTCCCATATCTTTGCCTTCATGCCATATGAACAAAAATGATTGAATTTGTAGAAAATTGACTTAGATAATCGAAGAAGGACAACGAGTCCTCTGATGTAGTGAAGATCTGTAAACCCTGATGTGATACGGTAATTTGTGTTTTAAAATCAAAACGACATCATTTTGAAGTTAACTTTTAAAAAAAGATTAAAGGCTGGATTTTCATCATGTCGATTACGTGTGGCTGAATTTATTCACAGCACCAACCACATCATATTTTTACAATAGACGACCTCCGCTCTCAAAGAAGATGATGAGCAGTAAAGGAAAATTTGAATTTACAAAGGGTAAGAATCCCTTGTCCTTCCTTGATCGAAATTAGCAGTTGCAAAGAACAATTAACTCCAAATTGACTAATGATGCTCATAATGACAATTTAAATAGGTTACATCAAGTCAATTTTTGTTACAACCAATTAAATGCTTCCAATGCTTGAGTGTTCGACAAAATTCCCTAGAGAGCAAACGATCCTTCTCCCGTTGCTACTTAAGCTTTAACTTCAAGCTAATCATGGCTTAAGAGACAAGAGTAGCTTGATAAAGATCCTTCTTCCCTTGCTGCTTAGGCTTGATAGACATCCTTCAAAGGGTATGCTTGAATGTGTCTTTGAAGAGTAAGTTTGTCCACTGATTTAGCAAGTATGTCTTCAGGCTGTTGATCTGTATTGATGGGCAAGGGCTTAAGGATTCCCGCAAAGTATTTCTTCCCGGTGAAGTGGAAATCAATCACTATGTTCTTGGTCCTCTCATGGAATACTAGATTCTCAACAATATGGAGAGCATGATAGCTATCACAGTTTATGGGAACAAGTGCCGAATAGTTAATTTGAAAGTCCTTGAGCAGATAAATGAGCCATTGAACCTCACAAGCAGTGATGGCCAGTGCCCTATGTCAACAAAGTGACTTAAACTCTACATCTGGTGGAACTAATCTGGAAGTCAGCTGAGTGATGGGTAGCTGATAAGTGTATTCAAGTCAGTGTGTATCAACAGGGTGAAGTCTGCTGGGACATTCTGGTTTTGTCAGCAGACTTACTGGAAGTGTTGAATACAGCTGAGTTCTACACAGGTCAATGATCAGCTGAGTTGTGTCATCAGAGTGACAACATGTAGGGGCATTTATGGAAATCCGACAAAGATTCTTGGCGGTTAGGGTTTAGGGATTTGTGCCTATAAATACCAACTATATTGGTCAATGTAAAGTGTGTAATCCGTCTGGATTTCAGTGCATAATAAAATATCTCATTTCAGTCCGTGGAGTAGTCAGCACAACGCCGGATACCACGTTAAATCCTTTTGTTCTTCTTGTTTATGTTCTTCTGTGTGATTGTTTATGTTAGATTGCTTTTGTGTTTATCTTATTGCATCTGGATTCTCTCTATCCTGTTTTTCACCCAATATTTGACTTCCCTAGAACTCCTAGAGACCGTAGGTTGCTTGATTGACCTCCTAGAAATGAGGGCTTTACCTATGTATACCAGAAGGCCAATGATAGACCTCTTTGTCATTGTGCATCTAGCCCAATCTAAATCACTAAGGGCTTTTAAAGCAACTAGTCCTTCACTAGGGAAAAATATTCCTTTGCCAGTTGCTGTCTTTAGAAACCCGAGCAACCAATGAGCTGCTTTCAAGTGAGCTTCATTTGGTTGATCTAGAAAATGACTAAATTGTTGTGTAGCAAATGCTATATTAAGGCTAGTGTTCCCAAGATATAGCAATTTCCCAACTAGACTTATATACTTAGTGTTTGATGAAAGAAGTGGTGCTTTGACAAAATAGTCCATTGGTGACACTGGTTTGGATTCCAAGAATCTAGATTCTCTTAGTAGATCTAGACAATACTTTTTGTGGTTCATTACAATACGAGCCTTAGATCTTTCCACGTCAAAACCTTGGAAATATTTAAGTTCACCTAGATCTTTGATGGTGAAGGCATTGTGTAAAAGATCCTTTTTATGTTTAATGGCTGACATGTCCAAACTTCCCACTACAATATCATCTACATAGACTAGTAGGGCTATGAAGTGGTGTCCTGTGCCTTTTGTAAATAGAC
This sequence comes from Gentiana straminea, assembly GCA_036785695.1. NCBI lineage: Eukaryota > Viridiplantae > Streptophyta > Magnoliopsida > Gentianales > Gentianaceae > Gentiana > Gentiana straminea. The sequence continues at coordinate 774,023 of JAVUPR010000424.1, read as the reverse complement.
TATGGTCATTTAGGGACTGTCTATAACCAGTATCTAAAATCTTTTGGGTGAGTTTTGCATTCCACTATCTACAAGCATGCTTTAAGCCATATTTGGACCTATTTAGTTTGCAGACCATGCCATTGCTTTGTAATCATGGTGGAGACTTCATGTAATCAACTTCATCTAGATCACCATGTAGAAATGTATTGTTGACATCCAGCTGATGTACATTCCATCCTTTGAGAGCTTATAGGGCCATGAACAATCTGATTTCTAGTATTTAATTTTCTTTCATAAAGAAAATCTAAAGTTTGTTAAATAGTTTATTAACTTTTTGAATCATATTCAAAACATGAACTAATTAATTAACCTTTAAACAATGATTAAAGAATTAAGTCGATACTTAAATGTTAAATCTGATACTTTTGAAAACAAAATTTCCCAACTTTGTTGTGGTAATTCACATTTAACGCATCTAATTTTTGAATTAATTGTTATCGTATGACAAAATGACCCATCGAACATCGTCGTATCCAATGTATGATTAATTCATTGAAACTCATTTCAAGTGATTTAATCATATCATGAGCTTCCGTTTTGATTTAGTAATTAAACTCTTAGAGCACTCCATCAAATATGTAGTCTCCCTTGTCTCTAACTACTATAACGTAGTTGCTCCATTTATTGTTTATTTTAAAAAGGATTAAAATCACTTAACCTTATTTGAGAACGTTTCTAAAAAAGGTAACGATAATTGATTTGGTTTTAACAATCGAGAATAAAATATAAATAAAAGTTTTCTAAAAGGAACTACAACATAAAATTAAAGACAAAAAAGTGTTGTTGTTTATACATAAAAAATGGTCTTTTAGTTTATGATTTTGCTCCTACTAGTCAACTACTCCCAATTGACTTTCAAGAACTTTAATTATTCTTTAGTGGCTGGGATCCAATCTAGTTGGCTTGATTCCCGGTGTGGGCCGACCAACCAGGTCAATTTCGAAAGGTGGGTGCACCCACCAGTCGTATAGCATGCGGCTCCTAGTGGTTGACTAGTCAACCATTTGACAGTCCACATCTCGTATGTGGTAGTCCACCCATTGTCTCTAAAATTAGACGGTCTTGAAATGGGCCAATCAACGCAAAAAATTAGTCAAGTCACAACCAATATTCGTGAGATCTCATACCGATCATATCTCGATCGATTATAAAGATGTACCTGCGGTAGATCAACTCCCGACGTGGGCCGATCGTTGGATCCGAACAACGGCTCTTCACCGTCATTATAATATTAGGAGACAAAATATTGACTTGATTCTTGTTGTGAGAGTATTTTAAATTAATTCACTTAATTGATTATAATTAATTACGGTCTCATCAAACATATCTATCTCTATAGACATACACACTACACATTCATTTTGATCGTGCCTAGTCATGCATCTATCGTATCGTATAAAATAAATACAAGGACAAAATAAATAAATTTGTAAAGTAACCGGTATGATCATTGAATTTTCCTTACGTGCGATTTCGAATACAAATTGATGAAACCGCGGGTCACAAATATAAGGGTAGCTGCAACCACCAACAAAATCTCTATGTCGTCTTTCTTTGGCCTCCATCTTCTACTCCATTTTGTTACATAAAATTTATCTAATAAAAAATTTACACCCGCTGCACGTGGTGGGGAGCTAACGGGAAACGCAGAAAATAAACTAGGCTCGTTCTTCATAACGGCCCAGGACAAATTTATCCCAAAAGAAAAATAAATCATTCACATCTATCCTATTCATCGAGTCCATGATCAATCGGGATCTATATAATCATATTATATCTACAACATCTAATAATAAAATGACATCTTATGAAAAAGATAAAATCTAAACTTACCAACTCACGTTCTTTTTCATTCAATTCATTAATTAATTAACATTTAATCAATTAAATAATTATTAATTGAAATTAAAATTAACGATTAATTTTAAAATCAATTTTAATTTTGATTTTTTGATTTTTAACTTTTCAAAAATAAAATTAAAAATATATAATTTCTCTTTTATGTTTCCTCCCATTATGGTTCATAACCAAAATGATACATTTGGTTTATCTCAAAATGAAAAGGCATCAACCTAGGCCTTTACCAAAAAATTGGTAATGGCTTAGGTTAACCTTATGTCCATAATTGTGGAACATAGGTCAAACTCTTTACTCTACAAACGAGTCATGCCATTTGGCATCCCAATGGTCCAAACTATTTAAACCATCGATTAGCTAGATTGCATTAACTAAACAGAAGAGATATTACAAATCGCTACTATGAACCATATCAAATCTTAAATACACAAAACAAAAAATTTGGAGATCCAACACCTTGACCGGTCAACTGACACAGCAGCAGGTTGCCCCGCTGCCGGCGGCGGCGACCAGCTGGCCAGTGGTGGGTCGACGCTGATCTCCCTTTTTTTGTTTTGCTCAATCTAATTGTTTATGAACTAATATCATGCATCTTTTATTATGTGATTAAAATGATGAAAAATTACTACGCAAATTTATTAATACTTATTTCTTGAGATCGAACACTGCTTTGATACCACTGTTAGGAAATCAACGCGGAAATACAACGGAATTTAAAATTTGATTTTCTTTCTCCAGGACCGACTTCGTTTAAACAACAAACATAAAATTAATAGACGAAGAAAATACACTGGATGATCTAAAAGATAGAAGTTTTATCATCTATGGAAGAGAAGTATAGCGCAGAGCTGCCCAAGTGTTCAACTTCTATCGATATCCACACGAGCACTCCGTCGGAATCTCGCGTTGGATTACAACTAGAAAAATTCGGTTGCTAGACCCACCTTTTTTTCCTCAAGAATCTCTATAAGAATATCTCTATTTTTCTCAAGAGTTATAGAACTCTTGTAATTGAATGATTCAAAAGAGCTTGACACTCACGCTATATTTGTAGTATGATATGCGCCACATGTAGTTCCCAATCTGATTGGGAGAATCTTCTGCTTGGAGTGGGGAGAAAGAAAACATGTTCCTAATAAAATGAGGAAAGTATATTTGATTGATTTATCTAATATAATATAATATCTTATATTAAATAATTTCAAGATATTTTAATATCCAATATTGAATATCTTTATTATATTACCATAAATCAATTTATACATGTGCATATATCATATATATATACTACACGCATAAATTTATATGTATTAATATCTAATACTAATGCATCATATAATACTATGATTAATTAAATTGTAAAATCCATGTGTATCATGTACACATAATAATGTATATATATATATATATATATATATATATATATATAAAATTAATATCTTGTATTATATTTATTCATAATAAATAAATACATCAATATTTATTTATCACTATAACACTTTATAGTCGAGATAAAAAGTTTACTTATTTGGTTATCACTATAACCGCATTTTAATCCGGCTAGATGTTCTTATGTGTATGACCCGATAGACTCCCGAATATGTTCGCCGTAGAAATAAAGTGCATTTACTAAAATGCCCTTCATACCCAACGATCATGAATAGCGTCTGGAAACACGTCATGACCCCCCAATCATCAGAATAGTCAAATACAATGACTACTACCTTTCATGTGAAACAGTTTCCGTGTAAATAGAATCCTCTCGTTGTTACAATATCCATACAGTCGTTCTCGAGTGGCAAACATTAACGACCGTATTTTATTTTCTGGATATCCTACTCTCTCGAAGTAACAAATTACTTCCATTTTGCAAAGACTTTCGAGAATAAGACATTCTTTATAAGAAGGCTCTTTCGGATATTTACTCCTTCCATTAGTATATGCGATTTCCGGATGAACAACATGAATCTTACGCATTCTTCAATATCAAACCTAAACCCTACCGCATGATCGCCCCGTGAATAGAGGATACCTCAATAGCATCAAAGCATGACAATCCACATCATGATGTCATGAAGACTCCTGTCTCAAGATTAGTACACAACTGCCACATACTGCGGCACTTAATAAAGTAAATGGGTCAGTCTAACGTATGCATTCTCTAATACACGTCCACGTACACTCCAAGTGTCCCTACACTTCGATAGATGATATTTATCCCTATCTACATAAGATAGAAGACATCCAGTACGTGCTATTCTAATTGTACTATTAATATCACATTTAATAGTACATACGTCTAGAGACATTTAAGTATCAAACTTTATAAAGTGAGTCGAGATCTCGTCAACCATAATCACTATTATGATTTCTCTATTACAGTTTGACACTAGGGATGTTATCATATATACAATATCACAATTGGTCCGTTATACGAACAAATATATAAAACATAAAATCCATTTATAATATGTTCAAACATAAAGACATAGTGCAATGACCCGACCCGGTCGGATCCGGTCCAAATCAACTGGGTTTATGGAACTACTTCAATAATCTCCTAGTCCTCTCTACTTCTGTGATAATCGGAGGAATTCACTAGCGTTCTTTTACACCATTACAATAGTGTGCAATCCATCACAAGTCAAGTTGCTTAACTGTCTGAGTGACCACTCCCTAACAGTCTCCCAATTGCTTCAGTGATTCCACTCCCGATGTTCCTTCGGTGAGTCCTTCAAAAGCTATCACCAATCTGCGGTTCCATAGCAAATATATTTTTGTGTCAATTGCTTGAGTCCTTCAAAATACGCAGCTTCTTAACTGATTGATAAGATCCTTTTGGTATTAAAGGATTTGAATCAACAGACTCAAGATGACTTAGTCTCAGACTTGATATTAACAAAGTAGCTCTTTTGATTTTTTGAGACTTGAGTATATCTGGATTTGAACTTTTAAGATCGAAGTGTGAAGGCTTTTGATCAGTGTTTCTGCTTTTGTTACTTGTATTCTCATTCTATTTCTTCTGATCAAGACATATTTCTAGCCTTGAAACCTTGATTCGAAAATCACAATTCAAATTTTCCGTCTGTTGCTATTTATTTCTCTAGAATTAATTCCTTGATATTGACTGATTTGATTCTCATGATTTTCGTGATACTTGTCTCTGTTTTAATTTGTCCAACATTTATGCTTGATATGCGTCCTTGATTTTATCTGAATTGATTGTAATGTTGATCCTTAAATCATCACATGCTTTTATAAAATTAGTTCATCGGTGGACTGAATCAATTATTGAGTCGTTGTCTTCTCTTCACTTAGCTAAACATACTCGACTGACTGTGTCCTGAGCTGAATGCTTCTTTGCTGATTTTACTTAGCTGACTTCAGTCTCTACCGATCGATTTGATTTTATTATCTCTGACCCTTAATTTGAATGAGGTCTTTTATGACCTTAAGTAAACTTAAGTAATATTAGCGATGTGATGAAACAAGAATCTTATAAAATGGTGTACTCTGACTTCAGTCTACCGATTTGATTTTCTTATCTCGGACCCTTAATTTGGATGAGGTCAGAGTACACCATTTTAGAAGATTCTTGTTCATCACATCGCTAATCTTACTTAAGTTTACTTAAGGTCATAAAAGACCTCCTTGATTGTATTCTTGATCTTCAGATTACACTTACTCACTATCTTGATCTAGACACTACTAAGCCGACCTACTATTTACGCTTCTTAGTCTGGAAACCTATACAAGGTCAGACTTATAGGTGACCCTATACATGTGATCTTTTCTAGACTCATCCAGGCTCCTGTAAGAGTTAGTCAGGTCATCATCCAAACTTAAGTAGACTTAAAAATTTCCCTCTTTTTGATGAAGCCAAAACCCTCGTAAGCCTGAAAGAGTAAAACATTAAAAAATTAGAACCAAGACTTCAGTTTTCATTCATTTTTCAAAAGACGTAAAAAAAATTATTGCAACTACAATCGATCATCTTCTAGTAGTTGTTTATAGCGTCTAAATCTTCGAGTCTGTACTCCAACTTAGTCTGAGAAATCTAGATTTGGAAACTTCCACTTCCTGTATTCCAAGGCAGTTTGCTCTATTGTTCCCAAGAACAATCTGTCATCTGTGAGTTTGTTGAAGTCTAATATAGTCTCCATGGAAGTTGGTTCTCCGAAGTAGTCCATGATTCTTCTTATAGCTGTTTCTATATGATGATCAGCTTTCATCAGATCTATGAAATTTGTCCACTGCTCCTCAGGTGTCATTCTCGCAAAGGGTCTGAATCCCTTTCCCATCCGTTCAAACTCAATTCTATCTTCATCAGTCGTCTGAGTGTGAGATCTTTCAACTGGTCTAGATCATAAGGATTTCTCAGTTGGTCTGGAATGTTCTGCTCTACATTCTTGTCTGGAGGTTTCCATATGGACTGATGCTTCCCTCTCATCTCTAAGATGTCTCTTTCTTTTCATATCAATCCTTAGGTAGTTGGTTTCGGCATGAAATTGCTCCTCCCACCTAGAAACCCAATATTTTCATGCTTTCTCTTAGGTTAAGTAAGGATAGAAGGCATACCGGTTCTGAAGAAACTCCTTGGCTATTCTCTTAGGTTCTGCAGCAAGATCTACTATACTAGTAGTCCTTCTATGTTGAGATATGTGCTTATGCCTGTTTCTTCCCTCGGGTCTTTGCTGCTCTTTCTGTCCATGCTGTCCACTGGACGATGATCCTGATTTGTGCAGCTGAGTGCTGGACCTCTACTGATAGTATCTAAACGATTAAAAATTGACTTTCCTCTAATTTGGATATGAAAGCATACGTGGCTACCAGGTCGGATCAAACCTTTAGTCGACATTAACTTAGACAGATAATTAGGTAATTGTCCTAAAATTGAAATAAAATACTAACTCAGGGGACCAAATGTGTTATTTAAAAAGATAAGGGTTATTTTTTTAATCAAAGCATATCTTCTTTTCTTTGTTCGAGAGCTTGATGAAGACGTGCCTTGGATCTAACAGAGTGATCTTTCGATCTTGGTACGCCAGTTTTTATTTAGAATCGAGATGTTAGTAAAGAAAGGTAAAGTAACAAGGGAAACTTTTGTTTCATTTTCCGTTAGGCATGACTCGATCCTCTATCCGGATAGATATATATAGAGATGGAGATGTATCATTAAACATAGCTATAACGAGTATCATAAATATTCTGTTCTTTTGTTCTAATGTCCCCATCCCGTATCATATTATGTTAACTGTTCGTATTTCGTTCATTCCATCGGTATGCTCTTAGGTACCTGTAATAGTGATCTGTTTGACAGAACCAAGGGGTCTTTCTGGCATTCTTAAGCCAAGCCAGTGAGGTTCCAACTCTGCATGCCCTTATAACAATTTCCTCGTGCATTAACTTGGAAACTGTAATAGAGTCATCTCCTAAATAAAAAATACGAATACAAATGCTGGAAAGAACACCTTCTTCATATTTCTCTCCTATTAAAGCAACTAATTCCTCAACTAGATTTTTTAAAGTACTTAGACTCGGTATGCCTAGCATTGAATAGACTGGATATTCACCTTATCAAGATCTCCAATTCATGATAGGGTCTAGGCGGAGTTCGATATGGTCACGGCATACAAGCCTGGGAAGGATCAAGCATGTTTCTGATGCGCACTACAAAAATCTCCGGTCTTAATGCCCGTACTACTGCTCTGCAGCCTTTCCACGGGTTTGTAGAGTCGGGTTTCCCGTTTACCCACAACGGAGGAGCCTCCCCCACCAGGGACGGCTGTAGGATTTTTGTGATACAGGCCAATGTTCAAGAATAACACATCCTATTATAAGTTTTTAATACATTAACTTTAAATTTCCAAGTGTAGATACGGGTCAAGAGTCAATATTTTAAAATTTTAGCGGGTCAGTTAGTACATATTAATGATAAAATTTTCAAAAAATAATAAAAATATACAATGCATCTTTTTTTTTTTTTTGGATTAGGTGTCAGTTGACCCCAACCCACCCTTGATGCAGCCGCCCCTGGCCCCCCACCAAGAACTCACTCTCTAAAACATGAAGAACGAAAAGTGTCAAAATCCCAATTCAATATTGACAATGTTATATAACACCTATTGACATGTGTAACAGTGTGTTTTAATTTTTCCACTTGATTTTGCAGATGGTGGAAGGACTTGATTTCAAAATACCCATATGCAAAAGATAGATCGGTGGAGGTCTACTTTTGGTGCATCGGAGTATACTTTGAGCCTGAATACTCTCTGGCTAGAGTTATGCTCACCAAAACTATATGTGTCGCTACTGTGATTGATGACACATACGACGCATATGGAACTCTCGATGAAATAAAGGTTTTCACCGAAGCAGTGAAAAGGTATATCTACCTCCTTTCCACTTATTAGACTTTTGAAGAAGACGATAATTCCACAATCCCACATATATATATATATATATATATATATATATTACCGGCTATATATTATTCAATTCTTTTTTTCGTTATAGCATTAGCTCCATAAGTGTAACAACATTGAAACCAACGTTATAATAAATGTTTTAACCATGCATCCATAACATGCATCATTACACAGGACGTCATTGACTAATTTGTAGGATTCATTAGTTGATATTATTTCCACGAGTAATGATACGGGCACAATGGTTCTGCTACAACGAGTGACACAACGATGATCTACATTATTGATTATAATGTATCTAAATTAATCAAGGGTAAACTAACATGATCAACGATGCACATCAACGTTGTGTAATTCGTTGTGGCACAACCGTTGTTAAATTCTGGGAGTAATATTCCCCGTCGTTTCATTCATTCAGAATGTGTCAACATATAGTAATAACAAGGGTGAATCAACGAGTAATTTTAGGGTTTAAGGGTAATATTTTAGGGTGAATATTACCATTGATATTCCCTATCGTTTCTTTCATTCATAATGTGTCAATATATAGTAATTACAAGGGTTTACCATCTACGTATAATGACTAAACTATCCGTGATAATATAATGGAGTACAAGTAATATATATACGCTAACAACGTACCGTTGTGCCCGTATCATTACACTATTTCCACCGTAATCAGTTATGAGTGTTTATGATAGGGGGAGTGATTTAAATGGATAAATAATCAGGACAATAGAAATACAAATTAGGTGATAAGGACAGTTCCACTATTAGTTACTCCAAATCCATTGTTCACTACAGTGGAATTGATTTCAAATCCACTATTTCACTGTTCCACTGTTTCGTTGTTTTTGACAAAAATGGCCTCGAAATGACATCGAAAAAATATCAAATTGCATGTCTAAATAAAGAGAACGAAAAAAAATATGGTGAAAGAATTATGATATTTTAACGTTCATATCAAAAGATATATTCGTTTTTGTAATTAAATAAGAGAGATTTTAAATTATAGTGGAATAACACTTGTCCTTTTTACCCAATAAAAAATTCCACTATCATGTTTACATATTTCTAGTTTCAAATTGTCTTTTTTAACGATGAACCATTGTGATAAAGTGTTTAGGGGAAGTGGATGTGTCAGCCGTCGTGAAATTAATTATTGTCTTAATTAGTGTGATTCAAAACAGATGAATTTGGAGTTAATGAATGTTGAATGAGCTAGTTTGACTAATTATTAAAAGTCATCTGCACAACTGAACTCAAGATATATAGCTAGGATCTTGGATGCCTCAACCCCGGCCTCAATATACAGGAATTCCTTCTATAGTTTTCCAAAGTCTTTCCGAGGAAAACATGCCAAGTATACTCAAACACTTGCCGGAAAACAAGCTGGATATAGTTGCATTGTCCAATCTTGTAAAGTAAAAGCATCGGACAATGCCAAAGGAGAAGAAACAGGGCATTAGTTTATTAAGCAGTGGCCAAGTCGGAGGCCTCTAGGCTGGGACGGAACCAGGAATTGGTGGTGGGGTGGCTAATAGAAAATATTTATATGGTCAGGTGGGCTGGATTAAGACGACTAATTGTGTTGGACTGAATCATATAACGTTTTTATGTACCGAAAATAAAAATCAAGTGTCCTACGCCCACCCTTGCATGCCTCTAGGTCCGTCCATGCCTCTAGGACACTAATAAGTCCAATCATCTACCCGTGTGTTTATCAAATCAAGTGGTGCATGGTTACTAGATTTGATAAACACACGGGTTGAAGTTTAGTAGCTCAGCTTCAAGTGTTGCAGCTTGATAGTTCTCTAAAAAATGCAGCACTTGAATGTTCTTGATATTCCTTGAATGCCTTGTGAAGTTCAGAGAAATGAGGAACTCAACAGAGTAGATGGCTTGCTCGATTGCTCAGTAAATTGCTCAATCGTTCTACTTGTTGTTTGATTCTGGTCTTCAAGTCCTCTATTTATATATAGTACAAATATCAAAAGTTCAAATTTTGAATTCAATTAGCCATTTTTTGATATATTTGATTAATCCCTTGAAATTTTTGTTCTGCCTGATCTTATGTCAGTGCCAAAGTCCTTCTGACAGTGACAACCTATCAACCAATGATATTACTTGTATATTGTGCTCCAATGGTCCTTGTAACATTCATTTAAACTTGTTCATTGATTGCCCCTTGATCAGACGTCTCAAATTAATCTTATCTTGAATAATTTCTTCAAAATATATTTAGGAATGATTAATCGTATTTGTACTTTTCAGCTCAACGAATGAACTTTCTCGGCTGAAATCTTGCTCATCTGAATTTGCTTAAGTCTAGCTTAGCTGAGTTGACTTGTCTGCTCGACTAGAATAGTATTCAGCTAAAATGGTCCAGTTTAGCTCATTTGAATATGGATTCGTGATAATTCACATTATCTTAATTTGTGAGATCAGAGTACACCATATTTTTCATTACTTGAAGTTTCTCATTACATTTAATTGAATTCAAGCCTTCTGCACAAGATGTATAAAGTTATTTCAAGCTATCACAGACTTCCTTGAAGATAATTTTATAATCTCGGCTTAAATCTTCATTACTGAGTTTGATCCCTAAGCATTTAGCTCTTCAGTCTTCACTACTGTGTTTGAGCCCTCAGCCTTCAGGTCTTCATAAATGATTTTGTCCCCTCAGCCTTCTACTCAGCTCAACATAGCTTAGGTCTTCGAGACTCTACTGGACTTCTACAATTGAACTAGGTTACAACTGACGCATATGTATAGCCATATAATCCTAACCCTAGCCATCGTAACGACACACTAGCAGATTGACAATCATTCCCAGATGTAGTGATACGAAATCAATAACGAAGATTTTCCAAAGACCTTCTAAAGGAATCAATAGAACGAGCTTGATACAACGAACTTAGATAATCCAATCTAATAACGTTGGCCACAACGCTTGCTCAAGGCGCTGATAAGTTCTTAAAGGGTGTAACTCCCCAACGAAGATATCCTCACTCGCAAGTGATTAAAAAAAGTCCAAATACTTCATAAAATTTCACTCAATATTCAATTGTTTGTAAAAGAACCACCTATGTGCCTTATATAGACTACAATCTTCAAGAAACTAGAAAAGCTAAGCAATGTGGGAGAAATTCCCAAGTAATATGCACCCCTTATAGCTAGAAGGGATTTCTTGAGATAAATAGGCCCACAAGACAATTATTAAATAAAGACTAGTGCAAAATAATGTAAAATAGGTCCAACAACTCCTAGTGGATCAAAAGTGGCGCCCAACATAAATGGATGGCCTTATTAATACCCAAAATGAATCGAAAGTCATCTAAATAATTTATTCTGGCCCACTAGTGTCCTCCCAAAGCCCAATAGCTTATATGGTGCATCTTAGAGGCCGATCTTCAGTCTTCTTAGGCTGTTCTTGATCCAAATGGGCTTTCAAGGCCAAAATATATATTCAAGGCCTCTCGAACTCTCTTATTTTGGATCATTGTCATAGGCCCATCCCAAAACACAAGCGGGTCCACGGTCTTCGTAGCAGCTAACGGGTCTGGAATATCATCATGGATCACATCATTCCCTCGCGGTTGGGAAGGATCTATCCACAGATCAAATGGGTTGTCGAATGGCATCAATTGAACACCATTGAAGGTGTTTGACACGCCCCAATCTTTAGGATTAGCAATCATGTAAGCATTTTTGTTGACCCGCTCTAACACTTCAAATGGAACATCACCTCGAGGATGTTACTTTGACTTGCGTTGCTTTGGGAACCTATCTTCACGGAAATGCAGCCAAACCCACTCTCTTGGCTCAAAAATGACTTCTTTACGGCCCTTGTTGGCTTGGTTTACGTACCTCTCTGTTGCTTTCTCCACATGTTATCTTGCCTTTGCATGAATTCTTTCATCAACTTGGCCTTTTTCTCACCATCCAAGTGAGATTGAGCACCTACCGGCAAAGGAACCAAAGAAAAAGGCATATCCGGGTTGAATGATTGAGCTAAAATTTACCCCAACAAAAACAATTTATAAGGACTCGAAACCGTGGGTAAACTAACTCTCTAACCGGCAGTGTACCGGGTCGATTGCTAGAATAGCTACAGGAGTACGAGGTCGAACCCAAGGGAAAAGTGTTTGTGAGTACCAAAGTGAACGTGTTACTTAGTCTAAGTGATCAATCTTTTTAAAGTGCTTGTTTACTACAACGACACTAAAGTGATTTATACTAACGAGTCTAAAGATAAAAAAAGAAAGAAAGAAGATTAAACTACTCGGTTTTAAAGATATATTAAGGGACATAGCCGAACAATGATCAAAGTAGCTAGTTTCAACCCTAAGGGTGGACAAAACCGGGAGTGTTCATTATAACAAACGAACTCTCGCATTCAATTTCACGGGTGCAAACTCCTAATCCCGGTGCTAAGGTCTGAACAACTCTCTCCTAACACCTTATGCCATGCTAACTACCCTTCCCTAAAGAAGATTCACTAACAAAACATGTTATGCACTAGAGCCGCTTAAATGTGAAAACGAGTGACCTCACTTTGGGCTCGGCTTAACCACTAAACCGAGTCTACGCCGTGATCTTAGAACCCCTTTTCCCACATCTCTCTATCTGAACAACTCTTTAGAGTGAGGTGTGTGATTTTGACCTAGGTGATCAATCTAGTCCATATATGTTATAACAAGTTCTAAGACATGAAACATGCAAGATACAACAAGAAAAAGCACTACCCACTCCCAATTTCATCACCCAAAGGGTGATTTCACCAAATTTCACATGATTCGACTATGAAAAGGAATTAGCTACTCATTATGCTAGTTAAAACAAAGAAGATACAGTAAATTAAAGACATAACAAGTGAAAGAAAGAAGATATATACCATTAATTTGCAGAAATTCGAAATTTGGATCCAAAAGTAAAAAATAGAAAACTAATTAAAAGATGGTCTCTTAGTGTTTGAAGTAGAAATCTAAGCTAAGAAATGGAAAGATTAAGCTAAGATAGTGTTGATTTAAGCTAAAAGAGTGTATTCTAAGCTATTACAAAATTCGAGCTAAGAAATGGGTAGGGTTTTGCTAAGAGAATAGTTGTTTTTCAAGAAATAGTCTAAGGGGGGTATTTATGGTGAGGGAAAAGCTGCAGGAATTTGGCCTCAAACGCACGTTTGAGAGGCTGAGACTGGCGTTTCAAATCTTCTGGGCAGGTTCTTGGCTGATCTTCATCTGGAACGCACGTTTGGGATGTTCAAACACGCGTTTGGAGGACTTGGAACGCGCGTTTAGGGCAGGTTGAAATGCGCGTTTGGAGAGGTTGGGCTCTGATCAAGATTGTAGCTGCTGAAACGCACGTTTGGGGGTTCAAACGCGCGTTTGAACCCCCTGTTGCCCCAAAACTTCAACTTTTCTTCCTTTGATCTCTTCTCTTGCCTCGATCATGCTTTTCACCGTAAATCATCACCTTCCAGGTCATTGAGACACCACTACCCTTCAACATCATAAACAACTAAAAACATCCAAACAATTCCGGAGGGTAAAAGTGCTCGGGAATGGGGTTAATATCAACAAAAAAGGATGATAATCCATCAAAGTAACAGATTCACTCCCCGTGCCATAAGCTCACGATATCACCCCGAAAACGGTCTAAATCACCCAAAAATGTGCTGAAAGTATGGTAAACGGGGTTAAACAATGTACCGGAGTCACATAAAGTTGACTCCCATCATTGAACCTGTACACCAACTCGAAAGGAGTATAACGAGCAGCAGAATGTTTACAACGATTTTAAGCAAACTCCACAAAGGGCAAGCAAGTTTCCCAATTTTTCAGATTCATGTGAATAACACATTGCAACAATTGACCCAAACTCGATTAACCTTTTCAGTTTGACCATCAGTCTGGGGGTGATACGCCGTATAGTATAAAAGTTTAGTTCCCAAACACACCCATAACACACGCCAAAAGTGGCTGATAAATTTAACATCACGTTGACTCACAATAGTTCTAGAAACACCATGTAAATGAACAATTTCTTTTACAAAAATATCAGCAATATGAGATGCATCATTCGTTTTATTACAAGCAGGAAAATGTGCCATTTTAGAAAATCGACCCAATACCACAAACACAGAATCAAAACTACACTTAGAACGAGGTAATCCTAACACAAAATCCATAGATAAAACAATCCGAGGGGATGTAAGGATAGGAAGTGGGGTATACGAACCATGTGGGGCAGATTTAGACTTAGCAGAATTGCACACGAGACAAGCATCACACACACGAGAAACATCAGTTTTCTTTTTACGCCAATAACAGTGAGATTTAAGCATGTCCAAAGTTTTTGTTATCCCCAAATGACCCATAAGACCCCCACCATGTGCTTCAAGAACAAGAAACTCGCACATAGAACAACGAGGAATACATAAAACAGCCTCACGAAATAAGAATCCCTGGTGCCTATAATATTTCCATTGGACTGAGTACTCAGTGCCTTAATAAATTGAAACCCAAGGAGTTTAGATTGCATAGAAGTGATTAAAGTGTGTGTGTGTGTATATATATATATATATATATATATATATATATATATATATATATATATATGAGATAACACATCGGCTACAATGTTCTCCTCACCTTTTCTATATTTAATAACATAAGGAAATGATTCTATGAATTCTAACCAACGAACATGCCTCTTACTCAATTTACCTTGGATTTTTAAGTACTTTAGGGACTCATGATCGGTGTGAATAACAAACCCCCTAGAAATTCAAGTAATGCTGCCAAATTTGAAGTGGTCTAACTAAGGCATAAAGCTCCTTATCATACATAGCATAATTGAATTGGGCACCTTTTAAATTCTCACTAAAATATGTAATAGGTTTACGCTCCTAAATTAACACACCACCGATTCCCACGCCCGAAACATCACATTCAAGCTTAAAATTTTTATCAAAATTAGGCAAATCAAGTATGGATGCAGAAATTAAACGAGCCTTAAGAGTTACAAAAGACTCCTATTTCTTTGGTCCCTAATGTAAAGAGACATTCTTCTTCACCAACTCATTGAGGGGTGCGGCAATGCTACAAAAATCCCTTACAAACCGCCTATAAAAGCTTGTACGGCCATGGAAAATATGAATTTCCGCCACATTTGTTCAGACCATTCATTCACAGCTTTGACCTTCTCATGGTCAACCTCCGCACCCTGTGCACTCACAACAAAACCAAGGAACACGGCTCTATTCATGCAAAATGTACGTACACTTTTAAGGTTAGCATACAATTTAGCATCTCTAAGTGTCTCCAAAACAGCCCATAAGTGACTAAGGTGTGACTCCAAATCAGGGCTGTAAATTAAGATATCATCAAAGTAATCAACCACAAATTTATTGATAAAGTCCTTAGAACCTTATTCATCAAATTTAAATGCATAAAAGTGCTAGGTGCATTGGTGAGACCAAACGGCATAACAAGCCATTCATATAAACCAAATTTAGTTTAACACATTGTTTTCCACTCATCACCCTCTCGTATCCTCACTTGATGACAGCCACTTTTAAGATCAATTTTAGCAAAGATTTTAGAACTACACAACTCGTCTATCAAATCATCTAAGCAGGGAATATGATATCGATACCGTATAGTAATTTGGTGAATAGCCTTGCAGTCCTCGCACATTCTTCGTCCACCTTCTTTCTTAGGAACCACAATTACCGGCACCGCACACAGACTCATCGATTCTTGCACCTTGCCCTTTGCAAAAAGCTCTTTCACTTGCTTTTGAATCTCCTTCGTCTCCTCTGGATTTGCACGATATGCTGGTAAGTTTGGCAATATGGAGCCCAGAATAAAGTCAATTTGATGCTCCATGCCTCGCAATGGTGGCAATCCACTTAGCTCCTGCTCGGGAAAGACATCAACAAATTTCCTGCAATAAACACACCACAACACTAGGGAGAGAATCCGCTACGTCAGAAATAAGCATGAAACATGAGGAGGGTGGGAAGGGGAGGGGTCGGCCTCTTTGTAAAGAAAGAGGAAGAGAGTAGTGCCAAATGCAATGACATTAATAACCTCACCAACCTTATCATAGAAAGTTTTTAACACTCTTTCTGTCCTTTTCTTCGCCACTTTTTTCTCCCTCGCTACTAATGGCGCCCTCTCTCATTTTTTATTTTTGTTAGGGACAATTTATTGTTTTGATGATGGTCATACTAGATGGTATAGAAAGCCTTAAATAAGTTAGAAATAATTATATAGGCTTTACTTAGAAGTCTGACATTTGTATAATTTCAATTAGACAAGCACTGTACCAGACCGGTAGGCCAGCTCAGTAACACCATCAGAGTGAAGACAGCCAAGGCACCAACACAGTGAAGTGAAGACCTATGGACTGACATACGACCAAGGAAGTCTGTGATGACCTTGGGTAAGTCTAAGAACTCATACAAGTGATGAAATCAATTTTCTATAATATGGTATACATTGATCTCACACAAAAATAAAGATCGGTGAAGTAAATGATTACCGGTTGATGAATAACAGCAGAGAAACATCAGCTGAGTAAAGATCAAGCAGCCAAGTAAAAGTAGTCACTTGACCAGTGAAGTAAAGATCAAGGAGTCAAGTTAAGTAGTCACTTAGCCGGTGAAATAAAGAAGGAACATCTAAGTAAGCTATTAATTCTGAATCAAGAAAGTGGAAATATGGAAGATCAAGTATTTAATATAGAATCAATCAACAATGATCAAGACCGGATTATATGAGGAATGTTTGAAGAAAATCCGGATCATTAAAATCAAGGAGAATTAAATCAAAACAAAATCAAGGATTATTCTGAGCATTAAATAGCCAACGGACGTGAAATTCAAAATAAAGGAATATATGGCTATAAATAAAAGGCATTGACATAGAGGAAGAAGAACAAGTTTAATCAAAATCTCTAAGGATCAAAACTCTGTCAAATTATCAACCCATCCTTCTAATCTTGAAAGCAATATCCAGAAAAGATTCATCTCAGAAAAATACAGCATAACAGTAAAAATTCCTCCAATCATCACAGGAGAAGAGTTGATTAAGGGATTACACCACCCTGAACCACTATAAGTTTTCGTGTTCATTTAATTTCTACACTTTTACTTTCAGCATTTATTTATTGCACTTTATCTTTGATTGTGTGTTTGTTTAAATTCTTTGAAAATACATTTAGAAGGGTTTTAATTCCGCTGCACCAAAAGCTTTTCATCAGAGAAGTTTTTGAAACTCCCAATATAGTCATTCACCCCCACCCCTCTGACTATATTCACACCCTTCTCTGGGACCAACAATTTTTCGACTTTATTTTCCTCCCTTCAATGGTACTAAAGCTCCCTCCATTTCCTTTCCATTTTCAACTTTTATTTTACCCTCCTTTCGAATTCGCAAACCCTCTTTATTTTTCTCTCCCGTAACAACTTTTTCTTTGTCACTTTTCAACTCAGCTCCCACTTTATTTTTGTATTTTCATAACAAGATTTTGAGAGTTGGAGCTGATCGTTGTGAGCTTCCTCGGGTGATAAAGAAAGAAGGATAATCTTCTTTTCTTTATGGAGCAGCGTGTATCTATTCAGATAACCATCATACGTCAACCTCCTATCAAATTTACACGGTCTTCCAAGTAAGATATGACTAACATGCACGGGTACAACATCACAAAGAACCTCGTCATCATGTTTACCAATGTTAAATGGCACCAAGGCCTGTTTGTCACCCATACCTCACCAACATCATTAAGCCACTGTAATTTATAAGGTTGCAGAAGAGGAAAGGTAGGGATGGATAAGCGGCTAATCACATCCATACTAACCACATTGGTACAACTCCCGGGTCAATAATCATCGAACACACCTTTCCACTAATCATGCAACGTGTGTGGAAAATGTTCTCCCTTTGAAAGTCATCCTCTACCTTCACATTACTACTCAAAGCTCTCTTAATCACCATAACAACCCCATCCAATGGTGTTTGTTTATAACCGTCATCCTCCTCATCTTCATCCTCTCTCTCCTCTTCATAATCGGTCTTATACGTCCTTACACCCTCAGATTCTTATATCAAAATCATCCGTCTCTTGGTGGGGCATTGAGAATAAATATGACCCACTCCATTACATTGAAAGCACTTAATTTCATATGATGGCTTGGTATTTGTGGCCATACCCTTACCTTTATCACTCCCCTTAGATTTAGAAGCATCATTTCAGGTGAAAGGGTGTTGCCTAGGGGATGTTGATGTGGGCTTAAGACCGTCCCCTCTAGGCTGAAAAGAATGAAAAGTAGAAGTATTACCTCTGGTGGGCCTCGGGGAGGCTGATTTCTGCCGCTTTTGTTGCTTTTAAAGTGTCAAAGCGGTATGTAACATCTCATCCATCGTTTCGCAACCTCTCAACTCTAACGGATTGGCAATCTCTACATGTAAACCACCCAAAAAATGTTGCACTGTCACTTCCTCTTCCTCCTAAATCTGAGCCCTTCCGAGAAGTGTAATCAATTCCTGATAAAAATCATCTACGGACCTCTCCCCCTGGGTAAGCTTTTGTAACTAGCGGTGTTGCTCAATAAAGTAAGTAAGTGGCACAAAACGCTTCTTCATCTCCCGTTTCAGGTCACTTCAAGTATGAACCAACGGTTCCCCATGTTTAAGCCTCAAAAGGTTCAACTGTTTCCACCAAATCATTGCATACACAGTAAACTAAACTTGTGCAAGATTGAACTTCTTCTCATCCGAATAAATATTACAAGCAAAAATTTGGTCTAACTTAGCTTCCCACTCAAGATAAGCGTAAGCAACACTTGCACCACTAAATGATGGCAGTTTCATCTTCACACGTGTCAGGTTATTATCAACTCCCTGTTCCACATTACCCTCATCATCATCTTCCCTTTCTCTAAATCGATTATTTGCAGCCCTATTTACCCTATTACCTTGAACACCCCGTTGGCCACCACACCTTGTGGCCGCGCATTCAACGCTTGATGTTGCTCTAATACCATATCCAAAGCCTCACTTATATGTCTATTTTTTGCACGAAGACGTATATGTTCCTTTGTTTGTTATAAATAAACAAACCAAACATCTCTTGGGGGCGTCTCCCATGACTCACTCTCTTCTTCCGACATTGGTCACAAGTTCAAATCCTCACTACTCTCGTGTTTACACTCACCCTCTCTCTAAGTTGTAAAGTAACCCCTTTCCAAACAAATCAGAACAACAAGAAAAGTGTAGCAAACAAAACCAACGATCCTAAACGGAGAACTAAGATATGGGAAGGATTGAATGGATATTGAAGCAAGGTAGAGTTGGAAGATATGAAAAGAGGATCAAGATTGGATGATTTCACTTTTCGGGGAAGTCAGGATCCTAGGAACATAAGATAGGTTTGAAGAAAGAATGATTTCACCTTTAAAAAAAATGGAATCCTAGGACCTTCGGGATCGATTTCAAGAAAGACAGATTTCACGTTCCCATGAAGTTGGGATCCTGACAACTTTGGGAATTCACTTTTTTCTATTTTTTTATTGGACGGACTTTTCCTGAATGATGTGATCCACGATGATATTCTAGACCCATTAGCTACTATAATGGCCGTGGACCCGCTTGTGATTCAAGATGGGCCTATGACAAGACTCTAAAAGAAGAGAGTTAGAGAGACCTTGAATGCTTTGGCTTTGGAAGCCCATTTGGATCAAGAACGGCCCAAGAAGATTGAAGATCAGCCCATGAAATGCACCATATATTCTATTGGGCTTGGGGAGGACCCTAGTTGTCCAGAATAAATTAATTAGAAGACTTTCAATTCATTTTGGGTATTAATAAGGCCATTGATGTGATCGAAGATGAGATTTGAAGTCTATTTATTCCACATTGTTTCCATGACCGGTTTTATTAGATTTTAATTATTATTTATTATTAGGTTTTTTAATTTTTATTTCTATTAAATAACTTTGTCCTACATCGCTTTGAGAGTAGTTTATGTCTTTTATTCTAGCCTATAAAAATGCTTTAGTTGACCTCTTTGTAAACATACAAATTTTGATATAAATATATTATATTTAAAGCTTTTAAGCTTTGGTGAGTTTTCTCACGTTGGTGTTTGGTGGATTCCAACACCGGTGTTTGATGGATTCCAAACGGGACTTATCGATGTTGTGAGCGAACCTTGTGGGTGTCCATTTATACCAACGTTTTTGGCTACGGGTTAGCCAAGGGTCGCGGTGCTGATCTTACTGGTGCCTTCAGTCAAGTCCTCGGGCATTTTCGGATCTGATTCGGTCACGGATCACATCAGTCATCCATTTATGTTGGGCGCATCTTTTGATCCATTAGGAGTTGTTGGACTTATTTTACATTATTTTGCACTAGTCTTTATTTGATAATTGTCTTGTGGTCTAGATATCTCAAGAAATCTCATCTAGCTATAAGGGGCGCATATTACTTGGGAGATAAGAGAGTAAATTTTTTTAGCACCTCCAAATATTGTCCAGGGTGTTTCTTAGGCCTTAATAACTTTTTACTTGTCACATATGATTTTAATGACCAAGCTTCCTCGACATTCTTTGTGGGAAGCAACCATGACGTCTTTTGGCAACTCGATTTTTATTTTCCCTAACTTAGAGACTGCAATACCTTCAAACTTTTTTGCAATCTGTTCCGCCATGAATTTCACCCTCAAACTTCACCAACGGGAAAAGGAAACCACACAGAGAAATATTCAAAGGGGACATGTTAAAAATAGTTGAAAGTAGGACGACCAGGTGACATAAAGGAAGGGGGAAGGGTAAAGAAAATAGAGAGATGAAGGAACTCTCCTAAGGGAAAACGGAAAGGACGAAGACTCGAAGAGTGTCTCACTTCGAAAAATTTCTCTCTCTCTAAAGAACTTACTCCGCTCAATGTTGATAAATGAAAGTATATTAAAGCAAAGAGGTTTTTGCATTGTATCTCTCTTTGTCATGATTTGACAAGTAAACAAATATAGACCACACAGTTTAAATCCAGTTTAAAAACAGAAGGTATAAATCGTGCCACACAGGTTTCCTCCGCATATGGCATGTTAAAGTGTCTCACATTAGGAACTTGTGGTTGTATCTGTATGGAAATGATTTTCCTGTCCGTTTCTTCATTGATTCAAGGGTATAATATACAAAGTTGTACAATTACAATGCCTTGATTGTAGGCAATAGAATAGGAAACTGAACGCTAAATCTTTGACTAATTAAATATGGTATATTCTAAGATAAATGCAATATATTCTAAATATATACAATATATTCTAACACACCCCCGCAGCCGGAGGTTCGCGAACGCTGAGACTGGCTCTGAAGTCATCAAATAGAACACGTGGGAGACCTTTGGTGAAGATATCGGCAATCTGATAACGAGAAGGGACATGATGTACCCGAACTTCACCCCGAGCGACTTTTTCATGAACAAAATGAATATCCATTTCAACATGCTTGGTGCGTTGATGTTGCACGGGATTGGTGGATAGGTAAATGGCGCTAACATTGTCACAGTAAACCAAGGTAGCCTTGGAGATCGGGCAGTGGAGTTCCAAGAGAAGGTTGCGAAGCCAACATGACTCAGATACCACATTGGCAACGCCGCGGTATTCGGCCACAGCACTGGAGCGGGACAGGGTGGGTTGGCGTTTGGACGACCAAGAGATAAGATTATCACCAAGAAAAACGCAGTAGCTAGATGTGGAGCGGCGAGTGGTGGGGCACCCACCCCAGTCAGCATCGGTGTAGCTGAGAAGAGAGGAAAGAGATGACCGGTAGAGATGTAGGCCGAAATGTAATGTTCCTTTGAGATACCGCAATATGCGCTTGAGGGCATTCATATGAACGTCCTTAGGGTCGTGCATGTGTAAGCATATCTGTTGGACTGCATAGGAGATATCAGGGCGAGTAAAAGTAAGGTACTGTAAGGCCCCTGCCAGACTGTGATAAAATGTAGGATCCTCATATGGTGTCCCTGTTGCAGCGAGTTTGGACTGAGAATCGACAGGTGTGGAGACCGGTTTGCATGAAGACATGCCAACACGCTCAATTATATCTTCAGCATACTTGCGTTGATTAAGGAATAAACCTGTCGGATGACGGGTAACCGAGATCCCCAAGAAGTAGCTAAGCGGACCAAGGTCTTTCATGTCAAATTCAGAAGCAAGGAGAGACATGATAGAATTCCGTAGAGTATCTGAGGAGGCGGTGAGGATGATATCATCCACATATAAAAGTATATAAGCGAGATCCGTCACGTTGTGATAAATAAAAAGTGAGTGGTCCGAAGTGCTATGAGAAAACCCAATGCGCGAAACATAATCAGCAAAGCACTGGTACCAGGCACGGGGTTCCTGCTTGAGACCATACAGGGATTTTTTGAGGCGGCACACATGATCAGGGTGTTGAGGATCCCGAAAACCCATAGGCTGGTGCATATAGACAGTTTCATGAAGATGACCATGGAGGAAAGCGTTTTTGACATCCAGTTGATGAATGGACCATGATCGAGATAGAGCAATACTCAAAACAGTCCGTATGGTTGCCGGCTTGACCACGGGACTGAACGTCTCATCACAATCCAAGCCAACCTGCTGAGACCTGCCATCACCAACAAGGCGGGATTTATACCGCTCAAAAGAACCGTCAGACTTAGTTTTGATGCGAAAAATCCACATAGAACGAATTATATTAGTATTAGGTGGACGAGGCACGAGGTCCCACGTCTCATTTTTAATAAGAGCATTAATTCGTCGGTCATGGCAGATTTCCAATTAGGGTCGGATAAAGCATCTTTCGGGTTGCGGGGAAGTGGAGAAGACGAGACTAAGGAAGAGAGATTATAAGTCCGTTTGGGTTTGAAAATGCCATGCATTGCCCGAGTTGTAATGGTGTGAGAAGGAGGTGGTGAAGTTGGGCTGGTAGGCATGCAAGAGGTGGAAGATGTGTTGATGGGCGCAGAAGGTGGGCTGGAGGCTTCCCGGACCGAAGCATGAGCCACTGGAGGAGGAGAAGGGGGCTGCGAAATGGGCTCTGTAGCTGGTGGTTGGGTCGAAAGGTGGTCCAGAAGAATGGGGTGAAGGGGAGGTGTAAGAAAATCATATTGGGCCGAAGGAAGGGAGTTCAGCTCGCGGAACGGGAATTTGGACTCATAAAATATTACATGACGGGAAATGATAATTTTACGAGTCGTTAAATCAAAACACTTGTACCCCCTATGGTTGGGTGGGTAACCCAAGAAAACGCAGGGAGTGGACCGAGGGTGTAGTTTGTGAATGCTCGTGGACGGAGTTAAAGGAAAACAAAGACAACCAAAGACTCGTAGATGTGAGTAAGAGGGAATGCGTTGATATAAAAGTTGAGTAGGGCATTGGAGATTGAGGGATTTTTTTAGGAAGGATATTGAGAAGGTACGTGGCCATTTCGAAAGCGTGGTGCCAGAAAGAGGGTGGAACAGAGGCATGATGAAGGAGACTACGTATTAGGTTATTAATGGTCCGAAGTTTGCGTTCAGCTTTGCCATTTTGGGGGGAGGTATGTGGACAAGAAAAGCGAAATAATAGACCATTGGTGAGACAAAAGGATTTAAACAATTCATTATCAAATTCTTTTCCATTGTCGCATTGAAAAGTTTTTATAGGGAGGCCGAATTGTGTTTTAATTAATGTACTAAATTGATAAAAAATGGGAAAGACTTGTGATTTTTAAGCCAGAGGGAATGTCCACAAAAAGTCGGTAAAATTATCGAGAAATATAATATAGTACCGATACCCAACAGTACTCAAAACAGGAGAAGACCATAAATCGCTATGAATAATATCAAATGGTAATAATTTATTTGCAGATGATGCAATAAAGGGTAACTTAATTTGTTTGCCAAAAACACAAGATTGGCACATAAATGAAGGAGAGAAACGAGTGCAATCAATATCTTTATTTTTATTTAAAGAACGTAAAATAGAGACGCCGGGGTGACCCAAGCGGTTGTGCCATAAGGAAGGAGATAAAGCTGCGAACGTGGAAGGGGGGACGTGGTGGTTGTGAAGGGATAAAGATCCCCGGTGCTATTACATCTCATGATCGGCACCCCCGTCAGTAGATCCTTCACAGAAAAACCAAAAGGGTCAAATTCAACAGAAACATTATTGTCAGTGGTAAAACGAAGAACTGAAACTAAGTTTTTAATGAGATTCGGGGCATGGAGCACTTTATTTAAAGATAAAGGTGGATGGGGTGGGGAAAGAGTCGAGTGTCCATAACCGTGGATCGGAATCGCCTGACCACTACCAACAATGATAGTACGATTTAAATGACTCAAATTAAAATAAGACGAGAGTATACCTTGAGTGCCTGTCATGTGTGATGTAGCACCCGTGTCCAAATACCAATTTGTATCCGGAACATTTAGGGTCATTGTGTGCAAGGCCGCATTAATGTCTGTGGGTATATAACCGGTCCCATTGTCCTGAAGATGAAAGTTCTGCTGCTGGGGAGAAGAAGAAGGACGGGTGCCCAGAATACCCTGCTGCTGCGGCGGTGGCGGTGCTCTGTTCCAAGAGGTTGTGGGATACGGACATGGCGGTGGTGCCCATGCCGGATGCCCCCAAGGATTCCATGGCCAATACGGCGGAGGCTGTTGAAAACCGGGCTGGTACGGGCGGGTATGAGAGGTGGGATGCTGTGGTTGTTGCCAGGCCGCCTCCGCCTTGATTGCTGCTACCACCACGATTTCCACGGCCTCGTCCAGAATTTCGGCCCCGATTATTGCTACGGTTGTCACGACTGCGATTGCTGCTATTGTTGGACCGAGAATTAGGCTCGGTCTGGTGATGTTTGGGGCTGGAATCGGCTGCCAGAAGCGCTGAATCACCACTGGTAGCGGCGGTGCGTTTCCCTCGCCGTGTTTCTTCAAGAATCAGCTTCGATCGGGCTTCATAAAACTCAGGTAAGGGGTCGGTCTGCTGCAGTATAGTGGCAATACCATCATAGCTCTCACTTAATCCCGCAATTAGCTGTAAAACGAGACGTTGATTCGAAACCGGAGCATCAACGTTAGTCAATTGATCTGCAAGTATTTTGAGTTCCTGGCAATAGGAAGAAACATTAGGATAATCTTCTTGTTTCACAGATTGAAACTGATTTTCGAGGTAGAGAGCACGTTGTGTTTTATTGTCATGAAATATACTTTCCAATCTTTCCCAGGCTTGACGAGCTGTGGCCCCGGGTTTGAGGATGGTATGCAGGAGATCACTGGAGATAGTCCCGTAGATCCATTGGAGCACAATGGCATCCAATCGTGCCCATAAATCATCAGCAGCGGTAGCCTTTCCTGTAGGCTTGTTGGTTGTCTTTTGGGGAACGATGTGGTCAATGACATCGTACACACGACAATGAATTTGGAAAAGCACAGCCCAAGAGGCGTATTGACCACGCTCCATTTCAAGCGTGATTGGGATGACGGTTTTGATGTTGGTAACCGCAAGGGCTGGGTGAAACTTGGTATTGTCAGCCATGGATAAATAGATTTGAGAGGAAGAGGGGGGACGCAGAAGAAGAGAGAAAGTAGTTGATGAGGAGATGGCTCCGATACCATGTATGGAAATGATTTTCCTGTCCGTTTCACCCATCATATTTTTACTAGGTTTTGAGGATGAAGCCCACCATATTAAGAGATGTAATTCACTCACCTCATAATCTAGGTTTTGAGGATGAAGCCCTTCCTCGGTTTGGGTCTAAATTTCTACATGCTATCAGAGACACTCCTTTATCATGCAAGGGCCTCTTGTTGGTCTTACGAGTGCCTCTTTATAGGCCCATACTTGAGGGGGCGTGTTAAACTGTCTCAAATTGAAAACTTGTGGTTGTACCATCCACAATATTAAGAGATGTGTTTCACTCATCTCATAACCTAGGTTTTGAAGTCTCATATCGATTGGACCTAGATTTTCTACGTGGCGGGTGTAGGTAAATACTTTCCTTAAATTTGAATTTTTGTATAATAAATATTCTTGAGTAACTTATAAAAAGACGAGAAAAAGCTAAAGGAAAAGAATGTGATTTTCTCTTTTCACTTCTCACTGTATATTTTTATTTAATACTTTTACTTAATCGCAGTCATATATTTACATGGTAATAGATATAGAATGGGACAAATTTTTCGTATGACCGTCGTAGAAAACAACCGTAGTAGAAAGGTTATAAGTTGACATGTGCAATACAACACAAGTATCATACGTGAATTGTATTTTTCTTATAATTGAAAGCATTTCTAGAGTCTGAGGATCCTTCGAAGATGAAAAAATGTGAGTAATATCAGGTTAATTTCACACCTATTATTTTTTTCCGAATGAATTTGGGTAGGAAAATAATTTTTATTCTGATCAAATTTGAATCAGAATGTGGGGTATTTTCCGGATACAATACCGGCCAGAAAACACATTTGATACTTGCTGGAAAAAATTCAATCACTAAACTAATCAAAATCCAGCCTAAACATGAATCCAAATCAATTGAGGAAAAAAATGAGACGTAAAACTGGAAATAAATTATAAGTGTGGTATGTTAAAACCGTTATTAGCCGTCAAAAGACTTATTTTTTCTGTTATTGTATACTTTCCCACACTATAGGCGAAATACCGTTTTCCTACACAAATTTTATGTTGGTCCAGGTGCAAATCCTAGTTGGTGATACAAAACAAATAAGAATTATAGATTTTTATCCAGAAGGACAAAATTATCAAAAAATCGGGATAGAAGGAAATCGTAATTTAATCAGGACAAAAGTAACAATTATGAAGTAACAAATATGAAATAACAAATGTGGAATAGAGTAAATGTGAAGTAACAATTGTGAAACACAAAGTAATATTAACACGTGAAGTAAAAATTTTAAAATAACAATTGTGATTTTTGTCCTTTATAATCATGAAAATATTACTTTTGTCCTTCCAAACTCATTTATTAATTTTTTTGTCCTTGTGGCCTCTTCCCCTAAGAATTAAACTTTTTAAAATGGGCCCCTTCTCGTAAATCATTTACACCAATGAATTTTCTTGAAATTAATGACTTGGTGGTCCAATACTTGCACCTGAACCCAATGGCGGAGCCATAATGTTTTTTCAGCGGGGTCCGTAAATATTTAACACACTAAATAATTTTTTTCACGGGGTCCGAAATATTTTCTATAGGTAAAATGTATAGTATTTTTATTTTTAGCGGGATCCGTGAACCCTTTTACTCCTTACTAGATCCGCCCCAGCCTGAACCACCCTAATATTAGTGGTTTTCCTATTATAGCCTTGTTCAAAGCAATTTATCGGCCCCAAATATGTTGAGCAACAGTTTTACATGTTTCAGGTGGGATATTTCCGAAATTAATCGTTTGCCAGAATACATGAAGCATCTATACAAAGCCCTATTGCAATTATATGCCTCTTTTGAAGAAGAACTACAAAATCTTGGAATGTCTTATGCGGTTTCTCATGCAAAAGAAAGGGTAGGTAAATTTTGTTTTTTAATTAACGTCTTTTATCTTTTTTCCCTCGCCATATGTCGATGTTTCATCCCTGTTAATCTCAACATTCATGGACAACGATGTTATCCTTCTTTGATTTTCGAAATGACCAATTTTTGTTGATTATGTTTAACACTCGAATGCGTCTTGAAACCATTTAAAAAATCCTGGCCGGCTTGTGCGACCCCAATTTCATCTCACACATGAAATTTGACTCGTTGATGCGGGACATACACCACCATTTGAAATTTTTTCATGGCCAGGATTCCCAAAATCATGTTATAGTAAGAGGGAAGATCGATGATCAGAAAAGTAATTACCTCGGTTCGGCAGGGCTCATAATCGCCTAGAGTGATGTTGAGGTCGATTGTGTCTTTGACCCTGACCGTGTCATTGGTGAAACCCTCAAGGACTCCAAGGTAGGGCTTCAGTTTTGCCTCTCCATACCAAATCTGCTTGAGACAGTCAAAATAAATGACGTCGCGACCTGCTCCAATGTCGACCATCACTCTGTTGACGCCATGCTGGTCGTTTATTCCGATTTTCAGAATAATTGGGATGTCCATGGGACCCTTTACAGTGGTGAGTTCGCTTTTGGTGAACATGATTCCTTTCTTTGCTTCTCCCAACACTATATGCTTTTTGAAACCGCGCGTGTTGATCGGATGCATTCGCAACTTCAGCTGAGTATTGTTGCTGGGGAGATTCTCATGGATAACTTGAACCTTCTTTTGATAAACGCAAGGTTGCCGCCCTTGGTTGGCGCAGGTGTTTCCCTCGCGCTTATACTTTCCTGCGGGTCCCTCTTTGATCAATCTCTCGATTTCCCTTCTCAATGTGAAGCACCATTCCGTAATGTGACCATGATCCTTATGGTAGTCACAATATTTCGACTTATCGCGATTGTCAGGGTCGCCCTTCATAGGCCTGGGTCTATCTAAGAGCTCGTGAATCTCGAAAGTATCTGAGATGCCTTAATGTTGAGCGGCACGAAATCACCTTCATTGAATTTGTACGGCTTCTTAGCGTCGCGGTCATGGCTCGCATCACTACCCTTTTCTTTCTTATGATCGTCCCACGATCCTTTTTCTGTGAGTGTTGTTCTGGTTTAGATTTTGATTTTCTAGAAGATGGTTTTCACTCACCCCTATCATCCTGGCCCTTTCCAGCATCTCCCTTAGGCCTGATTTGGGTGGCCATAGGTTAAACTCCATCTTCATCGGACCTTTGGCTATCCCTGTGAGAAAGCAAGTTATGATGGTGTCGTCGGAAATGTTTCTCGTTTGGTCGTATACTCTGATAAACCGCTCATAATAATCTTTTCCAGACTCGTGTTCCCCCATGCGAACCTCATACAGATCCTCAATGGTCTTTTTAGGCCGGCTTGCCGATTCAAACTCTTTAACGAACTTCGCAGATAAGTCCTCCCAGCTTTCAATTGAACCCCGCGGAAGTCCGTGGACCCATGATGCGGCCATATCTTGCATACTACCGACTAAAGTGATGCACCAGGCGGACCTATTTTGAGTTGCTAGGGTGATGCGTCCTTGGAAGGCGGTGAGCCAATCATTTGGACAAAAGTTCCCATTGTAATAATTATAACTGGGTAGCTAACTTTTTCCTTGCTGGTAGGCAATGTCTCCCACTACTAGAATTTTCGGCATTTCCTACGCGAATTTTCGTCGGTATTTCGTCGGAAACACATGTTTCCGACCAATTTCCGACGAAATATGGGGTGTTGGAAAAAAGCCCGTTGGAAACGCGTTGCGACGAAATTTCCGACGACTATAGCGACGAAATTTCCGACGAATCTTTCCGACGAAATTTCCGACGCAATTTCCGACGAAATTTCCGACGATTGTTTCCGACGAAATTTCCGACGACCTCAGCGACAAAATTTGCTACGAATGGTTCCGACAAAATTAGCGACGAAGTTCTTACGAAATGATTCCAACGAACTTCTGACCATTTATTCCGACGAATTTCCGACGAAAATTTGCTTAATTATTCCGACTAAATTCCGACGACTTTTGTCGGTAATTTTCATAACATGTCCGACGAATTTCGTCACTACTCCGTCGGAAAAATTATATTTTTTTTATTTTGATTTATTCGTAAATTCTCATTCCACCCGTCCAAATAAATCACAATTTATGAAAAACTAACACAATATTTAACTAATGCATCAACCAAACCAAGTCAATAAAGGCTCCATATAGCTAATTATTAAGTTACAAAAGCGTATATTGTTCCACTTAGGATTCCCAAAACAAAATAAAGAGACAACACAATACATAGCAAAATATGAACAATCCATAATCCTCACTATCAAGCACTACCCGGAGTATGGAGGAATCCTTGGACTAGCCGCGCAATCCTTGCTATCTCCGCCGCATTGCGATTGTGCGGCCGTTGCTCTCTCTCTCTCCTCGGCCAAACTTTCACGTACGGCGAAAGGTCTTCACGCAACCTAGAATTTTCTTCTGAAAGCTGTGATACCTGCTGCGTCAAAACCTCATTTGGCATCGTATGAGAAACTGATCCACTCGTGTATTCTGAAGATAAATTACCCAAGCCTTTAATACGTCCATTCTTTACACCGCCGGCACATTCCAGAAACACCTCATCGGCTTCACGTAACAACTCATCTGGAATTGGATCTTTCTTGCCAAAATATTCAAATACGTTCGGCATTCTCTCTCTGAAAAGCTCCTGTGAGGATTTAGAAAAGGTGTTTCACAATATACTATACCATAAAAGACATGCAAAGTAGTGAGAATGACATAACATAAACAAATGACATCTTACAATACATTGTCTCGTCAATAAGTTCCAATTCACTCATTAAAGTTTAGACAACTATTGAGAAAGAATGATAGTCTAAGAAAAGTCAAAATGTCAATTGCGTGGGTATAAGACAACGGAATATACTAAAAGATTGTCCTCACATCGGTATGATTTACAAAATCATTATATGACAACGAAACACACTAAAATATACGTTTACCAAACGATTGTCCTCACATCGGTATGATTTACAAAATCATGCAAAATCATTTTACAAGAATGATGACTAAAAGAAACCCAACTAAATTGAAGAAAAAGTGGCATACTATGGCAACCAAACTCCATTATTATTTAAAACCTTAGACAAATGTGTCAAAAAAAATGAAGGGAAGCAAATCATTGAAGACATTAAAGCAACCTGAAAAAAGTAAAACAATTTTGTTACCTAAATCATTGAAGACATTAAAGCAACGTGATTCTCTTGTCGAGCACAACGATCCCAGAGATCGGGGCGGCCTTTTCAGCGGGCCTCGACCTCTTTAGCTCTGCAATCTCCCTCCTCATTACCTACATTTTCTTGGCCATAAGAGGGTCGAACCTCAATCTGGACGGGGGTTGAGCATCAGCTTGCTCAGTCATATGTTCAGAGCGAGCATGCTTTTGCGACTCCTCTTGACGAGCTCTTTTTTCCCTTATGATCATACGGGCATCCCTTCCGTTCTCCTTATCATGCCTGGGAGGTATCTTTCTCTTTGGAAGGCTGAGACGACTTAAGGCCGGGGCCCTGTCCTTCTCACCTAATCTTTTCAGAGCCGACCTCCTTTCTTGGGTCTTTTCTTTCTGATTATTGTGACCCAATGATAGAACACTCTCCTCAATCTCTATACTTTGAGGCTGGGGTTGGCGACCCTTTCCTGCTGTCCTCGGGTAACCTCGCCTCTTGGGGAATTAAGAGGTCGGACCGGTAAGGGTGCCCGGCCTAGAGCTACTAATCATGAATTTGTCAATTACATTGTCTCTGCATAGTTAGCGTACTCTCTCATTCCCGCGACCTCAAAATCCTCTTGGAATCCATGTACCTTCTCCGGTACGATCTCTTAACTGTGTTGCGGCCTAGGTGTCCCAACTGCGGCCTTTTTCTTGCGAGCCCCTTCT
This sequence comes from Gentiana straminea, assembly GCA_036785695.1. NCBI lineage: Eukaryota > Viridiplantae > Streptophyta > Magnoliopsida > Gentianales > Gentianaceae > Gentiana > Gentiana straminea. Next base: position 742,180 of record JAVUPR010000424.1, on the reverse strand, counting down.
AAGGCCGCGATAGCCTCTTTAGACTTGGATTTCTGATTCAAGACATATCTAGCATCGCTGGAGGCCAAAACTTCATTATGTGTCCCATCCCAATCTGCAGTGGGATTGTCGAATGTCTCTCATATGCCCTCTGTGTGGGCCTGATATTGTGTGCCCCCTTTTGCCGGGGTTTGTTGTATTAGTTGTCCCTTACTTCTTGCCATCGCTGGGTTAGCGAGCTGATTTGGCTTGGAGATAAGATTTGCGGATTGGGTCACTACCGACTCTTTGACAGCCTGTTCCCTTTTGACACACTCAACTACCTTGTACTTTCTTTCACTTTTGTGGAGTTGATCGAAGATCTTTTTAGAGGGTCTTTGAGTGATCTGGAGGAAGATCTTTTAGATGGTCATAGTTTGGGTGACGTGACGGTCAGAGATACGAATCTCAGAGGTAAAAAGAGATGATTCAAACGCAAATAACCCCAGAAATTTCTATGGCTTCCTTTCGCAAACGCACACGAGCACAAAGGCTTCAGAAAAGTGCTTCTTTTGACAGTGTTAGGGGTTTTTCTGGTAAAATGGTGAGGCTTATTAACTCACACGAGCACAACGCTCCGCCTGCTATGATTACTTAACTAAAAGCACAAACTTGAATGAAGAACACTACAAGAGAGGTGATTTCTCAAACACTGACCTGTGATTTTTGTGCAAGCTATGCTAAAGTTACCTTCTTTCTAGCGAAATGAACACTGAAATGTATAAGTACTCAGCTGGGCTTAGTGGATCGGTGAAGGTGATGCTCCTTCACTCCGCTAGCATGTAAGTATTCTTGGATGAGTTCCATGCCTAAGAGACTGAAGGCTTACTATGTTCCCGGTAATGGAACCAATTGATAATGCGGATTATTATCACGGTGGCTCTGCGGTGTATGTTGAGTGGGTATCTGGCTTATTTGATGTGTTTAATAGTGTATAAGGCCGGTGGTGCTACGGTGGAGAGTATTATGTTTTTGCAGAGTATGGTTCTCCTTTTCAATTAGAATATATCTTTAGTGGTTACACAAGCCCTCCTTTTATAGAAGAAGGGAAGCATAGGGGTTAAGTAAGACAGGTAATCATAAGATATCTTAGTAGTTAAGTAAACTAAATATCTAGACGACAAGTGGATTGAATATCTCGGCGGCATCCTAGGTGGTCGCGTAGGTCACCACATTCAAGGCCGCCTGCTTTATCGTCCTACCTCACCCTTGCCTTCTGATGCTTCCCTTTAAGTCTTGTATGGTCTTTTATGGACCTATTGTCTGTGGTCGCTGGTCGCCCCCGTAAGCTACTAGTTTGAAGGCTCTTGGCGGGGACCCGACTGCGGCGACCTCGACTTGACTGGCGTCGCGAACGCTATGGTCGCGAACCTTATCCGACGCGGTCGGCCGGATAGGCTATTTCCGGGACTCATAGGTGGCGTTATTATTTAGACATATCAGTTTATGAGGTAATTCATGAAAACAAGTGGAGATGACCTGTTGAGATTAAAAATTTCAAGTGAGGGATTAAATAGGAAATAATTTATCACGATAGGTATGCTTGAAGAAGGGCATGAAAAAGGTTTGAACCTCATGCGTGGCATGCTGGAAGACAGCAACTTCGTGCTTGTTTCTAACTGCAAAAGAAACCATAACGTTAGCCTTACAAACATCCCACTAAAAACCCTAACCCAGAAGAAGAACAAACTCCGGGGATACTTCTAGAACATAGCAATCATAACTTACTACTCTCTTAGCCAAAACCCTAATTCAAGAGGTGAGGATTCCTTTTAGGCGGTTGGAGTTGATATCTACTCCGGGAATGATATTATCGACTTGTGTAGCCCAAACGAAAATGACTTTTCCCACAATCCAAAGAGAAAAGATTTATGTACTGGAGTTTCCCAGGTGATAGAAAAATATTAGGATTTTTGGATGAGAAGAAGTCAGTCAAAAATAATTATTTTTGCCGAACGCACAAGCTGTCAGAATTTCCGGATTAGTAAACACTTATTTGAATTGCATATTCGATCAAACGAAAAGAATTTGAACTTATTTTCAAAAGTAAAGTTATAGATAAAAGTTTTGCAACATATCAAAAATTCAGGTCATTTGAAGGTGTTTAACCTGCTCAAAACAGAAGAATAACTGAAAGTATCGTTGCAGATTTTCTGGACAGAGCATCCGGCATTAACATGAATTTTATGAACAATCCATAATGGTTATGGAGTTGATGTAAAAAGAGAAATTATAGGAAAAACAGCAATATATCTTGCTGAAAATTTGCAGAATTTTTGGGCTAGGGGAAATGGTTGTACATGAAGAGAAAGCAAACAAAAAGCATTCACTCGTGTTGGATAAAGCCAACCACGAGGATTATGAAAAGTATGTGCCAAAGCAAGAAACCTTTAACACTAATAATTGAAATGAGCGAGAAACACATGGAATGGATAGGATTGTATATTTGTATATGGAGTTTGTGTGGAAACCATCACGAGCAAAGCAAGGTCAAAGAATTTTGATAAACACAAACCAAGAAATAGTGAAAAGAGGGAGTGGGAGGATTTGTAGAGTTGAGTCGGACATCATTCTCTACAAGAATAGGTCAAGCCAAAGTGTAGGCTTTGACATTGAGGTGTAAAAGGAAATGGAGTGATCACAATAGAGAGTGTAAAAAAGTTCAACCAAGAGGACCTCAACTTCAAGGTGTAGGCATAAGACTCCGATCCCAAAATTTTACTTAAAGAGGTTTCACTTAGTCTTAGTTACATGGATTGGCTTAGAGACTTCAACCTTAAGTTCATTGCTTAACGGTCTAACTTAAGAGGGTTTACACTTAAAAAGATCTAATACAAAGAATCCCATCTTACGTATCTAACACAACTAGACCACTTCTTAAGAGTTCAAATCCTATGCAGCGGTGTTACTTGCCGCTCAGATACCAACTGTGGCGCCCCTGTCCCGGATACCGAGTTCTTATCTGGAAAAGAACGTACGGCACGCATATAGTTAAAAATGAATCTAATTATATACGTAAGCATACATCAGAGACAAAGCGGAAGGCAAAAGGACAGACTCGGGTAACTAAAATGACTAATAAACGATCGAAAGTAACACAGGCTGCATCTATTACATCATCAAAAGACTTTACTACTACCATCAAATACCATAAATCCATTACAACTTGACAAGAATAAACTCAATTCATTGATTTCTATCATTACAAGGGATAAGAGAGTCTATACCAAAATTACAATACAATAAAGAATAATAAACTCCGTCTGCATCATCTCCGGGTCACTCCCCAGTGGCCTAAAAAACAACCTACAAACACCACCTTCTCGGGGTGGGAACAAGAAAGAAGAGGGGGTTAGTACATACGTACTTAGAAAGGGGTAGAAGAAACGGTTACACACAATATATAACATATCATACATAACAAGTAATTTCTACAATCTCTACCATATAGGTTGCATTGAGATCACTCTCACCCTGTACTAAATCACATAGTACAACCTCACACACATAAGTTTGTTACACCAATACCAAAGGACACTGTGCATGGTTAGAACGCACCGAGACATGTTATGCACCTCTTGAGGGGGCATGGACTTAGATAGGTCTCCATGTGGGAGTTACACGTTGGCCCATGACACATAACTTCAAGAGGGTTGTAAGAATCCCATGTTTTGATTTAGAAATATGTCTTACCAGTGATATTGACGTTTTAGCTTTTAGACAACCACATATGTATTTACGAATTAAGTTCTAACCACTTGATTCATTCACATAAAGGCTTCCTAAGACTTCTAGTCTTAGTCATCTAATTACACTACCTATCACATTGTAAAGAGATCGTTGACTACTAAGTCAATGACCCACAATGCCTAAACAACGCATTCCGGTGCTCCCACCTTCTCTCCACAGAGGGTCTTAGTTGTGGTGCTGAGTCAAGGCTACTAGAAGTCGTAGTTAGACATTGTCAGATAACATATAATGCTCCGAAAAGAACATTCAGCCACAATGTATCGTGTAATACACACAAAATTTAATATAACACATTTTCATCGTAATATATACTGCACATTATCTCCTTGTATAATATTTAGAAACATAAATATTACCTTTGCATTTTATCATTATTATTATTATTTATTTCTATCTCCTTTTTTCCCCCTGGAAATAGTATACATATATAACTTTTTCCCATTTCTTTTTTTTTTCCCTGCTGTCTGCAAAGTCCCTCTCATTCTTTTCTATATTTTCTCTTCTTTTTTTTTTTTTTTTTTTTTTTCTTTTTTTCTTTCCCCTTCCTACGGCACACACACACATACAACAATTGTAATAGGATTCAGTCCTATTTTTCTTCGTCAGTGGTGATTCTACCGGCAATATAAAATAATAAAAATAAAAATAAAAATAAAGAAACAACATCAATAATGAATAATTAAATACAAAATTAAATATTGTTGAACACCAAAATCCATTTAATAATAACACCATCTTTCCTTATCAATCCAAATGCAAATTGAAATAAAAAAACGAAAGCAAAAAGGGTTGAGTCCTCGATTATGACCACTTCTACGAACAACTTACGATCATTAAACATTATACTACGATTAGGCAATCATCTAATCAACTAAAACTCAGTTTTCCTCAAGAACGGAAGCGAATATAGATTTTAGGGCTAGGACGAAGTTTACCGTATTGAAAACGAAAACCGTGGGAACGATCGTCTTATCCCGATGATCAATTTCTTCTACTATTGTCTACCAAAATAACCAACCGTTTAGCCTTGCGATTGGGAATTTCGTTCTTGCATTTCTCCTAGTTGATGCGTCGCCCCTTTCTTAGTTTTCAGAAAAACTAACTTCTGATTAATGGGATCAATTATGGTATTATTTCCTTTGAATACTCATAATTAATTCTATTAATTTAAAGCAATTCATTCCCTTAATTATATATAATTAATTCATTTTAATTATTTTCCTTTTAGGTTTAATATAAAATATGACAAAAATAATAATTAAATTTCCACTTTTACATTTATACCCTTTATGAAAACTCGGGTTGTTACAAATACTTTTCTTAAAGCAATTAAAATACTACATTTGAATTTTTGTATAACAAATATTCTTGAGTAACTTATAAAAAGACGAGAAAAAGCTGAAGGAAAAGAATGTGATTTTCTCTTCACTTTTCACTTTTATATTTTTATTTAATACTTTTACTTAATCGCAGTCATATATTTACATGGTAATAGATATAAAAATGGGACAAATTATACGTACGACCGTCATAGAAAGGTTATAAATTGGCATGTGCAAGACAACACAAGTATCATACGTGTATGTATATTTCTTTTAAATGAAAAGCGTTTCTGGAGTATGAGGATCTTTCGAAGAAGAAAAAGTGCGAGTAATATCAGGTTAATTTCACACATATTATTTTTTCCGAACGAATTTGAGTAGGGAAATAATTTTTATTCTGAGAATGTTGGGTATAGTAACGCCCCAGACCCCAGGCCTGGTAGCGTTAGATGAGTAATAAATAGTCCGGTTAACTGTTTAGACCGCCGTCCTCGTTTGATGTGAAAGGGCTACCAGAGTTGACAAGACATTTATGTCTCACACCTATATGGGATTTTTTACTTAGTTAACTCCATTTTAATTAAATAAAAGACAAATAATAATTAGGTCGTAGTGAATACAATCAATTACTATTTTAGCGTTTTATTAAAAGTCGGAATGTTACACACTCTACGCGTCTTTGAACCATTTATAGATTGATTTTTCTTTTCCTTTTAGTAATCTTTCTTCTTCTGTTAAACTCCGTAGGAATATATATACTGCGATTGTGCTTGAAGCAAATCACAGTACCAATACACTTCTTCTTCTTGGTTCTTTATATATTCTTGAACATTGGCAAAAACCGAGGAAGCCAACATTTATTTTTGGTTCGTTTGTGATTTTACAGATGATAGAACTAACTCAGAGCTATTACACTGAAGCAAAGTGGTTTATTGAAGGACATACTCCCTCTTTCGAAGAGTACCTGGAAAATGCCCTGCTTACAAGTGGCTACTTCATGGTTGTCACCACGTCTCTTATCGGAATAGAGTCGGCAACAAAAGAAGAATTTGAATGGCTGAAAACTAATCCTGATATTCTTAAAGCAAGTGCCACTATTTGCCGAATTGTCAACGACATTTGTGGCTACGAGGTACGTATATACACTAGTTTCTTGCCGTAGATCCATGCCCCCGGGTGTTTTGTAGTATATATGTATAATAACTCATTTATTAATTAATTAATACATCAAATTTGATCTGTGTTTTCAAGAATGACAAAAAAAAGGGCCAAAATACAACAGGGATTGATAGCTACATGAAGCAATATGGAGTAACAAAAGAAGAGGCAATGAAGAGGTTAGACAAAATGGTTGAAAATGCATGGAAGGATTTAAACAAAGCCTGCCTAATTAAGCCAAAGACGGCATCGAACGAGAGTATACTCAACAATGGCCGATTAGCGGGAACATATTACACCCACAAACTTGACCAAAAAGTTGATAGATTAAATTATCCCGACAAAGGGTTGATGAATCACATAATTGACATGCTTGTGGACACCATTGAAATTTAATACAGTCCAGTTTGGATTGCAGTACCCTCTTCAAACGAGACTTGTGATTATTTTCAAATGTTCGGTACTGTTATGGTTAATGAATTATCCATTAACATTATACGAACTATGGTCTGAATGAATAATGTATTTGCTACTGGTTTTGGCTGCATCCTTGGTATGAAATACTGAGTTCTTTCATGTTATTTTGATATATATATATATATATATATATATATATTTTATATATATGTCTGGCAAAATTTTAGAAGAATTACAAAAGAGCAAGCAAAAGGAAAAAAAACATATATATATATATATATATATATATATATATATATATATATATATATATATATATATATATACATGGGCGGCTCTACCTTAACCTTTGGGGGTGCGGCGCGGCCGACCCCAAAAAATAAAATAAAAATATTATATACAAATAGTAGAATTTTTTTTTATAAACAATCTTTTTATGTGTAATTGATCCCTTTTATGTATTGACTCTATGTTTTTAGCTATTGCCCCTATAATTACATGTATAAATTTGAATATTTAAATATATATGTGATACGAGAAAAAAACTAACAAATTTTTGACCTTCATGTTAAAATTTCTGCGGCCGCTCCTGTATATATACACACACAAACGGGAACGATAACTTACCTTCACAGTTTAAATACTGCAAAAGCTTGGAGGAAAAAAAAAAAAACCAATTATGCTTAGGTGGCTCATTATTTTTTTGGGAGTGATAAAGCCTACTTTCACTTAGGTGGCTCAAAAGAAACTTAAAAAAATCGAAAAAATCACAACGACAAGATTATAGGAGTAAGCACCTATCATTACCCTATTTTTTTATCCCAGTATATATACTTTACAACCTCAGCAGTACGCACAAAGTATACTCAGTGGGCTGATTATTTTTTCAGAATTTGTTTAAGGAAAAACTTTTTGTAGGGCAGCTCAACGTTTTAACTCCCACTCAGTATACTTGCACGACCTCGGCAGCTCGCACAAGTACACTCGGGGGCTAGTCTTGACCGAAGGTCCTTCAATCGATTAGGATTTTAGTCCTCTAAGTTGGCCTATTTTTTTGGATTTTAGTCCTGCTCCGGTGAGGAAAATAGTCCTCTAAGTTGACTTTTTTTTTTTTATTATTTTAGTCCTATCCGCCCGATATTCTTGTTGACGCGCCGAATATTTTAAAATTGATGACGTAACGTGGGATCCTACATGGCTTGTGGGTCCCATTTCTCCTCCATTTACTAAAATGAAAAGTTGAGGAAAGTAGGATTTAAACCAGCGACCTTGTGGTAAAATACCAAACACTTTGCCATACAAGCTATAACTTCAATATGTATATTATGACACAAGTAATTACTTATGCACAATAACATTTCTTCCAACATTGTATGTGCCTAATTTAAATAAACTTATTTACAAAATTAATTTAACTGTAGATGATTTATATATAAGAGCTCTTGCATAATGTTTTTTTTTATAGTTTTTTTTATAACCTATTATTCTTATTATTATTATTATTAATGTAAGTCGACCTTACATTACCAGAAGAGTAATAATTATAATTTTTTTCTTATCTTACTATTAATTTGTATATATTCAGTCAACTTTTTTAATATCATAATTATTACATTAATTAATGATAATCAAATTGTATATCAAACACTATAGTCTTTTTTGAGAACCAAACATTATAGTATAATATATTTAATCACTGTGTTTCAAAAAAAAAATCACTTTATTAATGTATATGATAATTCTAAATCCACTTACATTTAGGGACGTAGATAGTTTTTTTTTTTTTATAAAAAAGAACTACATCAAATTAACAAGGAAAATTAAACTAAAAGAAAACTATATTATGCATAAGTAATAAATCTTGTCATAGTATAAACATTAAAGTTGTGGCTTAGATGGCAAAGTATTTGATGTTTTACCACAAGGTCGCCGGTTCGAATCCTACTTCCCTCAACTTTTTATTTTTAGTAAATGGAGGAGAAATGGGACCCACAAGCCATGTAGGATCCCACGTGGCAGCCTAGTGCCAGCCATCATCAATTTTAAAATATTCCGGTGCCCAATCGAATATCCGGCGGATAAGACTAAAATCCAAAAAAAAAAAAACTTAGAGGACTATTTTCCTCACCGGAGCAGAAGCGAGGACTAAAATCCAAAATAAATGCCAACTTAGACTAAAATCCAAAATCGAAATAAAGCCCAACTTAGCTAGACTAAAGCGGGACTAAAATCCAAAATAGGCCTAATTTTGCCGTCGATCCTCATAGTCTTGACCGGCCACCACCTAGATCGTAAAGTAAGGCCAGATCGGAAATTCGGAATGAGTTGGATCCACTACTAGCCACATGGATTGAGTTGTATCAAGTCGGGGCCATGAACACTTCTAGTTCAGCAGCAAAACAAGGAGAGCTCTTATAATCTTCAATTCCTTTTAAGACTGCAGCTTGCAAGTCCTATAAGAATTGGGAACGAGAGCAATTGTCTCAGTTCGAGCAGGAGCCTTTTTTTTCTCACCGACTCCAGCTCAGCAGCAAGCTTCTTGTTCCTCCAGCTGCTTTAAGGTACTCTAGGCAGTAGATTTCTCCTCTTTTAGAATGGCGTCTTGGGTTTTGTAAAAGAGGGTTACATCTTGGTACCGCATCAAATCAACGCAATAATGGTTAGGAGGTTAGTTACATGCTGGCTATGCTCTCGTAGACAGACCATTAGCTTGATGTAAACAAATATGCTATTAGTATTGATGACGCTGCATACCGTCTATGATAAGTCCGGGCCTAAAAAATTCTAGTGACAATGACCAAGATCCAAGAAACGTAATGTAAACCGTAAAACGGGAGGTGTTCTTATGTAATTTAGACTGAGCCTGAGAATGTTCTTCTCAAGTTGCCAACGTATTTTGGGGTTATTCAGGAATCAAGTCTTCCGTAGTTCTATGGATAGTTTATATAGTGAACATTTGTGCCCTAGGTTAAAATTGTGTCGTGTCCTTGGAGGACTCTTGTTTGTAACCGATTATGGATAGGTCCGGGTTAATCTCCGTGATTCTAGGAGATAATCATGCATGTTTAAATAACAGGATCAGAGTTGTAATCTTTGGAGATTCTTTCCATATTTATCATATATGTTACCCACGAGGGATAAGGTGGTGACCAGCTCTATCCGATCTGCAGAGAGCCTCAAACTATGCTCTGGCTCTACGGTGCCCTGACCGACCTGCGGTGGGCTATTAGCGTCGTTCGGAAAACTATGTAGACCTCCCTCGTGGGGACAAAGGTCTCTTAAACTAGAGTATTAGCTAATGATCCTAGTCCCTAAATGTTTTCTTCTCTCTCCATGATTTATTACTTTGCTATTTATAGGATGACACGTGGCCGATGTTAATCCGAGCTCCGACATAAGCCCCCCATAGCTGGCCTAAGCTTTCCGAGCTGGTCAGCTCTGCCTTGGTTAGAGCTCGACGTTTGTTAAAAGACTTGAAATCCCCTGAAAGTTTTAGCTCTGCCACGTGGCAACGTTAAAGTTATGTCTCTGTTATGGTTGTCCCAGGAATCAAGGTATTTACACCCACGTCTTTGTGGGACGGTTTCCGAGGTAGTTCTTAAGGTTTATAACTCCCGTCATATCGACCGTCCTCATTATTATTGTCCTCAAATCGAAAGATCCGTGTAGCTATTCTCATTCTTCTTCTCCAAATCCCGATTATCACAAGTAATCTCTTTATTCTCCGTTCTTTTCTCGCATTCTTTACTTGAACCCTTATTAAATAATTGTTTTTCTTTGATTCAAACTTTGAAAACCCTTAGAACTGCCGAAAACGTAATGGCTGGCCCCAAAATTAAGTCTATTCCAAAATAGGAGAAAGTAATTTAAATATGTAGCAAGTATAGAGTATATTTAAATACCTGTAGCCCCCGGATCCTACGACTGTGAACCCTTACTCGTCTCCGCCACTTAAGGGTTATTATGCTGTTTACGAATACCAATTTGACGGGGGTCTCCGACCTCCGCTCTTTCCGGCTTACCTAGAAGTACTCAAACTCTATGGTCTTGGAACTGCTCAAATAGCTCCTAACGGGGTAAGGGCCATAGTAGGGTTTTCTATAATCTGCCGGATGACCAAAGTAAAGTTCACCATAAACCTTTTTAGGGCCTTCTGTCGCGTAAAAACGGTCAAGGACAATCCCGGTTTCTACTATTTTCCCCGCCGATCAAACGAAGGGAAAAGAAAGCTGGTTTCTAGCAGATGGGCCGACCTCGTACCGAGGATGCAAGGACCACTTCTTCTTTGTGTGACATAAGGGTGCATCTAGATTGAGTTGATGGAATGCAGAGGAGCAGCCTAAGGATGTTCTCCTCGAGAACACTGACGCTGACACGTTACAAACGATCCGAAGCTGGGTTGAGGCCACTCTAAATTCTCCTCTAGAGCTGGCCATTCGGGGCCATAAAGGTGAAGAAGATGTTGCCACCAAACATGAGGCGATTCACAACATGTCGGAGCAAGAGCTGGCTGTTGCGGGTCTTAAGGCTATCAAATGCTTAAGTTTAACTTTTTATCATTGCCTTTGTGACCCATAACTTTTTCTCTAATGTTTGCCTTATGTAGGGAGCTTGGGTTCGTCAAGAGTTGTTCACCCTTCTGGCCACCTCTGATTCCATCGTGGCTAAGTTGGAAAAGAAGATCTTTGAGTTGGAGAAGAAGGCCTCTGATAGGGGCAAGAATATAAAGGCTTCGGAAAAAGAGGTCAAAGATCTCATGAAGCAGATGAAGATTATGAGGTCTGATCATGCCGCCCAGCTTCAGGCTTCTTTAGAGAAGGAAGCTGAGTTGAAGGTGGGCATTATTGATGTATTATTTTTATATGATTAATTATACGTAATATTATTATGTTTTATGAACAAATTCTATGTAAAATATATGAAATTATGATATAATTAGTATGAAATATTAATCTTTATAGTTTAGTATAGTTAGTAGTAAAAGTTAGTATTTATAGTAAAAAGTTGTAGTTTTTGTACCGGTTTTAGTAACCGGAGTATTGTGTCTATTTTACACGGGTATTTTGTGTTTATTTCATTGCAGAACCCTAAGATGAACTGAAATCCCGAAGTAGAGACACTTTTTGAAGTCAATTCAAGTCGTTGGGAGGAAGTTATAAAGCGTCACCCAATGGTCAAGTGGTTAGTTGTTTTTAATAAAATCCCGAAAACGACACGTATTGGGAATGGCTCGTTAAAAAGACATTTTCTGGGAAAATGTTCTTCACGAAAGTTGAAGATCTTCATATAAGATTTCTAAAGCACTTTGAATTATGAAGATTAGAGGTCTACAACTCAAATGGTGGTCAAGTGGCTAATTGATTAGTACTATTGAAAAATCTTGAAAAGGACACTTAATACAAATGGCTCATCGAGAATACGTTTTCTGAAGAAGTGACCTTGATGAAAGTTGTAGAGAATTCAACGAGCTTTTCAACGGAAGTTTGATTATGTCATTCTGATATCAAGAATTCAAGTTACGATTTTTAGAAGTTAGCCGTGTAATTATATATAATTATATATATAATTACACAAAGATTCGTAATGATTAAGGTAACATGGGGTCACATGCTTATAACTAACGTAATGATTGTCATCATTACACCGGACCGATCCGGCCAATTTTCGGGACCGGTCCGGGAAGGGAGTTTGCCTATATATATGGGAGCCTCAGCATTTGCATTGGGTGTACCAATATATATACACAATATTCTATATATATTCTCTATCCCCTCTTTTCTTTAGTTTGTAAATAGGCTTTAATCCATGAATAAATTAGTAGTAGTAGTAGTATCGTGATAATGCTCGGGAAATTATCAGAAGTCCGGTGTTGCTAGAGTAGTTGTTATGTCCGGAAGAATACAACTTCTGAATCAGCATCTGTAATCGGGTAACTTTTCTGAAATATTTATGTTTATGTTTGTTATTTTCTTCTTTTTAGTTTTTATAATGTTATTAGGCTAAATCTAATAACTAGCCAAAGTTATGTAATCGTATTATTTCGATCTTTTCGTTAAAAGAATGATGTTTAAATAAAAATGATTAAAATTGAGTTAAAATGAATCTTTTTCTATTTCGCTATGTAAATGATAACATATTCGGAATGATGTAATCAACCATGATGAATACCACATATAACCTGGCGATGAACTGACCAGAGAAGTCAGGATATGAGTAAAAATAGAAAAACCGGAGGGTAAAAATGGTCGTCTGATTAACGGAATCCTATTTCCTACCCGGGGGCAGATTTGTCCTAGTAAAACAAATCTTATTAATTTTGTACTCAAGATCTTAATAATGTTAAAATCACAGTTTAATTGAAACTACACCGTTTGTATTAAATCGATCCGCTTGACAACCGGAGCCTCTTGAATAACATCGGCCATCTGACAAATGGAATCACCTCTTTTATCCGGGGTAGATTTATACTCGGTACCTGTTTTGACTAAGTAAGTTTAGCATGGGGCAGTTGTGGACATTGGACTGATGACAATTTGACATATGACAATTTCATACGCTCGTGTGAGGAGGAATTGTTGACAATAGGAGTACACCGTTTCATTTACTCAATTGGACCTAATAAAAAGGAAGATCGAACACATTCTATTAATTGAAAAGATCGAATAAATTGATTACATATACTTTGGCTAGTCTAGTCTATAAACTATATATTGGTATCTATATATTTATATATATATATATATATATATATATATATATATATATATATATATATATATTACTATTTATGTACATCTATATATATTTATATATATATATATATTATATTAGAATAACTTTTAAATTACGCATTTATTTTATGTTGGTTAGAGTAGTAGTAATCGTGTTATAAAATTGCGGTTTAGATCGAGTTAATAGCAGCTCTTTTGGTGTTTAACCACACTTAAAAGAATTACCACTTTTTCCCTGAGGATTCGACACCTGACTCACCACTTTGTCACTACAATTTGACCCGGTACACTGCCGGTTAGGATCCGTCTAGCCTAGAAAAGGTCTGTCCCTTTCTTGACGCCGTTTCTAAGGTCTAGGTTTAGGTCTGTCAGTATTTTGGCGCCGTTGCCGGGGAACAAAGTCGCTATTTTGTTTTTGTGTCTATGGTTACTACTTGTATTAGCTTAAAAATTCTCGAGGATAAACCAACACTCTTCTTATCACATTTCTTTTTTTATTTTTCGTTGGTATCTACTTTCTTTTAGTACCAATTTTCTTCTTCTTTAAAACTCGAGCATTTTTCTATTTTCGTTAGTTGATGACCAGAAGCGGTAAAGCTTCACTTACTCCTTATAAGCCCGATATAAACGCTTACGAAAGGCGCTTGCGGATAGAGAGTAAACGTGGTCAAACCGGCTTAGGACTCCTTGGAAAATCTCCAACGGAATCATCTTCTAATAAAAATAAAGAAATGGTCCGAAACTAGTGATGAAACAAACGAACATAGGCTAGATCATGCTTTAGGGCATGGCCAAAACCCTGTTAACCCTAATAATAATCAGAATAATAGGAACAATCAAGATCGGAACCGAATAATCGTAACAATCCGCCAAACCCAAGACCTATCTCGTGATCAAACCGTTAGGAGAAACCGGACTAATAATCCCATACTTTTACCTAATGAAGGAGCGAATAATTTCGAAATTAAGTCTCATCTTTTTGGTTTAATTGACGCAAGAGCCCAATTTCTAGGAGAAGATGATGAAGATCCACATCATCATCTCTATCTCGTTTGAAGAACTGTGCAATACGACCAAAAGTCAAGGTGCTCATAAGGAATTAACAAGGATGACTATGTTTCCTTTTTCTCTAAAAGGACGAGCCCGAGATTGGTTTATGTCTCTTCCACACCACTCGTTAACTAGTTGGGAGGATATTCAAACTGAATTTCTGAAACAATATTTCACTCCAGGACGGAATTTGGAATTAAAGGTCGAGGTTGCTAATTTTAGACAAGGATCTGAAGAAACACTTGGGAATGCCTGGGAAAGGTTTAAAAAATTGTTAAGAGCTTGTCCCGATCATGGTTATTCTTTAGATATGCAAATTCAACTTTTCTGTCGTAAACTAAGAAAGGATTCACGTGCAGATGTAGATCATGCATGTGGTGGTTCGTTAATGATGAGTGAAGCTCAAACGAGTTTATGATGCTATAGAAAAGATTTCCAAAAATAACGAGAATGTGGGAAACCGGTTCTAGCACTAGAAAAGTAGCTTTTGCGGGAGAATGTACGTCAAACACGGAAGTTCTAGCACACTTGGAGAATTTGAGTAGAAAGTTTGATGGATTACAACAAGGTAAGAATAAAAATTCGAAAAATAGTATGCCAACCGAATACTCAAATCATGATAATGTGTCATTAGGGATAGAAGAACCAACAGGATATTCAAGAGAGGAGGTGAGTTTTCTTCGAGCGAAATAGGAATTTGAACAATGCATATTCAAACTCGTTTAATGCTATTAGAAGAGATCACCCAACTTTTAGATGGTCCGAAAACCCTAGTAAGCCAGGACAACCGCCGTATCCGGTTCGGTATAAGAATATGAATAATAATCAAGTTTATCAAGGAAATACATCTAATCGAATTTACAATCATTACCAAGATCCTATCCTCAACATACCACTCAAAGTATACCAAGAACTCAAAATTCAACTCAACTGCAAGAAGGGTTGAAAAATGGGAAAAACCGATGGAAAATATGATGGGTGTAGTATCTACACAAGCTAAGAATATGGAAACAATGATGACTTCTATAGGTTCGGTCGGTAAGGATATGAGTTCAATGAAAACATCTATGAATGGACATGATACCGTAATGAGAACGATAGAAGCTTCATTAAGGAATATGGAAGATCATTTGAGTAGGGAAGGTGAACGTAACAACGGTAGAGACCTCCTGGAGGATTACCAAGTAATACTGAAAGAAACCCAAGAGAGGTAAATGTTGTAGTTACGAGAAGTAGGAAACTCTACGGTAGTAATGGAGTAGAAAACTTCGGGAATAATGAAGTAGAAAATGATTAGATAGAAAAAATGAAGAGACTAAAGATGAACTTGACTTTACTGATGAGGAAGAAGAAATCATAGAGAATTTCTTGAAAAGGAATAGAAGTTTGGAACCTGAGAATGAAGGTGAGAAATGGGTAAAAATCCCTAGAATTTTGAAATATCCCATGGATAAAGATTTAAGGAATCTATTTAAGGAACATGTTAGAATAGAAGATAAAGAAAACAAGGATGAAAAACAGGAAAAACTGAAGGAGTCTGAAGTAGAGATTGATTCAGGGAACAAATTAAAAGAAAAAAATTCAAGAACCTGAAACATGGCGATCAAGTAATACTCAAAAGTTTAAGGATAAAGGAAAAGAGAGAATGACTTCGGAACCAAAGGTTATAGATTTAGAATCTTTACCTTTTCCACCTAAAGATCAAATTAAAAAGATTAAGACTGATCAGAAGTATGCTCGTTTCCTTGATACTTTTCGTCATATTCATGTTAATATCCCTGTTATCGAAGCTCTGATAAATATGCCTGCCTATGGAAAGTTTTTGAAAGATATTCTATCAAATAAGAAAAATTAGAGGAATATGAGAATATATGCCTAAATGAAGACTGTTCTGCAATTTTGCAGCATAAGTTACCACCTAAACTGAAAGATCCTGGAAGTTTTACCATTCCATGTGAAATTGGAGGATTTCTATTTAAGAAGGTCTTATGTGATCTAGGAGCTAGTATAAATCTCATGTCTTATGAGGATTATAGAAAGCTAGGCATAGGAAAGCTTACTAAGACTGAAATGACTCTTCAAATGGCAGATAGATCGATTAAGTACCCTAAAGGAATAATTGAGGACATATTGGTTAAGGTAGACAAGTTCTATTTTCCAGTAGACTTTGTAGTTATGGAAATGGAAGAAGGATTTTCGCGCCACTTATCTTAGGACGTCCATTTCTAGCTACGGGGAGAACTTTAATCGATGTTCGAAAGGAGAATTAATTTTGAGAGTCAATGAAGATGAAGTTGCTTTCAATATTTTCAAAGGTATGAACCATCAATATACATCACCGAATCATGTTCTTTTATAGAAGATATTCATTACGTCTATGATAATCGATTACCAACTTTTGAAGACAGATTAGAAGAATGCTTAACTCTATCTATCTATAAAGAAGATGAGGAAGACATTGAAATGAAAGAGATAATCCTTTCTCTAGACAAAGGCGAGTTTTACTTTTAAACCACCATGGCATAAGTATTTGGAGTTAGAACTAGAAGGACCGCTTCTTAAATCGTCAATAGAAGATCCGCCGAAGAATCGGAATTGAAACCATTACCTTTAAATCGAAGTATGCTTTTCTTGAAATTGATAATCTATTACCGGTTATTATTTCATCAACTTTAACGGAGCAACAAGAAGATCAATTACTAGGAATGTTGAAAAAGCATAAGAAAGCTTTTGGATGGACGGTTGCCGATATTCGAGGTATTAGCCACGAGATATGTGTTCATAAGATAATTCGAAAGAAGATGCTAAACCTTGTATTCAACCGCAACGCCGCCTCAACCCGAATTTGCGGTTAATCGTTAAGAAAGAGGTTATTAAGCTATTAGAAATGGGAATAATTTTTCCTATATCGGATAGTGAATGGGTAAGTCCAACTCAAGTTGTACCAAAGAAAGGAGGTTTCACGGTGAAAGAGAACGATAAGAATGAATGGATTCCAACAAGGGAAATTACAGGATATCGAATGTGCATTGATTTTAGAAAACTAAATGATCATACTAAGAAAGATCATCATCCACTTCCATTCATAGTGCAAATGTTGGAGCGTTTAAGTGGACATAAGTATTATTGTTTCTTAGATGGTTATTCGGGATATTTACGATTTTCATTGCGGCGGAAAGATAGGGAAAAGACTACTTTCACTTGTCCTTATGGAACTTTCGCGTATAAAAGAATGCCGTTTGGTTTATGTAATGCTCCTGCTACGTTTCAAAGATGTATGATGTCTATATTTTCTGATATGGTTGAGAAATTCTTAGAAATTTTTATGGACGACTTTAGTGTTAACGGAGACTCTTTTAATGGCTGTTTGTTACACTTAGAACGAGTGTTACAACGCTGTGAGGATACCAATTTAGTGCTTAATTGGGAAAAATGTCATTTGATGGTATCAGAAGGAATTGTACTAGGTCATAGAATCTCTGAAGTAGGAATCGAAGTTGATAAAGCTAAAGTCGAGGTAATCGAGAAATTGCCTCCACCAGTTAATCTAAGGACTCTAAGAGGATTTCTTGGACATGTAGGATTTTATAGGAGATTTATTGCGATTTTTCAAAGATAGCAAAACCTCTAAGTCATTTGCTTGAAAAAGAAGTACCTTTTAATTTTGATAGTAAATGTATGGAAGCATTTAAGACCCCGAAAGCGAAGTTGATTACCGCACCGGTATTGGTAGCACCGACCGGGGATTTACCTTTTGAGATTATGTGTGATGCAAGCGATTTAGTCAGTAGGAGCATTTTAGGTCAAAGATATAATAGAATTCTCAAAGCTATTTACTATGCATCACATACGTTAAATGCAAAAACCGAACTATGCAACTACAGAAAAAGAACTGTTGGCTGTGATTTTTGCCTTAGATAAGTTTAGATCGTATATTGTTGGCTCTAAGGTAATAGTTTATACAGACCATTCAACATTGAAATATTTACTGAGTAAGAAAGATGCGAAACCATGTCTTCTTAGATGGATTCTCCTACTTCAAGAATTTGATATTGAGATTAAAGATAAAAAAGGAAGTGAGAATGTAGTAGCAGATCATCTAAGTAGAATGGAAACTGATGAAGAAATAGGAATTGAAATTAAAGACTCATTTCCTGATGAACAACTGTTTAGACTCGATACTCCTTCAACCATGCAGTTATTAAAGAAAAGAATTCCTTCTAAGGAAAATTCACCTTGGTTTGGAGATATCATTAACTACTTAACCTGTGATTACATTCCGTCTCATTGGACTTGGCAACAGAAAAAGAAGTTCTTTTATGACTTAAAATTTTATTACTGGGAGGAACCAGACCTTTTCCGTAAATGTTCGGATGGGATAATCGAAAAATGTGTGCACGATAATGAAATTTTAAGTGTTTTATCGTTTTGTCATGATCGTGAGGCAGGAGGTCATCATGGAGGTTGGAAAACTGCTTTTAAAGTTTTGCAATGTGGTTTTTATTGGTCTACACTTTATAGAGATGCGTATACATATGTTAAATCTTGTGAATCATGTCAAAAATGGGGAAATATTTCGAAAAAACATGAAATGCCTATGCAACCTATTTTAGAATGTGAGTTATTTGATGTTTGGGGTATAGATTTCATGGGACCTTTCCCTATATCGTTTGGAAAAAGATTTATTCTTGTAATGGTAGATTATGTCTCGAAATGGGTAGAAGCTGAAGCTCTTCCCACTAATGATACCAAGGTTGTCATACGATTCCTTAAAAAGAACATATTCACTAGATATGGCATTCCAAGGGCGATCATTAGTGATAGAGGTTCACACTTTTGCAATCGACCATTTACTAAGTTAATTGAAAAATATGGTGTAACGCATAAGTTAGGAACACCTTATCATCCGCAAACCAAAGGTCGCAGTAGAGGTGTCGAATAGAGAGATTAAAAGAATCATAGAAAAGACGCAGTGGACTCAAACCGTAAAACGGGCGGTTAGACTAGATGATGCGTTATGGGCATACGAAACGGCTTTTAAAACTCCAATTGGTCGTTCTCCCTACAAATTAGTCTTTGGTAAATCTTGTCATCTCCCAGTAGAGTTAGAACAACGAGCCTTCTGGGCTATTAGATTTTTAAATTTCGATCCTAAGGCTGTCGGTGATCATAGATTACTTCAGTTAACAGAATTAGAAGAATTTCGCCTTGATTCTTATGAAAATGCTCGAATCTACAAGGAACGCACGAAATCCTTCCATGATAAGAGAATCTATAGTCGTGAGTTCCATGTAGGTGATCGAGTGTTATTGTACAATTCACGTTTAAAGTTGTTTCCGGAAAGCTTAAATCAAGATGGACGGGACCATTTAAAGTAACACGAGTTTATAAATGCGGAGTCGTTGAACTAACGATGGGAATACAACTTTTATAGCCAATGGTCACAGGGGTGAAACTATTTACGGAAGGTGAAGAAGTCTCTCTCATAAATGAAGTGATGTTGCTAATCGACCCTCCAAAAGACTAAAAAGAAGTGCTGCGAAAAGCCGAAAGTATCACATTACCGGGTTTTATCTTTACTTTTATATGTCTAAATTAGTTTCGTCTTTTACCGGATAGACGTAAAAGAACTGGATGTCTGATGACGTAGATCAAGTGAAATTAAAATACTTGACCACCAAAACCAATACTAGCAAGAGGACTAGGTCCATCGTAGTATAGCTATAGTGAATCAAGGTCGATCCCACAGGGAACCAAATTGTGGGTCATTCTATAAACAATTAATTAAACATGCCGAACACATAGAAATGGTCTACGACCAACAAAGAACAGAAAAAGGTAAAGTGACACAACTCGACACAACTCAAATAAGTACAACATAATTAATCTCCCCAATCATTATATTATCGTCTGGATCTATAGATTATATATAACTAACTAGACTTACTCACTATTAATCCGATCCGTATTTCTTTTATATTGGCTACGGGAGTCATCCCCTGAACTAGATCTAGCTCCGGGTAGGCCATCCAGATCACTATGCTACATCACGTGACTTCGCTTTTCGGCCTCCATCTCATATGACTTGCACGCTTACAAAACTAGGGATGCCGATATTAACCGTATTCCTCACCTAGGCAACATTCCTTTGTTCAGGCGTACTTCCTAAATGATCGCATCAGTCTCCGTCCCATTAACACTAACTTTTTAGGTATCATGTTAATCTACGATTTACGTATAATCAGGTGCGCGCAATTCCCTAATATAACACCGATCTAGATCTCGCTGAAAGTCCCGGAAGATCAATTCATGAGCCGACCTAGGAGTATTATACTGGTATTTCCTCACTACACGTTTTAATTAAAACAGACGAGCAACGTAGCCGTAGCCATACCTACTAAGATAAGAAATTCTAATGGACAATCACACCATAAAGACGTGGCTAGATTGACACGACGAAAACCTAAATCTTAGCGTCCCTCTATACTTATCGGATAAAATAGAAGCTCATAAAGTAATCATATATACCAATTAGAAACACGATTACTAAATCAAAATAAAATCATACATAGAACATAAAACATAGACGTGGGCATGTGGATCCTCATAGACAAGGTATCCCCACCACCTCACGTCGTAATCCTAGATCTACATCATTTAACTAAGAATTAATAATCTCAAACGATAAATAATAATTGGGGAAAATTAATTATAAACTAACTCAGAGAAAATAAATACAAGAACTCACATGATTGAGGAACTTGTAAAAATTGCTCCAAGCAAAACTGAACTTTTATTATGAATTGTATGAAAATGTGGTGTGTGCTATATGGCGTGTGTGTGTACATTTATATAGGGGAAAATTTACATAGGATAAACCTAAACCAATCTGAAATAGTTTTCCTAAATTAAAAAGGAGTTGAAAATAAATTAGGATAATTCCCAGCTGATCTTAGGAAAAAGAGCACAAAAAATTGCGCCCCCATGCATGCATGCGTCCATATGTCGGCGCCAATCCTTATTGGATTGGCTTGCCGGCTTTTGTCTTGCTTCACTCCTCTTTTCCGTGCTTATCCGATCTTTATCTTCAATGCATCCGTATCTTCTTGAATTTATCTTGTAGTTTTATTCCTCCATTTATAATTATCTTCCATAAAATATCCCAATCTACAAAATAAACACTTATCTCGAAATAAATCACATTTAATTAATAAAAAATGGATAAATACCAAATTATATTTTATAAATCACATAACCTCAAATAATAAATATAACCATATGATTTAATATAAAATATATATTATTCGGCCCAATTTAAGGATAAAGTTGATGACTTTTACGGGTATATTTTGACCGTCATCAATGTCTTTTTTAGATAGATTAGGAATTTTTGTTTTACTTTTAAATTTAGGTTTTGATAGGGATATTGCCTTTACTATAGAAGCTTTAGTTTTTGGAAAGAACAAGCAATTGTTGAGAGAGAAAAAAATTGAAAGAAGTTTGTAATGGTACGTCGAGAAGCTCGATAAAGAGAAGGGCTAAGTTTTTAAGGAAGTGCAGAATCTGTGGAAAGATTGAACACAGTGGGCAATGTGGGAAAAATATAACTCAATCTCAGAATGAGTGTTTGAATGTAATTAAGAAGGGAACGATTAGGTGGTTAACCGAAAATCCCGATGGAATTCCAAGACTTAATTCAAACGCTACGTTTCTAGGATTTAGTTTGCTTGAACGGTATGTTAGAAATCTGGAGTTTGTAGAAATTGAAGAATTAGAAACCCCGTAAGTTCAAGTCTTTTATTGTTTTTAGTTTTATAAAATTTTTGCATAACTTTGAAAATTTTATAAAAATTGGATCTTTATAAAATTAAGGAATTTTATAAAAGTTTTATAAAAAGTTTTGTTTAAGTTTTTAGATATTTTATAAGAATTAATGGAAATTTATTGAATTTTTACAAACTTTTAAATAAGTTTTATAAAGATTTTATAAATTTTGAGAAATTGTTATAAAATGTATAAATTTTATTTTTTAGTTTTATTAAGTTTTTATTGAGTTTTATAAGTTTTTATATCAAAAAAATCAAAAAAATAAAAAAATTTCGAAAAATCATAAAAATTTCACACGGACCGATCCGGCCCTTATCCAGGACCGGTCCGGGTTCGATTGACCTAAAAAAGACGGGACACTTCTTTCTTCTTCATTTCTCCTCTTTTCAGCAGCCGCACCACCACCTCCACCCCAAATTTTTTTTTTCTTTTTCTCTTCAAATTAACAAATTACACTATACCATTACATATATTCTTCCTCTTTTACTCTCCTCTCTTCAACACAAGTGAAAAATTCGAAAAAGATCGAACACAAGCTCCATTTCATCCCGGTGGCTTCTACGACTTTTCCGGCCACTTTTCACCGTTTTGTTCATTATAAGGTATAATTTGTTTACTCTAGTTATCAATTTCACGATTTTTGTAATTTTTAGATTTATTTTCAACTGTTTTGATTTTTAAGTGTGTTGTGACATTTTATTTGTGTTGTTTTTTTTTGTTTTTGTTGTTCTTTTGTTATTCCAAAATTCGTAGAATGGCCTCATCTAGTCGCAAAATCTCTAAGAAACGAAAGCCTAATATTCCAATAGAAGTACCAGTCGTAGGTCTTAAAGATTTAACACCGGAAGAAGAGTCTGTTAGTTTTGCTGCTACAGCTTCACCTCAAGCTAAGAATGCTTATAAGAATATCTATAGTAAATGTGGAGTTGTGTTGGAAAGAGGCTTAGATTTTGATGACTTAGGAGAGGAAGTTAGGCGTATTTTTGCGAGACGCCAATGGTTGGATTTTGCGGCTCGGAGGACGGGAGAGATCAATACTACCTTAGTGGCGAGTTTTATGCGGTTCGTCTACTTTGACACCCACCGAGGATAGTATGATCGAGTCTATCCCCCTTAGGTCTAGAAATGTGTCTTTTAGTCCGGAACTTATCAATGTTGTTTTAGGGGTAGAAGTTTTTCCAGATGAAGAGGATTACAGAGCTGTTTATAGATTAGATGATCCTGCTATGTATGAGCAGATTGCCTCTAGAGATCAGAGGGAGTTTGATGCTACAGCAGAGTGGGTGGACAACAGATTTAATTATGGGAAGTGTTTTAGAGATCTGAGGGCAATCAAAAGATTTTTGAGCCATACTCTCTATCCCACTACCAAACACACCGCCTTTGGTAAAGAAGATTTATGCATTACTTGGGCGATGATTCATGATATTAAGGTGGATGTGGGGAAGATTATGTATAGAAGGGTTTTCGAGTTTATTGTTACGCCAAGGCGGGGAGTCACATGTACTTTCCCGGCTTTATTTCGGATTTATGTCGTAGATCGGGAGTTCCTTTCCTATCTAACGACAAATTAACTATGGCGAGATGAGTCCCCGATAGGCCCTAGTCTGAGGAGGTCTCCAGAGGGTTCGATAGACTCGATAGTTAGACGTAGTGCACCTCCACCAGTTCCACCAGTTTCAGCATTTTCATCTTTTTCTGATCAGCAGCAGACTTCTCTCCCAAGCACCATTACATACGATATGTTTCAATCTTTAGTGTTAGATGTAGCCCGAGGACAGGCTAATATGGCTTTGTTTGCTGAGCAGAGTAGGCAGTGGAGTGATGATTTACGTAGAGGGATGTTGAGACATGAGCAGATGCATCTTAATCCTTCTTTCGATAAAACTGCCTATCCGCCCTGTCAATCTGACCCATATACTTTACCAGATTGGATAGCACCTATCCCACCATCTCAGAGCTTTCATCATATGCCAAATCCTTTTGGAAGCCAGTCTAGTGGTCAGGGTGTCTTTTATACAGGTTCTCAGGGTGCTGTTACATCTAGCTGGGGAGGATTTTCGGATTTTGCAAGGATGACGTCGAGTATGAGTTCGATAGGTCTCGACAGTTCAGTTCGGACCACGACTACGTTTCCACAGCCAGTTACGTCATCGGTTCCAAGTTTGAATGATCCAGTTTATCCAGCTGAGGATGATGATGTTGACATTGTTCGATTTCGAGCAACTTTGTTAGTTTTAAACATTTGATGTCTTTTATTTTATTTTCCGCATTTTAACTTTCTTAAATGCTAAGTTTGCTAATTTAATAGTTTTTCGTTTTCATAATCATTTTATTTCGTAGTAAATTTAATCATTTTTAATAGTATTTAAATATTTCATCAAAAATCTAAAATAAAAATATATTTTCGTATGTCGTTTTTAAAATATAATTCGTGTATCGTTTATCCGTATCATTTAGATAAGTTTTATTAATCTATATAGCTTTTAATAGACTTGAGTCTATTCTTAGATAAACAAGCAAATTTGAATTTTACAACCTTTATACGGTGAAACTATTTTGAAGCCGGACCGGTCCGGCCAGTTTTCAGGACCGATCCGGGAGTTAACTTTGCTTAGTCATACTGAAAGTGTTAGTATGCATGCACGTGTACTCTAATTGTTGACCATTTAAGGGAGGAGAGTTGAAAGTAAAAAAATTGCAAATTCACTTACTACTTTCACCTTTCACTCTCTGTTATTTTAATTCGTTTAAAATGTCAAACCGGTCATCACCGTCAGTCAATTCATACGATCCGGAGGCATTAGATGTTTTTGTCCCGGAGTCTAGCGCTTCAAATGTTAATTTATTGGTGAATGCGAGGTTTGCAAATTCTCCAATTTTGGTTGAAAAGGGTATCAACTATGAAAAAATTGATCAGTCAGGGAAGGATTTAATTCAAAATAGAGGTTGGAGAAAATTTGTAAGGAATCCAAGAGGTAGGATTAATGTTTCTATCGTTAGGGAATTTTATTCCGCTCTCTCTACTGTCAGTCCTGTCGATCCGTCACAACTTGTATCCGTTCGTGGTACACTTATTCACTTTTCACCTCATATTATCAATCATATTTACGAAATACCGATTTTCAATCAAATCCATAATCTTCATTTTGAATATCAATGGGCGTTAGGGAACTCCTTTAACGTTGTCAACTATGTCACGGAAGCTTTTCCATATTTGTTTCCGAGTTTGATCAAAATTACGACTCTACCACTTCGACTCTACACCTCATCCGAGAGCA
Source organism: Gentiana straminea (assembly GCA_036785695.1). Lineage (NCBI taxonomy): Eukaryota > Viridiplantae > Streptophyta > Magnoliopsida > Gentianales > Gentianaceae > Gentiana > Gentiana straminea. The sequence continues at coordinate 716,626 of JAVUPR010000424.1, read as the reverse complement.
TGGAAACACTTCATTAACTCACGAGTCTATCCGACTAGTGACTTTGCGTGGGTTAGTGATAGTGAGATACTTTTGTTGTTCGCGTTGATAAGCGGAGCTCATGTGGACTGGGGGATTTTGATTTTTAGGACGGCAGTAAGCTTTGCAGTAGAACGGTATAATAATGGAAGGCCGATGCCTTTTGCTTGGTTAATTTCAAGGTTATGTATTCATTTGAATGAAGTCCCTGAAATTGCTTCTGACGAGATATATCCGTCTCGTGATTATCGTAGAGGATTGCTACCAGTGGAGAATCCGGGTTGTTCATCAACTATTTGAGATAGTTGTTGTTGGTTTTATTTAAGTTTGTTTAAGGTTGGTTTGCTTTAATAAGTTAGTAAGTTGATTAAGGTTAGTAAGTTAGTTAGTAAGTTTGTTTTATTTTGAATCTTTTAGTGTGTAATAGTTTCTTTTTGTTTAATATATATGTTTGTTTGTTTTTAATATACGCGTGTTATCGATATTTATAACGATCATCTATAATTTTAATTTAATTTTCGAACCTACTTTTTCATACTCATTGAACATCGGGATGATGTCACTTCGTAAGTGGGGAGTAGAGTTAGGTTTGAAAATTTCATTAAAATTTTCGAAAGAAAGAAAAAAAAAAAAAATTTTTTTTTTTTAAAATATAACCTTTTTCATGTAAATTAATACTTTAATTACTTATTTGCTTAGTTTTGATTAGTTTTTCTTAATGACTTAAGTTAATATATGAATAAAAATATGATATAATTTGAGAAGATTAATTTTTGATTTAGTAAAATATATTAGATATATTATGAATATGTTTTATATCTTTTATAAGATTTTTAAGATTTTGAGTATGTATAACTAAATAATTTTTGTCAAATATTTCTTTTATGGAATTATTCAAGTAATTTTTATATTTATAAATAAATTTTTAAGATAATTTTCTTTTCAAGATAAATTATGAATTTGGAATCAAAATTAGGAATGATGATTTTTGGCACCACAAAAATATAACTATAGCCAAATAGCCTACCTGAATAAAATTTCCAATTTTTGACCCTACCTCGACTTTTTAAAGAGTGATCAAGACCTCACTCGGAATTTAGCCATTTTGATTAACTAGAAATTTCCGACCCTTAGCTTGTTTTGGTCTACATTTCTTTGACATCCTTCGAGTTTGTACGTACTTATGAGAGGAGATGATGACAAAAGAGTTAAGAGTTGAAAAAATGGTATATGCTGAGATTGGAATGGGTAGATAGGTTCTAATATAGATGTTCTCACCTCATGACGCCTACAAAATAGTTGATTTTGGCAATGAGTTCAGATATGTTAGTATCATATGAAAAATTTATATTAGGAACAAAGCACCATTTTTTTACACAGAATTAATCAAATATCAGGTATCTTCCCTATCTTTGATCTACTATATATATAAATAATAATAATGCCTGATGATAGTAGTCCAGCTAGGGTATTATCTCGAAATGTCCTATTGCGGGAATGAAGGCATAAGTCGAATCATTAGATCTCAAGAATGATTACGGGTTTAAGGAAACCGGACTCGTAATTTTAGATCGAAAGAGTAGTACTCCGATCAATCTTGATGAAGCAATGCTTGTAAAATTTGATTTTTTTCTACACACACTCACGCTTTAGTTCTTAATATTAAAAAAAAAAAAAAAAAAAAAAGAGAGAAAATCTGAAAAATAGTTGGAATAAAAGGATGTTACTAATCGAAATTGTTTTTGATCAAGAATGTGAAGACATAGGTACGTACGACTTGCTTCTTTCTCTTTTTGATTTCCTTTTCTATCTTTTCGATTAACCAATGTCATATCCTAATATATTATAAGCCTTTGTGTCTTCTATCTGACTTAGTTAATGATTCCAGAAATTCGTAATAATCGAGATAGAAAGTAATTCTAATATTTTATTTATATTTATGAATTATTGCATGCATGTTTCCATCTGATTAACATTTGATACTTAATTTATTTAAGTTATATAAACTTTATATCTTATTAAATTTCTATAAAAGTTATAACTTATATGTTTGTAATATTGACGATATATATTACTTTTGAAATTTTAATTTGATCAATTATATTATCTGTTATTTATATATTACCGCTTATTTTTGCTCGAGGTCGATCAAAAGCTAAGTGGGGAGTAATTTGATGTATTATTTTTATATGATTAATTATACGTAATATTATTATGTTTTATGAACAAATTCTATGTAAAATATATGAAATTATGATATAATTAGTATGAAATATTAATCTTTATAGTTTAGTATAGTTAGTAGTAAAAGTTAGTATTTATAGTAAAAAGTTGTAGTTTTTGTACCGGTTTTAGTAACCGGAGTATTGTGTCTATTTTACACGGGTATTTTGTGTTTATTTCATTGCGTAACCCTAAGATGAACCGAAATCCCGAAGTAGAGACACTTTTTGAAGTCAATTCAAGTCGTTGGGAGGAAGTTATAAAGCGTCACCCAATGGTCAAGTGGTTAGTTGTTTTTAATAAAATCCCGAAAACGACACATATTGGGAATGGCTCGTTAAAAAGACATTTTCTGGGAAAATGTTCTTCACGAAAGTTGAAGATCTTCATATAAGATTTCTAAAGCACTTTGAATTATGAAGATTAGAGGTCTACAACTCAAATGGTGGTCAAGTGGCTAATTGATTAGTACTATTGAAAAATCTCGAAAAGGACACTTAATACAAATGGCTCATCGAGAATACGTTTTCTGAAGAAGTGGCCTTGATGAAAGTTGTAGAGAATTCAACGAGCTTTTCAACGGAAGTTTGATTATGTCATTCTGATATCAAGAATTCAAGTTACGATTTTTAGAAGTTAGCTTTGTAATTATATATAATTATATATATAATTACACAAAGATCTCGTAATGATTAAGGTAACATGGGGTCACATGCTTATAACTAACTCGTAATGATTGTCATCATTACACCGGACCGATCCGGCCAATTTTCAGGACCGGTCCGGGAAGGGAGTTTGCCTATATATATGGGAGCCTCAGCATTTGCATTGGTTGTACCAATATATATACACAATATTCTATATATATTCTCTATCCCCTCTTTTCTTTAGTTTGTAAATAGGCTTTAAGCCATGAATAAATTAGTAGTAGTAGTAGTATCGTGATAATGCTCGGGAAATTATCAGAAGTCCGGTGTTGCTAGAGTAGTTGTTATGTCCGGAAGAATACAACTTCTGAATCAGCATCTGTAATCGGGTAACTTTTCTGAAATATTTATGTTTATGTTTGTTATTTTCTTCTTTTTAGTTTTTATAATGTTATTAGGCTAAATCTAATAACTAGCCAAAGTTATGTAATCGTATTATTTCGATCTTTTCGTTAAAAGAATGATGTTTAACTAAAAATGATTAAAATTGAGTTAAAATGAATCTTTTTCTATTTCGCTACGTAAATGATAACATATTCGGAATGATGTAATCAACCATGATGAATACCACATATAACTCTGGCGATGAACTCCCGACCGGAGAAGTCGGGATATGAGTAAAAATAGAAAAACCGGAGGGTAAAAATGGCCGTCGATTAACGGAATCCTATTTCCTACCCGGGGGCGATTTGTCCTAGTAAAACAAATCTTATTAATTTTGTACTCAAGATCTTAATAATGTTAAAATCACGAGTTTAATTGAAACTACACCGTTTGTATTAAATCGATCCGCTTGACAACCGGAGCCTCTTGAATAACATCGGCCATCGACAAATGGAATCACCTCTTTTATCCGGGGTAGATTTATACTCGGTACTGTTTTGACTAACTAAGTTTAGCATGGGGCGGTTGTGGACATTGGATCGATGACAATTTGACATATGACAATTTCATACGCTCGTGTGAGGAGGAATTGTTGACAATAGGAGTACACCGTTTCATTTACTCAATTGGACCTAATAAAAAGGAAGATCGAACACATTCTATTAATTGAAAAGATCGAATAAATTGATTACATATACTTTGGCTAGTCTAGTCTATAAACTATATATTGGTATCTATATATTTATATATATATATATATATATATATATATATATATATATATATATATATATATATATATTTTACTATTTATGTACATCTATATATATTTATATATATATATATATATTATATTAGAATAACTTTTAAATTATGCATTTATTTTATGTTGGTTAGAGTAGTAGTAATCTGTGTTATAAAATTGCGGTTTAGATCGAGTTAATAGCAGCTCTTTGGTGTTTAACCACACTTAAAAGAATTACCACTTTTTCCCTGAGGATTCGACACCTGACTCACCACTTTATCACTACAATTTGACCCGGTACACTCGCCGGTTAGGATCCGTCAATTATGAAGCTTCAAGTTGAAACAGCCGAGTTTGATGCGGCATTTCAGGCCTATTTCGACAATCTTAAAGAGGCTTCGACCTAGAAGTTAGGGACTTTAAGGCCTGTCCGGGGTTCCTTCAATCCTTAACGTTGATCTTGGCTCATGTGGTGCAACGCAGCTGTGTCATGGGGGTCACAGATTCAAAGTCTTGGTTTCCCGAGCTTTCTATTGACAGCTTGGCCAACATGAGGTATTATCAACTGGGTGCAGATGCGGTATACTCCAACCGATTAAGGGAGTTCCGAGAAGGGAAAGATATCATTGCAAAGTACCGCCCGCTGCATCTCAGCCTGCTCAGCCTTCACCTTCTACTCCTCTGACCGATCTGCCTTCGGGCCGATGCGCACGAATGGGGGGATTTGGACATGAACTGGCTTCTGATCCTGCTTGAGCTGTAGCCTGTTTTCGATTTTTTGCTTAAAAAATTTTTGTAATAGTTTTTGGATGGCACGCTTAGATGTATGCGTTTAGTCCTTCGAGTCTGACTTGTATGGCTCTATAAAGTGATGGACGTCCTGCAGACTAAGCTAGATTTTTTTATAAATAGGCGAGTCTGGCCTGTAGAGCTCAGCTTGGGGTCTGTCCTATAGACAATGAATTTGACCTTTGCAAAATTAATGAGCCCGTCCCACAGACTTATTAAGTTTTCCCTTTACAAATCTACATAATCCATTCTGCGAACTTTGTTAAGTTTGTTTATGCAAACTTGTGAGTCTGACCTGTATATCTCAGCTAGTTTGTCTTGTAAATCTTTATAAATTTATCATTGGCAAACTTTATGTACACTTAGTCCGACCTGCGGAGCTCAGCTGGTTCGTCATGTGAACTTGTTTGAGTTTGTCTTTCGCAAACTTTATGTAGACTGAGCCCGACCTGCAGAGCTCAGTTAGTTCATCCTGCGAACTTGTTTGAGTTTGTATTTTGCAAACTTTATGTAGTCTGAGTCCGATCTGCGGAGCTCTGTATCTCGTTCTGTGAACTTGTTTGAGTTTGCCCTTTGCAAACTTTATGTACACTTAGTCCGACCTGCAGAACTCGGATTTTTCATCCTGTGAACTTATTTGAGTTTGTCATTTGCAAACTTTATGTAGACTGAGCCCGACCTGCTGCTTGTGAGGGGAGTCTGATTTCCGCTGGTATTACTGATTCGCATCCATAAGATAGAGAAAAGGGAGTTTCTCCCATGGCCACATTCGGTGTAGTTCGATAGGCCCATAGCATATTGGGTAAATGGTCTACCCAATCGGATCCCTCCTCTTCAAGTATTTTCTTGAGGTATGTTTTAATCTGTCTATTTTCCTGCTTGACTTGGCCATTCGCTTGCGGATGACCTACAGAAGTAAAGTGCTGGGTAATTCCCAATTCTAAACACCATTATCTTACGCTTCTATCTTCGAATTATGTGCCATTGTCTGAAATTAAAACCTTCGGTATGCCATATCTGTAGACGATGTTTTTCCACAATAATGTTTTGACAGAATTACATGTGTTTTAGCAAAGTAATCGATAGCCACTACCAAAAACATATTGTTTCTTGGAGCTCGGGGCAAACGACCGATAAGATCTACTCCCCATGGGTTAAATGTCCAAGGGTAGACAATGGGGACCATCGGTTGAGAGGCCTGATGTGATAAATTGTCATGGACTTGCCAGGGCTTGCACTTTTGTACCAATTCCTTAGCACCGGCTTACATAGTGCGCCAATAGTAACCAAATAGTCGACATTTACGGGCTAAGGTCCGAGCTCCAGCATGGTTGCCATATATGCCTTGGTGAATTTCTCGAAGAAGATAATTCCTTTCGTCCTTAGTCGCACACTAAGCCATGGTGCTACGAAACACTTTCGGTAAAGCTCATTATTGAACAGAGCATACATGGCTGCTAATAACTTTAACTCCGAGCTTGAATTTTGTCGACGGGAAGGATTCCATCTTTAGATACCATGTGATGGGGTCCATCCAGTTATTTTTCTAGGTAATTGGCTGGACCTCACATGTGTCACGACTTCGTTCTTTGAGTATTTCGACCAACACCTTCTTATCCGATAGGAAGTTTGAGGTTAACTTGGAGAGAGCGTCTGCTCGCTGGTTCTGAGATTGGGATATTTGCTCGATCTGAACATTTGTAAACCCTTTAATCAACGTCTGAACTTTAGCCAGATATCTCTTCATTGGTTTCTCTTTTGCTTTGTATTCACCGCTTACCTGGTTCACGACCAACTGTGAATCACTGTATGTGCATAAGTGATGACGTAGATCAAGTGAAATTAAAATACTTGACCACCAAAACTAATACTAGCAAGAGGACTAGGTCCATCGCAGTATAGCTATAGCGAATCAAGGTCGATCCCACAGGGAACCAAATTGTGGATCATTCTATAAATAATTAATTAAGCATGTCAACCACATAAAACGGTCTATGACCAACAAAAGAACAAGAAAAGATAAATTGACACGACTCAACACAAATAAATACAACATAATTAATCTCCCCAATTATTACATCATCATTTGGATCTAGAGACTATATATAATTAAACTAGACTCGACAGCTACTAATCCGATTCGTATCTCTCTTATATTGGCTACGGGAGTCATCCCCTAAACTAGATCTGGCTCCGGTTAGGCCATCCAGATCACTATGCTACATCACGTGACTTCGCTTTTTTGGCCTCCATCTCATATGACTCGCACGCTTACAAAACTAGGGATGCCGATATTAACCGTATTCCTCACCTAGGCAACATTCCTTTTTTCAGGCGTACTTCCTAAGCGATCGCATCAGTCTCCGTCCCATTAACACTAACTTTTAGGTATCATGTTAATCTACGATTTACGTATAGTCAGGTGCGCGCAATTCCCTAATATAACACAGATCTAGATCTCGCTGAAAGTCCCGGAAGATCAATTCATGAGCCGACCTAGGAGCACTATATTGGTATTTCCTCACTACACGTTTTAATTAAAACAGACGAGCAACGTAGCCGTAGCCATACCTACTAAGACAAGAAATTCTAGTAGACAATCACACCATAAAGACGTGGCTAGATTGACGCGGCGAAAACCTAAATCTTAGTGTTTCTCTATACTTATCGGATAAAATAGAAGCTCATAAAGTAATTATATATACCTACTAGAAACACGTTTATTAAATCAAAATAAAATCATACGCAGATCACAAAACATGGACGTGGGCGTGTGGATCCTCATAGACAAGAAATCCCCACCGCCTCACGTCGTAATCCTAGATCTACATCATTTAACTAAGAAATAATAACCTCAAACGATAAATAATAATTGGGGAAAATTAATTAAACGAAACTAAGAGAAAATAAATACAAGAACTCACATAATTGAAGAACTTGTAAAAACTGCTCCAAGTAAAACCGACGATTATATTATGAATTGTTTGTATTGTGTGGTGTGTGTAAATGGCGTGTGTATGTACATTTATATAGGGGAGAAATTTACATAGGATAAACCTAAACCAATCTGAAATAGTTTCCTAAATCCAAAAGGAGTTGAAAATACATTAGGATAATTCCCAGCTGATCTTAGGAAAAAGCCAATTTCGGCCCCCTTTATGCATGCGGCCCCTCTCTTAAGTCGGCGCCAACTCTTTTTTATTGGCTTGCCGACTTTTGTCTTGCATTACTCCTCTTTTCCGTGCTTCTCCGATCTTTATCTTTAATGCATCCGTATTTGCTTGGATTTATCTTGTAGTTTGATTCTTCCTTTTATAATTATCCTTCAAAAATTATCTCAATCTACAAAATAAATGATTATTTCGAAATAAATCACATTTAAATAATAAAAAATGGATAAATACCAAATTACATTATATAAATCACATAACATTAAATAATAAATATAACCATATGATTTAATATAAAATGTATATTATTCGGCCCAAATTAAGGATAATGTTGATGACTTTTACGGGTATAATTTGACCGTCATCAATAAGTGTTGTGCCCCAAGCTTGGATGCCAAGTAAAGTTCTTTAATTAGCGATTTGTACTCAGACTCGTTATTAGTAGCTTGGAAATTGAAGCATAGTGTGTATGGGAACTCTTCCCCTTTTGGACTAATGAGCGGGAGACCTACTCCCGCTCTCTCTTTACTTGATGCACCATCAACGTAATTGTTCTGAGGCAACATTTTGATGACCTTGGTCGATAGTGATGCCGTACCTTCGGCTAGAAAATCTGCTAAGGCTTGGGCCTTTATTGCCGTCCGCAGACGGAATTCCAGGTCATACTCTGCCAGCTCAAGTACCTATTTTGCTAAACGGCCTGACGTATCATGTCGGGCCAAGATTTTCCGGAAGGGCTGATAAGTTACCACAACTATTGGGTGGGCTTGAATATAAGGTCTTAACTTTCTTGACGCGTGGCCTAAGGCTAGTGCTAACTTCTCTGCATTAGAGTATCAGACCTCGGGTCTGTGGAGTGCCTTGCTTACATAAAAGATAAGACGTTGGGTATTGTCGTCTTCTTTGACCAAGACTGTGATAACGGCTTCTTCACAGACTGATAAGTAGACCAACAACATGTCTCCTTCTTGAGGGGAGGTCAGGGTCGGTAGCTCGGCGAGGTATACTTTCAGCTTCAAAAGATTTTTGGCACTCTTCATCTACTAGAATGGGTTTGCTTTCCTCAAGATCATGAAAGGGGTAGAGCACGTTGCGCTGATCGGGATAAAAATATGTTCAGGGAAGCCATTCACTCAGTTAATCTCAGGACATCTTTGATGTACTTATGGGGAGGCATGGTCCTTAAGGTGTCTATCTTATCCGGATTGGCTCTTATGCTTTCCTTAGAAATCATGTAGCCTAGGAACTTGCCCGACCTTACTCCAAATGTACATTTCTTCGAGTTAATTTTCATCTGGGTTCGTCTGAGCACTTCAAAAACTTCCCTAACATCCGTTAAAAACTGGTCAAGATTCCTGCTCTTGATGAGGAGGTCATCTACATAAACCTCCATACACTTGCCCATCTATGATTTGAAAATCTTGTTCACTGCCTTTTGATACGTGGCATCCGCATTCTTGAGTCCAAAAGGCATGGTAATGTAGCAGAACGTCCCGAACTCGGTAGAATGCAGTTTTCTCGGCATCTTCCGGGGCCATAAAAATCAGGTGGTAGCCCTTGTAGGCACCCATAAATGCAAACACCCCAAAGTCAACAGTAGAGTCTATGAGCCTGTTGATCTTGGACAAAGCATAGCAATCCTTAGGGCAAGCTTTGTTGAGGTCCGTGAAATCCACACACATCCTCCAGCTCCCATATGGTTTCTTAACCAGAACGGGGTTAGCCAACCAGTCAGGGTATGTTACTTCCTTAAGTATCCTTGCCAAAGTAGCTTTGCTACCTATTTCTCGATAGCTAGTATTCGTTCTCGAAGCGAAATGTCTTTTTTTTTGTCAAACTGGCTTTTTATTTGGATCTACATTCAGTCGGTGTAGAGCCAAATCCGGGGACAGACCTGGCATATCCTCGGTCTTCCATGCAAACACATCTCTAAACTCTTTGAGCAACTCGATAAGTAGCTTTTTATGTTGGTCCGGGATCCAAACCCCGATCGTCATTATTAGCTCACCTGACTGTCCCAAAGACCAACTTCCTCAACATTTTCCTCTGAGGACCACGTTTCTTCATCCTCCGGAAGTAATTCTTCAAGGAGCACTTGCTGAGCCGTCACCTTTCCATGTCTCCTCTGACCTCTACTGAGCCATCCTTCATGGGAAATTTAGGCTGTCGTGAGCTGGTGAAATCACAACTCAGAGGTTGATCAATACGGGTCTGCCCATAATGATGTTATACGCTGAGGGAGCCTTGACCACGACATAATATACCATAAGGGTCCTACCATTTGGTTCTTTTCCAAATGTGGTAGTTAATCTGACCATCCCCACTGGATGGATTGAATGCCCGGCGAAGCCTAACAACATAGTTGACACAAGTGTTGGCTCAGAATCCCTCAACTTCATGGATTGGAATGCAGGGTAATAGAGTATGTTTGATGTACTTCCAGTATCAACACAGATATGTTTTATTAGGTGTTGATTGACCACAGCTTCTATCACCAATCCCTCATTATTGTGGACTAGAGAAAGTTCAACTTTAGGACCATAAGTCACTTCTCTAGAAAACGTTTGCTGTTTGTTGGGGTTGAGGGATCAACATTCCTGCTGTTGTTTTCACCTGTGTTGCCATCGGTTATGGTGTTGACTGTATCCACCTTAGTTGGATTGTTTGTGTTCATAAACGGAGCGGCTGATTCAACCACAAGATGTATAATTGTTGATGTGATTCCCGTTGAAGAAGACATATATTATTATTTTTTTGGAGTCTTTTATTTATTTTAAGTTATCTTTTATTATCCCACATTGATTAGATAGTTTTTTTATTTTTGTTATTATTTTTTATTTATTTTACTTTGTACCACAATGCTAAATTAGTAATTGGTCTTGGAGTCTGTAGCCTATATAAAGGCATATAGAGTCATTATAATCATCTGACAAAATTTTGAGATTAATATATTTTATTTGAAGCTTTAAGGTTTGGTGAGTTTTCACACGTGGGTGATTCCCAACCGGACTTATCAAGGTTGTGGGCGAACCTTGTGGGTGTCCATTATACCAAGGTTTTTTATTACAGGTTAGCCAAGGGTCGCGGTGCTCGTATTATTGGTGCCTTCAGTCAAGTCCTCGGGAATTTTCGGATCTGATTCGTTTACGGATCACGTCAATTGTTATGTTCATGATCATCTCTGGATGATTCTTGTCGATCAGTGGGTGGAATTTTGGTGACATGATGCTATTTTGGGATCTTGAAATATTTTTTGATAGAGGACCCTCCTTCTAGAGCCAATTTGAAGATGCTGGATACCGTCTATGATAAGTCTGGGTCTAAAAATTCTAGAGACAATGATCAATATCCAAGAAACGTAATGTAAACTGTAAAACGGAGGGTGTTTTGTGTAATTTAGACTGAGCCTGAGAATGTTCTCCTCAATTTTCCTACGTATCCCAGGATTATTTAGTAATCAATTCTGTCGTAGTTCTAAGAATAGTTTATATAAGGAAAATTTGTGCCCTAGGTTAAAACTGTGTCGTGTCCTTCGAGGACTCTTGTTTGTAACTGATTATGGATAGGTCAAGTTAATCTCTGTGGTTCTTGGAGATAATCACGCATGTTTAAATAACAGGATCAGAGTTGTAATCTTTGGGGATTCTTTCCATATTTATCATATATGTTGCCCACATAGGGATAAGGTGGTGATCAGTGATGGATGTTTTATAATATACCAACTTTGATCGGCAGAGTACTGAGTCGGTTGTAGTATAAAACTAGCGAGCAAGGTCATAATCCCACAAGGAATCTAGTTAAGTACCAAAGCTAGCGTCATCTCTAGTTCAGATCAACACGATTAAACTACAAAGTGCTATTTCTACAATGACTAAATTAAAACGAGAGTTTTAAACGATTAAAAGAGATAGCCGAGCAATGTTACAATCAACTACATACCAAACCTTAGCTAAGTCCGCAAGTGTTTTCGAACTACCTAAACGTTCTCGATGTCATTCGTAGGGTGTCGTTTCCTAATTCTGAGAATAGACATTATTTTAATAATCTACCCTCCTATGTCAGGTTCAACAGTCCGCTGACCGAATTTAACTGACCTAACACGGTCTACGTTCAATGAAACGCTCAACAAAGTCGATATAAACCTCACACACGAAACCGAATCTAAACAACTCAGTTGGTTTTACACGGTGATCCTAGAACCCCGGTTCCCGTACCCTCTCGCAAAATACATATATAAAGACGATACGCGAAATACGATTATCGAGTGATCAATTCAACAAACGTGATTGAGAATAAGTTCTAGAACTACGGTAGCATCGAGAATCAACAATCAAAACATCAAAAACACCTCTATCAACAAACTAGGGTTCGATTTCGGTGATTATCGCACAACTAGGCTATATTGCGATTAGCTACTCATTACTGCTACAGAAATGCAAGATTTCATCGGGAGCTTTGCCGATCTACCACTAATTTGCAAGATTTCATCATATAATTAATACAACCAAACAAACAAAAAGAAACCTTAAGATAAAAAAACGATATATCTATATTGACAAAACCGGACGAAAAATCTTTTCATCATATAATTAATACACAAACAAAAGAAAGATAAAAGATATATCTATATTGACAAAACCGGACGAAACTTCGAATCCAAGAAAAAAACAAGGTAAAGTGAAACTACTCTAATAATATATATCTATATAAATGGAAATTTGTTGCTGCTAATATATATATTTGAAAACTTTGCTGCATATATATATTTGGAAAGTGGCTACTAATTTATTCTTGGAAAGCTGCAGCTAATATTTGGAAATCGATGGTAATATATATATATATATATATAAATTTCGAAAGTTGCTGCTGCTCATCTTCTCTTTTCTTAGCATAACATACATCTATTTATATATATGCTATTGCCGACTAAGTTTATATGCTATTGCCGACTAAGTAAGTCGGTAAACTTGAGACTTATCTTATCCATGTCGGCCCATCCCCCCCCCCCCCCCCCCCTACCCCTCATCATCTAATGTGATTTGGGTATGTCACTAATGGCCATCACGTGATGGTCAAGTGTAATGTTTATTTCGGATAGTGATCTACCGTGTTACTGTTTAATAAAGACACGATTTATTACACGTGGCTTTATGGTATAGAAACATCCGTTGATCTTATCATGTATTTGCATCGATACTTATTCATTTAATAAACTAGTTGCAGGCTAAGCTTCGGGCACACGCTCGGGGACGGACGCAAGATATCGGGTAAGGAGGGGCAATAAATTTTTTAAAGGCAAATAAAGGTTTACGGGGGCAATCGATATGCTTTGTACATATATTGGTGTAATTTTTCCGGATCAAGGCGGGGCAGTTGCCCCCCGGGTTGTATGTAGCTCCACCACTGCACACGCTCCAATCCTCGTATCTAGCCTTCCGGACATGCTGAACACCTAATTCCTGGACAAAATCACAACAAATACCACACGTAACCCCTACAGGACACTAGGGTGACCGAGAGTGCAAAACAAAAACACCGAAAACATCGAGATTTCTAGAAATTACATCCTAGGTCTTGTAAATATCGAAAATGGTGCAAATGTATCGAAATCAAGCCAAATATTCCCGGATTTAATTAAAACGAGTCAAAACGGGATAAAATACGTAGGAAAACAAAGTCGATTTGACTTTCATCAATCAGCTCTATCCGACATGCAGAGAGCCTCAAACTATGCACTGGCTTGAGTTGCGCTACTCTAGCTCTACGGTGCCCTGACCGACCTACGTGGGCTGCTAGCGTTGTTCGGCAGACTATGTAGACATCCCTCCTGGGAAAAAGGTCTTTCAAACTGAGTATTAGCTAGGGCTCCTAGTCCCTAAATGTTTTCCTTCTCACTCCTGATTTATTACTTTGTTATTCATAGGATGACATGTGGACGATGCTAATCCGACCTCCATCAAGTATAAGAACAAATGATGCATGATCAAGCAAAATATGTAAAGTTGTATACCTCAGCTGTACTGCAAATGGCCAAATTAGCCACATGTTAACTAGAAAGGGAAGCCAACATCTGACCATCCCCGGGGGGATCCAGGCTTAGAGCTAGGTGTTGGCCACTTTAGGAATATTGAGCCTATCGTTGATCTTTACGGTCCATTCAGAGCAAATTTTATCACATGAACGGTTGTTGTAGGGACTAGTCACCTCTTTAAGAGGAACATAAACATATCTCTAAGGATCTCGTTTGAACACATACTTGGGAGCTCGAACAAACTTCAGAATAGGCCTATTATCTTATGTCTCTTCCTTGCTCAGATCGACCATGGGTGATTTTGCTGAACTCGGCTACGTTTCACATGATCATTCTTGTTACAACCTGCATATCTCTCTTTTCTCTTTGAAGTCACCACCCTCAAAGGCAAAGTGTTTCCCTCACTCTGAACTCTGGAAGTGGATGTTTTAGGGATTGCAGACTCAGCAGTTATTGCTGCTCGTTTTGAAGTGCCCTTATAGGTCGGGTGCCTTTTTCCACTTTTCCTCTGGTTTCAACCAGAAAACCAAAGGATCTCACTACACAAACATGATTTCAATAATCAACAAGGAAAAGACAAGAGCGGCAGAGAATAAAATGTAACATGTTCTTGGGGAATTCACTTAGACTGAATAATCTTCTCATTTGAAAGAGTCTTATGATTTTCGGGGCATTTCAAGGAGAAGGTTCAGAAACAAGCTTCACTCCCCTCCACCCTTTCAGTTGATTGATTTTGTCAAAAGCTTTAAAGAAAAATAGTCCATTTTCCACTCTGGAATGGAAGAAGGACCGTCAGCAAGAAGAGGAAATTCAACCTTACCACTTTGATGGTTGAAGCAAAACCAATCTAGAGAATGTCCAGAATAGTTTATAGTGCAGAAAGCTCTAGATAAAGACACATATAAAGCCTTATTTACTAATCTTCACAACAAGGAAAATCCAACCACTGTATGTATCCTATTGGGGGGGTAATATGAGCTTGATTGAACACGTAGTGGGATAAAATATGTATAAGTGCATGTATCAAGGGAAATTTGAGACCTCCCATCAATTGTTCATTGTAAACAGTCATAAAACATTCAGGAGGACCAAAAGCCCTATGCTCGGGTGTTTGAAGGCGGGGGATGAAAGCTTCCATGTCGATACCAAAATTCTGGCAAACCTCCTTCTTGGCAATTTTGCAAATGGAGGATCGAATATCTTTCATGCGAAGATTCTCCACCACAATCTTCAATGAACATGCTTATTTCTTTTGAAAATATTGGGGGCTCTCAGATGGACCTGAACCTCTTTGGGCCAGGGACAATTGCTTATCAGTTGATGAGGCCATAGAGATTTCTTTGATAACTTCGGTCTCAAATGAAGATGAATGGATGACCAAATTAGCTGATCACATGCATGCTCAAGAAAGCGGAAACTTTGGTTATTGAAGACATGCGATGAATGTCTCTCAAGTCGAAAGGATTACTTTCTTATTATTGCATATCCTAATTTGTTGATGAATTAGGATCTCAAGAAAATATAACGAAAACATAAATTTCAAAGGACAGACTCGAACGCGCCATTCATGTCAGAAACCGTTGAGCTACCGCCTTTTAGGAAGTTCCATGTTACCTTCAATCAGACCTGACCTACGACCTCCATTCTAGCTCAGGCCTTGTGGCTTTTGAGATGGGTATGGCCGAGTAGACTCAGCCTAACATAGGGCCTTACATTCATGATAACTTCGATAAAGAGGATCTTAGTCAGATTTGAAACATCTCATAGCTCGTTCAACTGACACGATGTAGGATCACCTCGGTCCGGACTCTCAGCTCGGGGAAGATCGTCTTGATTGACTTCAGGTATCCGAAGTGGGCAGTCCGGCCGTTTAGCAGACATTACCCTATGAGTGTAACTGCCATAGTAATGGCTCCATGATTTCCTCCCCGTTATGGCATTGGCCATGCTTTTATTGCATGCAAATCTTAAATCTCTCTATGATCTTAGCCATGCTTTTATTGCATGCATTAAATCTCGCAATGGAGCTCTATAAAAAAGTGTTATCGCCCACAAATTCAGTACAATGTTAATAACTTGATCCCAACATCTCCGGGTACTAGGAAGTCAATCTACATTGTCTTAGCTATAATTCATCTTAAAATCCGCTTGCAAACTAATTGAGTTATCCGCATGAGGCTCAATTACCTGATTCACAACCATATTTCATCACTGACGATCCATGGTTTCGTCAATACAAAAATTTTGTACATGCAAAATTTAAGAACACAAAAGTACAAAACTGTTATCAAATAGAACTTATTTTATTTTACCAATCAAATAAAAAGGCCAATTTTGTCTAATAAATGTTAACAAAATAACGTCCGAATAGTCATCATATATTTGGACAGAACAAAGGCCAGACAATTTAATCATTCATTTTAATGATGATCATAGTTGTAAACAAAACATTATAGATGGCAATTTCAATCCAACCTAGTGGATATCCTCCCAACCCTAGCCGTTAAGATAGGTGATGCTGCCAAAAAATGGGCACACCCACGTGGCACCTCCTTGGTGGCCCGACACTTGACTCGGAGGGATAAACTACTATTGACTCCCTAGATCCGAGCCTAGGGGGCTCATCCACCCACTTTTTCACCGCTACAGGTTCCCGTACGACCAACCCCCACGGGGTCGGACCGTCTCAGTTTCTGGTAGGCCGAGTCATGCATCGGACTCTGGCCGACCGGCTATGATCTCCGCCGATCGCATAGGTCGGGCTAAGCCTTTGGACTTGTAAAATTTCTAATTGGCAGGAGACTGGCCCTTGCTCCCGATCCCTAGGAGCCGACCCTGCCTTCCTGATTTATCTCGAGTAATAATCTTATTTATCACCTGCATAACAATCAGATAACTATCATAGAATCTTGAATAATAAAGACTCGAACCTTTATCACTTAATGCTAATATTTGAATACTATAATTATCTCCTATAATCATGGAGATCACTCAATCATAATCTTCTTCCTTAGGGAACACGTCAATCGTTGTCAATCATCAACACGCCACTTTAAACCCTGGGCCTAAGCCCCTCTATATAAAACTCGTCCCTAAGGAACTACGGAGACTTGATTCCAATTGAACCATTGGATACGTAGGCAGCTTGATCATCATCAAGTGCAGTCTAAACATCCCAAATCTCCCCCCTCTCTTCCATCGTTTTCTATGTTCTTGGAGCATCCTTAGGTCATAATCAAGGAAGCGGATTTGTTTGATTACCCTGATGATTTTTTGAATCGTCAATTGGCGCTAGAAGGAGGGTCTTCTATTGATTGATAATCTCAGCAAAAGCTTCAAGACAAACATGGTGACAACACGACAACAGGATGCTAATGGTAGTGGTAATGGTGCTAATAACACGACAGAAACAGACGCTAATAATCGAATCAGCCGCAGCAAGAAAATATCTCTCTCGATGCAACCCATCAGGCACTAATTGATCAACTTATGGCTTTGGATGGATCCGTGAAAACTGCAGTTCTCAACGCTGTCTTGGCCGAGGAGGATGGAGAAGATGGAGACTGGGAAGGCCTGGACGAGGAAGGACCCATCCACGAAGGTTCACAAGATGTGAATCACTCAAACGGAGGCTCGTCAGGAGAAAATTCCCAAAGCCTAGAGCCAGAAAAAGAGGATGGCCCCAACGACGCGTCGCAGGGGCAGACACCTCCCCCGCAGCGTAAAAACAAAATGAAGGGAAACCGGTCGGCATCCTCAAACCCGCAAAGGAAATTGGTCGTCCCCCAGGCCATGAAAGCAGCGCGCGCCAAACTCGAGGCGATAGCCGGAAGGAGATCGACGTTCCTAGCACTCGAGTCCCCTTTCTCCGAACAGATCGATAATTTTCCGCGCCCAGCAAGGTTCAAAATTCCCAAATTGGAGCCCTATGATGCAACCAAAGACCCACAGGATCACTTGTTCCAATATCTCATGCACATGAATCTCGACTGTGCCCCCGAGGAAATGAAGTGCAAAGCATTCCCTGCGCTACTTACTGGACGAGCCCGGGAATGGTTCAAGAAGATACCCCCAAGGACGATCTACAGCTTCGATACACTGGGAAAGATGTTTCTCAATGCGTTCATTACCGCCAACCCGTTCCAAAAGAATGCTACTCACCTGTTCGCCATCAAACAAAAGAAAGATGAGACTGCGTTGTAATACCTCAAGCGCTTCAGCGAAGAATCACTGCAAGTCCGGGACGCCGACGATCAGGTCCGAATCGCATCCTTCGTGGCAGGGCTGCGCGAAGGAAGATATATGCTAAGCTAAGCAGCAGGCTTCCCACCTCCATGGAAGAGTGCCTGGAAGTGGCCTTCAAGCATTGTCAAGGCGAAGAAGCTGACCGCGTGAAACGAGAAGTGGAAAAATCTGATCCAAAAAGGGATAAGCCAGTGGATTCATCTGGTAACAAGAGAAAGTCATATAGAGATCGGGCAGTCAGTTCGGC
This sequence comes from Gentiana straminea, assembly GCA_036785695.1. Classification (NCBI taxonomy): domain Eukaryota; kingdom Viridiplantae; phylum Streptophyta; class Magnoliopsida; order Gentianales; family Gentianaceae; genus Gentiana; species Gentiana straminea. The sequence goes on along the minus strand of JAVUPR010000424.1, from coordinate 698,067 downwards.
CACGGATCGGCCTGAAAAAAGGAATGCTTTGCGCCAAGGGATTTCCCTGCGTTAAATCGACCTCGGGAACAGATGATGGCTATCATGGAAAGAAAGGGTTTATCAAAAACTCCCGCACCACTCCGAAGCCCCTTGGAGAGAAAGGACCAGAGCAAGTTTTGTACCTATCATCAAGATGTTGGGCATGAGTTGGATAACTGCCGGGATTTCCGTCGTGACGTGGAAGCAGCAATCGCAGAGGGAAAGCTAGATGAGGTCGTAGATCGGCCCCGATACGGCGAACGTCGAGGACAACGGGATTATCGCGAGAGAAACTATGGTCGTGACCGTAGCCGACGTGGCGAACCCCGAGCAGGAAAAGAGAGCCATCCCCCGACAAAGGTCAGCCGGCGGATAATCACCCGATCAACACTATCAACACCATAGTGGGAGGCCCTGAAAGTGGTTTAGAGAGCAACACTTCAAGTGTCCGAGTAGGCAGTGGGCAAACGGCCAGGGCCAGTCGAGTCCCCTTTCGTAGAAGTAGGCTATGGGCCGAAAGATCCTCTCCCCCTGATCCCTAACAACGAAGGATTGGTTATTGAAGCCGTGGTCAACAAGAATCTGGTTAAAAGAGTTTGCGTTGACACAGGTAGCGCAGTCAACGTTCTTTACTTTGCAGCTTTTCAAGCAATGGGTCTCAAGGAATCCGAGCTCACTCCGGTCTTAGCACCTCTGTTCGGATTCGCCGGTCCTCCAATTCATCCACTTGGAATGGTTCGACTCGCAACGACATTCGGCAAGGATTCGGCAGGAAGGACTCTCATGGTCAATTGTGTCGTGTTCAAGTCTTCATCAGCATACAACATCATCTTGGGAAGGCCCGCTCTGATCGATCTGTGAGCCATAATCTCCCCATCGCACATCAGCTTGAAGTTCCCGACCGGTAAAGGGACGTTCGAAGTCAAAGGAGATTTGGAGGTCGCCCGGAGCTGCTATGCGGCCACCATTAAAGGCAAAGGGATCACTATCGCCTAACGCATTCGGCAAGTCCTTGTTGGTTATCATTTGTTGCAAACTATCTTTACTTTCTGCGTTTCAATTCTTGCTCGCATTTTCTTATCATTCGTCGGGATTTTTTCTACACTATTTACTTCTTTTTCTTTAATGTTGGATGTTTATTTTTCAATTAATCATATCTCTGTCCGGTCCCAATACGACCACGTGTTAAGTCCTATTTCATAAAATTTACAACTCGTACAACACTTATACTGCACAGTAAAACTCCACGCGAGAAGTCAGTCTGATCTGGCCCAACTCGCCCTAAAAAACGAGAAGTCAGCACTAGTCTGGCCCTGCTCGTCTTTAGCAAAAGCATGCAAAAATTCAGTCTCATCTGGCCCGGCTCGCCACATTTTCAAATGAGAAGTCGCCTCTAGCCCGGCCCCGCTCGTTCTTAAAATTTAATATACACAGTTAATTCATAAGCCCAATTTAACGTAGTCCGATTAATCTAGGTTGATTGGGGGCAAATTTACTAAGCTTTATGTCCGCTATGCGGCTAGTCATGCACGTGCTTTGGACTGCCTTTATAGCTACTTTTAGCCGATCGCTCTAGATCGGCTATCCAATCCCTAGATCATCTCGCCCTTATAATCATTTTATTAGTTTAGGCGATCGATCTAGGTCGGCTATCCGGTCCCTAGATCATCTCGCCCTTATAATTTCATTTTATTAGTTTAGGCGATCGATCTAGATCGGCTATCCGATCCCTAGATCATCTTGCCCTTATAATTTCATTTCATTAGTTTAGGCGATCGATCTAGATCGGCTATCCGGTCCCTAGATCATCTCGCACTTATAATTTCATTTTATTAGTTTAGGCGATCGATCTAGATCGGCAATCCGATCCCTAGATCATCTCGCCCTTGTAATTTCATTTCATTAGTTTAGGCGATCGATCTAGATCGGCTATCCGGTCCCTAGATCATCTCGCCCTTATAATTTCATTTCATTAGTTTAGGCGATCGATCTAGATCGGCTATCCGGTCCCTAGATCATCTCGCCCTTGTAATTTCATTTCATTAGTTTAGGCGATCGATCTAGGTTGGCTATCCGGTCCCTAGATCATCTCGCCCTTATAATTTCATTTTATTAGTTTAAGCGATCGATCTAGATCGGCTATCCGATCCCTAGATCATCTCGCCCTTATAATCATTCTATTAGTTTAGGCGATCGATCTAGTTCGGTTCTCCGAGCTCTAGATCGACTCGCCCCTATATACTTTCTTTAGTTAGGCGATCGATCCAGATCGGATTTCCAAGCCCGGACCGTCTCGCCCTTGTCCACTTTCTTTTAGCTGTCGGTCAATCTAGACCGACTTTCCGAGCTCTATACCACCTCGCCTTTGTGTTCTTACCTTTGGCAAAGGTGTGGCCGACCTAAATCGGCACTTCGAACTTTATACCCCGTTGCCCGTACGACCATATCCTTGGACGATCGTCCCAGGTTCGCTCCCCGGACTCTATACCCTCTCACTCCGATAACTTCCCTAATCTAATGCGAGACTGAACTAAAACTCCCCGTTATAACCCAATAATATTAAAATATGCCATTCACCATGTAATAGTGAATGTCATATTGGGGGCAGTGTACCCATAACAAAAATACACGCAATTCAAAAATTATTCACAGAAACAAAACCAAAATAAATTGTTCATTACATTAAAAATAAATTGTACAGTACATAAGCTTCAAAAAAAAAAAAAAAAAAAAAAACATCAACCCCATAGCAGAAATAAATTAAGAGTCAGAAGCAGGACTCTTTTGAGACTCAAGAGGGGCCGATCCGGACGCTGCAGCCGGCTGACGGACATACTTATCCACTATGTCCACTCCTGCTCGGAAGTCTTTGGCACGTTCGGTGTAGGCCACGTCCATCCCCTGCTTATAGTAAGCCCTCTTAGGAAGGGCATCCAGAGCAAGTGCAGGAAACTGGGCCCTCGCCTCATCCACCCGTAAGGTGTACCCATGGTTAAGAATGGGAACCAGCAACACCTTGAGAGCCTCGGCGAAATCACCCGAAGCCTTGTACTCCTGCACGGCCTCGGCACACCGAGCTGCAACATTGGCCTCTAGATCGGCCACTCTTGCCGTGAGGTCCCCGACCTCCTGCTCCCTTTCCTTTCTCTCCTCAATCAGCTCTTTCTCCTGAGCCTGGAGCTGGGCCTGCAGGGTCTTTATCTCTGCGTCCTTAGGGCGAATATCGGCCCTAAGCTCATCCCTGGCCTTTCTCAGCTCGGCAATCTTGTCCGATTGGGCAGCCAAGTCGGTTGAGGCTTTTCCCAACCTCTTAAAAACTTCCTGGCCGATCGTGCCACCCTGAACAAACACAGAACGTCAGAACTATCGAAACTTAAACCACTAAAAAGAAAGAATAAACACTTACCAGCTTCACTGTTTTGCAGCCAAGGATCGCCAGCTCCTCGTCAGACATACTGCTAACCCTCTCCTGCTCAAAGGACCCCTCCTGATCGTCCTCAGGGGCCTTCGACTTGCTCTTCTTCGAGGACCGACCCTCTTGAGCGGTCGGCCTTTGGCGAGTCGGTTTCTTAGGGACCAACCTCCTTTCTGTAACCTCCCTAGGGGTATCCGTCCTGGTCGCCTCGAGGGGAGGGACCGAGCCTGAGGCATCCGCACCCTCAGCGGCCGAATCCCCCATAGGTATTTCTCGAACCCCCGGGGTCGGCACATACCCGGCCACCCGCCGCTTCTTTCTCCGCCCCGGCCATCGATCGCAAAATCACCCACCGCAGTATGTACCAACGGAAAGGTTAGTCAAACAGAAACATAAGCATATTAGCAAATAAACAAGACAACATAAGTAAACCCTACGCATCTTCCACTCGGGCTTGGAAAACCGCACATACGGCTCGTGGCCCGCATCCCCTAACCGAGCCGCCCCGATCGATTGTCGTACGCATTTTGCCATTCGATAGAATACCCCGACCGGCGAATCTTCTCTACCCAGACTCGGCATTTCGGGCGTTCATCCCCCTCTAAATCCGCCGTATTCCACACGCTCGCTCCGTGTCCGTCATTCCTCACAAAGAAAAACTTCTCCTTCCATCTTTTAAAAGAATCCCGACCTGAGGAAGATAGGGATACTAAAGGACTTCCCCGCCTTCTAGCAAAATAATACCGGTAGGATGGTCTCTTAGCCCTACCCGGTGATAAAAATACCTAAATTTATTTACTGTAAACCTAATATTTAACAACCTACACCAAATTGTAAACCCAATGACTGCCCTAATACCATTGGGGGCTATCTGAGAAATCCCAAGCCCGTAGTGCCGGAGAACCGCCGTAAGGGCGGCGAAGGGCGGCGGCCCTCGCCCCACGTCAAAATATTCCCGGTGAACGGAGCAAAACCCTCCGGCGGGTCCAAAGCCGATTGGTGATCCCCCGACGGCGCTGAGGAGAAAACCTAGCCTCGTCAATCCCAAATCTCTCACAAATTTCCTCCACATCCTTTTGCCTCGAATTGACCCCACATCTCTCGCTATCGCCTATGGCCATGGTGAAGAATCGACTCTAGGATTTTTCGAAAGAACAAGATTTTGCTTAAAGAAACCGAAGTACAAAATCGAAAAAAAGAGGGAAGAATGCTTACTTGCGTATTAAGGTTGGAGAGTAGAAGATGACGAATGGCAACCGGCAGCTAATTCCCTGGTTTAATACTCAACGTGGTTACGAAACGATTGATATGACGGGTTTATAACCCCCCCCCTTACCTTGAAAAACGGCCTCGGTTAGTGTTAGTGGGTAGCGACGCCTCGTTTCCTGGGATAATTACAACCGTGTCATAACTAGCTTTGCCACCTGGCAATTCCTAAGTTAATCTAAAAAATCTATAGGCTAAAAACTTCTGTGCCGAGCCGCCATTGTAGATCCGAGCCGACCAACTAGGGGTCGGCTGGATCTTGGGGGCTTATGATGCTGCCAAAAATGGGCACACCCACGTGGCACCTCTTTGGTGGCTCGACACTTGACTCGTAGGATAAACTACTTTGACTCCCTAGATCCGAGCCCGTGGGCTCATCCACCCACTTTGTCACCGCTACGGTTCCCGTACGACCGACCCCCATGGGGTCGGACCGTCTCAGTTTCTGGCAGGTCGAGTCATGCATCGGACTCTGGCCGACCGGCTATGATCTCCGCCGATCGCATAGGTCGGGCTAAGCCTTTGGACTTGTAAAATTTCTAATTGGCGTGAGACCGGCCCTTGCTCCCGATCCCTAGAGCCGACCCCGCCTTCCCGATTTATCTCGAGTAATAATCTTATTTATCACCCGCATAACAATCGATAACTATCATAGAATCTTGAATAATTAAGACTCGAACCTTTATCACTTAATGCTAATATTTGAATACTATAATTATCTCCTATAATCATGGAGATCACTCAATCATAATCTTCTTCCTTAGGGAACACGTCAATCGCTGTCAATCATCAACACGCCACTTTAAACCCTAGGGCCTAAGCCCCTCTATATAAAACTCGTCCCTAAGGAACTACGGAGACTTGATTCCAATTGAACCATTGGATACGTAGGCAAACTTTGATCATCATCAAGTGCGCTCTAAAATCCCAAATCTCCCCCCTCTCTTCCATCGTTTTCTGTGTTCTTGGAGCATCCTTAGGTCATAATCAAGGAAGCGGATTTGTTTGATTACCTTGACGATTTTTTGAATCGTCAATAGGGTATTTTAAAGGGTAGGGTAGGGTAGGGTATGAGTTTGACTTTTCAAAACCCGTCGTGAGTAGGATAGGTATGGATATGTATTTTTTACCCGTCATAATACCACCCGACCCACCATATAATGTATTTTTTATATTGTATTATTTATAAAAATTAATAATCTGATGGAAAATTGAAGTGTCATTTTTTTACAAGGAAAAAAATATGTCACTTAGAAGAAAGAAAAAACACTAAATGAATACTAATGCGATTATGATTTAAGAGTTGCCCCAATCTTTAGTATTTTACAAATATATCAATTATAAAAGTTACTGTTGTCTACTCTTCTCTTCCTAATTCCTATTGCCGGCCAACCCTACCGAACTGTATAAAGGCGAGAACTGTTTTTATATGTATATTTACTTTTTTTATGATTGCTTATATTTATTCTTCAAAAATATTGCATTTTCCGGTTTGCTTACTATGTATATTAATATTTTTATTTGTTAAGTTTTACCAAGTCATTGTCGATCTTGCATTTTTTTCACTCGTTTGTCGTTGCTCCGGCGAAATTGATAGTATATATAGAGTGGTTATACTTAGTTGTGAATGAACAACACAATATATTTTTTATTGTTAATTCTAGCAAGTTGCTGGACAAAAGATGAGAGTACAAGAATACAATTCACAGTCAACAAAATAACCCAATTAGCACCTTGTCAACACCAATTTAGACAATGATTAAACAAAATAAAAATGCTGAAAATTGAAATGACAGAAAATATGTAAAACGAAAACTTATGGACTAAGGTGAGTTGACACTCTATCCTTAAGACGAATTTACGCCGAATTCGTGCCTCACGGTAATCGCAATCGTCTCCCAAGATACAACAATCCTTACCTTATGATCATATGACACTCGTAATGAATCAGAAGAAACGAACTCGAAAGCATGGTATGAATAACTTTTTTTATTACAATTGAAAGGAAAAACACTACAATTATTTACAACCACAACAATGGACTAACATACCACATAATGTGGGTACAACTTTCCTAAAGAGGAAAACTACGCTGGAGGACTCTCAAATTATTGCCTTCAGAGGGATTTGAACCTGAGACCTCCCGGTCTCAAGAGCTCAGCTCTAACCAGTTGAGCTAGGCCTCATCGGCGGTTTGAACATATCTTCTTGACTTCTAAAACAGGCAAAGTAAAAAAAAATTATGTTGTTGTAAAAATTTATGCAGTTTTTCTGTGCAAAAATTATGTGATTCTCATTTGGGGAATACTTCTATTTATAGAGGAAAAGCAACATTCGAATAAAGGATGCAACTCTTCTTACGTATTGGTTCAGCCCAAAAGATGCAACTTATTGAGCCCAACTGATGCATCTCTTGAATCAAACAGCTACATACGAAACGATTCGAAAGTCACCGATTCAGTTTGAAAAGATACATCAATTCAGTTCAGTTTGATTGAACAGATGCAACAATTCAAATAAACCGATTTGATTCGAATAAGCATCATTTTCTCTAAATTTAAGCATTAATTTTTTATTCACCCGATTCCGAATCAAGTGATTCAAAAGTCATACCGAGTCAAAGTCTATCATTATCGCCAGTTTCCGGACTTTTTAAAGAACGGGCGTTCTTTATTAACCGGATTTTCATTAGTATTTAATGATTTAATGATACCATTGGCTCCCAGTAGTTTTTATCGTATACTATCCGAAATTAATATCGAAGTGGACTACTCGCAAGCTCACTAGGTCTATTTTCTCCGACAATATGTAGCAACAAAAACACCAACCCAACACTAAACTAGAGCAGTAGAAAATCTAAGCCCCGTAGTTTACCAAAACAAGCATACAGTAGCCACCACACTGTTGAAATTTACAGATTGAAGCTAGTACCTTATGAACATTCATAGATAATTAAAAGCAGGACTATTAAGCAAATACGTTTTAGTAATTAAAGTTCCGTTAAAAAAACCTATATATTTGATGTTGTGTTCTAATACTTTAATTGTCAAATAAACAAATACTCCTGATATGATTAGATCATTTGAAATGGTTTTTGATGAATAAATCATGAATTATATATAATAGGTCATTTTGTCATATGATGGTAACTAATTATTCAAACATTTGATAATTCGAATATGAATGACGTACACAGTTAATTTTGAAAATATTGTTTTCAAACTTGGAAAATTTAATTGTCGGATTAACTCTTTAATCATTGTTTAAAGGTAAATTAATAGTTTATGTTTAGAATATGATTCAAAGGGTTAGTAAAATATTTAATAAACCTTGGATTTTATTCATTAAAGATAGATAATAAAATGCTCTTGTGATTTCTCTTAAAAGTTCTTATGAAGACCGACCTAAAAAATATCTACAAGTGTTTAAGGGATTAAAAGGTGAGAATCATAGGGCGTTTGCTTAAAAGGAAAGAGCTCGTCAAAGTCTATATTTTAAGCAACTTGTTTGAGATTGATCTATCTGATTGTAAATCAACTATGTTAGGTTGTATTAGTTTTGATGATGGCCAAACCTTAGCTGATTGGTCTTTTGTAGATGTCTGATATGGTTGTATAGGTTTGATCAGGATTGTGTTGGTAATAGGAAAAATGTTAGTCTTTTCAATCGTTGTCTGTTTAGATCAAGCTTAGCTCAAATCCGATCGGTAAACTGAAATGAGGATCAAACTTAGAGTAGAAGACCGTAGAACTAAAGACCAGAAGACTAGAAAACCAGCTTTGAAGAAAGTCAGATGAAGAGAACTAATGAAAATCAAGTGGTGTATTAAAAGCTTAAGAGAAGAACAGTTCAGATGACGAAAACTAGATCGGATGAATAAGTTATTATACAATACCAATGCAACATTTATTATCTTTTTCCTATGTTACCCCTAATTTAATATCAATACAATCACTTCTATTTCTTAACAATTATTGCATTAATGATAGTCAAGTGGTATTTTAGACATTTAACATTTAAATTTTAACATTCAATTATTTTTTTAATATGTTTAAAAACTCTTAATATGACTTATATTTTGGACGGAATGTAATATTTATATAGCTAATGTATCATACTATCTCTTTTCTTTCCCCAACTTTTAATACATACTACATCGCATTTCATTTGAACGGCCAAACAAAACGAACAACCAAGAAACAACTTAACATAAACGACTCAATGTGGGCATCTAGAATGTGCATTGCATGGCTGCTCACCTTATAGTATGTCTCGTGTTTTATATGGCGAGAAATGTTTGTACCACAATAAAATATATATAAGAAATGTCATAATAAATTTTTAAATCATTGATTTTTTTGGAGACTCATATGATTCAATAGGTCTCACGTCATAATCAATGACCTCAAAATATGTTGTGTACTATGTTGTGATTATTATGTTGTGACATTATCACTACTCTATAATGAGATTTTTTATTACTTTTATAATTTTATATCTTATTACTCCTCTGTTTTTTTAAATGTCATTTTAAAAAATTAGTTTTCACCATTTTTATTTTTTATTTACAACATCAATATAAATAATTTTTTTCCAATTTTACCCATATTTTTTAATTAAACCAAAGATTATATTTTCCATATGCATAATAAATGTAATCAAAAATACTATCTCCGTCTCAAAATATAAGTTATTTCATTTCTTTAGATTTGTCCCACAATAAAAATAATTTTACATTATCAATACAATATTTATTACTCATTTCTTCATCTTACCCTAATCTATTACTACCTCCGTCCCAAAATATAAGTTATTCTACATTTTAGATTTGTCTCATAATATAATCATTCTACATTACCAATGGAACATTTATTACAATTTTCTCTATCTTACTCCAAAGTTATTATCAATCCAACCACTTTTCATTTATCAGCAACTCACATTAATAATAGTCAAGGGGCATTTTAGACATTAACATTCAAATATATGACATTCTAGCATTTTTTTAATCTTTGTGAAAAAGCTTTAGATGACTTATATTATAGTACGACGAGTAATATCAATCTAACAATTTTTCATTACTTAATAACTACTGTATTAATGATAGTCAATATGTATTTTACACATTTAACCTTCAATTTTTCGACATTTAACATTTTTTAATCTATATAAAAACATCCAAAATGACTTATATTTTGTTAATGTTATCATTTTCCAATGCCAAGAGAATTGGACCATTAGGATTATATTTCTACAAGTCCAACCTGCGCGTTGCTTTTTAGTTATGTATTTTGGGGAAGGGGTTTGAATGAACTTTAAATTTTTTTTTTTTTTTTTTTTTTTTGATACAGAATGATTTTTAATACTTCAAATTAATAGTAATATTTCTATGGGTTTTAATCAAAAAAAAAAAATTTCTATGGGTTAAAAACATAAATAGAATGATCATATTGTCATTTAATAATATATTTTAGACAAATTACTTATTTTCTCAATATGAGTGACTATCTAAAAAATATTAGTAAAAAAACGGAGAAATTTAAAATATATACCTCTTGGTTAAAAAAAATTCATAACCCTACTTTTTCTATAAAAAAAAAATCTGTTTTTCAAGTATTTCTTAGTACTACCTCCGTCTCAGAATATAAGTCACTTTGGCTTTTTTGTCTCATAATATCAATCATTCTACATTATCAATGTACAATTTATTTTTAATTTCTCTATCTTACTCTTAATTTATTAACAATCAAACCACTCTATAAGTATTATATTAATGATATTCAAAGGACATTATACTCATTTCTTCTTTAAATTTATGTTATAAAACCACTTACTTAATATGTTTGAAAACACCCAAAGCGATTTATATTATGAAACGGATGAAGTATATTAACACTATTACGATAGCCAAATGCTATTTTGGAAATATTATGTAATACAATTTATTACCTTAAAATCAAAGTCAAAATACTTGTATTGAAAATAGAGATTATTTGTCAATCAAAAAAAAAATAAAATAAAAAAAAATAGAGATTATTTTGAAGCTGGTCAATTGTTGACAAATTTGTTACAACTGCCAATGCATTTGAAAAAAAAATGTTGTCACAAGTGATGACGGATGGAGATGTCACTATGACTTCAACATTCATAACAAAACCAACCCTCTGATCCCTCCCCCCTACCACCTATATTTCCTTTTTATCGTCGAACTCTTATTTCATATGAATGATTGATCTTAAATATTTTTTGTTTAAACCGGATGTTTATATATATATTTGTTGTTTTTGATTTCCCTTTGATCTTAAATATTTATTTAGTAAAAAAACATGTTCGAGTCATAATCCAAAAGATTTTCCGTTTTGAAGTTTTGTAAATAATATAAATCGATAATTCATTAAAATAAAAAAAATTAAAAAATAAAAAAGAGAGAAACTGAGACCTGCATTCTTAAAACCTAAGAAGCTCCAGGTGTTAACAAAAGAATAAGTCATACATCGTGTGACGACGGTCAGAGTAAATCTTGCCACGTGTCACTCAGCGAATGGCATTGTAATAAATAACGAAAGAAGCGTGTAATAGTTATGAAGGCCAGGGGCCCCACGTTAGTAAGACTTAACCCTATGTGAGAGGTCTGACATGTCCTTCCCGAGCAGACCACCGCAGGGCGGTTTAGTCATAACGGAGGTCATGTCATGCACCCAGGTCGAGATGACCTGAGGAGCTCAGTGCAAGCCGTCTGGAGCTCTCTTACCCGATGTTAAACACTGGGTTTGCATAGCAAGATAATCATAAACAGAATCCCGTGATTGTAGGACATTGATCCTGTCATTTAAACATGATAATAGTTATCCCTAAATTAAAGGGATTCATACGCGTTAATCCATAAGGGCTAGGAAGTAAAATCCTAATGCTTGCAGGGCAAGAAATAGGGCTACAACGCCCCCTATATAAATAAACCCTAAGGAACTACGAAAGACTTGATTCTAATTACGTACATTGGATACGTAGGCAACTTGAGAGAGATAACTCTCAGGCTCAGTCTAAAACAAACCAAAAACCACCATCCCTATTGTTGTGTGTTCTTGTTAAGTCGTTCCAAGAGGTAATTAGGCCCGGATTATTGAAGAGACGATATCCGACATCGTCAATTGGTGCTAGAAGGAGGGCCGTTTTACAGCGATTTAGTCAAGGTCAAGCGATGGCACCACCAAAAAATACAGGAAAAAGACCCAGGTTCAAGATCCATTGGTCCAAGAAACCAATCCCGGTGCAACAGCTGCTGGACAGACGGAAGGTGGAAAGAAAGATCCCAACACCACTACTAGCTAGCATCAACCTCAAGAGGATGAGATACTTGTTGATCCTTCCCAACAGGCCCTATTGAAGGCTTTAAGAAACTTGGATCAACCTGCGTTTAAAAGTGTGCTTGGTCTGGCATTGAAGGGAAGGGAAGAAGGAGTTCCTGAAGATAACGTCCCTAGGATCGATCCGCCGCACAAAGAAGATAAAGGGGATACCCTGTCCTCTACCTCCAACACATTGAGAAGGCAGGTCAATACTCAAGCCCAGGAGGCTGCCCGAGCAGAGCTTGACGGAATACTAGGTCGTAAATCAGACGATCTATCATTCGAATCACCATTTTTAGAGCAAATCTTGAATTACCCGCGTCCGGATAGGTTTAAGGTCCCCAAGTTGGAACCAAATGATGGCACTAAGGATCCCCAAAATCATCTGTTTCAATAATTGATGCATATGAATCTGGATTGCATAGCAGAGGAGATGAAGTGCAAGGCCTTCCCAGCCCTACTCACAGGCAGGGCCCGTGAGTGGTTCAGGAAATTGCCACCTCGTTCAATCTCTAACTTTGAGATGCTGGCCAGGAAGTTTCTACAAGCATTTGTCACGGACAAGCCCTTCCAAAAAACTGCTACTTACCTCCTCACCATCAGGCAGAGAAAAGAGGAGACGGTACTGCAATATCTGAAGAGATCCAACAAAGAGTCAAGGCAGGTCAGGAACGCAGAGAAACATCTCCTGATCACCTCTTTCGTAGCAGGTCTACGAGAGGGTCGGTTGTACGCTAAATTAAACAACAAACTTCCGAGATCTATGGAAGAATGTATGGAGCTGGCTTACAGGCATTTCCGGGGAGAAAGCCAACCGATTGAAAAGAGTCGGAAGACTCCAAGAAAGATAAGACCAACGACAAACCTAATAGGAAACGCAAGTCAGTATGGGATCGAGTTGCAGCACCGGTGTCAGACAGACTAGGAAAGAAAGGCGCTCTACAGGAAAGGGATTTTATCCCCTTAAATAGGTCACGCGAGCAAGTCCTCGCTATAATGCAAAGAAAAGGCATAGCACGAGTTTCACCTCCAATGAGGGGTCCTCGTGAGAAAAGATATCAGACCAAGTATTACAAGTACCATGAGGATATTGGTCATGACGCAGAGCACTGTAGGGATTTGCAAAGGGATATCGATGCGGCTGTTATGGAGGGGGAGTTGGATGAGGTCATAGACCGGTCACAAAACACGGAACCCCGAGGGAGAAGAGAGTTCAAGAGAAGGATGTTGGAGAGATTTTGTATCAATAAAACAAAAGAAAATTTATAACCCTAACTACCATGCAAAACTAACTCCTAACCGGCCGAATACCGGGTAATTGATAGTAGAGCGAAGATGAGTAAGGGGTCGATCCACGGGGAAAAGGGATGTTAAATCTAATCTCACTAACTCTCTCAATTGTTACTCAAGAAAACGCATAAACAAAAGAACAAATATAAAAACGCATAAAACAAATAAAGCAAAAAATAAATCTAAGCTAGAAAACGAAAATAAAAAATCTAAACTAAGATACATGGGATCAAACATCATACAAACTAAGTGATTCCAATCCTAGTTAATTCTCATGATTTTAATTCAATTTGTGGTTTCACCTTTTCACGAGACATAAACCCTAATTCCTTAGTGAATTTATTCTCAAACTACGGATTCCTAATTCCTTAGTAAATCCAATTTATCAATCTCTACTCTCTCGTAAGTTGAAACTGATTTCCATACAACACTCGGTGTAGATTCAGGTTAACTCTCGTATTTTAGAATCTAACAACCTAGATAATTAATCGATTAACTTGTCATCATTAACGATTAAAAATCTTATCTTTCTATGGTGATCTAACGTTTATGCAACTTCCGTATTATAAACATCAATTGAAAACTAATTTTCCAATCTATTCTCATGGCATCATAAACACATAGGAAAGATACAAAACGAAATCAAAACATGAAGAGAAACTGGAATTGAATTAATCGAAGAGAACTCACACAGTTTCATACATTGAAGGATCCAAGAACGGAAAAAAAAACATCTAAACTACTCCTAATCTAACCTCGGTTCACCCGAGCACAAGGCTCGGGTGACCGGCCTTCAAATCTCCAAGGTGCGGCTGCTCTCTTGTGTTTGATGTGAAGAAATTTCTGAATGAATTAGGGTTGGGGCGACGGCTGTTTAAATAGAAGATTAAGTCGGTTTAGGCAAAGGCGGCGGCGGACGCTCGTTTGAATACGTGGACGCCCGTCCATTTGCCTTGGACGGAGAGTCAACGCTCGTTCAGCTTGCGTCTGGAGACTCTGAATGTAAAATCTCTTCTAGGACGCTCGTTCACTTCACCAAACGCCCGTCCACTATTGAACGCTCGTCTGCTTCAGATGGACGCTCGTCCATATTGACTTGAAATCGAATTTCTTGATTTTTCCATCTTTATCTTGATTTATTTCTTTCCTTATCTCTTTTATTCTTCCATATCTTTAATTGATCCTCTTCCATCTCGAATTTAGCCTTTTAGGATCATCTTTTCCATCATTAATTGGGTATCTACAAATATCAAAACATACCAAAACGTAATAATTTCCAAAATAATATAAAAACATCAAATAAACATAAAAATCGATACGTTTTCATATTTAATCATTAAAAACCTCATTTACTCAATATTTGACTATAAGGCCCGATATCTATGAAAATAATCCATATATGGGGGAAATTGATTCATAAAATATATATGAAAATCACTATAATTTGGCCCTTAACAAAGGAACTTCGGCCAAGATCGAGACCGACGCGATAACAACCACCGCAGAAGAGATCAGTCCCAAGGTCCTATTGGGCAAGTCGATAACCACCCCATCAACACAATCAATACAATCTCGAGTGGCCCGACCACCGCTTCCCGACCCGAGGAAGGAAACAGTAACAAGTCAGCCACTTCCACGGACTCAAGCAAGAGGCAAAGACTTTTCGGAGAGGTAACGTATGGTCCTCGTGATCCCATGCCCTTAGTCACAAATAACGATGGTTGGTGATCGAAGTTGTAATCAATAAACACCGGATAAGACGTATCTGTGTTGACACGGGAAGCGCTGTCAATGTAATGTACTATAACATTTTTAACTCTGTGAAGTTAAAGGATTCTGAGCTGACACCCATCTCAGCTCCGCTATTTGGGTTCGTAGGACCACCGGTCCATCCCATGGGCATGATCAGACTGCCAACCACATTTGGAGAAAAGCCAAGGGACAGGACCCTTCTGGTTGATTATGTCGTAGTCAAGGCTTCATCGGCTTATAATGTTATCATGGGTCGGCCTGCACTGATCGACCTCCGAGCTGTAATCTCCCTAACTCATATAAGCATGAAGTTCCCGACCGTACAGGGGTCAATAAAGATCAAGGGTGACGTGGAAACGGCCAGGAGCTGTTACACGGCCACCGTCAACAGGAAAATGATGGTTCAGCAAGTTTCAGTGGAAGAGTTGCTTCTGGAAAATGAAGAAGGTTGGTCCTCCGAGGATAAAATTGAGGCAGTAAGTTTGTGGGAAGGACAGGGAAACCTAAATGTGAATATGGGGTCATGGATCCCAGGACATCAAAAAGAAGAACTAGTCAAAATACTGAGAGAGTGTATATTTGGGGTCAGGTCAGGTAAATTCCTAGGGTATATGATCTCCAAGGAAGGTATCAAAGCAAATCCAGACAAAATCGAGGCATTGAGACTAATTCCACCCCCGAGGAACATCAAAGAAGTGCAAAGGCTGACATGGCGTATGGCTGCCCTAAACAGGTTCCTGTCCAGGTCGGCACAGCGTGCCTTACCATTTTTTAAAGTCTTAAGAAAGACAAGTCCCTTCCAGTGGAATGAGGACAACCAGAAAGCGTTCGAAGACCTCAAGGCTTACATAGCCGAGATGACGACCTTGACCTCTCCTCGGGATGGAGAAACTTTGCTAATATACTTGGTAGTTGTTGAAGAAGCAATTAGTGCAGTCCTAATCAGAGACGAGGGCAATATACAGAAACTAATCTTCTATGTGAGGAGAGCTCTACATGGACCAGAAGTCAGGTATACTAATGCAGAAAAGCTAGCTTTGGCCTTGGTGCATGCCTCAAGGAAGTTGAGACCGTATTTTCAAGCACATCCGATAACTGTGGTGACAGTTCAGCCTTTACGATAGATCCTAGCTCGACCAGACACATCTGGACGATTAGCGAAGTGGGTCATAGAGCTTGCAGAGGATGACCTGGATTTCCAACCCCGAACTGCGGTGAAAGCTCAGTCGTTAGCAAACTTTTTAGCTGAAGGAATCTCAGTGGGCGTGGTCAACCTACCACGCAAGAAGAATTATGGACCCTGTACATGGATGGGATAGCAGGGAAAGATGGAGCAGGGGCATTCCTCCTGCTCATAAGCCCAAAAGGAGAATAATTTCCTTATGCCTTGTGTTTCGAGTTCAAGGCCACAAATAATGAAGCTGAATACGAGGCTCTAATCACCGGGCTCCGACTAGCCGCCAAACTCGGTGCT
Organism: Gentiana straminea; assembly: GCA_036785695.1. Classification (NCBI taxonomy): domain Eukaryota; kingdom Viridiplantae; phylum Streptophyta; class Magnoliopsida; order Gentianales; family Gentianaceae; genus Gentiana; species Gentiana straminea. Next base: position 681,503 of record JAVUPR010000424.1, on the reverse strand, counting down.
ACCAATCTATAAGTGTTCAGCGACTCCCAGCTAGTGGTTAATCATGTTAAAGAGGAATATGAAGCAAAGGAAGAACCAATGAAGAAGTACTTGTCGGTGGCCCAAGTTTTACTCAAGAACTTCAAGTCAGTCCAGATCAAGTAGGTCTCCCGATCTCAGAACAAGCGAGCTGACGCCCTTTCAAAGTTGGCCTCCAATTTCTTCTCAAACAAAAGAGTATTGGTAGAACAGCTCGGTGAGCACAGCTATGTCTCAGAATGAAGTCCAACCAGTAACTCAACAAGATACATGGATGGACCCTATTTATCCTATCTCAAACATGGCATCCTACCAGCTTATAAGTCTCAGGCCCGTAGGATGAAGTTCCTAGCAGGCAAGTATTTTCTTTTTAACGAAGTCCCGTATAGATGATCCTTCATATCACATTGGCTTAGGTGTGCTTCAAAGGAAGAAGGAAATTATCTCCTGAGAGAAATCCATCTTGGCATTTGTGGAAATCATACGGGGGCACGAAACCTGGCAAGGAAATGTTGCATGTTTGGGTATTACTAGCCCACCATGCAAAGCGATGCAAACGAGCTAGTCCTGAAGTGCAAGTCATGTCAGGTACATGATAACTTATCACATCAACCTTCCCAAGAAATGGTTCCTATAGTCTCTCCCTGGCCTTTTTATCAATGGGGTATGGACCTGGTCGGGCCACTCCCTCGAGCTCCAGGTAATCTCAGGTTCCTTGTTGTAGCAGTAGATTATTTTACCAATTGGGTAGAAGATGAAGCTCTAACTACCATCATTGCCAAAGCTATTCAAAAGTTCATTTAGAAAAACATAGTCTGCAGATACGGCATACCCAAGACTTTGATCTCAGACAATGGCACTCAATTTGAAGACAAAACAATCAGATCGTGGTGTGCCGAGCTGGGCATCACTCGGCACTTTACCTCTGTAGGTCACCCACAGGCCAATGGCCAAGTCGAACAAACAAATAGGCAAGTCAAGACCGGGTTGAAAAAGAGACTAGAGGAAGAATGAGAGAATTGGGTAGAACATCTACCCAATATACTGTGGGCGTACAGGACTACGCCAAACTCAGCCATGGGAGAAACATCTTTTTCCTTGGCATATGGAAGTGAGGCAGTCATCCCAACAGAGATTGGCCTCCCATCCCCGAGGTCAGAACTTTACACTCACACATATCAGGAATCTGAACTCAGGCATTCTAAAGAAGAATTGAAAGAAACCAGAGAGGTGGCCTACATTAGAATGGCCAAGTACAAACAAAAGGTGTCTCAGTACTATAACTCCAGACTCAAGCACACTTACCTTAAAGAAGGAGATCTGGTACTGAGAAAGAATGAAGTTAGCTGACAAGGTCCCCAGGGCAAGCTCGACCCGAACTAGGAAGGACCGTACATGATAGTCAAAGTCCATGGGAAAGGGGCATACCAACTAGATGATGCGAGTTGCAAGACCATACCTCGAAGCTGGAATGTCAACAACTTGCGTAAATTTTATGTCTAGGACAGGTGCCGGATTTGCATTTCTCTCTTCTTTTCAGTCTTGTTTATTTCAATAAGGTGTAACATCAAAGCATTTTAATAAAATTTTCTTTTCACAAGTGCAACACTGTTAATATATAACCCTTAAAGGAAAAAGTCGAACTGAGTGTTGTAGGTCAGACTCAGAGAGTGTGAAAAGAACAAACTCCCCAAATCTACGGAGTCGTTATTTTTCAAAGGACGAAACTCCCCGCACGACGAACCGACTCAGAGAGTTTGCAAAGGACAAACTCCCCAAGTCTGAAGGTCAGGCTATTTTTTGAACTGAGCTGTATGACAGACTCAGAGAGTTTGCAAAGGACAGACTCCCTAAGTCTGCAGATCAGGCTATTTTTGCAATGGACAAACTCCCCATTCCGAGTCGGGCTACGGGCTACATGACAGACTTAGAGAGTTTGCAAAGGACAAACTCCCCAAGTCTGCATGTCAGGCTATTTTCGAACTGAGCTACAAGACAGACTCGGAGAGTTTGCAAATGACAAACTCCCCAAGTCTGTAGGTCCGCCTATCATCAAACGACAAAAAATAAACACTATAATCGAAAACCAGGTATGTCATCCAATACAATGAGTAATGCATGCCATACTAGGAGAGGCAAAAGGGTCTCAGGTAAGTACTCAAACTCAAAACAAAAATTAAAGTAGAACAAAAATTAAAGAAGTGCTTAATAAAAATGTAGTGGGCAGAGCACCACAAATATTAGGAAAACATACAAGTTTTTCAAAAGGTTTACAAAACATACTTCAAAAAAGTGGTACAACATAAAATTCACTTCTCAGCGGCGGATTATGCTGTTCTGTTGAGGGAGTCGGCTCAGTACTTTGAGGGGCAGGACGGCACTTGTTATACTTAGCTCCAATGTCCTCACCTTCTTTAAACTCCCTTAGCCGGTCGTCATAGATCTTGCCCGCACCTACCTTGTACATCATTCGGTAGTGGGGAAGGTCGGGAAGAACCAGGTCGGCATGCTGCTCTTTGGCTTCATCAACTCTAGAAGTATAGCCATGTTGCATGACGGGGCCTAATAAGGCCTTCAGAGCCTCAGTAAAGTGTCCAGAGGACTTATACTCGTGAATGGATTAAACATTCTGAGCAGGAATATAGGCTTCCAGTGCATCCTCTCGGCCCGGATTTTAACTAAGGCCTACCCCAGTTCAGAGTTCTCCGTAGTATACTTGTCAAACGCAGCTTGAAGCTCGGTGGTATACTGAGTCCAGGCTTGCTGAAGCTCGGCATCACGAGCTCCGAGTTGCTCCTTCAGGGACTTAATCTCCTCATCTTTAGACTTAGAGGAATCCCTATGCCTCTGGTGGCTCTCCCTTAAATCTGCTATTGTCTTCGGCAGAGCTTCTCTCTTTGCAAAAGACTCAGCAAGCCTCTTTAAGAACTCCTGCACGATTTGGTCCCCCTACAGGAACAATACGCACGTCAGAATGAAAAGGTATTAATATAAGGAAAGAAAACTGGACAAAAGATAGATAATCTACCACTGCAGCCAGATCTTGATCAGACAACTCAAAAAGGCGTCCCACCTGAAGGAGCCCCATCCTCGTAAGGTCCTCGACATCATCAGTAGGACGAGACTCGGATCTTCTCTTCTTGGATTTGCCCCTTTGGGGGTATCGATGGTTATAACTTGGTTTCTCCTCCTGAGCCCGACTTCCTCTACTTCTTCCTCTCTATCCTACGCACCCGCATTCAATTCAGAAAGACCAACTCCTAGTGCGGGTAGAGGAGAAGACTCTGGTGCATCCTCAGGATGTTCGGATATGCTCCGAGCTGAGGAAGAGTTCAGGACGGTACCCGCAGATCGAGTAGCCTACAGGTCGACACTCTCAGTTCTCTCCGACCCCTGATCGGGGTCAACCTGGTTACCTCCAGGAGCCTCTCCTCAACAACCTCGGCCAGAAGATCAGCAAAACTAGACACTGCATAATACATAACAAGGTATGGTCAGTACAAAAGTAATCGCAATATAGAAGTGAAAGTAGCGCAAACTTAAAATTCCTACAAGTGTTAGAGTCTTCCTCATTCAACTCCACATAAGGATCCGGACGGCGGTTGACAACTTAGCAGCGTCAATTAATTCGGAAGAATACTTCCTCTTTCTCAGGCTAATGCCACACTCCCGGATATCCGTTAAGAATTTCTTACCAACAGCGGTAGATCGGGGATCACTACCCAGATCGGTAGAGTTCCACCTACCCAAGTTAATAGCCACCCCGGGATGAATGAAGAAATAGTGGTGTTTCCACTCCTTATAAGAGGATTCACCCTTGCTTAGAATAACTACATCGTTCATAAAGTCCCCCCGACGAGGGAAGCAGTACAACCCAGGGGAATCCTTTACCAACTTACACTGATAAAAAGTCCTGAAGTACCTCACCGTAAACGGGATTCCAACCCACTGGCACCAGATCGTAAAACCTATAATAGCCCTTATACCATTAGGAACCACTTAGGCCATTCCCAACCCGTAGTGTTGCAGGACAGCCAGAAGGGCAGGGCAGAGAGGAAATCTCAAGCCTTAATCAAATTGCTCCTTATACACTGCACAATACCCCTACGGGGCTTGATAAGCATAAGTCCCAGTAGGAGGGACTTGGGGGTCGTACAACACGGTGTCTATACCATACTTCTTGCATATAGAGGCCACGCTGCGTTTGTTGAGTTTCGAATTAATACCGTGACAGACCGCCTGATATCTCAGGGCCATGTGTGCTTTCAGAGTTAAGACAAACGCTAAAGTTCCAGAAGAATGAGGTGGACCAGAGTAAGACGGATCAAATTGGAGGGCTAGAACGAGATGCTGAAATCCCTCCGGTTAATTAAAGGTTTGGGGACCGGAATATCAATAGGTTGGGGCACAAGGTTGTCGGAGTTAACCTTAAAATGAGAGGACTCACTTTCAGATTCAGAGGCGGACTCAAACAAAGCTTCAATAGAAAGAACAATTGGCTCACTCATTAACCATAAAACGAATGGAGAAAGAGAAAGCTTACTTGTGTAAATAAATTGAAGAAGAGGAATGGCAACCGATAGACTTCACCTTCCGACTTAATAGTAAATAAGTTTGAAACGTCTTAGGAGACGTGATGCAACTAGAAGGTTATAGGCCCCAAAAACGGTATTAGAAAAAACAACCATCATTAAGACGTGTACAAAAAATGCGTCGTTTTTCGTGTATGTCATAACAGAGTTATGACGGTAACGCAGACACCTGCAAAGCAACTCCCAACACATCGAAGTAACCGAGCCGCGCTCCGCCTAAGTCAGATCAGCCCCACTCCAAAAGAGTCTGGTCAGACCTGGGGGCTTATGACGACGGTCAGAGTAGACCTTGCCACGTGTCACTCAGAGAATGTCATTGCAATAAATAACGAAAGAAGCGTGTAATAGTTATGAAGACCAGGGGCCCCATGTTAGTAAGACATAACCCCAGGTGGGAGTCTGACCTGCCCTTCCCGAGCAGACCACCGCAGGGCGGTTTAGTCATATCGGAGGTCAGGTCATGCACCCAGGTCGAGATGACCTGAGGAGCTCAGTGCGGGCGTCTGGAGCTCCCTTACCCGATGTTAAACACTGGGTTTGCATAGCAAGATAAACATAAACAGAATCCCGTGATTGTAGGACATTGATCCTATCATTTAAACATGATATTAGTTATCCCTAAATTAACGGGATTCATACCCGTTAATCCTTAGGGGCTAGGAAGTAAAATCCTAATGCTTGTAGGGCAAGAAATAGGGCTACAACGCCCCCTATATAAATAAACTCTAAGGAACTACAAAGACTTGATTCCAATTACATACATTGGATACGTAGGCAACTTAAGAGAGATAACTCTCAGGCTCAGTCTAAAACAAACCAAAAACCACCATCCCCATCGTTGTGTGTTCTTGTTAAGTCGTTCCAAGAGGTAATTAGGCCCTGATTATTGAAGAGACGATATCCGACATCGTCACCATGTATTGACAATTATAGTACAATCACCAAATAATGATAACCAAATGTTCGTGAATGATATAAACCGAAATTTATTTTTCAATAGTACAATTTATATTCGACATGTCGATACAATATATCTAACCCCCCACACAACATTTTAAAAGTCAATTTAAAAGTAATAGTGCCATTCGATCAAGTAATAGTGCCATTACATCTCCTTGCTCTAGCGGTTGATTGTCCAAGCACTGAGCCGTCCAAGTGTTCGCCTTTTAGCTGTAATCCACACGAACAACCGCGGAGTCCTTCGGCCTGTAGCTGTAATCTATACGAACAACCTCCAGAATCTTCAAAGTACTGCTACCGAAAAAAGTCCACTGCTATGTCGCCGTTTCTTCTTCCTACAAAACTCTCTCAAGAAAATCTCTCTTTATTGTATTTAAATAATAAATATTGTGATACAAAAGAGTTGACACAACTCCTTTTAAATAGGAGCAAGCCTTGCGCAAGCGGGTCGCCCGGGTCAAAGTGATACGCATATCACCAAAAATATGACCCCAATGCCGCTGACATCCACATTACTCTTTACTACGCCATGCGGGGGCTTCATCCATTTATCCGCTAAATACGCACCGAAGCTTGAGTCTAATAAGTGTCAATGGCCTGCACATATTCAGCCGCGGTGCCGGTATATCCGCTCGCGAGAGACATAAACTCGGAAGCCACACAAATCACGCCTCGACACAGTAAATAAACTCCGAAAAAGAAGGCCGAGCGAGAGATGCGTAAAGTACAAAATTTGATTTTTTAGATGTCGAAATAACACATTTCGACTTTTCGGAAGTTGAAATAATTCATTTCGACTTCTGAAAAATCGAATTTTATACGCGGTTGACCAACACGCGAGAGATATATATATGTTTCGATACCCGAAGAGGGCGCCATTGTTCGAGATATTAGATGTGGTCAAAATCAATCGTATATAATACCCCACCAAAAACCATATCAACAAGAAATAACTTGGGATTTACTTTTTTTTTTTTTTTTTTTTTTTTTTTTTGCTTGGCTTCAGAGGGGCGGGATTTACTTTTGAGTTGAGTAGGAAACCATAAACTATTTTTTGGGGGAATGAGGGAGAAGGACATAAATATTTCATCAATTGAGTAGAAGGACAGTTTTTTGAAACTTTTGCATAAAGGACAAAACTATTTATTCACCGTCGAAATTCACTTGTGTTCGAAATTCAATTTTTTAAATTCACGACGAAATTCAAAGCTGTCGAAATTCACTAATTTTCAAAATTCATCATCGAAATTCACTAATTTTTGGGATTCACCGTCGAAATTCACCTCTCGTCGAAATTCACCGATTTCGGGATTCACCTTGAGGAGATTCACCGATTTTCGGGATTCACTTGTTTGTCATTCCGCTATAAAAATTATGCGGTTGTCCTTCTCCCTATAAAAAATATGTAGTTGTCAAAAATATTTCGTATTTACGTCCTTATCCCTAATTTTCCACTATTTTTTTCAATTGAGACCGGAAGAGTAAAAAGAATAATTATATATTCAGTTTAGATATTAAATCTATGAATGAAATATATAAATTTTGTCATCATTGCATTGATGAGAATCTGCCATAAAAAAACGGGGGACTGCTACATCCACTACATCAATCTCCACAACATCATCCACAACACCATCCTCACCATTAATTTAGTCTAGACCCACAGCTCAAAAATATTTCTCTCTCCAATGAATAATACTTTATAATGTTTTTTCCCATAAAAAAATGATGATAAAGTAAACTTTAAGTTTGTATTTACAGAGATTTTACACTTTATAATAAATTTCTTGTGGCATTGTTGTGCAGCGTCTATTGTTTTCATTAATGCTTAAATTAAGTTGAAAAGCCGCTCCTGTCATTTTCATTCCTCAAATTCGCACTGCTTAATCTTTTTGATTTTTGAGTGAGAGCCTTCACTCTCTGCTACATTAATGGAGACGCTCTCAAACAATTCCTCTTCTCCAGAATCCAAACTTCTGAGAAGTTCTCCAAGACATGTGACATTGGGTTCTGAGAGTGAGAGCAAATCCAAGAAGAGATCATCTCCATCCAAAAGTGATGAATGTTCTTGGGATGGTTCTCTGCATGTAACTGCAGTGAAGAATGAACAACAAGAAGCCACTCCTTTTGACTTCCATGAACCGAATTCAATGAGCCCCGGAATATCATCAAGATTTACAATTAACGAATTCAGAAGGTCGTCTTCTGGAAGCCCAGTTGCTGCATTGCCTTCCTCTGCTCCAAGAACTACTTCAAGCCTGCTGCCATTGAGGTCAACTTCGAGAAAACTGCAACGGTTGGAGGAGAACCCGAGTGAATTGTCTGGATCGGGAAGCGGGTCGGACCAGAAAAAGGTAAGTGGTCATGAATTGGTGGGCATGCATTTGAGAAGGTCTCCTAGGTTGAGTTTGAGTCTCGATAGGCCTAATGGTAGAAATTCCCAAAGCGGTTTACCTACATTGAGTCGGAAGTCCTTAAGTTGTGGGTCATCTCCAATGCGGTTAGATGAAGACAGAGAAAAATTTAGCAGAAGTGAATTGGGGAGCGTGGTTTCAAGAAAATTAGTTGTAAAGATGTTAAGATCTAGTGAAACTGAATTAGAATTACCTAAAACAGCAATTGATTCAAGAAATGTAGGTGACAATTTGTTAAGATCCTGGGAAATCAAAGCAGAATTAACTAAAACTCCAGATAATTCGAGGAAAACTGAATTAGATTTAGCTGAAATCCCTAATGATTTCAGAGAAAGCATTTCTCCGCAGCTGGGCAGTAGCGATTCCCTGGAGAAATGCCCAAGGTCTACAGATGCTTCTCCTGGTGGTAGTAGTAAAGATAGGAATGTGAGACAGAAAAATTTAGAGTTGGATTTGACAAATGATTTAGGGTCAATCACTCCAGCAAATAACCACATTGGGGAAACAGATTTGAATTCTGGTGAAAGAGAGCTGCACATAGGGATAGGGGATCAGTCTACAGAGAAAAGTGTGTCTGATTTGTCGACTGGAAAGTGCTTGAGGTCTAGGAAAATTCCATTAATTGGGGAAAATTCAAAAACTGGACAGTCATCAATCAAGAAAAAGAAAAAGAGCGGAAAGAAAGCTGAATCCTTTTTCGTTGGGGAGCCACTTACTGAAGAAGAGGCTATGATAAGATGGCAATGGCGTTATGATTTGAAGGTATGTAATTAGTTGACTTTCTGAGGCGTAGTTGCGCTTTCCTTTCACTTGTTATGTTCTTCCCCCAATCCCATTTTGGCTTGTCCTGTTTACATTTTTTTAGTTATTTTATTGTAGATTAGATCATGTAGGTTGCACCAGCACGGATATGCAGATTTGAATATACGGGTACACTGCATGGTTGCAAATCTGCCCCAGGCTTGTATACTAAGTATACGATGTTTAAACGTATCAGATAGGGGACTCGGTGCCAAACAATAGTTTCCAATCTTCGTATACCCGTTCAAATATCTTATTTACTCAATTTCATAATTGTATTAGATCATCATAGGGAAGGGGGCCATAGGTAACCTTATCTATGCTACCATATGTGCATTGTTTAGTTAGCCCTCTCTATTACCTGTGTGCCTTATGTTTGCCTCGGTCCTAAAATGTCTTTATCCGGCCCCCATTTGCTTACCTGTAGGCGGGATTGTAATTCAACAGAAAGTATGCATGTCTAATGTAATGGTTACTTATATTAGTTGAGAGCCTCGCAAGCCTCTCCTATTATGTTTTTATTGGAACCTTGGGTTTGGGTTTGAGAGGGGGGTGGGGGGGGGGTGTGTTTGGTTCAGCAAGTACCATCAGTGGAGGAGTGTGCCCCTTTAGTTTTGTTTCCCTTTTTATCATGGCATAGCCAATTTTTTATGATCTCGTCTTTATGGTAGACTTATTTGTAATATAATGAGATTACTAATTTGCAGCCTGAATTATTTGTTTGCAGAGTAAAAGTAAACGGAACGATGGGGTTCTGAAGTGAGTGACACATCTGAATGTCTTGGCAATGTTTCTGTGCATGCCTATTTATATATTGCTGGTATTTATGCATATTTTTTGGGTGCAGTGCTGGTGAAGAGGATGAAACAATATTGAATGTGGAATTCCACTATGCTCAAGCTAGTGTGGGTGGCTGCATTTTTAATGTTGGGGATTGTGCACTGATAAAGGTAATTCCTTTGAATTTTTCCGGATAGATTGCATATATCCTATTTCTTTATTGCTTCCTTTACAGCTTTATATTTTCTTAGTATTTCCAAGTGCCACCTCTTAAGCATTTTTCTCTATCTTCTTTGATCTCCCCACATTATGTGTATGTATGTATGTATATACCGGCTCTATTCATAGGCAAACCATTTAAGAGTATTCAGTTTTTCTTTTATGTTGGAGCTAATCCAAATTTAGGAATTCATTTATTTTCTTATTGATTTGACTTCTCACAGATATAATTTTTTTCTCTCATAGATATAATTTTAGTTTGTGCTTCGAATCCATAATTTATTGTTCAAATGTCAGAAGCTGAAGTCTGAAGGATTAAAAATTTGATTTATTTACAGGATCGCATATTTTTCATAAATATCTCCTTTATCATTTATGCATCATTCTTAGTTTGGTGATAGTCATCGTTTTAGATAAAAATGTTATCTTGAAATTTTTGTGCCTAATATGTGAGATTTATGAACGAGCACCTATGCATGAAAGCATGCCTGTGACTTGTAATAGAAAGAAATGTTTAGAGAAAATTAAAAAAAAGGTAAGGTTTACTTGGAAAATAAAGTGGTAAGATTTACACAATAAGCCATTTTCCAGGGTGAAGGAAAACAAAGTCATATAGGCAGGATCTTGGAGTTCTTCAAAACAATGGATGGAGAAGATTACTTTAGGGTCCAATGGTTTTATAGAGCACAAGAAACTGTGAGCTCCTTTATCCTTTCAGAAGTTTTTCCTTTTTGGCCTTTACACTTGTTTCAAAATAATCTGTTTACGGATTCTATTTTGTTCAGGTTATGAAAGAAACTGCTGCTAAGCATGACAAGAAGCGTGTATTCTACTCCACTGTACAAAATGACAATCCTCTTGACTGCATTATATCCAAAGTCAGCATAACACAGATACCAAATATGGTATGCTCCATAAATTGATTGGTTGATTCTCGTGTTTTGTTTGAAACTGCTTCTTTCTTTACACCTTCATTGATGTTTATTACTAAGTGCAATCTTTTCTTTTTATTAGTAGTAAAGGTGAAATCTTGACCTTTCTGCAATTTCCTGACGTTTTAGGCCAGTCTGAAGCAAGACGATATCCCACCTACGGATTTCTATTACGATATGGAGTACTGTGTCGAGTATTCTACTTTCCGCAGCTTACAGTATGGTACGTGCTGCTGCTAGAACTTACAATGTCTGTTCATATCTAGACTTCATGATCTTTTCATTATGCTACCCGTTTTCCTTTAATTTCTCATCTCCAGATAAGTGATATGGGCGTTTTCCTTTCCTTCCAATTTCTTTTGGGTTGCATTGTTCAGGTGATAAGTTGGAGAGCCAAAATTCATTTCCACATCAAACTGATGATGCGTTTCATAAGCCAATCGCTGCAACTCCTTTGGCAATTTTGCCTAGTTGTGAATCTTTTAAAGCAGAGTTGACACTGTTAGATCTATTCTCTGGTTGTGGTGGCATGTCTACAGGGCTGTCCCTTGGGGCCAAACTCTCTAGTGTTAATCTTGTGACGGTAAAAAACTAAAAACCACATTCCCATCATTAAGTATGTGATATTTGGGTGTCATACTCATCTTCTTGCACTTATTTTAGAGATGGGCAGTGGATTTTCAGAAGGCTGCAACAGAGAGTGTGAAGCTAAATCACCCTGAGGCACAAGTAAGTTGACAAGATGTACTCTAAACTCTAAAAGGCCTGTCTTTTTTTGCTAAAAATCACAAGATTTTTTTTTTTTTTTAATTTTTTTTTTTTTTTTTTTTTTTTTTTTGGAGCTGAATCGATGTTTTATGTCTAGGCTAGAAATGAATCTGCTGCAGATTTTCTTGAGCTATTGAAAAGGTGGGAAAAGCTTTGCCAATGGTATGTTTTCAGTGATTCAGAAAAGACTTCTGAAGCCGGATCAAATAATGAAGCAGAAGGCGAAAGTACTGAAGATGTTGATTTGGACAAAGATGAGGACTCAGATGCAGAATACGAAGTTTCGCATCTGGTTGATATTTGTCACGGTGATCCCAATGACACAGGGAAGAGTGATCTACATTTTAGGGTAAATGATTTACTCATACCAGATGGTTCATAATAAGACTCAAAATCTGTCATAACCGTGCAATGATAATTAGTACTACCTCCGTCCCAAAATATAAGTCCTTTTAGGTTTTTTGTTATGTCCCAAAATGTAAGTCCATTTACAAAACCATTTTATTACATTTTTCTCCTTCTACCCCTCATTTATTATATACTCAACCACTTTTTATTATTTTGCATTAATACCAATGAAAGGTCATTTTAGTCTTTTTAATCAAAATTAATGACAAATAACAAATTTAACCAACTTTCTTAATATGTGTGAAAAGGCCTAAAAGGACTTACATTTTGGGACGGAGGTAGTATACAGTAAAAAGGGATATATAGTGAGTTGTGAATTTCTCTTGATTGTGCTTCTAATCTTGCCTGATTTCGTAGGTTTCCTGGAAAGGATATGGACCGGATGAAGATACATGGGAGCCAATAGAAGGATTAAGGTGTTTAATCATCTACTTTATCACACTGCAAATCTCACAATACATATCCTTCTAGCAAGCCATTACTAACATATCCTTCAATAAGATGAATATGCTTTCGATTAATCACGGCCTATTTGTAGTTGATTGATGCATTTCATGGTTTCCAAATCTGTTTGGAAACAAGAAAAAGAAGTACTACTATACATCTTCTAACAATCATTTGCTTAAAATATCTTAATTATCATTCAAGCTAGAACATGGTCTTTCCATTTTAGTTGTTTTCCTTTTCTCCAATTATGGAATGTTGAATAGGAGACTATGAAATAGTAAATGGTTTCCTATTAATGCCCCTTTCATCTTTTCCAGTAACTGCAAGGACAAAATAGTGGATTTCGTCAAGAATGGATTGAAGTCTAAAATCCTTCCTCTTCCGGTAAGTTCTTCTAAATTGGATGTTGTCATTTTCCATTCTTGCTTGCATACTAAGTTACAGTACACCACTTGTTGTGATAAATGGTTCAGGGGGACGTTGATGTCATATGTGGTGGGCCACCGTGCCAAGGTATTAGTGGTTATAACCGCCATAGAAATGTCAATTCTCCTTTAACAGATGAAAAGAACCACCAGCTTGTAGTCTTCATGGACATAGTGGAGTTCCTAAAACCAAAGTACGTATTGATGGAGAACGTGACGGATATTTTAAGATTTGGTGGAGCTTCTTTGGGAAGGTACGCTTTGAGTCGTCTAGTATGCATGAGGTATCAAGCAAGGCTTGGAACTATTGCTGCTGGCTGTTATGGTCTTCCACAGTTTCGACTTCGTGTTTTCCTTTGGGGTGCAATTCCCAGTGAGGTAAAATTCTACCCTTTGATACATTTAAATGGAACCATATCCCTTTCATAACGCCCATTGAACCAATCATCACTTTGAGACAAGAAACCGAAAGAGAATGTTCACAAATTGGATATACCTATCTTGATGGATATGTTATAAGTCACTATATTATCATAAAGTTGTTTTGTTGTTATGTGCAGAAATTACCACCCTTTCCTCTTCCAACACATGAAGTAGTAGTGAAATATTGGCCTCCACTGGAATTTGAGGTACTATATAGGCGTAATTCGTATTAATTTGCCTTGTCAATGCATGGAATATTGTAATGGATCCATCTTTTTGTTGCAGAGAAATACTGTTGCATATGATGAAGGACAAAAACGCAAGCTTCAGGATGCTGCTATTCTTTCAGATGCCATTTCTGATCTTCCAGCTGTATGGATGTGATTTTCTCTATTGCCCCCCACCCCCACCCACCTTCCTCCCCAAAAAAATCCGTTTTTTTTTATTCAAGTTAATTTATCCTCATGTACTCATAAATTGTAGGTTACATGCAATGAAAAGCTGGACGAGATGCCATATAGTATGCCTCCTGTTACTGAATTCCAAAGATACATCAGACGTACCAAAGAAGGTAACGATTTTCTCTTGCAAGATTATGAGATCCTTGTCAATCTGGGAACACACTGTTTTAGCTTAAATTTTTGTTCTTTGTTTTTTTGGGTTTCTGGGGTATCTTGTTTTCAACATTATTCAGGAAAGTTGCTTTATTTTGTTTCAGTCCATTTGTTTGAGTTCTTCTCTAACACAAAGTACATTGCCAAATAGCTAGAGACAACTTTGTTTGGCTAGTTCCAGTTTCTTGTGCTTGTCTGTGGCCATCTTTTATATTACTCAATGTGTAACAGGGCCATACATTGTGTGAACATGCATCATTTTAGTTCTGAATTATTTGAATGTTCATTATATACGATATTTTGAGGAAGAATCTTCTGTTTCCTGGTTTCTGCATGTGTCTAGGCTTATTTCTACTATGTTTGCCTTTCCAGAGATGATGGGTATCACATCTTCTCAAGTTAGTGCTACAAATGAACCGCTTTTATACGATCATAGAGCATATCCATTTTCTGAAGACAACCGCATACGAGTTAGTCAAATCCCACGCAGAAAGGTTAATCATCGACTATTCTTCTTTTAAACTATGATTTTGCAAGTTTTTCTGTTTCTTATTCATTTATTATTCTGCAGGGAGCCAATTTCCGAGATCTTGCTGGAGTAGTTGTGGGAAATGACAACACTGTGCGCCGTGATCCAAAGATTCCGCCACCTGTTCTGCCTTCCGGAGAACTATTAGTCAGTAGTTTCCTTGTTTGTTTCTGTCACAAAAGTACTAATTGTTTCAATTCATTTTGATTTATCCTAAATCTCTTCACCTGCACTGCCTATGTTAACATTAAGACTTCTCCTTTTATTTAGGACGATGTAGTATTTCTGTGAACTTTCTTTTGTTTGCTATGGTGTGAAGATTACTGATCTTTTACTTGTTTCCATCATTTCAGGTACCAGATTGTGTCTTCAACTACGAAAAAGGGAAATCTAGAAGGTCTCGAGCGTCTTTTAATCTGCTGGGGCGTTTTAAAAAGTTAATTTTTCATTATCATGTTTATTGAATCCTTCTTGGTTGTTTCGTGTTTTTAGGCCATTGGGAAGATTATGGTGGGACGAAACAGTGCCGACTGTTTTAACTTTCCCTTACTTTCTAGCTCAGGTACCCTTTCATCTCTTCATACGACGAAGATTCTTATAAGCCAGTAAAACACCATATACAATTACGTTTTCTTTTATAGGCTATATTACATCCGGAGCAAGACCGTGTCCTCACCATACGTGAGTGTGCCAGATTGCAAGGCTTCCCTGATTATTACAGGTTCTGTGGTACAGTTAAAGAAAGGTAACACATTTACATCACATATTTTGCACTTTGGATTTTGATCTGTTTAATTTCAGCCAAACAATCTTTAAAAGATTTAAGTGAGTCGATTAGGTTCGGCTTTAAAGTGTATGGTTCACGGATATGACTGATGGTGGGCTTGTCTACTTTTTATAGGTACTGTCAAGTTGGAAATGCAGTAGCTATACCTGTGGGAAAAGCCTTAGGTTATGCACTTGGAATGGCCTACCAAAAGCTCACTGATGATAATCCACTAATAACTCTACCTCCCAATTTCGCCTTTCAGTTGTCTTCAACTGATGACATTGTTGTCTTAGGAAAATGAGTAAAGTTTTTTTTTTTCTTTCTTTCTTTCTTTCCTTTTATGCCCTTTGATTTTGCACAACTGATTAGAGTTGTCATTATTCTTTCCCTTTTACCTAATAAGGATATTCTGAAGGGGGTATTCTTCTTCCACCACCAATTGGTTCTGCGGGATATGCGAGAAATTAAAACCGCATGTTGTTGTATTATTAGATCTGTAGAAGGGGTTTGTTTGTGTTACATGGAATCAGGTGCAGGTGTCAAATAGGGGTAGGATATTGAAACTAGGAATATAGTGGCCAGAAAGGATCTGAGTTTCCTTAGGGGTACACTTGTCATTTCATGTAACCGTCCCCTTTGTAGCATTGCTTGTAACATGAATATCGAGTCCCGTCTCTTCGAATTTCTCTGCAAAATGATGGAAATTCTTGCTGAAATTGAGCTGAACTGATGTACTACTACACACACCTCTTGTATCTTTTCAATAGTCAAAGTTTACCAGTTGAATTTAAAGTGAGATTTCTGTTTTCAATTTCTTTACTTAGTCTTTAGCATGAGTTTCTTTACTTTAGTCCTACCCTTCTGCAGATAAATGAAAAGGCATGTATAATATGTATTCTTATAGAACCTTGTTTTGAAGTTGTGGCTCTCACCGACTACAACAATATTTAAATGTACGCATTCCAATACTGTGAACATATTTCTCTAAAATAGATGTCGGGATGAACTTAGTGAACAAATTTGTTAGGTTGTTACTAAAGCAACCACTGTGAATAGGCCGATTGACTTTGCGATCTAGTTATTTACGTCCTAATTATTCCTTCCATTTGTGGCTACTTCAAAATAATCGACGATGGCATGCATACAATCGGCTAGATTCTAAACATATGCAAATTAACTCTGATAACCACAATAAAAGAGTTGAACAACTAGATGCGATCCCTAACGGCCGGCAGCAGCCAGCCAGACCAGCCGTGGAGCCGGGAGCCGGGAGATACGGGAACCATATCTGGTTTTCTAATCTCACATTGAATACTAATTATATCATAGGTTGCTTTCGATGAACTATCACATGATTTCGTTAACTTTTACCCTCACAAAAAATCGTAATTACTAAGATTTAGACAAGCATAACACAAGTAAAAACCCTCGAAGTTGATGATTCCGGAAATTCTACGAAGCGTAAGTAATAAATCTTCTCGAAATAATATTATAGCAAACCGAAGAACTTTTATTGCCAAAACGACTACACATTGGAAGAGAAAAGATAAATATTATATATATGGTCGTATGAATGTATCATGTTACAATTCGTAGCTATGTTGCCACGACGAGCTTGGCCTATATGCGGGGTGGATTTATGCTCATAGTTTTGTCCAATAAGTGCACGTGTATGGTGACCGATCAAACTTATGTCAAACATGTTCATTAACCTCGCTGGAAAATCTCACTGACATAAAGCCAGAAAACAAAAAATATTTATGGAATATGCGATCTTACTAAGAAAACCTAGTGGGAAAAAATTACTAAAGGGAATGAATCTTTAGAGTATAATCAGGGCCGGCCCTGACTTTTTTTGGGCTTAAGACCAAGTTCCCGAATTGGGCCTTTTAGTTGAAGTTGTTTTCTTTTTATAAAAACGTACTTATCGCGTTTTTAACATCCGTAAATACAAAATTCAATCTATTGATAGCCTCAAAACATACCTACAATGTAGTATTTTCTAGCATATTTAGAAACAAAAACCAAATTCATACGTATACACAAAACTTTTAGATATTTTTTCATAAATAAATGTTTTCATTATCGTTTGCATACGAGTTACCGTACGAATTAATTTTATCGCAACGAAACGGGATATGCATTTTCGAATCCATGCTCCTTTTCAAATTCTGAATTTCGAACTGATGCACCTCTGCATGCGAATGATGATAACTCTTACCTTTTCGTGTAAGAACATCTCAGTTCGAATTGAGCTTCCTTCAGCCTATAAAAAGGCATAGTATGCATATGAATTTTACACAAGTTTGAAAGCATCATCAGAACAAAATTTTGGGCATTTATAAAAAAATAATTAACATATTATATTAGGTTGGATCGGATTGAATGTACACAATTTTTTTTCTTTTAGCGAAACATATACCGTTGCGCCCTCCCGACACCGTTGGGCTTAAGACCGCGGTATCTCCTCAATGTACTTAGGGCCGGCACTGATACAATATAGTATTTTATAAAGCTTCGGGAGCTCCATTTATTTAGATTAAAAAAACGAGCCTCATACATTTAACAAAAACAACTAGAAATAAAACAAAAATCAAAAACTAGGAGATGCAACTCCAGTAATACAATGAAAGAAAGCTAGCAAATAAAGACGAAACAAAAAGCTCCCAGCAAACTTGATGTGCCTAAACTCTTATACCATAAATGCTTATGGATATGTCGAACTTGGATTTGATTTTTGAGCTCATAAATATCTTATAGATAACTCCAAGGAACGCCCACATTATGCAGAAGCATTTGAACTTGGATTTGATTTTTTTTTTTTTTTTTTTATCGTTTCCGCTTTCTTACTTTTATAATACTCTCTCCGTCCCACTTTGTTTGGGACTTTTGGGAACTCATAAAAAATAAGGAGACATCATTTAATGTCTTTTTTTTTATTTTTAAAACGAACCTTTATTATTAGAAAATCGAGTGGAAATCCACAAAATACAGAGTCAAAAAATACAGACTAATGTAAAGTATCTAAATTCCAGGCTAATCTAAGATTTCGAACGCGAGACTCTGACTTTGAAATCATCATTTAATGTCTTGTCTACTCATTAAAAACATAGCTCAATTACAATTACATCCTTTTGTGTTCTTCTACATTTTTCAATAAATTGTTATATGAGGTCATTTTAAACATTTAAGAGACAAATTTAATTCTAAACATTAGAAGTGGGACTAATTTTGGGACATCCCAAAAAGGAATAAGTCCCAAACAAAGTGAGACGGAGGGAGTATCATTTTTACAAGAATCTCGCGTGTCTTACTTTTCACGAGTGAGACACATGCCAAGCGTTTCATTCATATTTTACCCTTATATTTGGGAATATTTGATCGTTACAAAGTCATTTTTACAAAAGTCGTTTTTACAAATAATGATGGGATGGTGGGAGTAATTACCATTTTTCTATATTGTTCAAATGTACAATGGTTGATTAGTGTGTTCTGATTGGTTAAACAAAGATGGTTCTATTGACACCTATTTTTTACTTGTGGTCTTATCGGTTAAATGACACAAATTTTTTACTTCCAAAACCACGGGTGTTATGCATCGAAAAATTTACTTTGAAAACTACATTTATTTTTCGTGAAAAATGAACGTCACTACTAGTAACGTTACTTCTTATAGAAAAAATCAGTGACAAAGACAGTGTTGTATCTTGAGGGTGTGAAGATGATCGACAATGCTTTGAATTCCTGCAAATTAAATGATTTGGATCCTCGCAGTTTCATGAATGAATCGTTACCCTTCTTAAATTATTCGACCCTATACTTTGTCCCATGTATCACGAATATTTAAGTGAGATATAAACTGAGAGACAACCTTTAAACTTTAGACTAAAGATTAAAGAGCACTTTGAAGTTTTGAATTATATAGAATGAATCACAAGGATGCTTACATATGTTATTGTTATGTTTAACAATGTAAACTTGCTTATATATAGCACTTGGATCTGAAAGAGAGCAAAGGAAAACGTCCTTTAAGTGAATGACACCAAAGGAAAAGGTACCACTTGGTTGTACCCACTCACCAAAAATCAGTTTTCGGACACAGGTACTCATCCGTACGGATTTAGTTATCATCCGTACGGATAAATCACAGTATCAAAAATTTACATTTTCAGCCATCTATCCGTACGGATAGATTCTTATCCGTACGGATAGCTCTCAATCAGAAAATTTGGATTTTCATTTCACATCCGTACACTCGTAAAAACTTATATAAGCGTGCACTCCGCACCTCCATACTTATATTTAGCTTTACGAGCATAACCACCCTTGTACTAAACCTCGATAACCTCAATGGCTTGTGATTATACTTAAATCACCAACATTCCTCCCCCATTTAAGTGTAATCCTTGGTTTAGTATAAACAACAATCATAATATAAACCAACTCATGCTTCAATGAAAATATCACGAAGATTGAATTTCCACCTAGTATTACACGCAAATATTCGAGTATTGGGGTGTGACTAAGCATTGAACCCCTTTACACATTTTGAATACATGTACATAACAATACACATGAATTGAGACTACTCCAAAGTATTATTCTTGACACCATTTATTGAAATCCGGCCTTGTGTCCATATCCTTTCTTGAGCATATAGAAAGTCAACCCAACTTTCCTTGAAGCGGCCATACCTCATACTCATATAGGTGAATCTTTAATTTACCGTGCACCTGCATTAGCACTTTCAAAAGACTCATTAAGAAGAAAACTTCAACCTAACCTCACAGGTTTATAGCACATACTTTCGGGATTAATACATGTGCTCAAGTTCTCAATAACAGGCTTACCACATTGAATTTAGCCTAAGGCATTATACCAAAGGGAAATTGGGCGTCCTATTATCAGAAACTTATACAGGTTGTAGACCCATCCCGACCACCGACTTTTGTAATAAGTCCTTAGCTAATCCTTTCATCAAATGATCAGCTAAATTCCTTTGAGATCTCACATACACAACCGATATCACCCCGTGAGAGATCAACTCACGTACCGCGCTATGTCTAACGCCTAAGTGTCGTGACTTACCATTATACACTTGACTATATGCTTTAGACAGTGTAGATGAGCTATCACAATGGATAGATATTGGTGATATTGGTTTAGGCCATAGAGGAATTTCATGAATCAAATTCCTAAGCCATTCTGCCTCTTTTCCGGCTGCTGCCAAGGCAATGAACTCCGACTCCATAGTCGAGCTAGATATACATGTCTGTTTCTTAAAAGCCCAAGAAATGGCACCTCCACCTAAAACAAACACCCATCTACTTGTAGAAGAATGATCTTCACATTAGATATCCAACTAGCATCCGAATATCCTTCAATCACCGAAGGATATGCAACATAAGTCAAACCAAAATCTTTGGTAGACTTAAGATATCTCAATACACGAACAACCGCTCTCCAATGACGCTTACACAGGGTTACTAGTATATCTACTTAGTTTCCCAACCGCATATGCAATATCCGGTCGTGTACTAGTCATTGCATACATCAAACAACCAATGACTCGTGAATATTCAAGTTGATTCACTGTTTCACCTTTATTAGGTCCAAGTTTCTCATGAGGCTCCATGGGAGAATTTGCCGGAGTACAATTTTCACAATTAAACTTTTTCAACACTTTCTCAATACAATGAGACTGTGTTAGTGAAAATCCTCCCTGATTTCTCTTGATTTTAATACCAAGAATAACATCCGCCTCCCCCATGTCTTTCATAGAGAATCTAGAAGATAAGAGTTCTTTACACTTATCAACTTTGATTTTGACTTGTACCAAAAATCAACATGTCATCGACATATAGACATGATTATCACACCATTGCCGGTATCATCAAATCTGCTATAAATACACTTGTCCGACTGATTGATTTTAAACCCACTAGCCAAGACAACCTCATCAAACTTTTGATGCCATTGTTTAGGAGCTTTTTTAAGTCCATACAACGATTTTACAAGTTTACATACCTTATGCTCGTTACCGGGCATAATAAATCCTTCCGGTTGCTTCATGTATATTTCCTCATCCAAATCTTCATTTAGAAACGATGTTTTAACATCCATTTGATGGATCACCAAGTTATGAATTGCGGCTAAGGCAATCAATAACCTGATTGAGGAGATTCTAGCAACGGGAGCATAAGTATCAAAATAATCGATACCTTCCTTTTGCCTAAAGTCTTGTATAACTAACCGGGCTTTATATCGGTCAACAGTACCGTCAACTCTCATTTTTCTTTTGAAAATCCACTTGCAACCACGTGGTAAATCTGTAAGAATCCACGTATTGTTACCCATTATGGAATCCATCTCGTCATTGATGGCTTCTTTCCAAAATGATACATCCTGAGATCCCATTGCCTCAGAAAATGTTCTTGGATCATCCTCAATATTGTAACAATATGAGTATTGATATCCAACTTCATTTCTCGAACCTTCCACCAAATAAGTAACAAAATCCGGTGGAAATGTTTTTGCTATTCTAGCCCTCTTACTTCTTCGAAGTTCAGAAGGTTCAACTTGAGAATAATTATTCTCCACATTCTCCACTCCAACTACCGTAGGAGCAATATCCTTTGGTCTAGGAATAGATGTAAATCTATTATCATCAAATATGGCATCACGTGATTCTATAACCGAATGTGCGACCACGAAATCACAAGGTTCTATAACATAAAACCTATAAGCCTTGGAATGACTAGCATATCCAATGAAAATGCAATCGATGCCTCTTTCTCCTAAAGTTTTAATTTTAGGATCGGGAAGTCTAACAACCGCCTGTGCAGCCCCAAACTTTTAAGTAATTCAAGTTTGGTTTCTTTTTGAACCAAAGTTCATACGGGGTAGCGAATTCCTTTTATTAGGAATTTCGTTTAGTAGATAACGGCCGTTAACATGGCCTCACCCCAAAATCCACTGCTCAATCCCGAGTAGGATAACATGGAATTTACCATCTCTTTTAGAGTACGGTTCTTCCTCTCCGCAATGCCATTTTGTTGTGGCGTATACGGTGCAGTAACCTCGTGTATAATACCACACGACCCGAAGTAGGTTGGATCATAGTACTCTCCACCTCTATCGGTACGAAAACGTTTAATACTAGAATTCAATTGTAATTCTACTTCACTTTTATAAATCTTGAATTTATCAAGTGCCTCATCTTTAGTGTTAAGTAAATACACATAACAAAAGCGAGTATTATCATCTATAAACGTAATCATATACTTCTTATTTCCCAAAGACGGTGATGCATTAAAATCACATAAATCACTATGGATAAATTCTAAAATTGTAGACGATCTTTCAACACCACGAAATGGTTGTCTTACAATTTTATTAAGCATACAAGTAGTACACTTATCCATATTGATATCAAATGGGGGAATAAGAGCATTTTTAGACATAACATGCATACGTTTATAATGCACATGACCTAACCGTGCATGCCACAACTTTGAGATATTAACATCAGAAATATGCATAACTAGATTAACTTTATCATTAATAACATTGAGCATAAACATATTATTACACAAATATCCAAAACCAACAAATACACCATGTTTTGACAAAATAAACCTATCGGACTCATAAACTTGTTTGTAGCCTGATTTACATAATAGTGCACCGGATACAAGGTTCTTCCGGATGCACGGAACAAATAAAACATTAAATAGTTTTACACACTTTCCGGAACGAAATTTAAAGTAATAGTTCCATGACCACATATTACAAATTCTTCGACTCGTTTCCCATTTTCAAAATGGATCCATCATTCACCGGTTCAAAATCTTCAAACCGGCGTTGATCCTTGCATACATGCCTTGTTGCTCCCGAGTCGATCCACCACAAAACATCATCATCCTGCATATAAAATGCTTCAGAAATAAATGGCACATAATTCATAACCGAATTAATACCAAAGTTAACATTCTGACCTTGATGTTTGGGTGGCCCTTGGTCTTTCGACCCCAGTTCTGGACCTTTGTTCTTTCCGTTCTTCCGCACTTGGCAATCAGCCTTGTAGTGCTCTGTTTTTCCACAAATCCAACAGGCACCCTTTGGCCTTTTTCCGGATTCATTGTTGCCAGCCTTGAATGGTTTCTTTTTCTTACCATTTCCTTTTCCTTTGTTAGTTTTAGAACACTCCCCGGCCTCCATTACATGAATGGATGTCGATTCATCAATTTCTTTTCCCTTGGTTTTCACACCCTCCTGCGCCCTGAGGGATTCCTCGATACGCAGGTGGCTACCAAGTTCAACCAAGGAGAGTTCTTCCTTTTTGTGCTTTAACATGTGCTTAAAATCTTTCCATGATGGTGGTAGTTTATCAATGATACTAGAAACAGAAATGGATTCATCCATTTCCATTTTGTGTTGTGCAAATTGGCCTAAAATGCGTTGAAGTTCATTGAATTGTTCAATTACAGACCGTGTATCTACCATCATGTATTTCATGAAATTACCAACTAGAAACTTTTTAGCAGATGCATCTTCATTTAAGTATTTAGTTTCTAGTGCATCACATAACTCTTTTGCAGATGCAAAGTTTTGATAAATATCAAACAACGAATCAGACATACCGTTTACAATGTGACCACGACAGATGTAGTCATCATTTTCCCATTTGTTTCGCCTTCGCACTTCCTCCAACGGTGCATCATCATCAACTTCTGGTATCTCAGTGCTAAGAACATATACCACTTTCAAAGTTGTGAGAAGGAAATGCATCTTCCTTTGCCACCTCCGGAAATCAACGCCTTCAAACTTGTCTAGTTTCCCGAAATTCATCATCAAATCCTTTGCATTCACCATTGTGATCAGAACAATAATTTAAGAAGAATGTTGTATCTTGAGGGTGTGAAGATGATCGACAATGCTTTGAATTCCTGCAAATTAAATGATTTGGATCCTCGCAGTTTCACGAATGAATAGTTGTCCTTCTTAAATTATTCGACCCTATACTTTGTCCCGGGTATCACGAATATTTAAGTGAGATATAAACTGAGAGACAACCTTTAAACTTTGGACTAAAGATTAAAGAGCACTTTGAAGTTTTGAATTATATAGAATGAATCACAAGGATGCTTACATATGTTATTGTTATGTTTAACAATGTAAACTTGCTTATATATAGCACTTGGATCTGAAAGAGAGCAAAGGAAAACGTCTTTTAAGTGAATGACACCAAAGGAAAAGGTACCACTTGGTTGTACCCACTCACCAAAAATCAGTTTTCGGACACGGTACTCATCCGTACGGATGCAGTTATCATCCGTACGGATAAATCACAGTATCAAAAATTTACATTTTCAGCCATCTATCCGTACGGATAGATTCTTATCCGTACGGATAACTCTCATCCGTACGGATAGATTCTTATCCGTACGTATAGCTCTCAATCAGAAAATTTGGATTTTCATTTCACATCCGTACACTCGTAAAAACTTATATAAGCGTGCACTCCGCACCTCCATACTTATATTTAGCTTTACGAGCATAACCACCCTTGTACTAAACCCCGATAACCTCAATGGCTTGTGATTATACTTAAATCAGCCACAGACAGTGGTGAGTAACGTCAGGGCCGGCCCTATGCTAAAAGAGGCCTAAGGCTGATTGGTCGGATGACCCCTTTGGTGCCTTGGTCGATCAGGCGGGACTGATTGGTCAATTAGACGATACCGGTTGGTCGTACGGAGACCCCCCCTAAAGCCATAACTAGATAATTCCCTCTGTTCAACCTTTTTAGAAATCAATCCATACAACCATACATAGCACAAACATATAAGCATATAAGGATGACCTTATTCTCGGTCAGGCGGTACCGATTATGATATATAATTATATAATAAAAAAATAAATGTAAAAAATAATTATTTATAAATACAATATTTTATCATTTGTGATATGTCGGATCTTTTACAATTTCTATATATGCTTCGTTCTCTTTACCAATTCAATTACACGTGTTCTAAAGTGACCACAAAGTTGATATTGTCGTCATATTCTGACATTAAACATTTGATGTTTTTTTAATATACGGGTCGATAAATTATACTCCCTCTGTTTGTTTTTTAACTGTCGGAGATAGAAGAATTACACAGATTAAGAAAGTGATTAATGTGTCGGAAAAAGAGTGTAAAATACCACAATTACCCTTCATTCCTTGTGTATGGAAAAATGTACAAAAATTTGGGTTATTGAAATGAAGGGTAAAGGTGGAACACAAATAATAAATGTTGCATTGTAAATGTAAAATGACAAATAAATAAAAGTAAAGTAAATTCTAAAAAGTGGCGGTTAAAAAAACAGATGGAGTATATGTTTGTATTAGTATTATTTGTATTTTTCCAAACAAATATGTACTATTGGTATACCGGAAATATGTTATCATCATTAAACCTGGATATAAACTATAAGTGTATGTCATGATGTCTAAAACTTTAAGTGAAAGTTGCCTATGATTTTTTTTTTACAAAACTACATAACTCGGGGCAAAGGGAGGGGCCCCTAGGAACCCAAGACGAAAGTTTAGTGTGCCTTAGCATACGGACGGACCCGAGTAACGTCAATGACACGAACGTTCATTGTACAAAAGGAACGTCACTTACAATAACATACGGTGGATAATAGCGTTTATACATATGTGATACCGAAAGTAATTTTACACGTTTGTAAAGAAGAAAAAGTATTCAAATATGGTGCGGGAAGCAAAATGACATCAATAAACCTGATAAACAAGACCCGTAAGCCAGATACTACCTCCGTCCTACAAAATGTGTCAATTTTTTGAAAATAAATTATTCATAAAAAGTGTCTATTTAGAAAATCAATTCATCATTTAAAGAAATCACAATGGACACCGAATAGGCTCTTGGCCTTCTGCCTGTACTATAGATATTTTGTAAGTAAGATATTTTGTAGCTTCCTTGTTCGTAGACAAAGCGGATTTAGAATTGTCTTTCATTCCAAGGCATAACTTGTATCCACGCGCTTCATATTCGGCTTCATATTCACCCGGAGTTCGCTCCCAGAAATATAGCCATCCCTACCCCCTCACGTCAATCCCACGAGCCTCTTATCCATTCTCATTGAATCGCGGCGGGAGAGCAAAGCCATATAGAAAAACTCACATTGGGTTTAGGGATAATCAGGCCCGAACTGATGGCATCCACCACGTCAAGGTGGAATCTTCAAAGGGATAACAAGCTCTAACTACAAATTGCTGAAAAAAGCTATCTCTCTACCCCACATTACGCAGAACTTGTCTCCTAGGTGGCATCAACATGTCATTACATGCACAAATCCATCCTTAATGATTCCACAGTACCCTTTTATGCTCTATTGACCCAAATAAATAAAAAAGTAAAATTCAAGGGATCAAATAGCAATTCTTACCGTTAAAAAAACAACTTGCATCTACAAGTTCCGTAAAACACACATATATATATATATATATATATATATATATATATATATATATATATATATATATATATATTAAAAAATTGGATTCGAAAGTAAGAAAATCACGCCCAAAATATGAATGTATGGAAAAATTGAACAGGATTAATCTGAGACCAAAATAAGAAATGTTGGAACAGTCCGCTGGAAATTAGTAGATCAGTTCGCCGGAAAATCTATTGATCTTCCATTTCCATACAACTAGCTTGTTTCTCCAAGAAGAAGATGACCACTGCTAAAAAAATCCTCCAATGTTAGAGCAACCACAATGGGTCTAAAATTGCCAATGTGATATACATTTTTTTGTGAGAAGAGCCAATGTGATAAACCAATAATTCTACAATGATACATAAAGTGACAATGTGACTTTTCACAACGGGAACATTGTAGTCTTTCTGCTCATGTTTTGAGACACGACGTCTTAGCACTTGAAATGGGTTTTCTTCTCCTTCTGCCATCTCGTGCTTGATTTGTGAGTAGTGAGACATCCCCACTACTCTTTCAACCAGTGACGGACCCAAAAAAAATCTCAGTGGGGGCACTGGAACAAATTCAAAAGGCGAGTGGGGACATCAATAGTGTTTTTACATTTTTTTTACCTATAAAAACGCGTCGATTTTCGGATCTCAGTGGGGGCCATGCACCCCCCTTTTATAAGTTGGGTCCGTCCCTGCTTTCAACTACAACATCTTACACAACACAATCAACACCACATATTCTGTTGAGACCCATCACAAAAAATAATTGATCACTTTAATCAAGGGCTACAACACATGTAGTGGTTTATGCACTACACACAAGTGTAGTGTACATATCATTTTCCTTGATTTGTGGAGGAAAAAAAGGAATGAAATAAAAGATTTGACTATAGAAGATGAGAATGAGTTGGTTGATAATGAAGAGAGAAAAGATTGTAGAGAATGTGTGCATATCACATTCCAAGCCCCTATTTGGTTTCAGGCTGGGTTGGATCCATTTGGATTAACTCAATATTTTATTCATATTATCTTATTTTATTAATTTATTAAATTTATTATTTTATTATAATTTTTCTCATAATCATTTCACCATCAATAAATAAAATAATATTAATCAATTCATTTTATTTACTACATACACTATTCAACCATTACTTTATCAATATAATATTTCATTAAAATTTCTCTCACCAATCATTTTTTCATTTACACAAATTTCAATATAACATTTCAACTTTATAATCATTACTTTACATAATTTTATTTTATTTTCTCTATCATTACTCAATCCAATCTCAATCCAACCCGAAACCAAACAGGGGCCTCACATCGTGAATTTTTATCTCATTGTAAATTGGTAAAGAAAGTGACAATGTCTCATCTAACAAAAAGTAGACATTACATCGGGAAAAAAATGAGCCATTGCTAGTGTTCTTAGTGCATCTTTTTTGAACATACTCATGTTATATCTTTAATGTTTGTATACTCTTTTCATATTTTAAAATAAGCATTTATTATGAAATAG
Source organism: Gentiana straminea (assembly GCA_036785695.1). Lineage (NCBI taxonomy): Eukaryota > Viridiplantae > Streptophyta > Magnoliopsida > Gentianales > Gentianaceae > Gentiana > Gentiana straminea. The sequence goes on along the minus strand of JAVUPR010000424.1, from coordinate 653,375 downwards.
AGATATATGTCTATTGATGTTTAAAATACAACACATGGATTATTTTCTTAATATAATTACACCAAAAAATGGACATTTTTGTGAGATGGAGGTAGTATACTTATGAAGTCCGAGAGTAATGATGCGAGCACAACGGTTGTTCCACAACGGGTGTCTGCACTGTTGATCGCGTTAGATTTACATCTGATCAATTTAGAAGATTATTATCAGCGGTGCAGACACCCGTTGGAAGTTTTTGTCTAGTATCTCCATATACACTGAAGTGACGGGAGATATGATCTGAAACACACAGTTTGAATCAAGTTTAAAAAAATGGTTCATATGATGTCACACGTGTCTCTACACCGTTTGTGAAGACACCATCTAAAAACCTTCCATTTTCTAAAACCTTCGGAAAAAGAAACAGTTGCATGGTGGAACACGTGCCGGCCAGTAAATGTAAATCCAATCATGCTCATATAATTTGCTGTCGCTGTATTCAAAGCTGTCGTCTTTTTTCCACTTTCTCTAGATCAAAAATCCGACGCCATCATCAAACCCTTTCTCCGCTGATCCCCACGCAATCCCCTCCATATTTCCACTTCAAAATCTTTTCTTTTCACTAAATGGAAAACTCCGTCCGTGGGGTCTGTCATTCAAATGCCTTTTTGCAGCCTTTCTTTTCTTTTTTATAGATTTGGCTTATGATTTTCTAATAACTAAGTTATAAAGATCAACGGCATGCAAAATCTGTGCCACTGTTCAAGTAAGTCGCTTCATCCTCTTTTCTTTCTTCTACAATTACATAATTGTACTCAAAACAGGGCATGTAAGTACTAGATTAAGTATTTTAGATTGGGTTTTATTCCTTGTTTATAGATTTATTCGTTCTGTTATATGAACCATGGATCTGTCTGTTCTGTTTGGGGCGGTGCGTGAGAGATTGAGGGCTCGTAGTAGTATCGGCTTTCCAGCAGCCAATTTTGAATATTTGATTGAATGTGAAGAGTTGACAGTTGGAAATGCACTAGAACCTTCGTACACTCCTTTATTGAATTGTTATTCAATTAAATTACTAATTAGTAATAAGTCAACTGCAAATAGTGTTTCTGAATGAGGAAAAAGATGGAGACGAGTATTGATTGTGTTTTTGCTTTCAAATTGGACAGATAATTGATTCAGTTCACGAAAGAATATATTATTACTGAAGAACCAGAGAGTATCTTGTAATTTCCTCCAATTCTACATCCTGGCTGAAATTTGCTAGAACAGTTGTAGTCTAGCTGTCAATCTGTGATTTTGAGAGGATTCTTGATTTTATATTGCACAGATACAAAGCAAAATAAAAAATTGTTGGGAATTCCTGGATTTGGGGGAGTTGCAAGGAATAGGGATAAACGGGTTTTTTCTTTAGTTGATTTGAGTAGCTGGAAAGATGGGTTCTTTTCCGGGTCATGTTCTTCCAGGATCACTATTTCTTCTTGTTGGAGTATGGCATACATGGTGTGCTTTAGCGCGATATGCATCGAACCCGAAATCGTTTCGGGTAAGAGTATGGAATCCTGTTCCAGGTTTTGATGGGAAACTCAAGTACTTGGAACTCTATGTTGTTATAATTGGATCCTTCATTGATATGTGCATTGAGCTTCTGTATTCGACACACCTTAAGTGGTTTGTTGATGGAATTTTGAACCCTAAACACCTGAACAATTTTGAACATGGTGGGATGCTACTTATGTTCTTTGTCTTCGGTGTAATCGCTTTGCTTTCCGAGAAAACCAGGTCAGTCTTGCTATTACAGTTTTCAATGTATTACTACTTGTGTTTTTTTGCTTTTTTTCAAAGGATTGTACATTATGTTTACTGGGTTGCATCAGATTATTTTATAGGGTAGTTTTCTTTTATATATCCTGTCACTCCTCAAAACTTCAACATTCATGATAGTGAGCCTTTTTGCTAGTTTTTTCATCACGTAATCAGCAGATGTAGGGAACCACACAGTTGTAACCTTATAAAGTGGATAATTTCTTGCATATAGTGGGGATTGAAGTGGGACCTCCAGTAGAGAACTCCGCGCTTTTACCATTTGGGTAATGCCTCTTCGGCAAATGATCTCTAGTTTGCCAACTTGAGATCGGTCTATATGGATAATGGTTCTAGATTGTTTTTGTACTTCTCATACTGCAGAAGAAGGATGTAGAATTTGGAGAATAAATAAATGAAGAGCATTTTAGCCTTGAAGCAGACCATTTTAGCCTTGAAGTGGGAACCTTTTTTTTGTTATATTTGTAGTCATGCCATAGCTTTAGTATCTGTAGTCAGGTTTTACTGAGTGTCTTTTCATGCAATATTTGTTGAATCCCTTTGCTGCAAGAAGATGAAATAACCTAAAAGATATGATTTTCTTGATAACTTGGTTGATATCATCAGCGCAAAAGGGGTCGTAGCTTTGCTGCTATCATCCGTTCTTCAAGATTTGAATGTAACTGTATCATGTCATCTTCTTCATTGACCTTTTCATATTTTGATTTTGAATCTCCCATTGGAGCTCTTTCCATGCTCATTCTTATGGGAGCCTTTGAGGGCACCCCACTAAATCTACCCAGGGCACCACGCAAGGTTTAAGAATAGGCATGTACTGGGGTGCCCTTAAGGGCAATGGTAGATTTTGTATGGTGCCCTTAAAGGCCCCCATTCTTATTTTGAAGTTTTAGTGCGCATGCCATTGAAGGAAGGTGGTTTTTCTAACCTCAGGATACAGTTATATAGTTTAAAAAGGCTAATTATGTTATATGCCAAACAACTCACCCTTTTTCACTTCTTAGCCTCCTGTAGTTGTGCTGCAATATTGCTGTTAGTATTGTGAAAACTCAGCTACCAAATTTTCTAAACCTTCCTTGTAGGTTACTTACTTTTGGGCATCATGTTTGTGTCAGACACTCCTCCTATACATGATGGGTTCGTGGTTATACGTTTCTTTACATTTTTACCCTCCAACACGAGGACATTGCCAGGCTTGCAAAAATCTGTAATATAGCTGTTTTGCCCATTCATTGTTAAATTTTCTTGAGAAATGTCGGTGTGTTGTCGTGTGTCTATTTTGCTATAAAGATTGCTTCAAGTTTTAACATCCTCTCTTTTAACATTATTCTCAGCTTTCTTCCATTGCCTGAAGGATCCTTGTGCTTGATAGCATCTGCGGCGTTTTGCGCAGAGTATTTTTTGTTCTATTTTCACTCAACTACACATCAAGGCCTAGAAGGATATTACCATCTTATCCTCGTCGTCCTAATAGGTCTCTGCATTGCATCTACAATTGCTGGAGCCCTTATGCCAACATCTTTCCCTGTGGATTTATTTAATGGCATTGTGATAACTCTTCAAGGCCTCTGGTTCTATCAAACCGCCTTCACTCTCTACGGTTCAATGATGCCAAGCGGGTGTTATCTGCAAGAAGACGCAATACTATGTCATTCAAAGGAAGACGAGATCAGAGGCGAGTTGTTAGCCAATTTGCAGCTGTTTTCGCTTGTTCTTGGTGTTCTTGTTGCAACAACAGGAGCCTATTGTGTTGTAGACTCGAGATGTGGCCACAACACGATCCTTAGGAGTTCACAAACACCGGAAGAGGGATAAGATAGGAAATGATGATTCCTTGAACCATTTGCATATTCATATTTTTGTTCTTAATTTTTTTTTTTTCCATTTCTTTTTCTTGTTGTGTAGGGTAGTGTCCTTAAAGATTAAGGTTGTTGATTACCATGGATTTGAAGCAGAAACCATGACTAGATTCTGAATATACTTGATTGTTAAAGGTAGGTGGCTAGTTGGAGATTCATAGAATGGAGCAGCGGTATTTGCACCTTTTTTTTTTTTTTTTTTTTTTTTTTTTTTTTTTTGTCGGGAATAAATTTGTATTGTAATTTCTTGCTCGTCTTTTTTTGTGTTTTGTTAAAAGTTCTACGTTGTTACCGACGTTCATTTGCAGTAGCTTTTGCCATCAGACAATGTGGTGAGAGAAAGGAAAAGGGGTAAAATTGTCTTTTCCGTGTTTGTTGAAAGTTGTATGTGGTTACAACTGCTAGTAACATATATATTAGACGATGTTGTGTGATAAAAGAAGAGTAAAAATAAGGAAATAATTTTTTTTTAAACCCTCAATTTTTTTTTAAGGAAATAAACATAATTTATTGCAATGGCTTTTGCCATCAGACGATGTTGAGAAAAAAAGGGGTAAAATTGTCTTTTCCGTGTTTGTTGAAAGTTCAAAGTTCTACGTGGTTACATATACCGGTAACGTGTCAAAAACCATGTTGTGTGAGAAACGAAGGATAAAAATAAGGAAATAAACATAATATCACTCCTTTAACATTTAGAGAGAACAATATTTATCAGCGGATATGAAATATACACAAATGCTAGAAACGTATCAATTGATTTTGTGTGAGAATAGAAGGAAATAAACATAATTTATCACTACTTTAACATTTAGAGATAACAGTTTTTATTGATAAATATGAAATATATGCACGCACACTTTTTATCTTCAGTGGGAGACGAACCCGAAACTTTTGGATTAAAAACACAGTAATTACTACACGGCTAATGCCTTGTTGGCTTTAGCGGAGAACAAAATAATAATAATAATAATAATAATAATAATAATAATAATAATAAGTGTTGTTATTATTATTATTAACAATAGTAGAAATATTAATAAACTATGTCATTGAGAAGATTTTATGGTGTAACGGTTGTAGGAAGATTGTATCAAATGACATACATTAGAGCCTTTCATATTTAATCTCTTTAATATAATACATTTTTATCGTATGTAAGAGATTCGAAATATAAGGTTGTACTACCTCCGTCCCAAAATGTAAGTCCCTTTTGACTTTTCAACCGTTTTTCGAAGTCTAATTAATCTTTTGAATTTCATCAAATGATCTAATATTTTTTACATTTATGTAATTTAAGTTTCACTTTATCATAACCCTAATAATATTACATCAATTAACGAAATTCCAATGATTAATTTGACTTCAAAAAACGGTTGAAAAGTCAACAGGGACATACATTTTGGGACGGAGGTAGTATATTTCAGTTGGTACAACCTTTTTCCGACTGTTGTCCTGTAAAATTTGTCTGCCATTGGTTGATATAAACCTTTTATTTTACAACTGTTGTCTTAAGGAGTCGTGGTACGCAGCCAGATCCTCTCTCGTCACTTTACCATTCAGTGACAGATATCCACATTGATATTTCTCATAGACTAGGGAAAAAAGGACACCAAAATGCCGTTTTCCATGTTGATATCTCTCACCGAACGTTCAAGTGCACATGAGAGGATTCTGACTTTTATCGGTTACTTTATCGTATCAAGACAAGAGACTCAAATCGATACCCTCTACTATAAGGGCATGTGAAACAAAACAGAGACGAATATTTATACTTTTCCTTCACCTCAGAGATCTGTCACATGTACTGAAAGAAAGAGTTGCCAAAAATAGAAGAGCTTCAAACAGCCACACATGGTGATTAGGGTATTTTTTGAGTCTCAGGTGCAAAACCTCTGACTATAGGTCCAATTTTTGGACTAAACTCAGGTTTTACACAGCAGAAAAACGAATCACAGATAAACGGCACCATTAATTTTGTACCAAAAGTACTTACTTCCAGCGATTCTCTCATCTCTTCAGATGCATTGGGAATCATGAAGAAAATTCCTAAAAATACGAAAATTCAAATATACACCATTGATTGATTATATATCAAAGTTCAGTTGAAAACCGACAAATGCTTCTTTACTGATGTCACTTATTATATATATAAGCTCTTTCATCTTCAAATAAAGTCGGTAATAGCAAGAACATCAACAACAAGGAAAGGTATCAGTAAGGTACAATCGACTCTATGAGCTCTTGAAGTGGAGCCAGCTCCTTCTTGTCAATCAACCCGAATTCCTGCAAATTTTAAATTTGGATTCTTTAGCAAGATTACCAAAATTAGAATGGAATTCGAAGTAAGAAACCGTTTAAAAGCTTATATCTACCACGGCACCATTTAAATTCTCTCCTCATTTAAATTCAAGATTTATCAACTTACACAAGTGAAAAGTATGAAATGCTTGAAGCATGTGTTTAGATGGGCCTCCTCCTTGAGACTCACAATCTTCTGAAAATGGGAGTGATAGATATGTGCGTATACACGGAACAGGCGTTTGAAGATCGTCTTTACAACGTCCTTGAAGTTGGGAGGGAAAGGTACACCTACAATGTTGACAAACGAATGCAGTTACGAGAATGAGTCAAAAGATAGTCATTCATAAGACAGTTAAAGCATAACTGAGAAAATGCCATAATCAAAGACCAGTCATTACCGAGCCTCTGAGGGAATATGGATTCGTCATCCAATTGAGTTTCAATCCAATCCATTAAGTATTCAACATATTTTGGTGCTGAAACCTCAATAGGTTTCTTGATCTGTACACCGTCAGCCCATCTATACTCGTACCTGAAATTATATTCTAATCAAATCAGCTACATAAAGTAAGAATCTCCTATAAAAGGAAATAACCTTTCAATTGACAGATCCCTTGATCATAGGGAAGTATAATGCTACAAATATCACTTTAAAGGTAGTATCATAAATTTCCATGTCCTAAACTTCGTGAAAATAAACAAGGACACTTAATTGCAGGAGGATGTAATATGTAAGCAGTTGATTACAATAACTTACTTAGGTCCAGCAGTCATTGTAGGGCAATTTTCTGCGGTGCAAAACTCCGTTAGGGTGCCATAAAGCAGGTTCACCTGGTTGAAGAAGTCCACAGCTGGAAATTAAGAAACCAAAGATTTCAGTTCAGTTTGGATCCAAAGATAAAAAGACCGTTTCTGACAAAAGAGAAAACTTTAAACAAATTTGAGGAAATTCATCTGGAATACGCAGTGACAATAATCTAACTTAGAATGTTTTTTTATCGTTGATATGTATTTTTGAGGTTTAAACCTACTTTAACAGTATAACTATCCAAAGCTCGGATTAACCACAGTGAGAAGAGGAATACTTACTATTGACAGCGAGCCATTCATTGATATCTTCCCCCGGGGGGAGTCTTACAGCCTCTCTCAGGTTTCCACTACCTAAAGTTGCATCAATGTGTTTTCTCAGCTGTGCCCCCTGCAATAAGAAAAAATAACGATGCATTTATAAGAAAGCTTCAGATCTTTCTGAACAAAAAGTGCTTCACAACTGCCCCCGTGAAGAACAAATGTCTGTATTATTCAGACAGTACTAAATAACTGTGACAGTGATTTATGTTCATGCATGTCTTTACACTCTTTCTCATACATGTTTGAAAAACACCTACATTCATCACTGGTTATCATGTAAATGTCCTTCCTAGAACTGTCATACTGTCATGGGCAATATCGGGACTTGCCCATTTGTTGGCTTATTTGTTCCTCATAATTTAAAAGCACTGCAGCTAGGATTTGGCAATTTTGCTAATGTATTTTGTCAGATCAGACAAACTTATATTAACAGAGAGGACAAGAACATCTGAAAGTGAAGATGAAAATCAACTGGATGCCAAAACATGCACTTGCTAAATATTACTTCCTCCGTCACTTAAAAATGTCCACTTTTTGCTTATTACTCAGGTAAAGAAACTTAATTTATGTGTTTTTTAGTACTACATGGACATATATACCCTTCTTTCAAAATAAATGCTTGTTCTGGGATATGAACCGAGTATGGAATGAATAAATGTTAGTATAGAGGTATATTTGGAAAAAATTATAAAATGATGTATTGGTTTTCTAAATTGACACTTTTTGTAGGACAATTTTTTTTTCTTTTCAAAAAGTGGAATTTTGTAAGGGACGTAGGTAGTACGTAAGCACAAAGATTACAAGGCCAAACTCTGGTAATCAACGTATGTCACAACATTGTCTGCCTAAAGTATATGCTGAAATACATGCCACGCACGGAATTCTTCCTTGTTATTTATTTCCATCGATGCAAACGGAGAATAGAACTACCTTGCTCCCGGAGGGTGCACTTTTTTTGGGACGGAATGTTCTCTGGTTTCTGTTAAGAAAGGCAAGTAACCAAAAATATATCAGGCAATGAGAAGAAACTGTTGAATATAACTTTCAGATAGTTGCAACATATACAGAGTACATAAAAATATATCTACTAATTCAAATCCTCTTTAGGCACAAGAAAAACAGAGAAATCTAGAGCGAAAGAGAGAGAGAAATGTCGATTAGTACAAAAAGGCAGTGTTTGGATTTAATCCTTCCAGTTGCAGCATCTTAATGCACATCCTAAGAAAAACCGTTACAAAACAAAACACACACACACACAAAAAAAAAAAAAATACAAACAAACAAACGAACAAGAAAACAAAAGCGTCTTGAATTGTTGATATAGAATGAATTCCTACAATGCTTCTTTCCTTGTTCAAAAGTGTTAAAGTGACGTAGTATTAATAAGGGTATTTGTGGTATTGTGATGTGTGTGTAAGTCGGCTAGGGTAAAGTGTTTGTGGTGCCAATCCCACTGACTTTGGCCGAACCACCATTAGCCAGTGTGACTGATTTGTGAGTTAGTGGAGTGTAATTGTGCAAAAGTTTAAACAAACCGGTCATGTGCTCGGTAGCTCCGGAATCGATGATCCATGGGTTTCTTTTAGACGAAAGGAGACATGTTGGCGGCTGTGGGGATTGGACAAGACTAGCCATGGAGGACGAGGTTTCTGCCTTACCATTCTGCCGGTACTCTTCCGTATTCGGTGCTGTTCGGTCTCCATCATGCTGATTTGCGGCTGTCATGGCTTGAGTAGGGTTACCTCTGGGGGGCCTGCCATGAAGATCCCAACAATTGTCAACCGTATGATTATTTCGACCACAATGCTCACATCGGACGGATCCACGGCCCGATCTGCCACCTCGGTTGCTCCTGCCACCGCGAGAGTTCCTACCCCCTTGGCCACCCCCACGGTATGATGAATTTCCTGCATAATTCTGACTTCCAGCCAACATGGCTGATTTTTCTTCATTGACCTCCTGTTTTTCCTGTTTTTCGACGCTACGACCATCCATAGAAGCTCTCTGAAGCCGAGAGAACACTTCCGGAAGTGTGGGAAGGCTGTTGCCGCCAAGAATCTGGGCACGAACAGGTTCATATTCGGGTTTAAGGCCAGACAAGAACCGAATAACATCCATATCTGTTCGTTGCTTCTCCATTTTTTCTACATCATCGGTCAATGGTTGATAGAGATTTCTCTCCTCACACACACTCATTATCTGTGAATAATACTCCTCCAAACTCAGTTGACCTTGCTCCAATTGGAAGTACTGCTTGCACATGTCGTAGATCCGAGTAAGATTTTCCGAACCAGAGTAGATCTGTTGCAACCGAGCCCACATAGCCTTGGCTGTTCTCAGATACAGCAAGGTTGAGCTAATATGCTGCTCAATGCTGTTCAAAAGTAGGGACATAATCTGCGCATCATCTTGCTTCCATGATGCAGCCCGTGGATCATTGGCTTCGGCCTTATCCTGAAGTAGATGGTGATCTAAACCTCTTCCTGTGAGGAAAATTTCGACAGAACGGGACCACAACGTGTAGTTTTTCCCGTTTAATTTGACTGATGTGATTGCCGGAAGGGACACCGCCGGCGAGAACAAACTAGAGCTGGAATTGGCCAAGACATTGGAGTTTTCTCCCTTGGCCGCCATGATGATACTGGAATTTTTTTTTTTTTTTTTTTTTTTTCGAAAACTAGGGTTTAGGAGAGATTAGGGTGGATTTGATTGAGAAGAAAAGAGTGTTTAGGCTCCGATACCATTATAAGATCAAGCGCTTACCAATTCTCCTAAAAGCTATAGCTGTTAAGGAAGGCGCTACTATATTTCTTATATCACTTTAACAAAAAGTTTTCCAACCAGAACACTTGAAATTGTCCATAATACCACTATGGAGATCCATTCAACATGTTAAAAAAGGGGGTAGCACTGGTGCATGAAAGCATACTGTCTACGCGGGTCCGAGGAAGTGCAGCTTTACCTTATACAAAAGGCTATTTTATCAGCTCAAACTAGAACCTAGGCAATAGGCTAAACTTGTGATTTTCCCCCTAATTCTACTACAACTCTTTCCCTCCCTAACTATTCAGCTAGCAGTACCCCCTTTCTTAAGCACAATACATAGACCACAAGGATCATGCTTCAATGCAATAGAAGCAAATCAGGAAAATGACAGGCTGGTGATTGAAGGAATCCCGCGTATGCAGGATACGGAACGAGGCCGGGCCATTATCTGATACTTTCAACATAAAAGATTTTGCTCAAACAGAGAAAGATGCAATCACATTTTCGAACAATGGAAGGAGCAAAGAAAACAGTGGAAAGGCATACCCTTTTCCGATGTATATGAACATACACACCACAGGCCGATGATATTTTATCTCCACATTATCAAAGACTAGAGCAAATGCTAAACCGGGATGCTGAAAAATTCTTATAATTGTTACAAAGATATTGTCTTTTATCAATTTCAACCCAAAAGGAACATAAAACATCTTTTGCAGATGTAATATTGTATTTAGTGATATGTTACTTGGTGAAAATTTAAAATCCCAATTGATAAGCTTCCTTCATCAATACACATCAATCTTCAGAATTAATTTATTTTTCTAATTTAGGAAATTATGCATCTAATTGCCCTTAATTGCATCCTAATGACTTTTCAGGCATGTAACGTAAAACATATACACCAAATGATGTATGCAGGCTAGGATATTTTGCATGATGCAAAATACCAATGGTAAAAAAAATGGATTAAAACGTTTATCAGCACTTAAAACATGACAGGTGGCAGAACATTTGTATGAGATATATGCACGCCGACAGAAAAGCTGAAATCAGGAAGTGAACATTCGCTTCCACACTTATAAGAGTTCGCATTAGGACACGTGCACAACGATATGGTGCTTTAGGCTTAGTTTGACCATTTAAGTATTCTTGCGAGATTTTGGCATACAATATTTTTCCGTTTTTTCATCAAAATGTGGATGAAAAGACACACGTGCTCAACTTCGTACTATAAAACGACAGAAAACAGATGGTTCCCTACAATGATAAACACCAAACTTCCGTGCACATAACGTCATCCATTCTGAGGGATTTTCATCTTACATGCTAAGCTACTCATAAGGTTGAGATCACCCTTCTACTTTTACAAGCCAAGTACACCTTGTTATGAACAGCTTAAACCGTTAGGAGCCAACCGATTTCACAAGGCTTAATCCCTAAAATCTACCTTAAAAGTTTTTACTAAAAAAGAAAACCTTATATAAAAAGAAAACAAAAAGCTGTGTCATTAAACTTAACGAAATTCTTGTATTCCCCGCCGCATTGTAACATATTCTTGGATGAACGCCAATTTGTCATGTATGTAAAAAGACTTCCATGCAATGCGGAGCTAATTATAAGTCACATAATTCTAATTTTCTTATAGGCGGCACGAGCATTCAACTTTGTATAAGCATGCGAATCATCAATTTTTGTCTATAACATTAATCATATTCACAAATACTTGTATCCAGTGGCGGATCCTAATAAAATTTCCAGGCACCGGAGCAAATTCGAAGATCCACCAGGGACACTAGTTGTGTTTTTACATTTTTAACAAACTACATCGTTTTAATACAATTTTTTCCCGCATCTTAGTGGGAGCACGCCCCATTCAATGTGCGTCCACTCGTATCCCCACAACTGCATGCATCCCGAATTACGTGACCTGACGCGGAGCATAAATGCATGAATTTCCCCTCCCCTATTTCCTAGTAGCTCAAAAACCTTTTAGACCTTAAAATGCTATAAAAGTGCAATGAAAGCTAAACTTTCATCAGATCTCCTAGGCCATTTTGATGAAAGGGACCATATGCTTAGATAGACATATTCAAGAACAAAGACAGCTTCAATATCTCCGAAATTCAAATCCATTTCTTCATCCTCTAAATTGCGAAATTCTATCATGGAGACTCAACTAGACCAGATAACACAAATCCACAAAAGATCCCTAATAAAATTGAATTCCCTTGAAATTCATAGCCAATATCAATATTAATAAGAAAAAAAAGCGGAAAAAGACTCAAAATTTCACACTCAAATCGCCTCAAGTAAAATATTAACCACAACCCAGATCAAAGATTTGCTCCAGATAGATCATGCAATAAAAAGTTCCCTAATTGCAAATCCCAAATCAACAAATCAGATAATTAACGAATATCCAACAAAAAAAAAGTAAAATTAACGAACAATTATTGCATGCTTACCTGCCAAGCCCAAAGAGACTCATAGCTAATACACAATGGAGAAAATTGGCGATATGATCGGTGTAAAAGGGAAGGAGGAAAGTAGAAGAGACGGGAATCTTTATGCGTTAAAAAGGGAGGAGGAAAAATTAACGGACAGCGTGGGGAGGGGGGCAGGAGGGATCTGTATATTTGTTTGTGAATATGATGTGAATCATCATGACGATGAAACGATTGTACTAAAGTGGGAAAAAGCTGGCATGCACTGATTCCAGATCAATCAATTGACAGCTCAACAGTGGACCAAACCTTTTACAAGTGGGATCAACAGCTACATGTACGAAAACTTTTTCAATATATGACTAAAATATAGAGCCGAGCCGATCCGATACGAACCAAGTATTTGTTGTTCAAGTTTTGTGTTTGTTTAGGTTACGAATTTTTTCGTGACCGTTTATTGAATAAACGAATAAAAAAGTATGTTTAATTTTGGTTCGTTTAGATCATTCGTATTTTCATTATCGTTTGTTTAATAAATGAATAAAAAATACGTGAAAGCTTCACTCATTTATAATGAAAAATTGTTTGAGGTCGTGTTTGACTCGTTAAATATATATCGATCTTCTAGCTCTAGCTCTGTTCGATTTTGGCTATATAAGGTACTCCCTCCGTTTTTTTAATACCCCCTCCGTTCCGAATTAACCGATGCAGTTGATAAAAACACGCATATTAAGAAGAAGAGTTAATGCCTTAGTTTGAATGCCAAAATGACTAAAAAAACCTTAGTGTATAATTAATGCAATGTTGTATTTATTCTCTCATTTCTTTAATATATAAATAAGGGTAGATGTTGAGGAAAAACACAATAAATTATGCATTGGAAATGTAACTGCTTTAGTTATTATGGAACAAATTTTTTTGGCAACTGCCTCAGTTATTTCGGAACGGAGAGAGTATGTCGCAGAGAGAACAATCACACAGATTAAAAAAGTAATTAATATGTTTAAAATTGAGTATTGTAAATGTATTTTTTTTTTGGAGATGTGAATGCTTTGTTGATACATGAGTTTTTAATATTGAAAATGTATTTTTTTATTCGAGATGTAAATACTTTATTAGTAAAGGAGGAAAATAATAATAAATGATGCATTCGAAATGTAAAATGACAGATAAATAAAAATAGAGTAAATTCTGAAATCCTACAGATAAAAAAAACGGAGGAATTATTTAAAACAAAGTCCAATTTCATAAATAACAAAATAAAAATCAAAATATATTGAAACATCAGACTTCCAAAAGAATTTGAAAAAACTCTCTAATAAATATTCTATAAAATTACTTCAGAGTTATCAACAGATAAATAAATAAATATATATATAAATAAATATATATATATATATATATATATATATATATGTGTGTGTGTGTGTGTGTGTGTGTGTGTGTGTGTGTGTGTGTGTGTGACTTATCATATTATGTGTTAGAGTTATGTTGTACATTGGTTTATCTATATAAACAAATCCGCGAACATAATCGAATGTTCGCGAGTAAACTTGTGTTCGTTCGTTTTGGAAATTAGCTTATAATAATCTTGTCAAGTTTGTTTCGTTAAACTAAACAAACGAACAATCACGAACACTAACGAGCAGGACACGAGTTTATTCGTGAGCGGCTACATTCGTTTAAACAATAGTTATAAAATACTAATTGATATCATTAAAAGTACAAAACAAAATATGAAGACAATTTTAGAGAAATCTTTTATGAACATCCTATAAAACCCTGCATGTCCGAGAAAACTCCCAAGAGATTTCAATTTCGTGGGAGGTGGGAATTTCTCAATTGCCCGTACCTTCGCCCGGTCCACTTATATATCATGCCTAGATATCTTTTGCCTTATACAATATTTTCCACCACCATAAAATGACATTATTTTCCAGTTAAAACAAGATGGGTGTCCCCACACCGTTGCAGCACTTTATCTAAATGATGTAAGCATTCATCAAAAGAGAACACTGAAATCACACATGAACACTTCAAGAAATTTTTCAATCATATCAGCGAAGATGGCCACCATGAAATGTTTGAATGTTTCAGGTGCATTCCACAACCCAAATAGCAATCGTCTGTACAAAAAGTGCCATAAGGACAAGTAAAGGTTGTATTATCTTGGTATTAATGGTCAAAGTACAAATTGATAATAACTACTAAATCCATCTAGGAAGTGATATAAATCATTACCACTCAAACATTCTAGCATCTGATCAATGAAAGGTAAAAGAAAGCGAGCCTTACGTGTGGCTTCATACAACTTACGATAATCGATGCACACGTGATAACCTGTGACAAGGCGAGTGGGGATCAGGTCATTGTTTTCATTTGATTGCACCGTCATTCCTCATTTCATCGGTAAGATTCATGTCAGACATACCCATTCACTGTCAGATAAATATTGTCCATTTCAAGCATTTTGACCACGTCTTGCATGTGAGGATTTAACAGTCTTTTTGGTTGCCTCACTGGCTTCATCTCCTTACCAAAATGATTTTATGTTTACAAATTTCAGGGTTTATTCCTTGAATGTCTGCTATCTCTTAACCAACGCTCTCTTGTGCTTCCTTAGGACGTGCATCAATTTATCTTCCCACAATTGGGTTATTATAGAGGAAATAATCAAAGGAATTACATCGTCCTCAAGGAAAGCGTAATTTAAATTCCCCGACAATTGCTTCATCTTCAAATATTTTGAAGGATCGTCAATAAACGGTTTTGCTCTTTTGGTATTCAATCCAAGTTCCAAGAACTTGTGCCATCTAACTTCCACATAATGTGTCACCTCTAATTCACACGCCGCTTCTCTCAATTCCTCATACGGATCATTTGTGGTGCATGAATTCATCATGCTTCTTCTAATTTGTCTTTGTACCTCTATGTGTTGGAGGATTCCAAAACATGAATGAAAATCGAATCAACAAAATTACATTTATGTTCATTATAAGGATTTTTGATGGATTTATTCACATTAAGCTTAATCTCCTCCTCGTCTACCCTATTGACTATCTCCCCTTTTTGAACATCC
Source organism: Gentiana straminea (assembly GCA_036785695.1). Taxonomy (NCBI): domain Eukaryota; kingdom Viridiplantae; phylum Streptophyta; class Magnoliopsida; order Gentianales; family Gentianaceae; genus Gentiana; species Gentiana straminea. Next base: position 637,992 of record JAVUPR010000424.1, on the reverse strand, counting down.
AACAATGCACTCCTTAAAGCTAAAAAAGGTTTCCCAAACGAAATAGAGTTTTTTTTATCGGCTTCCATAACTAAAACCGCCAAGTCTATGTGAAATGCCAACTTATCAACTTGAACAAACATGTCCTCCACAATTCCTAAGAGATGTTGTATGGACCTATCCTCCATTTGTTGTGTTGAAGTTTTTAAAATACAAACAGAAAGTAAATAAAATGCGGAAGAATTATTATTGAACTAAAATAGACAAGTTAAGTTACATTGATGCTGATCATATGGTATTTATAGCTACATACACCTCATGAATCATTTAAAAGTAAGTTACAAACAGTCACAACAAAACTATAACTGAATAACCGTTTCCTGCACTAAACTACTCAGCAGGCAGTTGAGTCTTCATATGGTTTGCTGAGTTCATCAGCAGACTACACTCAGCATTTCCTTCAGCCCTTATACTGTAACACCCCCCCTCAAGCTGAGAGTGGTATATGAACAACTTGCACTTAGCATTCCCTTCAGCTATTGGAACATTGAAATATCTTTGAAATGCCAACTTGTCTAGCAGATAGGTAAAGATGGGTGCATCTAAGGCCTTGGTGAGAATGTTAGCTATTTGTTCATTTATGTTGACTGGAAGAAGTTTGACAACTCTAGATTTGACTTTGTCTCTCAAAACATGACAGTCAATCTCAATATGCTTCGTTCTTTCATGAAATACAGGGTTATGAGCAATGTGCATGGCACTTGCATTGTCACAAAATAACACGGCAGACATTTGAACAAGAACCTACAAATCTTGTAGGATGTAAATCAACCATTGCAGTTCACAAACTTCGTTGGCCATAGCCCTGTATTCAGCTTTTGATGAACTTCTTTCTATAGTGGTTTGTTTTGCCTTCCGACAGATGAGAGCATCTCTAAAAACATCATGTATCCTGATACTGGTTTTCTTGTCTCAGAGCAGCTAGCCTAATCACTGTCTGTAAAACCTTTTAGGACAATGTTATTCTCTGCTGGAAATAAGATTACTTGACCTGGATTGGCCTTCAAATATCACAGCAGTCTATGTGCTGCCTTCATGTAGTTTTCAGTAGGAGTGTCTAGAAGTTGACTCAGCTGCTGAATTGCAAAAGCTATAGCTAGTCTGGTAAAAGTGAGGTAGATTAGTTTACCTACTAGTGATCTGTATGCAGTATTATCTTTCAAAAATGGTGAATCACCATGCTGTAAAGTTTGCTTGGACTCCATAGGTGTCTTAGCAGGTTTAGCCCCCCCAAAATTCATATTCTTCTAGGAGATTGAGTGTGTACTTTATTTGAGAAATGGATATGCCTGTAGGAGTTTTAGCAGCCTCAATACCTGGGAAATATCTTATTTTTCCAAGGCCTTTAATGGTGAACTGCTGATGTTAGGCATCCTTGAATTGCTGAATCAATTGCTCACTATGACTTGCAGCTATTATGTCATCTACATATACCAACAATACAATAAAAGATTGTCTAAACCTTTAGTGAATAAACTACGGTCATTTTTGGACTGAATAAATCCTTGGGATTCCAAGGATTTAGTTAACTTGCAATTCCATTGTCTGCTGGCTTGCTTTAGGCCATACAATGATTTGGTAAGTCAACAAACTTGATTTGATTTGGTTGCTGCACATCCTGAGGGTAGCTGCATATATACTTCTTCATGTAGATCTCCATTTAGTTAAGTAGTGTTAACACCCATCTAATGGAGATGCCAATTATTGGCTGCTGCAGCTACAAGTAAAGCCTTAATTGTAGTAATCTTGACAACATGGGAAAAGGTTTCTTGATAATCAATGCCATATGTCTGAGTGTAACCTTTTGCTAGTAGCTTGACCTTGTATCTCTCTACTGAACCATCATGATAGTATTTGATTTTATACAACCATTTGCATCCAATGGGCTTCTTTCCTAGAGGCAAATCAACAACTTCCCAGGTGTGAGTTTTTTTTTGTAGAGCTTCAATCTATTTTTTCTTTGCTTCTTTCCATTCATCATGCTTGATAGCTTGATTGTAAGTCTTAGGCTTTTTTAACAGCATCAATGGAATTAATGAATCTGGCATATTCTCCTGAAAGTTTTTCCAGATTCATGACCTCACTCAGTAGGTGTGGGGTCTGCTGAAATGTATGAGCACCACCTTGATAAAAGGTTGGTGATTTCATTATCATTCTGAATCTTCTCAATTGTGTGGGTTCAGGTTCCTGGCTGACATGAGCATGCTCTTCATGGGATGCCTCAGCTACAACTGACCCTGCGTCTGATTGGTCTGTTGACTCATTCAGTAGATCATAAAAACTGTCCATCAATGGTAATGGAATTGCCATGTCAGTAAGATGTCTAGCTTTGCCTAGTACCTGTTGATATAAAAGAGAATAAGTCTCATGGAATTGAGTATTTTTAGCAACAAGGATATCTTTGTTGGTGATGTCCAAAAGAATAGCACCCTTGGAGGTGTTTGAATTTCCAAGATAGACACAAGTCCTACACCTGGAATCAAATTTAGTCATGTACTACTGAAGTGTGCTAGAAAAAACTAAGCATCCAAAATCCTTAAACACATAATAATATGTTTTGGTGCTATAAAGCACTTTATGTGGAGTACTTTCCTTCAGCAATGGTGTAGGTGTGGCATTAATTAATTTTACAACATGTAAAAGGCAAAAACCCCAATACTCAATGGGTAAATAGTCTGGAACCTCAGACTTCTGGCAACATTATGCAAAAGATGATGTTTCCTTTCAATAATACCATTCTATTCAGGTGTGCTAACACAGGATGTCTGATATATGATGCCTTGCTGAGCATAAAAGTATGTAAGCTGAAATTCATCTCCATTGTTAGATCTAATCACTTTAATAATCTTATGAAACCGAGTAGAGACAAACTTAACAAAGGATTTAACAAGATCAGAAGCTTCAGATTTATGCCTAATAAGACCAACCCAAGTAAATCTAGAAAAAATCATCTACAACAGTAAGGAAATATTCTTGTCCATTCACAATATGTTGCTTCAAAGGACACCAATTATTCATATTAACAAGATCAAAAACATCATATACATCAGTTGTACTTAATGAAAAGATATTTTTCTATAATTTTGCCATAGGTCAGGCATAACAAATGTCATGATTATAAAATTTGACATTAGCAGACTGTGAACTAATAACTTGTAGTCTCTTATCTAGAAGGTGTCCTAGTTTTTAGTGCCATAAAAGAACATTATCTAGTCTATCAGACAAAGTTTTATTTTTACAGTATTAACAGCAAAAAGTCTGATTGGCTGATCCATGACATATAATCATCTGTGTAACTTAGCTGAACCAATCACTTTCTTGTTCTTGTCCTGTAAAACACACTTGTTAGCAGAAAAAACAACTACACCTTTTGTATGATTATTAAAAGAAGGTAAAGATAAAAGGTTATACTTAAAACCAAGAATGCATAATACATAATGTTGGACCAGCTGAGGGTTTACCCTTACTCGTCCTATATGTGTAACAGAAACATTATTTCCATTAGGTAATCCCATTTTAATACCAAATGAAGGTTTGGGATTGCTTAATAGTTCTAATGATCCTACAATGTGATATGTAGCACCAGAGTCCAAGATCCATTGTATATGTTTTACTAAATCTAGATTACATGTCCCTATAGCAGGTGAGTAGTGTGTAACAATCCTACATGTTGGCCGGACGTTCATTTCTCGATAAGGAGTCGGTTTCCAGGAATGGGGTGTCACAACCACTATTGGGTTGGATTTTCGGTATACTCTAGAGCTCACACCTTTTCTAGTTCCTTAAACCAATTGTAATTTACTTCAAGGGAGTTCTTTTGGTTGCTAAGGAATTGGTGGCGGTGGAGGAGTCAGATTCATCTGCTATTGTACAAAATCCAACAATGCCGTTGTTACCAACTCTGGGGTACTGTAGGGAAGTTTGGAATTGCCACAACTGGATTCACATCTAGTAGAAGTTGATCCTAATCCACTTCTCCATTCAAAGAATTATCTAAAAGGTTTCAATTTTTGTTACTCATTCGCAAAAAAGGTAAAGTTGGAAGGAAAAGGTCCTAACTAACTTGTCAAGAGGTTTAGGAAAATCGATAAAAGAGATCCTAAGGATTCCTTCACCAAATCCCTCTCCATCTACTAATGTTTCATCTTAAGACTCTACGAGCTCTAAAATCCAAAAGTAGCCAGTCTAAGAATGCTCTGATACCACCTGTAACGATCCAACCCGAAACCCGTGCGATTCCGGATCGACTCGTTCAGCCATGACCTGAGATTTCAAAAAATTTCAATCTCGAACCACGATGCCTCTGCTAGTAGATATAGAATAATGGTGTGCTCTAAAAGTAATTGTTGCTTGTCTCTAAAGGGCAAGTGGGAGATTGTTAGGTGTAGTGCCCGAAAGACAATTTTTGTAATTGTTTTACATTTAATAAATGACATAATTATTTTCATCTTATTATTTTCTTTATGCTTATAACGAATACAACGCTGAAAACCCCAAGTTGTATCATATGTAGCCATATAACTTAGTGTGTGTCACACGTTAGGATTAAGTTTATGGTGATACACTTGAACAATTAGTCCATTGTGAACTTAATCAAAGTATGAGGTCTATTGATTAAACCCCATTACTGCACCCAGATCACTTTATGGTGTGACCGTCTTATCAGGACCGTCAATATTGGTTATCTAAGTGAGGCATTTATATATGATGTAGTCATATAGGACTGGACCGATTTAATCTGCATTTCTCATATAATTCCATGATTGAGAATTCTCATTGAATCACAAGATGATCATATGTGGAATAACCTTAATCCTGAAGTGATTGCAGACTCCTGCTTGTTTCAAGATAGGGTTTGATGTGTTCGTTAAGGATAGCTAAGAGGCGCGGTCCGAATCACTTTCATATTGGCACTATTCTGGAATGAGTGAGGAGTGTGTGTTTCATAGACACGGAATCCATTTCTTCCTATGGGAAGTAGAAAGACAATCCCCTTATTTGTTAATCCTAGAATCTGATCGACCGGCTGAGTTCATATTGCTTATAAACTAATTGATCACTAGTGGGTTAATGATAAATAAGGATAAGATGTAATGTAGAAGATTGATAGAAGCATTCCATTATCATTATGGATAGTCTATGGAGGGTTAGTCTGTATGTAATGATTATATCAAAAGACACTTATTGAATCGACATTTTGAGAATAAGTTATATCTATAAGTGATAGAGTTCAGTTTCGGATTTATGGTGGCATATTTCCGAAATTAATAAGTTGAATACACATGTTCTGTTCAATAAATATTTTATTCAATTTATTGTAGCTACTGGTTACAGGTCCATGGTCCATGGGTTGGCTCCTAACATGCGAGTGAATTCTCATATTGTGGAACCTCAAGATGCGAAATATTTATTCGATTAATAATATATAAAATAGAAAAGATATTTTCTATTATCCCATGACAAAAAATGGTGCCACATGTGGGAAAATTGGGAGAAGAAATTTTCCCGAATTATATCACATTTGTAATAAATTATTTATTTGTTAAATAATTGATGAATAAATCAAGAGATTGATTTTCTATTGATTATCTCATTTATGGGGATTATATCTTATTTATGGTCAATATTTTTTATTAGGAAAAAAGATATTTGTCTTGTGAAAGGGACTCCAAAGCCTCGGTTATTTTCTTATATAAAGAGAGTTTCCCCAACACAACAGACACAGATAATCCACGACAGTTTATAAGAAAAGGAGAGAAAAACCAGTTTCTTAACTGATAATGCTTAAATTATCACAGGTGTTTAGCGGTTGCGTAAATTGTGGATATCTGGCTATGGAAAGTGTATGAAGGCGATGCTAGTCGGTGGCACACGGCGTAAATGAACAGTTGAGAGAGTATGAAATTTGGCAGAGTGTTTCCTTGTTTTCTATGAATTGTCTATGTCCATAATGGTTACATTGAGCTCTTTTTATAGGAGAGGTGCAAGTTAGGGTTTTAGCTATAGACAAACAAGTACGATAGTCTACGATGTGGCGCTAATTACATGTCGGGCTTCCTGGTGAGACAGAACATAGTGGACTCGTTATGTTGTCGCCGGTCATCTTCCTTGTTATCTAGATGACACATTGTTCTCTCTTGTGCAGGCTCTTTTGGTCGCCGACGGACCTTATATCTGGGGAGACCTGTGAGCCGGCCCCCAAGACGTTCGTGGCCTCGCGGGGCCAAGGGCTTAGAACGGGGCCGACACCGGTGATTCTCATTTGATTCGTGTATTCTCAGATTATAGTGGCCTTTGGCCTCATCCTCCACTATGGTGGTTCGGAGGACCCGAATAAGGATCCGCAGGCTGGATTACGGTTCATGCATATCAATGGCCCCATACTCCGTGCCTTAGGCATTTTCTTGAAATGTCAGGCGGGGAGTAAAGTGTACCTCGGGTCGCCCGTAGCCTTGTTTCAACGCTAAGAGTTGGATTGGCTTTTATGACTTCAGTGTCATTATGCGACTTAGCCTTTATGATCACGCTATGAAGCGGACGATCTTGGAAGCCGTTCTATTAAGTAGACTGTTTTTAGCACCGTACTATTAAGCGGACAGTCTTGTTGTGTCGCTCTAGTAAGCGGACGGTCTTTGGGGCCGCGCTATTAAGAGGACGATCCTCTGGTGTCACGCTCTTAAACGGACGGACTCCTGGTGCCGCGCTATTAAGCGGATGGACTTAGGCTTGGGAGAGCCGTGTTCTTGTGAAGCTCGGTCGGGATGGACGCCTTTCTGATGTCCACCTATGCTTTTGACGGGACCGTTTATATCATGTGCAGTGGGGTAGTTTGAAAGTCAGGTCGTGGCCCATGATGGGATGTAACTGCCTCAGTAACTTTCCGTATTATGATGGTGGTTTCGATTGGCGCGTAATAATAATGATATCTTTTGAAATTCGAATTTCAAACTACCTCTCGAATTCAGACTGTGGGATGCTTTGAGTCTTAGTCTTTAGATCTGCTAACCCTCTTCTTATATAAAGTGCAAACTTGCACCTCCCAAATACTTTTTCCATTCCTGGTTTCCTTAGCATTTTCCTCTATCTTTGTAAGAAATTTCGGCAAATACTTGAAGTTTCCGGCTGTAGCTTGGGCTTTCCGGTGGTAATTTGAAAATTCCGAACAGGGTTTGAAGGTCCTGACCAATTCCTTCAGTTCCCAGCTTGCTTTCCGTTCCCCGAACCAGGTAATTCCTTCGACCTTTTCCAATTTGATATGGTTCCTCTCCTAGTTTCATTTTCCTTTGATATGCATGTCTCTTTTTATCTATGGCTTCATACCCTGTTACAATTGTGGAATCAAAGATTGTGCCTTCATTATGGTTCACCTGGGGTTTCAATTTCGAAATCGTTTGTATTTTTGGTATTGTTAGGAACATTTTGTTTGTTTTCATGATGGCCATACTAGTTGTTATAACAAGCCTGAAATAAGTTAAAAATATTTGTATAAGTCTTTACTTAGAGTCTGACATGTTGTATAAGTTCATTCAGACATGTACTGTACTAGACTAGTAGAATGGCTAAGTGAAAGACAGAATATTGGCAGAGTGAAGACATCCAAGTTCCAGCAGAGTCAAGTGAAGACATATGGACTGACTTATAACCAGGGAAGTCTATGATGTTCTTGATAAGTCTAAGATATATTTCAAGTGATGAAATATATTGTTTTAATATGGTGTATACTGATCTCACACTAATTAAGGATCAGTGAAGTACAAGCTCTCTTGGAAAATCAAAGAAAGAAAGAATACAATGAAACGGCGAAGTAATAGCTCTACCGGCTGACTAAAAGAATCAGTGAAGGAAATATCAACAGCAAAGGAAGAAGATTCACTAAACCGGTCAAACAACATCTTAAAACGGAAAAGTCAAGTTTGCCATCGGCAATTCAATCAGAATGTGAAATTAATACAGAATCAAGCAATTAATGCAAAATCAATCAAGGACGGATTTTATGATGGACGTTTGAAGAAAATCCGAATCATTGAAATTAAGGAGAATAAAATCAGGAGGAATCAAGAATTAAATCAACGATTATTCTCCACAATAAATAGCCAATGGATGAATTTTCAAATCAAGGAAAATCAAGGCTATAAATAGAAGGCATTGACAGACAAGAGAAAGAGACAAGAATACTGAACTACGATCTTACAAGCAGAAACTCTGTGAAATTTCCTAAGCCTTCTCTTGAACTTAAAAGAACACATCTAGTAGATCAACTCTGCATTCAGAGCATAAATTTATATCAAGTACTGAGATTGATCAACACACTTGTGAATATCATTCACACCAGTTTGCATCAATTGAATCAGAGGAGTCTAAGAAGGAGTTGCACCCCTTGTGATAGCTGCTGAAGGATTTGTTCCCAAGAGCAGTGTTGAAGATCGAGTCACTAAAGATTCTGTAGCCAGGGAGTGATAGTCTTAGAGATTGTGAAGCTTGTGTAGGCAAGGACAATCACACTATTGTATTGGTGAAAGTCAATAGTGAATTCCTCCAATCATCACAAGAGAAGAGTGGATTAAGGGATTACACCACCCTGAACCACTATAACCTTTGTGTTCATTCACATACTGCACTTTACTTCACAGCATTTACTTACTGCTTTTTATTCATACTTTGTGTGTGCATAAACTACTTTGAAACAATTTTTATGAAGGGACTTATCCGCTGCCCAAAATATTTTAAAAGAGTAAAGTTTTTAAAACTCCAGTACATTCATTCACCCCCTTCTGACTATACTTTCACCCTTCTCTAGGACCAAGAATTGGTATCGGAGTAGTGTTCCTTGTATCAGAACCTGTTCATATCTGATTTCTTGTAACAATGAGATCACATACTTTCAAAGTTTTTAAATCTGTGCCTTCTTTATCTTTACCTCTTTTATCTGTGACTATGGATTCTTCAAGTTTCATGTCTAAAATACATGTGTTCAATGTTAATAATTTTGATGAATATAAAATAAGAATTTTGTCCCATCTTGCAACAACTCATGAGGAGATGCTGGATGTTATCAATGATGGCCCAATCAAAATCATGACAGTGATATCCAAAGGTGCGGATCAAGGAAAAGAAATTGAAAATCTTAAGAAGGATTGGACCAAAGATGATAGAAGAAGAGCAAATCTTGATTTTGTTGCAAAAGATAAGATCTTGAAGACTCTGGACATCAATATGTTAATGAGGATTAAAGACTGCAAAATAGCAAAAGAGATGTGTGACAAATTGGCACTGATCAATGAAGGATCAGAGGCAGTCAAAGCATTTGCAAAACAAAAATTTGAGAATTTCAAGATGAAGACTGGTGAGTCCATTGATCAAATGGATAACAGATTTTCAAGCATCATCAGTGAACTTCAACAACTGGGACATACATATCCAGAGAAGGAAGTTTGTCTGAAAATCTTGAGAGGTCTACCTAAAAGATGGAAGATCATCACATCAGTACTCAAAGCCACAACATATCTTGCAAAAACCGACACCCTGACAATGATGTCTTGTTGGTCCTAGAGAAGGGTAAAAGTATAGTCAGAGGGAGGGGTGAATGACTATACTGGACTTTCAAAAACTTTTCTTATTTTAAAAGCTTTTTGTCAGCAGATAAGTCACTTCTTAAAAGTTGTTTCAAAGTAGATTATGTACACACAGAGTATGAGTATAATACAGTAAAGTAATGCTGTAAAGTAAATGAACACAAAGAATTATAGTTGTTCAGGGTGGTGTAATCCCTTAATCCTCTCTTCTCCTGTGATGGTTGGAGGAATTCACTATTGTATTTCACCAATACAATAGTAAGATTGTTCTTGGCTACACAAGCTTCACAATCTCAAAGACTATCACTCACTGGATACAAAAGTTTTAGTGACTTAGTCTTCAACACTGCTCATTGGGAACAAATCTTTCAGCAGCTATCACAAAGAGTGCAACTCCTTCTCAGACTTCCCTGATTTAATTGCTGAAAATTGGTGTGAGTTGGATTCCCAAGTGTTTTGATCAATCTCAGTGCTTGATATGACTTTATGCTCTGAATGATGAGTTGATCTGCTCGATGTGTTCTTTTAAGTTCAAGAAGAAGACTTAGGAAATTTGACAGATTTCTGCTCTTTTTCTTCTCAGTCTCGTATTCTATGTGTCTGTTTTTCTTGTCTATCAAAGCCTTATATTTATAGCCTTGATTTTCCTTGATTTGAATTTCTGTCCATTGGCTATTTAATGTGGAGAATAATCATGATTTAATTCTTGATTCCTCCTTGATTTTATTCTCCTTAATTTCAGTGATCCGGATTTTATTCAAACGTACATCACAAAATCCGTCCTTGATTGATTCTACATTTATTGCTTGATTTGCTTATTTTCCATGTTCAGAATAGAATGCAGACAACATACTTGACTTTGTTGTTTAAGCTGTTGCTTGACCGGCTTAGTGAATCTTCTTCCTTTGCTGTTAAGATCTCCTTCACTGTTTTTCTTTAGTCAGCCGGTGGAACTCTTACTTCGCCGTTTTTTGTTTCTTTTCTTTATTTGATTTTCCAAGTATGTTTGTACTTCACTGATCCTTGATTTATGTGAGATCAGTGTACACCATATTAAAAGAATAGATTTCATCACTTGTAATGTATTTTAGACTTACCGAAGGTCATCACAGACTTCCCTGGTTATAATTCAGTCCATATGTCTTCATTTTTCTCTGCTGGTACATGGCTGCCTTCACTTTGCCGATTTTCTGTTTCACTTAGCCATCCTACCAGCCTAGTACAATACTTGTCTGAATGGACTTATACAACATATCGGACTCTAAGTAAAGACTTATAAATATTTCTAACTTATTTCAGGCTTGTTATATCAGCTAGTATGACCATCATCAAAACAAATCAAATGTTCCTCATAAGCCTGAACATAAGTAAGCATTTTTCTCATAAAAATAAAAGAACACAATTCAATAATTTTATTCATCCATAAAGGGTAATCAAGATAACATAGAGAAAATTATTGCAACTACAAGTTATTCAGATTTTGCTTGTACCTCTTGAACTTTGTAGTTTGAATGCCTCATATGTCTTTCCAGTCAACTTTAGGAAACTTTCACTGCGAGTATTCCAAGGCAGTGTTGAAAGTAGGGCCAAGGAATACTTTCTTATCAATAAGCATGTTGAAATCAGGCATGGTTTCATGAGCCAGTGGTTCCCCGAAGTGTTTCTCCAGTCTGTCCTTTGCTTCAGCAATGTGAGGGTCAGCAAAGTTTAGATTTTTGTACATCACCCACTATTGTTGAGGATTTAGTCTGCCCATGGGTTTGAAAAACTTTACCATGTTATTGAACTCCTCTTGTCTTTCACTAGACAATTCCTCTGGGCCCTTTGCAGTGAGAGGCATTGATTGGTTTGCATCCCTGTTTGAGCCAGATGCTTCTTCTCTAGATCTTTGCTGGAGAGATGCATACTCTCTTTTTACATCATTGTAGATTTTTTTCCATATCTACCCTCAACTCATCATCTTCATATCCAAGTCAATCTGCCCAAGCTTTATCTTGTGACCAGTTAGGGTACAGAGTGTCTTGATTTCGAATTTTTTTTTTCACATTGTATAACACTGCTACTACTTTCTCTTCCCTATTTTTGTAGGTGGTGAAGGTCCTTTTCTGACCAAAAAAACTTTCAACAGCGTGTCTATGTCCACTGCCACTACCTCTGTTGGAGCTGGATCGATGTTGACTTGTTGAGCTTCTTGCTTGACTAGATCCAGGCCTTTGCTGATTGCCTGATCTATCTCTGTCATCATCTCTTCTTTTAACTGGGAAGGGTAGTTCAAAGCATGGTTCATTTTTGCTTCTTTCTCTTTCTTCCAAGGTTTTCTTCTGCTGTTCTTCAGCCTCAGTTCTAACTTGTAATTCTCTATCCCTTGCTCTTAGTTGTCCTTCAATGAAGTGTAGAGGTCTGACTGTTGATCCTTCAGGCTTATAACTTATTTCCCTCTTTTTGGCAGCATCATCTTGCTGTTGAAGCGAAATGCTGTTGGTGGTTTCAATAGTACTGATCAGAGTATCCAATTTGGATTCAATGGATATGAACTTTTATTATGATTTGACAGTCTTTTGGTCATGCCTCCCATCCTGGTGCCAAAAGCTGCTGCCATAGCCTCATTTTCAATTGATACGTGTCTCTTTAGGCCAGAAAAGTTGTTTGTGAGGTTGGTATTCATCTGACGTAGGAGATCGTTTTTCCTCTGCACAACAATGTTTTGTGCATCAATATACTCATCAACTACATGAAATCTGCATTCTATAGAGTTACTCTCATTTTTGAATGCTGCAGAAATTGTTCTAATGTACAAAGCTTGTTGCTATAGTTCTTCCAGCAAGGAGTCCACTGCCTTTTGAAAGGTTTGACTTGATATGGCAGCATCCTGCTCTGGTTGGACTTGTGTTGGTGGAGATGGTGAAGAAGTCCCTGGGTGACTTAGTGTAGGAGGGACTACATTAGGTCCCTTGTCTTGCACATCCGGTTGAGTGACATCAGCATCACCTACTCCTTCTTCAAGAACTTGAGTAGTTGTGATTTCAGGTTCACCATGTCTCTCATTCCCCACGCTCTTTGCTGGGGATGGACTTTGCTGGAGTGGCGGCAGCAGATCCAATGTCCAACACTGCTGTTGGATCAGCTATTGTGTCAACAGATAGTTTTTGACCATTGTGAGTTTGCTCAAGGATGCACTCACCGCCCCTCAGTCTGCTTGTTTAGTTTGAGCAGCTGGGGGTTTGCTTAGCTGTCCCATGTGTTTGCAGGAAATCATGCAGAGAGATGTCATCATCAATTGCATCTGCTGCATCATGATGATCCTTTTCACCTTGTGCTCCTCCATCATCATTGTCATCATCATCACCATCACTCTGATCACCATCATCATCATTAGATTGATCTTCATTGTCATCCTCATCATCTGTGGGCTTGAGAAATCTAGCTTTTGCCCTTTCTACCATTTCCCATAGTGGTGTTTCATCAAGTACTCCCACAAGAGTTGTGACACCCAGAAATTTAAAAAGCCAAGCTTCTTTATCATACATATGCTCAGAAACAGATAGTTGCATCCTGGAATTTCCCATTTTCCAGTTCAGATACTCTGCAACTCTATCGTCAATGTCTCGTTCAATACTTTCTTCCTCTTCAAGAGCCTCTTCCTCCTTTTTATGAACCTCTTCCTCTTGGTGCTCACGATTATCACTACTTTCCTGTTGTTGTTTTTCTTCTTGGTCTTCTTTCTCATCTCTCAGTGTGCCAAAGGATTATTTTTACATATTTCTCTGGACCTTTTGTTTCTTCCTTTGACCGGAAGTCCTTTTATTGGTTTGTTTTCTCTTTCCTCCACCTGCACCTTTTGGCTGTTTGACATAGGTATACATGACTTTTGCGTGAAGTAATCGATGAATTTCTACAAATGGTACATCCAAACACTTGAACAGATAATGAAGTTGAATTCCATAGGATTTCTTGACCCATAAAATCCCCTTCTTTTCTTTTCTTTTTGCTATGCTCTGCTCAGCCGCAGTTGCTTCTCCTCTGATTTGTTCCTTAATCCTTCTGACGATATAGGTAGCCCAATCAAACTCCAGACCGTTGTAGATAATGACCATTAGTCTCATTCTGGCCTCTGTCATTGCATTCATGGCTCCTAACTTGCCTTCGATGTTCTTTCCAATAAGTAAGCTAAATTTATTGAAAGGTTTCTTGAGAGCAGATCTCAGGCAATTGAACTTTTTATTTTGAGCAGCGGAATTCTTTCCAATTTCTAGCCAAAATGCATCTAAATCTTGTGGTACTAGTCCCACTTTTGCATAACCTTGGTTTGAGAGATTAAGGTGCTGATGAATTACCTTCGCCGTAATCACCACTTCTGTGCCGTTGACAAAAGCAACTATCTTGTCTTCTCTATCTCCTTCAAGAAGGCCGGAGACAAACTTGGCAGATTCCCAAAAAGAAATGATACTTCATAGCAAATGCCAGAGTTAAGAGGGTTGATGAATGTCATCGATCCTAGATTGGTGCAACCATCCACCAATCTTTTTACTTGCGCATCGTTTCCACATAGACTCAGATAGTGTTTTCTAGAAAGAAAGACCCGATGGCAATCGATTTTTCGTATTGTTTGCTAGTCTTTTTGGTGTTTGAGGAAGATGAATCCATTGCCATAGAAAATTTGAGAGGAGAAAAGCTTCAAATTTTCAGAGAAAATAGGGTTTATAGAATGCAAGAAGAGCGTAAAAATTCTAAAACACTTTAAGTGTTGTTTATATAGGAGAGATTTTGAAAGTCTGAATGCGATTGAATATGAAAGGATTTGATGAAGTAATGGCGTGATTTGTGTATGTAAATCACGGGGGAGAGGACTGAGGCATGAAATGATTAATCCCGGGAATCAAGGCGTTTCCGTCATTCCTTCAATTCACAAATAACCTCCACGATTGCAAGATAAAATCCACGTGGGTAATCCTTCATAATAAATATATAAATCCTCAAATTTTTCACATAAGTGTAAAAGACTAATTGAGTTCACACTATAATTCATGTTTTGTCCATAGTATATAACGGTTGAGAGTCTTGGTTGATCATTAGGCCGGTGAAGTGGACTTGACTGTCTTAGCTGATTCACTGGGCCTAGTTACTGAGCTGCTGCGACAAAACAACTATTCCTAACAATCAGTGAAGTGGACTTCGCTGGTACCAGTGCCTTACCTGCCAAGTGAGCGTACCCAAAATGGCAAAGGTTCAGTCAGCTGGTGAAATCACACCGCTGATTACTCCAGTTAGCTGCTCCTTATCACTTAATCCATTTCAATCATTCCCAACTCAGTTCTTAGTTTACAAAATCTTTCATGACTGAGTGGTTTTGTGAAAATGTCAGCCAATTGATCTTCTGTAGATATATATCTCAAGATTACATCTCTTTTTTCCATATGATCTCTGATAAAATGATGTCTCACATCAATATGCTTTGTTCTTGAGTGAAGCACTGAATTCTCTGTAATTGATATTGCACTTGTATTATCACAAGTGATTGGAATTGTCTTCTCCTCTATTCCATATTCTCTTAGCTGTTGTCTGATCCATAATACTTATGCACAATAGCTACCTGCTGCTATATATTATGCTTGACCTGTTGAAGTAGATATGGAATTTTGCTTTTTAATAAACCATGATACTAGTCTGCTGCCTAGCATCTATCAAGTTCCTGAAGTGCTTTTTTTATTATCAATTTTACATCCAGCATAGTCTGAATCTGAATAAGATATCAGTTTGAATCCATCATCTTTTGGTTACCAAATTTACATTGATTGGGTGCTTCAGATATTTGATGATTCTCTCAGCTTCTAGCAAGTGAGCTTCCTTAGGTTGAGCTTGAAATCTTGCACATACTCCTACTGCAAAAGCAAAGTCATGTCTGCTTGCAGTTAAGTAGAGTAGTGAGCCAATGATTCCTCTATATAGCTTCTGATCAACATCTTTTCCATTCTCATCTTTTCCAAGAACCATCCTTGCACACATTGGTGTGTCTGATGTGCCACTTGTGTCAATTCCATATTTGTGTATCAAGTATTTGTGTACTTGGCTTGATTGATAAAGATGCCATCTTCCATTTGTTTCACTTGTAAACCAAGAAAGTAGTTGAGTTCTCCCATCATACTCATTTGAAATTTGATTTTCATCAGATTTGCAATTTTTTCACATAGTTTTTCATCTTCTGATCCAAAAAAGATATCATCCACATATATCTGAACTAGTAAAGTGCTTGTTCCATCTTCTAGTTTGAAAAGAGTCTTGTCAATGGTTCCTTTGCTGAATCCATTGTGGATTAGGAATTGTGACAGTGTCTCATACCAGGCTCTGGGTGCCTGTTTGAGTCCATATAACGCCTTCTTGAGTTTGTACACTTTGCCTTCTTTTCCTTTCAGTTGGAAACCAGGGGGTTGCTCCACATATACTTCATCTTCCAGGAGTCCATTCAGAAATGCACTCTTGACATCCATTTAATATACCTTGAAGTCCTTGTGGGCTACAAAAGCTAGGAAGAGTCTAATTGCTTCCAATCTTGCTACTAGTGCAAAAGTTTCATCATAATCTATGCCTTCTGCTTGAGAATATCCCTTTGCAACTAGTCTTGCCTTGTTTTTGACAACAGTTCCTTGTTCATCCATCTTGTTTCTGAATACCCATTTTTTCCAATGATGTTTGCCATGTCAAGTCTATCAATAAGTTCCCAGACTTCATTTCTCTCAAATTCATTGAGTTCTTCTTGCATGGCTGTAATCCAATCAGCATATTTGTCACGGATTTATCTAATGCAAACAAACAAGTAATAATATTTATAAATCCGATATACCTCAAGTGCAAGGATCGTAGTAAAGAGGTTAATACCGGGTCGATCTTACGGGGAATCGGGGTTGTTTAATCTAGTTTTTATTATCTAACCTAACTATGTCACGATTACTACTAAAAAGATGTGAAATTAAAACAGGGAAGAATACTAAGAACTAATACGAAGAGTGAAACTAACAATAAAAATAACTGGACAGAAGATCGAGATCTAAAGCCAGGAAATATGGTTGCTAACAAAATTAACTAAACTAAATCTATTCTAAGTTTATTATGAAGTAAAGATTGCAGTTTTACTAAGCAATTCGAATTCGAGTGGTTTAATCAATATTTTACGAACGAACAAGCAATTGATCCACCTATCCTACAACTATCAATTCCTATCTCAATTATCTCGTGATTTTTAACCAAGTTGTGATTCACCTAGCCAAGGTATGAACTCCTAATTTCTTAGAAAAGTTCGTTTCTTAATCTTCTATCTCTCGATTTTAAAGATTAATACTTTCAAAACAAAGGTGTAAGATTTCTCAATCTAGTTATCTAGAAATTCAACCTAATTAACTCTCATTATTTTATAGGTTAAAAGTCTAATCTTTATTATATTGATTCTAGGGGTTCAATTATGATTTTCATCCAAATCAAACAAACAATCAATCATGCAATAATCTATCGATATAATTGCAATAAACAATGATAAACGATAGTAAAGATACAACTTGAATAAAATACTCACGAGATAATCAAGAAACGAAATCAAAGTGTTGGTAGAACGGCTTCACAACGCTTGTTCAAGGGAGGTCTAGCCTCTCAACATCCTCTTTGAAACTCGAATTTGTTTGAGTAAAAGTGCATAAAAAATATTTGAATGAAAACTGATTGTAAACTAAGGAAAAACGCAGTTGAGCCGCCCCTAGGGTTTAGGGTTCGAATGTGTGATGATATGTGGAGAAAATCGCAGCTATTTATAGATTTTCAAGTCGGTTTTGCTAAGTCGGCGCTCGGACGCCCGTCCACTATGCTGGACGCCCGTCCATTCTTCAATAAAAACTTCGAGTCGGGCCGAGCTGGATCAGACGCCCGTTCTTCTTTATTTTAGACGCTCGTCCACAACTTTTGAGAGAACTCTGAATCAAATATTCCATCCTGGACGCCCGTCCACTGGACGGAACTTAGGACGTGCGTTCACTTGGTCAAAATTTGATTTTCTCATCTTTATCTTCAACCGACTTCACCTTTATCTCTTTTCCTTCATATAAACTCGATCCTTGACACCTTTTAATCCTCTTTTCAGCCAATATCGTGCATCTACAAGATAATAAGGACATCGCAAAATGTAATATCATCCAAATAAACATAAAATCATCAATAAAACACATAAATTAACCAATTTTGCGATTAACCTGGTTAAAAACTCATTCGCTCAATAAACCAATTAAACACTTAATTTCTATGCAAATTATACGAATATGGAGGAAATTGTTACAAAATATAACGTTATAAATCATATAAAGTCACCCTTAACAACTCCCCCACACTTAGCTTTTGCTCGTCCCGAGCAAAACAAAACAAAAATCAAGGCTCGGAAAAAGAATAGGCATCTCAGCAAATATAACATATATTCAATAACTTAGAGGTTCACCCCGGTGTGTGTGCAAAGCCATAACAAACTTCCACTAAGTCCAAACTTGAAAATTTCAAAGCAAACTAGCTAATACCCCTTTCAAACTAGAGATAAATGATACCTATAAGATGTACCCTACAAAACGTAACATATCCCGAAAAAGATGATAGAATACATTTAGGACCTTTCTGACATACTCAGAGGATAATCCCTACAACATATCTGTCGGTTTATACTGGGGATAAGATACGCGATAACCAAGTCTTTCATTCATTTCATACCACTTCTTATTGCAAGTTGATTTTACTATTTCACTTTTAAACACACATCAGAATGAGCTATTGCCCTGTCATAGCAGAATAGGACATTCGAGATATACCCTACCTTACTCAAATCATAAGGCATCTTCTTCTGACTGTCGTGAGCTTTTGGCCATCATAGTGGTATAGGACATTCGTGATACGCCCCACCTCACTCCAATCATCGACCAGCTTTCGACACTCACAACTTATTCATCATAATTTTCAACTTTTTCAACAACTTTAGTTACGTTTTACTTATCACATTCAAACCTCAGATATTCACAGTATATCATACTTTGGATCTAAACACAAACTATTATAATTCCCACGATATGCACATTAGCACTAAGCACATGACTTATAAGATAATAAAAATCACTAATCAAAAGGGGTATAGCTTTATATTATAGCTCATCATTCACTATGGCTCGTGAAATGTATGTCGGGTGAAACAACTAACTTACTAAACATACGGTATACAACATCAATGACTATTAAAAACCGAACAAAAACTATGCATTGCTCACTCAGGACAGAACAAAAACAAAAATTTTGAAAAATTTAGCTCATTTTGCATAGAATTGGAACGAATTAAGCAAACGAATAGATACACATAAACCATTCCCTCCCCCACACTTAAACCACAACATGTCCTCAGGTTGTGCAGAATTTAAAAAAAAAGATAAAGTACTTAGCTGATTGCGATAGACACTCGAATCGTTGGTCAGGCCGGAGCCACGTAGTGAAAAACAGAACTCGTAACCAAACGATGTAAAAGCAAGCTCGACAATACCGCTAAAAATATACCTGCACTACTTGACAAACACGGAGAAATCTTGGGGAAAACGGGGAAAGTATACCATGATGAAAGATAACGGAATGATGAGATCAAAATGAAAACATCCAATACAATGAAAATCAAAATCATAGTAATGTCAAATGAAAGTACGGATGCCTTATGGCTTACATGATTCATCGGGAAAAATAGACAATAGCTATACGAAAAATACAATGAACCAAGTAATGAAAAGTAGCAGGACAATACAACCATCGTATGAAAGAAAGAACAAAAGCTAGAATCAGAAAAATAATATCAGGGCTGCCCCGGCGCCGCAGAATCATCAGCCGGAGGTGATCCACCCGCAGGAGAGTCAGGCTGCTCCTCACCCGAAGACGACTCAGACTCTTGAAGAACATCCGCAATGGCCTGCTCAACCTCGTCAGAATAAACGTAATCGATAATGCTCGGGTCGAAGACTCTGTCGTCCCTCGGCTTTCGGCCCTCACTGATACACCGCAAAATAGTCAAGATATTATTCTGAGAAGTCCGAATATCCTCCATCCAGTTCCGAACACTGTTAGCCATACTCAACCTCATCCGGACTGAGGGAGATAAAGTAGGAAGGGAAGATGCTCGAGGCGGTGCTGAAGACGAACCGGGCACACGGGCTGCCTCAGCCTCAGTCTTAGTCTGACCAGAAGACTTCAGTTTTTCCCGCTGCAAGAACCTTGGATTTTATGGTTTGTGATCGGTCGTGTACTCGGGAACCCTAGCATCCTGACAGATACTGTGGATCAAATGCGGACAAATCAAACACCGTGTATATACCTTCTAATTCGTGGCTATCTCATCAAAAATGGCTTGTCCTACATCGACATTCAGCTTGAAATTCAGAGCGTACAACATCCCAAGGTCACCAATGTGAAAGTGAGTCAGGTTGTTCTTAGGTAACAACCTGTTCTGGATAAACCGACATTGGACCTTCCAATCTTCCGTCCAACGCGTAGTGACCAACTCTTTCCTATCTCCGCCCGGTCTAAGTGTCCACGGCACCTCCGGGCACACCAACAACCTCAACTCCTCCAACGGATCCTGACCCGCATCCTGCTCGGCCTTAATCGCCTCCTTGTAGTCCAACCCCTCAAAATGTGCCAAGTTATACTTCTCATTAATAACCTTAGGCGTAAATGGCACCTTCACTCCCCGAACCATAACAACTCCAGCTTCCAAATCCGTTTCCGAGCAATTGGCATAAAACTCATGGACTAATGTAGCATTCACCGGGGTCCTCGGAGTTACCATCAAAGCTCCCCACTACCGATCCCTCAATAACTTCACAAATAAAGGGTCAACTTGAGTTTCTAAAACAGCCCTCTCAATCAACATTGTTCGGGCGACATAATGCTTGTTGTACACATCAAGAGCCTTCGGATTGATGAACCTACGAGCCAAGGGGATAGGGATAGAAGGTCTCACGTTCTGTCTAACCGACTCAGCTCCCTCAGTTTCTCCCTCGGTTCCACCCCTAGGTTCATCTGCATCTCTCTCACCCCGAGTCTCCGACACCCGAGTCATCTTTCTCACTAAGGGCTCATCATCAGTGTCAGACCCCGACTCAGGCTCATCTCGTAAAGGAATCCTGGATTGACCTCTAGAAGGATTCTGACGCTCACCGATACGGATGCCTTGGTTGGGATTGACTAAAGTGGGGTCCACACCCTTCTTCTTTTTAGCCGGTTCAGTGGCAACTCCCTTACCATGCCTCTTGATTACCGCTTTACGAACCATGGTGAACTAAAGCTACACAAACAACAAACCCAACCCCAAAATCAAACAAAACCACCCGTTTATCATCCAAACGGGATTTCCCAAACAATCCAACACCAAACCACAACAAACCACAATGCAGCCCATCCAACATCATCCATCAACATCCCAGATTACCACAGAATAAAAAACAAAAACAAAACAAGAAAGAAAAACAAATAAGAGAAGATTCTTAGAAAAGAGTCGACTCGAAGATTGAACTCAAAAAAAAACTTGAAAGAATCTAGGAAAATTTGATAAAATCTTACCAAGTACGATGATGGGATGATGATAAAACGGATTAGAAGTCCAAACAATGCCAAATTGAACCCAAAAATCAAATTTTTCTTCAAAAAGGCCGCACCAACTATATCACCGAATCGAATTAATGGGCGTTTGTTGGAGGATTTGGAGTGGAAAATCAAAAAGAAGGGACTGAAAGCTGTTGATAGAGCCTTGAATTGCCCAATTTGGTGTAGAAACAAATATTTTAGGGCAAAAGGAGGGCAAAAGTCGGGTTTGCAATTTAAATTTACTGATGCGAATAAAAAATTGGAAGCAGAGGGTATATATAGATGCAGGTCTGAACGGGCGTCCATGATACTGGACGGGCGTTCAGCTGGGGAGCACATGAACTGGACGGGCGTCTGGAAGTTCAGACGTGCGTCTAGGTGTCCAAATCACGTACAGAGTTGAAGGGAGTTTCTCAGACGGGCGTCCAAGAATTTTGGACGTTCGTTCAATATTTGCAAAGGGTGGACGGGCGTTCATTGAGGTGGATGCTCGTCCATGGCAGACATAGAGCAGACGGGTGTCCAAAAGACATGGACGCGCGTCCAAAGCAGAATTCAGCAAAAAGAAACTTAAGATTTTTCATTTAAATCAAACTCAAATTTTTATTTCTTTATAATAAAATCATCCAAAATTTCAAATAACAAATAAAAACATGGAAAAACAAATAAAAACACTAGAAAATAGTGGGTTGCCTCCCACCGAGCGCTTTTGTTTTATGTCGTTGGCTCGACGAAACAGCCTAACGACGCTAGTCATCGTAAATCTCCTCCCAATCCACAATCCGGATCAGACGGCAGAGCATGTCAATAGCAGGGGGAAAATCATACTCGTCCTGTAAACCCCAGTCCTCGCCAGCAACATCTACTCCTTGGAAATGCTCAACTTGCAGCACTAGCGCCAAGTCAGTCAGCATCGGATCGTTAAGGATCGTATACGGTCGTCCTAAAGTCTCCTGCAGGTCCTCTGAGCTAAAATCTCCACCTCCCGAAGATCGGGGTACAATGAGAACATAAGTAACGGTCCTGATGCGGGTACTAATATCAAAGTCTACGTAAAAAATGATAGTCCCTCCGGGTCCGTCACCTAGAGTGATAAGGGGATCCTACTAATGAAAGGAAACTCCTCTGGTAGAACTCCGTAATCCATATCTAAAAACACAGCTAAACTGAACAAATTCAAAAAAAATCTTAATTAGACTTAAGATAAAAGCTAATCAACGAAAAAGAAACAACACAACAGAGAGTCCTAATATAATAAAGGATATCTAGGATGGCTCCTAGTGGCGCTTTTGGTTAATGTCGTTAGCTCGACACTCCTTCTTAGATCAGCCTGGATCAGGCCATTTAGCTTTTCTGCCAGCCACTACTTCATGTAAGCTTCGATCAGTAGTGTGGCTGCAGAAACAACATCTAACACATGAGGTGAATTCCTTGATTGCCTTCCACACACGTTTAAACCTCCCCATGGTTGATTTCTTCTTCTTCTGACGACGTTTCAATTTTTGTTCCCTTTCAAACTCTTCCATGTCCCAACTACCTGCTAGAACTTCTTCAGAGGGACCACTACCGTCATCATCAGAAAACAATTCGGGCGAAAACTCGTCAAATTTATCGACTTCTGAAGTACCACACCCGAGGATATCGAGGAATCGAACAATCAAAGGCTGTTCTTTGGCTTGGCCAATGTAATGCTTGCACCTTTGACCATTCACTCGGAACGGCTGGTCACCATAACCTCGTAGTTCTAGGACACCTCCAGGAATGATTTGGAGAATTTCAAAGGGACCGGACCATCGTGTCCTCAGCTTTCCAGGGAACAGATGTAACCTGGAATTGTATAATAAAACTTGTTCCCCACCTTGAAATTCTCGCTTCTTGATTTTGGCATCGTGAAGGAGTTTTGTCTTTTCCTTACTTATCCTGGCGCTTTCGTAGGCCTGAAGTCTAAATTCGTCTAACTCATGCAACTGTTGCAATCGATGTTTTCCACAAGATTGGGTATCGAAGTTTAAAAACTTCGTGGCCCAATAGGCTCTATGCTCTAACTCGACTGGCAAGTGGCATGGTTTACCATAAACCATTTGATAGGGTGATGTACCCATGGGGGTCTTATAGGCAGTTCGGTATGCCCACAGTACATCATCCAATTTTAGACTCCAGTCCTTTCTATGACTGTTAATTGTTTTCTCCAGGATCTTCTTTAAACTTTGGTTGCTTCTTTCAACCTGGCCACTAGTCATAGGATGGTATGGTGTGCCAATTTTGTGCCGGACACCATATTTCTCAAGAACTTTCTCCAGAGGTCGGTTGCAAAAATGCGTCCCCTCATCACTAATCAAGGCGCGTGGACACCCGAATCTCACGAAGATGTTTTTCTTTAAAAACTTCATGACCGTCTTATGATCATTGTGAGTCGTGGCCTGAGCCTCCACCCATTTCGATACGTAATCTACGCAGACTAAGATGTATTTATTTCCACAAGATGATGGGAATGGTCCCATAAAATCGATGCCCTATACATCAAAGACTTCGCATTCTAGGATGGGTTTCAATGGCATGTCGAAACGCCTTGTTAAAGTTCCGGTTCTTTGACACCTATCACAAGCTTTACAGAAAGCTTCTGTATCTTTAAAGATCGTGGGCCAATAGAAGCCGGATTGAAAGATCTTAGCAACGGTCTTCCACGGACCGAAATGACCACCGGTAGGTCCACTGTGGCATTGCTCAATGATATCACGTTGCTCAGATTATGGAACACATCTTCTCAGCAAACCATCTTTACAAATCTTGAAGAGGTAAGGTTCGTCCCAAACGAATGTTTTCATATCCGAGAAGAATTTCTTCTTCTCCTGATAAGACAATTCTGGATCAAGATATTGGGAATGAAGGTAGTTTACGATGGAAGAATCCTCCTAGAGGTCAATCCAGGGTTCCCTTACGAGACGAGTCTGAGTCGGGTTCTGACACTGATGATGAGCCCTTAGTGAGAAAGATGACTAGGGTGTCGGAGACTCAGGGGGAGAGAGATGCAAATGAACCTAGGGGTGGAACCGAGGAAGAAACTGAGAGAGCTGAGCCGGTTAGGCAAAATGTGAGACCTCCTATCCCTATTCCCTTGGCTCGTAGGTTCATAAATCCGAAGGCTCTTGATGTGTACAACAAGCATTATGTAGCCCGAACAATGTTGATTGAGAGGGCTGTTTTAGAAACTCAAGTTGATCCTTTATTTGTGAAGTTATTGAGGGATCGGAACAGTAGAATGCATGTCCCGCCAGACGCTCAAGCATCTGATCAATGAACGGAAGGGGAAAATGATCTTTCATGGTTACTTCATTGAGCTTTCTGTAATCAATGCAGACTCTGTAACCAGTAACAAGCCTCAATGCTATTTCCTCTCCCTTCTCGTTCTTCTCAATCCTAATTCCACCTTTCTTGGGAACTACCTGAGTCGGGGATACCCATTCACTATCAGCGATGGCATAAATGATACCCATATCCAGAAGTTTGATGATTTCTTTCTTAACCACCTCTTGCATATGAGGGTTGAGCCTCCTCTGGGGTTGTCTAACACATTTCACACCCTCATTAGTCTTGATCTTATGCATACAGATGTCGGGAGATATCCCTCTGATATCTCCTACTTGCCACCCAAAGGATTTCTCGTTCTTTTTCAAGACGTTTATTAACTTCATTTCTTCTAGTCGAGACAGCTTGGCAGATATGATCAATGGAAGCTTGTCACCTTCTCTTAAAAACACATACTTTAGATGTTTAGGCAACGGCTTCAGTACCAGATCTGCAGGGGGGTCTTCCAAACTTGATTTAAGATCTCCACTTTTTAACTCAACATCGCTGAGTTTACTTAGTGGTCCCACTGCCAAGACTTCTCCTTTCAACAACTCATTCTCAATTTCAGCTTCTAACTGCTCTAGACTCACCACACCATGAGTATTCAAATTATCAACCAATCGCTCATATTCAGTTGCAACAGCCATGACTTGCTTTTCCATGTGGTCATTGAAGTCATCAAACGTATCCTCAATGGAAAAGCCGGTTGGAGGACCAGAGGGTCTCTGAATGGATTTGGAGACATTATAGCTTACCTCTTGATCACCAACCCGTATAGTCACTTTGCCACCATCACAGTCAATGAGGGCTCTAGCTGGTAGACGAAAGGGTCTTCCAAGTATCAGGGGGACATTTTCATCCTTTTCAATGTCTAGGACGTACCAGTCAACGGGAAAGGTAAATTTATCAATTTGAACTAATACGTCCTTCAGAATCCCCGCACTTTCTTAGAAGATCTATCGGCGAATTGCAAATTCATGGTAGTGGGTTCTAGAAGGTCATTTAAACCAAGCTGTTTGCACACAGACAATGGCATCAGGCTGATGGATGCACCCAGGTCACATAAGGAGTTCGGGAAGACTAGGCCTCCCATCAGCAATGTGAGCACAAGTTTCCCAGGGTCACCCCTCTTGATTGGTAGATTTTCATAATTGATCATATAGCAATCCTCACCAATCAACCGATCCATGTCCGCTAACTTCTTCTTAGAAGAAACAACATCCTTGATGAATTTGGTATACTTAGGCATCTCAACCAAAACCTCGGATAATGGAACATTAACCTGAGTATTTTTCAGAAGGTTTAGCACTTTTTCATACTTTTTGTCCTCACTCAGGGAGATGTTGCTTTTTCTAGGTGGAAATGGAAGCTTATTCAAGTCACTCTCAGAAAAGACTTTCTTCGAGGAGGAACTGACAGCTTTGTCTTCCAAGTCCTTCCACCTCACCACTTTTTCAGTCTTCTTACTAGTCGGGGATCCGCCTCCCGACTCTCACTTGATTCTTCATTCCTCAGGGGTTCAGCCACCCTGAGGACTTCCAACTCTTTCACCTCTCAGGGGATCAGCCACCTGAGTATTTTCTTGCAGCCAAGGGGAACCTAGGTGCTCGACTTCCCCTTCTGCCTTATCACTGGTAGGAGGGGTTAGTGGTTTCCCTGGTTCGGGAGACCACTTAGTTGAGTACCAGATCTTAGATTCATTGCACTGGCCTCTTCTCTACCATACGGAATTGAAGGTACCAGGTCAGTGCATTGGCTATGATTTAAATCGGTTTGAGCAACTTGACCACCCTTTGGATTCTTTTTTGTGAAGCTGGGCAACTGCCCGGGGGGTCTAGAAGCTAACTGTTCAGCCAATTGCCCTAATTGCCTCTCAAGATTCTTGTTTGTGCTCATCAGGAGTTGGATGTTTTTACTTTGCTCCTCCACTTTAGCTTCAAGAGTATTGGGGTGAGAGGGGCCTTGAGAGTTTTGGAGATTCTGCGAATATGGCTGGCTGGACCGATTCTGGAAAGCAGAGTTAGAATTGGTAGGCCAACTCTGATTGAACCTTTGATTTGTATTGGAAAAATTATTGCTTTGGTTCTGATTCAAACCAGGGTTTCGATTGAAGTTTTTATTTGGATTAGAAGTTGAATTTGGATTAAAACTTGGATTCTGGCTGAAACCTTGGTTTTGAAAATTATTTTGGCCAAAGAATTGATTAAACCTCTGATTGGACCGGCCAAAGAACGCATTCACTTCAAAGACTCGTCCGTTTATAGGACGAAACGAAAGTGTGCCCCACATCGTCACAATTCGACATGTGACTTGGTTATACTTGTCCATAATCATGAACAACATTAACTTGACGGGGAGCGGGGGATTAAATTGACACGGCCAATCATATGGCCGATCCGACGAAACTTTCACAATACAGAACCTGAGTTCTGTGAAAAAGGGGAAGTTTGATTGATTGGATTGGAAAATTGAGATGTTGCCATCTGCTTCTGCAGCATGGCGATCAAACTTTGCATATTCACTTCCTCAACCTTAGGAGGAGGAGGTGCTTGAATGGCTTGATAAGAGGGAGCATAATTATATTTAGCAATGTCCTCGAACAATGCCCACCCTTCTTCAGGTGTTTTCTTCAAAAATGCCCCACCGGAAGAACTATTGACCATGCCCTTTGTGAGCTCGGTCAATCCGCTGAAAAAAGTATTGACTTGCCTTCGTAGCGGCAAGCCATGATGGGGACACTTTCTGAGAAGAGACTTGAATCTCTTCCAACATTCGAAAAATGACTCATTTTCTTTCTGATAGAACGTGAAAATGTCGTTTAAACACCGGGTTTGTCTTTGAAGGTGGAAAATATTGACTTAAAAATTCTTTTTCAAGTTCGGACCAGTGGTAATAGATTCGGCGGGGAGAGAGGTATACCACTCTTTAGCTTCTCCCTTTAAAGAAAATGGGAACAGCTTTCGGTTTTATAGCATCCTCACTTACTCCTTGGATGCGTGTAGTACCGCATATCTCTAAGAATGTATGTAAGTGAGTATGGGGATTCTTTGACTGAAACCCGTGAAAAATGGATGCATGCTGCATCATCTGAATAAGTCCCGGCTTTAGCTCGAAGGTCTGTGCAGTAACAATAGCCGGGTTGACTTTGACTTCGCCAGGCATGGCGTAGTCTGCCAACGTACGTCTATCCTCTGCAGCCATAAGTCCCGGCTTTAGCCGCAGAACGGATTTTCCGCCTGTTTGGCCGGACTATGGTCCGCTCTAAGTCAGGGGTATATAGTTTTGGCCCCTTTTGACTTCGAGTTTGCATAAACCGGACCAAAATCAAGTGGTTGAAACCTAAAAACGAAAAATTCAAAGTCTAGAAAAAGAAAGGAAAAGAATAGAAAAAGAAATTAAATCAGATAAGAGAGGGGGGCGGACGGATGTCCAGGGAGTTGGACGGGCGTCTGCCTGAAAACTGTAATAAACGGGCGTTTGGAAATCCAAACGCACGTCTGATAAGGTGAAAAACTGGACGGGCATCCGGATTAGATGGACGCTCGTCTGAATAGCTGAAAACGATTCAGAGTTGACAGAAACAGAAACAGAAAAGAAGACAGAAAAGAGATAGGGGGAAAAACGAAATAAAATTAGGAAAACCTAATTGCACGTCACAAAACCTAACTACTAAAAACCCTAATAACCTAAATATAACTAACTAAGAAGATTAAAAACGAGAAATAAAATTAAAGCAAGAAAATAAAAACTAGACAACCGTCCGGTTCCCCGGCAACGGCGCCAAAAACTTGTCATGGATTTATCTAATGCAAACAAACAAGTAATAATATTTATAAATCCGATATACCTCAAGTGCAAGGATCGTAGTAAAGAGGTTAATACCGGGTCGATCTTACGGGGAATCGGGGTTGTTTAATCTAGTTTTTATTATCTAACCTAACTATGTCACGATTACTACTAAAAAGATGTGAAATTAAAACAGGGAAGAATACTAAGAACTAATACGAAGAGTGAAACTAACAATAAAAATAACTGGACAGAAGATCGAGATCTAAAGCCAGGAAATATGGTTGCTAACAAAATTAACTAAACTAAATCTATTCTAAGTTTATTATGAAGTAAAGATTACAGTTTTACTAAGCAATTCGAATTCGAGTGGTTTAATCAATATTTTACGAACGAACAAGCAATTGATCCACCTATCCTACAACTATCAATTCCTATCTCAATTATCTCGTGATTTTTAACCAAGTTGTGATTCACCTAGCCAAGGTATGAACTCCTAATTTCTTAGAAAAGTTCGTTTCTTAATCTTCTATCTCTCGATTTTAAAGATTAATACTTTCAAAACAAAGGTGTAAGATTTCTCAATCTAGTTATGTAGAAATTCAACCTAATTAACTCTCGTTATTTTATAGGTTAAAAGTCTAATATTTATTATATTGATTCTACGGGTTCAATTATGATTTTCATCCAAATCAAACAAACAATCAATCATGCAATAATCTATCGATATAATTGCAATAAACAATGATAAACGATAATAAAGATACAACTTGAATAAAATACTCACGAGATAATCAAGAAACGAAATCAAAGTGTTGGTAGAACGGCTTCACAACGCTTGTTCAAGGGAGGTCTAGCCTCTCAACATCCTCTTTGAAACTCGAATTTGTTTGAATAAAAGTGCATAAAAAATATTTGAATGAAAACTGATTGTAAACTAAGGAAAAACGCAGCTGAGCCGCCCCTAGGGTTTAGGGTTCGAATGTGTGATGATATGTGGAGAAAATCACAGCCATTTATAGATTTTCAAGTCGGTTTTGCTAAGTCGGCGCTCGGACTCCCGTCCACTATGCTGGACGCCCGTCCATTCTTCAATAAAAACTTCGAGTCGGGCCGAGCTGGATCAGACGCCCGTTCTTCTTTATTTTAGACGCTCGTCCACAACTTTTGGGAGAACTCTGAATCAAATATTCCATCCTGGACGCCCGTCCACTGGCTTGGACGCCCGTCCACTGGACGGAACTTAGGACGTGCGTTCACTTGGTCAAAATTTGATTTTCTCATCTTTATCTTCAACCGACTTCACCTTTATCTCTTTTCCTTCATATAAACTCGATCCTTGACACCTTTTAATCCTCTTTTCAGCCAATATCGTGCATCTACAAGATAATAAGGACATCGCAAAATGTAATATCATCCAAATAAACATAAAATCATCAATAAAACACATAAATTAACCAATTTTGCGATTAACCTGTTTAAAAACTCATTCGCTCAATAAACCAATTAAACACTTAATTTTCTATGCAAATTATACGAATATGGAGGAAATTGTTACAAAATATAACGTTATAAATCATATAAAATCACCCTTAACAATATTGTATTACATCATCTATTGTTTTGGGTTCCACTTGTAACAGAAAGTAAGTTAGCATACTCTCCAGTTGTCTTCTGGTTCTAACACCTGTATGGATATCTCCAATGACTTGTTCTTCTAGATGATCTTTGAGCCAGTTTAAGTCAGGTTGGAGTTGTGCTTGTTCTGGTGCTTCAACTGTTCCTGCTTGTTTATCAACTTCTTGAGCTTCTGTTGGTGGCTCTGTTGTTGTAGAAACTGGTACTTCATCTTGATTATCAAAAGTGTGATTTAGAATGGTAGTTGGTACTGTTGTATTCATGTAGATTTGTCCTTGTGCGGCTTCTTCTTCAAAAGTGTGTAAATATTCACTGCTGTGTTGGTTCATCAAACACTACATGAATTGATTCTTCAATCACCAAAGTTCTTTTTGTTTAGTACTCTAAAAGCTTTGTCGGTGTCCGAATATCCCATGAATATTGCTTCATCAGCCTTTTCATCGAATGTATGAAGCTGATTCCGGTTCAAAACAAAATATTTAGATCCAAACATGTGTAAATGAGATATGTTAGGCTTTCTTCCATTCCACACTTCATAGGGTGTTTTCTCATGATGTTTGTTGATGATGGATCTGTTTTAAGTATAGTGTTTGGATGGTTTTGCATCATTAAACAAAAACAATTTATAAACCCTAGCCTATATGCAAAACTAACTCCTAACCGGCCGAATACCGGGTAATTGCTAGTAAAGCGGGATAAGTAAGGGGTCGATCCACAGGGAATTGGGTTGTTGAATCTAGTTTTATTAATTCCTTTCAATTGTTACATATGAAAACAAATAAACGAAAGAACAAACATATAAACACATAGAACAGATAAAATAAATCTAAGCTATAACAACTAAGAAAAACATAGAAGAAAGATACATGGAATCAACCAATATACAAACCAAGTGATTTCAATCCAAGTTCATCTCACGATTTTAATTCGATATTGTGGTTTCACCTTTACACGAGATACAAACTCCTAATCTCTTAGTGAATCCGTTTCTCAAGCTATGAATTCCTAATCTCTTAGTGAATTCAGTTATCGATCTCTCCTCTCTCGAATGTTGAGACCAATTTCATACAAAACGAAGGTGTAGATTCAAGTTAACTCTCGTATTTTAGAATCTAGCAACCTAGATAATTAACCAATTAATTTGTCACGAATTAACGATTAAAGATCCTATCTTTCTATGGTGATCTAGCCTAACAACGATTCTCATCTACGTTAGACAACAATTAGCAACCAATCTCTTGATCTAGTCACACAATAGCATCATAAATCATAGAAAGATACAAAACAAATCAAAGATCATGAAAATAAGCAAAGGATTGAATAAATTAAAAGATAAACTCACATAGTTTGGTACAATGGATGATCTCCATGAATCAACAAACGAAAATAAAACATCATAATCTAACCCGGATCACCCGAGCACAAGGCTCGGGTGACCGGCCTTGGAACCCTCAGAAGAGTGGCTGCTGAGTAGTATTTGGTGTATGAAGAATTTTTGATATCTTTTAGGGTTGGGGCGCAGCTGCTTTTATAGAGTTTTAAGTCGGCCAGGGCTAAGTCGGCAGACGGACGCCCGTCCGAAACACCTGGACGCCCGTCCAACTGCTTTGGACGTTAGGGCAGACGCTCGTCCATAAAACGTCCAAACTCTCTGTTCTGATTTCTTCTCCTGGACGCCAGTTTGATTTAATGGACACCCGTCCATAGTGGACGGGACATGAACGAACGTCCATCATGCCTGGAAGCTGATTTCTTCATCTTTATCCTTTCCTTCTCATCCCTATCTCTTCTCTTCATCAGAAAATCCGAATGAAGCCTCTTCTAATCCTCTTTTAGCTTGAGAACATGTATCTAAAAGATAAATAAAACATACCAAAGCGTAACATAACTCCAAAATAATATAAAATCACAATTTAAGCACATAATTTGTTACGTTTTGCAATTTAACTATTGAAAACACCACTTGCTCAATATTTCAATTATAAAGCTCGATTTCTATGAAAAACATCCACATATGGGGGAAATTGATATAAAACATATCGTTAAAAACACTATAAATTCACCCTAAACATATAGCATGTTGTGTTTGCTGCTTCAGCCCAAAATCTCTTTGGTAAGCTTGCTTCTGCTATCATGGTTCTAACTGCTTCCTTTAGAGTTTTATTTCTTCTTTCTGCAACTCCATTTTGTTGTGGAGTTCCTACTACTGATAGTTGATGTAGTACTCCATTTTCTTCACAGTAGGTTCCGATCACTTCATTTAGGAATTCTATGCCTCTATCTGATCTTATCTTGATGATCTTCAACTCCTTTTCATTTTGAATTCTTCTAAGTATGTCTGGTAGCTTCTTGAGTGTTTCTCTTTTCTTGTTCATGAATATGGTCCAAGTAAACTTGGAGAAGTCATCAACCACTACTAAAGTGTATTTCTTTCCACTTACACTCACTGGTGTAACTGGTCCAAAAAGATCCATATGTAAGAGATGCAGAATCCTGGTTGTTGATTGTTGTGGCTTTGAATTGAAAGAACTCTTGATCTGTTTTCCTTTTTGACATGCATCACAAAGACTTTCCTTTTTGAAGGTAATGTCTGGTAGGCCTTCTACTAGCTTGTTCTTTGATAACTTGTTGATGGTGTTGAAGTTAATATGGTTCAATCTTCTATGCCAAATCTAGCTAGTTGATTGTTTGTTCTTGACAAGCAGACAAGTTTCTTCTTTTGCTGGCTTTCAATCTACCACATACATGTTGTCTTCTCTTTTTCTCGCAAGTACAACTGTTCTGGTTTGATTGTGAATCACTTTGCATCCTTCTTTGCTGAAGTTCACATTGTAGCCTTTGTCACATAATTGACTAATGCTTAGAAGATTGAAATTCAATCCCTTGACATAAGCCACATTCTGAAACTTCATATTGTTCTTCAACATGATGCCTTACCCCTTAATCTTGCCGGGGTTTTCTTTGCCTCCAAAGGTAACTTTGGGTCCATCAAAAGCTGTAAAGTCAGTCAGCCATCCTTTATTTCCTGTCATATGTCTGGAACATCCACTGTCTATGTACCAGACATCCTACAAAACAAATTAAGCAAGTTTAGGTACCCAACACTGTTTGGGTCCATATCTGTTAGCATTCATGCCTCATACTCCAAGTGTAAATCCAAAGGATCTTCTCCTTGGATGGTTGAAGTCATCAACCACATATGTATAAGGCATGACAGAATACTTCTTGATAGAATTATTCTGATACAATTCTCTACCTTTAGGTGTATTTGAATCCTTTTTCACTCTCCAATATGCAGGAGGAACCCTATTTTCATACTGCTTCTTGCATTTAGGAACATTCCTGGATTGGCTTTTCCTAAACACATGTTGCAAGGCATGAAGTGGTTTCTTCTTGTATTTTGGGGGTGTAACATTCCAATCATCTTCTGAAGGGTAAAGTCTTCTCTTACCTTTCAGTAACCCTTTGCCATAGTAGGCTGGTAAGATGATTTACTCTGCTGTTTCACTACACTGGTTTTTGGCTTCACTGGTGTAGGATGTGTAGTCGAAACTATGGTCTGCCCTTTTCTGAATTTAGGTCTAGTGTTGGTCCTGGGTTCAGATTTGTGTTGTCTATTGTTTCCTTTCTTATCTTGACTATTGTAGCCAAGACCAGATCTGGATCCAAACTTTTTTGGGGGTTTGTAAGCTGGAGCATCAAGTGGTGCAGTGGTGGTCTTAACTGGTTGGGAGGTTTTCTCAGCCGGTCTGTCAACACCAGATGAGTGATCATCTGTTGCTTGTTGATCAACTTAGTTTACTTCCTTACTAGTTGATTCAGCTTTTAACTTGTCCAGTTCTTCTTTTAATATTTTATTTTCTTCCCACCGATTCTCACATTCTTGTTCCAGAATTTCATTATTTGTTTGAATTTCTTCAAATTTACTCATGAGATTTCGGATTAGGTTTGCAAAATCTAATAGAGAAATAGAAGATTGTGCAGTGTCAGATGTGGATGCTTTAGATGAGCATGAACTAGATATTACCTCTGTTTCTTCAATTTTTTTTGCCATCAAGCATAGACATGCTTTGTCATTGTCTGTGCTGGTGCCTTCACCATCATCTGAGTCATTGTCAGATGATTCTTCATCACTTTCACTGCTTGTTTCAGCTTTTAGTGCTTTCTTGCTCCTTATTTTATCTGGTGACTTGTACTTCTTATTTTCTTCATCTTTGTCTTTTTTTTTTCAGGACAATCGGCCTTGAAGTGTCCTTTCATTTTGCAATTGAAACATCTGTATTCATCATCTTTTTTCTTCATGTCTTTGCTTGAGCTTGACCTCTTGTTTGATGATGAATTTTCTTTGAATTGTTTATTGCTAAACCTGTCAAAACGTTTGATTAAAAAAGCAATTTGTTCTTTTAGCTCTTGGGACTCTTTGCTGCTTGAGTCAACCGCTTTGCTTTGCTGGGGTGCTACCAGTGCACTGGCCTTGTATTCCTCTGTTGGTACAATGTCTTCACTGTTTAACTCAAATTCATGAGTCTTTAATTGAGACATCAGAGTCAAGGTGTAGGTCTTTGCAAGATCTATTGTGCCTCTGAGTGTGATGTGACGATCTTCCATCTTTCAGGTGGACCTCTGAGGATTTTCAGACAAACTTCTTTATGTGAATACGTATGTCCAAGTTGTTGTAGTTCACTGATGATGCTTGAAAATATGTTATCCATTTGATCAATGGATTCACCAGTCTTCATTTTGAAATTCTCAAATTTCTGCTTTGCAACGGATAATTTGTTTTCTTTGACTGCCTCAGATCCTTCATTGATAAGTGCCAATTTGTCCCACATCTCCTTAGCGGTTTTGCAGTCTTTGATCATCATGAACATATTACTGTCCAGAGTCTTCAAGATCATATCTTTTGCAACAAAATCAAGATTTGATCTTCTTTTATCATCTTTGGTCCAATATTTCTTAAGCTTTGATATTTCTTTTCCTTGATCTGCACCTGTGGCTATCACAGTCGTAATCTTGATTAGGCCATCATTAATAACATCCAGCGTCTCCTCATGAGTTGCTGCAAGATGAGAAAACATTCTTATTTTATATTCATCAAAATTGTTAACATTGAATACATGTAATTTAGACATGAAATTTGAAGAGTCCATAGTCACAGACAAAAGATGTATGTATAATATCACAGCTTTGAAAAACTACTTTGAAAGTATGTGATCTCCTTGTTACCAGAAATCAGATCCGAACAGGTTCTGATACTAGGAACACTGCTCTGATACCTATTGTTGGTCATAGAGAAGGTAAAAGTATCGTCAGAGGAGGGGGGTGAATGACTATACTGGAGTTTCAAAACTTTTCTTATTTTAAAAGCTTTCGGGCAGCGGATAAGTCCCTTCTTAAAAGTTGTTTCAAAGTAGATTATGCACACACAGAGTATGAGTATAATGCAGTAAAGTAGTGTTGTAAAGTAAATGAACACAAAGAATTATAGTGGTTCAAGGTGGTGTAATACCTTAATCCACTCTTCTCCTGTGATGATTGGAAGAATTCACTATTGTCTTTCACCAATACAACAGTAAGATTGTCCTTGGCTACACAAGCTTCACAATCTCAAAGACTATCACTCCTTGGCTACAAAAGCTTTAGTGACGAACAAATCCTACAATAGCTATCACAAAGGGTGCAACTCCTTCTCAGACTTCTCTGATTCAATTGCTGCAAACTGGTGTGAGTTGGATTCACAAGTGTTTTGATCAATCTCAGTTCTTGATATGACTTTATGCTCTGAATATTGAGTTGATTTGCTAGATGTGTTCTTTTAAGTTCAAGAAGAAGGCTTAGGAAATTTGACAGAGTTTTTGCTATCTTTTTTCAGTCTCGTATTCTGTGTGTCTGTTTTTCTTGTCTGTCAAAGCCTTCTATTTATAGCCTTGATATTCCTTGATTTGAATTTCTGTCCATTGGCTATTTAATGTGGAGAATAATCCTGATTTAATTCTTGATTCCTCTTTGATTGTATTCTCCTTAATTTCAGTGATCCTGATTTTCTTCAAACGTTCATCACAAAATCCATCCATGATTGATTATGCATTTATTGCTTGATTTGCTTATTTTCTACGTTCAGAATAGAATGCAGACAACATAATTGACTTTGTTGTTTAAGCTGTTGCTTAACCGGCTTAGTGAATCTTCTTCTTTTGCGTTAAGATCTCCTTCATTGTTTTTCTTTAGTTAGCCGGTGGAACTCTTACTTCGCCTTTTTGCTGTTTCTTTTCTTTATTTGATTTTCCAAGTATGCTTGTACTTCACTGATCCTTGATTTATGTGAGATTAGTGTACACCATATTAAAAGAATAGATTTCATCACTTGTAATGTATCTTAGATTTACCCAAGGTCATCACAGACTTCCCTGGTTATAAGTCAGTCCATATGTCTTCATTCTTCTCTGCTAGTACATGGCTGCCTTCACTTTGCTGATTTTCTGTTTCACTTAGCCATCTTACCAGTCTAGTACAGTACTTGTCTGACTGAATTTATACAACATGTCAGACTCTAAGTAAAGACTTATACAAATATTTCCAACTTATTTCAGGTTGGCTATAATAGCTAGTATGGCCATCATCAAAACAAATAAAATGTTCCTAACATGTCTCAATTAAAAGCTCATGAATTTGAATTAAACAATGAAGATGGTGCACCAGCAGGGCCTCACAAGGCCAGTGCACTGGTTGCACCCCAACAAAGCAAAGCTGCTGACTCAACCAACAAAGAGACTCAAGAGCTTAATGAGCAAATTGTCTTACTAATCAAACGTTTTGACAGGTTCAGCAAGAAACAGTTGAAATGTGGTTCTTCATCAAACAAAAAGTCAAATTCAACCAAAAACATGAAGAAAAAGTTTGATGAATACAGTGTTGGATGTAGTGCCCAAAAGACAATTGTTGCTTGTCCTTACGGGCAAGTGGGAGATTGTTGGAAGTAGTGCCCGAAAGACAATTTATGTAATTTTTTTTATAATTAATAAATGACAAATTTATTCTCATCTTTTATGTGCTTCGTGCTCATAAGTAATACACTACTGAAAACCCCAAGTTTTTTTCATATGTAGCCATATAACTTAGTGCGTGTCACACGCAAGGATTAAGTTTATGGTGATACACTTGAACTGTTAGTCCTTGGTGAACTTAATCAAAGTATGGGGCCTATTGATTAAACCACCATTAAAGCACCCAGAACACTTTAAGGTTTGACCGTCTTATCCGGACCGTCGATTATTGGTTATTTAAGTGGGGCATTTATATATGATGTAGTCATATAGGACTGGACCGATTTAATCTGTATTTCTCATATAATTCCGTGATTGAGAAATCTCATTAATCACAAGTTGATCATCTATGGATTAACCTTAATCTGTTTGCATACTCCTACTGTTGAAATAGTGTCTTAAACCCAATCGGGTGGGACCGGATCCGACCAGGTCGGATCATTTCTACTATTTTTTTATGTTTAAATATATATTAAATGGCTTTTCTGTTGTCAACCCATTATGATTTGTTCTTTTAAAGAACCAATTATGAATTGTTATATGGTAACGTCCTTAGTATTAAACATTGATAGAGAAACCATGATAGGCGATTATGGTTGATGAGATCTCTAATCACTTTGATAAGTTTGATACTTAAATGTCTCTAGGCTGATGTACTATTAAACAAGGCATTGATAGTATGAACAGGCTAGCACGTATTAGATGTCTTCTGTATTTAAGGGCAATGATAGATCTCATCTATCGAAGTGTAGAGACACTTGGACTGTACGTTGACGTGTATTAGAGAATGCGTACGTTAGACTGACCCACTTACACTATTAAGTGTCACACTATGTGGCGGTTGTGTAATTATCCTTCGGACCGGAGTCTACATGGCATCAAGGTGTGGATTGTCATGTTTTGATACTATTGAGGTTTTCCCTAGCCACGGGGCGATCATGCGGTAATGATTGGTGTGATAATGAAGCATGTGGAGTATGCATGTTTGGTCGTCTGGGAATCGCGTACCCTAGGGGTGAATGTCCGAAAGGGCCTTCTTATAAGGAATGTATCACTCTCGTGAATCTTTGCAAAGTGGAAGTAAATGAGTTACTTCGAGAGAGCATGATATCTAGATTATAAAATACGGTCGTTAATATTTGAAACTCGACGAACGACCGTATGGATATTATTACAGGATAAGATTCTATTTACACGGTAACTGTTTCACATGAAATGTAGTAGTCATTACATTTGACTCTTCCGATGATTGGGGGTCACGGTGAGTTGCTAGACGTTATCTCGTGATCGTTAGGTATGAAGGGCATTTTCGTAATTTGCACTTTATGTCTACGGCCAACATATTCGGAAGCCTATCGGGTCACACACATAAGAACATCTAGCCGGATTAAAATGTGGTTATAGTTGATAACAAAATAAGGAAAGAATTTGTCTCATACTATAAAGGTTATAGTGGTAAATTAATATGGTGGTATTTATTTATTATGAATAAATTAAATACAAGATATTAATTATGTTGATTAATTAAATATACACATAATGCATGTGTATGTCGAATATATATATATATATATATATATATATATATATATATATATATATATATATATATATATGATATACACGTATTTTGCAAATTAATTAATCATAGCATTATATTAATTAAAGAATATTCCGGAAGCCAATTATTTGGCAAAAGGGGCGCATGTTGATTGTGTATAAGATACACTTGGATTGTGCAATTTAATTAATAAGATTACCATAATATTAATATTGGATATTAATTGATTTTTGGAAAAATAGATTTATGGTAGTAAAATAAAGATATATTCAATATAAGACATTGTCAATATATATCTTAGGAAAAATATTTAATATAAGACATTGAATATTAAATGAGATAAATCAATCAAAGGGATTTTCCTTATTTTATTAGGAAAAAGTTTTCTTTCTCCTCAATCTACTAGGAAGCTAATCCCAATCAGATTGAGAACTGTAGGGGCGCAGGTCACCCTATTTAAGGGAGGCTTGGCTAGCTCTTTTATACATCACAATTCCAGAGTTAATAGTTCTTGTGAAAAATAGAGAGCTTTCTTAGAGAGATTTTAGGGAAAGAGAGAAAAGTCTGGTCTAGCAACCGGATTTTTTAGTAGCAATCCAATGGTGGATTCCGGCGGGTTGTTCGTGTGGATCACCGGTAGAGGCCGAACACTTGGGCGGCTTCGTGCAGAAACTACAACTGTAGACAAAGCGTCGATCCAATTGGATCAACCAAGGTATTCTCTTGTCTACTTCTTTTATGCTTGTTGCTTAAACGAAGTCGGTCCTAGTTAAAAGGAAATAAATTTTTGAATTCCGCTGCGTTCCCGCGTAGATTTCCTAACACCTACTTGTTTCAAGATAGGGTTTGATGTGTTCGTTAAGGATTGATAAGAGGCGCGGTCTGAATCACTTTCATGTTGGCACTATTCTGGAATGGGTGAGAAGTGTGTGTCTCACAGATATGGAATCCATTCCTTCCTGCGGGAAGTAGAAAGACAATCACCTTATTTGTTGATCCTAGAAACTGATCGATCGGCCGAGTTTATATTGGTTATGAACTAATTTGATCACTAGTGGGTTAATGGTAAATAAGAATGAGATGTAATGAAGAAGGTTTACAAAAACATTCCCGCTTCATTACGGATAGTCTATGGAGGGTTACTCTGAATGTAATGATTATATCAATGGACAGTTATTGACTCGAATTTCTGAGAATAAGTTATATCTATAATCGATAGAGTTCAGTTTCGGATTTATGATGGCGTATTTCCGGAATTAATAAGTTGAGTAGAAATGTTTTGTTCGATGAATATTTTATTCAATTTATTGTAGCTACTGGTTATAGGTCCATGGTCCCCGGGTTGGCTCCTAACACGCGAGTGTTTTCTCATTTTGTGGAATCTCGAGAATAAATTAAATAGTTGATCTATTTAATTAATATGTGAATATTATGTATTCGGTAAATAATATGTAAAATATAAAAGACATTTTCAATTATCCCAATTGGCAAAAAAAAAAATGGCGCCACTTTATTTGATTTTGGGAAAAGAATTTTTTCTCCTAACTAATAATGTGGAAATTTTAATTATTTATATCTTAAATAATTATAAATAAGAAATTGATTTTCTTATTGGATAAATAGGGAATTTGTTTTCCTATTGGATAAATGTTTTATTTTTCCTTTAAGGAAAAGATAAATATGTGTGTATAAGATAAACTCTCAAACTATTTGGTTATTAATCTATATAAAGAGTGTTACTCCCAACACAATACACACACAATTGCGCCATACACCTAAGAAAAGAAGAGAAAAATTAGTTTCTTGTTCTAGTAATTGGGAGAAGAAAAACTATGGTTTTTCTTGAGCATATTCGAGGAGGCTCTACTACGAGGATCGACGTCCACCAGTGGTCGCTTGGAGATACAATCCGGAAGATCACGGCTTCTCTTTTGTCGGGTAAATCCTCAACTTTCTTGTAGTTAGATTAATTTATTATACGAATAATATCATGGTAAAATCGAAAAATGAATTTTAATTCGTTGCTTCCGCTGTGCATGATCGAGCGTCTCGACCGGTGCTGTGAATCAGATCTGATTCGGGTCCTGTATATCCAGCATGTGGTATCAGAACGAGGTTAAAACGATTTTGCGATCTTGATTGCATAATTAATTAATAAGAGTGGAATTGAATAAAAATTGCATCTTTATATGTTTATTATATTCATGCATGGTTGAATGTTCTTGGTTGACAATATGGATTGGGGTTGGTATTGTTTACCCGTTAGATCTGCTGTAAACATGTTTTTCCGAGTGAACACTACTACAAAAAAGAATAAAGATCACGGTTTTTAAGTGTGATATATTCACATTAGTCACGGCTTCTAAAGTGTGGCATATTGAGGTGTGACATAAAGTTTTTTAATCCAATCACAGTTACAAACTGTGATCTATTATAATAGTTATCACACTAAAAAACTGTGATCTATTATAGTTGGTATCACACTTAGAAACCGTAATCTATTATAATTTCATCACATTTAAAAACTGTGATCTATTAAAGTTGTTATCATACTTAAAAACCTTGATCTATTATAGTTGTTATCACACTTAAAAACCAAGATCTATTACAATTAAAACACATTTAAAAACTGTGATCTATTTTAGTTGTTATCACACTTAAAAACTGTGATCTATTATAATTTAAATCACACCAATAAAAGTGTTTTTTTCAAAAACAATATTTAAGCACACATATTTTTTTGTCTTTGTTGGGACTCGAACCCGGATACTCCGGATTAACGAGCCACACTAATTACCACTAGGCCGATGCTTTCTTTCTTCTCATTTTCAAACACACTAAACTAAGATCTCATTATAAAATACCTTAATCACAGTCAAAAACTGTGATTGATTGATGTTTTTGTCTCATTTTTCTTAGAAACCGCGATAATAAAAATCGTGATATATTTTTGTTGTTATCACACTTAAAAACCGAGATCTACTATAATTTCAACACATTTAAAAACTGTGATCTATTTTAATTGTTATCACACTTAAAAACCGTGATCTATTATAGTTGTTATCACAATTAAAAACCGAGATCTATTATAATTTCAACACATTTAAAAACTGTGATCTATTTTAGTAGTTGTTATCACACTTAAAAGCCGAGATCTATTATTATTTCAATTACACCTAAAAAAGTGTGATCATTCTTTTTTCACATCTAATAACTGTGATAAAAAATTTAAGTGTGATATATACATTTTACTTGTCTCGGTTCTTTTAAAAGTGTGATCTTTATCTTTAGATAAGTGTGATCTATGTCTCTTTTCGATCTTTTTAGTCACAGATTAAAAGTGTGACTAATCAGAATTCAGTCACAGTTAAAAATAAGATTAATTGATATAATTTATCTCGCTTTTTCAATAACCGTGACAAAAATATCATATCAATTTTAGTCACAGATTAAAAGTGTGATTGATTGGTATAATTTATCTCATTTTTTCAATAACTGTGACAAAAATATAATATCAATTTTGTCACTGTTTTAGATGTGAGATTGATTGGTATAATTTATCTCGCTTTTTTAGAAACTGTGACAGAAATATCATATTGATTCAGTCATAGTTTAAAAATGAGATTGATTGATATAATTTATCTCGGTTTTCCAATAACTGTGACATATAAATCATATCAATTAAGTCACACTTTAAAAATGAGATTGATTAATATAACTTATCTCAGTTTTTCATTAAGTGTGATAGAAAGCTGTAAGTGTGATATATATTTTTTCGTTGTCTCAGTTTTTTTGAAACTGTGATTGTTATCATATCTTAAGTGTGACCTATATACTATTTTGTAGTAGTGGTAGGAAATTATGTAATTTGTTATTATTTTAATTTCCTAAAGAAGTTAGTTGTTTTAGTTTCTGGGTCATCGTGCTTAATTAAAACAAATATCGGAGCTTTTCAACAGCAAGCCGTATCGGTTGTGCAGTGGTGAAGAGTTGAACTAATATGAAATTAATTCCTGAGTTCGAGTCACGTTGGATATACAGCAGCGTCGATTCCCTAAATTAGAAATTAGTAAACCCGTCCTCTTGCGTTTATGTTCTTTTCTTTATTATAGATTAGATACGGAGGTACCAACGATCCATCTCAGTTGGTTTACATGTTCGCATTTATTTTCTTATGTGATTATTTATGTGATATAGCCATGTCATGCCATGCCATGCATCATATTCATGAATTCCACTCCTAGCATATACATACATGTAGATAATTAATTTTGGCATTAATTAGGCATGTATGAACATGTAATTAATTTAGATTAATTTTGGTAATTAATTAAATTAATTGAGCAAACGGAATTTTATCTTGATATAAAATTCACATGATAAAAATAAAATTTATTGGGTAAATTTCATTTTGGATCTAAAATTCTTTAAGAATTTTAATTATATAGTGGCTACTTATTATGAATTTTAATAATCGAAAATTTTGGAAAATCATGAAAAGTTGGACACTAACTAGACGGTATTTGGAACCGATAAGTTGATGATTGCTTTTTATGATTTATTGTTTTCATAATCGAAAATTTTGAGATCCTAAATTTTTATCATGAAGATATTAGGACTATAAATTTTTTTAGTGAATTTTAATTGTGTAGTATCTACACGAAAGATTTCTAAATAATTGACAAATTGGAAAATCATGAATATAGTATCACTAGTTAGAAGGTATTTGGAAGCGATAAACTAGCGGGAGTTTTAAATTTAGTGATTTATTGTTTTTAAAATTATTGGAAAATTCATAAGTCCTAATGTATTTGGATTATAAAATTCTTGGTGAATTTTAATTGTGTAGTGTCAACACAAAATTTATAAATCTGAGAAATTGGAAAGTCGTGAATAAGTGACACTAGTTAGATGGTATTTGGAACCGATGAACTAGTGGGAGGATTAATATTTAAATATTCATGATTTGTTGTTTTTCGGATTATTAAGAAATTCTGAAAATCCTAATAAGACTACCTATTTTTTAAAATAACGAGTGGGAGCGGGGAAGGTGACAGCCAACCCCACGGCCTTTACTGTTGGCACAAGCACCATGAGAGAAGGGTGACGCCTCAAGCCGCTTTGATTACGGCCCTCTACGGATGGCCTTCACCCCTATCAAAATTCAAGGCTTGGTCTCCGAAAGGATACGATTTTGGGTACTCGTCGAGTCACTGACCGACCCTGCGGTGGCACACTCGGGGTCTATTTTGAGGTCTGAAACAGTAGGTAACACTCTGAAGGATATTATTGGAAATATCTTGGCTGCAAAAAGGAAGGTAATCAACAGTTAACGTAGAGATGTCTGATTCTTAATTAATTGTTGAGAGAGATTGTGTCAATTTAATTGTCATTATGCTGATACCGACCCTGCGGCGGCAACATGATGTGAGATTAAATCCTTGGAATGGTAGGATAAAATACATGCATGACATCACGTTTATAATTCCTAAAATCATTATTTGTTGTGGTGTATGATTTGATTTATATTTCTGTCATAATTTATTTTACAACAACATATCATCTCAATGTATCTAAACTGCTAAATACGATAAATTGACTAGTAACGACTTCGTGAAAGTGGAAAAGTAAAGAGAACGTTGAATTCATTAATCGAGAATGTAATTAATTTTCGGTAA
Source organism: Gentiana straminea (assembly GCA_036785695.1). Classification (NCBI taxonomy): domain Eukaryota; kingdom Viridiplantae; phylum Streptophyta; class Magnoliopsida; order Gentianales; family Gentianaceae; genus Gentiana; species Gentiana straminea. The sequence continues at coordinate 593,693 of JAVUPR010000424.1, read as the reverse complement.
AGGATTCTCCTCTTCAGCCTTCAAACTTAAGTGGCATTTATGAATATGCCACTAGTGTCACTCGTGTTGAATGAGAGACAAATAAATTAGTTCAATGATGATGAGAATGATTTGGTATCAAACTCACTAGACATCCCACAGTTCATGAGTAGTGTCTACTCAAATGAACTGCTAGTTCATGACCATTTCCTTTAAAGAAAGCCAAGAATGGGAAGGTAAATGTCTACAAGTGTAAGTAATCTAAACCAAATAAGTAAAAGGCTAAACCGAAATATTAATAAAAGAAAGTATAGGATAAGGAAAGTGATTTTGGATTACTAATCTATGAATCCTTAGAGACTTTCTTGATCGGGTAATTGACTTGAAAGCTAAAGTTCTTTTGCAAGAACAAGGTAGCTGGGCATTCATGATAAAAGAGTAGAAAATGGGCAGTTATTTCAGTTAAAATAGTGGGAGTGATATAAGGAAAGAAATTTCGGATTTTAATATTTGAATATCGTCGAAATTTAATTTATGTTCTCATATTCATTGGAACAAATGGATTCACTTTCACGTCGAAGATAAATTTTCCATAAACAAAGTGAATATGACATTTGTATACGATTCCAGACTCGGACTTTTGTTTGATAAAGTCAGAACCACTAAGTAGTGCTGAAAAGTATATATAGCACATCATAAACTATTAAGGCAAATGGTTTCCTATTGAGATAAACGATTATTCATCACCTATTGATTAGTACATATATCCTAAAGATAAGATCAGAATACTGGCTAAGGGTGATTCCTATCTCCCAGTCTGAGAACTATCTTAAAGGAAAAATGACTAAAGTAACCTTTCAATTAGGAAAGGGTAATAGAGCTAAAGAAGTGTCGCAGCTTGTTCATATTGACCTTCAGGTTCTTATGAAAGATACAAGCTAGTTGGAGCTTTTGAGTGGTATACATTTTGTCTGATGACTGCTCGAAAAGTCGATTAGTTTTAATAGAAAATAATTAGTTGATTTACTTTGATTCACATTTATTGATTGAATCTCCTGTAATTACCACTAATTGATTGGTCATTTATTACATAGGATCCATTCACACTGTATAATCATTGTATAAATTGTAACATCATACAGTAATGAAAATCATCTTTCACAAAATTCTATTATGGTATCAAAGCCACATTAGATCCTCACCTCTCTTTTTTTTTTCTCTCGGCTGAACTCATTTCTCCTTCTTTGTTTTTGTTTTTGTTTTTTCAGCCATGTCCACTCTCACTGATCAGACCATCAATGCAACTGCCACCACTGGTGGCTCAAGCAATTCCGGCAGCAGCCTCCCCCCTCTCGTCCCTATCAACTCGGGAGTTCAAGCTCCCATCAAACTCACTGAAGATAATTATGCTATATGGGAAATCCAATTCCGCTCTCTGCTCACCGGCTATGACTTACTTGGGTATGTTGACGGAACCAAAATCAAGCCGCCGGAAACCATAACTTCCGGTGACTCAACTACACCAAATCCGGCCCACAGTCACTGGATTAGGCAGGATAATCTCATCCTCAATGCTCTGATTGGTTCTCTCCACAACGGCTCTCTCTGCCATCAACCGTCCCTCATGCTCTCGTGATGTTTGGATCCAACTCCCGGCCATCTATGCGACACCATCAAGGGGCCGCATCAAGCAGGTAAAGGAATCTTTAAAAAGAATCACCAAAGGCACCCGTACTATCACTGAATGTATCCAAGCAATTCGTAGTAAAGCAAACGAATTGGCACTTCTTGGATTTGCAATAGACCCCGAAGATCTGATGGATATCATTCTCAAAAACTTGGGTGACGAATACGTTGATCTTGTTCGTGCAGTTCAGGCCTGTGTCACACTAATCTCCATTGATGAACTCCATGAGAAACTTCTAAATTAAGATGCTTCCTGCCGTCGTGCTACGACCACTTTTGCTCCGGCAGTTGCTCATACCACATATCGGCCCCCCCAAGCTCCAAACAGTGTTGTTCGGCAACCACATCAGGGTGACAATGCTGCCCACCCTCCCTTAAAGACGTACCTTGGAAAATGTCAGATGTGCGGTACTCATGGGCAGAGCGCTCGTCGGTGTCCTAATTTTCAATTTATTTTGGTTTCTAGTTCTTCCTCACCACGGCATCCTCAACAAAACCGGTCCTCCGGACCCCAAGCTCGTTTGGCTGACCACTCTTCACAGGTGAGTTCCCAATCTGGGCTTCTTGACAGCGGTGCACCGCATCACGTTACTAATGACCTTGCCAACCTTGCCCTCCACTCACCCCTATGCCGTTTCTGATGACATCATGATTGCTAACGGTACTTCCCTCTCCCTTACTCACACTGGTTTCGCCCCTCTCCTTTAAATTTCCACCTTAATGATGTGCTATGCGTTCCCAATATTTCCCGTAATTTATTATCGATTTCCAAATTTTGTTGCACTAATAATGTTTCTGTTGAATTTTTTCCGGACCATTTTCACGTAAAGGAGATTCCCACAGGCAAATGTCTTCTGACCGGTCCTGCTAAAGACGGTCTTTACACCTGGCCCAGCCGTCCCATTCTCGCCTTTGCTGCCTCTGCCGCTCCCAAGGACACCTGGCATTCCCGTTTAGGGCATCCATCTCCTCCCATTTTACGTTCTGTTTGTTCTACTGCAAATTTACCACTTTTAAATAATGTTGATTCCGTACACTGTGATGCTTGCCTTTCCAATAAAAGTCATAGATTACCTTTTGGTTCTTCCACTTTAATGTCTACTCGTCCTCTCAAAATTATTTTTTTTTTCGATGTTTGGTCTTCCCCCTTTTATGCTATTGGTGGGTCGAAATACTACATAATTTTGGTTGACCACTTTACTAAATATATTTGGTTTTATCCGTTATCTCATAAATCTGACGTTGCCACAATTTTTCCTCGCTTTAAATCACTTGTTGAAAAATACTTTGAAACCTCGATTAAAATTATCTACACCGATAATGGCACAAAATTCACTTGTCTACGCCCTTTCCTCTCCACTCACGGCATCTCCCACTTTACAACACCAACGCACACCCCCGAACACAATGGTTACTCTGAACATCGTCACCTCCATATCGTGGAAACTGGTCTAGCACTTCTCACACATTCTTCCATGCCTACTACATATTGGCCTTTTGCCTTCTCCACTGCCGTCTACTTAATTAACCGTCTCCCCACTCCCACTCTTAATATGAACTCCCATTTTCACACAATTTTTGGTCACCTCCCTCACTACGACAAACTTCGTACCTTCAAATGTCTATATTACCCATGGCTTCATCCCTATACTAAACATAAATTTGAGTCGCGGTCCCGTGCTTGTGTCTTTATTGGATATTCGCTCACTCAAAGTGCTTATCTATGCCTTGACACAGTTGACAATCACCTCTATACCTCCCGCCACGTAAAATTTGTTGAGACTGTGTTTCCCTTTCGCTCATCAACCCCCTCCACCTCCCACACCACTCCACCCCTATCTTCCTGGATCCCGACCCCCTCCTCCCCATCCGATCTCCCCCAACCGAATCCTTCTCAATCCGCACCCACCCAAACAGACCCTCCTCAATCCGAACCCCACCACTCGGACCCTCCCCAACCCACGGCTCCCTCCACCACTAACTCTCACCCCATGACCATCCGCGCCAAAAATAACATTTTCAAACCAATGCACAAACTCACTCTCTTGACCCACCTTCCTTCTCCTGAACTTGAACCCACCTCCCTTACTCGGGCTCTTGCTTCCCCAACCTAGACCCATACCATGCAACTTGAATACGATGCCCTTGTCAAGAACCGTACTTAGGAACTTGTACCTGCTGACCCCTCTTTTAATGTTGTTGGATGCAGATGGGTTTTCCGTACTAAATATTATGCAGATGGCTCCGTTGATCGATATAAAGCTCATTTGGTGGCTAAAGGTTTTAACCAACGTCCGAGGATTGATTACTATGAAACCTTTAGCCCTGTGGTCAAACCCACCATGATTCGAGTTGTTCTTACTATTGCCACGTGTCTTGGCTGGCCGCTTCTCCAGCTCGATGTTAATAATGCCTTCTTACAGGGGTCCCTGTCCGAGGTCGTCTACATGCACCAACCTCCCGGTTTTTCTGATCCAGCTCGACCTGATTATGTGTGTCGGTTACATAAGGCCCTCTACGGGCTCAAGCAAGCCCCTCGGGCATGGTACTCAGAACTCCGTACTTTCCTTCTCACTGCAGGTTTTACAAATGCCAAGGCTGATGCATCTCTATTTATGCACCACACGAAGGCCCATACCCTATTCATCTTTGTTTATGTTGACGACATTATTGTCACTGGCTCCGATCCGCACTCGGTGCAATCCTTTATTTCTACCTTTGGTGCCCGGTTCTCTATTAAAGACCTCGGTCCGTTGACTTACTTTCTGGGTGTTGAAGTTCTTCCTACGCCAGATGGGTTACTTCTCTCCCAACGCAAATATATACTTGAGCTTCTCTCTAAAACAAAAATGATGCACGCCAACTCGGCTCCGACACCGTTGCCCTCGGATGTCTCATCACTTACACCTACCTCGGGTAATCCTCTTCCCGACCTCACCGAATTTCAGAGTATTGTTGGAAGCCTTCAGTATTTGTTTCTTACTCGGCCCGACATTGCCTTCGCCATCAATAAACTGGCTCAGTTCATGCATGCTCCAACCGACATCCACTGGTCTTTTGTTAAACGGCTTCTCCGCTTTCTTATTGGGACTATTGATGACGGATTACACATTTTTCGAGCCTCCCCTCTAACCTTACATGCCTTGTCTGATGCTGATTGGGGTGGTAACCGTCCTGACTTTACCTCCACTGGAGCTTACATTGTCTATCTTGGCCGAAATACAATTTCTTGGAACTCTAAGAAACAATGCACCGTCGCTCGCTCATCCACATAGGCAGAATACAAATCCGTTGCTGAGTTAAAATGGCTCACATTCCTTCTTCCGACGTCGGCTACCCACCCTCTCAAGTGCCTGCTATTTACTGTGAAAATCATGGTGCTACCCAACTTTGTTCCAATCCGGTTTTTCATTCCCGTATGAAACACGTGTCCATTGACTATCATTTTATCCGGGACCAAGTTAATCAGGGAATCGTTCGTGTCTCTCATATTCCTGCTGGTGATCAGATCACCGATATCTTGACGAAGCCCTTACCTCGGCTTGACTTTCTCTCTTGCCTTGACAAGTTGTGTCTTCGAAGCCGCCCACAACTTGAGGGGGCGAAATAGAAAATAATTAGTTGATTTACTCTGATTCACATTTATTGATTGAATATCCTATAATTACCACTAATTGATTTGTCATTTATTACATAGGATCCATTCACACTGTGCATAATCATTGTATAAATTGTAACATCATACAGTAATGAAAATCATCTTTCACAAAATTCTATTAAGTTTATCTAAATATCTAGAGAATCTCAGTTATTACCCGAGAAGAGAGTATTTCATGCTCAGATATAGGCTATAGAATAGTTTTGGCACTGATGCTCAGCCAATCTCCAAGTGAAATGATTTCACTCAAAGGATGAACCAAGGATTGCCTTATATAATTATTGATATGCTACAATACACTGCTTAACTCGATTAAGATATTGGTTGCAAAATAACAGTTTACATTTTTATGTGATACTGAGAAGTCTACCTAGAAGATGCCTATTAATTTGTGGATAAGGAGTGAAGTATTCTTGGAGTTGTTCTTCCAATTTAGGTAGACTTCAGAAATATGATCCTGGCCAATGAAATGTTTTGATTGGTGGAAACTTTTCCAATGTTATTTCCTTGAAGTTGGCGTGACTTTTATTGAAAAAGAAGGAGCCCACACACTTGAAGAGTCCAAGATTGATAGATATTTGATTTTAGAGATTTTCTTGATTAAATTAATTATGGAAACTTATATTTATGATGTAATTATCCTATTTTTAATCCCCCAAGTCGTACAATTCAGAATTCACGTCTGATTCATCCCCTTTGTTAGTCGACTTTGCTCCTCTTTTCTTCTATCATCATCTCCCATCCCTAAGAACAAGAATTTTAGGTTCAAGAAATTCAAGAATGAAGCTTTTTTGAGGTTTGATTATTTATGCAATACTTTGACGGTTTCTTTCTATCTCTTTTCTCCTTTATTCTATTTATTTATTTTCTTGTCAAAGTATGAATTATATGGTTGAATCTTGGAATCTTGATATGGAACGTGAGTAGTTATCAGTTTCTAGGATTAGGAGAAACCCGAATATGAATATATGATGCAAAAACTCAACCTTTCCCTTGTTTTATGAATTTGATGTTTATAAATTGATTCTTATGTGCTATTCTTGTATTATTGTAGAAATTAATAGCTGGAGAGGGTGAATAATCACAATTCTACGTAGAGAAATTATTCGATTAATTAGTGACTGAAAAAGTACCAATTAGTTGATACTTCAGGAAACAAGAACAAAATCTATGGTTTATTGTGATGAAAATCTAATAAAAACTTTGATGGCATGAAATTATGGCTTTTTAATGGATCAAAATTCGTTCTTTATCGTGGGAAACCGGGTGTAGTATGAATTTAGGTACGATCACGAGAATAATTCGATAGAATATTTTTGTGATAACATTTGATAATTGCCTTTATAGGAGTAAATTTCATATCTTGGGAGAAAATATTGTTGGTAAGTCATATAGTAATTCCGTGGTGACTCCAAAATCCTAGAAATGTTTTGAAATTGAATCTTTGCCTAAATCTTGAAGTTCTTGGTTCATAGTTTTTCTTACTTTATTTTCTTTAACTTTAGGATTTGTAGATAAAAACCTCCAAAAAAATGATTTGTCTAGCTAATATAAATCGGGAATTGTTTGGTGATTGACTACCAGTTTTTGTGGGATCGACATCCTAAGTACTACTCGATAAACCGTGCGCTTGCGGTAGCATTTAGTGATTATTTATTGAAAATCTCTGGCGCCTTTGCCGGGGACTTCGGTGTCAACATCGAATGTGTTTTTGATTTTGTTAGACTAGACTTTTTTTCCTCACCATAGCAAACTGCACCTTGCTACGGTGAGACCTTTTTGCTTTTGATTTTTCCTTTTTCTTGTGCAGAAATTAGAAGTGTCAAGCTTCCATGGATTCATTTTTCTCTGGATTCAGTGCTCAAGTAACACCAACTGATGAGAGGATGTATGGATATGGGTTTAACCAATTTAAAGTGAGATGTTCATATTGTGGTGACAACCATCTTGATGCTCAGTGCAACGTAGGTTACTCATCTCACCAGTGGAGTAACAATGTTGGCTATGGTGCAAGTTATGAGGATCAATATCAATAAAATCATAATCTCAATGCACCAACATACAATGGTGAGTGGAGTAACCATCCTTATTCTCCGTGGGGTCAAGATAGAAGCAATTGGCAACAACAAGTGTCCCCTCACTCTGAGCCCAAGTCTAACATTGAGATTTTGTTAGAGAAATCTATAGAGAACCGTGATAAATTTTCTAGAGAAATGGCACACCTATTGTGTCCTACTCCAGAAAAAAAAAGGAACAAACTTTGGGATAATTAGTTGAACATAATCGCCATGTTCTTGAAGAGCTTGAAAGGGAAAAGCAGATGATGGCGATTCAAGAGCAAGAGGCCGACCTTGAAAGTTGTGGGGATGAAAACTATGATCCTTATGAAATCCCACAACGTCTTGATATGAATGTTTTCTATGATGATTCTCGAATATTTCTGAGCGTTTAGGCCTCCAAATTAACAAGAGTGGAGCCACATGGAAATTTGATCCATCATCACAAGATAATGGCGCAATAATCCCGGATTCGACATTGATGAACCAAGAAGAAGATAAAAAAGGAGGTAACACTATTGCGTTTGATTTAAATGCATTTGATAATGATAATCCTCCTTCATTGCATAATGATGTTGAATTCGAAAATGTTGATCATGTAGAGTATATAGATGTTGCACCTATAATAGTCCATAATTCTCTTAGATTTGACATGAGCATTGATAAAAAGATTAATAAATTGTTAAGTGGCACTTCGTTCTTTAGAATTAAATTGATTAATCACTTTATAAAAAGACATGATTATAGGCTCCCAATGCTATATATGAAAATCATTGTTAATATTGTCGATATGTGGAGAAAAATGCAAAGGGATGCCCTTCTTTGGTTTAGTCCTCCTTGAGAATGATGTTTAAAGATAGTCCAACTGAAGACAATAAATTCAAAATGTGTTTTTCTTTTAATTTTTTTTCTTTCTTGTTAAATGAACAAATAAAGGTAGATAGTTTGTCTTCTCGGTCTTTTGGTCTTGGTTTGTTTTATTTTTGTGTCTGTTTTTCAGAAAAAATGATGCGCGCAAGTGGCATTTGAAGGCCAATGCATGCAAAGAAAACGAGCTTTGAAAAGTGGAGATCACACCTATGACATGGTTAAGGACAATAGGGTGGTATTGAAAAAAAAAAAAGCTCTAAAAAAAACAGAATGTATCACACCCTAGGTGTGATACATGTTGTTTTTCACCACAAAAAAAAAAAAAAAAAAAAAAAAAAAACTGTTTTTTCCCCAAACTTTTTCGGCCCAACACCCTCTCCTCAACTACATAACCTTTTTACATGATTATTTTTTTTTCCTTTTCCTTTTCTCTTATTCTTCCCAAACCCATCTCCCCTCTCCCCCCTTCCGTGCTGGTCGTTCCCCTCCGATCCTCCCCATATCTCTTTGGAAAAAAAATATATATATATATATTTTTTCTTTATTATTTTTATTTTCTTTTGTTCTTTTTCCTTCAAAAAAAAACCTCTTACTATCACCATCCCTCTTCTCCAACCACTTCCTCCGCCCATCCACAAATCTTAGCCGGAATCCGGCGACCTTCTTTGACCACCCACCGCTCCGGTTGTAACCCCCTGAATTTTCAGAAAGGGTAAAGTAGTAATTGGATATGTGTACTATGACCTAATTATTATTTAACCTATTTATTTAATTTTAAAAAAAATTAATTAAAAGGATTTTGATTAATTATTAATTAATGGGTATAAAATGGAACCATTACCTAAATTAATCATTAGATTTTACACAACAAATTTTCTGAAAACCTGGGGGCAAGCCGACGGCAAGCACATGAAAGAAGAAAAAAAAAAAGTTCGGTGGCTGTTTTCCAAATTCGGGGTTTAACGGTTCATTTTCGGGGCAAACCATAGTAGAAGAAATTGATCACTGTGAGGAGACGATCGTTTCGATACTAGCCGTTCTTTTTTTTTTCGGTAAGTTTTTCTTTTTAGCCCTAAATCTAGATCCGTTTATGTTCTTGAGATATACGTGCGTTTTTATGGATTAGAAATGTTGCCTAATCGTAGTAATGGTTAAATATCGTAGGTGAATCGTAGAAAGGTTTGGTGTTGAGGATTTCAAGCTTTTACAATCCTTTGATTTCGTTTTTGCACGTAAAAGATCAAAGGTAAGGGGTGTTCAACGGTATTTAATTATGTGTTTATCTATTTATGATCGTTGTTATTGTGTTTGTTATAGGTCTGTTTACTCTTTTTTTTTTTTTTTTAATATAATTGTTACCTGGAATTTGCCGAAGAAAAAATAGGATTCATCACTTCGCTGAAAGAGGAAAAGGTAGCACATGGTGCTATTTTTTGTTGCTGTATGTTGCCGAGGTAAAGAAAAATAATAATAAAATAACAGGAAACTTAAAAGGCAACTTCAGAAAGATTTATAAAAAAAAACGTTTAATTTTTTCTTTTTTCATGTTTCTTTCTCTTCCAAAATTAAGTTATGTATTTATTTATTTTGAATAAAATAAATATGAAATACGATGCAAAGGTAATAAACATTTGTCAAAAACTTGATACATTGTGAACATATAAAGTGTAAACTTATCGAATGAATGAATGAATGTTATAATAGGTGTAAAGGTGTTTGGTGGGAGACAATGTGTCTGTTCACCGTATTTATATGATTTCATGTGTACTACTTGATATTGTTTGGTATGCATGCCTTTGGGGTATTATATGTTAATTGATAATGTCTAACATCGACTTCTGGTAGCCTTGGTATCAAATCGCACCACAACTGAGACCCTCTGCGGGAGAAGGTGGGAGCACCGGAAGGCTTTGTTTAGGCCTTGTGGGACATTGACTTAGTAGTCATTGATCCTTTTACAATGTGCTAGGTAGTGTAATTAGAATGTCTAGGACTAGAAGTCCTAAGTAAGCCTTATACGTGAATGAACCAGGTGGTTAGTATTTAACTCGTAAATACATATGTGGTTGTCTAAAAGCTAAAACGTCAATATCATTGGTAAGGCACGTTTCTAAATCGAAGCATGGGAACCTTGCAACCCTTTTGAGTTATGTGTCAAGGGACAACGTGCAACTTCCCACATGGAGACCTAAGTCCATGCCCCTTGAAAGGTGCTTAATATGTCTCGGTGCATTCTCACAATGCACAGTGTCCTTTGATATTGGTGTAACAAACTTATGTGCGTGAGGTTGTACTATGTGATCTAGTAGAGGGTGAGTGTGATCTCAATGCAACCTATGTGGTAGAGATTGTAGAAAGTAACTTGTTATATATGATATGCTATTTATTGTAGCCGTTTCTTCTACCCCTTACTAAGTACGTCTGTACTTAACCCCTCTTCCTTATTGTCCCCACCCCGAGAATGTGGTGTATTTGTAGGTCGTTTTCGAGGCCACAGAGGAGGGATCCAGAAATGATGCAGATGAAGTTTACTGTTCTTTATTTTCCGTTGTAATTTGGTATAACATCTCTTAATCTCTGTAATGATAGAAATCAGTGAGTTGACTTTGTGGATACCAATATGTACGGGTTAATTTTATTTGATGGTTATAGTAAAGCCTTTTGATGTTGTACTAAATGCAGCATGTTACTTTCGATCGTTTTAGTAGTTGTTTTAAGTATCCAAGTCAGTCGTTTTACCTTCCGCTTGTTCCCTGATGTCTGCTTACGTAGGCTTACGTGTATAATTAGATTAAAATTTAATTATATGCGTGCCGGGCGTTCGTTTCCGGGTAGGGACTCGGTATCCGGGACAGGGGCGTCACACCGGTCACCGGAAACTCGAAATCACCCTCGCCCGGTCATTTTTCTTCCGCTTTCCTTCATATCTTATCCCTATCACCCACCAAATACATTTCAAACCACCCGTATATCCCATACTCCACCATTCATTAACCGATAACACTTTTGAAGCTCCGGTAACTCTCAATTCTCCACTCTCCACCACCACAGGGTTCAAGGAAGATTCTTCAGGACTACGATGTTCAGAGCGTTATGATATGCACACAAGGAGCCCGCCCATTGCAACTTGTGAGTTTTATTTTTACCCTCTCATGTCTTAATTTAATTACATTGGGGACAATGCAACATTTAAGTGTGGGTAGCGACATTTGTGCAAATCTCTCTTTTATGCAGTTTAGACTCTTAGTTGGTGTCAGTCGAGTCAGTTGTGTCGTTTTGTCTTGATGGTTTTGGTTATCACTGTTAAGGGTGAATTTATACGATTTATATTGATATATTTTATGATAATTTCCCTCATATTCGTATAATTTGCATAAGAAACGAGTGTTTAATGGAATTATTGAGTAAATGATATTTTAAATGAGTTATTCGCAAAATAGGTTAATTTTGGTGTTTTATTTGTGATTTTATGATTATTTGGATGATATTACGTTTTGCGATGTTTTGATGTGTTATAGGTACATGTTTGATGCTCAAATGATGATCAAAAAGAGATAAGAGTCGAATTACATTGATGATAGAAGGGATAATGATGATTTAAATTGATGAAAAAGAGATAAAGATGAAGAAATCAAGATTAAGTCGATTCTGGACTGGCGTCCAGAAGTTTGAACTGGCGTCCAGAATGGACGAGCGTTTGAAGATATGGACGAGCGTCCAGGAGGAAAAAGTTGATTCAGAGAGTTTGGACGCTGAGTGGATAGGCGTCTGAAGCAAGTCCAGAGCTGAGCGAACGAGCGTCCGGAAGGAGTGGACGGGCGTCTAGCGGCCGACATGCTGAAACCGACTTTAAATTCTATATATAGCCGCATTGTTTTCCACATTGAGGATACGAAATACACATTACTCAAAACCCTAATCCTAGGGGCGGCTTAGGCTGCGTTTTTACTCTGTTTTTTTCAGTTTATGCACTCTAAATTCTAGGCTAGTTTAGATAGTTTTTATGCACTTTTATTCATCAATTCCAAGTTTCAAGAGGATGCTTAGAGGCTAAAGCCTTTTGAACGAGCGTTGTCAAGCCATCCGATTCAACAATTCTGTTCCGTTCTTGATTATTTTGTGAGTTTTTAATATAAGTTGTTTCTTTTATCATGTTTATTATTGTTTATGCAATTTCATATCGAAAGATCGTTGCTTTGTTGATTGTTTTATTTGATGAGAATCATCTAAACGTTAGATCACCATGATAAGGAATAGATCTTTGATCTAAGTAACGAAAGTTATTAGGTTAGATTTCTAGGTTAAAAACGTTTAAAGTTTACACCTTTGGATTAGAAAAGCGTTAATCTTTAGATCGAAAGATAGAGATTTATAGACGAACTACCTAAGAAATTAGGGTTCATACTTTTGATTAGGTGAATCACAACTTGGTTAGAAATCACGAAATAATATGAATTGGAATTGAATGTTGATAGGATAGGTGGATCAATTGCTCGTTTGTCCGTTATAACTTGATCAAATCCCTTGAACTAGAATTGTTTAGCTTAGTTAATCTTTATTGCATATTAGGTTTAGATTTAGTTTAATCGGTTTGAAATTCATCTTTTCCTGGCTTTAGATCTTATCTTCTGTCCAGTTTTCCTTATTGTTAACTTTCGTTTTAATTATTCCCTGTTTAGTTTATTTGCTGTTTAGTTTTAGTAATCGTGACATAGGTTAGTTAGAACAAAAACTAGGACCACCAATCGTTAGTTCCCCGTAAGATCGACCCGGTATTAGTCACTGTACTACGATCCCTGCACTTGGGGAATACCGGATTATAAATTTATTACTTGTTAATAAAATCCGTGAACAATCACACATAGCTACTTTAGATGAGGTTTGCAATGCATGAAAATTGATATAGTTTGTTCTGACAAGAGAAATGCATGACATGGAGTGAAAAATCTATTTCAGAATATCATGTTTAAAAGTGCCATTATTTTCTGTAGGAAACAATAGAGTCCGAGTGAATAGACAAAATTGATCCGGTGAGATATTGTTCCGGCCATATGACTGACCACTTCAGTCTCACCTTAAATTTGTGTGTATTTTCTCTTCCTTGGATTTGTTCCTTTAGAACTTGTGTTTAGTCTTGTTGATGTTACATTGGCAAGTGCAAACACGTAGAAATGATTGAGGAATTTGTTTCTACCTTCCACCACATTATATACCTTATTCATTTTGAGCCTTGATCTTTATTACACCATTTTCCCACTTTACCTTACTTCACTACACCATACATTGAACAACCCGAAAAAGAGGTAGCCCAATTCCTTTCACACAACCTCAGAACTAATTGGAGCACGTGGCTATCAAATTTCTTCTACTTAGTATGTAAGGATCAAGCTTGGGGGAAATCCATGTTGGTACTATTTGTCTGTTTCTTAGTTTGAGAAAAAAAATGAAAAATAGAAAAAGGAAAAAAAAATTATGAAAAAAGAATAAAAAAATATAGAAAAAAAAGGGAAAAAAATCAATAAATGAGGCAATCTAAACAAAAATAACCTCCTAAATATTATTTGTCCATTTGTTAGTAATAAAGAGGGAGTTGTATCATTATTCTTCCAAAGTAGTGAAATTGTCCCTTGCATCTTCTTGTGTTTGGAAATAAAGTGTCGGACCCCCTTGCATTTGCATAACGTGAAGTTTAATAGTCATGTGTTTTTCTAGTTCTATTGGTTTTTGCCACTCTTATACATTTTTTCCCCACGCCTATCACATTTTTTTTTCTACTTGGGCTATTCTCACTTACCATCCATTTTCCCAAAGACCTTATGATTTATGTGTTGCACAATGCCTTGGTGATTGATATGAGACGATATGATATACAAACATTTAGTAGGACATTTTCAATGGAATGAGCTTGAGAGTTTAGTCACCTCACAAATATTGATCGTTGAGTGATTTATCCAGTGAGGGTCTATTTGCTTGGTCTATGTTGTTTTCCATTGAAAATGTTTGTTCACTTTTGCTCATGATATGATAAAAAAAGGATTAGTCGGTCCATTTCTTGTGTGTTGAATGTCGGGATGAACTTTATTGAAGCTCGTGTGTTGTGCATCTTCGTGTATTGCTATGTCAAATGTGATCTTCTTAGTCCATCTCGTCTTGAGTCTTTTTGTTTGCTTAGGGACAAGCAAAGCCTTAAGCTTGGGGAAGTGATAAGTTCGTAAAAAGTCGAATAATTCAAGATGTTTTGGACTCAATTTGGTGTCGTGTGTTGTTATTTTACGATGTTTTTATCCTTTTTGGGCTAGATTACTGCGAATGTTTTAATTATTGCAGCATTGTTCGAGATTGGAATGAAAAGGCCCAGAAAGCGGAGCTAAATTCGAAGAATTCAAAAATCAGCCTCTGTCATACCCAGGGTGTGACAGTTTTCAGAAATCTGATCCTAGCCAACGAAATGTTCTGATTGGTGGAAACTTTTCCAACGTTATTTCCTTGAAGTTGGCGTGACTTTTATTGAAAAAGGAGGAGCCCACACACTAGAAGAGTCCAAGATTGATAGATATTTGATTTTAGAGATTTTGTTGATTAAATTAATTATGGAAACTTATATTTATGATGTAATTATCCTATTTTTAATCCTCCAAGTCGTACAATTCAGAATTAACGTCTAATTCATCCTCTTTTTTAGTCGACTCTGCTCCTTTTTTCTTCTATCATCATCTCCCATCCCCAAGAACAATAATTTTAGGTTCAAGAAATTCAAGAACGAAGCTTTTTTGAGGTTTGATTATTTATGCAATACTTTGACGGTTTCTTTCTATCTCTTTTCTCCTTTATTATATTTATTTATTTTTCTTGTCAAAGTATGATTTTTGTGGTTGAATCTTGGAATCTTGATATGGAACATGAGTAGATATCAGTTTCTAGGATTAGGAGAAACCCAGATATGAATATATGATTTAAAAACTCAACATTTCCATTGTTTTATGAATTTGATGCTTATAAATTGATTCTTGTGTGCTATTCTTGTATTATTGTCGAAATTAATAGCTCGAGAGGGTGAATAATCGCAATTCTACGTAAATAAATTATTCGATTAATTAGTGACTGAAAAAGTACCAATTAATTGATACTTTAGGAAACAAGAACTAAATCTAGGGTTTATTGTGATGAAAATCTAATAAAAACTTTGATGGCATGAAATTATGGCTTTTTAAGGGATCAAAATTCATTCTTTATCGTGGGAAACCGGGTGTAGTATGAATTTAGATATTGTTGGTAAGTCATATAGTAATTCCGTGGTGACTCCGAAATCCTAGAAATGCTTTGAAATTGAATCTTTGCCTAAATCTTGAAGTTCTTGGTTCATAGTTATGCTTACTTTATTTTCTTTAACTTTAGGATTTTTAGATAAAAACCTCCAAAAATTTGATTTGTCTAGCTGATATAAATCGGGAATTGTTTGGTGATTGACTACAAGTCCCTGTAGGATCGACATCATATGTACTACTCGATAAGCCGTGTGCTTGCGGTAGCATTTAGTGATTATTTATTGAAAATCATACAACAGTGATTGATAACCTATGGTCTTCTGGAAAGGGTATATAGGATTCCGATAAAAGAAGGTTGGTTTAAAGCCATAAACTTGTTGGTGGAGTATTGGTACTCCATGTTTGTTCACACTCTTGTAGAAACACCTGAGTGTCTCAGGCCCTAGTGGGAGTAATTGGATCGACGTGACGAAGAGTTGAAAGAATGGGAAAGTTTATTTTTCAAGGCAAAGCCAAGTGGTCTAGGGGTAATTCCTTGAGAAGTAGATAGTTCAATAGGGGTGATGCCCTGAAACTCTCTCACCATTCAGCCTTGCTTGAATCCATGGAAAGCAGAAAGATTAACAGGGGTGATACCCTGAAACTTTCTTGCCGGACCACGGAGCTAGAATTCATTCGAAAAAGAAATGTATTTAGCTTATATCCAATGGCAGATTGACTGCCTATGATTATATCCATCGGTGGATTAAAGAAAACCTCTAGGTCGTTAAAAGCCACATGTTTGAAATATGTGGGCTTGACTAGAATATTGATGAGTCTTTTGTAGACTAGAGAATCAATATTGGTATAGAATAGACGTTAGTGTTAATGAAAGGTGACACTGCAACAGTTGTGAATAACACGGGTGTGTTATCTGAAGTCAGGAACTGACAAGCCAAGATTCTCTGAGAACAAGTTGTTGGCGGTATCCCGTCCATCTTATTGTTTAAGATGATAATGCATTTTCGTAAGCAGAATTCAATAAGAGGTTTCCTACCCATCCCCTCAAGGAATAATTCTCTCAATCTTTGGATATAGAGAAAATTGGATAAATTTATTGGTGGATAGAGAATGTCAGATTATTAAAAGTCAAATGTAGTCGAATCTTGGATTCGAACATGGAAAGCAGTATAGTGCATCCTCAAGTACCTTTAGAGAACGAGGAGTTGTATGCTTGAGTATTCGGGTGCAAACCTGAGTATTGTTGACTACACTGATTCTGATTTTAAGTCAGATTAAGGATGATCGTAAGTCGATCTCGGGCTTAGTGTTTACTCATAGTGATGGAGCTATAGTTTGGAGCAATTCAGCACTGCCAATTTGACTCTGTTAGTCGAATACATAGTAGCTTTCGGAGCAGCTAAAGAGGCAGTGTGGCTTGAGAAGTTCTTTGTTAGATCGGGAAGTGATTCCTGGTCTCGATGAGCCGATACCATTTTACTGTGAAAACAGTTGAGAGGTAGCTCATGAAAATGATCTTCGCAGTCACGAGAGGTCAAAAGCATAGTGAGAGAGATACCACCTGATCAGACAGACCGTGCAGAGAGGCGACGTTTCGGTCCTAAAAGATCACCTCGAGCCGACAACCTAGAAGATCAGTTTACCAAGTCGTGTGGCATCTAATGTCACTAATAAGCGCTTGGCGGGTATAACATTGGGAGATATGTCTCATCTGCTTTAGAGCAAGTGCGAGAGTTGTGGATAGAATAAAGGTGTGGAGTGCTCTAAAAACAATTGTTGCTTGTCTTTACAGGCAAGTGAGAGATTGTTGGATGTAGTGTCCGAAAGACAATTGTTGCTTGTCTTTACGGGCAAGTGGGAGATTGTTGGAAATAGTGTCCGAAAGACAATTTATGTAATTGTTTTTATAATTAATAAATGAAAGATTTATTCTCATCTTATTATGTGTTTCGTGCTCATATGTAATACACTACTGAAAACCCCAAGTTGTATCATATGTAGCCATATAACTTAGTGTGTGTCACACGCGAGGATTAAGTTTATGGTGATACACTTGAACTGTTAGTCCCTGGTGAACTTAATCAAAGTATGGGGTCTATTGATTAAACCACTATTAATGAGCCCATAGAGCTGTCTTATCCGGACCGTCTAATGAGTCCGATTTTGTGGTGTTTTATGTCCTTATTTTATATCTATTTTGTCGGGAGATACTCTGTTTCGGGTGTGTTTTAGATGATTTTCAGGTTTTAGAAACTCGAAAGAGATGATGGAGATTTCTGGACTTATAAAGCAATTTTTGGAAGTTTTTGGAAGATTCTGAAAGAGAAGGATTTCAAGATTCGATAATTTCAGTTTTCACCTATATCGGGATCCCGACTAATGAAGAGAAGACAAATCCACCGAGATCCACTTAAGATTTTCTCTCTTTTATTTACATTAGGATTTTTATTTATTTATTATATATTGTTTTTTTAGAAAATAAATGGGCTTGGCCCAACTAGCCAATCACCCTCCATTTAGGCGTGAATTAGCAGGGAAACAATATTTTTTTGTAGTATAGGACAGACGGAAAAAGAATAAAAAGGGTGCGCATCAGCCTTCTTTTGGCAGCCGGCTATTGCTTTATTTTGATGTAAAACAAGTACTGCAACTTTAATTAGTTTTTTTTTGGCTTAAAGCTTTCGGTATCCGGAACCCACTGGTCCGACTAAATCGGAGTTCGGTCCGAATCGTGTCTGTAGAGTCTGATTTTAACTCAGGGGTAAGGCTTGCCAAAGCTTTTCATATGACGCCTCAGAGGAGAATCGAACCGGTGACCTCCCTATGTATTCTAAAGTCACTTACCACTTTAATTAGTTTGTTTTGTTTTACGTTTAATTGATTTCGATAATATGAATAGCTAGTTTTTTTTTTGGTTAATTAATTGTTAATCCCTCGATTGCTATGTGTTGTGAGGTCTAAACGTTTTTCTCCTCGTATGGTTGTTAACATTTGTCTATTTTCTGAGCTAAAGGATATATGATTAGAATTATTCGTTTAGTTGTTGGCGCGCGATAATTAAACGATTATTTTGATCTAGCACCAAAATCTATCTTAGGCGGTTACCATAAAATATTCGATTTTTAGTGGTAAACAACACATTGTCTCTCGGTTTGTAGCATGTAGGATTCACTGTTGTGAAAATAGATAACACTATGGTTAAAATTAAACCGGTTGGATTAATACCTAGTAATTGGGTCTCTCTAATCATTAAGGTTGTTATGTCACCAAACTCCGGACGGTCGTTGCGGGGTGTGCCATAATTAGAGTGTAATTAGTGGTGGTAGTCCTAATTAGAGAATTTAGGAGAGATTGATTGATTCACGGTTGTGGTCAACTATAACCAATTTATTAATAATTTAACGAGTCATCCTTGAATCGATCATCAATCGTAGGAATTGAGGGGGAAACGATTAATTAGCTGGAATTTTTCTTCATTTATATTTCTTTATTTTATTTTCCTTTTCTCCTTAGGAAATTAGATAAAAACCCAAACATATTTTGTTTTACAAATTTTAGAAGAAATAGATCCATCATTCCCTGTGGGTTAGACCATCTACTTCTGCTATACTAGCTATAAAGGCAGCAGGTGATTTATCTTTGGTGGTTTGACGACCCACCAAATTTTGGTGCCTAGAGTTGTTGAGATGATCGTCGACATGCAAGTGAGCAAGAATGAAGTAGTCTTCCCACTGGATCATTATATCATGAACTGGGAGGTGGAGGCTCCTAATCCCGTTCTTTTTTTATTGGGAAGATACTTCGTAAAAGTGCCTAGAGGCAAGGCATGGTTGATTCTTCATGCATATGAGATGGATGGCTCAATTACTGAGTATGCAAGGAAGAATTTGGAAAGGAAAACTATTCCATTTGATAACGGATAGCGAGGTAAGAATGTCTAGCCAAATACATTAAAAAAAGACACTTGTTGGGAGGCAACCCAATTAAAATAAATTGGGTAATTTTTTTTCAATTAATAAGTGATAAAAAAAAGGAGAGATTTGCACTTTTGGTGGAGACTTTTGTCTATTTTTGCAGACGAAGGAAAAGAAAGGCGCTTGTTGGGAAGAAAACCAATGAGGTGTGGTAAATGGCTATGAATTGAAGGTTGAGAAGATGGTGTGCATTTTGTATGGTTTGAGTGGTTCAAATTGAGGAGAAAAATTGTTGAGCTAGTTGGAGAATAAATATGTCAATGGATTTTAAAATAATAAAATTATGGAAAGATCAAAAGCGAAATGTAGGATCCTACCACTTTGCAGTTGAGGATTTCTGGATTTTAAAAGGTTGCTGGAAAGCTCACAGAAGGAACGGTAGGACCCTACCGTTCCTGAAATGAGAAATCCAACATGTTTTTATAAGGTACTAGCTTACTTTCAAAATAGTATGATCCTACCCATTTTTCTCATACTTTCTTGGATAATAAATGTTATCCACCCTCCTTCCGCCCTTTATCTACTCCATCCACATGCGACAAAATCAAATCCGGAATGTGTTCAAGCATATTTTCCTCCCGCACCACCCCGGATGCCATTGACTACACGGCATTTAAAATGGATTCCAAGACTTATTTTTCATCGTCCCACAGTCCGAATCATAAAGTATTCTCATCCCTTTTAGTTTATTTATTTTATTTTATTATCATATTTAGATTAATACTACTTGCATATCATGCATACCATCTTAGTTGCACATCATTGCATATTTTGCATTCTTCCTCCCACTTTTAGCATACATTGGGGACAATGTATGATTTAAGTGTGGAGGGCATTTCATGCATTTGCATATTAAAATTGCATCTTTAGGACATATTAGGACTTTATAGCACCGAGTATGCCATATATGACACTAAACCCACTTTTTCATGTATATTTTGTGTGAAGTAATAATAATCAAATTGTAATTGATCAATGCAAACACACACTTTTGTTGATACACACTCACCTTAGGTCACTTATGTGGACTTTGGAGGTAAAATCATTGAGCCCTAACGAAAAGTCACTTAAAAGTGAGGATTCACCTAGCCAAAGAGCGCATTCGCTCATTTTTTCCTTTGAGTGGTATCCACACTTTCAATATCATTATAGAATTTGCGTTGACATGCATTTCAAGACCACACTTTTTTCAGGTTCAGTGCACTTAAGTGATTGAGGCACCTATGATTTAACCCATTCTAGACCCACTTTTGTTGGCCTACCCATTTTATACACCCTAGTGAGCCCCTTCTAGCCTGACCCTTCTTTGATTGAACTCCAGAAAATAAACCCATGATCTTTTCTTGCGATATCCTCTCTTTTTGTTGACCTTATTGTCAGAAGATTGTATGAATGGTTGCATGAAATTTTGAGGAAGTGCCTAAATGTGAATATTTAGAGAAGTATGGCTCGAAGTTATGTTATAAAGTGAATTGGAAGATCTTTAAAAAAAAAAGGGTTGAGTG
Source organism: Gentiana straminea (assembly GCA_036785695.1). Taxonomy (NCBI): domain Eukaryota; kingdom Viridiplantae; phylum Streptophyta; class Magnoliopsida; order Gentianales; family Gentianaceae; genus Gentiana; species Gentiana straminea. The sequence continues at coordinate 572,699 of JAVUPR010000424.1, read as the reverse complement.
CTGGAAAAAAATAAAAAATAAAAGAGAATAAAAAGAGCTTACATTGAAGGAGTGTTTTATATATTTAAGGGAAGTTTGTTTCTGCTAGCAATTTTTATAAGCTTCTTTGGATGTTGTTGTTTGCACTTCTATTCTGAGTTATGAGATGTAATGTTTTGGAGCCATGTTGTGCATTTCGGATGGAATCATTTTTGGTGACTGTGTGATTATTAACGTGGTTATTCATGCATTCTCCTTGACATTTTAGCCCCATATATTCCCTTTTTCCCTACCTTGATTTTCAGTCCCTAACCCCGTTACAACCTTTATAAAGACCTCATGATTTGTGCATTGGATTTTGAATGCATAGTGGTGGAAATTTGATTGACATGCATACATATGGTAATGCTTGGATGTGTGTTGATTTTGAGGGTGAGTGAATTGTCCCTATGCATTATATTGGGAGTTTTATCCATGAGGACAATTTGGGACTCTTTTATTTTGCCACTTAAAGTTTATGATCAAGTAAGTTAAGATTAGTTGTATGAACAATAGTGTGTGTTGTGTCTTGCTTGAGTATCATTTGATTTGCATTATGGAATACGATGTTGATGATAGGGTTGGACGGGCGTCATGATTGGAATTATTTTGGTGCTTTACATTCATGTAGTTTTAGATCATTCATATAGGATTTAGGTTCATTCATTTTTCTTTCCTCGTTTTTGGGATTGAGAGTGCATTTCTTGATGACAAGCAATAATCTAAGTGTGGGGGAGGGATGAGTCCGTATTTTGTGGTGTTTTATGTGCTTATTTTATATCTATTTTATCGGGAGATGCTTTGTTTCGGGTGTGTTTTGGATGATTTTCAGGTTTTAGGAGTTCGGAAGAGATGATGGAGATTTCTGGACTTATAAAGCAAATTTTGGAAGTTTTTGGAAGATTCTGAAAAAGAAGGATTTCAAAATTCGAAAATTTCAGTTTTCAACTATGTCGAGATCCCGACTAATGAAGAGAAGACAAATCTACCGAGATCCACTTAAGATTTTCTCTCTTTTATTTACATTAGGATTTTTATTTATTTATTATATATTGTTTTTTTAGAAAATAAATGGGCTTGGCCCAACTAGCAAATCACCCTCCATTTAAGCGTGAATTAGCAGGGAAACACTTTTTTTTTTTTTTTTTTTAATTAGAACAAGAGTAGTATAGGACACACGGAAAAAGAATAAAAAGGGTGCGCATCACCCTTCTTTTGGCCGCCGGCTATTGCTTTATTTTGATGTAAAACAGGTACTGCAACTTTAATTTGTTTGTTTAGTTTTACGTTTAATTGATTTCTATAATATGAATAGCTTCTTCTTCTTGTTCTTTTTTTTTTTTTTTTTTCTGTTAATTAATTATTAATCCCTTGATTGCAACGTGATTGTGACGTCTAAACGTTTTTCTCCTCGTTTGATTGTTAATATTTGTCTATTTTCTGAGCTAACGAATATATGATTAGAATTAATTATTTAGTTGTTGGCGCGCGATAATTAGGCGATTATTTTGATCTAGCACCAAGATCTATCTTAGGCGGTTGCCATAAAAGATTGGATTTTTAGTAGTAAACAACACATTGTCTGCCGGTTCGTAGCCCGTAGGATTCACTGTTGTGAAAATAGATAACACTATATTTAAAATTAAGCCGGTTGCATTAATACCTAGTAATTGGGTCTCTCTAATCTTTAAGGCTATTATGTCACCAAACTCCGTGCGGTCGTTGCAGGGTGTGCCATAATTAGAGTGTAATTAGTGGCGGTTGTCCTGATTAGAGAATTTAGGAGAGATTGGTTGATTCACGGTTGTGGTCAACTATAACCAATTTATTAATAATTTAACGAGTCATCGTTGAATCGATGATCAATCATATGAATTGAGGGGGAAACAATTAATTAGCTGGAATTTTTCTTCATTTATCTTTCTTTATTTTATTTTCCTTTTCTCCTTAGGAAATTAGATAAAAACCCAAACATATTTTGTTTTACAAATTTTAGAAGAAATAGATCCGTTCTATGTGGGTTCGACCCATATTTCCGCTATACTAGCTATAAAGGTAGTAGGTGATTTATCTTTGATGGTTTGACGACCCACCACCGTCGATATTGGTTATTTAAGTGGGGCATCTTATATATGATGTAGTCATATAGGACTGGACCGATTTAATCTGTATTTCTCATATAATTCCGTGATTGAGAAATCTTATTAAATCAGAAGATGGTCATATATGGATTAACCTTAATCCTGAAGTGTTTGCATACTCCTACTCTTTTCAAGATAGGGTTTGATGTGTTCGTTAAGGATTGCTAAGAGGCGCGGTCGAATCACTTCCACGTTGACACTATTCTGGAATGGATGAGAAGTGTGTATCTCACAGATATGGAATCCATTCCTTCCCGCGGGAAGTAGAAAGACAATCCCCTTATTTGTTGATCCTATAAACTGATCGATCGGCCGAGTTCATATTGGTTATGAACTAATTTGATCACTAGTGGGTTAATGGTAAATAAGGATGATATGTAATAAAGAAGGTTTCCGGAAACATTCCCGCTTTGTTACGGATAGTCTATGTGGGTTTACTCTGTATGTAATGATTAAATCAATTGACACTTATTGACTCGAATTTCTGAGAATAAGTTATATCTATAATCGATAGAGTTCAGTTTCGGATTTATGGTGGCGTAGTTCCGGAATTAATAAGTTGAGTAGAAATATTCTGTTCGATTAATATTTTATTCAATTTATTGTAGCTACTGGTTATAGGTCCATGGTCTCCGGGTTGGCTCCTAACACACGAGTGTTTTATCGTTTTGTGGAACCTAGAGAATAAATTAAATAGTTGATTTATTTAATGAATATGCGAATATTATTTATTCGGTAAATAATATGTAAAATAGAAAAGACATTTCTGTTATCCCAATTGGCATAAAAAATGGCGCAACTTTATTTGATTTTGGGAAAAAGAAATTTTTCTCCTAATTAATAATGTGGAAAATATAATTATTTATGTGTTAAATAATTATAAATAAGAAATTGGTTTTCTTATTGGATAAATAGGAAATTTGTTTTCCTATAAGATAAATGTTTTATTTTTCCTTTAAGGAAAAGATAAATACGTGTATATAAGATAAACTCTCAAACTATTTGGTTATTATCCTATATAAAGAGAGTTCCTCCCAACACAATACACACACAATTGCGCCATACACCTAAGAAAAGAAGAGAAAAATTAGTTTCTTGTTCTAGTAATTGGGAGATGAAAAACTAGGATTTTTCTTGAGCATATTCGAGGAGGCTCTACTACGAGGATTGACGTCCACCAGTCGTCGTTTGGAGATACAATCCGGAAGATCACGGCTTCTATTTTGTTGGGTAAATCTTCAACTTTCTTATAGTTAGATTAATTTATTATGCGAATCATAACGTGGTAAAATCAAAAAACAAATTTTAATTCGTTGGTTCCGCTGTGCATGATCGAGCGTCTCGATCGGTGTTGTGAATCAGATCTGATTCGGGTCCTCTATATCCAGTATACAGATGATTCAATTGCAAAAAGAAAGGACACTTCCAGGCTGATTGTCCTGAAGATAAAGACAAAGATGAAGAAAAGAAGAAATACAAGTCATCAGATAAGGGAAAGAGCAAGAAAGCACTGAAAGCTGAAACTAGCAGTGGAAGTGATGAAGAATCATCTGATAATGACTCAGATGACCGTAAAGGCACCAGCTCAAACAATGAAAAAGCATGTTTATGTCTAATGGCCAAGGAAATTGAAGACATGCATCCACATCTGACACTGCACAATCTTTTAATTTTCCATTAGATTCTACAAATCTAATTCAAAATCTCATGAGTAGATTTGAAGAAATTCAAACAAATCATGAAATTCTGCAACAAGAATGTGAGAATCTGATAGAGGAAAATAAAAGATTAAAGAAAGAACTGGATAAACTGAAAGCTGAATCAACTAGTAAGGAAGTACACTTCACTGATCATCAATCAGTAGATGATCACTCATCTGGTGCTAACAGACCATCTGAGAAAACCCCCTTACCAGTTAAGACCACCACTGCACCACTTAAAACACCATCTTACAAACCCCCAAAAAGTTTTGGATCTAGATCTGGTCTTGGCTATAAGAGTCAAGTTGAGAAAGAAAAAACAATGGACAACACAATTCTGAACCAAGGACCAAAACTGGACCTAAATTCAGGAAAGGACATACCATAGTTTCGACTACTCATCCTGCACCACTGAAGTCAAAATCCAGGGTAGTGAAATAGCAGAGTAAATCATCTTACCAGCCCACTAAAGGCAAAGGTATACTGAAATGTAAGGGCAGACTCTACCCTTCAGAAGATGATTGGAATACTCCACCTCCAAAATACAAGAAGAAACCATTTCATGCTATGCAACATGTATTTAGAAAATCCAACCCAGGCATGTTCCTGGATACAAGAAGCAGTGTGAAAATAGGCCTCTTCCCGCATATTGGAGAGTGAAAAGGATGAAAATGCACTTAAAGGTAGAGAAATGTATCAGAATAATTCTATCAAGAGATATTCTTCCATGTCTTATACATATGTGGTGGATGACTTCAACCATCCAAGAAGAAGATCCTTTGGATATACACTTAGAGTAGAAGGCATGACTGCTAACAGGTATGGACCCAAACAGTGTTGGGTACATAAACTTGCTTAATTTGTTTTGTAGGATGTCTGGTATATAGACAGTGGATGTTCCTGACACATGACATGAAATAAAGGATGGCTGATTGAGTTTAAAGATTTTGTTGGACCCAAAGTTACCTTTGGAGGAAAGAAAACCCCGGCAAAATTAAGGGGGAAGGCATCTTGTTGAAAAACAATCTGAAGATTCAGAATGTGGTACATGTCAAGAGATTGAACTTCAATCTTTTATGCGTCAGTCAATTCTATGACAAAGGCTACAATGTGCAATTATGTGACGAACTCACTATGATGTGTTTTTTTATAAAGCCGAAATTGATTTTCAAGCGTTCAATCGTGGTGTTGTGCCCGTTGTAGATGTATAGATGAATTGAAAATTCATGTATGCCGCCCTCTTGTTTTGAGCGAGGCTAACGGGGTTTTCACGGTGAGGTTAAAATAGAATGGCTTTGTCGATCTGATAGAGGTTCAAAATTTTTTGTTCGGGCCCCTTTGTTTCGGGCAAGCATAGGACTGTTGGTCTGCGAGCTTGTCGGAAACACGGTGGCTGGGTACAATTCTTCAAAGAGATCAACTTATAGTTTCCAAAATGAACCTTTCATTTACAATGAATTTCAAAAGATGGGGCCTGAGGCCATTCTACAAAACATAATTTTTTTCTTACACAAAATAGAATGCGTTGCTCTTACATGTAATATCTTTTCAAGTTGTCAGCATGCCAGTGCCTATTGTACTCGTGGCCCTATTTGTCCTTCAGAACATAAGTACCATTCTTCACTACCCTCACGATCTGGAGCGGACCTTCCCAATTTTCAGACAACTTTCTCTTCGCGGCTTCGTGTCCGGCGGCTTGTCTTTTTCGCAATACGTAATACCTTACCGTGAAGTAATGCTCGCAGACACGCTTGTCGTGAAGTCTTTTGGCCTCTTGTTTGCAGTTGATTAAGCAGCCATAGAGTTAATCCACTTTTCTTCCAACAAATCAAGATCGAGATGTCTTGCCAGCGGGTTCTCGGCCTCGCCAAAATGTGAGACTCTCAGACTTGGTAGGGTCATTTCAACCGGGGCCATAGCCTCCGAACCATAGGTCAACACAAATGGGGTTTCACCTTTTGTAGTCTTCCTTAAGGTTCTGAGCGCCCATAGGGCCGCTGGCAGGTGATCCACCCATTTTGTGGCTTTCTTGTCCAGGCTCTTTTTCAGCACGCTCAAGACTTGCTTATTGGCGTTTTCTGCTTGACCATTTTCCCTACGGATAGCATACCGACGACTGCCAATGTTTTACATTGTGCTCTGTGAAAAATTGTGTAAATTCATCCCAGAACTGCGGCCCATGATCGGAGACAATCGCCATTGGGACTCCGAATCTGGTCCAAACTTGATCAAGTAGAAAATAAATGATATCTTTGGATTTTATCTTGGACAGGGCTTTGGCTTTGATCCATTTTGTGAATATCTACAGCAACGACGACGTATTCGCAACACGACCACCCTTTGCGGAGCTGGCCGATCAGGTCAATTGCCCACATATCAAACGGCCAGGCGGCGACGACAATACTCTGCTCGACCAAGGGTAGCCTAGGAATATCAGTGAACCTTTGGAATTTGTCATATTTCCTAATGTATTTTAAGCATCGTCTGTGAGCTTGGGCCAATAATAGCCGGCTAATAGTACTTTTTGAGCAAGTGTGCGGCTGGCAGGGTGACCGCCGCATACTCTTCATGCAGCTCTGTTAATATTCCCTCGACCTCCTCAGGTTGAACACATCGTGATAAAGGCTTAGAGAATGATTTTCGATATAGGACATCGTTTAAGATGGTGTATCTGACAACTCTTCTTATCAGGGACCTAGACGTTTTGGGATCTGCCAGGAGCGTGCCTAATTTGATATATGTGTTTATCTCGTCGATCCAACATGGGTTGGTTGGATGGAAATCCATGATTTCAACTAGGTTGATAGCAGGCTCGGACATGTGCTCTTCCATGACGGCTGGATTTCTTATCTCATCTTTGCTGGTTAGCTTCGAAAGGTAGTTGGCTCGCTTATTATCTTCTCACAGTATATTAACGAACTCGCAATAATTGAAGCCCTTTTTTAACTTTCTGACGTGAGTGATATGTTTTTGCAATATTTCACACTGAATCCCATTCGAACCCATAACTTGATTGACTACCAACCGCGAGTAGCAAAAAACTTCAACAATTTTGAATTTCATGGCCATTGCGAGCTCAAACCCTGCTATGACCGCTTCATATTCTGCTTGGTTGTTTGATGCCGTAAAATCAAACCTCAGGGGCTTTTCTATTTCCTCCGAGGTGCCTGGTTCCAATAATATGATTCCGGCCCCACAAACATTGAGGTTCACGGCTCCATCGACGTATAGCTTCCAACAATGACTCGGCCGCTGCGGTGCGGACATCGTCAGAGCTCCGGGTTTGCTGCAAGGATTCGAACCGGGTTTCTCTTCTAGCTTTTTCTAACTAAAAACTTCTTTCCATGATGAAATCTGGTAGGGCTTGTGCATTGATAGCTTTCAAGGGCTCATATTGGATGTTGAATTCGGTTAACTCAATGGCCCATCGGAGCAATCGGCCTGATAAGTCGGGCTTATGCAAAACCTGATGTAATGGAGCATCCGACAATACAGTAATGGTATGCGAGGAAAAATAAGCCCTCAACTTTTGGGCAGCTATAACAACACAGTAGGCCAACTTCTCAATATTAAAATATCGACTCTCCACGGGACTGAGCTTTCGATATATAATAGACCGGTTTTTGAAGGGTACCGTCCTCCTTGACAAGAGCGGCTGCAAAAGCCCAATCTGAGGCTGCTAAATACATAAATAAGATATCGCCTATCATAGGACTAACCAGCAGAGGGGCTTGACATGTAAGCCTTGAGGTCTTTGAAAGCCTGTGAGCAATCTTCCGTCCATGCGAACGTTTTGTTTCCTTTAAGGATTTTGACGAACGGGAGACTCTTTTCAGCAGATTTGGAGATGAATCTCCCCAGGGCAAGTATTATTCCGCTTAATCTTTGAACCTCCTTGATCATTGTCGGCTCGCTCATGTTCAGCAAAGCCTCAATTTTGTTGGGATTCGCCTCGATCCCTCTCTGGCTTACCATGAAACCCGAAATTTTCCTGCTTGAACTCCAAAAGTGGATTTGTCTTGGTTTAGCTTCATCGAGTGATTTTTCACATTGGCAAAAGTTTTTGGAGATCTGCAAGGTGATCTCGGCAGCTCGATTTCACAACCATATCATCGATGTAAGGTTCCATGTTCTTGCCTATCTGCGAGCTGAAGACTCTGTTTACCATCCTCTTGTATGTCGAACCCGTATTCTTTAGGCCTAACGGCGTCATCTCGTAGTAGTAAAGTCCGCTAGCGGCTCTAAAAGCAGTCTTCTCTTTGTCACAATCGGCCATCTTCACCTGATGGTAGCCCGAGTAAGCGCCCAAGAAGCTTAGCATTTCAAATCCGGAAATCTCATCTACCATTTTATCAATCTGGGGCAGTGCGTAAGGATCCTTTAGACATGCTTTATTCAGGTCGGTGAAGTCGACACACAAGCACCACTTCCTATTATGCTTTTTTACCAAGACAACGTTGGCTAGCCAGGTAGGATACTGAAGTTCTTTGATGATTCCTGCTGCTAGCAGTTTTCCGACTTCGGCTTTAATGGTGATTTCTTTCTCTTCTGAGAACTAGCGAGTCTTTTGTTGGATCATTCTGAAATTGGGATCAACGCTAAGATAATTCAATGCAACTTCGGGTTCAACACCTCTCATGTCAGTTACTTCCCAAGAGAAATAGTCCAAATTTTCTTTCAGCAGCGAGATCAATTTCTCCTTTTCTAGTTCCGTCATCTGAGCTTTGATCTTTATCTTCTGATCTGGATATTTATCATTCACGATGACCTCGTCAAGCTCGTCGTTCACTATGAAATCTGGCTGGTCCCTGACTTGCAAAGTTTCGCATTCGACTGCTTCGGTTGCAATTTCTTTAACCATGTTGACATGACTCGAGCCTTCTCCGAAATCCTCGATTCAGGGCCTCTTTGAGCTAGGTATGTTTTTGGTGATGTATTCGAGGAAAGATCCGGGTCGGCTTGTTGTGAGCTCAATATCATTTCCATCATGAAATTTGACTCTCTGATGCGAATGGACACAACCATCTGAAACTGCCTCATGGCTGGGATTCCCAAATCATGTTGTAATAAGAGAGAAGGTCGAAGACCAGAAAAGTTACCGTTTCGGTTCGGAAGGCTCGTAATCGCCAATCGTGCCCTTAACCCGTACTGTGTTGTTGAAGAACCCCTCTAATACCCTAATGTATGGTTTCAACTTGGCTTCCCAAAAACCAATTTGTTTCAAACAATCAAGATAGATGATCTCCCGACCCGTGCCGGTATCTACCATGACGTGGTTGACCTCGTTTTTGTAATTTACTCATACTTTAAGGACAATGGGTATCTTCATGGTGCCCTTAGCTGATGCTAGCTCACTCTTGGTGAATATGATCCCTTTCTCTGACTCTCTTAGAATGACCTGTTTCTCAAAGCCTCGTGTGTTTATCGAATGTATCTATGATTTCAGTTGGTGATTGCTCGGGAGATACCCGTGGATGACCTGAATTTCTCTCTGGTATACTCGGGGCTATCATCCCCTATTAGCCCCAGCATCACCATCTCGCTTATATTTGGTGGCCGGTCCTTCTTCGATTTGCCTGTCAATCTCCTTCCTTAAGGCAATGCATTCATCTGTTATATGGCCATGATCCATATGGTACTTACACCATTTTGATTTATCCCGGCTTTCTGGATTGGCCTTCATGGGCCTTGGCCTTTGGAAATGCTCTCGGATCTCAAAGAGGATTTGTGATGGCTTAGCATTGAGCGGGGTGAAATCGTTTTCATTGAACTTATAGGGCTTCTTCACCTCGCGAACTTGATTCTCTCCTTTACCACGGTCTTTTTTACGGTTTTCTTCACGATCCTCTTCACGATATTCTTTGTGAGAGTGGTGATCTGCTTTTGTTTTTCCATTTCCAGAATGGGATGGCGCTTCACTCAGCTCTATCATCATGGCTCTTTCTAGCATCTCTCTCAAACCGGACTTAGGCGGCCGAAGATGGAACTTTATTTTCATTGGACCTTTGGCTATTCCCGTCAGAAAGCAGGTGATGATGGAGTCGTCGGGAATGTTCCTGGTTTGATCATAAAATTTGATGAATCGCTCGTAATAACTTCAACCAGATTCATTTTCTCCCATACGGACCTCATAAAGATCTGTGATGGTTTTCTTAAGCATCTCGCCGATTCAAACTCTTTCACAAACTTTCCATATAGATTCTCCCAACATTCGATCGAGCCCTTAGGGAGCCCGCGTATCAAGGATGTGGCTCTATCTTGCATACTGCCTACGAGGCCAATGAACCATGTTGATCTATTTTGGGTGGCTAGGGTGATTTGACCGTGGAATGCGGTGAGCTAGTCGTATGGATAAGTACTACCATTATAGTAGTTGTAACTGAGATATTCACCTTTTCTTTCTCCGTCGGCAATGTTTTATGATTTTTTTCGAAAGCACATCGATTCCCGAAACTGAGGCGACCTTCTCAGTGGGCATTGACTTTCTCAACTCTGCTATTTCTTTTCTTAATATTTCCATCTATTCCGCCACGGCGGGGTCAACCCCTCGCCTAGGTGGAGATGGTCTCGCTGCTCGCTCTGATATACTCGGACTCGGCCCGATTCTAGGGATTCCTCCTACTCGGATCTCTTTTCTCTTCTGATCAGACGAGCGTCTCTTTCATCTCTCCCCTCTTGCCTTGGTGTCACATTTATTTTGGGGGACCGAGCCGACTCAGAACCGGACCTCTTTCTTTTTCACCCAGCCTTCTCAAATAAAATCTTCTTCCGGCTCTTTCCCACGGTCATGTCGGCCCGATGCTTGGGCTATTTTGTGTTCTTTCCTGCAGCCCTGTGGGCCTGATGAATGAACACTTACCTCGATTTCAATCCTTTTGGGTTGGCTATGGTGACTCTTGCCCGGTACCATTGGATTAGCCTTGTTGGTCCCATGAAAAGGCTAACACAAGTTTAGAGAGGGTGAATAAACGTGTCCCCAAAAACTGAATCTTGAACCAGATTAAGTTCACATTTAAACTTGTGCGGAGTTAAGCTAACTTAGTTGAGTTTAAGTCAAGACTGACTTATGCTTAACTGAGTTAACCGGCAGCGGATAATTAAAGCCTTTTTGTAAAACTTGAGTTATCAGTTTTAAGATAAGATGCAATGTTGTGCTGACTCGGATTCTTATGTTTGTTGAGTGTGTGATCTGATGTAATACAAATTATAATGCAGTGCACAAAGTAAATAAATAAATAAGACAGAGTTTATAGAGGTTCCATGTGGTGTAATCCTGTCAGTCCTCTCTTCCCCTATGATACGGAGGAAAATTGTAGGAAGTAGGAGCTTAGATCTAAACAAATTAGATCAATGCGCAGCGGATGGATCACGATTCATATATTATAACACATAAACAAAGGATTTAATTACTACAAGGGGGTTAAGAAAATCATACCAATAGTAAGGAAGAGAAGCTTTAATCTTAGGATGAGAAGCCTTGATCTTCCAATGTGTTCTCCAAACGGTGGTTGGTGGACACCCTTCTTGATATGAGAACCTCCTAGATATGCAACACCAAGAAAAACTTGTAGTTTTTTTTTCTAAAACCCAAGACAAGTAAACTATTCTTTTCTCTCTTTTCTTTGGTGGTGGCCGAAAAATATTAAGTGTATTTTACACTTGGAACAACTCTCCTTTTATAGGAGAGTAAATCCTTGGTCTCCAAGTTTTAATTAAATAAATAATTAATTAATTAAATAAAATAAAAATATATTTTCCTTAATGAATAATTGTGACATGTCAATGACAAATAGGAAACAAAATAACATGTCATACAACCAATCACATAACAAGAATATCTTTTATTTTATATAACACAAGAAAATCAATTCTTGTGCTAAAAGAGAACCAAAATGGCGCCACCTCCCTAGGGTTTTAGCCCACATAAAATGTATTTTATGTATATTATATTATTCAGCCCAACTATATAATATCCATGCATATCAATTAATTGGCCCAACCAATTAATTATTTCTGAGGCACAAATAAACAAGAATATTAGCCCGAATTATAGAAGCCACATTGGGGACCATGGACCTATAACCAGTAGGCTCCAATAATTAAATATAATATTCATCGAACATAATAAATATATATAATTATTAATTCCGGGATTACGCCACCATAAACCCGAAACTGAATCTACCAATTATAGATATATACTTATACTCAACCTATAGAGTGAATAAGCGTCCATTGATACATACGGATTAACCCTCCATAGACCGTCCACTCTATGTGGGATGTCTTCGTAAACCCGACGTAGAATATCTTATCCTTATTTACCATTAACCCCCTGATGATCAATTAGTGAACATATCTGACTAGTAGCTAATTAGTCAAATGTGAACTACTGGGATTGATCACTTTCTTAGGGCTAACAAATAAGGGGATTGTCTCTCTACTTCCCGCGGATAAGGGGATTCCATATCTGTGAAAATCGAACTACTCACTCATCGGGAGACCCGCGGAGAAGGACTTGGAACATTCCATATTTACAACACGCGTGTCATGCCGTGTTTACTCAGTTTTATGACATGTGATTTTAAGGCGTGCTCGGTGAGCCATAAAATATAACTTGGAACACAACGCACGCCATAAAATTTCTTGTAGTGACATATTTAAGTGAACCGTAACTAACACATCAAACACTACCTCGAGACAAGTAGCACCCTGTGATCACCTCAGGATTAAGGTTGATCCATATATGATCATCTAATGATTTAATAAGATTCCTCGATTACGGAATTATATCGAGAAATTCAGATTAAATCGGTCCAGTCCTATATGAATGCCATCATATATAAATGCCCCACGTAGGTACCCTCTACCGGCAGTCCGGATAAGACTGTCACACCCTAAGGTGTTATGGGCGCATTGTTGGTGTTTTAATCAAGAGACCCTAAACTCTGATTAAGTTCACCACGGGCTAACAGTTTATGTATATCACCACTAACTCAATCCTCATGTGCATGCCACACACTGAGTTAAGCGGTTACATACTGATATACTTAGGGTTTGCAGCAGTGTATTACTTACAAGCACAAAGCAAGTAATAAGGTGAGATAAATTCCGTTATCAAAAACAATTACACAAATTGTCTTTCGGGCACTACACCTAACAATCTCCCACTTGCACGAAATGACAAGCAACGATTGTTTTTAGAGCACACCCTTTCTCATCTTATTCACAACACTCTCCCACTTGCTCTAAAAGCAGATGAGACATATCCCTCAATGCCGTACCCTCCAAGCACTCGACTTGGTATACTGATTAGTTTGGTTGTCGGCTCGAGACGATCTTTAGGATCGAAACGTCGCCGGTCCATCTAATCAGGCGGTACTCTCTCTCAATATGCATTTGACCTCTAATGACTGAGAAGATCCTTCTAAGCTATCTCTTCACTATTTTCACAATAAAGTGATATCGGCTCACCAGACCTGGAATTACTCCCAGATCATGAAGGAAACCTTAAGCTATATCGCCACTTCAGCTGCCCCGAAAGCTGCTACGTATCCGATTAATTAAAGTCGAATTGGCGGTGCTGGATTTCTCCAGACTATAGCTCTATCACAATGAGTAAACACTGAGCCCGAGATCGTCCCAACGATCATCCTTAATCTGACTATAAGTTAGAATCAGTACAGTCAACCATATTCAAGTTTGCACCCGAATATACAAGCACATTATTCCTCGTTCTTCAAAGATACTTGAGGACGTACTAAAACCGTTATTCAATGCTCGAATCCGAGATTGGACTACTATTGACTTGTGATAACCTGACTTTCCATTATCCAAGAGAGACTCTATCCCATTTTCTCTTTATCCGAAGATCTAGAGAATCATTCCTGAGAGGTAAGATAGGACTACTCTCGTTGAATGTTGCATCCGTATATGCAAGATCATCTTAACCAATAAGCGGATGGGATAGCCAATGACTCATTCTTGTGAATTTGACCGAATCAAATTCTTAGATTATAGTCCAATTCTCTTATCCAGAGAATCTTGGCGTGTCAGTTTCCGACTTCAGATAGCATACCCATGTTGTTTCCAACCGTTGTAGTGTTATCATTCATGAACACTAATACTACTACTTTACCAATATTGATATCCAGTCTACAAAGATTTATCAATATTCTGGTCAAGTTCACATGTTTTAAAACATGTGACTGTAAATGACCGAGAGGTTCTCTTAAATCCATAGAGGATATAACCCCCGACAGTCATCCTGCCATGTGTTCTAACCAAGACCCTTATGTTCCGAATGAATCCAGACTCCAATTTTTTCCCGGCAAGAAAGTCTCAGGGGATCACCCCTATTTTCTGCTTTCTAACGAAATCTAGCAAGACTGAGTGGTGAGAGAGTTCAAGGTCTGGTTAACTCTCTACTTGTCAGGGAGTCACCCCTATACCACTCAGCTTTGCGCTGAAAGTTTAAACTTTCCTATTCATTTGACTCTTTTCCGTGTAGATCCAATTGCTCCCACTGGGCCTGAGACACTCAGGTGGTTCTAAAAGAGGTTGAACAGAACTGGAGTACCAAAAACTCTATTTACAGGGTTAAGGCTTTCAAACTAACCTCTATGATCAGAATCCTATAAGCCCACCAAGAGCCATAGGTTATCAATCACCCCAGCAGACTGTAAAGTCCACAAAACCACAACGGGTCAACGGTTAAACCATACTCCCACTGCGTGGTGGATTGACATTCTGATCCAGTAGTAATATTAGTGTAATCACCAACAATCATTGTTGGACGTGGTCTGATTAAATCAGATAGTAACTACCTTTGGGTAACCGTACTCCAAGGTCTAAGGCTGTCACTTATAGATTCTATCAGAAGGCTTGTGACAGTTCAACTGTCACTTTCTAATCTCAAGAATCTTATAACCAACCTTCACTCGTCTCATTAAGATATTTCATGAATAGTCACAATCTGAACGTATGCGCAAAATCTCCAGTCCTACCTTCAAGCATTAAGTGCTATATGCCTATATTTACGGAAGTGGTGTGAACCGAATTCACTCCTTATCCATAAATTCACTTGCATCTTCTAGGTAGGCTTCTCGGTTTACATAATAATGTTAACCGTTATTTTGAAACCAATTATCTTAATCGAGTTTAGCAGTGTATTGTAGTATATCAATAACTATATAGGGCAAGTCTATGGTTTCTTCCTCAGTGAAAAACATTCCACTAGAATGCAGGCCGAGCATCAGTCCCAAGACTATGTGATAGCCAATTTCTGAGCATGGAATACTCTATTCTCTGCTAAAATCAGAGACTGCTCCTCGCATTCTTTAGATAAACTAAATTGTGTTTCGAGTAGTTATCAGACAAAATGTCACCACTCAAAAGCTCCCATTAGCTTGTATCTCTCACTAGACCCCAAAGGGTCAATATGAACAAGCTACGTTACTTCTTCGATCTATTACCCCTTCCCAATTGAAAGGAAGCTTAGTCATTGTTCCTTTAAGACAGTGTCCCGAGACTGGGAGATAGGAATCACCCGTAGCCAGTCGTTAGGTCTTATCTCTAGGATATATGCACTAATTAATAGATTTTGAAGAATCGTTTATCTTAATACGGAAACCGTTTGCCTATAATAGTTTAAGACGTGTTACATATACCTTTTCCGCATTTCTTAGTGGTTCTGACTTTATCAAACAAAATTCCGAGTCTCGGATTCATACTGCAAATGTCATATTAACTTTCTATGAGGCAACAATATGTCGAGTTGAAAGTGAATCCATTTGTTCCAACGAATCTGAAAACAGAAAAATAAATTTTCCATCAAATCCAAAATTCATTTCCTCATATCACTCCCACTATTCTAGCTGAAATTACTGTCCGTTGTTACTCTATTAATCGTTAATGCAAAGCTTCCTTGTTGTTCCAAAGAACTTAGCTCCCGAGTCGAGTTACTAGGTTAAGAAAGTTGCTAAGGATTCATTGGTTAGTGATCCGAAATCACTTTCCTTATCCTATACTTAATTTCTTTAATTAATATTTCGGTTTAGCCTCAAACTTAGTTTAGATTAACACTTGTAGACATTATTTCCCATTCTTGACTTTCCTTAAAAGGAAATAGTCTTGAACTAGCAGTTCGTTTGAGTAGACACTACTCATGAACTGTGGGATGTCTAATGAAAGTGTTACCCAGTGGGACTAATTTTCTAATAAACTAGAAAAACAACAAAAACATAAGATTAAAGCTCCCACTAGTTTATCGGTTCCAAATACCGTCTAACTAGCAACACTTTAATTTATGATTCTCTAATTTTTTCTATTAGAAATTTTTCGTGTAGTCAGTACACAATTAAAAATTCATTAAAAGAATTTTACCGTCCCAATCATCTTTCAAACTAACTAAGGTTGTCTCTCGTTCAACACGAGTGACAGCAGTGACATACTTATTTACGTCACTTAAGTCTTGAAGGCTCAAGAGAAATATCTCTTCCAAAAATTAATCGCATGTAAGACTAGTAAGTACAACGTTCTAGTTATAGCGGTGAATGCCTTCTTTAGGGGGCCTAAATCATAGCCAGCACGAGGCGTCACCATTCTCTCACGGTGCTTGAGTCAACAGTAGAGGCTATGGGGTCGGCTGTCGCCTCTCCCGCTCCCACTCAATATTTTAAAAAAGGTGGTGGGTTTACTCATTTCGTTTTTGGACTTGATGTATCTTTAAAGAACAATAAATCATGGGCCCGAATGGTGTCGGTTATGTGGGCTAGCCCACCCGACCTATTCGTTGGAACATATGTGGCCGTCGAACTTGTCAAGCCTAGGGGAGCTCCGTTGAGCCGTAGTGGCTCGTCGGATGGCTCAGCCTTGCCGGACCCCCGTGCAAACGCCACACGTGGAGGGTTAAGTCGATCGAGCCATGGCTCAGTTGACCACCCAACCATGGTTTGACCATTTTCGAACCATATTCGCCCATAATTGTCCAATCCCTTAACATCAAACTTTCACGTAGACACTACGGACAAAAAACGAAATCTCGTCTAGGTAAGGTGGAATTCACCGAGAATCCAACACCTTAACCACGAGGTTTCGGGATTTTACTCCCTATGGTTTCGTAGAGTGTTGGGGAGATTTTGCATCATAAAAACAAAAGAAAATTTATAAACCTATACTTAACATGCAAACTAACTCCTAACCGACCAAATACCGGGTAGTTGACAGCATAGTAGGGTAAGTACAGGGTCGATCCACAGGGAAAAGGGATATTAAATCTAATCTATTAATCCTACCAATTGCTACTCAAGAAAACAAATAAACGAAAGACAAAACATAAAAACAGAAAATAATTCAAATAATCTAACCTAAGGAATAAAATAAACAAACTAACCTAAGGAAACATGGGATCAAACCAAGTACAAACCTATGTGATCTCAATCCTAGTTCAATTCATGATTCTAATTCAAGTTGTGGTTTCACCTTTTCATGAGACATAAACCCCTAATTCCTTAGTGAATTTATTCTCAAGCTACGGATTCCTAATTCCTTAGTAAATCCAATTTATCAATCTCTCATCTTCCGAATGTTGAGACTGATTTTCAATACAAAACTCGGTGTAGATTCAGGTTAACTCTCGTATTTTAGAATCTAACAACCTAGGAATCTAACCGATTAATTTGTCACATAATCAACGGCTAAAAACCCTATCTTTCTATGGTGATCTAGTGTTTATGCAACTTCCGTATTATAAACATCGATAGAAAACTAAATCTCTCGATCTATTCTCACATAGCATCATAATCATAAAAAGATACAAAGTGAATTAAAGATCATGAACATAAACTAGAATTGAATTAATTGAAATAAAACAAACTCACATAGTTTTGGTACATTGGATGAACTCCAAGCATCAACAATGAAAGAAACGAAAAAAAACGATCCTAATCTAACCCGGATCACCCGAGCACAAGGCTCGGGTGACCGGCCTTGAACTCCTCAAGAAGGAGCGGCTGCTGCTCTGTGTAATTTTCGTATGAAAAATCTAATGTAAAATAGGGTTGGGGCGCAGCTGTTTAAATAGGAAAATCAAGTCGGTTGCTACGATAACGGTCTTTGGACGCCCGTCCATAATGTCGGACGCCCGTCCGGCTCTCCCCGGAACAGATTCTGAACTTGTAACGCTCATATCTCGGGCCTCGTAAGTCGGAATGGAGTGATTCAAAATCCTGTAGAATCCTCTCTTCAAGCCCTACAACTCTTCTCTTGAGGTCCAGAGTCAAATCGGTTGTTATCATATAAAGAACTGCGTTGGAAGTTCAGAGCTACCCGGAATCCTGATTTTCTTCCTCTGGACGCTCGTCCAGTATCTCAGACGTTCGTTCATTCAGCCTTGAACTTGTGCCAGACGTTCGTTCACTTCACGTCCAAACTCTCTGAATGTAAAATACACCTCTGAACGCTGGTTCCGCTTCTCAAACGTGCGTTTGAATCCGGACGCTCGTCTGCTTATAATGGACGCTCGTCCACTTAGCATTGACATCGAATTTATTGATTTTTCCATCTTTATCTTGATTGATTTCTTTCCTTATCTCCTCAAATCTTCCATAAATCTGATTGATCCTTCCTCAACTCGAATTTTAGCTCTTTAGGATCACCTTTTCCATCATCAATGAGTATCTACGAATATCAAAAACATACCAAAACGTAATAATTTCCAAAATAACATAAAATAATCATTTAAGCACATAAATCAATACGTTTTCATATTTAACCATTAAAAACACCATTTACTCAATATTTACATATATAGCTCAAAATCTATGAAAATCATACGAATGTAGGGGAAATTGATATAGAAAATATATGTAAAAATCACTATAAATCAGCCCTTAACAACACCCCCACACTTAAACTTTTGCTCGTCCTCGAGTAAAACAAAAGAAAATCAAACTCGAGATAAATAAACATCTATACAAATATAAAGTATATTCAATAACTTAGAAGTTCACCCAAGTGAGTGTGTGCATAGCCATAATAAACTTCCACTAAGATCCACAATTTGAAAGTTATTCAAACCAAAACTAGCCCGGTTTCCCATCTAAGTTAGAAATATTCAAAAATTATAACAGGCACTTTACAAAACATACATATCCCAAAAAGAAATAGTAGAGAATATCTAAAACATTTCTGACAAACTCAGAGGATAATCCCTACAACATATCCTTCAGTTTATACTGGGGATAAGATTAACGATAACCAAGTCCTTACTTATTCATAATAATATATTTCAATATTTTCACTTTTTCCACATTTTTCTAACACACATCAGAATAAGCTTTTGCCCTCATAGTAGAATAGGACATTTCGAGATAATCCCCTACCTTACTCCAATCATAAGGCAGCTTTAAACTGACCGTCGTGAGCTTTTGGTCATCATAGTGGAATAGGACATACGTGGTACACCCTACCTCACCCAAATCATAAACCGACTTCCGACACACACAATTACAATTATGTTTACTTAGAGATTTAAATTTGGCAAGTGGAAAAGATTATTTTCTAGTAGCACGGACCACTGAGCATAACACCTCAAGTAAACAATTTATTACTATTGCAAAGACTTAATCACGTTTCACTTATCACATTCAAACTTACAGATATTCACAGTATATCATACTTTAACTCTAGAATACAAACTACTAAACTTTTCAAAAATTGTACATAAGCAAAGAAACATGCTATAATCATCAAAAATCTCCAACTAAAATGGGGTAGGCTTTCAACATTTAGCTCATCATTTACTATGGCACGTGAAAAAGAGTGTTGGGTGAAACAACTAAAATTACTAAATATACAGAATATAGCAAAAATGATATAAACTCAAGCAAAGATATGCCTTTGTCTACTCGGGATATAACAAAAAATTTTAAATTAAGCACTTTTCATAGAAATACTAAAAATATGAGCAAACGAAAGTAGACACATAAATCATCTATCCCTTCCCCCACACTTAGATTGCAACTTGTCCTCAAGTTATACAGAAATAATAAATTAGAGAACTTAGGCGATTGGATGCGGCAATTCTCGGAGGAACCAACAAGAACCGGGGATTGCTTGCATAGCTCGAGAGCGTGGAGCATCACAGGACAACTGAATACATCGTGAAAGTGCACAATAGCTATCAAAAATATCCTGCAGACTTGATTAGTGCAAAAAGAGTCTACGGGGAAAAGATTAGACTTATACAAATAAAGCACATGAGGAAAAGAATTTATAGAGATATTCAAATTATGCTCACATATACATGAAAATATCACAAACTCGTGGGCTAGGTGCAACTACATGAAAATGCAATACAATGCAAAATACATGAAGAATCCTAAAAATAAAATAAATAAAAATAAAAACGAGGTAGTATTACGGAAACCGACAGTTAACTACACTCAAGAAAAATAAAAGAAAAATAGAAAAACAATGCAACTAGATGACATGCAACTAAATGATATGCATCTAAGTGATATGCAAAAAGAAAATAAAATAAAAGAAAGAAAACTAGCCCACTATATGCAACACGACATATATATAAACGTCTACCAAATAATGACAGGTTACGATAAACGACAGTGCTGTTCATTACATGCAATGTAGACGCGCCTTAAGACTCATCAAAGGTGATAGCATTATGGAAAACCAACAGTTAGCTATACTAAACAGATATAACTCATATGGACTGGACGTAGCATACGGAAAACCGACAGTAGCTACCCAAATGAGTTAAAAATAAAAAGAAAGCACATAAGTCTTAAAGCTTAAAAGATTCATCATAACGGTATGTAGCATACGGAAACCGACATTAGCTACTTTAACTATGAAAACAAGACAAGTTATAGCTTACGAGAACCGACAGTCACTATAACATGCCTAGATGAATCATATATAAGGAATTGATCAATTATCTAACATGGATTCATAGATGGAAAGGTAAAAACATATAAGTTCAGGGCATCTATGTAAAAATCAATTAGCCACAGAAGCTCGAATGAAAAATCCACATCAAATAAAAGCATTGAAAATAAAATCAAGAAATTTAGAACCTGGACCGAACCCCGGACGAACGTTCACTTAGCGTTCGGGCGGACGGGCGTTCCACCTTGCGGACGCTCGTCCGCCTTGAAAACCGACCGGACGGGCGTTCGAAAGTATAGACGCTCGTCGGTCCTCTAAATCGAACGGGATTGAAAATATTTGAACGGACGAGCGTCCAATATTTCCCAACGCTCGTTCACTGCGAGATGAAGAACGGACGGGCGTCCAACGAACGTACGCTCGTCCATACAACAAGAATGCACGGACGAGCGGGAAAAACACAAAAAACCCTAAATACTTATGAACACAACACAAAGCAACACGGATCACAAGACAAAGCGGCCTTATCAAATTAAGCACAGGGGTTAGACTAGGTAACACATAAACATATAAACTTCACGTAAAACAAGTTGAGTAAAAAACTTTTGCACATTCTTAACCTAACGGTCATCGAAACACGGCAAAATAAAAACTCTCAATCTATTAAACGCTACTTTTATTGAAAAAAATAGATTGTAACAAAATCGAAAAATAACAAGATCAGATTCAACATGACACCTATTCCCCGGCAACGGCGCCAAAAACTTGTTCGATAAAACTTGTTTTAAATTTATTTTACCGGAACACCCCAAGTATAAGGTTCGTAGTATAGGGTGTTACCGAGTCGTCCTAAGGGAATCGTACAATTATCGGATTAAGATATAGCTATTACAAATAATGTCACAACTTATTAACTAAAATTAAATTTTATACTAATTATGATCTAAAAGGCAATGAACAGTAACGATGAACAGTAACGATGAATAGTAAATTTGTAGAAAATTAACAATTAACAACTAGAATTTAAAACAACTAACTTAGCAATCAACGATTTATACTAATGATTCGATTTATCAAGTAATTAAAACAACGGCAAGGCAACGGGAATCCACCGATCAACCAACCCAACCCCAACTAGACGGCAAGCTAAAGATATAATTTTTAGTAACGATCAATCACGAATTCGATTAAATTTCTCTAAGCGAATTCTAGGGTTTCGTTTTCTTTTTCAAGTAAAACAAAACGACATGCAAAACACGATCACGAGATTATTTCTAATACTCTTACTCAAATAATTATAAACGATCTCTCGAATTATAATTAAGTGCATCAATTGAAAAGATCACAACTTTGAACAATATTCTCATATAAATTCAAATCAAACGATAGTTCCATCGATCTCTCGATTCAATAAAACATAAACAATATAGCAATATCTAATTGATGAAAAATCATAAATTAACTCACTAAAGATGTAGCTAAAAATCCTCTAGTTGGTGTGGTTGTTGATTGGTTTCCTCCGTTGTCCCACCGCAAGATGCTTAGCCTTCAATCATCTTCGAACTCCCAAGCAAGATTGAAAGAAGGAAACTCATATTTTTATTTGATGTGGTGCTTTTTTCTGTGTGTAAAATTCTGTGTTCTTTCTCTCCGCATGGATGCTCCTTTTATAGGGATCGTGGCCGACATAGGAAGATCTAGAAGATAACGATGCGAAAATCCACCGACCTACCGAGCCGACACGTTCGGTCGACCGAGTGTCATGGCTCGGTCGACCGAGCCTACCAAATTCCCGTGTTCACACTGTGCTTCGTATAACGTGTTCCTCACTCCACTCTCTCGATCAGATTTGATTTATCCTTCTTTAATTGCTCCGAATATCTTCTTTATTTCTTGAGATTCTTTTGATTGAATAATATTTATCTTCCCAAAATAAAATCCAAATGATTGAATGAAATTGATCCTCTTGATTAAATAATATCACCCCCTCGCATTTCTTTATTTTACGCAAAATGTTGTTACACCAAGTCATCGAATAATAATAATAATAAAAATGTGTAACAAAAATAACAATTAAACCCATAATTTCCTCATAATTAAATTATAATTCCTCAATAACCATTATAGGAATTTAACAGTTAAAACACGCTTTTCTCATTTATTTCCCTTAAAAATAAGGTAAATTGTTTAGGGATTAAGCCCGAAAATATAGTAAAATATACCCTAAACAACTCCCCCACACTTAGTTTTTTGTTCGTCCCGAACAAAATAATCAAAACCGGCTCACTGTACATGTAATCCACATAGATTCCCAACTCACATAACAAAAGATACAACAACTATAGCAAGTGATACCAACATAGAGATAGATTCGGTGTGTGTGTGACAAGCCCTTTCCAATCTTCACAATCGTCTCAAACAATACCCTTTCAAATAATTTAATGACTATCCTAGGTATAGACAGTAATTGTTCCACACAAAGTCTTCCCGCGCACTCAGTAAGATAATCCCTACAGCATATCATTCGGTTTATACTGGGTATAAGTTCAACGATAACAAAGTCTTTAATTTTTTTTCACTTTCTTTTTTTCTTTTTCTTTTGACGCACATCAGAATGCACAGACAGCAGGAATTGTTCGCTGCTGTTTCTGCGGCCACACTACTGATTCGAGCTTACACGAGGTAGTGGCTGGCAGAAAGGTTAAATGGCCTGATCCAGGCTGAGCTTCAAATGTGTCGAGCTAACGACAATAACCAAAAGCGCCACTAGGAGGCATCCTAGATATCCCTTATTATATTAGAACTCTCTATTATGTTATTTCTTTTCTTTGATTTATTTGTTTTGTTTAAGTCTAATTCGGGTAATTGTGGATTTTGCCTTGTCGGTTGATTCGATTTCACCTTATCCTTCTCTTTATCTCTATTTTTCCATGTTATATTCCCCCTTTCTCCCCCGAGATCTTGTCTTGTTTTCAAGTGTGCAGGATATTTGTGATAGCAATTGCGAGCTTTTAGATGAAGCCAGTTTTCCGGTGGATGGTCCACAGTCTACTGCTTCCCTCAAGCATTTCTGGATTGGACGTACGCCACCTCCAGCATTGCCCCATTCGAACTACAATCAGCTAAGTTTTTTCTTTCTTTTTTATTCTGCACAACATGAGGACATGTTGTTATTTAAGTGTGGGGGAGGGGAATGTTTCGATATGTATCTACACATTTGCTTATATGATGTTATTTCTATGCTAAAATGAGCTAAATTTTCAAAATTTTTGTTTTGTCCCGAGTAGGCAATACACGTTTTTGTTCGGTTTGTTATAGTCATTGATGCTGTATACCATATTTTTTGGTAAGTTAGTTGATTCACCCGAATTACATTTCACAAGCCATAGTGAATGATGAGCTAATTTATAAAGCTATACCCCGTTTGGATTAGTGATTTTTGATTATCTTGTAAGTCGTGTGCTTAGTGCTACGTATATATCTTGAGATTTATGATAGTTTGTATTTAGTTCCGAGTATGATATACTGTGAATATCTAGACGTTTGAATGTGATAAGTAACACGGGGCTAATGTCAATTAAAAAGATAAGTTAATAGTTGATTAAAAAAAGGGTGTGTCGAAAGCTAGTCGATGATTTGAGTGAGGTAGGGTGTACCACGTATGTCCTATACCACTATGATGACTAAAAGCTCACGACAGTTAGAAAAAGCTGCCTTATGATTGGAGTAGGTAGGGTGTTATCTCGAAATGTCCTATTCTGCTATGAGGGCAATAGCTTGTTCTAATGTGTGTTTAAAGTGAAATGGCTAAATCAACTAAGATATTGTTACGAAATTGAATATAAGGCTTAGTTTTCGTTAATCTTATCCCCAGTATAAACTGATGGATATGTTGTAGGGATTGTCCTCTGAGTTTTTCAGAAAGGCCCTAGATTCATTCGATCATTCTTTTCGGGATAGGTCACGTTTGTAGGGTGCATCTTATGAGTGTCATTTATTACTAGTCCACGAGGGGGTATTAGCTAGTTTTGCTTTGAGTTCCTCAAGTTTGGATTTAGTGGAAATTTTCTATGGCTATGCACACACACGGGTGAACTTCTAATTTATTGACTATATGGTATATGTGTTGAGATGTCTATATTCTTTCCGAGCCTTTATCTTGTTTTGTTTTGCTCGGGACGAGCAAAGTTTAAGTGTGGGGGAGTTGTTAAGGGTGAAATTTATGATTTATATGACGTTATTCCCGTAACAATATCCTTGGTATTTTAGTACTTTTTATAGAAAAGTGTTGGTTTTATCGAATTATTGAGTAAACGAGTTTTAAATGTGTTTAAATGCAAAATCGAGATATTTACGTGATTTTATCGGTGTTTTATGTTTATTCGTATGATGTTACATTTTGCATGTTTCTATCATGTTGTTAGATACGTTTTCATGATGAGTAAGGAGCTTAAACGATGATCACATGAAGATGGAAGAGTTGAAAGATGTTTAAGTGAAGAATCATTGAAGAAACCGGAACCGGGCACTTCATGGGAATTTTGTCCACACTTGTAGGCACTTTCAGGGAAAGTTGTCTTGATGAAAGTTTTAGAGGATTGAAATAGCTTTCCAACGCATGTTGAATCACCTCATTCGGAGCCCTAGAAGTGAAGTTATGAGCAAAATACTGGAGCTGAGTAGTGGACGGGCGTCCATAAAAGTGAACTGGCGTCCAGAATCGTATTTTACATTCAGAGAGTTCAGACGCGTTCTGAACGAGCGTTCATTCTCCGTTCATAGAGGCTGGACGAGCGTCCAAGATAGTGGACGGGCGTCCACGGCACCGACTCAGCGAAACCGACCTAAAAATCTATAAATAGGCGCGTCTTACCAAACCCTAAACATACAATTCGATCCCTAAACCCTAGGGAGCAGCTTGGCTGCGTTTTTACTCCTTTATTTTCCAGTTTTTATGCAATAAAACATCTAGATTAGATAGTTAGATTTATGTTCTTTATTTCATCAATTTCAAGCTTTCAAAGGATGCTAAGAGGCTAATCCCTCTTTGAACAAGCGTTGTGAAGCCGTCCAATTCAACAATTCAGTTTTGTTCGTGATTAATTCGTGAGTTTCTACTTCGAAGTTGTTTCTTTTATCATTGTTTATCATTATGTATTGCAATTACATCGAAAGATCGTTGCTTTTATGATTGTTTTAACTTGATGAGAGTCATGTTAATGTTAGATCACCATGATAAAAGTTTAGACCTTTAATCTAATCAAAACGAAAGTTATTAGATTAAATCTCTAGATTAGAAATTGAAAGATTTCACGCCTAGGTTAGAAAGACATAATCTTTAACATCGAGAGATAAAAGATTAGGAAACGAACTTGTCTACGAGAGTAGGAGTTTATGCCTTCGATTAGGTGAATCACGACTTGAGTAGAGATCACGAATTAATCCGAATTAGAATTGAATGTTGATAGGATAGGTGGATCGATTGCTTGTTCGTTCGTTATAAATTGATTTTAATCCTTTAAACTTGAATTGCTTAGCTTTAGTTTTACTTTTCCTGCACTTTAGTTTAGTTTTTATCGCTTTCAGTCTTGCCTAGCATTGGAGCAATCCTCTGTCTAGTTACTTTTTCTGCATATTTGTTTAGGTTAGATGTTCGTTAGGTTAGATTCGTGACAATAGTTAGTTTAAAGCAAAAACTAGGATTCACATTCGTCAGTTCCCCGTAAGATCGACCCGGCATTAGCCTCCATACTACGATCCTTGCACTTGAGGTTAACCGGTTTATTACTTGTTGTTTTGTATTGATAAAATCCGGGACAAGTTTTTGGCGCCGTTGCCGGATTCTAGGTATTCGTGATCGGTTGCAAAGGGCTGTCCTCGAAGGAAACATGCAATTCCACTCCGTTCACTGCATAGGTTAGATGTTCGTTAGGTTAGATTCGTGACAATAGTTAACCTGGACCAACGTGTCCTCAACTTGCCAGGAAACAAATGCAACCTGGAATTGTAGAGTAACACTTGCTCACCGACCTTGAATTCTCTCTTCTTTATCTTGGCATCGTGGAGGAGTTTCATCTTTTCCTTACTAATCCTGGCACTCTCGTAAGCCTGGAGTCTAAATTCATCAAGCTCATGCAACTCCTGCAGCCGGTGTTTGCCACAGGATTGGGAATCGAAGTTAAGAAACTTTGTAGCCCAATAAGCTCTGTGCTCTAGCTCAACTCGGCGATGGCACGGCTTACCGTAAACCATTTGATATGGCGATGTACCCATAGGGGTCTTATAGGCGATCCTATATGCCCAAAGTACATCGTCCAACTTCGAGACTCCGCCTTTTCTATGACTATTCACCGTCTTCTCCAGGATTTTCTTAAGACTCTGGTTGCTTCGCTCAACCTGACCACTAGTCATCGGATGATATGGTGTGCCGATTTTATGGTGAACACCATACTTCTCGAGGACTTTCTCCAAGGGTCGGTTACAAAAGTGTGTCCCTTCATCACTTATCAAGGCACGTGGACATCCAAACCTCACAAAGATATTCTTCTTAAGGAATTTCATGACCGTTTTGTGATCATTGTGAGGAGTGGCTACTGCCTCCACCCATTTCGACACATAATCTACGCAGACTAAGATGTATTTGTTTCCACAGGAAGAAGGGAACGGACCCATAAAGTCAATTCCCCAAACATCGAAGACTTCGCATTCAAGGATGGGTTTCAATGGCATGTCAAACCGCCTTGTCAAAGCTCCCGTTCTTTGGCACCGATCACAAGCTTTACAGAAAGCTTCTGTGTCTTTAAAGATCGTTGGCCAATAAAAACCGGATTGAAAGATCTTCGCAACTGTTTTCCAAGGACCAAAGTGACCACCTGTGGGTCCACTATGGCATTGCTCGATTATATCGCGTTGCTCGGATTCTGGAACACATCTCCTAAGCAAACCATCTTTGCAAATCTTGAAAAGGTAAGGTTCATCCCAAACGAAATATTTCATATCAGAGAAGAACTTCTTCTTCTCTTGATAAGACATTTCAGGATCAAGGTATTTGGCATGAAGGTAGTTCACAATGGAGGAGTACCAAGGAACATCAGGAGAACGGCCATCGATCAACATGATGTTTTCTAGAGGAAAGTAAAGATCTATATCATCTGGTTCATTCTTTTCCTCATTTAACATCCTAGACACATGATCCGCTACTACATTCTCACCGCCTTCTTGTCTTTGATTTGAACGTCAAACTCTTGTAGGGTCAGTATCCAACGCAGTAGGCGCGGTTTAGCATCCTTTTTAGTCATCAGATACCGCAAAGCAGCGTGATCAGTCCACACGATCACTTGAGCACCTAACAAGTAACTACGGAACTTGTCCATAGCAAACACTACGGCCAATAATTCCTTTTCGGTAGTCGTATAGTTAACTTGCGAAGGATTCAACGTGTGGCTGGCGTAATAGATAGGCCGGAACTTTCCTTCGATTCGCGTTGTCCTAAGACCGCACCAACAAGATAGTTGGATGCATCGCACATAAGCTCAAAGGGCAAGTTCCGGTCGGGTGAAATAAGAATTGGAGCGAGAGATCGACGATTTTTGAGCTCCTCAAACGCGTGCTTGCAACTATCATCAAAATCAAAAGTAACGTCTTCTTTTAGTAAGGTAGACAGGGGCTTGGCGATCCTTGAAAAGTCCCGGATGAACCTCCTATAGAAGCCGACATGTCCGAGAAAACCTCGGACTTCCCGAACATTCTTAGGATAACTCATCTTCTCAATAGCTTCTACCTTGGCCCTATCTACTTCTATACCTTTGGCGGACACTTTGTGGCCAAGGACTATACCTTCATCTACCATGAAATGGCATTTTTCCCAATTAAGCACTAAGTCCTTTTCCACACATCTAGACAACACATGATCAAGATTATCGAGGCAATCGTCGAAGGAGTGACCAAAGACCGAGAAGTCATCCATAAAAATCTCCATGCACTTTTCAACTAGCCCGTCAAAGATTGCCATCATACACCTTTGAAAGGTGGCTCAGGGCATTACGAGAGACCAAATGGCATCCGCCCGTAGGCGAATGTACCATAGGGGCAGGTGAAAGTGGTCTTCTCTTGGTCAACGGGATCGATGGGTATCTCGGAAGTATCCCGAATATCCATCCGGAAGCGAGAGAATGCGTGCCCCGCCGTACGCTCAAGCATCGATCAATGAATGGAAGGGGGAAATGATCTTTCATTGTGACCTCATTGAGTTTTCGATAATCGATACATACTCTGTATCCAGTAACGAGCCTCAATGCTATCTCTTCTCCCTTCTCATTCTTCTCAATAGTAATTCCCCCTTTTTTGGGGACTACCCGAGTCGGGGAAACCCATTCACCGTCGGCAATGGCGTAAATGATACCCATATCCGAAGTTTAATGATCTCCTTCTTGACTACCTCTTGCATGTGAGGGTTGAGCCTTCTCTCGAGGTCATTTGTCTAACTCGTTTTGCACCCTCCTCGCCTTGATCTTGTGCATACAGATGTCGGGAGATATCCCTCGGATATCTCCCACCCGCCATCCAAAGGCTTTTTCATTTTTGCGCAAGACGTTTAACGGTTTAAACTCTTCTATACGAGATAGCTTGGCGAGAGATGATCAAAGGAAGCTTGTCACCTTCTCTTAAAAACACATACTTAAGGTGTTTAGGTAACGGCTTCAGTACCAAATCTACGGGAGGATCCTCTAGACTTGATTTAAGATCGCCACTCTTCAACTCAACATCGCTGAGCTTACTTAGTGGTCCTACGCCAAGGCTTCTTCTCTTAGCTCATCCTCAAAATCACCGCTAACCGGTCTAGATTAACCATACCATGACTATTCGATTATCGACCAATCGCTCATATTCCGCTTCCACGACCTTGACTTGCTCGTCCATACGATCATTGAAGTCATTAAATGACTCCTCAATAAAAAAAACCGGTTGGAGAACCAAATGGTACTTGAATGGATTTAGAGACACTATAGCTCACCTCTTGGTCACCAACTCGAATAGTTACTTGCCCACCATCACAATCGATGAGGGCCCTAGTCGTGGATAGGAAAGGTCTCCCAAGAATCAGGGGGACTTTCTCATCTTTTCCCATATCTAAGACGTACCAATCAACAGGAAAGGTAAATCTATCGATCTGGACTAAATGTCTTTCCAGAATCCCTGAAGCTTTCTTAGAAGATCTATCGGCGAACTGAAGGTTCATGGAAGTGGGTTCTAGAAGACTTTGTAAACCCAGCTGCTCACACACAGACAATGGCATCAGGCTGATGGATGCACCCAAGTCACATAAAGAATTTGGAAAGACTAAGCCTCCCATCTGCAATGTGAGCACGAATTTTCCGGGGTCACCTCTTTTGATTGGTAAGTCTGGATAATTGATCATTGAACAATCCTCACCAATTGCCTGATCCATTTCTGCTAACTTCTTCTTCGAAGAAACAACATCCTTGATGAATTTAGTATACTTAGGCATTTCAACCAAAACTTCTGAGAGTGGAAGATTAACCTGAGTATTTTTCAGCAGATTAAGCACCTTTCCGTACTTCTTATCTTCATGCAATGGGATGTTGCTCTTTCTCGGTGGAAATGGAAGCTTTTTCAAATCATCCTCGGAAAATGCTTTCTTCGAGGACGAACTAACTGCTTTGTCTTCCACATCTTTCCACCTCACCGTCTTATCATTCTTTTTATTAGTCAGGGGATCAGCCACCTGACGATCATTTGATTCATCACTCCTCAGGGGATCAGCCACCTGAGGATTCTTAATTGATTCTTCATTCCTCAAGGGATCGACCACTCGAGGAATCTCAATTCTTTCACCTATCGGGGGATCGGCCACCGATGTCTTTCAACTTCTACACCTCTCGGGGATCACCACCCGAGTACCGCTTGTAGCCAAGGGGATGATGGGTGCTCGACTTCCCCTCCCCGCCTTATCACCGGCGGGGAGGGGCTAGTGGTTTCCCTGGTTAGGGGGACCACTGAGTTGAGTACCACTTCTTAAGTTCATTGCACTGGCCTCTCCTCCACCGTATGGAAGTGAAGGAACCAAGTCAGTGCATTGGCCTTGATTCAATTCAGTATGAGCTACATGACCACCTTTGGGATTTCTCTCCGTGGAGTTTGGCATCTGCCCTGATGGTCTAGAAGCTTGCTGGTCAGCCATTTGCTTCTCAAGGTGCTTGATCGAATTCATCAACAACTGGATATTATTATTTTGCTCCCTCTGGAAGTTATTGTTCTGCTCCTTCAGCTCCTTCTGATAGGAGTCCAATCTAGCTTCCAGATCATCAACGTGAGATGGACCTTGAGAGTTACGAATGTTTTGAGAGAAAGGTTGGCTGGACCGACTTTGAAATGCAGGATTTGGATTGTTAGGCCAACTTTGATTTAACCCTTGATTTGGATTGGAAGAATTCAAGTTCGGGTTCGATTAAAACTAGGGTTCCGATTGAAATTCGAGTTTTGATTGAAATTTTGATTGAAATTCGAATTTAGATTTTGATTTGGGTGGAAACCCCGGGTTTCGAAAGTTGCCTTGGCCGTGAATTGATTACCAAACCTTTGATTTGGCTGGCCATTGAAGGCATTGATCTCTGCGTTCTGTCCAATCATAGGACAGAAACGAGCAATGTGCCCCATATCGTCACATACTTGGCATGCGACTTGATTATACCGTCCATGATTCTCGGACGGCATTGACTTGATAAGGAACAGGGGAATTGAATTGACACTGGCCAACCATATGGCCAGTTTGTGAGCAATTCTCGCAGTACAGAACTTGAGAGTTCTGTAGAAATGAAGGAGTCTGATAACTCGGATTCGAAGATGTCGTGAGAGTGGTCAGCTGCTGTTTCAGCATGGCGATTTCATTTTGCATTTTCACCTCCTCGATCCTAGGAGGAGGAGGTGGTGCCTGAACAGCTTGAAAGGAGGGGCGTAATTATATTTGGCAATGTCTTCGAACAATGCCCACCCCTCTTGAGGCGTTTTCCTCAGGAATGCCCCACCCGATGAACTATTGACCATGCCCTTGGTGAGCTCGGTCAACCCACTGAAAAAAGTATTGACTTGCCTCTGCAAGTCTAACCCATGGTGGGGGCATTTACGAAGAAGAGCCTTAAATCTCTTCCATGCCTCAAAGAATGATTCTGTTTCCGCTTGATAAAAATTGTATATTTCCCTTAAACACTGGGCTGTCTTGGCAGGTGGAAAGTATTGACTTAAAAATTCTTTCTCCAATGCAGCCCAAGTGGTAATGGATTCAACGAGGGGAGAGAGCTATACCACTCTTTAGCTTCTCCCTTCAAAGAGAACGGAAACGATGTAAGTTTAATCGCATCCTCACTCACACCTTGAATGCGTGTCGTACCACATATCTCCGTAAATGTGTGTACGTGTGTGTGAGGATTTTCGAAGGGACCCGTGAAACATTGATGCATGCCGCATCATCCGAATGAGACCGGGTTTGAGTTCGAAAGTTTGTGCGGTAATGGCCGGTAAGACGATAGGCCGGGTTGACGATTCTTGCACCGGGCATGGCGTAGTCCGCCAATGTCCGTCTATCTTCGGCGGCCATTATTACAATTTCTTCGATTTCCCTTTGAAAAGATAGCTCAAACTCTTGATCTTCGGCTTTTCCTTCGTCAAAACGAAGTCTTCGCCTATTGGGTCGGACTATGGTACGCTCGATGTCAGGGGAGCAAAGTAGTGGTCCCTTGTGACTACGAGTTTGCATAAACCGATCCCAAAATCAAGTTGAGAAAACCTAAATCTAAGGAAAGGAAACCTAAAAACTAATAAATTAAAGACCTGATATCTAAAAGATTAAAAACCTTAATCTAAGATCAAAAACCTAAAGAAAAGAGAAAGATTAAGAAAGAAAGGGGGACGGACGGGCGTCCACTTATGTGAACGAGCGTACGCCCCGAAAATAGACCGAACGAGCGTCCAAACGGTGAACGTTCGTTCAAGGATCGGAAAACGCTACCGGAATGAAAATTTTACGGTGAACGAGCGTTCAAACTAGTGGACGCTCGTCCATAGGCAAGATTTTCGAACGAAACGATATCGAACGACGAAAGCATGGGAAAAAAGAGACGAGAGGGAAAGGATAACTAAACCTAGAGGAATCAAAGACTACGAAACTTAACTACGAAAAACCCTAATAACCAAAACTATAAACTACCTAAGAAAATTTAAAACGAGAAAAACAGAAAACACTAAAAAGAGGGAAAAACATGTGTTGAAATCTTCTAACCCCAAAATGGAAGGGAAAACAGTGGATTTTGACCTCGAAAACGGTGTCGGACGGCCTCCGAATTGGGGTCCTGCGCGCCAATCCGACACTCGAGCCGAAAGTTATGGCCAAAATACTATCAAGTGCTAAAACGGACCCTTTTATCCTAAAATTTGATCGTGAAAGGTGTGGAGTCGGATGATTCAACCTTAGATGTCCCCTAATCAATGTAAGAACGAGAAAAGATAGAAACAGACGGTAGAAACAAGAAAAGCCACGAAACAAGAAAACGGACGGGCGTCCAATTAATGGACGGGCGTCGCTCTGGGTTTAGGGATCGAACGGGCGTCCAAAAATATGGACGTTCGTTCAAGGGGTCAAAAACGATACGGATTGAAATTTTCATAGTGAACGGGCGTTCATAAGTATGGACGCTCGTCCGTATGCAAAAATTTCGAAACGAACGAAAACGATTGCGAAACGAGAGAGGGATAAGAGAAAGAAAACGGAAAGCGAGAAAAGGAGGGGAAGAAACTAATCACAAAAACTTTAAAAACTTCAAACCCTAAAAATCTAAACCAAAAACCTAACTACCTAAAGGTTAAACTAAAAACAAACCTAAAAAAAAACAGAAACAAAAACAAATCTAAAAACAGAAAACGAAAAAGACAAACAAAAACAAAAACTAGGCAACCGTCCGGTTCCCCGGCAACGGCGCCAAAAACTAACCTAGAATCCGATCAAGTGCAAGGATCGTAGTATGGAGGCCAAATATGCAGTTAACCTCCTTTGTTGTTAACCTGTCTAGCTAAAATCCGATCGTATAAACGATGAAGTGAACTATATATAATCCACTCCAAGGGCAACTTATCAAAAGAATACGAGGAGGAGTCTCTGATTTTAGCAGAGAATAGAGTATTCCATGCTCATAAATAGGCTATAGCATAGTCTTGGGACTGATGCTCGGCCTGCCTCCTAGTGGAATGTTTCTCACTGAGGAAGAAACCATAGACTTGCCTGATATAGTTATTAATGTGCTACAATACACTGTTAAACTCGATTAAGATAATTGGTTGCAAAATAACGGTTAACATTTTTATGTAAACCGAGAAGTCTACCTAGAAGATGCTAGTGAATTTATGGATAATGAGTGAATTCGGTTCACACCACTTCCATAAATGTAGGCATTTAGCATTTAATGCTTGAAGGTAGGACTGGAGATTTTGCGCATACGTTCAGATTGTGACTGTTCGTGAAATATCTTAATGAGACGAGTGAAGGTTGATTATAAGATTCTTGAGATCAGAAAGTGATGGTTGAACTGTCACAAGCCTTCTGATAGAATCTATAAGTAACAACCTTAAACCTTGGAGTACGGTTACCCAAAGGTAGTTACTATCTGATTTAATCAGACCACGTCCAACATCGGTTGTTGGTGATTACACTGATAAATACTACTAGAACAGGATGTCAATCCACCACGCAAGTGGGAGTATGGTTTAACCATTGACCCATTGCGGTTTTGTGGACTTTACGGTCCGCTTTGGGTGATTGATAACCTATGGCTCTTAGTGGGGTGTATAGGATTCGATCATAGAGGTTGGTTTGACATCCTTAACCCCGTAAATGGAGTTTTTGTACTCCGCTTTTGTTCGATCTATTGTAGAACCACCCGAGTGTCTCGGGCCCGGTGGGAGCAATTGGATCTACATAGAAAAGAGTCGAATGAATAGGGAAGTTTAAACTTTCAGCGCAAAGTTGAGTGGTATAGGGGTGATTCCCGACAAGTAGAGAGTTAACCAGACCTTGAACTCTCTCACCACTCAATCTTGCTAGATTTCGTTAGAAAGCAGAAAATTGGGGTGATTCCCCGAGACTTTCTTGCCGAACAACGGAATCTGAATTCATTCAGAACAGAAGGGTTTTAGCTAAGAATGAATAACGGATTCATTACAAAGCAGAAGATAGGGGTGATTCCCTAATACCTTTTTTGTGAGACTAACGATATCTTAATTTATTCAGAAAGAACCATTGGTAGGAAGCCTGCCATGGCTTATATCCTTTGTGGATTTAAGAGAACCTCTCGGTCATTTAAAAGTCACATGTTTTAAAATATGTGGACTTGACCAAAATATTAGATATCAATATTGGTAAAGTAGTAGCATTAGTGTTCATAAATGATAACACTAAAACGGTTGGAAAAAACATGGGTGTGCTATCTGAAGTCGGAAACTGACACGCCAAGATTCTCTGGATGAGAGAATTGGACTATCACCATCATGAACAGTGGCCATCGTTTATACTCATACTAGTGGCCATCGTTTAAACATGGAGGTGTGGATCGGCTCTATACTCATACACACCTCTCCACACCTCCATACACAATCGGCTCAAATCAGCCCTATCGAGTCTAGATCGGAACTAGTCTAGCACCATCATACTAGTGGCCAATCAGGATCAATCAGCCCTTAGGACGACCCGTTAACATCCAATCTGTCTTCTGAACGCCAGTTCAGTGATCTGAACGAGCGTCCACTTCCAGAATTTCCCTGAACGAGCGTTCACTCATACTGAACGCCAGTTCACTCTCTTCAATTGACACTTCTTTTCTCTTCTCTCTTTCTAAACCCTCTAATTTCCTCTACATTTCGTTCTCATCAACCCTAAGGTTGATTTCTTTCCATTTTGCTCTTCTCGGTTTATGCAAACCAGGAGCAAGAAGGGACCTCTTATCTTTAATCCCGAGCACGAGCGATCTATTATCGGAGAAAGCTCTTTCCCAATCCGGACATCATGGCTAACGAAGTCCCGAATGCGGACCCTCAAGCCCGGATGAATCGATCCTTCAACGGATGCAAGCAATACGGCAACAACGAAATCAACAAGGCGGCATAAATAATCGGTTTCAACAATTCCGTCAA
Organism: Gentiana straminea; assembly: GCA_036785695.1. Lineage (NCBI taxonomy): Eukaryota > Viridiplantae > Streptophyta > Magnoliopsida > Gentianales > Gentianaceae > Gentiana > Gentiana straminea. Next base: position 536,737 of record JAVUPR010000424.1, on the reverse strand, counting down.
AACCAGGCTAAACCGGTTAAACCAAGACCCCTATGCTCCCTATCTTGACCAAGACTTCCGGAAGGGCATAGACCCATTCGCCCTCCGTAAATGGGGCAAGTTAATTTCGATCCGAAAAATGGAGTGGTAGGACCGGTCCGAATAGTTCCTTTCATGGCACCGGCCGACGAAGATCCTCATGACTTCTTGTCCACTTTCGTTCAAATCGCGAAGCGAGCCACTATCCTGGTGTTGATTCGAGATTGTCAAGTTAAAACTCTTCCCGTTTGCTCTCAAGGGTGAAGCGAACCGTTGGTTTAAATCTCTAGCCCATCATTCTCTCCGCTCCCGGAATGATGTCAAAAGAGCCTTTGCTCGAAGTTTGTCTCACCGGGGACAATCATGGACATGAAAAGGGAGATAGCCACATTTGAACAACTTGATGGTGAGAGTGTGGGGAAAGCATGGGAGAGATTAAATCGTTGATGAGGAAGTGCCCCAACCATGGATACGGTAGACATGAGCTACTAGAATTATTCTATCGGGGTGTTACTCAACCCAATAGAGATTTCCTTGATTCAACTCGCCCATGGATCCTTCCTAGGGGAGGTGATGATGCTTGCTTACGGGGTAGCCGAAACCATAGCCAAGAATAACATGTGGTCAACTCCAAGGAAGACCAATGTTAATAAGAAAGAATCTGCGCAAGCAATTCGAGACTAAGGTGTTAGTTGCTCAAATGGAAGCAATTAGCAAGCGACTAGCCACTTTACAAATGCGGCGGCAACAAGGGCGACCGGATGTGAACTACACCGGGAATGCGGGCGGGAGATGAAATTGCTGAGGAAGTGAATTTCAACCAGACCTTCGGAAACTCCAATCAGAACCGGAATTATTCTGGATTTCAACGTCCCAATGCACCACCTGGCCCATCCAATTCTAACCCTTCTTTCAACCCAGGTTATCAAAGACCACCTCCTGGGGTGGTTAATCAAGCTCATAATCCCAACTCCCAAAGACCTCAAGGTGGTTGGAATCAAAGCCAACATCAAAATCATACCACCTCATGTGTCCCTCAACATAAGTTTGATGAGCTAGTAGATATGGTGAAGACCTTGTCCACTAGTGTCAAGGCAATAGAGAGACAGGTCGGGCGGATGGCGACCGGCAAGCAAGCGAGACCCCACGGTAAACTTCCAAGTTATACCGAGAGAAATCCAAAAGCGAGATATCAATGTTTGCACCGCCATCACACCTCAATGGGAGTATGAAGACCAAGAGTTGAATGAAGTTACCTTGAGAAGTGGTAAGCAGGCGGGACCCGGAAAGGTGTCGGGAAACGAGCAGCCCCTCCTGACGCAATAAGTTCAGGAGGGGGCAATCAGAAATCTTATACTGAAAAAACCAACAGTGATGAGGAGCTTAATGACGACGGTTCTTCGGGGGATGAGGATGATTCTGATTCGAGGAAAAGTCAGGTGGCTGTTCCCCTGACAAAGAGGAGAGAGGAAAAGTTTGTGAGATGGAAGGAAAAGGAAGACGAGGCCATAAAAAAGTCGGTGGCTGTTCCCCGACAATGATAAAGCCCTTCCTTATCCACCAAAGAGGAAAGAGAATACCCTCGCCTTGACGGACAATATGACGGAGTGAGGAGGATGCTTAGAGACACCAAAGTGAGTATACCCCTAGCCGAGGTATTGACCGAAATGCCCAAGTGCTCTAAGTATCTTAAAGAAGTTTGTGGAAGCAAGAAGAAGCTTCAAGGGATGGCGAAAGAAGTTTTAAGAGAAGAATGTTCCATGGTCTCACAAAAAGTTGCTATTAAGCGAGGTGACCCGGAAGACCTTCAATATCCTGTGAGATTGAAGGCCACAAGTTCCAGAATGTCTTATGCGACTCAGGGGCCTCTATAAATGTGATGCCATTGAACGTCTGCAAAAAGCTCGGTTTAGATAAAAAAAATGCGGGAACGCCCTATTTCTCTTCAGATGGTAGACCGATCAAGCCGATCAGCAGCCGGTTGTGTCACTAATGTTCTTCTCTATGTTGAACATTTGGTTTTCCCTACCGACTGGGTTATCTTAGACTACCCACCTGACAAGAGAGATGCCTCTAATTCTAGGCCGGACCTTTTTAGACACCTCTGCCGCCCTCATTGACTTCTGTAAGGGTCAGATTACACTTAGAGTTGATGATACATCTGTTACCTTTACACAAGGGAAAAGTCTAGAGAACACTTTGAGTGAAGAAATCTCGTTCATTGAAGCAATTTATGAGGACGAAGAAGATGCCAAATCGAGGAAGGCAAGAGGCGACGAGAGATAGGTGTTTTCGAAGTTATAAACATTGAAGATCAAGCTGACTCTGGACCATCTTCTAGTTCATTACAGGCCGTAGTCTCTGACGAGTCGTCTTCACGACTTGCTCACACTGAGCTTGTCAATGAGAAAGAAACATGGAATTTCCCAGCAATGAACGATGATTTAAAAGAGCTTCATCAGAATGACTTTAACCCTGGAGAAGAGGAAGCCCTGATGGGTAGTTGGGATGAAGTGGATTTCTGGAGAGAAGCTACTCATTGGGAGGTTGATGATTGGGAAAGGCTAGCAGAAGAGCTGAAAGAAGAAGAGTTGAGAAAGATGATTAAGCATAAGAAGGAGGAAGCAGGTACTGACAGAAGGATCCCTATGGATGATGTTATCCAAGACCTTTACGGGGTTATGCCTCGGGAGGATGAGGTGTTCTACCGTCAACCACTTCAAGCCCAAAAGGAAAAAGGTGGCCCTTTAAAATCTAGTTTTGAGCAACCACCTACGACTTGGAGCTTAAATCGCTTCCTCAACACCTTAAGTACATTTTTCTTAAGGATGGTGATAAGTTGCCCTTAATCATCTCTTCAAAACTCGAGCCCGAGCAAGAAGCACCGCCGATAAAAGTGCTTGAAAAGAATATCCTCGCGTTCGGATGGCAAGTGGGTGATATCGGAGGAATCGGCCCCGATGTGTGCATGCATAAAATCCGAACGGAGGAAGGAGCTAAGCAAGTAAGACAACCTCGGCGAAGGCCGAATCCGCATATGCGGGAGGTTGTCAAGAAGGAAGTTATAAAGTGGTTAGACATGGGAATCATCTATGCAATTGCCGATAGTGAGTGGGTTAGCCCCACCCAAGTTGTGCCAAAGAAGGGAGGTATCACCGTTGAAAAGAATGAAAAGGGGGAAGAGATAGCTTTACGCCTTGTGATCGGCTACGAGTCCGCATTGACTATCGCGAGATTGAATGAAGTCACCGCCAAAGACCATTTCCCCTTACCCTTCATTGACCGGCTTATTGAAAGGCGAGTGGTCACAAGTATTATTGTTTCCTCGATGGATATTCTCGGTTACTTCCGGATAGCCATCGACCCTAATGACCGGAGAAGACTACGTTTACGTGTCCATCGAGCACTTTTGCGTTCCGCGAGAATGCCCTTTGGCTTATGCAATGCACCCGCGACTTTTCAAAGGTGTATGCTTGCTATTTTTGATGGACTTGTGGAAAAATGTATGGAAGTCTTCATGGATGACTTCTCGATCATGGCGATAGCTTTGATGAGATCTTGGAAAATCTAGATATGGTACTTCAACGCTGTGTTGAAAAGAATTTAGTGCTTAACTGGGAGAAATGCCATTTTCTAGTGGATGAAGGGATTGTTCTGGGACACAAGGTGTCCGGCACTGGTATTCAAGTTGATAAGGCCAAAGTAGAAGCCATTGAGAAAATTTCGTACCCGAAAACTGTCAAAGAGGTACGCGGCTTTCTTGGTCATGTTGGCTTCTACAGACGATTTATTAAGGACTTTTCCACCATCGCCAAGCCCCTGTCCAACCTTCTGAAAGATGATGTTGTGTTCTTGTTTGATGAGAAATGCAAGAAAGCTTTCAATTGCTTGAAGGAAAAGCTCATAAGTGCCCCTATCTTAATCGTACCCGACCGGACTAAGCCTTTTGAATTATTATGCGATGCCTCTAACTACGCAGGCGCGAGTTTTAGGTCAAAGAATTGATAAAAAGTTCGAGGCCCATTTACTATGCCGACCCGCACCTTGAACCCGGCTCAATGCAATTACACTACGGCCGAGAAGGAATTCTTAGCCGTCGTTTTTGCTATTGACAAGTTTAGAAGTTACCTTCTAGGGTCTCAAGTTGTCGTTTGGACCGACCATGCGACCTACGCTACCTTATGGACAAAGCGGATGCAAAACCAAGGTTACTCGGATGGATTCTAATTTTGCAAGAGTTTGACCTTGAGATCAAAGATAAGAAGGGTAGTGATAATGTTGTGGCTGATCATCTTTCTCGTCTAGTAAATGAGGGTGGCGTAAATCACAAGGAAATTGGCATCGACTTCCCGACTGAGCAATTGATGAAGCTTGATACTGTTAGGCCATGGTACGCTGATTACGTCAACTATTTAGCAAGTGGACATTTAGAGGAAATGACGTATCAGGAGAGGAAGAAGTTCTTTTCTGACCTAAAATATCTCGTGTGGGAGGATCCTTATTTGTTCAGGGTTTGTAAAGATGGGTTGCTTAGAAGGTGTGTTCCGGAACATGAGCAATGGGATATTCGGAGCAATGTCATAGTGGTCCCACGGGAGGACACTACGGAGCACCCAAGACAGCTTGCAAAAATCCTCCAAGCCGGATTCTACGGCCGACTCTTTTTAAGGACGCGAAGCCTTTTGTAAAGGTTGCGATAGGTGCCGGAGAATTGGGAGGCAAAGTAATAGGATGGAAATGCCACTTAGACCCATTACGGAATGCGAAGTCTTCGACGTGTGGGGAATTGATTTCATGGGACCCTTTCCATCGTCGTGTGGAAATAAATACATTCTCGTCTGTGTAGACTACGTCTCCAAGTGGGTGGAGGCAATAGCCACCCAAACTAATGATCACAAAGTTGTGAAGAAATTCTTGCAAAAGAATATCTTCACCAGATTTGGCTGTCCTAGAGCCCTCATTAGTGACGAAGGTACTCATTTTTGCAACGCGCCGCTTGATAAGGTTCTTGAGAAATATGGTGTTAGACACAAAATCGGTACACCGTATCATCCCCAAACAAGTGGCCAAGTCGAGATAAGCAACCAGAGCCTTAAAAGGATTTTAGAAAAGACCGTGAACTCAAATAGATCCAACTGGAGTCTAAAGTTGGATGACGCGCTTTGGGCCTATCGCACCGCGTTTAAGACCCCGATGGGCACGTCACCCTTCCAAATGGTCTACGGCAAAGCTTGCCATCTCCCTGTCGAGCTTGAGCACAGAGCTTACTGGGCTATTAAATTCTTGAATTTCGATAGCCAGCTCTGTGGGGAGAAGAGATTATTGCAATTAAACGAGCTCGATGAATTTAGACTCAGAGCATATGAGAATGCAAGAATCAGTAAGGAAAGAACTAAGATACTCCACGATGCCAAGATCAAGGATCGAGAATTCAAAGTGGGTGATATGGCTTTACTTTATAATACCCGGCTCCATTTGTTTGCCGGTAAGCTAAGATCTAGATGGTCTGGCCCCTTTGAAATTATCGATGTCAATCCAAGTGGAGCGATCACGTTGAACGGGTATGGTAATCAACCTTTTAAGGTCAATGGTCAAAGACTCAAGAAGTATTTTGGGCAGCCAAAAGAAAAGCCTGAGACCTTGTACTTTCAAAAGAGGGTTGAGACGCCTGATATTCTGATTTGCGATGAGATTCCATCCAACTTCTTTAGTTCGGATGATGACATTTTTATATCTACCCGTGAGGATCCTTCTTCCGAGCCTTCTGAACATGTCGGTGTACCGAAGCTTACTCTGCGCAAGAACGAGAAGAAGAAAAGAGTCAGTGCTATCTGGAGAGTTAAGTTCAAACACTTAGTAGAGCACTTGACTTGCTGTTGTTGTGGTCACACCCCTGTCCTTCATTCTGATTCCGATGAGGAAGTGGCCAGCAGTAAGCCAAAGTGGCCCGATCCGGGTTAACTTTGAAATCTGTGTCAAGCTAATGACATGAAAGAAGCGCTACTAGGAGGCAGCCTAGTCTTTTACGCATAATTTTTTAAGTTTTTAGGTTATTAGGAATAAAAACATGGTGTTTTGTGTTGGTTATCCTTGTCCTATTTGTTGGTTGCTTCATTTGCTTATTTTTGTGTGCATACCTGTTTACTCATATACCCCGTCTACCCCGAGATTATTCTGTTATGTCGAGTGTTGCAGATACTTTTGAGCAGGTTTGCAAGCTTTTACTTTTAGTGTTGTCTGTTCTTCATACGAGTGCATCGGTTTATTCATGCTCCGGCCTGACCACTGCCAACCTACAGCCCGACAACCATCGTTGGAACCAGCTAAGTGCTCTTTTCTTTTATTTGCACATTCTGAGGACATAATGTGATTTAAGTGTGGGGGGTGCAATTCATGCTTTATTTTCGACAGTATGAGTAAATATTTGTGATCTTTGATAAATGGTGAAATTTTAAAAATTTTACACTTGGATAATTGTAAATCTTGAGCATGTAATTGGAACAAATGCTTGCTAGTTGTAGTTTCCTGACGATGATTTTATGTGACTTTGAGAGATAATTATAGCATGTCTTTACTTTCATGGAGCTAGTATTCGTTTTTCACTCACGAAAGCCTTTGATTTTGAAGCAAGATTTTTGAATTATATCCTTTCATTATTTTTAGTGATTTATCTTAGGAAGGTCAGTATAGTTACACCTAAGTTAGACCGTGTACTGTGAATATCATAAAGTTTGAATGTGATAAGTGAGATGTAACTTATGACTTTGAAAAGTGAATAAATTAAGTGAGTGAGCAATTATTAATAAATACGTTTGTCGGAAGCTGGTCGATGATTGGAGTGAGGTAGGGCATTATCTCGAAATGTCCTATACCACTATGATGACCAAAGGCTCACGACAGTCAGGAGAAGCTACCTTATGATTTGAGTAAGGTAGGGTGTTATCACGAAACATCCTATTCTACTATGATGGGTAAGAGCTCATTCTGATATGCATCAAATTTGAAAATTTCGGAAATGATGAGTAAAAATAAAGTGAAGTCTTTGTTATCATGGATCTTATACCCAGTAGAACCGCATGATATGCTGTAGGGATTATCCTACTGAGTGCGTGGGAAGGCTTTGAGTGGAGCTATTACTTCCTATATCTAGGATAGTCATTGGATTTTTGAGAGGATATTTCTTTGAAAGGCTTGTTAAATTTGAAAAGGGCTTGTCACACATACACTGAATCTATCTCTGTGATGGTATTGTTTGCTATAGTTGTTGTATCTTTTGTCACGTGAGTTAGGAATCTATTTGGATTACATATAAAGTGAGCTAGTTTTGATTGTTTTGTTCGGGACGAACAAAAGTTTAAGTGTGGGGGAGTTGTTTACGACTAATTTTATGGTTTTTATCGAGTTATTTCGTAACATTATCTCCCGTGTTTTAGTGATTTTTATAGAAAATCACTCGCCAAAAGGATAAACTGAGCAAATGATGTTTAAAGATAATAAATTGCAAAATGTAACGATTTATGTGCTTAAATTGTGATTTTATGTTATTTTGGCGCCAAGGTAACCTCCGGCCGACCAAGCAGACCCCACGGTAAACTTCCAAGTTATACCGAGAGAAATCCAAAAGCAGATATCAATGTTTGCACTGCCATCACACCTCAATGGGAGTATGGAGACCAAGAGTTGAATGAAGTTACCTTGAGAAGTGGTAAGCAGGCGGGACCCGGAAAGGTGTCGGGAAACGAGCAGCCCCTCCTGACGCAATAAGTTCAGGAGGGGGCAATCAGAAATCATATACCGAAGAAACCAACAGTGAGGAGGAGCTTAATGATGACAGCTCTTCGGGGGATGAGGATGATTTTGATTTGAGGAAAGGTCAGGTGGTTGTTCCCCTGACAAAGAAGAGGGAGGAAAAGTTTGTGAGATGGAAGGATAAGGAGGACGAAGCCATTAAAAAGTCAGGTGGCTGTTGCCCTGACAATGATAAAGCCCTTCCTTATCCACCAAAGAGGAAAGAGAATACCCTCATTCTTGACAAACAATATGACGGAGTGAGGAGGATGCTTAGAGACACCAAAGTGAGTATACCCCTAGCAGAGGTATTGACTGAAATGCCCAAGTGCTCTAAGTATCTCAAAGAAGTTTGTGGGAGTAAGAAGAAGCTTCAAGGGATGGCGAAGAGATATTAAGAGAAGATCGTTCTATGGTTTCACGAAAGTTGCCGTTAAGCGAAGTGACCCGGACGACCTTCAATCTCTTGTGAGATTGAAGGCCACAAGTTCCAAAACGTCTTATGCGACTCGGGGCCTCCATAAATGTGATGCCATTAAACGTCGCAAAAAGCTCGGCTTAGATAAAAGAATGCGGGAACGCCCTATTTCTCTCGAGATGGTGGACCGATCTAGTCGCTCGGCGGCCGGTTGTGTTACTAATGTTCTTCTTCATGTTGAACATTTGGTTTTCCCTACCGACCGGGTTATCTTAGACTACCCACGACAAGGAGATGCCTCTAATTCTAGGCCGGACCTTTTTAGACACCTCTCCGCCCTCATTGACTTCGTAAGGGTCGGATTACACTTAGAGTTGATGATACATCCGTTACCTTTACACAAGGGAAAAGTCTAGAGAACACTTTGAGTGAAGAAATCTCGTTCATTGAAGCAATTTATAAGGACGAAGAAGATGCCAAATCCGAGGAAGGTCAAGAGGGCGACGAGAGATAGGTGTTTTCGAAGTTATAAACATTGAAGATCAAGCGACTCTGGACCATCTTCTAGTTCATTACAGGGCCGTAGTCTCGACGAGTAGTCTTCACGACTTGCTCACACCGAGCTTGTCAATGAGAAAGAAACATGGAATTTCCCGAATGAACGATGATTTAAAAGAGCCGCATCGAATGACTTTAACCCTGGAGAAGAGGAAGCCCTGATGGGTAGTTGGGATGAAGTGGATTTCTGGAGAGAAGCTACTCATTGGGAGGTTGATGATTGGGAACAGCTAGCAGAGGAGCTAGAAGATGAAGAGTTGAGAAAGATGATCAAGCATCAGAAGGAGGAAGCGAGTGCGACGAGAAGAATCCCTATAGATGATGTTATCCAAGATCTTTACGGGGTTATGCCTCGGGAGGATGAGGTGTTCTACTTGTCAACCACTTCAAGCCCAAAAGGAAAAAGGTGGCCCTTTAAAATCTAGTATTGAGCAACCACCTACCGACTTGGAGCTTAAACCGCTTCCTCAACACCTTAAGTACATTTTTCTTAAGGATGGTGATAAGTTGCCCTTGATGTATATGGCGAAACCTATAAACGATGGCCACTAGTATGAGTATAGAGTATGCTAGCAACTAGTATAGAGTATACTAGTGGCCATCATGAAGGATGCAGGTTCTTAGATCTAAACGAGTTAGATCTATGCGCAGCGGATGGATCACGATTTATATGTCAAAACACATAATTAAAGGATTTAACAACTACAAGGGGGTTAAGTTTATCTTACCAATAGTGGGAAGAGAAGCCAAGATCTTCCAATGTGTTCTCCAAACGGTGGTTGGTGGACACCGATCCTTGGATTTGAAACCTCCTTGATATGCTTTCAAGAAAAACTCTAAGTTTTTCTTCAACCAAAAAAAACCCAAGACAAGAAACAAATTTTCGCCATACTATATGATGGTGCTAGACAGGTTACGTTGACCCATTGTGATTTTGTGGACTTTATAATCTGCTAGGGTGATTGATAACCTATGGCTCTTGGTGGGCTGTATAGGATTCTGATTATAGAGGTTGGTTTGAAAACCTTAACCCTGTGAATGGAGTTTTGGTACTCCAGTTCTGTTCAGCCTCTTGTAGAACCACCTGAGTGTCTCAGGCCCAGTGGGAGCAATTGGATCTACACGGAAAAGAGTCGAATGAATAGGAAAGTTTAAACTTTCAGCGCAAAGTTGAGTGGTATAGGGGTAATTCCCTGACAACTAGAGTATGAGTATAGAGTATGCTAGCAACTATCCATACCTAAAATAAATCAGGAATGATTCTCTAAATCTCCGGATAAAGAGAAAATGGGATAGAGTCTCTCCTGGATAACGGCAAGTCAGGTTATCATAAGTCAATAGTAATCGAATCTTGGATTTGAGCAATAAGTAGCAGTTTTAGTACGTCCTCAAGTATCTTTAGAGAACGAGGAATCATATGCTTGTATATTCAGGTGCAAACTTGAATATGGTTGACTACACTGATTCTGACTTGTAGTCAGATTAAGGATGATCATTAAGTTGATCTCGGGCGCAGCTGTTTAAATAGGAAAATCAAGTCGGTTGCTACAGTAACGGTGCTGGACGCCCGTCCATAATGTCGGACGCCCGTCCAGCTCTCCTGGAACAGATTCTGAACTTGTAACGCTCATATCTCGGGCCTCGTAAGTCGGAATGGAGTGATTCAAAATCCTGTAGAATCCTCTCTTCAAGCCCTACAACTCTTCTCTTGAGGTCCAGAGTCAAATCGGTTGTTATCATATAAAGAACTGCGTTGGAAGTTCAGCGCTACCCGGAATCCTGATTTTCTTCCTCTGGACGCTCGTCCAGTATCTCAGACGTTCGTTCATTCAGCCTTGAACTTGTGCCAGACGTTCGTTCACTTCACGTCCAAACTCTCTGAATGTAAAATACACCTCGAACGCCGGGTTCCGCTTCTCAAACGTGCGTTTGAATCCGGACGCTCGTCTGCTTATAATGGACGCTCGTCCACTTAGCATTGACATCGAATTTATTGATTTTTCCATCTTTATCTTGATTGATTTCTTTCCTTATCTCCTCAAATCTTCCATAAATCTGATTGATCCTTCCTCAACTCGAATTTTAGCTCTTTAGGATCACCTTTTCCATCATCAATGAGTATCTACGAATATCAAAAACATACCAAAACGTAATAATTTCCAAAATAACATAAAATAATCATTTAAGCACATAAATCAATACGTTTTCATATTTAACCATTAAAAACACCATTTACTCAATATTTACATATATAGCTCAAAATCTATGAAAATCATACGAATGTAGGGGAAATTGATATAGAAAATATATGTAAAAATCACTATAAATCAGCCCTTAACATAGAGTGGGATTCACCGAGAATCCATCACCCAACCTCGACGATTGACAAAACCCGTGATCCTCGGTTTTTACCCTAATTAGTTTCTAATTAATATCAAACAATTAATTAAAACTAATTGCGTGTTGTATACATGCCTAACTAATTCCTCGAATCAATTTCTACATGTATGCATATGGAGTGGAATTCATGATATGATGCATGTCATGGCAATTTTCCGGTTCTACACAAACAACCTAAGCATGCATACTAGTACGGAAAATAAACATCAAAATGGACCGTTGACACCCCCGTATCTAACCTATTAGAAAGTAAATAAATAAATAAACCCTAACTAGGGTTTACTAGTTTCTAACAAAATCTGCAGTTGTTCAATTTCTTCGATGATCGGGAAACCAAACGATCTCGGATCGTGACCAAACATTCCAGACCTGTTCTTCACTCCCCTAATTTCAATATGGACGGTTGGATCATAGTTTCGACGTGCCAATTTCCTCCAGTAAGCCGTCGAATTTGCTGTTGTATCTGTGTCTGATAGCAGCGCAGCAGTGACTTCCCGGAGCCGATCGGGCATCGAGATGAAACCCGATCGACCTGAAACTTTTATGGCATGTACATAACTCCATGGTAAATAATTTGACTGGTCGGATTTTCGTTTCAACGGTCCAAACTCTTCCCGAAAAACGAGGAAGTCACACCTACGGTTTCTGTGAATCCTGCGTTTTTCTGTTATAGTAGCTACTTTATTGCAACGAACGGATATCGAGACGGACTCCGATCAACCCCAAATTTGGAGGACCTGTTCTTCAACTTTTAATCTTAATTTTGACCGGAGGGATTGTCATTTCAATCGCTCAATCAACCGGAAAAACGGAAATACCAAACAGAAACAAAACAGATCTACTTCTAGAAATTAAAATTGCAACAAGGAATAAATTACATAACTTTCTATACTCATATGAACGAATTTTCTTCGTTTATATGAGTTTACAATAGATCTAACGGGTAAACAATGTCAACCCCAATCCATCTCTTCAACCACAACAACCAATCATTATCTATGCATATAAAAAGTTAAAATTTATCTACATGCAATTCCACTCCTTTAAATCGTTTATTCATGATTATAAATACATAAATCGTGGAACCTTGCTCCGATACCACTTGTAGGAAGTAGGAGCTTAGATCAAAACAAATTAGATCAATGCGCAACGGATAGATCACGATTCATATATTATAACACATAAACAAATGATTTAATTACTACAATGGGGTTAAGAAAATTATACCAATAGTAAGGAAGAGAAGCTTTAATCTTAGGATGAGAAGCCTTGATCTTCCAATGTGTTCTCCAAACGGTGGTTGGTGGACACCCTTCTTGATATGAGAACCTCCTTGATATGCAAAACTTGTAGTTTTTCTTCTTCTAAAACCCAAGACAAGAAAACTATTTTTTTCTCTCTTTTTCTTTGGTGGTGGCCGAAAAATCTTAAGTTTATTTTACACTTGGAACAACTCTCCTTTTATAGGAGAGTAAATCATTGGTCTCCAAGTTTTAATTAAATAAATAAATAATTAAATAAATAAAATAAAAAGATATTTTCCTTAATGAATAATTGTGATATGTCAATGACCAATAGAAAACCAAATAACATATCATACAACCAATCACATAATAAGAATATCTTTTATTTTCTATAACACAAGAAAATCAATTCTTGTGCTAAAAGAGAACCAAAATGGCGCCACCTCCCTAGGGTTTTAACCCACATAAAATGTCTTTTATGTATATTATATTATTCAACCCAACTAAATAATATCAATGCATATCAATTAATTGGCCCAATCAATTAATTATTTCTGAGGCCCAAATAAAAAAGAATATTAGCCCGAATTATAGAAGTCACATTGGGGACCATGGACCTATAACCAGTAGCTCGAATAATTAAATATAATATTCATCGAACAGAATAAATATATATAATTATTAATTCCGGGATTACGCCACTATAAACCCGAAACTGAACTCTACCAATTATAGATATATATTTATACTCAACCTATAGAGTGAATAAGCGTCCATTGATATAATCACTATATACGGATTAACCCTCCGAAGACTGTCCACTCTGTGTGGGATGTCTCCGTAAACCCGACGCAGAATATCTTATCCTTATTTACCATTAACCCCCTGATGATCAATTAGTGCACATATCTGACTAGTAGCTAATTAGTCAAATGTGAACTCCCGTGATTGATCACTTTCTTAGGGCTAACAAACAAGGGGACTGTCTCTCTACTTCCCGCAGGAAGGAATGGATTCCATATCTGTGAAAATCAGAACTACTCACTCATCAGGAGATAGTGCCAATGAGAAGTGACTTGGAACACATATTTAAGTGAACCGTAACTAACACATCAAACACTACCTCGAGACAAGTAGCACCCTGTGATCACCTCAGGATTAAGGTTGATCCATATATGATCATCTAATGATTTAATAAGATTCCTCGATTACGGAATTATATCGAGAAATTCGATTAAATCGGTCCGATCTATATGAATGCCATCATATATAAATGCCCCACGTAGGTACCCTCTACCGACAATCCGGATAAGACTATCACACCCTAAGGTGTTCGGCGCATTATTGGTGTTTTAATCAAGAGACCCTAAACTCGATTAAGTTCACCACGGGCTAACGCTTAAGTATATCACCACTAACTCAATCCTCGTGTGCATGCCACACACCGAGTTAAACGGTTACATACGATATACTTAGGGTTTGCAGCAGTGTATTACTTACAAGCACAAAGCAAGTAATAAGGTGAGATAAATTCTGTTATAAAAAACAATTACACAAATTGTCTTTCGGGCACTACACCTAACAAAAATTCCACTAGAACTCTTTGAGGTAGATCGGTTACAAAAAGTCCTAAAATGGTAGTCTTTCACTAATCCCTAGTTTCACTATCTTAGAAACTATAGAACAGGTAGGATTGCTGCTCTGCAACTGCTTGCACCACTGGTTCTGGAAGGGTTGTATTGCCTCTTCACCAGCTCATCACAAACACAGTCTTCTGACTGTAGCTCAACTTTCCTTCACACCTTCTTGGTGTTTCACAGTCTAAGACCTTTGATAAAATCAAAGTTGTGACTTGAATCAATAACTATGATTCAACTTGTGATTTGAGCTTCTTCTTCTTGATGTATATGATTGCTCAAGCTTTGTTTTACTTCAAGTGTTTGATCTTGATGCTTCCTTGAATTGTTTAAAAACACTTTGAAGATTTCTTGATCTTGCAATAAAGTATAAAGCAGGAGTTCGTTTTAAATCACTTTCCTCTTTTCTAAATTCTTGAGGTAGAAGTGACCTATTTATAGGGGTTTCTTCAACGTTCATCGCTTATTCTGTTGAATGTCAGTGTCCTTTCTGACATTTTTGTGTATCCAATAAAATTGTTTGCTTTATAACGGTCAGATCTTTCTTCAGTTTTATAACTTTAGCTTGAAACTGATCATCTGTGATCTTAGTCAGTTTACATCTTTGAGATCATCAACTGAGTTTTTACTCTTCTTCAAAAACTCAATACTTTATTCTTCATCTGATTATAATTGACTTAATCAGAGTACACCATATCCTTAAATAAATCATCCAAGATAACATTGTCCTTATGTATCTTAGGTCTTCATACAAGATCTATAGAGTCAGTTCAGGTCATCATATTCTTGCCTGAATTCTAACTTTATAGTCTCGGCTTTTGTCTTCATAAACTGAGTTTGAACCCTCAGTTCTTCATTCTTCAATAACTGAGTCTGGGTCCTCAGCCTTCAGCTTCTAGATAAGTCAACTGAGTCTGTGTTCATCAGCGAACTTACCTTCTTCAGTTTCTGTTGGTGTGTTCTAAATCGGTTTTTCAATCTTCAATTGTGAACTCAGTTTTCATAGTCTCATCAAGTCAGTTACTCGTTTTCTCAATTTTGATCCTAGAACTATTACAGTGCTTGTTTGATCTACTTATACAAATATCAGACTCTATTAAATCATATTCATTAATATCTAGACATCTTTTTGTATTGCACTATAACAACTAGTTTTGACACTTCATCAATGAGGTTAAAAACAATAGCTGAATAACTGATGAATAATTATCAAAACATAGATTTTATTTTCAACAATTTCCCCCTTTTTGATGATGCCAATACCCTTGTTGGTCCCTAAGAAAGGCTAACACAAGTTTAGAGGGGGGGTGAATAAACTTGTCACCAAAAACCTAACTTAAAACTGAATTTTAAACTAGATTTAGTTCAACTTAAACTTGTGCGGAGCTAAGCTAACTTAGCTGAGTATAAGTCAAAACTGACTTATCCTTAACTGAGTTAACCGGCAGCGGATTAAAATAAGCCTTTGTAAAATATGAGTTAACAATTAATATGCTGGGTATGTGAACTGGATTAATATAACTATGAAGCAGTAAATAAATGCGTAAAGTAAATAGACAAGAATTATACAGGTTTCAGGTGGTGTAATCCTGTCTGTCCTCTCTTCTCCTGTGATGCGGAGGCCAAATCCACTATGTTCTTGAGGTTTACAGTTACAAGACACAAAGTAAATTATAGACACTTGATTGTCCTTCACTAATCCTTAGCTTCACAATCTTCCAGCTTCAGTCTTCAACATGTAGGATTGCAGTTTGAACTAAGCTTTGCTACACTGGTCCGTAGAGGGTTGAATTGCCTCTTCACCAGCTCATCACAAACACAGTCTTCACACTGCAGCTCAAATGTCCTTCACACCTTCTTGGTGTTTCACAGTCTAACCCTTTGATAAAATCAAAGTTGAGACTTGAATCAATAACTATGATTCAACTTGTGATTTGAGCTTTCTCTTCTAGATGTATAAATTATGCACAGCTCTGTTTTCTTCAAATGATTGATCTTGAATTTCTTTGAGTGCTTATGATCACTTGAAGGTATTTCTTGATCTTGCAATTATGTGCTTAGCAGGAATTCTCTTGATTTGCTTTTCCCCCTTTGTATGAACTTTCTTGATCAGATTAATTCTTAGAATTCCGCATCTCTTCCTGTAGTAGAAGTGATCTATTTATAGGGGTTTCTCTAACGGTTAGAGCATTGAATTTGAATCCTTATAGCCGTTAGTGGTCCTGCTCTTCTTTTGTGTGTCAGTGTCCTTCCTGACATTTCTGTGTGACCAATAAGATTGCTTATCTTATAACGGTCTGATTTGTCTTCAGTTTTTCTTATCTTCAGTTAAAAACTGATTTAAGTGACGTAGCCAGTTTCCAGTTTTTAAGAGCGTTAACTGATGTATGATAAAAATATAATCATATTATATGACTTTTTATATCGTATTTACGATAATATCGTATAAATTCTATAAAAATATATCTAAAAACACATAAAAATCGAAATCATTATAAATAGATATTATCGTTATTATTTTAGTAAAACTTATAGTTTTTATGATCAAAATTACCGTGGCTCGTGTTTTTGACTCGTTTCGGGGTACGTGTGATAGAAAACGAAGAATTAAAACCGAAACAAGACGAAACGGAAGAAAGATATTTTTCAAGATCCGGCCCGAACCGAAAAAACCCGGCCCGAACCGGAATCTCTCTGCCACCAGCACATGGGGACTGTCAGGAGAGAATCTCCACTGTAGCACCGGCCCGCGCCGGGACTACACCGGCCCGCGCCGGCCTTGACATCCACTCTATAAATACTCCTCATTTGCAGCTTGAGGAAGTTGTACCAATATATATATATATCACTTCTATATATATATATATTATCTTAATCTAGTGTGTAGTTCTGTAAATACCGTAAACGACACTCTGTCGAAATAATACTGTAGTATAAGTATCGTTTAAGTACTTAGAAGGTTTATCAAGGCTCGTTGTTGCTAAAGGAGTTGCTATTTCCGGAGAATACGGCTCTGACACTACAATTGTAATCTGGTAACTTTTTAATGTATTTATGTTTGTTTGTTGTTATTAGTATCTATATATTAGTTATAATGATATTAGGCTAACTCTATATCTAGCCAAGATATGAAATTGAATTAGTTTATCTTTTTAGGGAAATAGATGATGACTAAGTTAAAATTGAATTAAAATCGATTATAATGAATCTTTTTCTATCTTGCAACGTATTGATAATATTCGGATTGACGTAATTAACCAAGATGAATCGCAACATATAACCTAACGATGAACCGACCGAGAAGTTAGGATATGAGATAAAGGATAGAAAAACCGGAGGGTAAAAATGGCCGAGTGAAAACGTGACAACGGAATCCTATTTCCTACCCGGGGGCGATTTGTCTTGGGAAAGATGAATCTTATTAAATTTGTGTTCAAGATCATAATAATGTTAAAATCACGAGTTTGATTAAAACTACACCGTTTGTGTTAAATCGATCCGCCCGACAACCGGAGCCTCTTGAATAACATCGGCCGTCCGACAAACGGAATAACCTCTTTTATCCGGGGTAGATTTGTACTCGGTACTGTTCGTACTAACTAAGATTAGCATGGGGCGGTTGTGGAGATTAAACTCGATGACAATTTGACATATGACAATTTCATACGCTCGTGTGAGGAGGAGTTGTCTAGCTTAGGAATACACCGATTCATATATAATTGATTCACCTTAAAATAAGGAAAGATCGAGCACATCTATTTCTACTAAAAAGAGATACTGATTCAGTGACATATTATTGGCTAGTCTTTTATAATATTACTAGTATTTATATCTTATATATTGTATTGGTACCTAATATATATATATATATATATATATATATATGTATTTCTATATATTTATATATATATTTATGTATCTATATATATATACTCTGTTTTAGTTTTATGCACTTATTTACTTGTTTTAAGGTTACTAAATAGAAAAAAAGAAAAATTGCGACTTAGATTGAGTTAATAATAGCTTCTTGGTGTTTAGCCACACTCTGAATTACCATACGTTTCCCTGAGGATTCGACACCTGACTCACCATACTAGCACTACAGTTTGACCCGATACACTGTCGGTTAAAGACTGGAATAGCACTAGGAAAACCCACGTCAGCTTTCTGGCGCCGTTGCCGGGGATCACGACGCTAATTCATTGTGTTCGAATGGTTTCTACTTATATTAGCTCAAAATTCTCGAGGGTAAGTCAACACTCTTCTTATCACATTTCTTTTTATTTTTCGTTGGTACTTACATTGTAGGTAAGTTACCAATCTTTTTACTTCTGTCTTTATCAAGTTATTTTCTGTTTTCGATATTTGATGACCGAAGCGGTAAGGCCCACTCACTCCTTATAAGCCCGACATAAATACTTACGAAAGGCAGTTAAGAGTAGAGAGTAAACGTGGTCATACTAGTCAGGGAAATCCTGACGTATCATCATCAAATCGAGAAACGAGAATGGCCGAAATCAGTGATGAAACACCTGAACAAGGTATTATACATGCCCAAGGACATGGACAAAACCTTAATCAGAATCCACCAATACCAAATAATCAAAATCCTAATAATCAAAACCGGAACCAGAATCATCATAATAATCCTAACCTACCAAACCCGAGACCTATCTGTGATCAAACCGTGAGAAGAAATCAGACTAATAATCCAATTCTTTTACCAAATGAAGGAGCGAATAATTTCGAAATAAAATCTCATCTTTTTGGTTTAATTGACACAAGAGCCCAATTTCTAGGAGAAGATGATGAGGATCCACATCATCATCTCTATCTTTTCGAAGAATTGTGTAATACGACCAAAAGTCAAGGTGCTCATCGTGAATTAACAAGGATGTCAATGTTTCCTTTTTCTTTAAAAGGAAGAGCACGAGATTGGTTTATGTCACTCCCACATCATTCGTTGACAAGTTCGGAGGAGATTCAAACCGAGTTCTTAAAGCAATATTTTACTCCTGGTAGAAATTTGGAGTTAAAGGTCAAAATTGCTAATTTTAGACAAGGATCTGAAGAAACGCTCGGGAATGCTTGGGAGAGATTTAAGAAACTATTAAGAGCTTGTTCCGATCATGGTTATTCCTTAGATATGCAAATCCAACTTTTCTGTCGTAAACTAAGGAAAGACTCACGTGCAGACGTTGATCATGCATGTGGTGGTTCTTTAATGATGAGTGAAGCCCAATTAGTTTACGATGCCATAGAAAAGATTTCCAAAAATAACGTAATGTGGGAAACCGGTTCTAGCACAAGAAAAGTAGCATTTGCGGGAGAATGTACATCGAATACGGAAGTTCTAGCACACTTGGAGAATTTAAGTAGGAAATTTGATGGTCTACAATCAAACAAAAATCTAAGTTCAGAAAATAGTATACCCACTGAATACTCAAATCAGGATAATGTGTCATTAGGAGTTGAAGAACCAACAGGATATTCAAGGTAGGAGGTGAGTTTTTTACAACAGCATAAGAATTTGAACAACGCGTATTCAAACTCGTTTAGTGCTATTAGAAGAGATCACCCTACTTATCGTTGGTCCGAAAACCCTAGTAAGCAAGGACAACCACCGTATCCAGCTTCAATATAAGAATTCATATAGTAATCAAGTTTATCAAGGAGATACCGCGAATCGAACCTACAATCATTACCTAGATCGTATCCACAACATACTACTCAAAGTATACCAATCACTCAAAGTTCAACTCAACCTGAAGGAGTTGATAAATGGGAGAAATTAATGGAAAATATGATGGGTGTAGTTTCTACTCAAGCTAAAAATGTAGAAACTATGATAACTTCTATAGGGACAGTCACTAAGGATATGAGTACGTTAAAAACATCCATGAGTGGACATGATACCAGAATGAGAACTATAGAAGCATCAATAAGGAATATGGAAGACCATTTGAGTAGAGAAGGAGAACGTAAAAACACTAGACCTCCAGGAGGATTACCAAGTAATACCGAAAGAAACCCGAGAGAAGTAAATGCTATTATTACGAGAAGTAGAAAACTTTGTGGAGATACTGGAACAGAAAACTCAGAAGATAATGAAGTAGAGAATGATTTAAATGGAAAAATTGAGACGAATATGGAAACTTCAGTTGAACTTGAATTTACTGATGAAGAAGAAGAAATTATTGAAGATTTCTTGAAACAAAATAGTGAAGTTGAACCTGAAAGTAAAAATAAGGAATGGGTCAAAATCCCTAGGATTCTAACAGATCCAACAGATAAAGACCTGAGAACCTTATTTAAGGAACATGTTAGAGAAAACAATATTGAAGAAAAGAAGGAAGATATGCCAATAACCGAAAAAGGGAAAATCGATACAGAAGATGTTTCAAAGAAAAAATTGGATGAGAATGAAACATGGCGGACAAGTAATGCTCAAAGATTTAAGGAAAAAGGAACATAGGGTATAACTTCAGAACCTAAGGTTATAGATTTAGAATCTTTACCTTACCCACCTAAGGATCAAATTAGAAAGATAAAAACTGATAAGAAGTATGCTCGTTTCCTTGATACTTTTCGTCATAATCATGTCAATATCCCTGTTATCGAAGCCCTAATCAACATGCCTACCTATGGAAAGTTTCTTAAAGATATCCTATCAAACAAAAAACGGTTAGAAGAATATGAGAATATATATCTTAATGAAGAATGCTCTGCAATACTTCAACATAAGTTGCCTCCTAAACTGAAAGATCCAGGTAGTTTTACCATTCCATGTGAGATTGGAGGGTTTCTGTTTAAGAAGGTACTATGTGATCTAGGAGCAAGTATTAATCTCATGTCTTATGATGATTATAAGAAACTAGGCATAGGAGAGATTACAAATACTGAAATGACCCTTCAGATGGCAGATAGATCGATTAAACATCCTAAGGGAATCATCGAGGACGTGTTGGTTAAAGTAGACAAATTTTACTTTCCAGTAGATTTTGTAATAATGGAAATGGAAGAAGGATATTCAGCGCCAATTATTCTAGGTCGTCCATTTCTAGCTACGGGAAGAACATTAATCGATGTTCAAAAAGGAGAACTGATACTACGAGTTAATGAAGATAAAGTTTCCTTCAATATCTTCAAAGCTATGAATCATCCATACAAATCACCAGAATCATGTTCGTTTATAGATAAGATATCTACATTCTGTGATGATCAATTGCAAGATTATGAAGATAAGCTAGAGGAATGTTTAACATTATCTATCTATAAAGAAGATGAAAATGATACTGAAATGAAAGAAGTGATCCTTTATCTTGATAAGGGACTGTTTTCTAAACATCCGTGGCATAAGTATTTGGAATTAGAACTAGACGGACCGCTCTAAAACCTTCGCAGAAGATCCACCGAGGAATCGGAATTGAAACCACTTCCTACAAATCTTAAGTATGCTTTTCTTGAAAATGATAATCTACTACCAATTATTATTTCATCGACCTTGACTAATGAACGTGAAGATCAATTACTTAGAATGTTAAGAAATCATAAGAAAGCATTTGGATGGACAGTGGCAGATATTCAAGGAATTAGCCCTGAGATATGCGTTCATAAGATCATCCTAAATGAGGGAGCTAAACCTTGTATTCAGCCGCAACGCCGCCTTAACCCAAATTTACAATCAATTGTTAAGAAAGAGGTCATTAAGCTATTAGAAATGGGGATAATATTTCCCATATCAGATAGTGAATGGGTGAGTCCAACTCAAGTAGTACCAAAGAAAGGAGGTTTCACGATAAAAGAAAATGATAAAAATGAATGGATTCCGACAAGGGAAATTACAGGATATCGAATGTGTATTGATTTTAGAAAACTGAATGAACATACTAAGAAAGATCATCATCCACTTCCATTCATCGTACAAATGTTGGAACGATTGAGTGGACATAAATATTACTGTTTCTTAGATGGTTATTCAGGATATTTACAGATATTCATTGCAGCAGGAGATAGAGAAAAAACTACTTTCACTTGTCCGTATGGAACTTTTGCTTATAAACGAATGCCATTTGGTTTATGTAATGCACCAGCTACATTTCAGCGATGTATGATGGCAATATTTTCTGACATGGTCGAGGAATTCTTAGAAATCTTTATGGATGACTTTAGTGTTTATGGAGATTCTTTCGATGAATGTTTATCACACTTAGAACGAGTGTTACAACGCTGTGAAGATACCAATTTAGTATTAAACTGGGAAAAATGTCACTTAATGGTATCAGAAGGAATTGTTCTGGGTCATAGAATCTCTGAAATGGGTATCGAAGTAGATAAAGCTAAAGTCGAAGTAATTGAAAAGTTACCTCCACCAGTCAATCTAAGAACTTTGAGAGGATTTCTCGGACATGCAGGATTTTATAGGAGATTTATTGCAGATTTTTCAAAGATTGCAAAGCCTCTAAGTCATTTGCTTGAAAAAGAGGTACCATTTAACTTTGATAATAAATGTATGGAAGCATTTCAGACCCTAAAAGCGAAGTTGACTACGCACCAAGATCGGTAGCACCGATCGGGATTTGCCTTTTGAGATAATGTGTGATGCAAGTGATTTAGCTGTAGGAGCTGTCTTAGGTCAAAGATATAACAAAATACTCAAAGCTATCTACTATGCATCTCACACTCTAAATGCAAATTCAACTTAATTATGCAACTACAGAGAAAGAACTGTTGGTTGTAATTTTTGCCTTAGAAAAGTTTAGATCATATATTGTTGGGTCTAGGTTATTATTTATACAGACCATTCAGCCTTGAAGTATCTGTTACGTAAGAAAGATGCTAAACCACGTCTTCTTAGATGGATTCTCGTTACTTCAAGAATTTGATATAGAAATCAAGGATAAAAAAGGAAGTGAAAATGTAGTAGCGATCATCTAAGTAGAATGGAAAATGATGAAGGAAGAGGAAATGAAATACGAGATTCATTTCCTGATGAACAACTTTTTAGAATAGATACTCCCTTAACCATGCAATTATTAAAAGATAGGATACCGTTAAAAGAAAATTCACCATGGTTTGGGAATATTGTTAACTATCTAACCCGTAAGTACATCCCGTCTCATTGGACTTGGCGCGCGAAAAAGAAATTCTTTTACGACTTGAAGTTTTACTATTGGGAGAAACCGGATCTTTTCCGAAGATGCTCGGATGGAATAATTAGAAAATGTATTCCCGATAGTGAGATTTTAAGTGTTTTATCGTTTTGTCATGATCGTGAGGCGGAGGTCATCATGGAGGATGGAAAACTCGCTTTCAAAGTTTTACAATGTGGTTTTTATTGGCCTACACTATATAAAGATGTGTATAAATATGTAAAATCTTGTAAATCATGTCAAAAATGGGGAAATATATCGAAAAAACATGAAATGCCTATGCAACCGATTTTAGAATGTGAATTATTTGATGTATGGGGTATAGATTTCATGGGACCTTTCCCTATATCGTTTGGAAAAAGATTTATTCTTGTAATGGTCGATTATGTCTCGAAATGGGTAGAAGCTGAAGCTCTTCCCACTAGCGATACCAAGGTTGTGCTAAGGTTCCTTAAAAAAAAATATTTACAAGATATGGCACTCCGAGGGCTATCATTAGTGATAGAGGTTCACATTTTTGCAACCGACCATTTACTAAGATAATCGAGAAATATGGTGTAACTCATAAGCTAGGAACACCCTATCATCCGCAAACTAGTGGACAAGTAGAGGTGTCTAATAGAGAAATTAAAAGAATCGTGGAGAAAACAAGGACTCAAATCGTAGAAACTGGCGTAAAGACTAGATGATGCATTATGGGCATATAGAACGCTTTTAAAACACCAATTGGTTGTTCTCCTTATAAATTAGTTTTTGGTAAATCTTGTCATCTCCCCGTTGAATTAGAACACCGAGCTTTATGGGCTATTAAATTCCTAAATTTTGATCCTAAAGCTGTTGGTGATCATAGATTACTTCAGTTAACAGAACTGGAGGAGTTTCGACTCGATTCTTATGAAAATGCTCGAATCTACAAGGAACGCACGAAAGCTTTCCATGATAAGAAAATCTATAATCGTGAGTTCCATGTAGGTGATCGAGTACTTTTGTACAATTCACGTTTAAAGTTGTTTCCAGGAAAACTTAAATCTAGATGGACAGGTCCCTACGACGTAACTAAAGTCTATAAATCTGGAGCTGTTGAACTAACTGATGGAAAAACAACTTTTATAGCCAATGGTCACAGGGTAAAATTATTCGTGGAAACTGAAGGGATACCTCAAACCGAAGAAATATTAGTGCTTAACGACCCTCCAACGGATTAAGGAAGCAGGAATTCTAAACTCAGCCGATTACGGGTACTATCTTTCTAAATTCACTTTTTAATATGCAATTTAAGTAATTTCGTCTTTTACCGGATAGACGTAAAAGAACTGGAATGCCTTTTATAGATAGAATAGAAGTTTTTATTTTACTTTTAAAATTAGGTTTAGATAAAGATGTTGCCTTTAGAATAGAAGCCTTAGTTTCTAACTCCGAACAAGGAACCGATACGCGAAATCGAGAAAAGAGATCTTTGTAATGGAAATTCAAGAAGTGCTATAAAGAGAAGGGCAAGATTTCTAAAGAGATGTAGAATTTGTGGCAAAAGTGAACATAATGGAAAATGTGGGGACAGCACAACTAAATCCCAGGATGAATGTTTGAATGTAATTAAGATGGGAACGACTAGGTGGTTATCCGAAAATCCCGATGGACAACAAAGAGAGAATTCAAACGCATCATTTCTAGGAATCAGGTTGATGGACCGTTACTATAGAAATCTCGAAGATTTAAAGGTGATAGGAGTAGAATTAGATTAAATTTTATTTTTTTTCTTTTATGTTTATTTTCAAAAATTTCATAAAAATTTTATGATAAATTTATGATTATATCATATATGGTTTATATGATAGAATTAAAATTTATCATACCAAAAATATTTTCTTTAAAAAGTTTTTTTTTTTAAAAAAAAAAAAAAAAAAGAAGAAAAAAAAAAAGGAGAATCGAGTAATTACTAACAAATCGAGTCGATAGGAGTTCGATTCGATTCATTAGCTTTATAACCTAAAATTATCACACTTTCATCTTCATCTTCCTCATTTCTTCACCAAGGAGGCCGACCCCCACCCCTTTTCCCCTCTTCAAAAATTTCATCACTTTTCACCAAATTTTCTATCCCAAATTACTTAATTAATCATCTTCTCTTCCATTCCACTTCACAAATTCATCAACATGGCATAAAAGGATAGATTTTTCAAGCAAAGCTCCTCTCTTTTTCAACACAATTTCGGCGGCACCACCATTTATTCCGGCAACTATATACTCTTTCTAGCTCTTTACGGTAACTATATAGATATATATCAATCATTTCAATTTTTATCAAGCTTTCAATTTTAATTTTAATTTTTTTCCTATAATTTGGTCTAAGTACTTGTTTGTGTTTGTTGTTTGTTGTTGTTTTTGTTGTTATTTTGTCATACCAAATATCATAGATGGCCTCATCATCTAGGAGAAGCTCTAAGAAAAGAAAACCAGATAACCCTGTAGTAGTACCGGTTCATGAACCGCGACCCTTAACTCGAACTTGAAGAAGCCGTTTCTTTTGAAAAAACCGCTAGTATTGAAGCTAAAAATGCCTATGATGGATTTTTCGAAGTGCGGGGTCACTCTAGAACGTGGTATTGATTTTGACTGTTTGGGAGAAGAAGTGAAGAAAATCTTCCAAGATAGGGAATGGATGGAAATTGCGATGGAACGCACTAGTAACATTAATGTCACAATGGTAGCCGAATTTTATTCTCGTTTTATCTACTTATGATATGGCTACTCTTGATGAACTAGAAAATATCCCTCTTAGGACGGTTAATGTCTCCTTCAATCCCGTCATGATAAATTCTTTTTATGGGTTACCCGAGATACTTGAGGATGATGATTATCGATCGTTTGGAATTTAGACCTCACTGGTAGACTACTAGCTAAATCATTTGAAGCTCGAGTCGCCTTTGATTCCACAAAGCGGTTTGGAAGGATAATAGGTTTCCTTATGGACAAGTGTATAAGGGACATCGTGGCTATCAAGCAATTTATAGGATATAATGTTAATCCTTCAACTCATCTATGTGCTTATGGTCGTGAGGATGTTGTTTTGGCCTGGGCTATGGTGCATGACATTCCAATAAATCTAGGGAAGTTAATTTTTACCAAGGCATGTGATTTTGTAAAGAATAGAACTCGAGGAGGACGTCTGCCGTTCCCTAATCTTATTTCTTCCTTGTGTGATCTTCATGAAGTACCAGTACTACCCTCAGATAGGATTATGTCACCTTTTGCTCCACTTATTGGTCAGAAACTAACTGCCTTGCCTGCTGGTAGAATCAACTACAATAATCCCAACCGCCAGCAACGTCAACAACCACCACAGCCATCTCCTATTCATACATCTCAAGTTCCTAGGCAATCACCTCACCCGCAGCCACTTCAGGGCCAGAATAGCCAAGTAGAGGCTATGTTTCAAAGATATGATTCAAGCTCGGGCTAGAACCGATGCTAATATAGCCTTAGCTTGTGAACAAAATAGAAAGTGGGTCAAGATCTTAGGATTGGCCAAAGAGGTCACGAGCTTTCATCGGTGCAATAGAACCCGGATATGCGAAATTTCTCCACATTACCCTCAGAGTCAGCCTGACCCGTATACTATGCCAGATTGGATTCCACCTGTCCCACCACCAGTTTTATTCCAGGACTATATGCCGTCATCTGTAGGACAGGGTAGTATGTTTACAGGTTCGTTTGATGCATCCATGGGCATGGGAGGAGTAACTTCGGTGCGGATGTGACAAAGCGGGTCTCGGCTCGTTTGGATTAGAAGGTTCGGTGACGATGACAACGAGGCAAACTCAGGCTACATTTCAAGCTTCTACGTCAGTGGATCCACAACAGTTTAACTATGATTTTAGTACGACTCGGTCTCTCGGGGCTGATTTTACTTCTAGTATGTTTGGATCTTTTTCGGCTCATTTTGACTCATCTTATGACGAAGATGAGGATTATGATGGAGAAGAGTAGTTAAGTAAACTTTTCCTATTTTACGATGTACGACGATATACTTTGGTTTGATTTTTATTTGATGTACTCTGTGGTTAGTACACTGCGCAGTTTTACGTTTTTTTCTTCGTTGTATCTGTATTATTAGAATTTTCCACCCCTGTTTTAGATAAAATTACATACATTCACACTGAATAAACCTGATAGAACATCCTGAAATGCAAAAATCTGTGACCGAGCACCGTAGCACCGGCCCGCGCCGGGACTACACCGGCCCGCGCCGGTCCGGTGTTCTACCGACCTCATTCGGGTTGTTTCTTACCTATTTCGGCACTTCTATATAAGGAACCGAGGGCTCACTCCTCGGCCTTGCCAATTCACTTCTTAAGCCTCTCGTTTTCTTATATATTCCGTATAAAATGTCCGATCATTCGTCGGTTAACTTATTCTCCTCCGCATACCCCAAACTCCGTACTCCCTAATTCGCATTATCCGTTTTTCCACCCCATTCCTTACAATTATATGAATGAAGCAAATCCACACCCTTTCTTGAGTAATTTCAACCAATCACCGGTGCTGGTTGAAAGAGGTCTAAATTTTCGAAAAGTGGATAATTGGGCATTCATAAGAATGGACGTAGATGGGTGGGATTATTTTTGTCGTATGCCCGTAGGAAGAATTAATGTTACAATGGTAAGAGAGTTTTACTCGGTACTTGCAGAGGCCGATCGTAGAATCGTTACAAATCTGTTACCATTGTGAGGTACCGTTGTTCCTTTTACTTCTACCGTAATCAATCAAATTTTTCATATACCACCAGTCCAAACATCACCCTCTAGTCATTATGAGTATCAGTGGAGACTTGACACCGCTGAAGGATTTATTAACAAATGTTCGGAATCTTATCAAGTTTTATTCCAACATTATGATAGGGATAGAGATGTCTCCACTGCCGCTTTACTTCCCCATTTGAGAACCTGGAAACGTTTCATCAATTCACGAGTTTATCCAACTGATGATTTCTCGGAACTCAGTGATGATGAATTGTTATCTTGTTGTATGCTATAACGAGCGGGGCGTTATAGATTGGGGAATATTGATTCGTAAAGCAACGTTAGTTTTGCATTTGGAAGCGTACCGATCCGGCGACCTATGCCTTTTGCATGGCCGATTTCCGAATAAGTGTTCGTTTGGCTAGGGTACCAAAGAAGAGCGACCGATGAGTACTTTCCAAACTTCGACTTCCTCGGTAGGGCTACTACCGGTCGATATTCCGGGAGGATCTTCAAGTGGAGAAAATTAGGTAGTTATGATAGTTGTAAGGAATATCAAAGATAATCATAATGATAGAATAAATTAACTTATAATAAATTAGTTTAATCATAACTAGATTAACTTAGTTTTAGTTTTTAGTTTATAATAGTATTTAGTAGTTCACTTGTATTTTTTAATATTGTAGTATATTTGTTTGTGTTAATGTTTTTTTTTTATTTTTATTATTATTATGCTATATTATATAAACGCTAATCTATATGACACGTAACAATATTCACCCGTTATAAAATTTATTTTGTTTCCTCAACCAACTTTTTACTACTCATTACACATCGAGATGATGCCAATTCGTAAGTGGGGAGTAGAGATTGGTTAGTAAATAAAATAAATTTAGTATATCAATTACTGATGCACTTAGTTTAATCAATCTTAAGGAAATAAACGAAATAATATATAATCATTATAATAAAAATGATATATTTGGATAGAATAAATTTTTAATTAAGTAAAGTAATCTCGATATATTATTTCTATATTATTTATATCTATGTTAGATTTTTATCAAGATTTTAAGTATGTATACCTAGATAAATAGTATGAAATATTATTTTTTTTTGAAATTAGACAAAAGTTACTTATAATTATAATAAAATTTTAGAATGATTTTGTTTTCAAGACAAGTATGAATTTGGAATCGGATTAGGAATGATGAGATTTTTGGCATTACTTTGACTAACTATGGCCAAATAAGCCTACCCGAATGTAATTTCCAATTTTTGTCCCCACCTCACCTTTCGCAGAGTGATCAAGACCTCACTCGAAATTAGCCATTATGATTAACTAGATATAACCGACCCTTAACTTAAATTGGTCTACATTTCTTTGAAATCCCGCAAGTTTAGTATGTGCTTATGGATAGCGGTGACGACATCGAAATTCAATAATGGTATATGCTGAGATTGGAATAAATATTATTCGGAAGGCAATCTATTAACAAAAAGTGTTATTCTCTAGAAAAGAAAAAGTTGGAATAATTAAGTGCTGATGTATCCGTACTCACCTCATGACACTTGAAAGATAGTCGACTCTGGTAATGAGTTCGGTTATGTTTGTTTGTTGTTAAAAAAAAAAAAAAAAAAAAAAAAAAAAACAAAGTGTCAGGATGTTACTGATCAAGGTATTTTTGATCAAAAGTTGAAGGTGTAAGCACGTACGACTTGCCTCTATTTTCTTTTGATTTCCCTTTGTTATCCTTTCGATTAGCCAAACACCCTGAGCCTGAACGTTATAAGCCATTTTGCCAACTACTTGACTAAGGGCCTGTTTGTTTACACCACTTAACACTTATTCTTAAAAGAATAAGTGATTATTAAAATAAGTGTTGTTTGATAATACTTTTTAACACCTCTTAATTAATTAAGATCTTCTGAATTTCCTGTGAAAAATTATGGAAAATTTTAAGTGGTTGAGGAACTACTTAATTCTGAATTTTTTCAATAAATCTATGTTATAGGTAGGGGTACACCCCACACCCATATCTACCTCACACCTACACCTTACCCTCACCCTACCCTCAACCCCACCCCCATCCACCCCACCCACCCCACACCTTACACCCACACAACCCATACCCCCACACACCACACACCCACCCACACCCTCATCCACCCATACCCACCCCCACACCCCACACCCTCATACCCACCTACACCCTCACACCCCCACTCCAACACCCCCACTCCCACCCTCCCTACACCCACACCTACCACACACCACACCCACACCCACCACCCTACACACACTCATACCCACACCCACCCATAGCCACCCCTACACCCCCACACCCTACACCCACGCCCACCCGACACCCACCCCCACACACCACACACCCGACACCCACCCACACCCACACCCCACCCTACACCCACCTACACCCCTCATTACCCCACACCAACACCCCCACCCACCCTACACCCACCCTCCACACACCCACACCCACACTCACATACACACTCACGAAACAAATTCTAGATATAATAAATGTTACCAAACAGTTTAATCAATTTCAGCACTTAAAATATTCAGTTACTTAATTTATTCAGAATTAAGACTTCAGATTTCAGACTTCAGATTTCAGTCTTCGGTTTTAACAAACGGCCCCTTAGTCCTTGATTCCGAAATTTCATATAGTGGCGATTAAAAAGTTATTCTAAGTATTTTATTTTTTAGTTATTAAGTAATTCATGTAGAATTTCATTTAGATAATATTTATAACTAATTTATTAAGTTATACACACTTTTTATTTTTTTAATAATCTTAGATAGATAAAATTAATAAGATTATAATGTTGATAGCATACGTTACTGAGTTAGAAATTTAATCTAGAAGAGCTATATTGTTTGCATTATAACAGTTTATATATTATCGCTTATTTTGCTCGAGGACGATCAAAAGCTAAGTGGGGAGTAGTTGATGTATGATAATAATATAATCATATTATATGACTTTTTATATCGTATTTACGATAATATCGTATAAATTCTATAAAAATATATCTAAAAACACATAAAAATCGAAATCATTATAAATAGATATTATCGTTATTATTTTAGTAAAACTTATAGTTTTTATGATCAAAATTACTCGTGGCTCGTGTTTTTGATTTGTTTCGGGGTACGTGTGATAGAAAACGAAGAATTAAAACCGAAACAAGACGAAACGGAAGAAAGATATTTTTCAAGATCCGGCCCGAACCGAAAAAACCCGGCCCGAGCCGGAATCTCTCTCGCCACCAAAGACACGGGGACCGTCGTCGGTAGAGAATCTCCACCGTAGCACCGGCCCGCGCCGGGACTACACCGGCCCGCGCCGGCCTTGACATCCACTCTATAAATACTCCTCATTTGCGGCTTGAGGAAGTTGTACCAATATATATATATCACTTCTATATATATATATATATATATATATATATATATATATATATATATATATATATATATATATATTATCTTAATCTAGTGTGTAGTTCTCGTAAATACCGTAAACGACACTCGTCGAAATAATACTGTAGTATAAGTATCGTTTAAGTACTTAGAAGGTTTATCAAGGCTCGTTGTTGCTAAAGGAGTTGCTATTTCCGGAGAATGCGGCTCTGACACTACAATTGTAATCTGGTAACTTTTTAATGTATTTATGTTTGTTTGTTGCTATTAGTATCTATATATTAGTTATAATGATATTAGGCTAACTCTATATCTAGCCAAGATATGAAATTGAATTAGTTTATCTTTTTAGGGAAATAGATGATGACTAAGTTAAAATTGAATTAAAATCGATTATAATGAATCTTTTTCTATCTTGCAACGTATTGATAATATTCGGATTGACGTAATTAACCAAGATGAATCGCAACATATAACCTAACGATGAACCGACCGCAGAAGTTAGGATATGAGATAAAGGATAGAAAAACCGGAGGGTAAAAATGGCCGAGTGAAAACGTGACAACGGAATCCTATTTCCTACCCGGGGGCATTTTGTCTTGGGAAAGATGAATCTTATTAAATTTGTGTTCAAGATCATAATAATGTTAAAATCACGCTTTGATTAAAACTACACCGTTTGTGTTAAATCGATCCGCCTGACAACCGGAGCCTCTTGAATAACATCGGCCGTCTGACAAACGGAATAACCTCTTTTATCCGGGGTAGATTTGTACTCGGTACCTGTTCAGACTAACTAAGATTAGCATGGGGCAATTGTGGAGATTAAACTGATGACAATTTGACATATGACAATTTCATACGCTCGTGTGAGGAGGAGTTGTCTAGCTTAGGAATACACCGATTCATATATAATTGATTCACCTTAAAATAAGGAAAGATCGAGCACATCTATTTCTACTAAAAAGAGATACCGATTCAAATGACATATTCTTGGCTAGTCTTTTATAATATTACTAGTATTTATATCTTATATATTGTATTGGTACCTATATATATTTATATCTATATATATATATGTATTTCTATATATTTATATATATATTTATGTATCTATATATATATATATATATATCTGTTTTAGTTTTATGCACTTATTTACTTGTTTTAAGGTTACTAAATAGAAAAAAAGAAAAATTGCGACTTAGATTGAGTTAATAATAGCTTCTTGGTGTTTAGCCACACTCT
Organism: Gentiana straminea; assembly: GCA_036785695.1. NCBI lineage: Eukaryota > Viridiplantae > Streptophyta > Magnoliopsida > Gentianales > Gentianaceae > Gentiana > Gentiana straminea. The sequence goes on along the minus strand of JAVUPR010000424.1, from coordinate 504,087 downwards.
GAATTACCATACGTTTCCCTGAGGATTCGACACCTGACTCACCATACTAGCACTACAGTTTGACCCGATACACTGTCGGTTAAAGACTGGAATAGCACTAGGAAAACCCACGTCATTAACTGAGTTTTTACTATTCTTCAAAATCTCAGTACTCTATTCTTCATCTGATTATAATTGACTAAATCAGAGTGCACCATTCAATCGATCATCTAAGATATCATTGTCCTTATGATTCTTAGTTTATACAAGATCCATAAAGTCAGTTCAGGTCATCACAATCTTGCCTGAAGTCTAACTTTAGAGTCTCGACTTTAATCTTCATAAACTGAGTTTGAACCCTCAGTTCTTCAATCTTCAATAACTGAGTCTGACCCCTCAGTTCTTTTGTCTCTTAGATAAGTCAACTGAGTTTGTGTCCCTCAGCGAACTTACCTACTTCAGTTTCTGTTGGTGTGCTCTTATGTCATTTTTTCAGTAACTCTTTAGGATATCAGTTTCTTCAGTTAATTACCAAGTTTTTCAGTTCTAAACCTAGAACTATAACATTGCTTGTCCGATTAACTTATACAAATATCGGACTCTATTAAATCCTATACATTGATTTCTAGACATCTTTTTGCTTTGCACTATAACAGCTAGTTATGACACTTCATCAATGGGGTCTAAAAATAATAAATGAATAAGTGATGAATCATCATCAAAACATAAATTTTATTTCCAACAACCCTCCTTAACAGCAATGCAAAAAGATAAGGATAAAACAATAATAGACACAAAAAAACTGAGAAACTGTGTTTTTATTAATGAAACTGAGTTACAGGGTAAAAAGTATTAAAATACAACAATACATGAAAAGAAACTAAGTTTCAGCTTCCTTTCCCTTTCTTTGGTCAGTTTCTTCAAGCTTCTTGTCATTCAGTTCAGCAATTTCTTTCATGGAAAGATTTGTTGAAATGATTTCAAACCCATTTATATTTTCCCAGACATTTCATGAATTGGTCATATTGTGCTTTCTGAAAAACTTGCTCTTGAACAAAATTGCAAATACCAACACAATTTTCCTTAACTTTTCACTGGTAGCTGTCTTCAGTAAATCTTTGACAAACTCACGTTCAGTTTGTCCAACTTTCTTTTCAGCTTTCTCTAGCGTGTCATTTCTTTCCCATTTGTTCAGTTTATTCCAATAATGAACAAGAACTTTCTGCATGATTAGAAAACTTTATAAGGCTTGTTCTCTTGATTCACCTTCCTTAGTAGGTAGTTCCTTGAAAATTCTGTAAAGTTGTGAATCCAAGCCAAGTCTTTTCTCAATTGGTTCATAAAATTTTTCAATCAGCTCCATTTCTTCGTCATTCATGTCAGCTCTTTATTTCTTCAGTTCGATTAGTTTTTCATCAATACTATCAAGAACCTCAGGCATTTCAGTTGCATTGACTTGTAGAATGGCTTCACTTTCCCTTTATTGGCATCATCCTTCTGAATCAGACTCATGATAAATGCATTGAGATGTTGTTGATTGGATGCCAATATGGTTTGGGCAATAACTGTGTCTTTCATGGCATTTTCCAGTAAAGGAATTATGTCACGTACATTGGTAACAATGCCTTCCAATCTCTCCCGAGTCTCAGCTTTCCTGGCATCTATTTCAATGGTTGCTTTTCTGATTTCGATCAAGGTGTCATGACAGTCCTTCTTTACACTGTCTAACCTCTTTTCCATGTTAGATCTTTCATTCTTGCTTTCTTCCATGTATTGTAACACCTTTCCAAAGATGCCCGTATCTTTATTTTGTATTCTCACAAGCTCATTGAAGTTGTACTTGATGAACTCAGCTTGTGTTGGCATATCTTTCTTGTCAGTTTTGGCTTCCTTGGCCTTAGATGCTTTCTCAGTTTCCTCTTGAGACTTGTTTGCAACATTCTCGTTTTTTGAATTTCCTCAGATTACCTCTTTACTTCTTCCAGACTTGATTTTTCAACTTTTCTAACTGGTGATTGCTTCACATCAGGCTCATCATCAGTTCTTTCTCCTGCTTGGTCAGCTTCAACTTTTGCTCTCTCAAGAACTTCTCTATCAGTCGGTGACTGATAACCTTCTTCATCTTCTTCTTTTTCCGATTCAGACTAAGTCTCAGAGTCTGAATCACCACTTTCTTCTGAACTCTCTTTTTCAGATTTTTAGCAACATGTTGCCTGCTTCTTTTTCTTGGAGAGAGGCAAGAATCCGTTTTTGTAGATCAGGATCTCCCTGTGAATCATCATCATCATCATTATCATCTTTTTATGACTTTGAGGCTTCCCTTTTAGTAAACTTTTTTCGGTAATTGTTTCTTATCAAGGAATATCCATTACTCAAAAATTCTTCAGAACTGAATAGTTGAGATAGATGATTGATATTAAACAAATCAAAGACCCATTTTTCTGTGCTTTTCATAGCTTCTAGTTGGCTTCTTTGATTACCGATTGAGCTAAACTTCTAATGTTGATAAGCATCAAGTCTTCCACAGTCAGCTTCAATCAGTTTCTCAATGTCGACAGAAAGATTAGACTGGGTTATGATCTCTTCAATTTCTCTAGGATCCTTCAAACTAAATTCAGCTAGAGTTCGAACTTGTTTTTCAGTTTTCTCTACTTTAGTTTTCTCTACTTCAGTTGGATTCCCTATCAAAACAACTGGGATGATAGATGGTTCAGCTTCAATTTCATGAACTATACTAACTTGTTCAATTTCCAAATTTTCTTCAATGACATTTTCCTTTTCAACTTCAGCTACAGGTTTAGCAACTAGTTTAGAAACCTATTTTGATTTAGCAACCTGAAGCTTACTTGGTTCTTTTGTTGGTCCAGTTTCCAGTTCAGCAACTGGTTCCCTTTCATCATCAAGTTCATCAACTTTCTTTTGATTTTCTTCTTCAACAAGTTCATCCAGGGTGATGACTTGTTGTGGAGCAGATTCAATTTCAACAACTTCTTTGCCTTCAGACTGAGAGGCTTCCAATTCTTTAATTGATTCTTCATACTCAAGTCTAGAGGCTGATTTTTGTGGTGTAGATCTTGATTCGGATATCAAGTTGAGCATTGCAATTACTTCAGGTCCAATTAGCTCTTCATCACTATCAGTTTCTTCATAATCAACCTCAATTCTCAGGGTTTGTTCTCCCCGAGTGTCAGCTTCTGGTAGTGATGGAACAAGTACTTGAGTTTCTTTAGCTGATTCTTGAATGGGTGCATCTTCCACAACAGACTTGGTAGGAGTTTCAGCTTCAGCTCTTGGTTTTTCTTTGTTTGACCTCTAGTTTCTGAAGTCAAGGATTTTGCTGGTGACGGTTCCTTGCTATTCTCAATTACTTCAACAACCTTGGCTTTTTCCAAAGCTTCCAGTTTTCTCTTTTTCTCTTTCAGTCTTTCAAGATCTTCCAATGCTTCTTCTGTGGTAACTTTCTTGGATGACCTTTTTCTTTTCTTTTTAGGTTCAGTTCTCAGCTTTCCTTTTTCTAGACTTGTTCTTCTCATCTTTCACAACTATTCTTCCATCAACATCTGCAGTTGATCCTCTTCTTGCAATTCCAAAATGATCAATGATCCTCTGTACCATTAACGCAAGTGTCTTCTTGTGATTGAATCTCCCTATCTTTACATTAGTTTTCTTCTTTGGTACATCAGATGATTGTGCTGCTATTTGGTCCAGAATGTATCTATGCCAATTGAAGCTCTCTTCAAACCATATCACATACAAAAAATCTAACTTGGTGCCGGATAGATTGCTAAAATTGCCAGCGTTTCCAATTACACAATTTGCTAGCATCTTAGTTAGATAATTGAATTCAGGTTTGAGAAGACCTATTGACCCTGACAATGATACATTCGAATCTCCAAGGCTGCGGCGGCCTCTTTGGAGTTGGTCCTCTGGTTCAGGACATTTCTGGCGTCGACAGTAGCTAGACCCTCTTGACGGGATCGATCCCAATCTACGGTGGGATTATCAAGTGTTTCTCCCCCACCTTCAGTGGGGGGTTGATTCTGCGTGGTTCCCTTTTCGGTGTGGCTGGGACCAGTTGTGAATTTTTGCTACCTGCCATCTTCTTTTCTACGAACTGATTTCACTAGAGAGAAATCCGTACTATGGTAGCCAACTACTTTCTGACACAATCTGATCTACTTTCTGACACTCTCAACTACCTTGTACAATTTGACCTTTGGACAGCTAGATCAAAATCTTTTGATGGCGAGAAATCCGGTGAGGCGGTGGCCGAAAATATGAATTTCACGGGAGAGAGGTGATGATTCAAACGCATAATCCCCTAAAACTGTGTACTTCCTCCATGAAAATACATGCACCACCAGTTCGATAGGCTGCATATTCCCACAATATGTGATTCCGAATGAAAAGACCATCTGAAAGTAACAAACGAGACATTTTCTGGCAAAGTAGCGTAACTTGACCGTGATAATACCGAGAGAGGCAATATTCTCGAACGCAAACTTGGTATACCACGTGTTCTTAGTATAAAATGCGGACGTATAGCTTCAAAGATTACAATGATCTGATCAAAAGGAGTGAACTTTCTCGACCGAAAATGATGCAAAGTTTCAGCTACAATGGCATGATCAAGAACTCAACGAGAGAGGTGAATTCTCAAATGCTAACTCGTGAGTTTTGTGTAAGATTTGATAATATTACCTCTTTCTAGTGTTGAAGCTGATGCTTTCCTGGCGAGAGAGCTGATTCCAGAGGTCCATTGAACGGTGAGAGCTTCGTTTTCCCCTGAAGGAATGAAGGAGACAATGAAGGACTGCAACTCCACCGTGAGAGGGGAGCTTTCGGTGGATTTCCACGTCTGAAAACCGGAAAGTTTGTAACTCTTTTTCCCGGTAACGGAGCTAACTGATAATGCTTAAATTATCACAGGTGAATAGCGGTGGTGTAAGTGGTGGATATTTGTCTATGGAAAGTGTATGAAGGTGATGCTAGCCGGTGGTGCTCGGCGGTGAAGTGGTGGCATAAATGAACAGTAGAGAGAGTGTATGAAATTTGGCAGAGTGTTGCCTTGTTTTTTCTATTAATTGTCTATGTCCATAATGGTTACAATGAGCTCTTTTTAAAAGAGAGGAGCAAGTTAGGGTTTTAGCTACAAACAAACAAGTACGATAGTCTACGATGCGGCGCTAATTACATGTTAGACCGCCTGGCGAGATATAACGTACGGACTCGTTATGTGGTCACTAGTCATCTTCCTTGTTATCTAGATGACACATTGTTCTTGCTAGATATATAGAAACTCGAATCCGGATCCGATCCATAATTGGATCGTCAGATCTGATATCACCGATCGAGACGCTCGATCATGCACAGTGAAAGCTACGAATTAAATTCGCATGCGATTCACATGATTAATTAATATAACTTCAAGAAGGTAGAAGATTTACCCAACAGAAGAGAAGCCGTGATCTTCCGGTTTGTATCTCCAAACGACGACTGGTGGACGTCGATCCTCGTAGTAGAACCTCCTCGAATATGTTTCTCTCAATTGTTAACAAAAAAACAAAATTTCCCTCTTTTGTAAAAGAAAGAGCGTCCCCTTTTTCTTTCAAAATGACGTTGGATTCAAAACTATTTTGTGTTGGGAGAAACTCTATTTATATAGCATAATAACTAATAGTTTGAGAGTTTATCTTATACACACAAATTTATCTTTTCCTTTAAGGAAAAATAAAACAATTATCCAATAGGAAAACAAATTTCCTATTTATCCAATAAGAAAACTAATTTCTTATTTATAATTATTTAACACATAAACAATTATATTTTCCACATTATAATTAATTAAGAGAAAGTTATTTTTCCCAAAAACAGTAAAATGTGGCGCCATTTTTATGCCTACTGGGATAATATAAAATGTCTTTTCTATATTACATATTATTTACCGAATAAATAATATTCGTATATTCATTAAATAGACCAACTATTTAATTTATTCTCGAGGTTCCACAAAACGAGACTTCACTCGCATGTTAGGATCCAACCCGGGGACCATGGACCTATAACCAATAGCTACAAAAAACTGAATAAAATATTCATCGAACAGAACATTTCTACTCAACTCATTAATTCCGGAATTACGCCACCATAAATCCGAAACTAAACTCTATCGATTATAGATATAACTTATTCTCAAAGCGTCGAGTCAATAAGTTGTCCATTGATATGATCATTACATACAGAGTAACCCTCCATAGACCATCCATAACGAAGCGGGAATGTCTCCGTAAATCTTCCTCATTACATCTTATCCTTATTTACCATTAACCCACTAGTGATCAATTAGTTCATAACCAATATGAACTCGGCCGATCGATCAGTTTCTATGATTAACAAATAAGAGGATTGTCTTTCTACTTCCCGCAGGAAGGAATGGATTCCGTATCTGTGAGTCACACACTCCTCGCTCATTCCAGAATAGTGCCAACGATGAAAGTGATTCGGACCGCGCCTCTTAGAAATCCTTAACGAACACATCAAACCCTATCTTGAAACAAGTAGGAGTATGCAATCACTTCAGGATTAAGGTTAATCCATATATGATCATCTTGAGATTTAATAAGATTTCTCAATCACGGAATTATATGAGAAACGCAGATTAAATCTATCATGTCCTATATGACAACATCATATATAAATGCCCCACTTAGATAACCAATATCAACGGTCCGGATAAGACGGTCACACCATAAAGTGTTCTGGGTGCATTAATGGTGGTTTAATCCATAGACCCCATACTTTGATTAAGTTCACCACTGACTAATAGTTCAAGTGTAAATCCATAAACTTAATCCTCACGTGTGACACACACTAAGTTATATGGCTACATATGATACAACTTGGGGTTTTCAGTAGTGTATTTCTTATAAGCACAAAGCAAATAATCAGATGAGAATAAATCTATCATTTATTAATTATAAAAACAATTACATAAATTGTCATTCGGGCGCTACGCCCAACAATCTCCCACTTGCCCGTAAGGACAAGCAACAATTGTCTTTCGGGCACTACATCTAATAATCTCCCACTTGCCCGTAAAGACACACAACAATTGTTTTTAGAGCACCACACCCTTATTCTATCTATCCACAACATTCTCCCACTTGCTCTAAAGCAGATGAGACATATCTCCCAATTTCATACCCGCCAAGCGCTTATCAGTGACATTAGATGCCACACGACTTGGTTAAACTGATCAGCATGTTGTCGGTTTCGAGGCGATCTTTAGGACTGAAACGTCGCCTCTTTGCACGGTCTGTCTGATCAGGTGGTACTTACTTTCAATATTTTTTGACCTCTTGTGATTGTGAAGATCATTTGCATAAGCTACCTCTCAACTGTTTTCATAGTAAAATGGTGTCGGCTCATCGAGACCTGGAATCGCTTCCCGATCCAACAAAGAACTTTTCAAGCCACACTGCCTCTTTAGCTTCTCCGAAAGCTGCTATGTATTCGACTAACAGAGTCAAATTGGTAGTGCTGGATTGCTCCAGACTATAGCTCCATCACTATGAGAAAACACTCGAGCCCGAGATCAACTTACGATCATTCTTAGTCTGACTTAAAATCAGAATCAGTGTAATCAACAATACTCAGGTTTGCACCCGAATACACACGTATATTATTCCTCGTTCTCTAAAGATACTTGAGGATGCACTATACTTCTATCCAATGCTCGAAATCCAAGATTCGACCACAATTGACTTTTAATAATCTGACATTCTCTATCCAAAAGAGAATCTACCCCATTCTCTCTATATCCGAAGATTAAGAGAATTATTCCGTGAGGGGTTGGGTAGGAAACCTCTCGTTTGAATATTGCATACGAAAATGCATTATCATCTTAAACAATAAGATGGATGGGATACGGCCACAACTTGTTCTCATGAAATTGACCGAATCAAATTCTAAGAATATAGTCTACTTCTCTAATTCAAAGAAGTTTGGCTCGTCGGTTCCTAACTTCAGATAACACACTCATGTTGCTTACAACATCGATGCAATGTCACCTTTCATTAATACTAACGTCTACTCTTTACCAATATTGATTCTCTGGTCTACAAAAGACTCATCAATATTCTGTTTAAGCCCACACATTTCAAATATGTGGCTTTTAATGACCTAGAGGTTTGCTTTAATCCACTAATGGATATGAGCATAGGCAGGCAATCTTCCATTGGCTTTAAGCTAATACCCTTCTGTTCCGATTGAATTGAAGTTCCGTTATATGGAAAGAAAGTTTCAGGGCATGACCCCTGGTAATCTTTCTGCTTTCCGTAGAGTCAAGTGAGGCTAAATGGTGAGAGTTTCAGGGCATAACCCCTATTAAACTTTCTACTTCTCAGGGAATTACCCCTAGACCAATTGGCTTTGCTTAGAAAGATAAACTTTCCATATTCATTCAACTCTTCTTCACGTAGATCCAATTTCTCCCACTGGGCCTGAGACACTCAGGTGTAGTTCTACGAGAGTGTGAACAGATATAGAGTACCAAAACTCCATTTACAGGCTTATGGCTTTAAGCCAACCTCTTATTTTTAGAATCCTATATAGCCCAAATAGACCATAGGTGATCAATCACCCCCAACAAAATGTAAAGTCTGCATAATCACAAAAGGTCAATGGTTAAACCATACTCCCACTGCATTTGGGTGGATTGATATTCTGATCTGGTTCGGTAGCATCTATCAGCGTAATCCCCAACAACCAATGTTGGATGTGGTCTGATTAAATCAGATAGTAACTCATTGAGTAACATTACTTCAAGGTCCAAGATTGTTATTTTAACCTTCTTTCAGAAAGGCAGTGATAGTACAACCGTCACTTTCCGATCTTAAGAATCTTATAACCAACCTTAACTTTTTGCATTAGGATATTTCATGAACAGTCGCCATCTGAACGTGTATGCAAAATCTCCAATCCTACCTTCAAGCACAAGTGCTAAATGTCTTTACTTACGGACGTGGTGTAAAGGTACTTCACTCCTTATCCTCAAATTCAAAGGCATCTTCTAGGTAGACTTCTCGGTATCACATGAAAATGTAAACCGTCATTGTGCAACCAATATATTAATTGAGTTTAGTAGTGTATTGTAGCATATCAATAACTATACAAGGCAATACATGGTTTATCCTTTCAGTGAAATCGTTTCACTCGGAGGTAGGCCGAGCATCAGTGCCAACTACTATGCTATAGCCTATATCTGAGCATGGAATACTTGTTTCTCTGGTAATATCAGAGATTCTTCCAAATATTTAGATAAACTAATTGGCGTTTCGAGTAGTCATTAGACAAAATGTCTATTACTCAAAAGCTTCCACTAGCTCGTATCTTCATAAGACCACGAAGGTCAATATGAACAAGCTATAATACTTCTTTAGCTCTATTACCCTTTCTTAATTGAAAGGTTACTTAGTCATTTTTCCTTTGAGATAGTGTTCTTAGACTGGGAGATAAGAATCACCCTTAGCTAGTCTTAAGATCTTATCTTTAGGATATATGCACTAATTAATAGATGCTGAAGAATCGTTTATCTTAATATGGAAACCATTTGTCTTAATAGTTTATGATGTGTTACATATACCTTTTCAGCTTTACTTAGCGGTTCTGACTTAGTCAGACAAAAGTCTGAGTCTCAGAATCGTATACAAATGTCATATTCACTTTCTTTAAGGCAACTATATAATCGATTTGAAAGTAAATCCATTCGTTCCAACGAATCTGATAACAGAAATTAAACTTCTGTGATATACAAGGATTAAAATCCGAAATTTCTTTCCTTATATCACTCCCACAATCTTAGCTGAAATAACTGCTCATTGTCTACTCTTTAATCATGAATGCCCTGCTACCTTGTTCTTACAAAAGAACTTCACCTTCGAGTCATATTCCCGGTCAAGAAAGTCTCTAAGGATTCATAGGTTAGTGATCCGAAATCACTTTCCTTATCCTATACTTTCTTTCATTAATATTTCGGTTTAGCTTTTAACTTATTTAGTTTTGATGACTTACATTTTTAGACATTCTTTCCCATTCTTGGATTTCTTTAAAGGTAATGGCCGTGAACTAGCAGTTCATTTGAGTAGACATTACTCATGAACTGTGGGATGTCTAGTGAGATTGATACCAAATCATTCTCGTCAACTTAGAACTAATTTCGTTTGTCTCTCGTTCAACACGAGTGACAGCAGTGACATACTCATCAATGTCACTTAAGTTTGAAGGCTCAAGAGGGAAATCCTCCACCAAAAAAATTAATTGCGTTCTTGATTTATGAGTTCAACGTTCTTGTTACTTTTCCACTTTTACGAAGTCGTTACCAGTCAATTTATCGTTTTTAGCAGTTTAGTTACCTTGAGATGATATGTAGTTGTAAAATAAATTGTGATATAAATATAAATCAAATCATACACCACAACATATAATAATTTTAGGAATAATAAACGTGATGTCATGCATGCAGTTTATCCTACCATTCCAAGGATTTAATCTCACACCTCAGTGCCGCCGTAGGGTAGGTCAAAGAGGTGACGATTAAATTGAGACAATCTCTCTCAACAATTAAACCATTTAAGAATCGAACATCTCCTATTTAATCGTTGATTACCTTCCTTTTTCAGCCAAGATATTTCCAAAAATATTCTTGTGAGTGTGACCTAATGTTTCAGATTTTTAAGTTCACCCTGAGTATGCCGCCGTAGGGTAGGTCAGTGACCCAACGAGTACTCAAAATCCTATCCTTTCGGAGACCAAGCCTTGAATTTTGATAGCGGTGAAGGCTATCCGTAAGGGGCCGAAATCAAAGCGGCACGAGGCGTCACCATTTAATCACGTGCTTGTGTCAACAATAGAGGCCGTGGGGTCGGTTGTCACATTCCCCGCTCCCACTCGTTATTTTGAAAAATAGGTAGTCATATTAGGATTTTCAGAATTTCTTAATAATCCGAAACACAATAAATCATGAATATTTAATATTAATCCTCCCATTAATTCATCGGTTCCAAATACTGTCTAACTAGTGTCACTTATTCACGACTTTCCAATTTCTCGGATTTATAAATTTTGTGTAGACACTACACAATTAAAAATCGTCAAGAAATTTATAATCCTAATACATTAGGACTTATGATTTTCCAATGATTCGAAAAACAATAAATCACAAAATTTAAAGCTCCCACTAGTTTATCGGTTCCAAATACCGTCTAACTAATGACACTATATTCATTATTTTCCAAATTTTCATTTATTTAGAAATCTTTTGTGTAGACACTACACAATTAAAATTCCCGAATAATTTTATAGTCCTAATCTTGTCTTGAAAAAAAAAATTTAGGATCTCAGAATTTTTCCAATAATCAAAAACCATAAATCATGAAAAGCAATCACAAACTTATCGGTTTCAAATACCGTCTAGTTAGTGTCCTATTTTTTCTTGACTTTCCAAATTTTCGGTTATTAAATCCTATTTATATAGACACTGCATAATCAAAATTCTTAAATAATTTTAGATCCCAAAAACAAATTTACCCAGTAAATTTTATTTTTTATCATGTGAATTTTATATCAAATAAAATTCCGTTTGTTCAATTAATTTAATTAATTACCTAAATTTATCTAAATTAATTACCGTGTTCATACATGTCTAATTAATGCCAAAATTAATTTTCTACATGTATGTATATGCTAGGAGTGGATATCATGAATATGATGCATGACATGGTTATATCACATAAATAATCACATAAGAAAATAAATGCGAAAAATAAACCACTGAGATGGATCGTTGGAACCCCGTATTTAATCTATAATAAAATTAAAATTAAATAAAGCTACGCTTAAAGGATTTACTAATCTCTAATAGATCCTGCCGCCGCTCTGTATAATAACAAACTGCTCCATTTTATGAACAAATGAGCTCCCAATTGAGTTGGTTGGACGCCTTTTCTCTTACCGTGGTAGGGTGAGTTTGATCATTGGCTGATGCAACTAATTTTTTTCTTTATTCACCAAAACTGCAACTTTTCTGGAAAAATTTGATTAAAAACAATCAAGGTTGATTCGAACCCTTGACCTACTGGTTTCTGAAACACAACTAGACCACTGCGCCGCCAACTTTATCTTCCATTAAAGCTTCGCGTTTAAATAAATACCAACAGAGTGGCCGATTTGAATTTAATTCTATTTATTAGGAAATTAGATTACAACAAATAAATTACATAATTTTCTATACCCGGAAAATTTGGGTTTACAATAGATCTAACGTCAAACAAGTACCAACCCCAATCCATCTCGTCAACCAAGAACATTCAACCACGCATATATATAATAAACGTATAAAAGATGCAATTTTTATTCAATTCCACTCCTTATTAATTAATTATGCAATCAAGATCGGAAAATCGCTTTAACTTGGCTCTGATACCACATGCTAGATATACAGAAACCCGAATCCGGATCCAATCCGTAATTGGATCGTCAGATCTGATTCACAGCACCGATCGAGACGCTCGATCATGTACATCGGAAGCTACGAATTAAATTCCCATGCGATTTTACCACGATTTAATTCACATGATTAATTAATATAACTACAAGAAGGTAGAAGATTTACCCAACAGAAGAGAGCCGTGATCTTCTGAATTGTATCTCCAAACGACGACGGTGGACGTCGATCTTCGTAGGAGAACCTCCTCGAATATGTTTAAGAAAAACCCTAGTTTTTATTCTCCCAATGGCTAAGACAAGAAAACAAAATTTCTCTCTTTTTTAAAAGAAAGAGGCGTCCCCTTTTTCTTTCAAAATGACGTTGGATTCAAAACTATTTCGTGTTGGGAGAAACTCTCTTTATATAAGATATTAACCAATAGTTAGAGACATGGTGTATAGCACGAAAACCCTTTCGATATCTTATACACACAAATTTATCTTTTCCTTTAAGGAAAAATAAAACAATTATCCAATAGAAAAACAAATTTCCTATTTATCCAATAAGAAAGCTAATTTCTTATTTATAATTATTTAACACATAAACAATTATATTTTACACATTATAAATAATTAGGAGAAAGTTTATTTTCTCAAAATCAATAAAATGTGGCACCATTTTTATGCCAACTGGGATAATAGAAAATGTCTTTCTATATTACATATTATTTACCGAATAAATAATATTCGCATATTCATTAAATAGACCAACTATTTAATTTATTCTCGAGGTTCCACAAAACGAGACTTCAGTCGCGTGTTAGGAGCCAACCCGGGGACCATGGACCTATAACCAGTAGCTATAATAAATTGAATAAATTATTCATCGAACATAACATTTCTACTCAACTCATTAATTCCGGAATTATGCCACCATAAATCTGAAACTGAACTCTATCGAATGTAGAAATAACTTATTCTCAAAGTAACTTATTCTCAATAATTACGTCGAGTCAATAAGTCTTTTTGGCTTTTTAATAGTGTCCATTGATATAATTATTACATACTTTCACACTAAGTAACCAAAAAACAATACAATATTTTGCATTGAACATCCGTTGAACATCCGTAACGAAGCGGGAATGTCTCCGTAAACCTTCATCGTTACATCTTATCCTTATTTACCATTAACCCACTAGTGATCAATTAGTTCATAACCAATATAACTCGGCCGATCGATCAGTTTCTAGGATTAACAAATAAGGGGATTGTCTTTCTACTTCCTGCAGGAAGGAATGGATTTCGTGTCTGTGAGTCACACACTCCTCACTCATTCCAAAATAGTGCCACCGTGAAAGTGATTCGGACCGCGCCTTTTAGCAATTCTTAACGAACACATCAAACCATATTTTAAAACAAGCAAGAGTATGCAATCACTTCAGGATTAAGGTTAATCCATATATGATCACCTTATTATTTAATAAAATTTCTCAATCATGAAATTATATGAGAAACACGCAGATTAAATCTGTCCAGTCTTATATGACTACGTACATCATATATAAATGCCCCACTTAGATAACTAATATCGACGGTCCGGATAAGTCGGTCACACCATAAAGTGTTCTGGGCGCATTAATGGTGGTTTAATCAATAGACCCCATACTTTGATTAAGTTCACCACGGACTAATAGTTCAATTGTATCACCATAAACCTAATCCTCACATGTGACACACACTAAGTTATATGGCTACGTATGACACAACTTGGGGTTTTCAGTAGTGTATTTCTTATAAGCACAAATCAAATAATAAGATGAGAATAAATCTGTCATTTATTAATTATAAAAACAATTACATAAATTGTCTTTTGGGTGCTACTCCCAACAGTTCTCTCTTTTGCGGGCTCTTTTGGTCACCGGCTGACCTTATATCTGGGGAGACCTGTGAGCCGGCCCTCTAGCCATTCGTGGCCTCGTGGAGCCAAGGGCTTAGAACGGGGCCGACCACCGGTGCTTCCCATTCGATTCGTGTATTCTCGGATTATGGTGGACGTTGGCCTCATTCGCCACTATGGTGGTTCGGAGGACCCGAATAAGGATCCGCAGGCTGGATTACGGTTCAGGCATATCATTAACCTAGCCATTGGGAGAAGAAAAACCTAGGGTTTTTTCAACCTTCTTGTAGTTTAGATTAATTAATTATATGTTTCATATCGTGGTAAAATCGTAAACGAATTTTGATTCATTGCTTCCGCTGTGCATGATCGAGTGTCTTGATTGGTGTTGAGAATCAGATCTGACGATCGAAGAAAAAAAAAGAAAAGAAATACTCTCGATTGGGCGAGACCCTCTCTCGTCCTATCGAGATCCGGAAAATTTCCGGATTCGGTCTTTTCTGCGTTTCGGGTCCTGATTCGGGTTTTGTATATCCAGCAGCCTCATACTACGATATTTGCACATAAGCTAAAACGATCAACTTGACTTACTAAAACACCATTTAAAAGATCAAAGGCCCCATTAACATAAAACATTCAAACATTCAACTTCCCTTTCTTATTCATTATAGTTTTCAACTTAATTAAAAGAAAACATAAACAACTTAAACATAAAGACTAGAAGTCTACAACATTAACAAACTCATCATTGCATATCACAAGCACCACCCTCAGATCATAGAATGTCACATAATAGATGAAGACATCCTGATACCAGTTGTAGTCCACTAAAACCCTTGTACTAGGTGGAGTTGCACCTATGAGGTTAACAAGCAAAGGTTGTCTAGGGACGTGAACAAGGACACTATCAGGAACAGATAAACCAGAAGCTACACTGACCATTCTATGGATTCTCTCAGGAATGTTGCTCGTCTACTAAGATGTAAGATAAATTGCGAGCTTACTAGGCTCAATAGAGAAACATTGCACCAAATGGAACACATACCTTTTACTGGGACTAGAACAGAGTTCCTAATTCCCTTTCGCAAATAGTGTATGCATAATATACTAACATGTAACCATATAATCAAATAAGTGAAATTATAACATGCTTTATCAACTGCTTTAACATATAACACAAAACTTCCATTACATTCATAATTGACTTCGCTTAAAATCGTGTTGTTCATCTTTCTCTTATGTCTTAAAGACCATATCATGTTCATTATAGCCCAAACATAAGAGATTGCGGCTTACATATGTTCATGAGTACCACACTGTTAGGAAATCAACGCGGGAACGCAGCGGAATTCAAAAATTTGATTTCCTTTTTCCCAAGATCGACTTCGTTTAAGCAATAAACGAATAAACTAAAGACGGCGGTTACCTTGGTTGATCTAAAAGATCGACGCTTTGACCGTCTAAGGAGAGTAGTTCAGCATGGAGCCGCCCAAGTGTTCGGCCTCTACCGCCGACCACACGAACGCCCGCCGGAATCCCACCATGGATTGCTATTGGAAAGCTCCGGTTGCTAGACCGGACTTTTTCCTCCCTCACAAACTCACTATAGGAAGCCCCCTTTCTTACACAAGAACTATGAGTTCTTGCAATTTTTCACAAGAACAATTGCTCTTGGAAGAATGGTGTACCAAAGAGCTTGGCAAGCCCTCTTATTTATACTAGAGAGAGGCGCCCCTATTGCTTGGAGAGGAGGAGAAGAAAAATCTCTTTCCAATAAAATAAGGAAACATAATTAATGTGATTGATTTATCTCATTTAATTTAATATCTTATATTAAATGAACCCATAATTTATTTTTCTCCAATATCTTATATTGAATGTAAAATATATTATTACCATAAATCTATTTTTCTCAAATCAATTAATATCACATATTAATATTATGGTAAACTTATTAATTAAATTGCACAATCCAAGTGTGTCATACACACAAATAAAGTGGCGCCCCAACCTTCCAAAATTGACTTATGAAAAATTCTTTAATTAATATAATGCTATGATTAATTAATTTGCAAAATCAATATATATCATATATCATTAATTTCGAAAATATATGTATCAATATACATATTTAATTAATCATCATAATTAATATCTTGTATTATATTTATTCATAATAAATAAATACCACCATATTAATGTGCCACTATAACCCATATAGCCTCGAGATAAACTTTCCTTATTTGGTTATCATCTATAACCACATTTTAATCCGGCACGATGTTCATATGTGTGTGACCCGATAGGCTTCCGAATATGTTGGCCGTAGACACAAAGTGCAAATTACTAAAATACCCTTCATGCCTAACGATCACGGGATAGCGTCTAGCAACACACCGTGACCCCCAATCATCGGAAGAGTCAAATGCAATGACTACTACCTTTCATGTGAAACGATTGCCGTGTAACTTACAATCCTATCGCTGTAACAATATCCATACGGTCGTACATCGAGTGTCAAACATTAACAACCGTATCTTATAATCTGGATATCAAGTTCTCTCGAAGTAACACGTTTACTCCCACTTTGCAAAGATTCACGAGAACAAGACATTCCTTATAAGAAGGCCCTTTCGGATATTTACCCCTACTAATAGGGTACGCGATTCCCAGACGACCAATCATGTATACTCCGCATGCTTCAGTATCACACCCAATCACTACCGCATGATCGCCCCATGGCTAGGGGAAACCTCAATAGTGTCAAAGCATGACAATCCACACCGTGATGCCATGAAGACTCCGGTCTTAAGGATAATTACACAACCGCCACATAGCGTGACACTTATCTGTGTAAGTGGGTCAGTCTAACGTACGCATTCTCTAATACACGTCCACGTACATACCAAGTGTCTCTACGCTTCGATAGACGAGATCTATCCCCGCCCTTAAAGACGAAAGACATCTAATACGTGCTAGTCCGTTTATACTATCAATGCCCCGTTTAATAGTACATCGGCCTAGAGACATTTAAGTATTAAACTTATTAAAGTGATTAGAGATCTCATCAACCATAATCACCTATCATGGTTTCTCTATCACGCTTTAATACTAAGGACGTTATCATATAACAATTCATAATTGGTTCTTTAAAAGAACATATATATGACAACGAGAAAAGCCATTTAATATATATGTATAAACATAAAGAAATAGTACAAATGATCCGACCCGGTCGGATCCGGTCCAACCCGATTGGGTTTAGGACACTATTTCAACAATCTCCTACTTGGCCTAAAACCAATCACTCGCGTACACAAGACCAAGTTGAAACACAAGAATCTCATGCAATACTTGCAACCAAATTTCTAGCTATAAACGGATCGCTATCCGTGGGGACTCAAACTATCTTCATATCATTTTCCAATTGACCAAGTCAAAAGAACTGCCTCAACACACACACGAATCTCTGACGAGACCCTGGTCCTTGCTTCAAGCAATAAATCCACTTACTATATCAACTATAGAGAAAAGGTGGAAGAACCGTATTAGGTTCAGGAATGAACCTTCTAGATCCATGTACTGCTCCCGCTGCGCCTCCAAGGCACTACTGTGTTTTGGCCTAGTTGTAGAATTTACAGTGGCCCATAAGCTAGAACATTTCTAGATCACTGTATCACTTAAACAAAGTGACTGCAAACCCAGACTGTAGCTCCCACTTGCCTTCATAAGACTTAGGATATATGTCTATATACCTACGTTTATCTGATTCCAAGTTTCAATAAACTAGGAATCTTTCCTTAACCTGTTTAAGGATATTCTCGACATTTGCTAGAATTACTTTCATGCTTGCTCATGACTATTCATGGAGTGTGAACCTCTAGCATAACTTTTATGATGGTTCCAATTTCCGTAGAGAGGGAAACCTTTCATAAGTATCATCCTCATCTTTAGGACTAACGTCCTAACATAGATAGATCTTGAGAACACGGGCTAGCAGTGTCTCCTATCGTGATCTATGTAGGTAAACTATAATCTAACAGCAGTTAAATCTATCGCTATAGATTCTTATTTCCAAGAACTGCTAATCCAAGTGCTTTCGTAAAGACCCTGAATTACCAAACATTAATTGACTGTGACATGGGGTGGTAATTCCTGAGAGAGATATCCAATCTCTTACTCAAAAATCGTAACACTCCCACTATCCCTTTTTGCATATAGGCATATCCCTCTTTTGACTAAATCAAACTCCTTTGATTATCAAACAAAGAAATCGTCTAGAGAAACTTGTTTTGAGTCTATAAATGGATCTCGTGGGCTCACATATCATGTTATCGTCTATGAACATCAGGCTGTTTGCCCAATGTTTTCAACACTATCATATAGCCATGATACGAAGTTGTAACAAGCATCATCTCGAATAGAACTGGCTCACCCTTGCGGGGACATTCCCTCTGGTAGGACGGACTAGGTTCATAACCTCGGTTGTCACCGATGGAATCTAATTCGGATATTATGGCTCCTAGCCATATCTCTCAATCTTGCCTTTCAAACATCCCTTCATTAGTTTTGAGATATTCATTCTTCAAGATGAACATACCAGCAACCTCTTCAGGTTTTAGGTTATCCACAGACTTACAGAACATTTGTGTGCACTGAGCAGTGATCACTATGCGGCGTCTGCTCATGTTCCAATGGTTGAATATATCTTTGTGGTTCTCAAACTCTTTTGAGATCTTATTTACTCCCACTGTCTCTTTTGGAAGTAACACTTCCTCTAGAAGACAACATGTTTGGAGACAAACATTTTTTCTCTGCGGACAAGTAAATAATATCTAGCGTACTAGCTCAGATATTCCACAAAGTCGCATATGTCGTACTAGGCTCCAAGCCTTTCTGACCTTGCCTATGGCAACTTCAAATTATCGGTTAAGATAGATTTGAAATTATCCTCTTCCACATCTAATATGGAATTTATTCAACCTTCATTCTTTAGAACTTGGTTAAGTATAAGGGCTCTATCCCGAAACGGGTAAGGGATACTTTGCATGGCTTGCATCACACTTTTATCATATAAAATGTTGTTTCCATTTAAGGAACACAATCTGATTGCGTATCTCAAAGATGGTATCCTCCAAGGGAGAATCTTATGCTTTTCAGACGACTTCTGAAACACCCTTCAGGTATTAATCACTTCAATCCAATTGAAGATTAATTCCTAAGTAGCTCATCAATCTCATATTCGAACTAGCTCGAACTTTTCGGGCTTTCCGAATTGTCGTACTTCAATAAGTACGTTCAACTATTTCTAAAAATAGTCATAGAGATTAATAAACATTTATTTGTGATATTAACTATCATGAGCCAACAACCATCGGTATGTTTAGGCTCTAGTCAAACTTCTAGGTTTCATAACCTTTTCTTAAAAGGGTATTTTAGTCCTCTTTGGATGAGGTACGTATAACCCATATGATTCATAATCATATAGTTCAAAGATCATCGAATGACGCTCAATTACACGCTTCCCTTCCGGAGACTGTCCCTAGAACAACCACAAATCAAGGATAACAGCCATACAAATATTTAGTTGAGATCTCATCACATATATCAACTATATAGTGACATCAATCTAGTATGTTAGATTCAGTGACCTTCCAACTTTATCGGAATAACATTTATTCCTTACAATTGAATATGTCTTTTAAATCCTAACAAATAACTGAAAGTTTGTCCTTCATAAGAACCGGAACATAATAACATTTATTTTGTTCCCCTTTCGCTTGCTAGATCCGAATATGGTAAGTGTTACAACGTTTGTTTCACCTTCCATATCTGTTATTCAATCTTTCTAATTTAATCACACTCGTAAGGTATCATATATCTTAGAGTCGACTTTTAATTTGGAAAGATTTATCTCAACTCACTTGCCTATAATAGAAACTTCGATAAGTTCTCTATTTAAGCACACGCCCTAACCTTTTAATCCTGTAAGTACTTGTAAAAGTTTCTTATTGTAGTGTTCATAAGACTTAAGAAAGATCACAAGAAAATCTAAATTTATTAAATAGTTTATTTAACCTTCTGAATTGCATTCAAAACATTAACTATTTAATTAACCTTTAAGCAATGATAGAATTAAGTCGTTACTTAAATCTTTTAATTTTGAAAACAACCTTTCCAAAATTAGACATGGTCATTCTCATTCAACGTTTGAATTATTTGTCATCGTATGACTGAATGATCATCTTGGATCGTATCCAATATGATGAGCTTCCGCTTTCCTTTAGTAATTAAAGTCTCGGAGTACAACATCAATTATGTAGTCTCCTTGTCTCTAACTACTATAACGGGATTGCTCGTGTCATTGCTTATTTTAAAAGGATTAAAACTACTTAACCATATTTGAGAACGATTCTCAAAAGGTAACAGTCATGTTTGGTTTTACTAATCGAGAATAAAACATAAATATAAAGTTTGCTAACTACAACATAAAAAAATGAAAATAAAAGAGTGTTGTTTGTTTATACACGCAAAATCAAAAATGGTCTTATGATTTATGATTTTGCTCCCACTAGTCAACTACTCCCAATTGACTTTCAAGAATTTTCCAAAATTCTTTAGTGGCCAAGATCCCATCTGGTTACCCCGATTCCCGACGAGGGCCGATCAACCGGAATAATTTCGAAAGGTATGTAACTCTTACCAATCACATCTCTACATGTGACTCTTGGTGGTTGACTAGTCAACTCTTTGACAATTCACATCTTTATGTGGTAGCCAACCCCTTGCCTCTAGAATAAGACGGTCCTGACGAGGGCCAATCACCGCAATACTCTAGTCAAGTCATAACCCAATATTCGCGAGATCTCTTACGATCATATCTCAATAACGACGATATACCCGTGGTAGGTCAACTCCCGACGAGGGCCGATCAGTTGGATCCGAACAAAGGCTCTTCACCGTCGCTATAATATTAGGAGACAATTTTCGACTTGATTTTTGTTGTGGGAGTAATTTTAAATTAATTCACTTAATTAATTTCGATTACGGTCTCATCAATTATAAATATCTATCTCTATAGACATACATCCTACACATTCATCTAGATCGTGCCTATACATGCATCTATCGTATCATATAAAATAAATACAAGCACAAAATAAATAAATGCGTAAAGTAACCGGTATGATCATGGACTTTTCCTAGGTGCGGTTTCGAATACAACCGACGAAACCGCGGGTCACAATCTAAGGTTAGCCGCAACCGCCAATAGGATCTTCAATGCGCCATTCTCCAACGGGATCTTTGTTTTCGTCTTTCTTTGGTCTCCATCTTCTCGCTCCATTCTTGTTACATTCAATTCTATCTAATATACCCGCCGCACACGGGGGGAGCCAACGGAATGGGATAAATGCGAAAAATAAACTAGGTCACGTTCTTCATAACGGCCTAGGACATCTTTTCAACCAACGAAAAATTAAATCATTCACATCTATCCTATCGGTCGAGTCCATGATCAATCGGGGTCTATATAATCATATTATATCTACACTATCTAATCCATACAATATATCTTATGAAAAAGATAAAATTAAATTTAACTACATGCGTCTTAATTAATCAATTAACATTTAATCCATTAAATAATTTTATCTAATCAATTAACTAATTAACATTTAATTAATTAAATGATTTTAATCGAAATAAAATTAACGATTAATTTTAAATGATTTTAATTTTAATTTTAATTGATTAGAACTATTCTAAAATTAAATTAAAATTAAATCTCTCTCTTGTTTCTTTCCTTTTGATTCGTAATCGAAAGGGACGTTGTTGGTTTCATAAACCATGACACAACTAAACAACGAGATGTCTATGCACAATCAATATCACGGGACGAAAAATCGAGCACATCGAATTATCGAAGAGTGGGTTCACCGAGAATCCATCACTCAACCTCGACTCATCGTCTTCGTGATTTAAATCTTGCATCGATCGTACAATCACAACTATGAACTTATATTGAAACATAAAATACACAAAACAAAAAATTTCTTTTTGTGTATCGTTTTACGAATCAAAATATATCATCTTTTAATTACGTGATTTAAACGATAAAATTAACTACGCAAATAAACACGCTTATTGCTTAAGCTCGAAGCTCGCTCTCTGATACCACTGTTAGGAAATCAACGCGGGAACGCAGCGGAATTCAAAAATTTGATTTCCTTTTTCCCAAGATCGACTTCGTTTAAGCAATAAACGAATAAACTAAAGACGGCGGTTACCTTGGTTGATCTAAAAGATCGACGCTTTGACCGTCTAAGGAGAGTAGTTCGAAGATGGAGCCGCCCAAGTGTTCGGCCTCTACCGCCACTCCACACGAACAGACCCGCCGGAATCCCACCATGGATTGCTATTGGAAAACTCCGGTTGCTAGACCGGACTTTTTCCTCCCTCACAAACTCACTATAGGAAGCCCCCTCTTTCTTACACAAGAACTATGAGTTCTTGCAATTTTTCACAAAAACAATTGCTCTTGGAAGAATGGTGTACCAAAGAGCTTGGCAAGCCCTCTTATTTATACTAGAGAGAGGCGCCCATATTGCTTGGAGAGGAGGAGAAGAAAAATCTCTTTCCAATAAAATAAGGAAACATAATTAATGTGATTGATTTATCTCATTTAATTTAATATCTTATATTAAATGAACCCATAATTTATTTTTCTCCAATATCTTATATTGAATGTAAAATATATTATTACCATAAATCTATTTTTCTCAAATCAATTAATATCACATATTAATATTATGGTAAACTTATTAATTAAATTGCACAATCCAAGTGTGTCATACACACAAATAAAGTGGCGCCCCAACCTTCCAAAATTGACTTATGAAAAATTCTTTAATTAATATAATGCTATGATTAATTAATTTGCAAAATCAATATATATCATATATCATTAATTTCGAAAATATATGTATCAATATACATATTTAATTAATCATCATAATTAATATCTTGTATTATATTTATTCATAATAAATAAATACCACCATATTAATTTGCCACTATAACCCTTATAGCCTCGAGATAAACTTTCCTTATTTGGTTATCATCTATAACCACATTTTAATCCGGCACGATGTTCATATGTGTGTGACCCGATAGGCTTCCGAATATGTTGGCCGTAGACACAAAGTGCAAATTACTAAAATACCCTTCATGCCTAACGATCACGGGATAGCGTCTAGCAACACACCGTGACCCCCAATCATCGGAAGAGTCAAATGCAATGACTACTACCTTTCATGTGAAACAGTTGCCGTGTAACTTACAATCCTATCGCTGTAACAATATCCATACGGTCGTACATCGAGTGTCAAACATTAACAACCGTATCTTATAATCTGGATATCAAGTTCTCTCGAAGTAACACGTTTACTCCCACTTTGCAAAGATTCACGAGAACAAGACATTCCTTATAAGAAGGCCCTTTCGGATATTTACCCCTACTAATAAAGGGTACGCGATTCCCGACGACCAATCATGTATACTCCGCATGCTTCGCATCACACCCAATCACTACCGCATGATCGCCCCATGGCTTGGGAAACCTCAATAGTGTCAAAGCATGACAATCCACACCGTGATGCCATGAAGACTCCGGTCTTAAGGATAATTACACAACCGCCACATAGCGTGACACTTATCCGTGTAAGTGGGTCAGTCTAACGTACGCATTCTCTAATACACGTCCACGTACAGTCCAAGTGTCTCTACGCTTCGATAGACGAGATCTATCCCTGCCCTTAAAGACAGAAGACATCTAATACGTGCTAGTCTGTTTATGTATTAAACTTATTAAAGTGATTAGAGATCTCATCAACCATAATCACCTATCATGGTTTCTCTATTACAGTTTAATACTAAGGACGTTATCATATAACAATTCATAATTGGTTCTTTAAAAGAACATATATATGACAACAGAAAAGCCATTTAATATATATGTATAAACATAAAGAAATAGTACAAATGATCCGACCCGGTCGGATCCGGTCCAACCCGATTGGGTTTAGGACACTATTTCAACACACACCATGTCTATTTTTCCCCATATGAAGGGCCTTTTAACAAACCGGAAGATCGACCACTATTGTCTCCCATGGTCGGGGCCTTTTAACCGCCTCGGCATATATATATTCACTATTCTTGCCCATGAACGAGGACTGATGCCAAGGACCCACGGGGATTCATCATCTTTATTGCTATCAAAGTACTTGACCATGAGCGTCTGCTTAATGCATCTCGTTATGCTTTTTAACATCTTTACTTTTCATTTTCTTTTCATGACATTATATGATTTCGTTTTCATAACATGATTTGTACTCATAAACCATAAACATCTCATATACCAAATAATCCAATAACATGCTTACTAGATCCCATAATAAGTATATGTCAACTAGCACATACTATTATATAAGATGTTAAGAACATTCTTTCTAACATCATGTAATAACCTTTGAACACTACTACAACAAGAGTTCTATATCATTAACATTTAACAAATAAAACACATTCAAGGATCCCACATGTTAAAGCAAGTACCATGTTTATAATCACATAAAATCATATAGGCATGATATCTATAACACATAACAATCCTGAAACTCTTCTAGATTACTAACTAAAACATGAACATGATCATCTACCATATAAATTCTTTAACATGATTTCTAATGTTATTAATCCATAATTTTTTAAAGATTACTCATACAAAATCATAAATACAGATTATTTAATTTCCATAATATATACAACTACTGCAGAATATTTTTCGGAAAGAAAGCTCACGCCTAGAAGGTGGTTTACCTGCCGCCGAGACGGTGGCCAACAACCAAATATGTTCCAAATCGGAGTTCTTATCTATAACGTGCTGGTCTAATCCACATACACAGTATTTAACAAAATTGAGATGCAAAACATAAGCATTTTAACAAAAAATCACCAAAACACATGTTTACAGATAAAGTGCTATAATTGTTTTGATGTATGAGTCCTTACCTTGATCAATAGGGGTAATATCAGCCTCATAAATTCTTCTACTAGAAGTATTCATCCCCTAACAAAGGTTCAACACAACCAACTAACTAGCATGTCAACCCTAACTTATACATAAGAGAAAACATGCTAACAACGTCACTTGACCTGTATCTATAAAATTAAACTCAGGGTATCACACAACCGGTTTCTTCTCAAGCCTCTTTAAACCACAGTGTTGAATTATGCATTGAAACCCTCACCCTTGGATTGTGTATAGTTCAATGTCAATGTGGATTTTCTAGGACAATTTGATGCTATTGGAGGGATGCTTAGAAATACCAATAGTGACATTAAGCATTCACTCTCAAGAAAGCTAGATAGTGGTCTCAAAATTGAGGTGGGCGAAGGTCTAGCGGATATCACGCTATCTTCTTAACCATTACGTGGAAATCTTTAGTGGCGTCTTCACGAGAGATTCCCTTACGTGATATCGAAAATTGATCTTGGAGGATTCTGATTTTTCATACATGGAAACGTTATTGATGATTGTTAAATTAAGTTTGCATGCTTATCTTTATAACTTTTCTCATTAAGGTAATTTGGGCTTCGTTACCGGTTAAAATTGAATAAATGTTTTTTTTTATCTTTAAAAAAATCATATTTATTTTCGAGGAATGATGCGGGCACAACGAAATTACACAACCAATTGCAACAACGGTGATCTACACCATTGGTTTTTATGGGACCAAGATCAATCAATATAGTTGACACAAAAACCAATGGGGTATATCACTGTTGTGGCAATTGGTTGTGTACTTTCGTTATGTCCGTATCATTTCTTTTTGTGCTTTTTAATAAACCGATCTCTAAAGTCTCGGTGATTTTATAGTTGTCCAGCAACACCATGTCATCACTATTTAACCCAATCATAAAATTTTAAATTCATAAATTATTTTTAACCTTGTGAGACAATTGGCAAATAATGAAATATGATTTCCGATCTGAAGCACCAAGTGATACATGTGGCCAAACCATCCTAAGGCTATAGCAGGTCTTCCACGTTTTCACAAAGCCCACCGTCACCGTGACATGGGTATGGCGTCATCAGATAGTCGATGGCAAAGGATATGGGCCCACCTGCTAATATTTTTCCATTATCAGAATCTTCACAATCAATGCATCTACGTCTTTAAAATTTGTCAAATAGTTGACCCCCAAATATATTAAGCTGGGATTCGTTGTCAATCACGTATTAGAAACCCACACAATTTCAGACGGCTCTAGCTTTTTTTTTGTTTGTATATGATAGGAAGTGTATCGAGAAATTTTCTGTTGAATTTCATAGCACCAAAAATTTGCTGTAAGAGAAAGGAAAAGAGGGTCGAATCTTGTATTTTGAGGAAGATCATGTCTGCTTCAAATCAATGTGGTGGGTTTGAAAAGCCCAGAATTGTTGTCAAAAAGGTCTTGGCTCATTCACAA
This sequence comes from Gentiana straminea, assembly GCA_036785695.1. Taxonomy (NCBI): domain Eukaryota; kingdom Viridiplantae; phylum Streptophyta; class Magnoliopsida; order Gentianales; family Gentianaceae; genus Gentiana; species Gentiana straminea. The sequence continues at coordinate 477,194 of JAVUPR010000424.1, read as the reverse complement.
AGTGAAGGGGTGGGTGCTGTCGTTAGGAGAAGCATTGGACGGTAAAACTTTTATATTTCGATTCAGAATTTTGGAGGATTTTTTTTTAAATTATTTTTTTTTTTAGGAACAGAATTTTGGAGAATTTAAGATCGAGTGTTTTGTAAAATTGGTTGTGGGACCAAATTTTGGGCTATAAAGATTCTAGTAGATCAAAATTGGCCTCATAACTTTGGATGATACCAGTTTTGGTTTCATAACTTCTCGATTTCAGGACACATTTAACGAGACCAAAATTGCTACGTTAGAACAGTTAAGAGACAAAAATTGCTGACTTAGTTTTAGTCATTTTAAGTTATTTCCCCAAAATTGCTAAACTGGAATCGTATTAGACCATAATCGGTACCATGCTAAAGCTACGAGGCCAATTTAGTATGAGACAAAAAATAGTACTATCTTAAAGTTATGAGTCCAATTTTACAATTTTTTCCTTTTTTTTTTTAAGCTTAACTTCTCCTGATTTCTTGTCAACTGGATTAATTTTGGTTAGATGATAGCATAGTTCTGAAATTCTGTTTTTGAGAAAATGTATTCGTTTTCTGGTGATTGATTTTTTTTCTTTTCTTTTCTTTTCTGAACCGATCCACAGGCCTGAACTGAAGTTTCTTGATCCTTTCCTAATGCTGGACGAATTTACCGGTACGAAGAGCATTCTTGTAACATCTGCATACACATATATATATTGTTTTGTGAAATTGACTTTTGTACCTGTATACTTCTGTTTTTTTCCCACAGTTGCTGCTCCTGCAGGATTTCCTGATCACCCGCACAGAGGTTTGAATGTTTTCGTATTCTTCTGAAATAGTGTATCTGTTTAAATTCCATTGTCTCCGATCGGTTAGGATATAACGAAAATGGTGCAGACAATTAGTTTCTTATTGTTTGTTTTTTGGTGCATGATTGATAAGTCATTTGAATGTTTTTACAGGTTTCGAGACTGTTACATACATGCTGCAGGTCTTGATTTTGATTCAATACTGCAATTAAAGTTTAAATTTCAATGTTATAACTTGATTTTGTTTAATAAACTACAGTTCTTTTTTTTGTTGTCGGTTTTTGAATTTAGGGAGCGTTTACTCATCAAGATTTTACCGGTCACAAGGGTACAATTCATACCGGTGATGTTCAGGTGAATCGAGTGTCACCCCGTTTCATTTTAAGTGTCAATTTTGATTCGAATATCGTTTGTTTAATCTTTTTTATATTGATTTATATGCAGTGGATGACGGCGGGTAGAGGTATTGTCCACTCTGAAATGCCTGCAGCAGGTGGTACTCAAAAGGGACTTCAACTTTGGATCAATCTTGCTGCCAGGGACAAAATGTAATGTTATTTTCTCTTGTACGTAAAATCTGTTATTTTACAAATGTGAGACTTTACCTTTTCCCATAAGGGACTCGACTTGTCCTAGTGGACTTGTCCCAGTTTCGTTCCTACCAGAGGATTTCTGGAGGTGACTCCATCGTCTCTCACGGTGTGGCACTTAAGTCCGTCGGATTGTTGGCTCTGAATACCATTCGGTAACGCCACTAGACCTGGGTCTGGTAGCACTAAATGAGTCATAAATGATCTGGTCAACTGATTAGACCGTCGCCCTCGCTTGGTCTAACCCGAGTTTACAAGACTTTTATGTCTCACACTTAAATTGGATGAGCAGACTATTACTCTACAGACGTAGGACTTTACATCGACTACATAATCTAACTGTGAAAGATGATGCAGGATTAAGCCGAATTATCAAGAATTGCTGAGCAGTGAAATTCCTAAGGCTGTGAAAGACGGGGTTGAGGTTCGAGTCATAGCCGGAGAAGCCATGGGAGTGAATTCTCCGGTGTATACTCGAACACCTACTATGTACTTGGATTTCACACTGAAACCTAAGGCACAGCATCATCAGACCATTCCTCAATCCTGGAATGCATTTGTTTACACCATTGAAGGCGAAGGCGTGTTTGGTGTACCGAATTCGTCATCAATCGGTGCACATCATACTCTGGTTTTAGGCCCGGGAGACGGTCTGAGTGTATGGAACATGTCTGCATCTACACCGTTGAGATTCGTTTTGATTGGTGGACAACCGCTTAACGAGCCGGTGGTTCAACATGGTCCGTTTGTGATGAATACTAGAGCCGAAATCGATCAAGCTATTGAGGATTATCAGTATGGCAAGAATGGATTCGAGATGGCTAGGCACTGGGGATCCAAAAAATAATTGGGTTATAATTTCTAAATGCAGATGATTGCATATCAGAATTCAATCAAAAAAGATTAAATGTGTGTCTTTGTCTATCATTTTAACTTTTTTTTCTTTTTTTTTTCATACTTTTTTCAGCACCACCCTGCAATCATAGAAACGTTAATTAAAGTTTTTTTTTCCACCGATGATTTAGGTAGAATTGCAATTTATTCTACGAACATTTATATAAAGTGACAAGAACACATGTAATGACATATCTATAGCTCCTCTTTCAAAGTTTATTGTTAATTGATTAATGAAAGGGTAATGTTAATAAGACGATAGTCGATCTATCCGGACACCGTATTTCGAAAAAGTTTCAATTGTGGAGAGGTCAAAATTTGCTTTTGACATTTTCGAATCGAGTTTTGTTCATAAAATCGATTTTAAAAAGTTGAATTTCATTGTGGTGTCATAAAAATAGATTAGTGATTGTGGTGCCAATACCAATACCGTTAATGAATGTTTTCTCGATCATGTTTTCTTGTTTGGTTAGCTGTTTACGGTGTGCTCAGTAACATTAAACATACCAGACAAATTATGTTGTTGCATATGTGTAAGATAAGGGATAAGAGTGTCTTTATTTGTACCACCACGACTCTATTGATATACAACGTGAACACCACAATATAATAGATCGTATGAAAGTAGATTCTATGAAATTTATAACCAATATATGCGACCTTTCTAGTGTCGATCATGAATCGATTATGTGGAAAATCGATTCTATGAAATTGTTGTGGTACAATCAAGGACGGCTTAATTAACTAAAACTGAACAAGAACAATTCTTTCACGTTTTCACAAAGGCTAGGCTACCATCATAATGAGGCAAAATTGTATTTTTAGTCCTGTAAACGTTTTCAGATTTAGTGCTGATTTTACTTCGATCACAAAATTAGTCCTATAAGTCGGTATTTTTTGCATAAGGTTAAAGGTCGTGGATGACTGTTTTTTATCTAAAATGAGGAAAAATGACAAGAAAAAAAATAGTGGTTGAGAATGACAAAAACGCGCGTATTCTTACGTGTGTTATTACACGTATTCTTCTGTGCGTAAGTAACGTACGTGTTTTTCCTTCTCAACCATTATTTATTTTTCTTATCATTATTTCTCATTTTGTATCTTATTTTTTCCTTCTAGCCTTTGGTCCTTTTTGCATAATTAGTCTTGTTCGTTGCAGACTAAGTTCATTTTTCCAAGCAAACATGATGACATGGCAATAGAAAATAGAAAATTACCATGTCAACTCTCTTATCCATGTAAAGCAATGATATTGACAACAAATAAAGTCAAAACAAGAAAATTCTCTTTCAAAAAAAAAAAAAAAAAAATAAAATAATCCCCCGTTCATCTCCCTGAAAAATTGCTCCCTATGGAGTAACAATAAAATTTCCCCACCATCAAGGCCGGCCCACCTTGAAGGCGCAGGAGGCGGTCGTTTTAGACCTAACGGTGTCGGCGGCCCAACATTACATCTTTTCTTAAAAAAAAAAAAAAAAAATCCGTATAGATACAATTCGATCCAACCTAATATAGAGACCCAAAAATAATTATACTCGAATCGGTAAAGGCCCAAAAAAAAATTACATGGCCTAATTTAAATCGATAAATATATAACTTCGAATTAAAATGTCTAATTCGACGACTGGCCTAAAAAATGTCAGGGCATGCCCTGCCCACCATCATCATCACTATGCGCCAGCCGTGGATCTTGGGGGAGTAGGTGTTTGGTTTTCCAGTAGGTCCTTTACACTATTAATCGTTCCTTTTTTATTCTTTGTCAATTTTCAAAGAGTTCAGAGAAGAAGAAGTTTAGATAAAAAGTGCTAACATTTGTACATAAGTAAAAGAGGGATACGAACCCAGCTACGCCGCTCTGGCGACTTTTATTTCCCTGACCTTCGCAAACTGCTCTCCTCACCGGACAGCCTTGTCCGTTGACTCCCTTCACTCCAAATGACGGACGAGCACATGGAAACCAGTGTAGTAAGAAAGAGATTTGCTGGACCGCAGTAAATTTCGAAGCAAATCACCGACGGCATCTAATGACACTCCGGCGTGGACCACCCGGCGGGTGATGGGTGATCATGGGTTGGTTTGAGCTGGTTCGGTTCGGTTTGGAAAGTGCGAGGTATGTTTGGGGGCTATACTTTGTACCCCAAACCAAACCAAACTGAAGTCAATCCCAATGGTTTGGTTCGAACCGGTTTTAGTTTGGGTTCGGTTTGGATTCAGTTTTAGCATGCCTGGTTTTTTTTAAAAGAGTTACTTTTATGACAAACAAGCAATTTCATCTAAATGTTATATCTAAAGTATACATTGCTGTAAAAAAAACATACTTTGTGAAAGGCTGTTGCTCCTTCCGGTATTTAGTTCAAAAGATATGTAGAATATATGATGCATGAGTATTCTATAAACCTAATAGACCGGACATTAAAACAAAAAGATCAGAAGCAGAAGTGAACAATATTCGTCCACACATAATGTTATTATCATTATGTGAAAGGAAACAACGTTATCCATAAGAAAATTACAAAAAATGTAATGGTTCAAGACAATATTTGAGCATTTAGAACTTCAAAGCCCAATTCGCAAGACAAAACATTCACCCAGAGACACTTGAACAAAATTATATTTTGTGAACAATCCATTAATATAATCAGCTGCAATGAAGCATGAGAAAAATAATACACAATAACTGAAAGAAGAAACCCATCATTTTTCTGTTATATGTTCATCATATGTTTTACACAAACACTCGATATATCAAGCAAAGAAGAAAATATTAAGGACTAAGAATCCATTGAAGTAAAACAACAATAACAATAAGAATATGGAAGATAACACATTAACTGATGATGAGAGCAGATTGGAAGGGTCACTAACGTGTTGTATGAGGCAAGCAATTATAATGGTAGCCGAAATGGAGCAAAGAATCCATGGTATAGAGGAGAAGCGCCTGATATGTATGAACTATGAAGAATGGAATGGGTTAGGGTTAGGGTTAGGTAATAAGCTTATATATCAAAAACAAAAACGACGTATTTATGTATTAATGATTTCGGTTTGAGTTCAGGTTGGGTTGAGGTGAAATAAAAATAACCAAATCAAAACCATTATTATTCGGTTTGGTTTCAAACCAAACTGATTCATTCAGTTTGTTACTGGTTTGGTTATTTTTGGTTTGGTTCGGGCTGGTTTTCGGTTCGGATTGATTTTTCAGTTTTTTTGCTCACCCCTACCACCCGGAGTGGAGTTGATGTCGTGTTTGCAAATTATGCTGATATGGGAACATACATATGTGACGGAGAAGGACTGCACAAACATAATTGCAAATTGTTTTGGTAGAGATGCGGAAGAGGATGAAGTCGTTATCCCCCTTGATGAGTGTCTCGATTTGTGGAGGCCATGGGGGAAAGCCTTAATCATCTAATTGCTAGGATAAACAATCTCCTACAAGTACCTTCATAGTTGATTATCTTCTCTATGGAACATGAGCGGAAGATTGGAACTTACATATCTTGAAAATAGGTACTATTTGCCCATGCCATTGATTACGAAAGAACACTAAAAGATGGTCATGGATGATTCAAGGCCACTATCTCTACGTATGGCCAAATGGAGACATTTCTTCCATCTCTTTGAGCACTAGATTAAATCAAATTTTGCTTGGGTCCATTTCCACGCTATTCCAATTGAGGTATTTTGAGAATCTTTTGTTCGGAGACTTGGTAATATCATTGGAAAAGTGGTTAAAGTGGATACGATGACATTAGAAAATTCCAAGGGCAAGATTGCTCGAGTCTGTGTGGAAATTGACCTTGGAACAGTGTTGAAACCGAGTATTCGATTAAACAGAAAATGCTACAAGGTGGAGTATGAGGGCCTCCAACACATCTGCTACAGGTGTGGAAAGTTCGGTCAATGATGCATGCCCGGACATAGTTTCAGCACAAGCAAATGGTGAAGCTCCTCAATCCAATGTCCCTATTGTGCCAACTGGACAAGCTAAAGATCAACCATTTGGACCTTGGATGATTGCACAAACGAGGAGAAGGAGAAACACCTCCGGATTTAAACCAGCCAGAGCACCAGTTACCACTTATCAGGAAGGTGCCAACGAAACCTCCCATCAACAGGAATAGAACACGGGTTAGAGATTTGACATTTATAATGAGGTGAACGTCGAAGAAACAAATGTATAAGATGTCAGATGACAGATGTTGAGAACCTCCAACAGCAATTTAATTCGGTTCCATCCCTTCGAGGACAAGCCAAAACAGCGGTAAAATCCAAGATGACAACCACATCCAACAACTCCTAGGCGAAAATCTCGTCTGAAGGAGGCAGACCCACCCCCTCTGTCTCTAACCAAAAAACAACTTCTTGGAGTACCCAACAATACAAAATTAAATCTTCCAAACGCATAGGCAGTGACACCATGACAGATAATCAGCCACAAACTCCTAGATTATCTACTTCGGCCAAGAATAAACCCCCCATCCAACGAACACATCTAGATGAAGTTGCCCGAACCAACCTGACACCGGGACCCTCTTTAGAGCAGCCTGAGGTCACAAAAATTCTTAAGATGGATCAATCCTCCCCTCCTAATAAGCAAGGTGATTATACGAAGTCCAACCAACCGGATAAGGAAAGTCATTGCCCGGCCATGGATGTTGATTTGGTTGAGGTGAATCCTCTTTTTGACAGCTCGATGGAAAAATTCCTCCATAAGATCCTTACTTAATGCGATTACTAGCCTTGATTTTCCGTAGGGCGAGCTCTACAGATTTTCTCAAATATCTTGTCTTACTCTTGTCATATCACAAGCTTGAGGTGCTTTTTATCATGGAAACAACATCCATATCCCTATCTTTGTACCAAATTCCATTAAAATAGAGATAGTGCTCCATAAATAGGGATACACTATTCATTGACCCTAAAAGTAAATAGGGATGAGGCTTATGTTGTGGAGGTATTTGAGGAAGTTTCCACTTTTTATCTTTATTTTAGGGATAGAGCACCGGATAGACTTTCTGATGTGAATGCCCTAAATTCAGAATACTCTAAATCAACATCACTATCTCTATCCCCACAACATTAAAATATTAATTCTTTAAGTATAAACAATTTTTTTCAAAAGTAAACAAAAAAAGGATTGAAACGATATCGTGTCTCGGATACCCACTTCAACTATATCATGAAGACTCAACCCAACAGACTTCAGAAAATAAACTCTTGTGAAAGCAAACATCAAAACCTCATCTGGAATGCTTCAATCATAGGATATCCATAGACCTGAATGACAATTCCAACCGGAAAATAACAAATTTAACCGAGTAAACATGAACTCAGGCCCTCTCCTGTCCGTTTTTTTTTCAACCAAACAACAAATCTAAACTATCAAAGTAATTAATCAAAAAAAGACAAACAAACAGAAACTTCACACCAAAATCAATTTTCGTCTATATAGTAGCAACACTAGAAAAATGTATCTCAAACAAGGGATTTCACAGCGACAAAATTTTTGGATTAATCAAGGAACCAAGAAAATGAAAACCTAGATAGCACAAATAGAAAATTTACCTCTTTTGATCAATAATAATCGAGTAGGATTCTGATTTTTGAAGAAACAAAATGAATTGATCTGCAATTTAGTTAATTTTTTGGCTGAGAAGAGTGATTTTCTATTGGGGAAAAGATAAATGGAGGAAAGAGGCGTATGGAGGGAACGGAGGGAAATAAACAATAAAATAATTATGGGGATAGCTACGGTACAACCTCAGATGTATGGGTGTGACTGTTCATCATCCTCAATGTAAGGTGAAAATAGGGAGACTGATGTAGCAGCATTTTATCCATTTCTTAGTTTTTCAACTATATTGTAGGGATAATTTGAAAGATAAAGTAGCTGATACTAATGCTTAGCATCAAAGTCCCTATCCCTATCCTTAAAAATACTATTAAAAAAAATACATATCCCTACTTTACAGCCAGTGGCGGAGCTACATACAGCTAAAGGGGGGGGGGGGGGGGGGGGGGGCAACTGCCCCTCCTCAATCCGAAAAAAATCTGCTAACATATGTAGTATGCATGTTCTTGCCCCCCTTGATTTTTTATTTTTCTCTTTAAAATTTTTATTGCCCCACTTACCTCAGATCCTGCGTCCGCCCCTATTTACATCAACTAAATTCAGAGTACTCTACACCAGCATCCCTATCTTCATCCTTACACTATTAAATTACTCATTCTTGATCTATAGACTATAAACAACTTTTTCAAAATTAATTTTTATAAGAAAGAGAGAGAAGAATGAATAAAAAATATGTAGGGTGAGCTATAGTTCCACCTACATTTGGGGTGACACTGTGGAGTGTTTTTTTTTTGTATCCCTACATTTTAACTTTATTGTGGAGATAAAATATGGTATATGGACTTTGATGCTAATGCTCGAATTCACGATTATTGTGAATAATTTTGCATTTAGTTTGTCGAGGGAGCCTAGTTGAGGTCTTCGATATGAATTTTTGTTCTGGGTTTCATTTTTTTTTCGTTGTACGTTGTTGTTGTTTGGTGTTCAATAAAGGTCTAGGACGAGGTTTTGCAAATTTTTTGTGATTTGGGTCTTATTCCGGGGAAATACTTGCCTAGGAAGTCAACGATGCGGACTTGTATTTACAGCCACGAGTTTTGTACGGCACTTTCCAAGGATGCCACCATTTTTACCGAATAAAAATACAATGTGGTAGTTTTTTTCAATCTCTAATTTTCTTTATTTCGTCGGGATCATCAAATCAGATTTATCATAGACCATATTTAAAATTTGCACAATTTAAGAGTTTGTGTGTGGAGGTGGAAATTGAATATTACTAAATAGAGGATAAACTTAAAGAAAATCAGAATACGCAGGACGGAAGACTCAAACTTTTGCTTTATTGGATTGATTGGAAACGGTACATAGTGCTCTCTCTTTATATAGGAGATAAATGAGATAATAAATCAATTCAAAATAAATAAAACTAATGATAAACTATCTTATCACTTGGAGTGGTTTATTTCAAACATTAATCTAATCTATAGCAGCTTTATCTTTTTATTTTGACATCCATCATTATCTTCAAATATCATCTCTGACATTATCTTCTAATACCCTCCCTCAAACGAGGCCGGGTTTGGAGGCCGAGTTTGTCTTGGCATAATTTGGAGGCATCTCCACTTCGGTGTTCTTCCGAAGTCCATTAGTGGTGTGATTTTGGAGGGCATCTCCACTCCGACAATTCTTTCGGAGTCCATAGTGGTGATTTGTTTTGGAGGGCATCTCCACTCCGGCGGTTCTTCCGGAGTCCATAGTTGTGATATTTTGTTGGAGGGCATCTCCATTCCGATTATTCTTCCGTGATATTTTGTTGGAGGGCATCTCCATTCCGATTATTCTTTCGGAGTCCATAGTTGAAGATTGCTTCTGGTTTGTTGATTTGGTTGAAGAACTCGATATCAGCCTCCAAATTTTCAACTGCGGTTGATTTGCATTTTTCCAATCTCCACCTGAAGAAAAATGTAGATGCCAAAAAATTTGTTGCTATGACGAGATAATTATTGTTCATTTATTGATAAATAATAACTAAGATAAAAACCTAAAGATCTGGACACTTTTTTTTTTTTGGAGTGGAAAAATAACTGGACTTAAAAGGACAAATTATGGAATAAATTGGTTGATCTTTTGATCTGGTCAATGGTGGACGATGGATATGTTTGCATCATCAAGGATTGATGAATTGATGCTCAAAGCGATAATCACCAATAACGGTAGAACTGAGTAAATTGATAATTGTGGATTGTGTCCAATCTCAAGGCAAAATGGATGTTGAGGAAACTAGTCTTATTTTATTCTGAAAAGAAGGGTGCTGCACAATATTAGCCAGCCATACTGCACAAATATGCAAGAGACAATGACAATATTTTGATGAAAGAGTAATAAGGAAGGACGGGGTCCGACCTGACGAAATACTTTCGGTGATGGCGGATCGGGCGAGGGTTCACCATTGTCAAGGCACTCGAACCCTCGCCCCTGTCTCTGATACCATAAAGAAAATCAGAATACGCAGGACGGAAGACTCAAACTTTTGCTTTATTGAATTGAATGGAAACGGTACACAGTGCTCTCATTTATATAGGAGATAAATGAGATAAAAAATCAATTCAAAATAAATAAAACTAATGATAAACTATCTTATCACTTGGAGTGGTTTATTTCAAACATTAATCTAATCTATAGCAGCTTTATCTTTTTATTTTGACATCCATCATTATCAAACTCAATATATTTTCATACAATATTATACGAAATTTTATTTCATAGTATATTCACATATCCCGTGCAATGTACATATATACATACACGTATATTATTCCTATATTTTCACTAGCAAATAACCCGTGCACATGCACGGGATGTTTAGATTATAAAAATAAAAGGATAGCATAATGAATAACGTGACACATTGCAATCATTAAACGGCGATAGAAAGACAAATGAAATGTCTTGTCTTGCTCATATGTTTCCACAACAAAACGTAAATGTAACAACGACATTGTTTAATACGCAAAAGACGAACAATAAAGATTTGATCATTAGGAAATTATGTTCCATTAATCTAAGCATATATAAATCGAAGGTTTGCAACTATAAATAATGAATACTAAGTAAAGTAAAGATATATTGCTATGATGATGACATATCTGATACCGGTAGGTTGAATCGATTTTGTATGCAGGATGCACTGCATTCGGATGTACATGATAAGCATCAATGGCTACTTGGACATTGATCAAGTTATTTTCTGACATTTCATAAAAGACGATGAATGAATACAGAGCATATTTTGGCAAATACTAATTAAAGAATTGTGTTCCATGGATCTTAGCATAAATAAACGTTAGGCCTGCAACTATAAATGATGGACAATAAGTGTGATTATTGTTGGTACAAAAAAATGTCTGAACATCATATATATGATACCAATAGGATCAACTTCGTATGTATTAGTATTACGTAACACTGGAAGAGTATGCTCCACTTCCAACCGTACAATAGAGTCATCGAGGGCTATGTGAACATCGACCAAGTTTTAGTCTGACAATACAAAAACTATGATCAATGAAACAAAGTGCAATGTTGATATTTGAGGTTTTCTTTGTATGTATAAGCATGTGAACTATGTTCATATAGTATAGGTGTGTCCAATCTCACCTAGTTGGTGAAGGGCTTCTGTCGGTGAAGCAGGAACAAATTCAGCCACATCACTATTAGAAGAGTCTGTGTCTATATGTTTCGTCGATGAAGTAGCCAAACAATCACATCATTATTATGAATACCAAATGTCCACAAAAGTATTTGCGCATCAAACAATTATGGGATTGCATTCATCTATACCTTGAGATAATAAATCATGTGGAGTTGTTGGTGTGATGGCCGATTTTATTTTTTGAAGTTGGGAACTATATAATCTTTTCACTAATAAAAAACAAAAAAGGTAAAAACAAAAGCCACATGACATCCTTGAAAGTAGAGGTAGAAAACTTATCGGGTAAATAAAAGTCCGCATTATGGACTTCCTAGGCAAGTATTTTCCGTTATTAAGAACATAGTTGAGTAAATAGTGGTAGTTTTCAGTAGGGGCGTAGAGGATTTGGAAAACCGAACTAACTGATTGAAATGGATCAAATCGGACTGGAAATCGACTAACTGCAGTTGGACTGTTGAGTTGGTTGCAATGGTGATTCCAATCCAATTTGATTTTGAAATTTCAAAAACCGTTGAAACAATTCGGTTAAAAAAAATTACAAAATACTGAACATATATACTGGACTATTTACACCCCTATATTTCAGAGGTCGTAAGTCCTATTATTAGGTCCAACTTGTTAGTTCAAATTGTTTGTTTTGGATTTGAGATTTTTGTTTAGTTGTATGACCCAAAGAAAAATGTTTCTTGTTCCGACTTTATTTGTTGTCAAAATCATTGCTCACATGGACACGATCATCACATTTGGTTAGAAAAATAAGCCTAGTTAGAATTTCCGACGAACATGACCAATTTTATAAATAAAATAAAAAACGACTTATAAGACAAATTTGTAATCGAATTAAAATCATGACTAAATTTAAAAACATGTGCAGTTAGATGACAAAAAATACAATTTTGCCATCATCATGACATGGGTATGGCGTCATCAGATAGTCAGTTCAAAATGGCAAAGGTCATGGCCCCACCTGCTAATATTTTTCCATTATCAGAATCTTCGCAGTCAGTGCATCCACGTCTTTAAAAATTGTCAAATACATTTAGTTGGGATTCGTTGTCAATCACGCGCGTATTCATCTCAAAGGAAAAACAAAAAAAAACCCACACAATTGCAGACGGCTACTGTGCTTTCTTTTTTTATGATAGGAAGTTTGTCGAGAAATTTACAGTTGAATTTCGTAGCACCAAAAAGGGTGGAATCTTGTATTTTGAGGAAGATCATGTCTGCTTCTTCAAATCAAAGTGGTGGTGGGTTTGGGTTTGACCAGCCAAGAATTGTTGTCAAAAAAGTTTTGGCTCATTCACAAAGTGAAGGGGTGGGTGCTGTCGTTCGGAGAAGCATTGGACGGTAAAAACTTTTGTATTTCGATTCAGTTTTCATTTTAGAATTTCGGTGGATTTCAGATTCAGTGTTTTTTTTTTTTTTTTTTTTTTTTTTTTTTTTTTCTACCGACCCGAACCACAGGCCTGAGCTGAAGTTTCTTGATCCTTTCCTAATGTTGGACGAAGTTACAGGTACAAAGACCATTCTTTAACATCTGCATACACATATTAGTGTTTTATTTATTTTTAGAATCGTTTTATTTATTTATAAAAACACATATTATTGTTTTTGGATTTGACTTTTGTATGTGTAAGGCCGTACAACGGATACGATTTATTCAAAAATTTGATCCAAACCCTATGGGGTTAATAATTTTAATAAAATAATTAAGTGATTTCGGCATGCATGGGGTTAATACTTTTTCCTAATTTGATTTCGGTTAGTAATATAAAGAAATGCAATTTTTGGTTCAGTTACGGATATCTTCCTACATAGTATCCATAACCGGACCAAATAGAAACTCAACCGAAACTATACGGAATAAAAAACTGTTACCAAACTGTTTATATCCTACATGTATAAATAGTTTTTATAATCAAAATATTATGATTGTTCATGAAAAATTGTTCATGATTGAACCGTTTATTACCGAATTAAAAAACCGAACCGTTATAAATGAATAGAATTGTATAAATTAATTTCGGTTTTGATCGACTGAAAGAAACAAACTCTACATTTTGGTTCGATTTAATTTGGTTAACTAAAACAAATGGTTCGGTTTTGCTTTTAGTTTTGTAATGTAAATTTTCGATTTGGTTTTGATACGGTCACTAACCATACCGAATCAAACCGAATACACCCTATGCAAGGGGAGATACACATATACCAAATTGGGCTGCGCGGACCCGTAGAAAAGAAAACACTTTTTTATTTATATAAAATAAAATATTTCGGACTCCGTAAATATAAATTTATTTCGTATAAAATTTACGGACCCACTGAATTCTGGATCTGACCCTACATTTATTAGTAGATCAAAGTCTTGGGCCTTTTGTGTTTTTATCTCACGTGTCAACAGCCTGTCCATGTCCATCATTTGGGCCATTCTAATTAGTTGTTTTTTGTTTTTTCCATTGACACCACGATCATTTTAGAGTTTAGACACTCAAAAAAATCATTCGAGCCCTACTATTATTTTTCGCAAAAAACATCAATGACAGTGACGTTATACTTACAAAATAGTGTAACTGGTGAGTAACATCACTGAGCACACTCACGTTGAGTCGGTGCCAATAGCAGAGACAAACCTATGTTCATCAACAGGGCAATGCCTCCATTAGAGATCCGAAAAAAATTATATTAAAACGACGTAGTTTTTTTCTAAAAAATATGCAAAATTAGTATTAATTTTACACTTTATTACTCTTTACACCAACAAAATTAGTCAATTACTCGTAACAAAATTATATATTTTTTTTGGTACCTTCCAAAACATTAGAAGTTCTGTTTTGTTGAATCGCAATTACTCTTTACACCAACAATTTATTAAAAGTTCTGTTTTGTTACATTTTTTGCTCTTCAATGATGTAAATATCATTTTTGTTAATTGAATCTATTTTTTTTCTACCAAAGAAATTTTTTCCTTTCTATCTTGCAAAATAGATCTTTGCCCTCATCAACCCAAAAAAATAAAATAAAAAATAAAGGGAAAGTTTGTTGTTGATCTATATGTTGACGTACACTTTTATTTTTTCCACAGTTACTCCTCCTGCAGGATTTCCTGATCACCCGCACAGAGGTTTGAATGTTTCGTACTCTTCATGTTCAAACTTATTCTTCTGGAATACTGTATCTCTTGCATGTGCAGGATATGTCATTTAGGTCATTTTAATAGAAGCTTTATATGGTGTCATATCCCTAAAATAAAGATAAAAAGTTGAATTTTCCTTCAAATACCTCCACAACAGAAACCTCATCCCTATCCTTATTTTAGGGTCAATAGGCGAATAACACTATTCTGACGTTCCGTTCCCAACATTGAGTCTTTATCCGGAAATAATGCTCGACACGCTTATATTATTATTTTTTTAAATAAAAGAAATATACACGTAAGCCTCGTGTGACAATTTAATCAGAGTACAGTGGAAATTAAAACTTAAGATTCGGAAAGTCAAAAGACAAAACGGATCACTAGTTCCAATCCACGTCTAAGAAACCAAACGACAAACAACGAAATATATGTTGTTTAATTATTACAAAATCTCAAGTGAATCAAAAAAATAAATGTCTATAAACCCTCAAACAAATAAATGTTTACATCTCTCGTCAGAACGTGAATTAAAGTGCGTACAGTAAAATATAACAAGCTTCATAATAAGATCCGAGCTCAAACGTCAGCTCCATATTGGTTATCGTCATACCCGTAATCATGTACCTGCAAATCACCTTCTCGGGATGGGAACAGTAATAAGGGGTTATAAGTACAATTATACCATTAAAGGTAGAAGAATTGGGATACAATAATATATATCACAGGAATAATTCTACAAACACTACCACATATGTTGTAACAAAAGAGCTCACTCTCCCTCTACTAGCTTAGTTAGTAAACCCTCGCCCAAGTAAATTTGTTGCGTAATAGTCTGAGGACACGATGCCCGAATGATGGGTCTACACCCGAAAAGAGTCAGCACCTCATATGGAACGGACTGGTCCCTATGGAAGATTACACGAGTCCGTTTGGCATCAAACCAAGTAGAGGTGTAAAAGTTCCATGCTACGAAGTATAAATGTGCATTACCAAGAGCTACAACGTTTTAGCTTTTAGACACACAATTATGTATTTACAAATTTAATTCTAAAAGTCTAGATTCATTCACGTTTAGGCTTCTTAAGGACATCTAGTCCAAGGCAATATATTTAAATTACTTAGCACGTTGTAAAATGACTATTGACTAGCAAATCAATTTCCCAAATGGCCCAAACAGTCGCCTTCCGGTGCTCCCACCTTCACCCCGTAAAGGGTCTCAATTGTGATGCTGAGCCGAGGCTACGAGAAGTCGATGTTAGACATTGCCAAATCCCAGATATTATCCTAAAAGGATAAACAAACCACATATCAATTGGAAACAAACCAATAGAAGGCACATAATGGCAACCAGGAGGGTCAGGCGCACACCCAGGAAGAGGCAGGCGCACACGTGGCCTCTCCGGTCTCATCCTGTTTGTGCAAAAGGGTGGTCGTGCACCTGCAAGGGCTAGGGCAGACGCACACTGTCCATCTTCTGTTCTTGTGTAGAAAGGTCGGGCGCACGTCGGGCTCCTGTCGGGCGCACGTCCGGGTTGATTCCCAGACCTGTTTCTGCACTTTGTATACCTGTTAGCGAATTCTTTCAATCCTATACAAATATTGGTACTGTACCTTTATAGTACCAAATCAAACCAACGCCTGCAATTTTTCAACTACAAGAATATTCCAAACCATGATTACCAACAAAAACACAATTACTCCGATTAAGAACTCCCTATTGCCTTAAAATAGATCCAAAAACAAGGCAAGGAGCAACAAAAACAATCCTTCGATTCCTACACATTTTCCTTCAAACAATAGGGCTGACTAAGATTACCAAAACAATTCTATGCAACCTAGAAAGTGTAAAACTCAAAATTTCTATGAACGATTGAGATTTCCAAAAAGGTTAAAATTGAAAACTTACGAAATCAAAAATTGTTGGTAGCAAAACAATGCCGGCGACGAGGTGATTTCTACTGAGGCCTGTTGAAACAAGTAACGGATTAGAGCCTAGGTAGAAGATTCTCTTTTTTCCTATCCTTTTCTCCCAAGGCAGAAGAGCAAACATTGTCCCCTTTTTTATTCCTGATAACTGGCGTGTGTGTGAATGAGGGGTGGGGGTTATTTTATGGAAATAATTATTAATCCTTAATAATTAAATTTCCAAAAATTCTTAAATATCCCATAAAATAATTACTTAATACTTTATTAGGTTATAAATATAAATAGAAATAATATTATTTATTCCCGTTTTACTTTTATGCCATTTTCTTGAAAACTCGGGGTGTTATATCCCTCCACCCTTAAATCGAATTTTGTCCTCGAAACTGAACATACTTGGGAGGTGTCTAACTATGGGAACACGCAAATAATGTTGTCTTCCAACTCCCATGTCGCATCTGCCGGTGTGTGATTGCTTCACGGAACAAAAACTAACGGTACTTCTTCATTCTTGACCTTTTTCACCTTCCTCCCTAGGATACAAACTGGTTCTTCCTTGTAGGTCAAGTTCTCTTGGGTCATTTCAAGGTCAATGTTAGCTTCCACATCAATGTCGGTTATGCATTTCTTTAACACTGACACATGAAATACATTATGTACCCAAGACAATGATTCTGGCACTCCAACCGGTAAGCTAAAGGTCATACTTTAGCTATGAACTCAAAAGGACCTACATATGTGAGGCATCACTTATCTTTCTGTTCAAACCGTCTTACTCCCTTCATTGGAGACGCCTTTATGTATACTTTATCTCCAACCTCGAACTCTGTAGGGCTTCTTCTTACATCTGCCCAACTCTTTTGTCTTTCTTGGGTCATCTTAAGGTTACGACAAACCACTTCAATCTTCTTATTGGCTTGTTGTATCAACTCCGCTCCTGTAATATGTCTTTGTCCCACTTCATCCCAATACACAGTGTTCTGGACTTTCTCCCATACAAGGCTTCAAATGGCGGCATCTTGATGCTTGCGTGATAACTGTTATTGTATGCAAACTCTGCAACTGGTAAGTACTCATCCCATGAGCCTCCTACATCTAAGGCACATGCTTTCAACATGTCCTAAAGTGTTTGGATAGTTCTTTTTGATCGTCCATCTGTCTGGGGATGAAAAGTTGTTATCAAATCCAACTTGGTCCCAAATTGTTTCTAAAGACTCATCCAATATATGCTAACAAACCGACTATCCCTTTTTGACACGATACAAACCGAAACACCATGAAGCTTCACGATGTTGTGGAGGTAAATGGTATCGAACTTCTTCAATGCCATGCTCTCTTTGACCGGCAATAAGTGTGCATATTTGGTTAACCGATCAACTATCACCCAAATCTTGTCATCGCCTGTCCTAGTCTTCGGTAGACCACTAACAAAATCAATGGTAATCTTCATCCATTTCCACTCAGGGATCTCTAAAGGCTTAAGGAACCCTCCGGTAGGGGTGTACACGGATACGGAGTATCTGAAAACCGAACCGAACCGTGGTCATTTGGTTCAATTCGGTTCGGTTAATAACTACTTTTGGTTTGGTTTCGGTTAGTATTATAGAGAAACCAAATTTTTTGGTTCGGTTACGGATAACTCCATAAATTATCCGTAACCGAACCGAAAACTGAACCGTATAAAAAACTGAACGGTTAACAGAAATTAAATAGAAAATTGTAACCAAAATGTCGATAAATAACTTGTATAAATAGTTTTTATAACCAAAATATTATAAGTGTTTATGAAAAATTGCATAAAACCGAACCGTTGGCCGAACAATTTTTTAACCGAATTAAAAATTCGAATAAAAACCAAACCATTTATAACCGAATAGAATTGTTATTTTTATTTCAATTTTTGGTTAACCCGAACCGAACCGAACCAAACCATATTTTTAGGTTCGGTTCAATTTGATTAGCTAAAACAAACGGTTCGATTTCGGTATCGAATTTCAATTAACCGAAAATTTCGGTTCGGTTTCGGTAAGGTCATTAACCGTACCGAACCGAACCGTGTACACCCCTACCTCCTGGTCTCTTATGCTCATCGTTTACTTCTGACAAGTGTCACACTTAGACACAAACTCTGTTATCTCTACTTTCATAGAGGGCCACCAATAATACTGTTTCAACTCTCTATCATCTTGGTCGCTCCGGGATGGATTGCAAACGCTATCTTATGGGCTTTATTCATCGCTGTCTTCCTCAACTCACCCACATTCGGAACATATAGCTGATTCTGATACCAAAGGTTGCCATGTTCATCTAACTCATAACCATTGACTGGTTTAGTTCTAGACACACGTTTGTATTCAACCATAACATGATCCTTATCTTGCTTCTGCATAATCTCATCAATTAACTATGATCTAGAAATCAGTGGTGTAACAAAATTTCCTTGCTCTTGCTGGCCCATCTCCTGAATACTTAAAATTTCCAACTGATCAACAACTTCTGGCATACTCAGGAGTGAGCTAACTGGCCTTCTACTTAAGTCATCTGCTACCACATTGGCCTTTCTTTGTTGGTAATGTGTGTCCAGATCACAATCCTTTACATATTCCTACCATCGCCTTTCTCTCATGTTTAATTGTTGCAGTTTAAGGAAATAGTTAAGGCTATGATGTTTAGTGATCGCGTACAAAGTACTTACTAGCAATAGGACTAGGTCTATCGTAGCAGAGTACTGCTGAATCAAGGTCGAATCCCACAGAGACTCGTAAGAACGCTAATTAATCAAGATTGAGTTGTCACAATAACGGTCTACGACCAACTATAATATAGGAAGAATAAAAGTGGTGCCAACAAACAAGATTATGCAAGTCAACTGAAGCACACAAGAGTTTCTAATGTATTAGTCTAATTATGAGTTCAAGTTATTCCCCCATAACATGCATTAGTCATCCCCGTTGGCAAATTGTAATTCATTGTCAGCTACGGGTGCAATCACCTAACCCAATCTACTTCCACTGTAAGGAGAGCAGGCAATCTATGTGCAACTAACCTCCTTCGTTGGTTGTATTAATTCACACGCATTAAGTTTTAGAGTTTCCTGCTCAAGACTGAGAACCTCCCTAGGCAGCTATCGACTATGACTAGCACGTTCCTAAGGATCATCGAGACAATGTCCAAACTAACACTTCACTAACAAATCCTTCATGCTAATTCATTGCTTAAATGAAATTTTCACATTTTCTCGAAGGAAAATGAATCGTTTTTCGAGGGCACGGAAAAGGTATAAATCTCTTCTTAGAAGGTGCCCCCATCATGGCTTGCCTTTGGAGAGGTTAGTCATTACTTTCTTTAGCGGATTGACCGAGCTCACCAAGGGCATGGTCAATAGTTCATCTGGAGGGACGTTTTTGAGGAAGACTCGTGACGAAGGATGGGCATTGTTCAAGACATTGCCAAATATAACTATGCTCCATCCTATCGGGCAATTCAAGCTCCTCCTTCCTCCTCCTAGGTGGAGGAAGTAAATGTTCAAAGTCGATTGCCATCTTGCCGAGGCGGATGGCCAATCCTCAAACTCCGAATCCTATGAATCAAACTCCTTCGTTTCCGCAGACTTCTAATTCCAATTCCAATTTTCAAAATCGGCCCGGCCGACCATACTCTTCAAACTTCCGGCCTCTCAAAGTCCCTCGAATTCTAATGATCTTAGGTAGAATGGAACTCATTCAAAGAAGAGCAAAACAAGAATATTCACTCTGTGTGAGTACCAATAAGAATCTTGAGAGACGATCGGGCGGCGGCGGTGAGCAATTAGCATCAAGACCCCACTGGGCATACGCCCGGTTTTACCGAAAAATCTGAGGGTGGTCGTGTTGCTCGAGGCCGATCGGTACATTGAGCAACGCACAATGTCGACCTCGTACCAACAACGCATTATGGACAAGAGGAGGCCGATGCAATGAGTTTAAGAAGTGGTACACGGTTTGAGTGGTCCCCCGGCTTCCGGGGAAACCACGCAGCCCCTCCCTGCCATTGATAAGGCGGGGAGGAAGTCAGAGCACCCATCATCCCCTTGGCACAAGCAAGTACTCGGTGGGCGATCCCACGATGGTGAAAAGGTTGCAAATCCTCGGGGTGGGTTGTTCCCCGAGGAGCTGCGCAAAGTGGAAATCCTCAAGTGGTGACCTCGAGGAGTCGAAAAAGGAAGAAAGTCGGGTGGTCGATCCACGACTACGAAAGCTTACGAAAAGACGGTTCGGTGGAAGGATTTGGAAGACAAAGCTATCGACGCATCCTCAAAGAGAGTCTTTTCCGAGAGTGATACGAAGAAGCTTCCGTTTCCACCGAGGAAGAGCAACATTCCATTGGTTGAAGACAAAAAGTACGAGAAGGTGCTAAACCTTCGAAAAATACTCGGGTAAATCCGCACGTTATCCGAGGTCTTGGTCGAGATGCCTAAGTATACAAAATTCATCAAGGATGTTGTATCTTCCAAGAAGAGTTAGTAGGAATGGACCAAGCGGTTGGTAAGGAATGTTCTCTGGTCAATAATGAAAGCTTACCAATCAAGAGAAGCGACCCAGGGAAATTTGTGCTCACATTGCAGATGGGAGGCCTAGTCTTCCCAAATTCCTTATGTAACTGGGCGCATTGAGCATCGGGCTTGATGCCATTGTCTCGCAATGCAATTGCAACGCCCAGGGTTTACAAAGTCTTCTAGAACCCACGACCATGAACTTGCGGTTCGGCGATCGATCTTCTAAGAAAGCCTCGGGGATCTTAAAGGACGTATTAGTTCAAATAGATAGGTTTACACTTCCGGTTAGTAAGTACGTCTTAGATATTGAGAAAAGTGAAAATGTCCCGTTAATTCTTGGAAGGCCTTTTCTATCTACGGTAGAGCCCTCATCGATTGTGATGGTGGGCATGTGACCATTCGGGTTGGTGACCGAGGAGGTGAGCTATAGTGTATCAAAATCTATCAATGTACCTTACCGGAGCTCAGTGAACCGGCTTTTCCGTTGAGGAGACTTCGATGATTTCGACGACTTCATGGATAAGCAAGTCATGGTCAGTAGAATCGGAATATGAGCGACTAATTGATAAGCCTGAATAGTCATGGTGTGGTCAATCTAGACCAATTAGCGAGTGATTTCGAGGATGAGCTAAGAGAAGAAGCTTTAAGCGGTAGGGCCAGCGAGTAAGCTCGGCAATGTTGAGTTGAAGAGTGGCGATCTTAAATCAAGTCTAGAGGATCCTCCCATAGATTTGGTATTCGAAGCCGTTACCTAAACATCTTAAGTATGTGTTTTTAAGAGAGGGTGACAAGCTTCCTTGATCATCTCAAGCTATCTCGTATAGAAGAGCTAAAACGTTAAACGTCTTGCGCAAAAATGAAAAAGCCTTTGGATGGCGGAGTGGGAGATATCCGTGGGATATCTCCCGACATCTGTATGCATAAGATCAAGGCCCGAGGAGGGCGCAAAACGAGTTAGGCATAGCCTCGGAGAAGACTCAACCCTCGCATGCAAGAGGTAGTCAAGAAGGAAATTATCAAGCTTCTAGATATGGGTATCATATACGCCATTGCGGACGATGAGTGGGTATCCCCAACTCAAGTGGTTCCCAAAAAGGGTGGAATTACGATTGAGAAAAATGAGAAGGGAGAGGAGATAGCATTGAGGCTCGTTACAGGGCTATCGGGTCACGTATTGACTATAGAAAACTCAACTGAGGTCACAGAAAGATCATTTTCCCCTTCCATTCATCGACCCCGGATGCTTGAGCGTACGGCGGGGCACGCATTCTACGCTTCCGGATGGATATTCGGGATATTTCCGGATACCCATCGATCCTGGTGACCAAGAGAAAACCACTTTCACTTGCCCACATGGTACATTCGCCTACGAGCGGATGCCATTTGGTCTCTGTAATGTCGGTGACCACCTTTCAAAGGTGTATGATGGCAATCTTTGACGGGCTAGTTGAAAAGTGCATGGAGATTTTTATGGATGATTTCTCGGTCTTTGGTCAATCCTTCGATGATTGCCTCGATAATCTTGATCATGTGTTGTCTAGATGTGTGGAAAAGGACTTAGTGCTTAATTAGGGAAAAATGCCATTTCATGGTAGATGAAGGCATAGTCCTCGGCCACAAAGTGTCGGCCAAAGGTATAGAAGTAGAAATAGAGCCAAGGTTGAAGCTATTGAGAGAGATGAGCTATCCCAAGAATGTTCGGGAGATCCGAGGTTTCCTCGGGCATGTCGGCTTCATAGGAGGTTCATCCAGGACTTTTCAAAGATTGCCAAGCCCCTATCTACTTTACTCAAAGAAGACGTTACCTTTGATTTTGATGAGAATTGCAAGCGCGCGTTTGAAGAGCTTAAAAGTAGGGTCGATCTCTGCTTTCTCAATTCTTATATCGCGGTGGAACTTACTTTGAGCTTATGTGCGATGCATCCAACTATCTTTGTTGGTGCGAGTCTTAGGACAACAAGCATCGAAGGAAAGTTCGACCTATCTCTTACGCCGGCCACACGTTGAATCCATCGCAAGTTAACTATACGACTACGAAAAGGAATTATTGGCCGTAGTGTTTGCTATGGACAAGTTCCGAAGTTACTTGTTAGGTGCTCAAGTGATCGTGTGGGTGATCCACGCCTTGCGTTATCTCGCGACCAAAAGGAAGCTAAACCGCGCTTACTTGCGTTGGATACGACCCTCCAAAAATTTGACGTTCAAATCAAAGATAAGAAGTTGGCGGTGAACGTAGTGGCGGATCATGTCTCTAGGATGATAAGTGAGGAAAAGGGTGATCTGAAGATATAGATCTTTACTTTCCTCTGGAAAACATCATGATGATCGATGGCCGCTCTCCGATGTTCCATGGTATTCGTCCATTGTGAATTACCTTCATGCCCGCTACCTTGACCCCGAGATGTCGTATCGGGAGAAGAAGAAGTTCTTCTGATATGAAATATTTCGTTTGGGATGAACCTTATTTGTTCAAGATCCGCAAAGATGGTTTGCTTAGGAGATGCGTTCTGAATCGAGCAACGAGAGATTATCGAGCAATGCCATAGTGGACCCACGGTCACTTTGGTCCTTGGAAAACGATTGCGAAGATCTTCCGAGTCCGGTTTCTATTGGCCTACGATTTTTAAGGACACGAAGCCTTACGTAAAAACTTGCGATAGGTGTCAAAGAACCGGAACTCCTGACAAGGCGTTTTGACATGCCGTTGAAACCCATCCTTGAATGCGAAGTCTTTGATGTATGGGGTATCGATTTTATGGGACCTTTCCCATCATCCTGCGGTAACAAATACATCTTAGTCCTGCGTCGACTATGTTTCGAAATGGGTGGAGGCGGTAGCCACTCCTCACAATGATCATAAAACGGTCATGAAGTTCCTAAAAAAGAATATCTTTGTGAGATTTGGATGTCCTCGAGCCTTGATCGGTGATGAAGGAACGCATTTTTGCAACCGACCTCTAGAAAAGTTCTCGAAAAGTATGGTGTACGCCATAAGACCGGCACCCCATACCATCCGATGACTGACTAGCGGTCGAGGTTGAGCGAAGCAACCAAAGCATTAAAAGATCCTGGAGAAAACGAGACGGTCATCGCAAGGTAAGGACTGGAGTACGAAGTTGGATGATGTCTTATGGGCTTATAGGACCGCCTATAAAACTCCCATGGGTACATCTCCATATCAAATGGTCTACGGGAAACCATATATCACTGTCGAGTTAGAGCATAGAGCGTATTGGGCTACAAAGTTTCTGAACTTTGATTCCCAAGCTTGTGGGAAACATCGACTACAGCAGTTACATGAGCTGGACGAGTCGGACTCCGGAGCCTATGAAAGTGCGCGGGATCGAAAGATAAGATGAAACTACTCCATGATGCGAAAATTAAGAAGCGAGAATTCGACAGTCGGCGAACAAGTTCTCCTACTGCAATTCTAGGTTACATTTGTTTCTGGAAAGTTGAGGACTCGTTGGTCCGGCCCTTTCGAGATTCTCCAAATCATTCTGGAGGCGTTCTAGAACTTCGTGGTTATAGTGGTGACCCGTTTCGAGTCAACGGTCAAAGGTGCAAACACTATATCGGTGAACACAAAGAGACATCTTTGATTGTTAAATTTCTCGATATTCTCGGATGTGGTGTTACTCGAGTCGAAGAATTTAACGAGTTATCACCCGACTTGTTCTCCGAGGATGACGGTAGTGATCCGTCCTGAAGAAGTTCTAGGTTTGGTAGTCTTTGATATGGAAGAGTTTGAAAGGGAGCGACATTGAAGCATCATCGGAGGATCTCGAGTATGAAGAGGTCACCCATGGGGAGGTTCAAGCGTATGTGGAGGGCTATTAAAACTTTTCCCCCATGTGTGCGATGTTATTTAATAGGTAATGGGCGAGAAAAGTCAAATGGCACGATCCAGCCGAGCTTAGACGTAATCGAGCTAACGGCGACGTTAACCAAAAGCGCTACTAGGAGGCATCCTAGATATCCCTTATTAGCTAGGTTCCGTTCACGCTATTAGTGTTTTATTTCTTTAAGTTTTAGTTTGATTAAGTTTTAGCTAACTAAGTTGTTCGTTTTTATCACAATCGGTTAGTGTGCTTTTAGGTATGGATTACGGAGTTCTTCACAAGGAGTTCCCACTCGTTAGTCGGATCCCGTGATCACGGTAGATGATGGACCGGGAGGCACTATAGTCCTTCATGTAGATTTTGACATTAGCACTCGGAGTTAAGACCATCACGTACGTTATCATAGTTCCACCTTGTTCGGGAGGCGATTTCACGGCGAGGAGTTGCGGGAGGCCATAGGACGTCCACACGATCCTTAATGATCCTGGCGACGGATTTGGCACGCATAATCTGCGTCTGCAGGGGGCGAGCATTTCGGGGAGAGGTGTTGAGGTAGCCGGTGAGGATTGGTGTTTGCAAGATGAGTACGACTTTCCTCCGAGTTGTCGACATGCTTCGACGTCTCATTCGCGTAGTGGATTGGGACGAAATCTACGCAGTACTAGTGAGTTCTTAGTTAGTTTGGTTTTCGTCGAGCCCCGACGTAAAACGAGAAGCGCTTGGTGGGAGGCAACCCAACGTTTTAGTTATGTTTTAGTTACTTCTAAGCTATTTTAGGTCTTTAATATTTCATCATTGTACTTTTGAATTCTATTTGACGTTAATAAGAATTGCACTTCAAGTTTAATTAGCTTATGTGTGAATAAGTTTGATTTTTACCACTCTCTCTGGTGGACGCCCGTTCATAAAATGGACGCCCGTCCGGTATTGCTTGTTTTTATGGACGTTCGTCCAACATGGTGGACGCCCGTACGCAAAAATCCCTCCTATCCGTATGTAAAAATGCCCCATGGACGAGCGTCGAATTTATGGACGCCCGTCCGGTTCATGCGGTTACTTGAGTGAACGCCCGTCCGTCGGGATGGACGAGCGTCCACTATGGGCCTATATACACTGTTCTGGCGTGAACCCTCATTTTTACGTGATTTTCAAAAGGAGAACCCGACTTTTCCTCCTGCTCCAAACCTCAAATCTTCGTTTCGAACCAAATTCAACGATTCTTGTTGCAAAAGAACGGTCCTTTGCACCTTCTTTTCATTTTCTAGTCCATTTCCTCCAACAATCAACGGAATTTGGAGAATCGAGAGATTTTCGGTGCGGCCATTTGGACAAAATTTCCAATTTTGGGTGCCGATCTTGGTGTTTACGGGCTTGAAATCCATTCGATCATCATCCCTTACATAGCATTTGGTAAGTCTATAGCAACTTTTCTTGATTCCTTTCACGTTTTTGTGGGTTCGATCTTCGGGTCGGCTCATTTTCTTGAAATTTCTCTCATTTTGTTGTTTGTTTTCTTCTTGTTTTGGTGTTGTGATGGTGTGGTGATGTTGGTTGTGGTGGATGGGTTGGTATTGTTGAATTGAAATCCCGATTTGGACGATAAACGGGTAACCATTTGTGTGAATGGTTTAGTTTAGTTTAGTGGACAATGGTGCGTAAGAAGGAAATTGTGAAGCGTTATGGTAAAGGTTTGGCCGGGGAGAGAGGTAAACGGCAACGTCCCGAGTTTGATCCATCGGGGATTGGACCCTAACGAGAGGAATAGTCTTTCGAGATCAACCGCACAGAACATCTCGACAAACAAGAACCAATTTAAGAGATGATTCCCCTTCCGATTAAACCGGGAAGATGATGAGGTCCCTCTCGTTAGGATGTCTCGAGGCACTCGGGGTGGTGAATCTTCTGGGGCGAGGTTGGTGCGAGGATGTCGTTGGGGAGCGGTAGAAACCGAAGCTACTACATTGCACCCCAAGAAGAAAGCTAAGAATGTTGCCCCTCTTGCTATGCCCCGTCGATTCGTCAATCCACGAGCTCATAGTGCCTACACTAAGGATTATGTGACTCGGAGTATGATTTTTGACAAGAGAGGTCAAGACACAACAAGTGGATCCCGCCTTCGTGAAGATGCTAAAGGCTCGGAAATGGGATGAGTTATAAAATTCCTCCTAACCCGGTCAATGATTCTATAGTGAGAGAGTTCTATGCGAATTGTTCGAGACGAGATTTGGATGGCGGTTTTGTGATGGTTCGAGGTGTCAAAGTGCCTTTTTCCGCCAAGGTGATCAACCGAAATATAAGTTGCCGGCGTTTCGCGGCTTGGATTACAAGGAGGAGATCGCTAGACGGCAAAATGAGGAGGTAAGGATCCGATGGAGAGCCTGCGATTGAAAGTTTGTCCGGATGTGGCATGGGTGTTGAGACCGAATGGTGATAGGAAGGAGTTAATCACCACGACTTGGACTGAGGATTGGCGAGTCTACTGTCGGTTTATCCAGAGTCGGTTGATTCCTAAGAATAATCTCACACATTTCTATATTAGTGATCTTGGGATGTTGTATGCGTTGGTTTTCGGGTTGAATGTTGATGTTGGGCGAGCTTTGTTTGAGGATGTTTTGGCAAACCAGAAGGTATCTACCCGGAGTTTGATAGTGCCCCATTTGATACATCGATTATGTTTAGATCTTGGGGTTGCGGTATACATCGGACCACGGGACTAAGAGTTACCCCCATATTCGTAGTAGAGAAGGCTTTCCCGTTTCGAGCTTTGGTTCCACATCGGCACCGCCTCAAGCCTCGCCTTCTTTACGGGATTATCTTCTTCCGAGATTACTCGGCATAGTATGGCTCATAGTTTGAGGGCGATGTTGAGTGATATCCGGGATGGCCGAGGATAATATCTTATCGGTTTTGGAGTGTCTAGTTGATGGAAGGCAACCGAGAGATCGAGGGGTATTCCTTGCGAGTAGTATGGATTATGTCTTCTCGGAAGTGTATAGAGAGGGTGATAGGCGAGGTGTTCAAGATGGAGGGGAAGCCCGAGTCGGATGAGGAGGATGAGCCCCCGGTAGAGGCCTCGCTAACTGCGCGGCCGAGCTACACCGACGCCGTCCACCGCTGTTCTTTGTCCCAACTCGGATCCTCCTCTTTGTTGATGTTCTGTTCTTTGAGACGACTCCGGGGCTACCTTGAGTTTTTATTTGCTTTGCATCTTTCGGTTGTTGCACTTTTTGATACATTTCATTCGATTTGGCTGTACCTATACATTTTGTTAACATATTTATTTGCATCCGTTTGAATTATTATCTCTATTTGGCCATATTATACCCCGTTTTCATGCAAATAGTTGATCAGGCTACTAACATGTAAATTAAATATGCCGATCAACGTAGTTGGCGCCGATTATCATGAACTAGAATTTGCTAGGTATTCAGATCTAACGATATATACCGTCACAGATCTGAAGAACGCAATCACTATTTCATGATTTCTTCACCAACGAATCATATCTATACATACATAGGGTAAAATAAACTAACTACCACATAATTAAACTAATAAACAATTAAACCATACTAATCAAACAGAACAACGACAGATCTACATCTTGGAAAAGATAGAAAAGCATACCCTCGAAGATGAGTGCAAATCTCCCTCGGCTCTCTTCCTTGGAGGTGAATCTGTCGACTCTATGACTACAACTCATAAAATAAATAATGAACTTTTATTGCATAGAACTTGTCTTGAAAATTGTACATTAATTGGACACACCAAATTCTGAGGCCGATGCCTCTTATTTATAGCTAAGTAAACCGACTAAGAAAGACCTAGAACTACCCATCGTCCATGAAAATGCGATTTGGAAGATTCTGGACTCTCGATGAGTCGGCGGAAACTCCCGATTAATCGGGGGCATTATTGTCCTTTTTCTTATACCGACTTAACTTGGAAGGTTCTGGGATACCATAGGCCCAATCTTTTCGTTTAGTTCGCTCCAGAATCGTCCACAATGCTTAGCCCAATATTTCGTATCCTGAAAATAATCAAATAATGCATGAAATAATATCGAATAAGGGAAAATAAACGTGAAATGTAAAATACTCGACTCATGAACCCGACACATGACATTCAACTCAAATGGTTCATAATTATAGGTCGAAACAACTATTTTTAGCTCGTAATGGATTTAATGTTAATGTCATAGGATATACTATTTTAAGCGTCATCATTTAGTGAAAATCCAAGCCTTGACTCCATATAGATATTGTCTCCAAGTCTTCAAAGCGAAAACCACTACTGCTAACTCAAGATTATGTGTATGATATTTCTTCTCGTGAGGTCTTAATTGTCTAGAAGCATATGCAATCACTTTCCCATTCTGAGTACCTTGACTTGAAGCGTACATATATACGTCCTAGTTATCAAATACTTTTGGTAGGGTTAACACTGGGCTGTGGTCAACCTCTTCTTAAGAGTTTGAAAGGCCTCATCACATTACTTACTCCACTCATACATTACATTTTTCTAAGCGAGTCGCGTGAGAGGTGATGCGATCTTCAAGAAATCCTTGACAAACCTCCTGTAGTAGCCTACTAAACCCTGGAAACTCCAGATTTCTTAAATTGTAGTCGGTCTAGGCCACTTAGTCACTACTTCTATCTTAGTTGGATCCCCTTTAATTCATTCTCTTGAAATCACATGATCCAACCAAAACTCACACTTGCTAAATTTTCCATAAAACCTGTTTTCCCTAAGAGTTTGTAACACTATCCTTAGGTGTTCTTCATGATCCTTCTCATCCTTTCAGTAGATCAAGATGTCATTAATGAAGACTATCACAACCTTATCAAGGTATAACATAAAAACCCTTTGCACGAGGTCCATAAATGCCGACGGGGCATTCGTGAGACCAAATGTCATGACTATAAACTCATATTGCCCATACCAGTGCTGAAAGTTGTCTTCGGGATATCTATCTCCTTAACCTTCAACTGATGGTAACATGACTTTAATTCAATCGTAGAAAACCCTCTTTTCCTTTGAAGTTGATTAAACATGTCATCTATCCTCAGGAGTGTGTACTTGCTCTTAATGGTCAACTTATTCATATCCGTGTATTCTATGCAAATCCTCATACTTCCATCTTTCTTCATAACAAACGGAACTAGAGCTCCTCACGAAGAAGTACTAGGTCTGATTATCTTCTTTTCCAACATATATGCTAGCAGTTTTTTCAACTCAACTAACTCAGCTGGGGCCATCCTATAAGGCGCCTTAGCAACATGTGTTGCTCCATAAACTAAGTCTATGTTGAATTCAATAGCCCTGTCTATCATATCTCCTGGTAACTCACAGGAAATACATCGGGGTATTCATTCACTATTAGGGGTATTTTTTAATTCCGGACCTTCATTAGACGTATCTACAACGAAGAACAACAAAGCATCACACCCTTGTTGTACTGCCTTAGCTGCCCTAAGAGCTAAGATAATCGGGTAACGTCGCGTATTAGAATTCTTGGAATTTCTTTGATAGGTGCTCGAAGATTTTCCAGGTCTCTTAAAGATTATTTTCTTCGCCTTGCAGTCTAGATGAATGTGATTCCTTGAGAACCAATCTATTCCAAAGATGACATCAAAACCCGAGAAGTCCAACACTACCAGATTATACTCACACTTATACTTTCCAACTTGTATCTTACACTGGGGTATCATCTTATCAACCTTAGAAGTCTCCTCTAAAGGTGTCACGAATGAAACAGATTTCCTTAACTTTCCAAAAGGCATCCTAAGTTTCTCAACAACCTTAACTAAAAAACACGTGTTTGAAGCACCGGTGCAAACAAAGTAGATAAAGGTAAACCCCATACTAGTATAGTACCTAGCAAGTAAGTAAACAAGAATTTCAAGAAACAAGATACACTTAAGCAATAGAACAATCCTTAAACTGAGCAAAACAACCAAGATACTGTCACGACGCCATCATCCAACTCATATAACTGCGACATCTAAAGAAAAAACCTTTGTAGGACCGTTAGGTTTAATGTTCCCTGGTGGTGGTTTGGAAGCTGCTGCCGGGGCATGACTCGGGCAATCCTTAACTACATGTGATTTACTGACACAACGAAACAACCTCCCGTGCTCACACAACACTATCCTGAATGTAGCCTGCCACACTTAGGGCAAAGTGGTGTCAGTGCTGATGCTTGGGCTACAAGCACTCTCTTGTGGTTCTGTTGAGGTGCGTGATTATGTCCCTTACTCGAAATAAAAGGCCTCTTCACTCCGACATTCCTCGTTTCCTTGGCATTGTGAGTCTCAATCTCCCAACACACATTAAGGAACTTGGCTATTGTCTTTGGCCTTCTTCCTGCCAAGGGATCCATGGTGTCCTTAGATAACCTTTCCATAAATCGGGCTACCTTGCTAGCTTCACTAGCCATGACTATAGGGAAATACTTCCTAAGCTCATGAAATCTCCTCTAGGTACTCCATTATAGATATGCCCTGCTATCAAAGGTTGTAAAACTTAATCTCCTTTGCCGACCGTTGAGCTGTCGGGAAGAACTCCTCCAAAAATATTGTCTTGAACTCATCTTAAACCATAATATTTACTCTGGTACTCTGAATCATATCCGCCCATTATTGGGCTGCTCCTGCCAAGAAAGATCCTACTAGATTGGCCCACTTATGATGAGCCAATCTCATATGTCTCTACTGTATATAGCCAACTGTCAGCCTCTAGGAGTAATGGTTCCATTAAAGTGCTTAAAACTTGACTTCTTAACATCGAAAAATCTTCAAGCATCTTCTTGTTCCTTGACGATACCGGATTTCACCGCTCCACGTGCCAGGCACATGACACCCCAGATAATGGCCAGAATAGACCTAATACCCTAACCATAAGGGCCAGGAGTCCCATCATAAGCTAAGGGTCGAAACGAGTCCTCATAAAGGAAGACTGTTCAGGTCATCCCCCGATCCACCGCAGGTCGGTCAGGACCGGCGAGGAATAGACCTGTGCACTCGACCTTAGTATCTCGCCTCAGGTCATCTAAAGAGTATAGTAATGATAATAATTATACGATAATTATGGAAAGAATTCCAAGCCTTCAAGGCTCCGATCTTTGTCATTTAATATTCGAATGTCTTAATTATCTCCTAAAATCAAAGGATAATCCCAGAATTATCTCTAACTTAAACAACACGAAACGAGAGTCCACATTGGACACGACCCATGCAGGCCTAGGGCATAATCGCCCCTATATAAACAACCACAAAGAAGTACGACAAACTTGATTCCAACACACACATTGGATACAAAGGCATCCTAGAGAAATTCCCAGGCTCAGTCTAAATCACCTCCAAAACTCCTCCCCTTGTTCATATTTACTCTTGATAAGTCACCCTCAACCAATTACCACTAGATCAAAGGGCCTAGATTTTATACCCGGCGAATTTTGTTTCGTCATTCCTCATCAGCATCAGATATAGGAACCTGGGGAAAGTGTCTATGGGTAGGCTCATGTGGCTCTCGATAAGTGGCAGGGTAAGCATGTGGGTAAGCTAATGGTGGTTCCTGAGGCGGGTAAGGGTAGGCCTCTGACTGAGACTGGTGGCGATGGTATCTCTGCGGAGGCTGGGATGTTCGTTTTGGCTGATGTTGTGGTGGATAAGGTGCGGGGTACGGTATGTATGGCTCTGATGCTGGCTCATGTGTAGTTGGTGAGGGATAAGCTGTCTATGCAGGAGAAAGAATATGAGGGTGGTGGATAGTATGGTAGGCAGCGGCGGATAAGCTGAGTGATAATGAGGATTACCAATAGGTTGTGGTGTATAGTTCGGTGGTGGTGGATAAAAGGTAGGGTGTGGTACATAAGCTGAGGAGTGAGAAGAGATGGCGGCGGAGGCATTAAAGTAGGTGGCAGGTTGGGACGGCAGTGGGATACTTATATGGCCTATGGTGATGGTGGTAGAAGGAGCCACAGACAAAGGTAAAGTTACTATAACCTCAGATAGGAACGGAAACTTGCACACTTATTGTCTCAGAAGTCTGCCCAATCTTTCCATGATCCAACCTCGATCCTCATTAATTCCCTGATTCTGCTCAACTTGCTCAGAAGCTACTATACCTTGACTTCCCTGAGGCTCACTAAAAGTCCCAGTACTACGGTATTCTTCTTACCTGTAGCCATTCTGAAAGAAGAAAGGATCAACTAAGCTGCAAAAGAAGCTTATACAATTCAACTTAATCTACGAATTTAGACATAAGATAAGAATTTTCCTTGGATACCAAATGTGACGCCCTGTTCCCGGACACTGTGTCCTTATCCGGAAAGAACGCCTGACACGCATATAGTTCTATTATTAAAAATACTATATGCGTGCCGGCGTTCTTTCCGGATAAGGACTCGGTGTCTGGGAGCGGAGCACAATTATCATTTCCTGTTTACACATGCTATATCAAAATTGGTTTGTGGTAACAAAATTTGTGCAGAGTGCAGGCAATTAGTTTCTTATTGTTTAATTTTGCGGCACATGATTGATAAGCCATTTCAAATTTTTACAGGTTTTGAGACCGTTACATACATGCTGCAGGTCTTGATTCTGATTCAATAGAGCAATTAAAGTTTAAACATCTATGTTATTACTTGATTATGTTTAATAAACTACACTTTTTTCTCCTCGTTTTTGAATTTAGGGAGCAATTACTCATCAAGATTTTACTGGTCACAAGGGTACAATTCATACCGGTGATGTGCAGGTGAATCAACTTTTTTGGACGAGTGTCACCCGGTTTCATTTCAAGTGTCAACTTTGATTCGAATAGCCTTTGTTTAAACTTTTGTTGGAGAAATTCGAAATAAAAATTAATGCTAAAATGATGGAGTGTCGCATCGATTCAATGAAAGGTTACAACCACGTAAGAGGTTGTATCCTTTCGGTTAAAGGTTGCAACCGTTAACGATAGGCTTTACTCTCCCATATAATCTCAACACTTGAGTGAAAATTGATATAGAGAAAATTCATGTGAAATATTTGCCTGGAAAAATTCTGCATTGTTTCATGTCTCACTGAAAATACTTGCATAAATTCGAGTCAAGAAGAAATATACATAACAGGATCGGTTCACCGTCTTTTCTCATTGAAGTGCAACAATCCGAAAAAAGTATGACTGTTGTATCTTGGGAGACGATTTTCATTACTTTGTGCACATAATCGGGGCAAAAATGTCTTAAGGATAGAGTGTTGCACTAGCATCAATCAATAAGTTTTCTGTCCAATATTAATGTTTTAGTTTTTGCATGAATAGCATGTTAAATTACATTCTAGATTGATAATTTCTCCAACAATCTTAAGACATTTTTTTAACGCATGTTGTCTAATCATTGTTTGTAGAAATTTAAGTTCTATACCCAAGAACTTGAAGAAACTAAGAACAATTTGAAAAATAAAAGGCGGGAAAACTTTCATTGATGAAGAAGCAATCAAATGAAGTTTAATCTCAAGTGTTAAGTTACAGAATGAAAGAAGCTTCTTTATATAGTAGAATGGTGCTACTAATTGTAGAATCAAGCGGTTATAACTAACTTAATTGACACCAACAACCTTCAACCATTTCTGGTTGAAGGTGTTCGACGAAATGCCCCAAAGACATTTATGTTCTGGTTCTATATCTATGATGTGCTACTACTTGTTGTGTTGCCTTGTGATCTTCTAAACTTGCATTTTATACCCTTATAATCTCAATAGCCCCCCTCAAGTCAAGTCTTAGAAGCTTGACCTTGTGATCTTCTAAACTTGCATCTTGTATCCTTATAATCTCAGTGCTACATCTCATGTTGATTCTGTTGGATTGGCAGGCTAGAAAAGGGAATGTACCCCTATTTTTCCTAGAAAATAGTGAAATAGAGGAGCATCCAAAGCTTTAGTAAGTATGTCAGCCAATTGATGTTTTGTCTAACAGGCATCAGACTTAGAAAACTATATTGCACATTTGCCCTTATGATGTGTTAGTCAAGCTCTATGTGTTTAGTCCTTTCATGAAATATTGGATTCTTAGCTATGTGGATGGCACTAAAATTGCCACAGAAAAGTAGAATTGGCAATGAAACTGGAATGTGCAGGTCTTTCATAATGTATACTAACCATTATAGCTCAAAATTGGCACTTGCCATAGCCCTATATTCTACTTCAGATGAACTTTTGGCTATGGTAGTTTGTTTCTTTTCCTTCCATGGTATAGGTGCTGCTTTTAAAAACATAATATACCTTGAAATAGACTTTCTTGAATCCTCACAACCGGCCCAATCTGAGTTTGTATAACCCTTTAACTGTAAATCATTGTTTGTTGGGAAGAGTAAGCCTTGCCCTAGATTTCTTTTGATATAGCAATCTGTGTGCAGCTTGCATATGGTTGATAGTAGGGTTTGATAAAAAACTGGCTAAGTTGTTGTACAACAAATGCTATGTCTGGTCTAATGAAGGACAAATTAATGAGTTTGCCTAGTAGGGTTCTGTAAGAAGTGTTGTCTGATAACAACTCTGAAACTCATGATATCAGTTTTTGTTTAGAATTTAGTGGTGTATTTACTGGTTTGGCTTCAATAAAACCATATTCCTCTAACAAATTAAAGGCATACTTTCTTTGATTTATTGAGATGCCCTGATCTGTTCTTGCCACTTCAACTCCTAGAAAGTACCTTAATGGTCCAATGTCTTTAAACTGGAATATGTTGTGCAGAACTTGTTTAACTTCATTAATACATGCCATTAAGGCACCAACAACTATAATGTCATCAACATAAACTGAAAGAGCCACAAAAGTATTTCCTGATCCTCATGTAAAGAGGCTATGGTCATGTTTGGAATGTATAAAAGCAATTTCTGTTAAAGCAAAGGTTAATTTAGTGTTCCATTATCTGCTGGCCTGCTCAAGGCCATACAGAGATCTTGTTAATCTGCATACCTGGTTAGGTTTGTCAGACTTAAACCCTAAGGGCAACTCCATATAGACATCCTCATCAAGTTCTCCATGAATAAATGCATTATTCACATCCATTTGATGGATGTGCCACTGTTTGGATATAGCTAAGGCCAATACTGTTCTGATAGTTGTCACTTTAGCAACATGGAGAAAGTTTCTTCATAATCTATGCCATAGGTTTGTGTGTACCCCTTTGTTACTAGCATTGCTTTATACCTCTCTATAGAACCATCGGCATGATATTTGATCTTGTAAACCCATTTACACCCTATAGTTTTCTTGCCAAGAGGTAATGTGACAATTTCCCATATGCGTGTAGCCTGTAAAGCATATAATTCCTTTTGCATTGCCTCCTTCCAACATTCATGTTTGACAGCCTGATTATAAGTCTTTGGTTCTGTAAAAATCTCTGATGTGCAAACAAACTTCTTGTAATTATTGGTAATATTATCATAAGTCACCACATTATTAATGAATGTGGAGATTTCTACTGTGGGATGAAATACTGATTCAAATAAGCTGGTTGTTGTCTAATCATACTTGACCTTCTAGTAGTTTGTGAATATCAGTACTTTGAACAACTTCAAGTACATTTGGAACCATGTTTGTAGGTGTAGGAATACTTGTAGAATCACTAGACTCATGCTCATGAGAGGGCATGGAATTCTGACTACTTGCTGATGCATCTATGCCTGACATTTATAGAACTGGTAAAGGAACATGTGCTAATGAAGGTACTTTATTACCTGTATCTGAAGCATGTAAAGGAAACACATTCTTATTGAATTTGATTTCCCTAGACACAAAGATATCCCTAGTTGATTTATGAAGCATACTATGACCTTTAGTATACTGTGGCATGCCAATATGGACACACTCCCTAGCCCCGGGATCAAACTTGGACCTATTATGAGCAGGTGTAGAGGCATAAACTAAACAACCAAACACCTTTAAATCATCATAAACAAGCATTTTATCATATAACAACATGAAAGGTGTCTTGTTATGAATTACTGGGGAAGGGAGCATATTAATGAGATAAACAACATGAGAAGCACAGTATCCCTTGTATTTCAAAGGCAAATTTGACTGAAATTTCACGGACCTAGCCATATTAAGTATATGTTTGTGTTTCCTCTCCACAATGCCATTCGGTTGTGGAGTGCCAACACAAGATGTTTAATGAACTATGCCTTTTTCCCTATAAAACTCCGGCATGTTAAACTCATGTCCCTTATCAGATCTTACAATCTTCACATGCTTATTGAATTGCACACACACAAAAAAAACTGACAATTTTTACAAGCTCTCTAGCTTCAGACTTAAATTTCACTAAAAACAACCATGTAAACCTTGAAAAATCATCTACTATTGTAAGGAAATAAGAATGTGCATGTACAGTTTGTTGTCAATAAGGCCCTCAATGTCAACTTTAATAAAATCAAAAGTACCATTTACAGTAGAAGTACTTTAAGGAAAAGCATATCTCTTGTGCTTAGCTAAATGGCATACATGACAAGGTGTGTTTACCGACATAGTATCATTAACAACATGTAAATCTAGGAATCTTTTGTGTGAAAGATGACCTAATCTATAGTGACAAAGTTCTTGATCAGAAATAAAAGCCGTGGCTGCTAAAATAGTGTGATCTTCAGAATTTTTGCTAGCTGATCCAATCAGCTTCCCATGCCTATTGTCATGTATCAAACACTTATTAAGAACAAATACTATTGACAAGGCAGGATTAGCAATCAACTTAGCAAGAGATGCCAAATTTAAATGAAAATCAGGAATGCATAACACATTAACCAAGGTTAAATCACTAGGCAAACAACCTTTCCCATATGTGAAACACTAACACTGGAACCATTAGGTAAACCAACAAATATATGGCTAATAGGTCTAGGATCTACCAATAGATCTAACCTATTAACTATATGATCTGTGGCACCAAAATCCACAATTCACAATGATGGGGATTTAGACAAACCTGCTGCATCTGGGACAGGAACCTAATTTGGAGAAAGAACAGTGGCTTGATTAGCCATGTGCCCAAAACCATCTATCTTAACAGCATCTAGAAGTCTTAACATCTGTTGGTATTGCACTTTGTTTAATGTAAAAGTCTCATTATCTGCAAGAGAAGTAGAAAGGCCTGTATAATTATCAAGGCTAGATTCTTCAGCACCAGATTCTACCATATTAACTCTGCTTCTGGGCTTAAAACCAGAAGGATACCCATGCTTCTTACAGCATTTATCTACTACGTGTCCTGTAAAACCACATTAAGTACACAGCAACTTCTTTCTAGCTTGATTGGTACCACCATTTTTGAAATTACCATTCCCAGAATCGATAGAATTACCAGTGGATCTTTGAAAAGTCTGGTTCTGTACACTACCATTATTAACAACATTAAAAGATCTATTATACATTACTTGAGACTGAGTTAAATGGGCCATGTCATACTCCTTATGTGCTTTAAGATTCAAAGCCATGGCAAATAGTTTGAAGATATTTCACAAGAACCATCAACTGTGGCTGTGTCAGAACTTGGGAAATTCAGTATTCAAACCTTTTAATAACCTTACCACTCTTTCTGTCTCAGCATGACCAACAAGCACTTTAAGAACATCACAATGGCATCTAGGCTCACACTTACAAGCAGGTTCAGGCCTCACAAGGACAATCTCATCCCATACTGGTTTCATCTTGGTATAACATCTAGTAGCATCCAAATCATCTTGTTTCATAGTGTGCACCTCTTCTAAAAGATAAGAAATTCTAAAGACATCAAGCCTAGAAAATCTTGCTTCAAGATCTAACCAAATCTCCATAGTTGTTGGTTTATACATAACACTCTATGCAATTGAATGAATGTCAGAATTGATTATCCAAGAAGTAACAAAAGCATTGCACTACTTCCATACCTGAAAATCTGGGGAGTATACAGCAGGTCGAACAATGGAGCCATACACAAATCCAATCTTGCTCTTGGTAATCAACTCGCTCTTCATTGACCAACTCTAAGGATGATAATTCTTGTTGTTAAGAGGTGGCTGGACAAGAATCAACGAGGGATTCTCACTAGGATGCAAATACAACGGATTACCCGGTAAAATCTGCTGTTGTTGTGAACCATTCATTGGCAACACTCCAAGAAGCAACATCAATAGAAAACTCAAGAAAATAGGAAAAATTGATCAATCTGGAGCAAAATTCGTCAAGGATCAGAGTCGAAAAACAAACCAGAAGCTACAAATGCTCTGATACCATGTAGAAATTCAAGTTCTATACCAAAGAACCTGAAGAAACTAAGAACAATTTGAAAAATAAAAAGTCGGGAAAACTTTCATTGAATAAGAAGAAATCGAATGAAGTTTAATCTCAACTGTTAAGTTACAGAATGAAAGCGGCTTCTTTATATAGTAGAATGCTATTGCTAATTGCAGAATCAAACAGTTATAACTAACTTAATTGAGACCAACAACCGTCAACCGTTTCTGGTTGAAGGTGTTCGACGAAATGTCCCAAAGACGTTTTGGTTCTGGTTCTATATCCATGTTGTGCTACTAGTTGTTGTGTTTCCTTGTGATCTTCTAAACTTGCATCTTGTACCCCTATATTGTTTTAATCTGGAATAAAAATAGCATCGATCAGAACATGTTTCTCTTGGAATTCTGTCTGACTGTTTCCGTTTGTTGTCAAAATGAAATTGGTGCACTCTCCAATATAGCATACGTTGATATATAAAGTAAAACCTTTTTGACGAGTTTACATGTATGTTATGATGTTATGAAAGATATATGTTGTTGGCAAAGTCATGCCTTTCCAACGAACCCGACCATAAATGATTAATTAGTTTTGTTGCACATCCGTAGACATATTAAGACTATGTGCGCTGTGAGGATGAGTTTTACTCGTATGCAGTGTATGCACCTTGTAAGCGAGTTATTGGTTTTTTGTGTATAACCGGTTTATGCGTAACCGCTACGATACATATTCAAAAGGTCTCGCAACGCGTAAAAGTCTCTATACCTTAATTTTCAGATTTCGAAATTTTAAGAAATGCCATTTAAAATTAAAACATGTATATATATTTATGGTGGTGACCTTTAATAAAGAGGTGTTTTATAAAAGAGTGATACATTAGAAATTTGATTGTGTGATCGGACTATATTAGAAATTTTGTTAATTTGTGAACACTACGTAATATTGGTGATCAAAATATTCTATGAATTTCTGTAGCTTTTGTTGTGCCCTTTTGCAGTAGATGTATTGGTTCATAAAGGGATGCACCTCTTCTTCTTGTTGATAATTGTAATAGAGGTATGTTGTTTCAAGTTGGTGAAACTAAACTATTCATTGGTGAGACCCACACTTAAAGTATTCGGATAAAATAATTATTGTTTACAAATGATGTGTGCATAACGGTAAAGATATATATATATATATATACACACACGTGAGACTTGTTGAAAAGGAAAAAAATGATTGTAAAATTAGTAAAAAGGACAACAATATAATAAATATAAAAATGCCCTTGACTCCCACATCCTTGAAAAAAAAACAGCCATGTTCAGTTTTTTTTTTTTTTTTTTTTTTTTTTAGCAAGTCTCACGTTCAGTTCCACTTTTAGCAAGTCTCACGTTCAGTTCCACTTATACTTTTATGTTTGAGTGCGCTTTTGGTTATTGTATAAAACTCGTTATTGTTTATTATATAAAATCACTACTTACTCAAACAATAATTTAGTGACGATTATATATATATATATATATATATATATATATATATATATATATATATATATATATATTTTTCAATGCAAACGTGAGTTGATGGCGTCTGGTAAAATGGGTGGGTTTTTTTTTTTTTTTTTTTTTTTTATTTTTATTTTTAGGAGCATTAATAAATAGAGGGGCAAAATTTTCTAAATACATAATATTTTGTCCTTTTTAATAAAATGAAAATGTTTATGTTTTTTTTTGATAATTTCATAATTTTTTTTTTTGTCCTTTTTCATAATTTTCCTATTTATGATTTACACGGTTATGCAATATAATGTTCATTAATGAACAAATAGAAGTGTGCATGTTCATTGGCATGATTTAAAATGTTGCTGCATGAATGGCCTACCTTTGCAAGTAGAACTTCAAAGGCCTGACATATGTTTGTTGATTTGTGCATGTGATATTAATGTTTAGTGTGTGTGCATATATATATACAGATAGATAATATTACTTCATGAATGTTAGATAATTTTTGCATGCACCTTCAGCAGTTACTTCCATTACCAAATCATTTGGTATTAATATTGAAAATGTGTTCAGTAGTAACTGCTTTGGAAATAAATGTGAAACGATGTCTCCACTGGTTTTGGTGCTTTAAGAGAATGGAATATCTTATTTGATTTGCATCAATTTTTCATGCTGCATGTGATGTTATACGAAATTCTTGGTATGTGATGAAGTGAAAATGGCTAAGTTGATCGCCGTGTCCAACGGTAGAAAAGGGACACACCTTCGGATTTAATTCACTATGATATGTGTGATTTAAAGCTTATGTAAACCAAATGTAGTAATAAGTGTTTTTATCACTTTAATTCATTGATAATAGAATAAGATATTCTTATGTTTATCTGCTGAAAAGCAAAGACGAAACCCTTGAAGTTGAGAATTAACTTGGCAAACGAATTGAAACAATTCAGAGTGATCGGAGTGGAGTATATAATGCATATGGTTTAATGAGTTTTGTTCTGGTACCAACATCATTCATTAAACCATTGCAACATACACACCTCAATTGTTTGGTAATCGATTGGTGTTGCTCAAATGCAAGAACACTGAGAGAATTGACAAGTGCTATGTTGATTAGTTCGGGTTTATCCTAGAACTGTGGGGGGAGACAATCCTTTCAGCCATTGTAATTCTCAATGCAATAGAATCGAGGAATAGTGGAAAGGCTACAAGCCTACCTACAAATTCTTGAAAGTGTGAGGGTGCTTGACAAAGGTTGAAATACCTTACCCCAAAGCAAGTCAAGGTAAAGGTTTGAAAATGACTTTTATTTCGATATGCAAATAACTGTAGTGCCTATCGGTTTTTCGTGTACAATTATGACATTCTTGATGTACATGAAAAAGTGAACTTTGAGTCGAGGAATGTTGTGTTATTTGAAGAGTTCCTCACAAAGACAAGTAGAAATAAAGTTCTAGTTCCAATAAGCAAACACTTAGAGGTGAACCTGTGAGGCAATCGGAATACTCACAAGTGATTGGAAGTCTGATGTATATTACGAACGGTACTAGACTAGACTTGGCCTGTGCAGTGAATAAATTAAGTAGGTTCACTAGTAATCCAAAGGAGGATCATTGGATAGCCCTCGACCGTAAGTTAAGGTATGTGAAGTTTACAATAAATCCTGGATTACAATATACAAGATATTCAGCGGTATTGGAAGAATTTTGTGATGCAAACTGGACATCTGACTGCAAGAATTCTAAATCCACTAATGGATATGTATTCAGTATTGGTTGTGGTGCAGTGTCTTAGAAATCCTCAAAGCAAACATACATAGCTCTAAGACACTGCACCACAAACAATACTGTGAAATATGAGTTCATAGCATTGGATAAAGCTGGAGAAGAAGCAGAATGGCTTTGAAAGTTCTTAGAGGATGTTCCATGTTGGCCTAAGACAATTTCTTCTATCAGCATACAATGTGATAGTATGTCGGCTATAGGACACGCATAAAGTTGTATGTATAATTTTAAGTCTAGAAACATACGTCATAGACACAACATAACACAATTGATCTCTAATGGTGTGATTTCCATTGATTACATAAAATCAAAGAATAATCTTGCAGATCCGCTGACAAAAGGTTTACCTAGAGATCAGATGTCAATCTTGACAAACGGGATGGGACTTAAGCCTATTACACATGTTCCCTTATAATGACAACCCAACCATAGTGATTCAAGATCACAAAATCATGGTTAAAATGGGACAACTAAGTTATGAGGGACAATTAGCACTTACATGTTCTATTAGAACAAAAGTGTTGTATGCTGAAGGGTTCAGTTAAGCATTAGCTTTTCATGATTCCCATATCTTGGTTAAGCCAAGTGAGGTATTGCAGAGTACTCTTTATAGGATGTCAGCTATGTAAGTTGACTTGGGGCCGCTTTTGTGAGGATTTGTGGGCTGAATTCTCCAAAACACTTTATGAAACCAAGGTGTTCTAGGACCAAAATGGACACAACAATGAAAACCTCGAGAATGTTAGGCTATCTATTGTGTAGGTATCATTGTCTAGGCATGCACTAAAGCCTGAGCAGTTCAAGACCAAGTTCACTGCTTAGCCGAGTATTTCCGATGGTACTCTACTATGGACAGTTCAAGGCAGCAAACCATCTCGTCCGATGCAACGTATTTCTGCCTATAATCTCATCTGGGTCTGCACTGCATTTGCATTAATTTTCATTCATGTGGGGGATTGTTAAAAAAAATTGAATGAAAAATTAGTGCTAAAATGATGGAGGGACGTATCGGTTCGGTGAAAAGTTACAATCACTTTAGAGGTTGCAGTCTTTCGGTTAAAAGTTGCAACCGGTAAACGATGGGGCTTCACTATCCAATTGATATAGAGAAAAATCATGAGAAAGTTTTT
Source organism: Gentiana straminea (assembly GCA_036785695.1). Classification (NCBI taxonomy): domain Eukaryota; kingdom Viridiplantae; phylum Streptophyta; class Magnoliopsida; order Gentianales; family Gentianaceae; genus Gentiana; species Gentiana straminea. Next base: position 433,520 of record JAVUPR010000424.1, on the reverse strand, counting down.
CCTGGCAAAATTGTGCCTTGTTTCATCATGTCCCACTTAAAATCCTTGCATAAATTCGAGTCCATAAGAGATTCACAGAACATGATCGGTCCGTCGTTTTATTCTTATTGAAGTGCAATAATCCGAGAAAGGTATGGCTGGTGTATTTTGGGAGACGATTGCCAATATCGTGCGCACATAATCGGAGCATAAACGTCTTAAGGACATGGTGCTGTCGATAAGTTTTTTTTTTTTTTTTTTTCCAATTTTACTGTTTTCATTTTTGCATGAATTACATATTAAACAGAATGCTAGATTGATAAATTCTCCAACAACTTTTTATATCTATTTATATGCAGTGGATGACGGCGGGTAGAGGTATTGTCCACTCTGAAATGCCTGCAGCAGGTGGTACTCAAAAGGGACTTCAACTTTGGATCAATCTTGCTGCCAGGGACAAAATGTATGTTATTTTCTCCTTTTGTTAAGAAGTTCTTACGGGGACTCGACTACATAATCTAACTGTGCAAGATGATGCAGGATTAAGCCGAATTATCAAGAATTGCTGAGCAGTGAAATTCCTAAGGCTGTGAAAGACGGGGTTGAGGTTCGAGTCATAGCCGGAGAAGCCATGGGAGTGAATTCTCCAGTGTATACTCGAACACCTACTATGTACTTGGATTTCACACTGGAACCTATGGCACAACATCATCAAACCATTCCTCAATCTTGGAATGCATTTGTTTACACCATTGAAGGTGAAGGCGTGTTCGGTGTACTTAATTCGTCATCAATCGGTGCTCATCATACTCTGGTTTTAGGTCCTGGAGACGGTCTAAGTGTATGGAACATGTCATCAACAACACCGTTGAGATTCGTTTTGATTGGTGGACAACCGCTTAACGAGCCGGTGGTTCAACATGGCCCGTTTGTGATGAATACTAGAGCCGAAATCGATCAAGCTATTGAGGATTATCAGTATTGCAAGAATGGATTCGAGATGGCTAGGCACTGGGGATCCAAATAATAATTGGGTTAACTTCTAGATGCAGATGATTGCATATCAGAATTCAATCAAGATTAAATGTGTCTTTGCCTATCATTTTCAATTTTTTTTCCCCATGCTTCTCAGCACCACCCTGCAAACATAGAAACGTTAATTAAAGTCTTTTTTTTAAAATTTTTTTTTTATGATCCAAGTCATTGTGTCGTCGATATCGTTACTGTAACGCCCCTGTCTCGGATACTGAGTTCTTATTCGGATACATGACGTTCGACACGTGACACTTAGAGTAAACCCTAAATCCCAGTTAAACCTCGTGTCATATCAAAGTACTAAATGAATTGCACGGAAGAAAACAAGCATAAGACTCGGGAAAATAGACCAGTGGGGGCCAGATTCAAAACAAAATGTTTAAAAAAAATGCCACAACCAGGTTTTGAACTAGTGACCTTATATATAGCAGTAATACTTCTAACAAGTCGAGCTAAACAAGCAATTACACTAAATTTGTCTAAAATAATATACATACACGATGTCAAATATTATTAGAGGGGTATTTTAGTAACTTCGCATGAAAAGTTGAGTGGGGGGCATGCCCCCCCCCCCCCCCCCTTTCTACATTGGGTCCGTCCCTGGCTATCAAACTATATCATAAATAACTGGAAGCAAAGCTATTATCCATTACAACTCACTTATCTGAAAAGAAGAGACAACTGCAAAAGGAAACTAACACATAACCGACTCCGTTGCTCCACACTTAAGCTAGCACTCCAAGCTCGTCGTCAAATCAGTATATAACTGCAACCTTCTTATTCCAAATAAAGGAGTGAGCACCGGTCAAATGCCCAGTAAGGATAAAAAAGATCAAAATGGAGATTCATGTATGTCGATTTCCGGGAGAGACGACATGAATCTACTTATCCAGTTAAAAAACAATTGAAAGAAAACTTGAAACATAATAAAAACCATTTTTAATGCAAGACTCAAAATTAAAGGAAAACCACTTAGTTACTTAACAATGCATAGTGAACATGCTTAATAACTACATTCAGTTCATCTTGCACGTACTTGTTTGTTTCATTAATTACTTACTTACTATGTTCGTGTTCAACTAACCAAACTTACATAAGCCATCTACCAACCCATACTTTAATTGTCTATTAACCATAACATGTCTGTGTCTAGACTATCTTGGCTCTTTCTCTTACTTACTTAACATGTCTCTGTTCTGTCTTAGTCATGGGACTTAAAACCCACGGGTCTTCATGGGACTTAGAACCCACGGGAATTAGCATAAAGACTTACTGCAACACGGCTAATACGACTAATACACCTTCAATTGTGGGACTTAGGGCACATGTAGGAGCACATAAATTCGTGTCTAACTTACGGGAACGTACAAAGACCATAAAAACACAGAACTACCATATTATCCCCACTAACCTTAACCAAAAGCTTATAACTATTTACAAAAATAACCAAAAATAGAATAAGTTCTGCAACGCAGTTTAGCAAATACCCGGCAAACACGTAATTATGTCTTGATTCGTGCAGTTGCATTAAAACAATATTCAAAACAGAATAAAAGCATGATCTTTAAACTAAAAATGGAACATTTTGATTAGAAGAACTCTTTATCTTATAGACAAGCCAAACTACGAACCGAACAACATCTTATTTCCAAACCATACGCGAATCAACAAACCTCTAAAACGCTAATCTTAAAGCCAAGAACCACAATTGAAAAAGATCAAACTACGAATTAACGAGGGACTACGATAATTACCTTTTTGAGAAGAAACACGATCCAAAACTGCTCTTTGTTGGTCCCTTGAAAAGGCTTTGGTTAAGTTTAGAGGGGGGGGGGGGTGAATAAACTTAACACTTAAAACTTTTGGAGTTAACAAATTCTGCAATTTCGGCGGTTTTGCGATACTTCGATGTCCTTAGACCTCGCAGCCCGTCGATAAACGATAGTAGTCTCGACAAGTTGAGTTTGCTGAATTTGTCCAGCGGAATTATGTCAAAATTAAGCCTTGTTACTTGTTGTTAAATATGATACCAAGTATTGGATACTCAGTAGTGTATGTGTGTGATTTCAGTTGCTAGATTCAGTAGATTGATGTGTAAAATAAACTAAGTGCAGAATATAAATGCTGAAAGTAAATAGGCAGATTTTATAGTGGTTCCAGGTGGTGTAATCCTGTACGTCCACTCTTCTCCTGTGATGTTGGAGGAAATTCACTAGAGATCTTTGTTGTAGCTGTTACAAAGATTCCTAAGTTGCTTGTCCTTCACCAATAACTATGGCTTCACAAACCGAAAACGGGAACGGTAGGATTGTTTGCTCCCGAGTCTTCCACTTGGTCCTTGAAGGGTAGGATTGCCTCTTCACCAGCTCCACCACAAACAACGGTCTTTCACACCCAACGGATGCTTCACTTGTCTTCAAGCGGGTTCTTTATAAAATAAAGAGTGAATCAAGTAAATGATTCGGTTGCGGCGGCTTGATTAGGATGATATAATCGGCGGCTTGCGCCTTCAAGTGTGTAATCTTGATGTAGCTTGAATACAGAATGCACTTGAAGAAATTCTCTAGATCAGCAGCTTTATGCTCAGTAAGTTCAACAGGGTGTTTTTCAGCTCAGAGTTATCTCTTAAAGTTTATCCAAAATTCATCATCTTCTTTCTGAGTTGAAAGTCTTCTATTTATAGACAAGAATGTATGTGACTTGTATTTGAAATTCAAATGTAACCGTTCCTTGTTTTTGTCCCATCTGATTTGCATTCTGTCACTATTCATAGGACTGACACTGTCAGAATTCCTTTTTGACAAGCATGCGATCAACCAACCTTTGACTTGTGTCCATTGGATAAAGTCCTGAATCATCCCAACGTTCTTTTAATCCTAACCACTGATTTGTTTGATCGAATCAGAGGTAGTTGGCTGTCCTTATCCATGTAATCTTCCAATATAATCTTGAATTAATCGAGGTATATATCGGCGGGTTCATCGATCTGTCAAGTACCTATCGATCCGTTGAACGACAAAAATTGCTTGTGTAAAATATAATGCAGCTGATTTCTTTTATCTAACTTTTGTTTGTGAAGTTAGATTACACCCTTTTTAAATATAACCAAATTTCAAACTTCATCCAACTTATGGAACTTAGGCCTTCTACACAAGGTATATGTAATCAGTTTAGGTCATCACAGACTTGCCTAAATTCTGATTCCATATCCTTGACTTTAATTACTAAGTTTGATCCCTTAGCCTTCTGTAACTGAGTTTGAGCCCTCAGCCTTCAGTCTTCAGTCTTCAGCAGGTTCCTGACTAGTCTACTGACCTATCTACCTTACCGACATTGACTAGTCTGCTGATAGAAGTCAGCTGACCATTACAGTGCTTGTTTGATTAAACCTATTTATGAATCAAACTCTAATAAACCTATACATTTGATCTAGACATCTTTTTGCCTTTGCACTATAACAACTAGTATGGCACTCATCATCAAAACATAGAAATAAGTCCAACAATTTCCCCCTTTTTGGTGATGATGCCACTACCCTCACCTAATCAGCAAAGCAAAAAGATAAAAACAAAAACAGAACAAATGGTCATCTTTCATTAAAATCATTTGTTCAAGGCTATTACAAACTAGATGCAGCAAAGATATAATGCAGTTAAAAAATATGCTGATCTACTGTCTCTTTTCTCTTTCTTGTCTAGCCTTCTCAGCTTGCTCTCGATAGGCTCTGATTTGTTCTATCATATCCCTCATCCACTCATTTTCAATCAAAGTAAAATCAATGTTGGGATTAACTTGTTTCCACCAGTTCCATGATTCAGGCAGGATAAGATTAATATCATTCACTCTGAATCCAAACTTCATGTACAGTTCCTTGAATTCATCAAGTGAGTCCTTTGCTTTTGTGATAGGTAAGATCCTATCACCTCTGCCACTTCTTCCACCTCTTCCATCTCTGCCTCCTCTATAAGTTGCCCTTAAGGCTCTGACTCTTGCTTCCCAAAATTTTAATGCCAAGAAAGAGTTTAGACCTTCATGATATCCCATGTCATGATAAGGTCTCCTTCTGTTATAGTATTCTTTCTTGTATTGTCTAAGGAGATCACCAGTGAGTTGAACTCTGCCAGGTACAGGTTGCCTGAGAGCATTAATCTCATCCTCCCATCTTTTCTTTGCAAAGAGTCTTGCAGCCTCTTTTGCTGCAGCTGATTGGCCCTCTTCCCCCTTAGTGACATCATCAACAAAACGGGACATTAGGCCATGAATACCCTCCTGTGAGATTACCACTCTATTCAATTGACCTTCCATATTTTCAGTTTTTGTATTAATTGCAGTAATCCTTGATTGCAAGGTCTCCTCCAGTAGATTGATCCTTTCCGTAAGTTTAGGATCAGGCATGGCAGGTTGTTGTGCAGCAGCAGGCTCAGTAGGTTTAGGTGTAGCAGCAAGGTTGTCAAGTTTCTGATGGATGGAAATGAATTGGTCTTTCAGAAACTTCTCTTTTGCAGTATTTCCAACCTTGATTCCCCTCACATCTAGTATCAGATCATTCACAGCATTTTGAGTAGATGTGAAGTTTGAAGCAACTGTGGCAGTAGATTGTCTGTTTTCATTCACCATCTTCATCAGTTCTTCAAATCTTTCTTCTTGTCTGTCCAGTTGAGTCCTTAACTGTTGCATATCATGCCTCACAGTTCTTAACTCATTCAACACTTCAACTGGCACTTCACTGGTCATCCTTCCACCAATAGCTTCATCAGCAGGCTCCTCAACATTGTACTGTGGCCTCTGATTGCTCACAACCATTGCCCAACTCCTATCCAGTCCAGCAGGGTTAGGTCCTTCATATTCCTCCAGGATAGGATCAATGGCAGGTTCTTCAAAAACAGGTACAGATGCCTGAGGGGGATCAACATCAATATTTTCTTCTACAGGCATCTGAAATTCCTCATCACTAAAGTCATAGTCCAGCAGCTGCTCATCCTCATTAACAGCAGTCTGCTGACCATCTTTCCCTTCAGTGGTCTTGTCTCCAGTAGGCTCCACTACAGCAGCCTTACCAACAGCAGCAGGGGTTTCCTCCAAACCCAAAATTGGTTGCAACTTTGTGTCCGAGTCTTTGTCGAGACTCGGCGGCTGTACCTCCTGTTCCAACCTTTGTTCAGGCGCTGTTTGTAGCCCAGCAGCCTGTACCTCCTCTTCAATTCTTTGTGGATTGAATATAGCCTCATTATCCACTTGGAATCCTTCTGCATGACCAATCTTGTGCAGGATGATGGCAGTTTTAGTAAGAATGCCCTCAATGTCAAATCCATCTTGATATTCAATGGATTCTTCTGAGCTGGCACTAGGTTCATTGAAATCAGTAACTTTTTCTCCATCCAAATCCTCACTCTGTTCAGCTTCATTTTGTGCGAGGCTCACAACATGGAATGTAGAAGATTCATCGGCTAGCCTACCAAAGACTCAAATTGATTCCTTCATTGAACAATGCTTCCAGATCATCCATGGTGAGATCCTGTAGATCCTCATCCATCTCTCCAGTCTGCTGGCCCTCAGCAGACTTACCAGTATCAGTGGGCTTGTTGTACAGGTGGTCCCTTTAACATTGCAGTCCCACTGGTTGCTCCTGGTCCAGAGGGGAAATCTCCTCTAGAATCTGATGATGAGGAAGAGTCATCATTGCCATCTCTTGGATCCCTAAACTTGATGCCCTCCTCCTTCTGTTGCTCATCAAACAAATCCATCAGTCTTGATTGCAGCAAGGTGGTATCAACCAGATCCAGCAAGTTCTATACTCCCAACTTTTCAAAAGCCCATTCTTCAAAATCTGTCATAGGTTCAGCAACTGGCTTTTGTCTCTTGTAGAAACCAAACTTCCATTGAAAATAGTCAGCAATTTGCTGAAGTTTGGGATCTACATATTCTTCTGTTTTCTTTCTTTCTTTCACATGCCTTTCAAAGGGCATGAAAGATCTCCTGGGAGCAACTCCAGTACCTTGTTGACCTCCAAAGGTTCCAACAAGTAGGTTCATGGTTTCTTCAACAGATGTTTGAAAGTCAGTAGGTTGCTGAGATTGTACATTTGTGCCTACTACTTCCATCTGTACCACACTTGGTTCCCCCTGACTTACATGCTCATCAGCAGGGTTAGCAGCAGACTGCTCTTCCCCCTGAGTTCTTGCAACAATTGCAGGGTCTTCAACCATTTCTTCAACTACTTCTTCAATTACCACAGCAGGTTCAAGTTCAATGGTTTGCTGTGGTTCTTCAGTAGATACTACAGCAAGCTCAGGGTCAGTAGACTGCTGTATATCTTCAACAGATTGCTCAACAACAACCTGTCCAGCATCAGTAGACTTGACAACCTCTTCAGGTGAGGAGTCAGTAATCTCCACAGGCTTGATTATGGTCAAGGGCTCAGCCTCAACAGCCTCTTCTTCCTCTTCTACTGATGCTTCCTCTTGGACTCTTTGGGCCTCCAAGTTTTTCAGTTCTTTCCCATTTCCATGTTTTTGTTTATGGATAATTTTTTTCTCCTCTTGGAAATGGGTTCATCATCCTTTTCAGTCACAGTAGACTTCCTCTTTCTACTATCTTCTTTCTGTTGTTCGCTCAAGATTTCAACAACAGTTTTTCTTGCAGCAACAGCAGGGTCAGTAACCTCCACTGAACCCTCAGCAGACTCAGCAGTCTGTGCTGTTTGCTTCTTTGTTTTCTTTGAAGGCTTTAATACTTCAGTTATCTTCCTTGTATCTCCACCCTTTCTTTTCTCAGCAGCTTTCTTTGGTGCAACAGGTTTAACATATATCTTCTTAGTTTGTTGGACCTGCTCACCACCAGCATCACCATCATCTCCATCATTATCATCATCAGCAGCCTCTCCAGCAACCTTTTCATCATCATCTAGACCAGGAATAGCATAATCAATTTCCTTCTTGTATCTAGACTGCTTTATCTTTTCAGGTGCTACATCTGGGATTTCCAAATGATTCAGCAGGGTCTGAACCATCAATCCTAAGGGCAAGGGCCTTGGATTTCCTCTTTCCTTCTCTTTCCTCCTTGGCTACTTTCTTCATATAATGAATGAAATATCCAGCCCAATCAAACTTCATGCTCCTGCAGATGATTATCATCAACTCTATCTTGGGTCCTGATAGAGTATCCATACTTCCAACCAGTCCAAGTATGTTTTTAGCAATGAGTTTGCTCAGCAGGTTGTATTCATATCCAATATGTCTACAGTTGATGCCTGGAATAGATTTGATGGCTTCATTTGTTTTTATTTGATCAACAAACGCCATTTTGTCCAATCCCATTGCTTCAGGATTGACTGAGCCATCCACTACTTCATCAAATCCAAAAACTTCCCTCAATAGACTGGGGGAAACTTCAATTTCTTGTCCATTCACAGCAGTTTTAAATGCTTCAGTTCCTTCCTTTATTTGAATGTTTCTCCAGAAACTGACAACATTTGTATATGAAATTGTCTCCAGTCTTATATTGAGCACATTCTCCAGACCAACATATCTCCTTATTCTTCGACCGATATTAATGGCCAGTTCAGTTCTGTTTGCATCCACAACAAAGCCTCTAACACTTTGGCTTGATTCAATCTGGACATCAACCTTTTCCGCCATTTGTATGAGAAGAATGAGATGAAGAAGATTGATTCTCAAATCTGTGTTCACACAGTGTAAAAGTCGCAGTGATAAAGCAGATTTTGCAAGTAGAGAATCTGCTGTGATAGCCTGTATAAATAGACAGTGAGTAGTTGTAACTGTCAGTGCACGTACATCCATGTCAACCACGATTAATCTGAATAAATGCTGGCTTGACACGTGTTCCATAACGTCTGATAACCGTTAGATCGTGTTAACTGCGGTTATAAAGGATAAAATAAATATCCCGCCAAACTGCTTTTTGACTTTAATAAAATTTGACTGAGTCACATTCCATTCAGTAGGGTAGTCCTCAGCAGGGTGGACTCAGCAGTCTACTGATGAATAGGCTTCAGCAACCTGCTGACATAAGTACTCTGCTGATCCTTGTTTTCTTCTTGTTTTGTTCAATTGATAATACAAGATGAAGTTTAATACCAATGACTGATCTGTCAAGTGAGCTCACCCAAAATGACAAAGTCCAATCCCCTTGGCAACCTCATTTGCTCAATTGTCCAAACATAAGTACATGGAATTGTTGATACCAATGACTAATCTGCTAAGTGAGCTCACCCAACATAGCAAAGACTAATCCCCTTGGTGAACACTGCTGATCATCAGTCAACTTTTATAATTCCAAGTTCAGTCCTTAGTTTAGCAAATCTGTCACTATCAAGTGGTTTAGTAAAAATATTAGCAAGTTGATTTTCAGTAGGGATGTATAGAACCACCACATCTTTCTTTTCAACATGATCTCTTATAAAATGATGTCTCACATCAATGTGCTTGGTTCTTGAGTGCAAAACAGGATTTTATGTGATTGCAATTGCACTTGTGTTATCACACATAATTGGAATTTCCTTTTCTTCAATTCCATAATCCCTTAATTGTTGTCTTAGCCATAGTACTTGTGCACAGCAACTTCCAACGGAATGTATTCGGCTTCGGCGAGTGGAAGTTGATATAGAATTTGTTTCTTGCTAAACCAGAAACCGATCTATTTCCCATTAACTGACAGGTTCCTGAGGTGCTTTTTCTATCAATCTTGCATCCAGCATAATCAGAATCTGAGTAGGATATAACTTTGAAGCTTCCTTCTTTGGAATACCATATCCCTACTCCCAAAGTTTCTTTAAGGTACTTGAGAACTCTTTTGACTGCACCTAAGTGACTTTCTTTAGGTTTAGATTGAAATTTTGCACAAACACCTACAGCAAAGGATATATCATGTCCGTCGGCGATTAGTACAACGGATCGCCTATCATCCTTCGTATAAGGTCCGATCAACATCTTTGCCTTCTTTATCTTCATCCAGTCTGATATTTGTACTCATAGGAGTTGAATTTTTAGTGCTGTTTTCCATACCAAACTTCTTCAGCAACTCCTTGGCATACTTGATTTGATGAATGAAGATTCAATCTTTCATTTGTTTAACTTGCAATCCCAAAAAGTAGTTCATTTCTCCCATCATACTCATTTGGAATTTGCTCTTCATTAGATTTGCAAACTTTTCACAAAGTAAATCATTTTCAGAACTAAATATTATGTCATCCACATAAATTTGTACGAGCAGGGTGCTGTCCCCTTTACTGATTCTGAAAAGTGTCTTGTCAATGGTGCCTTTTGTAAAACCATTGTCCACCAAGAATTGAGATAGAGTCTCATACCATGCTCTTGTGCTTGTTTCAATCCATAAAGTGCTTTGTTGAGTCTATACACTTTATGTTCTTGATCTTTAACTTCAAATCCAGAAGGTTGCTGTACATACACTTCCTCCTCTAGAATGCCATTCAAAAATGCACTTTTGACGTCCATTTGATATACTTTGAAGTTCTTATATGCGATGTGCCAAGAATAATCGATAGCTTCCAATCTTGCAACGGGTGTATAAGTTTCATCAAAATCTATTCCTTCGCTTGAGAATAGCCTTTTGCAACTAGTCTGGCCTTATTCCTCACAATGGTACCAGATTCATCAAGTTTATTTCTGTATACCCACTTAGTACCAATGATATTTGCATGACTTGGCCTTTCAACTAGTGTCCAAACTTGATTTCTTTCAAATTCATTCAAGTCCTCTTGCATAGCTATTATCCAATCTGGATCTGAAATAGCTTCTTCAACAACTTTTGGTTCCATTTGAGATAGAAAACAAGTAAACATAGCTTCCAGTTGTCTTCTAGTCCTCACACCTTGCTGTACATTGCCAATAACTTGTTCAGCAGGGTGATTCCTTAACCATTGTGGATTCGGTTATTTTGATTATCGGGAACCTCATCTTCGGTAGGGTCTCGTTGTAGCTTCTTCTACGGGGGTTCGAAGGATCCTTGAACTGCTTCAGTTGTTGCATCAGTAACATTATCAGCAGGGTGTTCAGCAGGGGCGGTATCAGAAACTTTTAAGTCATTGAATCTTTCTAGAACTTCAACACAATCTAGATCAGTGACTTGTTGATTCTCAGCAGGTTCACAATCTTCATCTTCCATACTAGTAAACTTAGGTTCATCAAACACAACATGGATTGTTTCTTCATGTTTCAGTGACCTCTTGTTCAGCACCCTGAATGCCTTGCTGACTGAAGAATATCCCAAGAAAATTCCTTCATCTGACTTAGGTTGGAATGTTTTCAAGTGTACCTTATGATTTAGGATAAAACATTTACTTCCAAATGGATGGAAATAGGATATGTTAGGTTTCCTTCCATTCCAAACCTCATAAGGTGTCTTCAGCAGCTTCTTGTTTACTGATGTTCTGTTTTGTGTATAGCATGCTGTATTGACTGCTTCAGCCCAATATCTTTCAGGTAGCAATGCTTCACAGATCATTGTTCTTCCTGCTTCCTTTAAAGTCCTGTTTCTTCTTTCTGCAACCCCATTTTGATGAGGTGTACCAGCAGCAGCAAGTTGATGTAGTACACCATTCTGTTCACAATATTCACCTATAACTTTGTTGAGAAATTCAGTACCCTGATCTGATCTTATCTTTATTACTGTTAAACTTTTCTCATTTTGTAATCTCTTCAAAAGATTAGGCATGCTTTGAAGTGTTTCACTTTTCTTGTTCATAAAAATCACCCAAGTGTACCTTGAATAATCATCCACAACCACTAAAGTGTACTTCTTTCCTGTTACACTTGTTGGAGTTATTGGTCCAAAAAGATCCATATGCATCAGCTCCAACACTCTATTAGTTGATTGTTTGGTCTTTGATTTGAAGCTTGACTTTATCTGTTTACCCTGCTGACATGCATCACATATAGCATCCTTTTTGAATGTGATCTCAGGTAAACCAATCACCAGCTTCTTCTTCACCAACTGATTAATATCATCAAAGTTTAAATGATTCAACTTCTTGTGCCATAACCAATTGAGTTCGGACTTGGTATGCACAATCGAGGCATTTCTGGAACTCGCAAGTAGACCAATCAACAACATACATGTTCTCGTTGTCTTCTACCAGCAAGTACAACTTGATCACCTCTTTCACTAATGACAATACATTTGTTTTTGTCAAAAGTGACCTTGTATCCCATGTCACAGAATTGTCCAGTGCTCAGCAAGTTGTAGTCCAGTCCTTCCACATATGCAACATTCTTGATTGTAAGTCCATTCCTCACAAGTGTGCCATATCCTCTTGTATATCCAGGTGTATTCTTGTTGCCAAAATTCACCCTTGGACCATCTTTTGTCACAAAATTTGACAGACAGTGCTTATTCTTTGTCATATGTCTGGAACATCCACTGTCAAAGTACCAGACACCCTACAAAACAAAGTTAATGCATTTTAGGTACCCAAACCTGTTTGGGTCCATAGTGGTCAGTGGAAAGCATGACCCTTGGTATGTTTCCATAAGGTATTCTCCTGAATGTGTCATACTTTGGTTCATACTTTGGTTCATACATGTATTCCACACGTCCATAAGTTCTAACAGTAGGTTGTGTAGGAATCATATATGTTTTCTGGCCTTTTGGTTTATAATGCTGTTTGAAGTGACTTTGGTTGTTAGAAGCATTAGCATAACCATTAGTTTGCTGTCTATTAGGAACAGCCCTGTAATATGGAGTCTGCTGAGGTCCCTGCTGAGGCCTTTTATAAGTCCTCTGTTGAGTCCTCTCCTGATTCCATTGCTTAGGTTTTACCCTAGCACATGGTTATACTTGCTGTTTCTAGCATTAGATGCAGGAATATTCCAATCATCATCAGTAGGGAACAGTCTACCTTTCCCCCTGAGATAAGTATCCCTTGAATGATTAACATTTTTGGGTTTAGGATTCTTATCCTTGGAATATTTCTCGTTTCTTACCCTTCGTGGTCCAAATAGACTTGGTAGCAGTGTCCGCTATCGCGAGCTTAGAAGGCACAAGAATCCTATTTTTAGATTTACTCTTTTTATTAGAGTCGTTGACTTCTTTGACTTCGATTTTGCTTCCTTGAAGAATTCTCATTGGGTTTTACCGCCTCGGCAACCTTATCGGGCGTTGGATCTAGTGCGGTACAAACTTAGGACCAATTCGGTACTAGTTCGGTGACCTTACTTGGATCCACTCTTGTTAGATTGCCGAGTTCCAAATCCAAGCCCCGTTCTATCTCCATAAGGCTTTCCCGATTTGTATGCGTATTGGAACAAGATGGTTCGAAATAGATTCGAGGCCGCCGGATGTTCGACGGACTTATACTGATTCTGTCCAACATCTTTTTCCTTACCTTTGAGAACCCTTAATTCAGCTATCAATCTTCCAACTTCTAACTCAAGAGCTTTTTTTTTTCAGCCTTCACAATCTCATAACCAGTTTGTATTATCCTCAGTTGATTAAGGATGGCATCCAAAGTCTCATTATTGTCAGAATTTCTAGGATTTGAACCACAAGTTGATTCACAATCACTTCCACCAGGAGTATTAATAGATACAGTGTTGTATACCTCCTCAGTTTCATCCATTTTGGCCATCAAAGCATAATCTTCCATATCGAAACCGTCTTGTGTCATCTGATTCATTTCCCTTTTCAGATTCCACATCATACTCTGATTCATCTTCAGCAGCCATAGCCTTCTTGCCATGTCTTCTTTGTTGACTCTTGGTCTTCAGTAGGTCTGGACAATCAGGTCTAAAATGTCCAGGCTTCTTGCAGTTGAAGCAAAGATAATCAGGTTCCTTGCCTTGTTTTAACTCAGGACAGTCAGGTTTGAAATGTCCTGGTTTCTTGCAATGAAAGCACAGATAGTCATTATCTTTCTTTGATTCTTCTTTCCTTCTTTTAGTAGGCCTCTTTGTGAAATTTCTTGAGGGGGCCTTTCCAGTCTTCATCATCCTGATTTTCTTGCTCAGTAGGGCAATCTGCTCTTGCATTTCATCCAGCAGATCATCTTGTCCTCCTGATGTTTCTTCTTGATGTGAAGCAGCCAATGCAGTGGTCTTTGTCTCTTCCTTTTCAGTCTCAGGTACAAGCTTTTTGCTAAATTCATAAGCCTTGAGATCTGAAAACAACTTGAAGGTGTCTTCTTCATGCAACTTTCTCATTTCTTCAATTGCAGTCACCTTCATTTTCCAAACATCTTTTGCAGGTAGAGCTTCCAAGATTTTGGTGTTTATTTCCTCTTTTGAATAACTTACACTCAGCAGGGTAAGTTCATCCAGGTTGCATTGAATCTTGATTCCATTTGCTCAATGGTTTCATTTGGCCGCATCTTGAACTTTTGGAACCTCTTTCTTGGCCACACTGATTTTATTCTTCTTTATTGCATCGGTTGCCTTCACGGATCAAATGAATCTTGTCCCAAAGTTCCTTTGCGCTTTGCAATCTTTAACCTTCATGTACATATTGCTATCCAAGGTTCTATAAATGATATCAATAGCAATGTTGTTGAGGTTTGCTCTTTTTCTGTCTTCTGCATTCCATTCTCTTTTTGGTTTAGGAATGTACTCAGTTGTATCACCCACTGTTATTGCCTTGGTAATCTCCAGTGGTCCATCAGTTAGTACATCCATCATCTCATCATGAGTTGCAGCAAGGTAAGCTTGCATTCGACGTTTATACTCATCAAATCTATCTAGAGAACACATCAACATAGTTCTAGCATACTGTGTGTTATCCATGATGCAAGTCCTTGAAAATCAGTAACTTGGAAGAAAGTTTCAAAGAAATTTCACAAGCACAACAAGTAGGATTTCTTCAGAACAGAAGCACTGCTCCGATACCAATTGTTGGTCCCTTGAAAAGGCTTTGGTTAAGTTTAGAGGGGGGGTGAATAAACTTAACACTTAAAACTTTTGGAGTTAACAAATTTCGCAATTTCGGCGATCAACGATACTTCGAGTCCGTCTGCTTTGAGACCTCGCAGCTCCGCGATAAACGTAGTCTACGACGCTGAGTCTGCTTTGAATTTGTGCAAATGGAATTATGTCAAAATTAAGCCTTGTTACTTGTTGTTAAATATGATACCAAGTATTGGATACTCGGTAGTGTATGTGTGTGATTTCGCTTGCTAGATTCGGTAGATTGATGTGTAAAATAAACTAAGTGCAGAATATAAATGCTGAAAGTAAATAGGCAGATTTTATAGTGGTTCCAGGTGGTGTAATCTTGTACGTCCACTCTTCTCCTGTGATGTTGGAGGAAATTCACTAGTGATCTTTGATGTAGCTGTTACAAAGATTCCTAAGTTGCTTGTCCTTCACCAATAACTATGGCTTCACAACCGAAAACTCGGGAACAGTAGGATTGTCGCTCCCGAGTCTTCCACCGGTCCTTGAAGGGTAGGATTGCCTCTTCACCAGCTCCACCACAAACAACAGTCTTTCACACCCAACAGATGCTTCACTGTTTTCAACATGTTCTTTATAAAATAAAGAGTGAATCAAGTAAATGATTCAGTTGCAGCAGCTTGATTAGGATGATATAATCAGCAGCTTGCAGTCTTCAAGTGTGTAATCTTGATGTAGCTTGAATACAGAATGCACTTGAAGAAATTCTCTAGATCAGCAGCTTTATGCTCAGTAAGTTCAGCAGGGTGTTTTTCAGCTCAGAGTTATCTCTTAAAGTTTTTCCAAAATTCATCATCTTCTTTCTTAGTTGAAAGTCTTCTATTTATAGACAAGAATGCATGTGACTTGTATTTGAAATTCAAATGTAACCGTTCCTTGTTTTTGTCCCATCTGATTTGCATTCTGTCACTATTCATAGGACTGACACTGTCAGAATTCCTTTTTGACAGTACAGTCTGTCCACCCTTTGACTTGTGTCCATTGGATAAAGTCCTGAATCATCCCAACGTTCTTTTAATCCTAACCACTGATTTGTTTGATCGAATCAGAGGTAGTTGGTCGTCTTATCCATGTAATCTTCCAATATAATCTTGAATTAATCGAGGTATATATCAGCGGGTTTATCGATCCGTCGAAGTACCTATCGATCATTGAACGACAAATTGCTGTGTAAAATATAATGCAGCTGATTTCTTTTATCTAACTTTTGTTTGTGAAGTTAGATTACACCCTTTTTAAATATAACCAAGTTCCAAACTTCATCCAACTTATGGAACTTAGGCCTTCTACACAAGGTATATGTAATCAGTTTAGGTCATCACATACTTGCCTAAATTCTGATTCCATATCCTTGACTTTAATTACTAAGTTTGATCCCTTAGCCTTCTGTAACGAGTTTGAGCCCTCAGCCTTTAGTCTTCCAGTTTTAAGTAGGTTCCTGACTAGTCTACTGACCTATCTACCTTACTGACAATGACTAGTCTGCTGATAGAAGTCAGCTGACCATTACAGTGCTTGTTTGATCAAACCTATTTATGAATCAAACTCTAATAAACATATAAATTTGATCTAGACATCTTTTTTCCTTTGCACTATAACAGCTAGTATAGCACTCACCATCAAAACATAGAAATAAGTCCAACACTCTTGAATCAGGATCTGCCTTGAAACCGAGTCTATGATCTACAGACATGTCCTAGACAAGGCTGGACGCATCCTGGGCACCAAAACTGGGCCACTGAAACATGAGAAATGCTTGGTTCTACGAGCCGGAAGACCTGGGCATGTCCTAGGATGTCTGGGACTCGTCCTGGGCACTCTAGGACATGCCTGGGGCATGTCTGTGGCAAGCAAGATGCTTAACCGAGGGCTCTTCTCTGTTCAGCGAGCTGGAAAAGATGAAAACTCTAAAAATGCGTTTGTGATGAAGTCTAGGGCTCTTTGGAGCCTTTTTATAGACTTTTTAAGGTTTAGGTCGGTTTTCCAAAGACTTGGAGAAAATGAAAACCTAAAAATAAAAGAAAAAGAAAAACAAATTACGAATGGATTAAAATACTCTTACAAAGAAGTGAGGGGTTTTACATTTTCCCCTCCTTATAAGAACTTTCGTCCTCGAAACTTGATGCACCAGGTAATGAAGGAAACTCGAACAAAAGAGAAAGACCTCAACCAAGATGGTCTTGAGGAACTTAATTAAAGCCTAAATATCATTATCCTAGACAGCAGTTTTAATACCCAAGCTTTCCTAAAATACACTTGCCCAAGTTTTCCAAACATAGGCTCCGATACCAAATGTAACGCCCCTGTCCCGGAACCGAGTCCTTATCCGGACACGGGATGTTCATCATGTGACTTTAGAGTAAACCTTAAATCCCACGTAAGCCTTCTGTCATATTAGAGTAATAAAAGAAACAGGCGGAAGAAAACAAGTAGAAGACTCGGGAAAAATAGACCCTCAGGGTCTTCCATACAACCAACTCAATAAGAGCTGCAACTGTTGTCAAACTATATCATAAATAACTAGAAGCAAAACTATTATCCATTACAACTCACTTATCTAAAAAGAAGGGACAACCACAAAAGGAAACTAAAACAAAACCGAATCCATTGCCCCACTATTAAGTTAGCACTCCAAGCTCCTCGTCAACTAAACATGTACCTGTAGCCTTCTTATTCCAAATAAAGAGTGAGCACCGGCCAAATGCTCAGTAAGGAGTAAGAAGATCAAAAGGAAGATTCATGTATGTCGATTGCCGGGAGACACGACATGAATCTACTTATCTAGTTACAAAACAATTGAAAGAAAACTTGAAACATAAGAAAACTATTTTTAATGCATGACTTGAAATTAAAGCAAAATCACTTAGTTACTGAACAATGCATGGAGAAATTGCCTAGTAACTACATTCAGTTCATCTTGCACGTACTTGTTTGTTTCATTAATTACTTACTATAATCAAACTTATGTAAGCCATCTACCAACCCATACTTTTCTTGTCTACTTACCATAATATGTCCGTGTCTAAACTATCTTGGTTGTGTCTCTTACTTACTTGAATGTTGGATCGATATAGCGCAAGCAAACACTCTAGAGGGGGGGAATAGAGTGTTGGGTGAATTTTTAAACTCTTTTTCGATGATAACACAAGTACTAGTAAAACAAGTGCGGAAGCTTACTTATTCTACTATTCGCTCGTGTATAAAAACCTATGTGATCAAATGTGATTAATTTATTGTGATAAAATTAAAAGCCCGTATACAGTTTGTCCAAATCAAGCACTATTGTAAGTTGGATTTGAGGATCAACACTTATAATTGAAAAGAGCAAAATAAGCTCTCAGATAACTTGACGTGTAACCAAAAAGAACGTTTGCAGATGAACTTTAAAGTTGATCAAATAAACAATCAACTAATAAAGTTCTATATACTTAATAAAATAATATGCAGACTGATTTAGAATAAGGGGATACTTATAGTGACGTTTTTGCAACTGTCACAAAAACTTGATACAATTAGATTCAACAACAACAGGTTTGCATATAGCAGGATTGAACCAAACAATATACAAATATATCAACCAATAGTCAAGTCCCTAAAGAGATTTAGCCAAAGAACAAATTCAGTTGCAGCAGAAAACATATAATTTGTAATAACCAAAAATATCTTATATCAAATTGAGTACAGTAAGATATAGGATCAAGGTGCTGGAGATTAAACCAAGATGTACAAGGCAAGGCAGTATATCCAAAGAGCTAACTCGATTTCTGAGTTCAACACAGCTATATCAGATTACAAAAAGATTCAGCCAAACAAGGTTAAACCAAAACAACAGATTCAGCTTATTACACACACAGGAAGGAGCTGAAAACTAGGCTGATCAATTAGTTGAGTGACAAACAAGTCTGAATAAACTCAGATCTGTTTGTCAAGGCTAAACTCAGACTAATCACAAACGGATCAGCTGTTCCAAGAACACACACTATTACAGTAGATCAACCAAGGATTCTCAGCAGTCTCAAAACTTTACAGATGCAGTAGGCAAGGGGTCAGCAAGATCAGAATATGCTCTTAGATGCAGCAAATGTTCAACAGATATGCTCTACAGATGAATTAAGGTACAACAGTAGCACAGCCCGAGCAGCAGGTTTCAAGCACAAAACAGCAGGTTGTTGCTTGGCAAAAGCAAAGTGCAGAATGCACAAACAGGTGCAACAGATTGTTCAGGGTATCAACAGCAGATTCAGCAGTATTGAGGAGTACTATGAAGATGAACAAAACAGATTCAGCAAGGATGATTTCGGCAGTAGGTAGAGATATCAACTCAGTAAGGCAACAGGTAATGTGCACAAACAGTTGAAATGAGTGCAGCAGATCACAGACAGATTAAGTGCAGCACAGCAGTGTGAAAGTGTAAAAAACCGGTGCAGCAAAAATACTTCAGCAGATTTAATAGAAGAAATATGGCAGATACATATAGTGTGAATGCACAACAAGTTCAGCAGGTTGTAGTGATTAAGCACAATAGATTCAGCAACAGATAAAATACAGGATTGTGCAGGTGTGCAAGGTAGGCAAACAGCAGTTTATCAGATTGAACAAATTATCAGGGCCAAGCACAGATGGTGATAAGAATCTCAACACCGAAACTCAATGAGTTTGAGATAGTGCTGAAATTCGGATGATGGTAACAATAAAAAGGGATAAAACAGACGGTGAATCAATCTGGCCTAATGTCACTTTGAGTTAACCACTTATTGTCAAGAATCAGTTCCTCAAGTCTCTTCCAGACAAGTCACCTTGGTTTGTCAAACCAAGTGCACTTTTGAGACTGATTCTTTACAAGGATTAGATCAAATGAACACTAGCTAGATTTTTCACGCAGCAGGTTGACTCAGTCAAACAAACACACAGCAATTACAAAAACAGTTCTTCCTAGTACACAACTATGAAAAACTGTAAAACCGATAATCACTTACCGACCAATGGGAGAGACTACAACACGACGTTCTGCTCTTCTGTATGCCACAGAAAGCTTGAACTTGTATCTCCTCCGGTTCTTGACACAGTAACGATCTACCTCTAAGACCACACTTTTCAAACAGACAAAGAAAAGACTTTTTGAGAGAAAATGTGGGATTGCTTGTGTTTTCAACTGGTCAGTAATCCATTATGATATGACTGGCTATTTATAGCCCTCAAGGTATGACTTAACCTTAAGGCTTATGTGTGAACACAATTTGAAAAATCAAAGAGGATCCGTGGCACAATAAATGAAGATGATTCAGCATTTTAGACTTTTTAACATCAAAGGCAACATCAGTCCCATATTAGAACAGACTTAATACACATATTATATCACATACATAGTACACATATTCCATAACATTGTTATATCAACTCTGTATTAGCCTGTCATACAAATTTTAAGCATGTATAACAGTATACTATATATCACATAATAAGTAACATTTCAACGCATCTAGTTGGCAGGCATCATTTGATGATATATACTACATAGTATACAGAGCCATACTTGATATTATAGCACAGTAATAATACAAACAAGCCACTTTGAATCATAATCAAATTTGACATATGATGCAGAGAACAAAGAAGACATATTTCAAGCATCTCAGTTTTACTTGATCTCAAAATTTTGATCTTATATAACTGTAACAAGCAAATTTTCAATTTTATAATAAGTAAAACAGAGATGATATACTATATACTAAGAACATTACAGAAATATACATGCATGTAATATATTTTTATAATGAACGAAAAAGAAAGAATACTAGGGGATGGAAACTTCCCTGAAGAGATGGAATGACAGAAATCTGTGATTCACAAATTCTATGGCCGGATTTTGCTCGATTTGAGTAACAGCTGATTTTGAGATTTTCACAAACCGATCTCCAACGGCTTTTAGCTTGACGCGGCCGGATTCTTCGGAATCATCAACAACCTCAAACGTTAACAGGAAAGGACCGATCTTTTCCCGATTTTGTGCTGAGACGAAGA
This sequence comes from Gentiana straminea, assembly GCA_036785695.1. Classification (NCBI taxonomy): domain Eukaryota; kingdom Viridiplantae; phylum Streptophyta; class Magnoliopsida; order Gentianales; family Gentianaceae; genus Gentiana; species Gentiana straminea. The sequence goes on along the minus strand of JAVUPR010000424.1, from coordinate 412,566 downwards.
TTTTCAAAGATCAAGCACTTTAGAATCGATTACAGCGATTCAGAATCGGTTAAACAGAGAACTGAGAATCATCATTATTACACGAGTCTATTTAGCTGTCCTGGAGCAAATTTCGGAACTGACATTAAAGGAAAGAAACCGGAGAATCAAAAAGAGAATTATGGTAGATGATTTTAGGAGGGGTAACGGCAGCAGCAGGTTTAGGCAATGAAGTATTAGGTTTAGGAAAAAAAAATGGATAGAGAAAAAGATAATGGGTTGGGTAGTAAACAAAAATTTGGCTTAACGAAACATCAAAATGCCCCAGCTGGGTTGGGCATCATACGGTGGGGGTTGGCCGAAAGTAGTCTTGAGTCAAGGGTTATGTGTAATAAATTAATTCTTATCGTATAATGCATTTTTTTAACTGATTTTACCTGCACAATGGGTTAGTCACATAATACAGATATAAACAGTAAATCAAACTGTCACTTATACAGAATATGAAATTGCATAAAAGCTTTAATAAGAGGAATGTTATATTTGAAAATTAATCAACATAACTTAACATACCACAAAATACTCAACAACTTAGGGACCACCGCCTCGGGAACGACATGGATTAGCATAGTTAGTCCTACCTCGGACAGAAGACTTAAAACCTATGGTACTCCGTACAGTACATCTCAAGGTCACTAACCATAAACACGTAGGAGGACATAAAGCACATAAATTCATGTCTAACCTATGGGAGCGTACAAAAACCATAACAACACCAAACTACCATCTTATCCCCACTATTCATAACCAAAAGCACATAACAATTTACAGAAATAACCAGAAATATAATAAGTTTTGAAAACGTAGTTTGGCGAATACCTGGAAACATGTAGCTATGTCTTGTTTCATGCATTTGCATTAAAACAATATTCAAAATAGAATAAAATCATAATCTTTAAACTAAAAATGTAACTTTTTGATAAGAAGAACTCCTTAGCTTATAGATGAACCGAACAACATCTTACTTCCAAAACATATGCGAACCTATGAATCGCCATAACCCTAATCTCAAAGCCAAGAACCACAACATAACAAGACCAACTATGAATTAACGAGGAAATACGATGATTACATTTTTGATAAGAAACACGATCCAAAACGGCTCCTGAACCAGGATCTGCCTTGAAACCGAGTCTCTGATATGCAGACACGTCCAAGACAAGGTCGAACACGTCCTAGGCACAAAAACTAGGCCGGGTAACCGAGAGAATTACTCAGTTCAGTGAGCCGGAAGACCTGGCTATGTCATGGGATTTCTGGAACTCGTCCTAGGCACTCTAAAACATGCATGGGGCATGTCTGTGGCAAGCAAGACTCTTAACCGAGGGCTCTTCTCGGTTCAGCGAGCCATAAAAAATGAAAACTCTAAATACCCGATTGTGATGAAGCCTAGGGCATATTGGAGCTTTTATAGACTTTTTAGGTCTTAGGTCGGTTTCCCAAAGACTTAGAGAAAAATAAAACCTAAAAATAAAAGAAAAACAAATTAAGAATGGATTAAAATACCCTTATGTTAGACATATTTTAGTTTTAATGATGAGTGCCAGACTAGCTGTTATAGTGCAAAGGCAAAAAGATGTCTAGATTGAATGTACATGTTTACTAGAGATTTATTTTTGTATAGGTTTGATCAAACAAGCACTGTAAAGAGGTCAGCTGACTTGTTCAGCAGACCTAATCAGGTCAGTAGAGTGTCTAGGACAGTAGAGTCTAGGAACCTGCTGATGGTTGAAGGCTGAGGGTTCAAATTCAGTAATGAAGGCTAAGGTATCAAACTTAGTATTTAAAGTCAATGATATAGGATCAGAATTAAGGGAAGTCTGTGATGACCAAAACTGATCACATATACCTTGTGTAGAAGGTCTAAGTTCCATAAAAGATAAGCGGTGATTGGAACTTGGTTATAATTAAAATGGTGTACTTTAACTTCATAATCAAAAGTTAGATGAGAAGCACTCAACTCAGGTGTTTATAAAACACAGCAGACTAAAAGTCAGCTGACATGCATGGACATCAGTAGACCTATGCAACAGGTGTCTGCTGAATGCAAAAGTTGATTTAATCCAAGTTTTTCTGAAAGATTAAATGGATAAGGATGAATTACAACCCTTGGATTAATCAGTAAATCAATGGTCAAGATGAAAGGAACATTGTATGAATTCAGAGCTATATCCAATGAAAATACGTCAATGGTTGACAGACTGGACTGTCAAAAAGGAACACTGACAGTGTCAGTACGATGCAGCAGAAGAAAATTGTAGTCTAAATAAAGACAATTCTGAAACGTCTATATTTGAAATTCAAACTCAAGTCACAAGATTTACACCTATGAATAGAGGTCTCCTGATTCAGAATAAGACAAGAGGAACAAGAAAATAACGAGAAGAATAACAAGTCTTTGAGCAAGAAATTGATATAAGTGCAATCTTACCTTGCTGATACTAACGAAGCTTTAATTTGCTGATCAAGAATTTTCTTCAAGTGTTTTCTGCAATCAAGATACATCCAGTATACACACCTGAAGACTACAAGTTGCTGATCTTATCAACCTGATCAAAAGCTTGCTGAAAGCTGAATCACATTCTTGATTCAACCCTTCTTTTTCAAGAAGTTTGCTGAAGACAGAGAAGCACTTTTGGAGTGTGAAGAACTGTTGTGTTTTGTGGTGGAGCTAGTGAAGAGGCAATCCTACCCTTTAAGGACCAATAGAATACTTAGAAACAACAATCCTACCTATTTCTAGTGTTCAGTTTGTGAAGCCATAGTCATTGGTCAAGGACAAACACTTCAGGGATTTTTGTAACAGCTACATCAAGAATCTCTAGTGAATTTCCTCCAAAATAACAGGAGAAGAGTGGACTGATGGGATTACACTACCTGGAACCACTATAAAACTTGCCTACTTTACTTTACTGCTTTCACTTTCTGCAATTTATTTTATCTGCATGCTTACCACCTACTGAACTAGCTGCTGAATCACACTACTTACACTACTGAGTATCCAATACTTAGTATCATATTTAAAACAACAAGTAATAAGGCTTAATTTAATATATTCCGCTGCAACAAATTCAATAGCTTCAATAGTCAGCAGACTGCTGAAGGTCAGTAGACTATTGACCCTGCTGAGTTTGTAAAACTCTGAAAAGTTTTTAAGTGTTAAGTTTATTCAACCACCCCCTTCTAAACTTAACCAAAGCCTTTTCATGGGACCAACACCTTACAACGAAGTGAGGGGTTTTACAATTACATTTTGAAATCCTGTTTAACATCAATATATATTATATCATCGAATAGAAAGTTGAATATGATGGTTGTAGAATAGTCCCTGTTGGAGTATGTTGTTGTATCTAGTTTTTGGGGGATCTATTTCCAATATTTATAGGTGTAGTATCTTTGCCTTGATTGCGTGTATTGGTGGCATTATGTATCAGTGCCAAGTGTCCTAAGCATTGATATATATATATATATATATATATATATATATATATATATATATATATATATATATATATATATCATAACAAGCAAACAATGAATGGAACCTTATTCTAGATTCTGCAAAACATTTTGTTATCCAAGTTAGTATCAGAGCGCCACTTCCGGCCATGGCGGCCACCGGGAGCACAACTCCGACATGAAGTAATCAATCGGCTCCGGCCATTCCCATCTCAATCCCAACTCCGACTGTACTATTAATTAGCCATACCTCTGTTTTTCCCACCTTAAATCTTCTTACCAACACAATCGGTAGTTCTATTACTTCCTTCTTTCTCCGTTCATCGCCTTTCTCACGACGTTTCCTAAGGCCCCACATTCACCTCCATTTGGAGAAAATCTAACTCATAGCTTAAATATTAAGCTCGACCGCCATAACTCTCTCCTTCGGTGTTACTCAATTTTACCGGTGATTACAGGTCATCGCCTTGAAGATCATGTGTTTGGAACAAAACCCAAAGCACCGGAGTTTATTTATGTTACTGGGACCTCCACTGCAGCTCCTCCAGCCTATGATGAATGAATGGCCGTGGATAAACTCTTTCTTGGTTGGATGCTTGGCTATATGACAGAGCAAGTACTTCTTGAATTTGTGGGGTGTGGAACAACTATAGAAGTCTGGAGTAATTTAGAGATATTGTCCAATAGCCAAGCCAAATCCAGTATTCTCGAACACAATGATGCATTGACAAAGATAGAGAAAGGTTCCCGCTCTAGGGTAGACTACTTGGACCTATTGAAAAGTCACTCTGATGGTATGGAATCTGTTGGTTACCCCGTATCATATTATGATTTCATTCTTGCCACTCTAAGAGCTTTTACCAAGTATGAACCTGTGATAGTTAATATAACCTCTAATCTTTCAAAAAAATATAACCTCTAGAGTGGGTTTCCTCTCTTGGCTAGAGGTACATGCACAATTTCTCACTCATGAACGTTTGGTTGCCAGATTCAACTCTTCTCCTCCTCTAGATCTTTCTCAGTCCAGTGCCCATGTGGCTTAAATGTATCAAGGATGGAATAGAGGACCCAGAGCACCCATGAATTGTAGAGGAAGAGGACAACATAGATCTCAAAACGGTGGTAGATCCATAGGAGGAGGGAGATCCAATTGCAAAAACTCCAACAATGGATCCAGGCCTACATGTCAGATTTGCCTGAGAGTTGGTCACATTGCCTCTGAATGCTGGCACATATATGAGACAAACTCCAGTCCACAAGGCAACCGTAATCAAAATGGGAATAGGCAAATTGCTGCTTATCTTGCATCGTCCGAAATGATGGAGATCCTAGTTGGTATGCAGTTTCAGGGGCTACTAATCATGTCACCTCAAACATGGGGAACCTGAAAATCAAGTTTGAATATGATGGTAACGATTCCTTAACTCTTGGTAATGGTAGTAAGCTGCATATTGCACACACAAGACATTTTGTTATTTCCCCTAATATGGATCTAAATAACATTTTTCATGTTTCAAATCACAAACAAATTGATAAGCATTTCTAGATTGACCTCTGACAATAATGTGTTTGTTGAATTTTATGGTTCTAAATGCTATGTGAAGGACAAAGTGTCGAGGAAAGTACTTTTGGAAGGAAGCCTGCAAAGTGGCCTATATCAGATTCATCTTCATTTTAGTGAAGACCCTTCATCTATAAAATGTTCCCTTCAATCCATTCCTGCGTCTTCTAGTAGATTTGATGCTTCTGTTGTGTCTAGCGAGACTAATGCTGATGTTTGGCATAGAAGATTAAGACAACCTAATTGAAGGGTTTTGAATAAAGTTGTATGTGAGGATGATTTAACTATTAATGGCACTGTTTCTTTATGTGATGCTTGTCAATTTGGCAAATTACATGTTGTTCCCAATGCTTCTTCATTGAGCCATGCTGCTATTATCTTTGAATTAATCCATACTGACATCTAGGCTCATGCCCCCGTCAAATCTGACTCTGGGTTTTCCTATTACAACCACTTTATTAATGATCATAGCAGATTGAGATGGAGTTATCCATTTAAAAACAAATCAGATTCCTCAGACGCATTCATACAGTTTAAAAAACTTGTTGAAAACTTATTTACACCACCATTAAGACAGTGCAATCAGATTGGGGGGTGAATATAGAAGTTGAGTCATTCCTTTCTATTTATAGGATCAAATTTAGACACCCCTACCCTCACAGTCATGAACAAAATGGTAGGGCTGAAATAAAACACATACGCATAGTGGAGACTGGTTGACACTTCTAGCTCAAGCATATCTACCCCTAAAGTATTGGTGGGACAGTTTCCAGCATAATGTCTCTCTCATTAATATCCTTCCCACACACGTCCTAAAAAAATAGGTCACTCTTTGAAGCCTTATACAAAACGAAACCGGACCTCGATTTGATCAAAACCTTTGGCTGCACTTGTTATCCCTATTTAGGACCTTATCACACTCAATAATTCCAGTACCACACTAAAAAATGTGTCTATCTAGGGCTAAGTCACACACATAAAGGTCATAAATGTATGGATACTAATGGGAGAGTCTACATTACTATCCATGTTAAGTTCAATGAATGGGAGTTTCCTTATAAATCCTTGCACCCCCATTGTTCTATTGGAGGGTCATCTACATCTTCTATGTTTGATGTTTCTCTTTTCTCTCCTAGTTTTGTTCTTCCTACAGGTTCACATTTGAAGGGTGCCACCCCAGGACTACAATTTAGGGCTCAATCACACACATAAAGTACCTAAATGTATGGATACTAATGGGTGAGTCTAGATTACTATCCATGTTAAGTTCAATGAATGGGAGTTTCCTTATAATTCCTTGCACCCCCATAGTTCTGCTGGAGGGTCATTTACAACTTCTAATTGTGGAAACCCCAACAATGGACCTAGGCCTACATGTCACATTTGTCTGAAAGTTGGTCACATTGCCTCTGAATGCCGGCACTTATATGAGACAAAAACCTGTCCAAAAGGCAACCTAATCAAATTGGTAATAAGAAAGTTGCTGCTTATCTTGCATCCTCAGAAATGATGGGAGATCCAAGTTGGTATGCAGTTTCAGGGGATACTATTCATGTCACCTTAGACATGTGGAACCTGCAAATCAAGTCTGAATATGATGCTAATGAGTCCTTAACTGTTGGTAATGGTAGTAAGCTGCATATTGCTCACACATGACATTCTGTTATTTCCCCTAATATGCATCTAAATAACATTTTTCATGTTCCACGTCAAAAAAATTGATAAGCATTTCTAAAGTGACCTCTGAAAATAATTTGTTTGTTGAATTTCATGGTTCTAAATGCTTTGTGAATGACAAAGTGTCAAGGAAATTACATCTAGAAGGAGGCCTGCAAAGTGTCCCATATTAGATTCATCCTCATTTTAGTGAAGACCATTCACCTATCAAGAGTTCCCTTCAATCAATTCTTGTGTCTTATAGTAGTTTTGTTGCTTCTGTTGTCTCTAGCGAGGCATAAAAGATTAGGAGACCCTAGTTGAAGGGTTTTGAATAAAGTTGTATCTGGGGATGGTTTAACTACTAATGGCACTGTTTCTTTCTTTGATACTTGTCAGTTAGGCAAATTACACGTTATTCCCCTTGCTTCTTCATTGAGTCATGCTGCTACTGTCATTGAACTAATCCATACTTACATCTGGGGTCCTGTTCCCTTCAAATCTAACTCTGAGTAATGCCTATTACATCCACTTTATTGATGATCATAGTAGATTCACATGGATTTATCCATTAAAAAAATGATGCCTTAGACGCCTTCATACAGTTTAAAAAACTTGTTGAAAACATATTTAACACCACCATTAAGATAGTGCAGTATGAATGGGGGGTGAATATAGAAGTTTTGAGTCATTCCTTGATAGTTATATGATCAAATTTTGACAACCCTTCCATCACATTCATGAAAAAATGGTAGGGTTGAAATAAAACACAGACTCATAGTGGAGACTGGCTAACACTTCTAGATCAAGCCTCTCTACCCAAAAGTATTGGTGGGACAGTTCAACCATGATGTCTCTCTTATTAATATCCTTCCCATACCTGTCCTAAAAAATGAGTCACCATTTGAAGCGTTATACAAAAAGTAATCAGACTTCAATTTGATCAAAACCTTTGGTTGCACTTGTTATCCCTATTTAAGACCTTATCACACTCGAACATTCTAGTAACACACTCAAAAATGTGTCTATCTGGAGCTAAGTCACACACATGAAGGTCATAAGTGTATGCATAGTAATGGGATAGTCTACATTACTGTCCATGTTAAGTTCAATTAATGGGAGTTTCCTTATAAATCCTTCCACCCCCATGTTCTTCTGGAGGGTAATCTACAAATTTTATGTCTGATGTTTCTCTCTTTTCTCCTAGTTTTATTCTTCCTACAGGTTCATATTTGTAGGGTGCCACCCATGAGTACAATCTGGGCCTCAATCACACACATAAATGTCATAAATGTATGGATACTAATGGGAGAGTTAAATTACTGTCCATGTTAAGTTCAATGAAAGGGAGTTTCTTTATCCTTGCACCCCCATAGTTTTGGTGGAGGGTCATCTACAGCTTTTATGTTGGACGTTTCTCTCTTCTCTCCTAGTTTTGTTCTTCCGAGAGGTTCACATATGCAGGGTGCCACCCCAGGAGTAAAATTAATGACACTCACACTACTACCACTGTTCCACCTCATATGCATCAAGACACTATTGATCCTCCAATGTCTCCCACTACTGAGTCCCATTGATAAGTTCCTAAAAAGTCGAATAATTCTAGATGTTTTGGACTCAATTTGGTGCCATATGTTGTTATTTTGCAATATTTTTATCCTTTTTGGGCTAGATTACTGCGGATGATTGAATTATTACAGGATGATTCGAGATTAGAAGAAAAATGCCCAAAAACAGAGCTAAAGTGGAAGAATTCAAAAACCAGCCTCTGTCACACCTAGGGTGTGACAGTTTCCAGAAATCTGATCCTGCCAACGAAATGTTCTGATTGGTGGAAACTTTCACCAACGAATTTTCTTTGATAATGGCGTGTTTTTCAATGCAAAAGAGGAGTCCACATACTACAAGAGTCCAAGATTGATAGATATTTGATTTTGGAGATTTTCTTGATTAAATTAATTATGGAAACTTATTATATGATGTAATTATCCCCTTTTTATTCTTTTGAAGTCGTACAATGGAGATTCACGCCTCCAACATCAGATTTTAGTCGACTATTTTCCCCTCTTCATCATCATCATCTCCCATCCCCAAGAACAAGGATTTTTAGGTTTTAAGAATTCAAGAACGAAGCTTTTTCGAGGTTTGATTATTTTATGCAATACTTTGACGGTTTATTTCTCTCTCTTTTCTCCCTTTCTTCATTTATTTATTTTTCTTGTCAAAGTATGTATTCTATGATTGAATCTTGGAATCTTGATATGTTACGAGAGTAAATATTGGTTTCTTGGATTAGGAAAAGCCCGGCGATGATTATATAGTTTTAAAGATACAATCTTTTTATTGATAGGATTTTTGTCATGTTTATGAATTTGATCTTGTATGCTTATTCATGTAATTTTCCGGAAATAATATCTCGAAGGAGTGAATGACTGTAGGATTGCATGAGAAACTCCATTCGATTAATTGATGACGAAAAAAGTATTAATTAATCGATAACCTAGAAACCAAGATCGAATCTTTAGGGATTTCTTGAATGAAAATTAGGTTAAACCTAAAGTGGCCCTTTAATTATGGTAATTCAATGGACCTAATTTTATTCATCATTGTAGGAAACTGAATGTTGGATAAAACTAGGTACAATCACGATAATAGTTCGAAGAATGTTTACGTGTAATATTTGATAATTGGTCTTCATAAATGGAAGATTCATATTGATAGAAAGATTGTTGAAATTCTATGTAAACAACGCCGTGGTGGATCCGAAATCCAAGAAATGCCTCTAAACCTTGAATCCTATTACCTAAATCTTGAAGTTCTTGGCTTGTAGTTATATTTTCTTTATTTTCTTTATTTTTAGGATTTTTAGAGAAAAACCTATAAATATTTGATTCGTCTAGCTAATATAAATCGGGAATTGTTTGGTGATTGACTACAAGTCCCTGTGGGATCGACATCCTAAGTACTACTCGATAAGCCGTGCGCTTGCGGTAGGATTTAGTGATTATCTATTGAAAATCACACATCAAGTTTTCTGGCGCCGTTGCCGGGGACTTCGGTGTCAACATCGAACCCGTTCTTGATTTTGTTAGACTAGATTTTCTTTTTCTCCTCACCATAGCAAGCAACACCTTGCTAAGGTGAGGACTTTTTGGTTTTGATTTTTTCATTTCATTGGCAGGAAGTTGAAGTGCCAAGCTTTCATGGATTCACTTTTCTCAAGATTTAATGCTCAAGTGACACCAACCGATGAGAGGATGTATGGATATGGGCTTAACCAATTTAAAGTGAGATCTTCATATTGTGGTGACAACCATTATGATGCTCAGTGCAATGTAGGTTATTCATCTC